>OZ026794.1:0-1335472 GCA_964023155.1 Ganoderma resinaceum
CCCTAACCCTAACCCTAACCCTAACCCTAACCCTAACCCTAACCCTAACCCTAACCCTAACCCTAACCCTAACCCTAACCCTAACCCTAACCCTAACCCTAACCCTAACCCTAACCCTAACCCTAACCCTAACCCTAACCCTAACCCTAACCCTAACCCTAACCCTAACCCTAACCCTAACCCTAACCCTAAGCAATCATTCCCAAACCACCTGTGCTGGATAGCCCTTGACTGTGGCCATCTGAAAAGTACCTTGCGCCAGGCAGTTGTTAAGAAGGCGGGCCCATAAATGGCCTTGCGCCAACCAAAACTAGTATGTAAGTACCTTACATACAGTTTTATAGAGATAGGAACTACTCTTTTCAATGTAATGACCCTTGTTTGAATAGTATAAGCAAATATATTGTAACATGTTACATAATGAATATGCATTACCTCATAGAATTGTCCTGAGCACCCTGGCATTGTTCGTGTCGTAAGGATAGGTCAGGCATCACGGCCATAGGCCGAATTGGAGTAGGAGGCAGCCTAACAGGTGTTGCAGTAGGATGTCGACTGGTGGCCTGAGACATTGGTATATGCAGACCTTGATAATTGGGAGGTGGCTAGTAATCAATGATCAGTGTTAACTAGTATGTCAGATAATAGTAAATCAAACCTTCTGCCAGTGCACTGAGCGTTTCGGAGCCCTCAAGGGAGGAGGATAAGAACCGTGATTGAGTACTTTATCCAGGTTTAGCATCCTCTCGACTTCCAAATCATCGATAATGATTATGCGGGGGAGTAGGATAAGGAGGGGGATGTCCGACTGAGACTCTGTGCTGCTAAGATCCGCGCTGGTAGAGGTCGCATCCAACTGACGCATGGGGCGGATGGTCTCGTCGCTATCCATACTGGCACATGAGGTAACCGAAGGGGGGCGCATCATGAATCACTGTGCTCGGTCAGACATCTCAGGACTCAGTTAAATATCCCCCGGACAGTGTGAGAGTTGTGCCTTCTTTACGGCAGGCAAGCGACGGCAAAGTAAGGCCGAAGTTCAGAAGTTGGCTATTTTACGCCAAGAACAGTCGGGCCCCACAAGCGAAAGCAGCACAGTTACCCTATATGGCACTCCACCGAGGTTCGGCCCTCGCTAGTTCAAAAGTCTAGACAGGCATGCTTATGTCACTGCTCTGGCAAACTCCTCGGACTTGCGACAGTGTGTGTTATAACATGTTATGACATGGTGTTGCTTCTTTCCATGTCTGTCACAGTTTCGTATATCCTTCACCTCGAGTATATGTCTGTCGTGACTCTCAGCATCTAAATTGAAGAGAATTGGTATATAAACATATCAAACTCTCTCAATTTTGATCCAGTCGTGAACATATGAACACAATGAATGTCTGAATGTCTGAATAAGAGTAATATAGTAAGAGGTCCTTATATCAGACTTATAACTTGACAACATGTAGAACAAACATTATATCACTCATCTATAATGAAACTTATACAGCTTGCCAATTGAATGCTTTAAGTTAATAACAATGTCATAGACAGATAAACCTCAGTTGTAAAGTTGCAGCATTGCGCTTGCAAATCATTCCGAGGTGTGTCATTGACCCCCCCCCCTCCAGATCCGTCTAGGACGGATGCCACTGTCTTCCTCTCAGAGTGTTATCAATACTACAAAGTCTTGTTTAATGTTAGTATTGTATTTGAATCGTGCATTACACCACTCATTTGCCGGACAGACCGCAGTGTGCAAGCTCAGTCATTTCTTATGTACTATGGGCCTCATGCCTGGGTGCAGGACCCGTCCGTCCAGGACGGATACTGCTGCTTGCACCTCTCTACCCATGTTACGTAGTATGCTCCCACAGGTACAGGTTGTCTAGCGCTCACCGGCAGAGCAGTAAGCGCTGACTTGCCGGTCGGCTATCACAGGCCTACCCCTAGTCTAGGGTTTGGGCCATCCCTAGGGATGGTCCACTCAAACTTCCGCATAACCCTAATACAATCAAGTTTGCACCCTAGTAATCGACTTCCACATGTTCCATGCCCTCACATTTTCGGACGAACAAGTTTAGGTGGGGTTGGGCCCTTGGATTGGCACCGACACGGGTCTCCAGGTGAGTAGCTCCATCTGACACGAAGTCTTTACGTACAACCCTGCCCTCGACGCTGATTCAATGGATGTTCTACTCTTGCAGTTCCAGTCCATCCCCATCGTCGCGACAGCACCCTCCCCTTCCTACATCTATCACACAACAACATTACGACCTTCCACTCCCTTCAGGCCCGAGCTCTCAACACGATCTGAGCTCGCGCCGCCCTCTGTCATCTCATCCACGGCCAAGCCGCCATCTCTCTTCTTACATGTTCATAAACCGCAGGTGTTCCACCTGAGTATATCTTCGTACTCGCACTCAATCACAGGACCAATCATGCAGCTCACGGGGTTAGAATTCACGGTGCAGCGCTCTTGGTTTCGATACTATGGTATTTGCTCAACTTTGCGCCGCTATTGTCCATCAACTTTCGTGCAATGTTCATTTAGCGCCTGTCCCGCCACGCGTGTACTGGGTCGATTTCGACCGCAACACATCTCCCTTTGCTATTGATGAATCTATTGTTTACCACATATGTTCACCCAGCTTCCTATATGTAACTACATAGTCCTTCCTGTGTCCTCCCGATTGGCAATGCATTACTACAGAGCACTACAGCTGTACGACCTGTACTACTGCACTCTACCGAGGCTACCGGAATCTCTATTTACAGTACCAAGTGCTACGGCCTGCCAACCCTTTTACTGATGCAGTCTGTGTCTGCACGCATATTCTGAGGCAGAATCCAACTCTACGCTAACATTAACCCTTACCTTGACGAGTTTGCACCTATATAATCGAGAGAAAACAAGTCGGAGTGGGGAGAAAGGAGAGCGGGAGTGACAAACAGGACGAGCGGGACACAGCCAGCGGGCGGAATGAGACGCGCATTGCCGGATGAGTCAAGCCCACACAGCCCGGATGTCAAAGGCCGCCATAGAGGCGGCTACAGTTGAACTCGCTGCAAGGACAGGTCTTACCGACAGCGAGGATGAGGCAGATCCACGAGAGGCTGAGATCACATCTGAGTAGCCGCTGTACCATAGCACAAGTATACCAGCACCGAATACCCAATACATCGGGCAGATTTCGACTGCCCCATGCTTTGTTCAGATCCTATTCTACTCCTGTGAATAATAGAGACCTGGATCAGGGCTAAATTGCATAATATATGATGGCTCCTGGAGCACTCGCGACGTCTCGCTGAGTCTCGCGAACATCCATGCATGTCTCGAGAGACATATCTAGGCGCTACCCTTATCTCCCTAGCACTCGCGACAGGGGGGGTTGACTAGACCTACTCGGAGTGCTCTCGAGCATCGAGAGAAGTCACGAGGCAAGTATTTTTTTGATGGTGTGCACCGCCCCGTACGACGCGAAGCCGTCGACGGTACGTAGGAGCGCCATGCACAGCTCGGGCGTGACCGCGTCCGCCGGGACGTCGCCCAGGCTGATCGCGTCCGGGACGTACTCGATGACGACCGCAGGCGGCTGGAAGGCGCGTCCGTCTGGGGGGAGCACGGTGCCGGTGAGGAGCAGGCGCGGGATCGCGGTGCCCTGGAGCGGGCGCAGCCGCCCGTACACTGCCCGCTCGGTCTCGAAGCAGCCCGTGGAGAGGAGGCGGAAGTGCTTCTCCCAGAGCGCGGCGAGCTCCGCGCGGCCCGCCGCGTCCTCGGGCGAGCGACTCCGGACCTCGAACTCGTCGAAGGGCTCGTCCCAGATGGCGTCCACCGCTTGCTCCGCTTCGAGGCGCCACAGGTGCGGGGGATGGTAAGGGGGGCCCACCAGCCGCTCATCAAGGAAGCGAGGGTCGTAGATCTTGACGACGACTGGGTCGGGGCCCAGCTCCGGAGCGCGGGCGAGGAGGACGACGGCTTTTGTGAATGGGGCGAAGGGTTTGTCTATGGTGAGCGTGAGCGTGCATTCCGGAGTTTGGATGGTGACCTCGCGGCCGGGGAAGAACATAGGGCTCGCCTCCATGACAGATTTCATGGTAGTCGTAGTTTGAACCAAGTTCTCTACGTTCCCCCCCAAATATAGGAGGAGTCGTGGAACCGGCCCCGCCAGGCGTCTTCGAGTCGGAAGACAACTTTCGGAAGCGCACATACGCAGGCGGTGCCGAGCGCTGATCGCGGGCCCATTGGGCGCACCGGTGTGCGCCTGAGCCAATGCCTCTCGTCGAGGAAGAGACAGTCCATAGTTCTGTGCTGTGAGAGGTTAGGTCGACCGGAGGTAGTATGCACACTTACATAACTTGAAACCCGCAGCCAGGACCGGGACACCGGCCTCGGACGTGGAGACGTTCGCACATGCGTTCCCCTCATCGTACGTGCCGCCGCTCCTTGTTTTGGATTTTGTTTTAGCTTTAACCATCGACGGTCAAATGATACTACATACCATGAAATTCACACAACGATCATCGTGTTCGTAGCGCTGCGCAGGTCGCATGTCGAGATGGCGCTCGCTCCTGACCAGTCCGTCCCGACGCCTCATCTCTCGCTCGCCAATGATGGGCAGTCACACCATCACGGCTAGCGGGCACGTCGCCCCGAGCGACCTTGCGTTTGATTGAGGGTGGACAGGTCCGAAGGCGCGGAGGTGACTGGGAAGACTCGAGCGCGCCTACGAGCGAGTAAGGTGGCTATCATGGTACCAGCTGTTCATTTCAAGATCATGATCATGTACCCCTCGAGAATATAACCCCACTTCTATACAGCCCGTGCAGCATGTTTGCGTACCACCACTGTTGGCTGCCTGCATCAAGCGGCAGTTAGCTAGCGTCCTGGACTCGGAGTGCCGCCCGCGGAGCTTCTATCGGCGGAAGATAGGACGGGAGCTCGACCCAGGTTTATAAGTCAATGCAGATGCATGGCCCGAGGCGCAGTGCAGGCCGCGACTTGACTCACCCGACGTCCCCAAACGATGCCAACCGTGCTGCACCAGCTCCTCGCCGCCCTCGTCCTCGCGCAAAGCCTCAGACTCGGGCTCCTCGCCAGTGCCTCTTCCTCCGCCCGTGCCAGTGGCCCGGGGCCCGAGCCCGGCCAGATCAAGAACCTCGCCACGTTCGGCGACTCCTACACAGACATCGTGAGTGTCGACAAAACCTCAATCAACCTGTGGAGTACTCACATCCATCACCCCTCCCCCCCGTCCGCCCCTAGGACGGCCACCTCGACGGCGGGACAGTCTGGCCCGTCTACGCCGCTGCGTACGGCAACCTCACGCTCTTCCCGTTCGCCAAGGTTGGCGCGACGTGCTCGAACGCGCTCACGCCGCGCCCGTTCCCATCCCTTACCGAGGCGCAGCTCCCCACCTATTTCACAGCGAAGGCGAACGGCTCGCTCGGGAGGCTGGGGCCCGAAGAGACGGTGTACACGCTGTGGATCGGAACGAACGACGTGGGTGCGAACGCGCTGCTCACGGGTGGCCAGATGCCGGGGGTTACGCTGGTAGATACGGTGACGTGCGCGGTGGGCTGGGTGCGGGCGTTGTACGAGGGGGGAGCGCGGAATTTCGTCTTCCAGAATGTAAGTCTGAAGTGCCGTGCGGAACGGTCGATCAACCGAGTGCGGGCGATGCTCACCGGAACCGCCAATCGCAATGCGAACTTCGCCGGACACTGGATGCTGAACTTGGCCGCAGATGATCCCGCTTGAGACCGTGCCGCTCTACGCCCCGGGCTCATACCCGAACCTGTACTGGAACGCGCGCCGGAACACGACGGAGTGGAGCGTGTTCATGCGCGAGCTCACCACCTCCGGCAACGCCCTCGCCAGCCTCCAGCTCCGGCTCCTCGCCGGGTCCCTGCACGGGGCGCATATCGGTGAGTCCGAGCCATCCCACCCCGCAGCCCGCTCGATACGCCAAGTGAGAGAGGGGTGTGGGGGAAGTGACGCTCACCGTGCGTGCGGGCGACAGGCCTGTTCGACTCGCACACGCTCTTCACGGACATGTACACCCGCCCGGCGCTGTACCTGAACGGCACGGGGCCATTGAACATCACCGGCGCCGCGCACGCATGCGTCTTCACGGAGAACGAGAGCCAGCACGACTCGGGCGTGTGCACGGACGCTCCCGACCCGGACAGTTATCTCTGGTGAGTTCTGACTTTAGTCGCCGTTGGCGCGGGTCGAGCGGTCGGTGGAGACTTGGACGGGCTGACGCGGGGGACGGTTGCGCTGGGGGGGGGCGGGATAGGTACGACGAGCTGCATCCGTCGGAACAGGCGTCGCGCGTGGTGGCGAAGGCGATTGTAGACGCGATACTTAGGCGGTCGGAGCGGTGGATCACTTGGCTGTCGTAAAGGACGGCGAAGGTTGCGGAAAGGTCGTCAGAAGGGAAAGAGTGGACGTGTGCATGCTTCTGCACATTTGGTGAATAATAGACTGTAGTCAGCCTAGAATTGGAAGGGCTCACCAGTAACACCCCTATCGCTCCGCATAGCAGGCTTCCAAAGCTCTGAAGAGGCGTCCTATGAGCCGCAGGACGCCCATCGAGCCTTCAACTACCCCGGCGATGCTGAGCGTGTCGCACCCTCCCGACGGGGCCTGCTGGCCGAGATCATGGCCACACCCGCCCGAGACCGCACCGGATTGACACCAGCGTGAAGAAGCAAAGGGTACCACCATTCTGAGGCCTGTCCAGAAGCATACAGCGGGTGTTGATGGAAGGCAAGGGTCGACGTCCAGGTCCAGTGACATGAACGTTTGAACGCCCGCCGGCCCGGGACATCCCTTGATGGACGAGCGCTTCAAGTGCATTGCTTGATCCAGTTCCTTCCCCTGCCGCCAAACGTTGCCCTCAATAAACACAATGCTCCCCTCTTGCTTGCTCTTTCCACCGCATCTGCAGACTACTAGTCATATGGAATCTCATACAGATATCGTCCTTCCATCATATCCACAACGACTCGACAGCCATCCTGAGGTCCCTTTTCGCCGGTGCACCGCCGTACCCGTACGGTTACGCACTGGACTCTCGCTAGTTGAATCCTTCCCAATCAATTGTGGGGCCGACGGAAGATCAGTGCTGCGTATACGCCGGATGGGTGTACTGAAGCGGCTGCGCACACTGCTCACCAGGGATACTATGTAGTAAGTACGCCCTATCCTTCATGACATTCTCTCGCGGGAAACCTCTGTTCGCCAGATGATTGTGCAACAGATTCTGAAAGAGTACATGCAGTGCATCATATTGCCCTGTTCTTGGTCTCTTGATCTCTGTCACCTTGTGCACCTGCTTCGATGGTAGGCGTGCCTTCTCATCCAGTATGCACCGCTCCTCCCACCATGTTGGTCGCATCCTGACCTACAGCTTTGAACGCGTCCTGGTTTATAGTGGAACAGATAAGTTATAATACCTTTGTGGGCGAGACAGGGATGTCCAACGCCTTCTCCGAGCACACACCGCTAGTCATCCTCTCGGAGACGACGTGCAAGATTACCGTTAGGAAGACCTCGACGTCGCTGTCCATGCTTCCGAGTCGACTGAGTCACCCTCCTCGCTAGTCCAGACCCTGGGAGGCCGGTACGAGTTCTGCAGCCTGAATGCCTCCTGAGTTTGGTGCTGCTGGGTCAGCGGGAAGCACGGCCGGGGGTTCAAGTCGTCCGTGACTCTGTACCGCGCGGCAGGGGAGCGCATTGTCCGATGGTCAGTGTGCTGAAATGGCCTGCGCGCACTATGGAGCTTGCAAGCAAGTGGACCGCTAGGTCGGATGGGTGCGACGCCATGTTCGACGTCGCTGAAGGTCAAGACAGAACTAGCGCACTGGTCCCAGAGCGGAGGGATCCAATATCGAACGTTTGTTTGCACTCGTTGCGGTGCATGGCGAGCACACAGCCCTCCTTTGAATGTGAATGTGAAGGAAGGAGCACAACCAGGATCAATCGAGGTTCCATAGTCATATTCTCGACGTGCGTTGACCCTCGTATGCTTTCTCGAACATGTCCAGCGGTCGCGTCGACGCGTTTAAGCTGATCGATACGCCAGATCTTCGATTCGGACGCTCCCTGGGTCCGAGCTGCTTTGAGACGTTCAGGCTAGACTCTACTGGGAGGCTGGCTCACCTTGTTCTCTGTCTATTGACACTTCCATAATGGCGCACTTGCCAGGTCATTCGACGGGACCGCGACGTCGAGGGGCGTTGCCACCAAGGTATGGCATATTCTCCATCGACGTCCAGTGGAGCCGTTGGACAACGTGCAATTCTTCAGCTGACTGTGGTATCGTTTGCGACAGATGTAAATGCTGGACTGTCCCACGGTCGCGGCCATTAGGAGAAGACACTCACAATGTATTCCAGTGCCTGCGCCAGGCTGTGCCGGTACCGCGACCCTCCACTGTATGCCACGCGCCTTGCGTCTTTCGCTGACTGGCCTGCCTCGCATATACCAGCGGGACCTTGACTTGAAGCTCTGCCGCGCTCGCGACGTAGTGGGTATGCGCAGCTCCAAGCCATTCAAGTTTGGACTCACGACGGCCGGGGTCGTCAGTGCGTACGTCTTATCTCTTACCTCGCACAGAATATGACACACACCAGCTCGGCGGCCATAACACGCTCCACCATAGGCCGAAGAAGAGCATAAAGTCAAGACTTGTCTGACCCGTGGGCTTAGCGTATAAATAACCTTTGCGACATGCGCGAGAGGACACGGATCCATGCCTCACCTCGGACACGCCGCTCCTGCGATGCTGGTTCCTCTCAGAGCCCATTCGCAGCACGGTGCTCCCTGAGCTCACGTGTCTTGTGAGCGAGCCTTCGCCTTGCCTTGATATCTGCCAACCGTTTGATGGCTTCGCCTTCAAGCTCACCGCCAGAGAAGTGCTTCCGCCTGTATCTGGCGATGTTCCCACTTTGCCGTTCCAGTTTCAAACCTTATTGCACCGACCGACCGAAGGCCACGCCCATTGCCGCCTTTAGTCAGTGGTGGCACCAGTATCCAACTTTAACTGGTGGTCATCTGAGCCCGTCTCATCAACGCATTCCAGATTGCTATCTGGCGCTCGGTGTCTCTTTAACGAAGCCCCTCCTTACGAGACGCAGTCCGGTTGCGATGTATATACGATGCTTCGCAAACTCCTCCATCGTCTTCTTGACCAGTTGCCCGAACACATCGATCGCAGACCATGACGGTTCCGACTCCTGCTCTCCAACCTGACCCTGTCTTCTTCCCAATGGCTCATTTCCAGGTAAGTACGTCGTCGCAGTCAACATCAGCCCGGCCTTCGCCCCGAGTCTGTCCCTCCACGCACTCACATTCTGGCGACATCCCACATCAGGTCGAAGGCTTCCTATTCCGCGTCCCACTCTACATCTTCCAGCAGTCCCCCTACTTCCGCGAGCACGTCCTCGCCCAGGTCTCAGAGGACGCGGACGCCCCGCACGAGCTCACCGACACGACCGCGGCCGAGTTCCGCGACCTCCTGCGCTGCATCCTCCCCATGGCCGGGCCCTTCCCCAGGTACGCCGGCACACAGGTCCGTCCCCACCCTAGCCCCCGTAACTCGTCTTGCTCTCACTCGCCGCCCCCATCGCGCCTCTTGCACCATTTCCTTCCACCCGCCACACCGCACTGGAACTCGCACCCGCACGCAGCGGCCCCACAGCATTGACGAACGTCCTCAAGCTCGCCACACGCTGGAAGTTCGAGTTCGCGCGGCGCGTCGCGATCCGCAAGATCGCCTACACCATCGACAACCCCGCGCTCAAGCTCTCCCTCGCGCGCGCGTACCGCGTGGATGAGTTCCTGCCCGGCGCGCTCGGCGGACTTGTGGATGCCAAGGAGTTAGAGGCGGAGGACTACGAGGTCCTCCGCTCTCAGCTTGGGCCTGAGCTCGTGGCCAACGTGGTCAAATATCGCGAGCGGACACGGTGCGCCCAGTGCGAACAACAGCGTCAGCCGTACGTCCTCGCTGTATGGTACGATGGAACTGCTGACTGAAGTCGTCACCGCAGCGCAGGCGCAGTCGATCCTGATCAACGTCGGCGACTCGTGGAGGAAGTCTTCGGCGCGGAGTTCGCAAGGGACTGGAAGAAAGGAGAGGAGATCCTCGCCGCCCGGGCCATGGCTGTCACGCAGCGACCTCCTCCCTCGCGCTTGTAATCTGTAACCTTGTGGCCAACGTCATCTTTTCCGTGCTGTCGTTATGGTCTGTGTCCGAGAAACATCTTCTAATCTAACCATGTAGATTGTACTTGTATATTGCTTGTATGTTAGTTGTACTCAACGAACTCGATTATGGTGTACCACCCCGTTTTGCATACAACCGTCTCAAGTCCACCCCACTCCAAAGACAAGATATACGACTAACCCACCGGACCTCCAAAGCTCGAACTCCACGACGCAGACACCGAAGGCGGGCCGGGAAAACTATTCATTCGTCATCAAAGCTGAACGGAGTAGTAGGAGCAGCGGAGTAGCGAGAAGAGAGCAAGAGTCCCGGCCTCGGACGCACCGCCCATCCGCACGCGCGCACACACATAACTGGAGGAGAGGGTCATTACAACACGGTATGAGATGCGACGAGCTGCTGCTGGCGGCGGCGGTGGCCCAGCGCCCCGGTTGACCGGTCAACTACGGAAACGGGGAACAGGGAACAGGAATAAGGGAGGAATAATGTATGGACAGCAGCTGAGATGACGAGGACGAGGACGAGGATGAGGACGCCGATGGTGCGCGTCGGATATATCAATGTCCACTAGAGCCGAGGACGAGCAGCAAGCAACGGGTAACGTAGAGGCAGGTTCGTACGCGAGGGAAACGTGGAAGACATACAGAACATAACCCAACAGATACAAGGGTCTACGTTGGATGGGCGACGTCGAGGGCGCCGCGGGGCATAAATAGATGCGTTGTTCGGAATATCGGAACATGGGGGGGACGAGTCAACGACAGGACGGATGATGTGACACTACCTCGTAGGCACGTCCATCATCCACGATGATGACTTAGGCGCAAGCCGACTGCTTTACTCGTTCGCGACCTGTACGTCAAACAAACATGGTGAGCAACACAGTCCACAATCATGATATCGAAGGGGGGACGCACCTTGAGAACACGCCTCGGCTCGTAACCATAGTCATCTCCGTCCTGGTAACTCATCCTGTTGTCCTCGTGATCGTGTCCCTCCGAGCTCGCCGGGGGCGACGCGAAGTTTCCGCTCAACAGTTTCCCCGGAGGGGGGGCTCCTGCCTGTGGTGGCGGGCTCGAGTACCCAGGCAGGGAGCCGCCAGCGTCCGAGAGCTCATCGACGTAGCCGCCGTAGGGGTCCGCTGCCGAGACCGTCGAGTGCGGCCGTGGGGGGGCCGTCTCCTGGGCCGGCTGTTGCACCTGCTGCTGAGGTGGGACCGCAGAGTACCCAGGGTGAGGCGTGTAGCCCTGAGGCGGGCCCTGTTGGTAGGCGTTGTACTGCGCGGGCTGGTTGGGCTGGTATGCATTGTAGTCCTGCTGGTAGCCTTGCGGCATCGAGGGGTGGCCGTAGGAGCTGTAATCCGACGGGGAGGTCGCAGCCGATGGTCCGAGACTCGGGTTGCGGTTAAGGTTGCCGCCGTTGGGGGCCTGGCCATAAGCTTGATGGGCGGCGGCGTATCCAGCAGCAGCACCGCCGGCAGCACCGAGGCCAGCAGCGTCGAGGAGATCCATCTCAGGGGCTCCACCAGGGCCATTCTGATGGTAGTGGAAGTTCTGCTGTTGACCATATGCACTTGCAGGATCCTCATACGGGTTGGGCATGGCAGGCTGGGGAGCTGCGAACGCATTGTACGGCGTTGTCTGGTTGTTGCTACCCATGCTACGGGCCCTGTTGACACCCATAGCCCCGATGCCGGCGGCACCAGCAGCAGCACCGTATTCGTAGGGCGAGAGCTCGGCCATGTTGTAGCTTTCGCCACCATGAGACATGGGAGGCTGAGCGAAGGTGCCGTGAGTGGTATCAGAGTAACCGGTGGTCATCGAGCGCACGTCGCCCGATGGACCTCCCTTAGGGAGACGATCATCGGGGTAGTAATCGTCGTCGGTGAAAGCGGGAGCAGTACCAGCTGCCTCTGCAGCAGCTTCTGCAATCTCGCGGTCGAGCTTCTTGGCGCGACGACGGCGGACGGCATTGGTGACGAGAGCAACGAAGAGGATGAGGGCGACGAGACCGACGACGGTGAAGACGCCGGCGACAGCACCGGTGTTTTGGAAGAACCTTGAGGTATGGCAGGAGTTGTCAGTGAAACAGTAACGAGGAGATGAATAGAGTTGAATCGAAGGCGATCGGGAACGATGGCGGAAAGGGGCTAGCAAGTGAACATGAGGCAGGCGATCATTGAGCTGGGCAATGCAGTGCGGACAACGGGGATCGACTGCTAAGTCCGAGTGCAAGGGTGACAGAGGGGAGAGAAGGAGAGGATGTACGAAATAAGAGATAAGATGAGACGCACCCCTTGGAAGTACCACTTTTGCTGGTGTCTGAAGCGCTAGACGAGACGGTTGGAGTGATAACGACGACGGTGGTGGAAGTCTCGACAGAACCATCAGAAGAAGTTATGAGGATGGCCGAAGTGGTGGACTGAGTCGGCGTGAGGGAGACGGAGGTCGTCAAGGATGAGGAAGTAGTCAAGGATGTTGTGGAAGTAGTGCTGGTGGTGGTGGGAGTGGTAGAGGTGGAGGTGTTAGAGGTGGCGGTCGTAGAGGTAGTAGAGGTAGTGGGGATCGTAGAGGTAGTAGAGGTAGTAGAGGTAGTAGGAGTCGTAGAGGTGGAGGTGGGTGTAGGTGTGGTAGAAGTGCTTGTGGCGGCAGAAGTGGAGGTAGTGGAGGTTGGGAGGGGGCTTTTGGGAGGACGTTGAGGACATGAATTGATACGGGAGAGAAGAGACAAACGTACTCGGTTGTGGTGGTGGTGGTACTGAGAACGGTGGGGAGGACTATAATCAGAAAAGGTGAGTTAGGGCAGGGGAGGTTGAGGAGGAGACGAACGTTGAGGACGAGGCGACATCGCGGTGAGAAAAGACGGGGTGTGGAGAAGGAAACGAGCGTGGAAGGAACCTCTTGCGGAGGATCCGATGCCTGAGGCCGACGAAAAAGGTGCGTCGGTGGCGGCGTCGAGGGCAGTGACCTGGCGGGAACGACTGCCGACTGGCGGAAGAGGCTCTGAGCTCGGAGACGGAGACGAGGTCGATGGTCGTCGAGCACCAGACTCTGCCCATCCCCCCACGTCCATCTCTCTCTCGGTCTCAATCATCCTTACGTAAGCACATCCCCCCACATGCGGCCGCCATCATCCGACTAGCACTGTCCGACGTCCCATGCCCATAGGGTCCATGGGTCTCGGCATGACGGTCTACGCGTTAATTGCAAGGCTCGTACAAGAGCAACCTGGGCAGGGAGATCATCATACTCAGGCTTCATGTCCACTTTTTCGTCACGAGAAAAAGCCCATTCCCTAGAGCTGCCGAACATAAGTACATCACCCGTCGACCTACTACGTCGCCCTCCTCTTCTTCCTGCTTCGCCAGCCCTCTTCCTCCTCCCCCTCGACCCCAAACCCCTCCTCGTCCTCCTCGTCCGCCACGTCCTCGTCCCGCCCACGCTTCAGCCCCTTCATCTTCCGCGTCTGCAGCTTCATCAAATCCTGCTTCCCAACGTGTATGCGCCCGCGCAGGTCGCCCATCTCGTCCACCTCCATGTTCTTCCGCTTCTTCCCGAGCCCCTTCTCCACCTCCTGCTTCCGCAGCTTCGGCCGCCTCAGTGCCTGCTTCATCATCTCCGGGTCCGCAGCTGTATGCCGTCGCAGCTGTAGATCGAGCGATGGCCCCATCGGCGTGAGTTCCACCCGCGGCACCCGTGTCCCCGACGCCAGCAACCGGATCGTGTACGACCGTATGTGCACGACGGGGAGCGAGGACAGATCCTCGGCCGGGGCGGCTGTCGATGATGATGCTTGTAGTGTTGACGTCGTCGCGCTCAGCGTGGCAGGCGTCGGTCCGAGCGAAATACTAATGACGTGCTCCAGGCCGGCCAGGTGTATCGCATCGATCACTTCGCCGTTGAAAAAGTGCATCAGCATCGACTTGAGCTGGATGAAACGCGGGTGGGTGTCGAACAGCTCCGACGCAAAGTGGAGCAGTGGTTTGTGTCCCGGCGTCGCTTTTGGTGTCTACGATCGTGTATCAAATGAGCAAGAAATTGGTGGGCGAATGCGCAAGGCGACCGAACTGTCGTATGGGACCCATCGAATCTTTCTCGAGGACGCGCGGGAGAGGGTACGTGGGTCAGAGGTGTTAGGACAACAGCATACAGTCAGTCGCTCGCATCGGCGGCAGCACAAACCAGTACGCAGACGCCCCAACTCCATAGAGGACACCAACTCCGCGCGCGCATCGTTCAAACCAGGGGATAGCGGTGCCCTGCAATCCACCTGCACGGCATCCACCCCACTCCCATCTTCGGTTTTGAACCCCACTTCCGATACGACGCGAGAGGTTGACAAGAGAGAAGATACTCACCTTGAAATCCGCCATACTCTTCCACCCCTTTACCCCGACCTCGCACATATCCAGCACGCGGTAGTCGAACATGCGGACAAACGTCAGCCCGTCTGGCCGCTTTTTGGTGGTCTGCCCGACTACGAACAAGCTCGCGTCGTTCTTCTTCGCCCAGAACTCGAGCGAGGACGCATCTTCGAACGGGCGGACGGCATTTTTCTTCGAGAACGAGATCGCGTTGGGGCGTTTGAGTGACATCTGCATACACACACGAGTCCCCAGGAACGATTAACAGGACGTCGCGAATGCATGCACTGCAACGTACCAGCTCCTTCATGACGGCAGTGACCTTTTCTCCTGCGTGCGTGCCCTTGACGAAAATAGCGACTCGGGGATCCTCGACCTCCTTTGCTTCACGGGCTTGGAGCGCACGCTTAGACCGCGCATTTTTGGGTTTCCTGTAAAGCATTAGCATTCTGCGATGTGAACGAAGCATTACGGCGCAATTACACTATCCGCAGCATCGTCGAGGGAGGGAATGGGGAACGGCTCAAAATTTGGAAGAGAAGAAGGTCAAGTGTATAAGCGCCAGTCTGCATCAAACGAAAGAGCGCCGGCATGTCGCCTCGCGCTTGTTGGACTCGACCATCCACCAACACCTCTCAGCCTCTACTCTCGAAACCTACCGTGACGGTGCCCGAAAAAAGTCTCGTCCTGAGTGCACACATTCTTATGACTTTATGGGTCTCTTGGTTTGGTATCTAGGTGTCACGACACGACACCCTTTGATTTTCTACCAGTTCCCAGTCACTTCCACCGAGATATCTGAGCTTCCGGATGCGACCCCGGGTCAAGCGCCAGAGCTGCAAGACTACTGCATTTCTGTATCTACCTGGCGGAGCTTTGATACACCACCCCACCTGCTTACAGATTTCGATGACCTTCGGCGTTCGAGTCGCATCCCGCTAAGTCCGCGAGACTTTACCATATCGTCAAGTGCCTAACCTCGTTGACCACGCTTCCAAAATCTGCACTCTTCTGACAGCGAGTAGCGTCCTCCCTCAAAGCTAAGAGCTGCTGCGGTAAGTATGGCATGATTGACGATGAGCGATATACGTGGACTTCCTCGCGCCACCGAACTACACATGCCCACCTGCCTCAGTTTCGTCGCCGCAATGATAGGAATCGATCCTACGCCCACCCCCGACACAGAGTTCTTTTACACCTTGTACACTCTCGAGGTGCGTAGTACTCTCAATATATATTCTTTGACGACCTAACATGCGACTTACGATGGTCGACTCGAGCAGGTCGACGGTATCTTATTTCGCGTCCCAGGGCATCTCTTGGCCCCTTCGCCCTTCTTCCACGATTTACTGTATATGAGCACCAGCACACGAAGCACCGCAGTGCAATCCAGCGAGTCTCGTGCTCCGCAACGTCTTTCAAACGTTACCGCGGATGAGTTCAGGGACTTCTACCGCGTCCTCGAAGCGGCCCCTTATCGGTGAGCATTCCCCCTGCCAACTTGACGAATTTCGCTGTGTTTTTGCGTGCTCACTGCAGTGCATCCACACCCATACGATAGAGTGGGCGGCGTAATCGGCGCGACGCCTACTTCCTGGGAGAACGTCCTAAAGCTTGCCGACAAGTGGTCGTTCTCCGATCTCCGCGAGATCGCCATAACCCATATTGAACACCACGAGGGCTGCGAGCTTCGGCTGAACATCGCTCGGCGGTACAGAATACACAGGCTCCTGCCTGAGGCCCTACATGAGCTGGCAGAGCGCGACGAACCCCTCCGGTACCGTGAATGCAAGCTTTTGGGCTTGAAGCTCGCCGCCGACGTGATGCGGTACCGAGAAGCGCGTTGGCGGGCTGAAGCCGATACGGAGTGCGTGTTTGTGCTTCCGTAGTTGGTTTCGAAGCGATTGACCCACTTCAAGCACCGAGGAATGGAGGAGGAACCAGATTACGTCGATATTCGGCGTGGACTTCGCTCGTGATTGGGAGGCAGGTATGAGATCCGACGGTTTCGAGGAGTCGAAGCCATAGCCGCATGTAATCATCACCCTTGGCAATAGAGGCGATACTTACAGGGCGAGACAAAGAATCAGAGGGCGATCCGAGACTCTGAGTCAGAGTGATGGACGCATGGTACAGCGGGCAAACAGGCTTCGCGGTGAGTCGAGCCCGCATCCGAGAGCCCTTCAAGTAACGCCTGCAGCTGGTACACCTACCCCGAGATCTTCCCCCCCACCACAACGATAGCTTACACTCCATCACTTTCCATGGCTTCTTCTCATCCTAGCTCTTCCGGGAGTGCGAGTGCCCTCCGTCACTGCGATCACTGCGGCTCACCTGGTCGTGCGCCGCGCAAATGTGCCGGGTGCTTGCTCGTAGGGTACTACAGCAAGGAGTGCCAAAAGGCTGCATGGCCAGAACACGAGTGTGTATATACTTCTATCCGTCCCATAGCTTCAGATTTCATGTTCCTCGTCGCGCTCAATAGATCCCAATGCTGAGACGCAATCGACTGGCAGAACGGGTACAAGATCTACGCCGAAAAGCCCACCGGGGCCAAGTTCGGCGGCTTCGCCAGCGTGCACGCCTTCACACACGCGGTCGACGACTTCCTCAGCCCCATGTCTGGGCATTTTACACGGACGCGCGCGCCCTCATCGCCTCCAACGGCGGTGTTGAATGGCTGCAGGCGACCCCGCCCAAGATCGTCAACATCCGTCTCCGCCCCAGCTTCGCCAACCCGACAGCCCAGTGGGATCGCAACCCCTCTACGCCCTTCAAGTTCGAGTCCTCCTCGTGCATATCCTCGACCGAGTACGACCGCATCGTGAGCAGCGCCCACAGCTGGAGCCCCGAGGCGATGGCCACCGCGCGCAGCAACTCGCTCCGGAAGCTGCAGGCGGGGTTCGGGCCCGAGCTCGCGGTTCTCATCCCCGTGATCATCACCGTCGATGGCGTGACGTTCGCGAGGTTCGACTTTATCCCTCACCGCCAGCCGCGCGAGCTTCCGCGCAACCTGAGAGGCAAAGAGAAACAAATCCTCGGCGACGCGCGCACGCTGTGCAAGGAGACTGTCAACTGCGGGCTCCCCCTGCGCGTGGTGGGGACCGACCAGCAATGTGTGTACCCCGGGAGGTTCTTGCACGCGCTGAAAAAGTGGAAGTGGAAACCGTTGTTCAAAGACTGGGCAGAGTATGACGCGCGGGGACGTAACGAGGTCATCAACGCGGCACTGGGGAGGTTCACGTCTGGTTGTTTGTAGCGAATGTAATATTGAATGTGCAGCGGTTATAATGATGCCACTCGATACACCGACATCATTTGAGCATACTATCGCTATCGCCCACGTGCACACCGCAATGCTGGATAATTAGGTGGTCAGAACATCGGCTACCGAGGCGTCGAATTCAAAGTTGTTTTTACTCGAATCGTTTATGGTGGGTGAGAGGCGCCCAGTCTTGCAGGCTGCAAAGCGCTCAAACAGGCCGGACGCTGCAGTTCTTGCGATGCGTTTCCTTGCTTTTGCTCCTCCATCCCGCCCACGTCTTAGCCTCATCAACGTCTCCCTCAGAGCCTCAATCCATCTCAAAAGGCGTTCGCGATCACCACTGTCCAGACATCAGACGAGGTCACAGCCGGAGACGAGATTGCAACCACGGGTCAATATGAAGGTCCGCTCCAATCTGCTCATAGCCGACCATCCCGTTCACTAAGTGGTACATTGTCTTTGAAGATCGCTATAGAGGGGTGCTGCCACGGCGAGCTAGACGCGATCTACTCCCAAATCGCGTCCCTCGAACAACAAAACGGCTACAAGGTTGACCTTCTCCTTATATGCGGAGACTTCCAGGCCGTCCGGAACCACCGCGATCTGCAGTGCATGGCCGTCCCAGACAAGTACCGAAAACTAGGAGGATTCGCCAAGTAGGTGGGCGTCCGCTCGCTCTCGCGCTATGTCTCGCAGACAGGGACTGAGCCGGTGGTGCGTCGTCCAGATACTACACGGGCGACGCGAAGGCTCCTATCTTGACTCTTGTCATTGGAGGGAATCATGAGGCATCCAATTACTTTTGGGAACTGTGAGTTCAGCTCCGTTTCTCACTTTTCGCATCGGGCCCCCGCTGGACGGGAAGTGCAGGTACCATGGAGGCTGGCTCGCGCCCAACATCTACTTCCTCGGTCATGCGGGATGTGTCCAAGTAAACGGAGTCCGGATAGCAGGCGCGTCGGGGATATTCAAGCCACAAGACTTCAGGCAAGGTGTGTTTCTCGGTCTGATCATCTCGTCCGCCGGCTCGAATGCTTCATTCAGGCCACTGGGAGCGAATCCCCTACAACCACGGCTCCATGCGGAGCATCTACCACATCCGCGAGTACAACATACTCCGACTGTCGCTGGTACGTCCGACATCTGCCTAGTTTACATGTTGCGGAGAAGGATTGTTGACCCCGCGTGCCCTCGTTTCTCCAGCTTTCTTCACCAACGATATTTCTCTCGCACGATTGGCCGCAGGGCATCGAGCATCACGGAGACCTCCGCGGTCTACTTCGACGTAAACCGTACTTCCGTGACGATATCAACAAGGGCGCCTTGGGCTCTCCTCCCATGATGGGTCTCCTACGTACCCTCCGTCCCCAGTGGTGGTTCTCTGCGCACTTGCATTGTCGTTTTGAGGCAACAGTTTTGCATCAGTCGCAGGATCCTGGTTCTGCGGGCACATCAGGCGACGCTTTGAAGAGCGCAGAGAAAACAAACCCAGACGAGATTAATATCGACGACGACGACGACGAGCATGCCACGGCCACGGAGGATCCTTCGTCTGCTGCGCGGAATGCGGATGAGATTGTTCTTGACGATGAGGAGATTGAGGTCGAAGCTCCTCCTCCACCGCCACCACCGCCTTCTGAGACGAAGTTCCTCGCTCTGGACAAGTGCCTGCCTAAGAGACAGTTCCTCGAGGTAGGTGGACTCGTCGAGCCAATACTAGTGGCGTCTATGTCCTCTACCCCCGATGAGCGCTCTACGTAATGTCGCAGAAGCAGGGATGCTTATGCTATCGTTGCAGGTTATCGATGTTGACGTCCCGGCGTCTGTCCCCTCGGGAAGCTCGATGCCCGTGTTAACCTTCGATCTTGAATGGCTGGCAATTACTCGTGCATTCAATCGACACATGACGCTTAACCGCGCTCAAGCATCGTATCCCGACGAAGATCCGGCCCGTGAAGCCGTGCGTCAAGAGATGGAATGGATTAAGGAACACATCGTCTCGGGCAAAGAGGGGGGCACAGTCAAAGTGGACGACGTGCAGCAGTTCGTGATGACCGCACCGGGGCCGGGGTCGGAGGGCCGGGATATCAAGGTCCAACGTAAGTTTTCGCGCTAAGGTCCCTCCGCATAACAGCGAGGTGCTGATTGATTGTCCTCCCCCGGCGCAGCACCGTATTATCCCAATCCGCAGACCGCGGCGTTCTGCGAACTACTGCAGATTGAGAACAAAGTCAACCTCATCGTCCCAGGAGGTGGCTCGACATCATAGCGCTTTACCGTTCTTCTTGTGCGCGTACCTCGTTTTCGACCTTTCCGCGGCCATCCTGAAGCCGAGCCGTGCCGCATCTTCGACTCCCTTCTCGATCCCTCACCTGGCGTCAGTCTTCCCATCCCATGTTCTCCGCCAACCTTCATCTTATACTCCATATTTCGTCTCCTGTGTTCTAGTACACTCACGATGCGAATCCATCTCCGCTATCCAACCTCGAATCATCAGGCTGTCCGAATGGGTTTTTTTCTGGGCTTTTCGATCTTATTGGATGGCTTGATTGTTCAGATGTTCTTATCGTCTCGTCTTGTGGATCTTCACCACGGAGATTATCGGCTGGCATTCCTGCGTGCTCCGAACCTTGAGCAACCTTGAGCAACCTGACGCTTTCTCTTCGGTACGCTTGGTATCTTGTCACGTTAACCCTCGCACGATCCTTGTACCATATCAGGCAAGTGATATCACCGTCTTGACCGCGATGAGAGCTCAAATGGATCTTAGGCGGGGCTTCAGGACGCTGTGGGAAGTGCGCATGCCTCGGCCGCCGGATGGATGCATCTCAAATTGACATTCTGACGGTGGGGTTCTGTTAGTGCGCCCTGATGCTGATGCTTACAGGTAATTCTTGCCAATTGCGCCGGACCGCAGTTGACGGACGTCGCAAACTCCGACCGCTTGCCCTACTTTGCGTGTCCTCAGATGTCTTCGACCGTCACGCATGTACCATTACACGAGCAATTGGACACCCAAGTATCCCATATGCGGAGCGCCACACCGGTGCGTCCCACGTCCTTCACATATGCTATTGGGCTAAACCACTTCTCCGTGCCGGGGCGGCGGAGCGCGTCGAACGGAGCCAGTCCTCTGAATGAAGCGCTTCGTTTGAATACGAAGCGCTCGGAAGAACGCCTGGCGGGTTTTGCGGGGCCTGTTAGCCTTCCATTAAGGCGGAGAATACAACGGAGGTCTCAAAGGTGGAACAATGTTGTGTGTGCGACTGTCCAGGCACCTGTTGCGTGCATCCCAGGTACGCATATGGGTGACGATTCCCAATTTGAGACAAGGTTTGCTCACGGCGGTCACGGTAAGCTTCAGCTGCATTTTCGACGCTCGGATCGACGTCCGTGCTGCTCGTCGCGCCCGCGCTCGGGCGTTGAAATCGGCTTCACGCAGGGCTCGTTCGGGAAAGGGCTTGCAAGGCAGACTAGGCAAAGCAAACCGCTAACGGAGCACTGATGTTTCCATGATGCAGGGCTGATCGTGACCAACCGCTCGCCGAACTATACGCAGCTACCCTCCCTTCCGCAAAGTTGCGTTATACTTTGATAAGCCAGCGATAGGCGCTGGGGTCTACGGCCGCAATGTAAATACTATCCTACCGTCTGGGTACGAGACCAGTATGTCGTATTGTCATCTCATCAGGGTCGCGCTCGCGTCCACTAATCTGTGTCGTTCGCACGCCTTAATCCAGGTCGCACAATCCGGGATACCTACAGCCAGATGAGATCCGTGACATGGAATTCGAAGTATCGTAAGTGCTCCGTATGTCAAATGTAAGCTTCACGATCCTATTTCTCGTGTATACCAGCCGATTCATCGTATTTGGCGGCGGCAGTGAGGCGGAGCTTACTTCAAATTTTATGACCCATGGTTCGCGTCTTAACATGTCGTAGAGCATTTCTTCCGCTGCTTTTCAATTCAACGGATGGCACGTTCTCTCGACGAGTGAAGATGTCGCACCTTCCCCGCCGGGGCAAATGCAAATGCCTTCCCGAGGCGAAAACGAGCTGAAACACTTCGCAGGCTGGATCCGTCCGGGCACTCCTTCTGGTGAGAGCCCGTTATGCGCAATCGGACAGGGAAGACATACCCGCCGCGCACCCGCCACTATTCCTGACATCTGGAAGGTTGTATGCGATTCAGAACTGTGCGCGAGGTGGGAAGCCCTGCCGCATGCTGCCTGGGCTGAATCAGCCGACAGTCTCGACTGTCGATGCTGGCTCCTCGTTGCCTAGGCCCTCTCACTCGGATAGGACACGGCACTCCGCCCCGTATGCTGAATAACCGCCTCGAAGCGTTCAGGTGCATCGGCCGTGCCCGAATGGCGCACGGTATGTGGTCAAGTGAGCACCCTCCTCGTCTTCCTCCGGCCGTATACGGCGACGCTCAGAAGATTCGGCCGTCCGGCTTCGAGGCTAACGATTGCGCGCGCCGCTCTAACGGAAGGAAAGGAACAGAGCTCACCTCGCCTCCCGCCCCACCGAGCCAATGCAGTGTGTCCGCCATCTCCCACTTCAAACCTCATCGTGTCGCGGTAGGGTCGAGCTCACCATCGAATGTGCACTAGGCAGTGCTCGATACGGCAATCGTTGTGCCACTACGGGGTAAGGAAAACACACCGAGCTATTCCCTCGTCGTCCCAACAAGTTTACGATGGTCGACTTCGCTCGAAGCTTGCTGACGGGTTTCCGGAGCGAAACGCTTTTTTGTTCCTTGGTAAACGAGCTCATGGAACCCGCCTCGTGGAGCGGTATATTCGCACTAATGATAGTCACTCACGTACGCTTTCAATACCGTGCCGACTGTGTTCATAGTACGGCAAACAATATCGTCCACTCGTTCCCAGTCCATCCAGCCTGCCCTGTGGCTCCGCTCCATTCCCGCGTCCGATATACCGTTCCCCCTCGCGCCTTGGTTCGTCCGTCCACAGTTGAAGGGTCTGAGAGAGTCCAGCCTTCATCGTCGTGAGCCGCCGGAGCAAGAGGGGGATAAAGGGAGATTCACTCTCGACATGCGCTCTCCCGCTCTCTATATCGACGAGCAGTGGCCCTGGAGGAATGTGACCCCCTCGCGGGCCTGGTGCCTCTCTGTGCCCTCTCGCAGATCGCCCTGGCCATCGCTTTCCATACAGTAGCAATAGGCAACAAATAAGCATTCTCAGGCACCCTGGGCTCTAGATCCCGTTCTCTCTGCGCTGAATGAGAGTCAACAATACTGATTTTCGACACTCCCATTTCTCCTCCCTCGAGCATGGGTCTTTGCGACGTGTCTTGAAACACGACCGTTCGAACCACCATACACCTAACCCACCAGGCACCCCCGAGACTTCCCTGTGGTGCTCAGCACGCGGACACCAGTTGTCCCGAAATTCCGGGTCCCGGCCCCCATTCTGACAGTACCTGATGCACGAACAGCGGCACGGGGAATTCCTACGGCGCCGCGACCCTGTGTAATGCAAAGGGTGGGATGCACCGTTGTGGCGCACGCCGCCTGCCTGGGCGTCGGCTTTCAGTTGAAGATTGGAACCCCAAAAGCACCGAAGCGAGCCACGAGAGTTCTCGTATTCCCACTCAATCTGCCAATGACCGCTGTTGAGTTGGAAAAACGGATGCTCCAAACCTCGACAAACCGTCTGGAATTCTATCTGGGCGCGTGTTGGGTGGAGTTCGGTACGTTACGTATGGCCGCTTGCCAGCTGACGCGAGATACAGGCTCTGAGAAAACTTCATGCGAAGGCGATTCGAATCCTGGCCTCGGAGATACGTGGCTTACGTTGATCAGGGCCGGACGATTGCCAGGACCCGGTCAAGCTTAGGCTTCGACTGAGGAAGCCGTCTAGCTTGCGCAGACGTGTTTCATGCAGCGTTCGCCTTCAGAAAGCCAATTCTACTTACGGCGTCAGAGCTCAAGACGTTTGCGCAGCTGGAAGAGGCCAGCCCCATAGGCGTTATACCGCAGATAGGTTATCGTTCCCATGCATATGCCAAATATGGTGAGTCGCTGAACAGGGTCGACACTGATCGCACGAATGATGCGGACGAAATCAGACATTTCAGAATAATCTTGCATAACGTATCTTCTCTCTATACGCTTCTGTCCGGCACGCCTCCATCGCCAGCTCACGATGCCAATGCCAGGACTCCCAGGACGGTCTGTATGATATACACATTTTCCCGCAGCGTTCGCTCAGGTGGAGCTCGGCGCGATATCCCCGCAAGGATGTCGAATCTGCTCCACCCTAGGCCTCTGCTGACCCTGCGACCTCAAGTTGGGGAATGATGGAGCTAGAGCACGGACGTACCAGCAGACCGACGGTGCGTCGACACGTCGGCTGTAATCCACATTGACAGATTCGCTCTAGCGCGCCGTAAAATCGATATCATGACATGGCGATGTTTGGTTTTCCGAGCGGTCACCTCGGGACCGATAGGCGCACCCGGGGCTCCTTCTGCCGGTTGGAGTCGGTCTCTTTACCGACCCCTGGGTCGATTTGCGAGCCAGCAGCGCTTTCAGGCATCAAGGATAGCGTCTGGTGGAGCGGGTAAGTTGAACTTGCTACCAAATAGCCGCAAAGGCGGAGGAGAAAAACGTGGTGAACGCACCAGGACGTTACGTGGCGGGAAGCAAGAAGCATCGCTTGCCCGGCGTCCGCCTTGAGAGCCATCCGCCGTCCTGGCCCATGGCCACTCACCCTCCGCACCCCTCCGCGTCGCTGGCAGGAGGCTGACACTGTGGCAGGCGACACGCGCGAAACGCTGGCAGGACGCCAAGTGGGTCCGACACATGGCGCGCTGCTTCTTGATCTCCCCGTGTCGCACGCGCGCGCGTGCCTGGTGCTGCCGGCGGGAAGCCATGAGTGCGCCGATGGAACGTCGCGCAAGCGCGGGCTCGCGTTCCACACACTCACAGCTCCCAGTTCTCAGCCCAGATCGCAAGCTTCCCGGTTCTCATCCCGCGGCAAGCAGAGCGACGTGCCTGGCCCGGCGGATGGGGGCTTTCGGAAGCTAGCTTATCTGCGCTTCCCGCCCCTCCCTCTCGAACTCCCCAAGCTCCCACCGCTGCCCGCGGCCGCGGTCGCTTGCGTGCGCATGCCAGCAGATGCCGTCGGACGCTGTAGTGCTGCACGTGCAGAGCCGGGGGGTCCGGGCAGGCGGAACAAATCACGGCCGCGGCGAATGGCACGGAATGGGTCGAGAGTGCGTGTGTGTGTGCGCGAATCAGATCGGCCGTGTCGTCGGTGCCTGATCGTGGGTGTACGCGCGAGCGGAGGCGTCCGCGCCAACGCGCTGGGATCCAGCCTGGCTTTGGCGCGTCCACCGCGCGCGTATTGACCGTGCCCGCGTCCGCACGCGCAGCACCGGCCACTTCGACCTGAGGCGGGAAGCGCATAGTCGGGAATTGCGGCCCTCTCTCACGCCCGCCCCACTCTCGCCGTTGGATGCGCTTCGTAGCCTGACCGCTTGTGAGCCTTGGATGGTCGCCGGGCGTGCCTGAAGATTCTGTTGGAGATGGCGGGAGTTCCCAGGAGGGATGGGGGAAGCTGAGGCGACTGTGGCATTCGCCGACGTTTCGCCCGCCGTAATTCAGATTGCGAAATCGCAGTTCGTTCCCTCAAAGTACGCCGTCTTCATCATTATTCAGCACAACATTCGCGCGATCGGTGATTGGCCACGGATGACCCGTTCATTTGCCAGACATCCTATTGACTTACTGAATCACTGCGAAGAAACCCACGTTTCCTCCTTGTAGAAAGTCGCCCGAATTCTGCGGAAAGATTGATGAATTGAATACTTTCCATCAATCTTTGCGCACGGTGGAAAGGCTTTGGAAAGGCACCGAACTAGAGCCTGGAAAGGCGCCTTTCCAAATACTTTCCTCCTGTGTGAAAAATCTTGGAAATCTTGATCCTTTCCACAGCCTTTCCTCCATGCCGAAAAGTTGCTTTTTTCGCAGTGAATGTACTTCGGCGCAGGCTAGCTTGGAGTGCCCATGCGTTCTTGTTCTTTACGACGCTAGCTTAAAAAGTGGCACAGCAATTCGGAATGACAGAGCACGCGCAATCGCATAGACGTAAGTAAACCATTATTTCACTTCATCTGTCATGTCCCGAAAGCCGCATCAACGTCCTCTGTAACACTTGTCAAATACATATTACGCACCGAAACTCCGGTGGTTGATAAACTACTTACAGGACAGGTGAGTCTGGTCCATGGGTAGCCGAGCTTCGAAATTGGCTCCAGCCTGAGCAGTGAGATATGTACATATCAGTACAATGATTGAACACAATTTCCACCTGAGATGCGCACATTGTACTAATGACTTATTACTAGTGCAATCCGGTGGCCTCGGCCTTTACATTGGCATCGACCTTCGGATAGGATGACCGTAATCTTTAATGTGTACGGCAGAATTCCAAATGCATCCAGCATACTTACGGAACGTCTCCCACAAGCCGCGCGCCAAACACGCGTCTCTCCACATGGCGCAAGCTTGGAAGTAAAGCACGCGGTGGGTAGGTATGCATAGTAGCCTGTATGTACGGCAAATCGACTGGCACAGAGTGCACCAGGCTGATCGTCCTCCTCGTCGACACATCCCCGCATTCGCACCCCTGAGCAGCGGCTTGCGTAACGTCGAGGAGTCAGGCCTCAGGACGGGGCCTGGCCGAACAGAACCTTCGCGGCGCGAGGGAACACAGCGCATACATCTACACCCTGTACTCTGTACATACTTAGCAGAGGACGGACTCCAGGCCATTCCGAGCGAGTCGGATATGGGCCCAGCGAAGCTGCGAGAAGAGGGCAAGTCCCGTCCGGCCCTCTCCCACACACGTTGGCGAAGCAACGAGCTTGCGAGCGGGCCTCACGCTCGGACGGCATGCTGGCCCCGCACTGTGTCTGTCGGATCCTGGATAGGATATCTCGGGCACCAAAGAATGCGCGCGCGCACGAAAAGCGGCCGCGGCATACTTGCGTGCCGCATGCTCTGAAAGTCCCCGGGCATGTAACTTGAACGCACTCTGCACAAGTTGCAGAACCACCACGAGGCAGCGGCAGCGGCCGGCACGCACGACGATGCTTCTTGCAGTTCTTCCTGCACCGCCGACCGGGGGCGCGGCCCTCCCGTCCCGTCGCGCCCGTGTAGTACTACCGCCGCGCTTGCTTCCGCGATTCGGGTCTGTTGTGGGCGAGACGGTGCACACCGCTCCCGGCCTACTGAGTATTCGTTCCCCGTCTCGGGGGTCTTCGTGAAATCTGGGCATGCACGAAGCAGTTTCAGTGCCTGTAGAGAATCGCGATGCGAAACAAGATATATTAGCTAGATGAATTGACCGTTGTACTGAGGACGAAGTACGTACAATGTTCAGTCCAGACCTCGAACTCGCATTCCGAAGCCGAATCCGAACGTTGTACGATGCCAATGCCGACTCCGACTCCGACTCCGGATCCGGGACGCGACCTTCGATTGGGAGATACCCGAGTTGCCCGGACCCGCGCAAGATCCGAAGGTAAGTGAGTACGGACAAGCCGAGCGGTAAGGCCGAGAATCCAGACTCCAAACCCGGGCAGTGACCTCCACAGCATCCGTTAGTTAGACTGCGCAGAACGATCACCACATACCATACTTGCCACCGGCCGTGCGCGCTGCAAGTCAGATTTACTGGAGCTGGTGATCCGCAGCTTACGACGGCCGGATGAGCCCCCCCAAACTTCTTCTGTCCGCGCACTTCGCGGATCGAACTCTGTCCGACAAGAACATACCCGAGCCATCCACGAAGCGTGCGCGTGCGTTCCGCGATTCCGTTCCAGCGGCGACTGTTGTGGACGCAGATATCCTCCTTCTCGCCTTCCGAGTTTCGCGGCGCAATACGGTCGCCAGCACTTCGTTGCGCGGCAGATAGAATGCGCAGACGGCGCGCGCAGCGCAAGTCGGAGGTACGGTAACTGCGGTTTGCCGTGGGCGCGACGCGCCGGTGGCAACTGTCGCAGCTCGCGGGACACGAGGACAGTACCAGTAGTAGTACTGTACCCGCGATACTATTACTTGCACCGGCGGGTATCGCGCAGCACGCGCAGTGGCGTCGACGTCGGAAATCTAGAGAACACCTCGAGAAGCACCCGCTGCGCGCACGGTTCGGGCAAGCAGACGAACGAAAGCGCGGGCGGAACGACAGGAGCGCGGGGAACCCGAACACCGAGCACTATGATCGCGGGTGTCGGACACAGACTGCGAAACGGAAGCCGCGGACGGGGTGGCACTGAACGCAGTCGGAGCGAATGTCGATCAGGGCCCAGGCGACGGGCGCTATAACGACAGGCCTATTGGGGACACTGGACAGCGCGGCAACCGATCACTAGTGCTGCAGTGCAAGGATGCTGTCTCGCTCCCCCTTTACGCTCTTCGACTCCGAGCCAATCGTGAGCTCGAAAGTCCTGCGCACCGCATCCCGCCAGTAACCCCGTTGCACGCCCCATCAGGGTGCCTGAAGATCTCGTCGGGACTCGGGAGCACTGCATGCACGCGCGTACCAGAATGCTAAACTGGCTCACTTGTTCGATATTCAATAACATGTTGTGCTGACTATGGCCATGCGTAGTACTTATTCGCGGCCGACCTTTGGGGCTTACCTAGTGTCGTCGGCGCTCGCGCTCGCTGCGCCCTGCGAATCGGCAGCCTCTTCCGAGTTCTCGTCCCATTCTCGCCAGATGACTGTGATGGCGGCCATGGTTAGCGCGAACCACAGAGCAAGTGATCCGAATCTGAGCGTTCTACAGGCGGCTTGCAGCGCGTTTGAGGCGTTGACGTGCTGATGACAAGCGGACGAGACCGTGTTTCAGCGGCGCGATCGAACGTTGTGTGCTCCTTGATAATGATTTGTTGGAGTGCAGTCTGCACGGACGACTTCCCGGGTTCCTCGGCAACAACAACCCTTGCTCGAGTACGATCGATGCAGCTGAAAGAAACGGGATTCAGTTTTGCGCAAGCAACCACGAGTCCACGACCGTGCTTGTTGTAAGTTATCGGTCCACGGGGTTGGTGGGCCATAGGTTCAAGAGAGATTGCGGGCAGGTGACGTGCGATCACTTCACAGACGACACGATAGCGCTGGCGAGCGCCCATGGATTCGAAACCACACCGACTTCTGGGCGCGAGCGGACTGGGCAGCTCGAGTTCAAGTTCGAGTTGCAAGATATGTAAGTATACGGCGGTAGCGGGACCAGTGTGGCGGGAGGGGGGGAACCGAAGGCATTGGCAAACGAGCGATGCCGGATAGGCCAGAGGCGGCACTGGGGGGGCAGGTGATTGCGACCGAGAGGTTTGGGACGCGATCTGCGATCATGATCAGGAGGACTATCGTGGGCCGTGGCACCGGCAGACCATCAATACGGTGACATACGACACACACGGCCCTCTCCCCGCTGCGGCTCGCGCGGGGAACACGATCGCCAGCGCGAGCCTCGAGACGAGCCTGAGCCGGCCTGCCGCGCAGAAGCGTGTCGGGTGGACAGGGCTGTCCGTACTGATTGACACCCGTGCCGGGGGTTCGACCGGGAAGGTCGAGCTAAAGCCTAAAAGACGCGAAGGACACGCGGACAGCCGCGAGGAGAGCCTCTCTACCTTGGACGTGGTGGAGGGGGGGTCGGGGAGGCATGGAACTCGAACAATATGATTATCAAAGACGAGGGCCGAGGAAAGGCGCAGCGCTGTCACGGGGGGGGGGGCGGACGAGAACGAGAATCTGAATCTGATGCGCTGCTTGAGCGGACGTCACGGTCGAGTTTCGATGTCGGACGTCCGCCCGATTCCCTTCCCCTTCCCCACCCCCACCACAAATACAGCTGCGCGTGGCACGCAGCCCATGCGCCACCGGGCGGGCGGGCGCGAGCTGCCAAACCGTGATTCAGATAAGAGAGAAAGGCCGGGTTCAGAAGGGGGGCTCCCCAGGCTGGGGGGCGGGTTCGGCTTCGCGTCCCACAGACACCAGCAGCAGCTTTGACCGACATAGAGCTCGCTCGCAGCCGGCTGGACGCAGTAAGCCGCGAGACCGGCGGGATGGCATGTGGACCATGGCCAAGGACGAGGAAGAGGAAGAGGAAGCCGAGGCCGGTGGCAAACGAACGCGAACGTTTGGACATTGGACAGCACCCGGCACGAAGGCGTCGACGTGGGAGGACGCGTCCAAGAGATCCCGACGCCCTCCCTTGTCCAGAAATTACCCACATACCCATACCACACGTTCGTACTCGGTGAGGCATGCGGCATCGGCCGCTGCCGTCTCCCACGTCCGCCCCGTTCGTGCGCGGTGAAGAGGATCGCGAGGGAGGTTTGCAGCGGGAGAATGGACGGCAGCGGGAGGAAGTTGGGCACTCGGCGTGCCCGGCCCTGGGAGACGAATCGGGCGACGTTCGCCACGTGGCGCACGACGGGTTCAGGGTCCCTGATTGGCCAGGGGAAGACGGGAGCACCGCCACCAGGGGGCTGGAGCGGCCTCGGACGCGGAGGGAGCGGGAGCCAGCCGCATGGCTCCTGGCCGCCTCCGCCCGGCACACCTGTTCTTCCCCCACCCACGGCGGCGACCGCGCCTCGTCCCCCTCCCCCCGCCCCGCCTTCCACGCATGCAGTCTGAGTCTGGAGCGAGCATGAATACGTTGGTGCGCTTTGTGCGGCGCGATGGGCATCGGCGCGTCGCTGGCAATTCGGCCATCTGGGCCTGGGGCGCGGCCGGAGGTGCCAGTGGGTGATCGGGGAACGCGAGTTTGAAGGAGTGCGCTGAGTGATGGCGAGAAGGCATGAACAGGAGCGATAAAACATACTTGCCATCAAGGAATTCAAAGGACGAAAAGGGCGGACCGCGCGCCGTCAGGACATTGACACTGACAGACAGACGGGACGGGGGAGATTGGTGGGATGTTGGGCCTGGCCTCCGCGCGTGCGCTCCACCCGCCCGGGCGCCCTGGCACTCGATTCACCGATTCGCCGATGCAGATTCAGAACGTCCGGGCGGCAGTCTGCGCTTATAGCAAGCAAGCAAGCAGCCTCAGCAGGAGCACGCCGAGGACTGGGAGCCGCCGCGGTCGCTGTAGCCTGTACGGTGCAGCCGCCGCTCGCTCGGGGGCCAGGGCATCGAGAGGCGAGAGGCGAGATGCGGCGTGCGGATTGCCAATGGAGGCCGGGAAGGGGATCAGATTGGGGACAGGAAGGAATCGAGCGAGAGAATCGCGGATCGGCCGGGTCGAGGCTCGAGGGTAGCGCACGGCCGCGGCGGCGGAGGGGGGGGGAGGGCAATGCGGTCATTCTCACTCGCGAGGCGCATTCGAATGCGTGATTCCGAATCCGCGATCGACGTTGTCTGACAAAGGGCACGCGCGCGGCTCGTTCGATTCGCGTTTGAAGGAGAAGGAAGGCAAGGCAAAGGCAAAGGCAGGACGGGAGAACGGCAGAGCCGGGGGATGAATGGCGCAGGGCTGTCAAACGCACTGCGAAAGGCTGAAAGAATGACGATCGAGCCGAGCGGGCGAGTGCGACGCCATATGCGCGACGCGGGATCCGGAAAGAAAACAAGGTTCTGTGTGGGTGCGCACGCGGGAGGCCATGCATGCGGACAAGGACAAGGATAGTCTGCGTTTCGGGAGCGCACGAGCAGGGTTGAGACGGTGGAGAGAGGCGGACTCGGCCGGCGGTTCAGATTCACAGGGAGCTCAGACAAGGAAAGAGAACCACATTGAGTTCGGACGGGACTCGAATGGGAGAGTCTGACAAGGTGAAAGAAACGGGTGCGAACGGTGGAGGCTGAGAGGAAGGCGGAGAGGAGAGAGCGGCTGGGGATGTGCGGGAAAGATTGGCCCAAAGGGGGGTGGCACGTGGAGATAGGCCAGTGATTCAGCGAATGATTGGATGGAAGGGAGCCATCATTCGCTCGCCTGGTCGGGGGGGCGGGCTTAGCGCGAGATGGGGCTGGAAGGCGCGATTGCGGGCGCAGGCGTGTGGAGGGCGGGAGTTGGGAGGCGAGGGATATGTTCTGATATGTTTTGATGTCAAAGTTTGGGAGAGACAAGGGTGGGTGGTCCGCCTTCTAGATTCGGGACCGGCGAAAAAGTGCCTGGCCCGGGGGAGCGGGTGGGATTTCAAAGTCCGCAGAGGAGGTGCCTTAATTGAGATTTCAGGCACCTTTTAGGTTGGGACTCTGCCGCTTCCATCGCCCAATGCTATCCCAAAAGTCCCCGCCAGGCTCTCCCCCCTCTCCCCCCGTCGACCCTCCAGAGCCCTCCGCGACACACGACACGTCCATGGCGGCTCTCGTCGCCCCCAACTCCTTCAACACGTCTCCCTCCGACCCCCGCAACGCGTCAGCCGCCAGCTCAGGCGTCGGCAAGACGCGTTATCGTCCCGCCCCAGCCAAGACTTTCCAATGTCGAGGTTACGGCGAGTGCAGGATGGTTTTCAGCAGGAGCGAACATTTGGCCAGGCACATCAGGTACGTACCCCCCTCTTCCCAATGTCACGTCCCTCTTTTCCCCGCTTTCTCCCCCTACGCGTCTTTCCCCCTCCCGAACCGCCCGCGTCCCGACGCCCGTGACGCTCACCGACGCCCATCCTCTCTTTAGAAAGCATACTGGCGAACGCCCCTTCACCTGCCACTGCTCAAAGCAGTTCTCCCGCCTCGACAACCTCCGCCAACATGCTCAGACCGTTCATGCTGACAAGCAGGAGCAGAACGAGCGCATGATGCAGGAGCTTACCTCCCTCCACGCCAACATGACCGCCGCTTCAAAGGGCAGTGGTTCTCGTGGAAAGCGTGCAGGGACGGCCCAAGGACCTTCCGCCGGCTCCCCCACCACCAACCCTGCCCTCAACGGCTCCATCCCCACCATGGCCGTCAAGACAGAGGACGGTTCCCACGCCGTCCTCTCCATCTCTCAGCGCCCTGGCACTTCCACCGGCTACGAGGGGGCCAATGCCTTTCTTCCCCCAGGGAGTAGTGCATGGCACATCCAGACCTCCGACGTCGATCGTCCAAACCAACGGCCTACGAACAACCATTCCTTTCGTGACCCCGGCCAGTCCTTTCGTGCCCCAGCCTCCGCATCGTCAACTTCTCCCACCAGCCCCCCCTCTCTCAACCAGCACCAGCTCCAGCACCACGCGGGCCAGTCCTTTCTCGTCCCCTCCGCCTCCACATTCAACTTCAGTATCCCCGATATCCCATCCGCCGCTCGCCCAGGATCTAGCAGCGGCCCTTCAGCAGCAACAGCGTCAGAGTCCGCACGATCCCTCCCACCCCTCAGCGCGGTCGTCGCCTCATCCCTCCCTCCCGTCCGGTCTCTCCCACCCCCACCCGGGTCCTCTTCCCTTGCGTCCCTCTCCGCCGCATCACATCAACAACAACAACAACCCCTCACACACTCATCCGTACTTCCTCCACCAACACCCACAGGCCCATATTTCGGACAACGACCCTCAACAGCTGTTCGTCCAGGGACAGCTCCCGCCTCATACTACTACCCACCAAGGTCTGCCGGCGCCGGCGGTTTCGCTTCAGGAACTGGAGCACTACCAGGCCTGGGCGCGCCTCGGGGGTCAGAGCTATCCTTACGGTTTGCCATCGGAGCTGGACGGCTCGGCGGCGGGCTCGAGCCCATACGCCGACTCGGCAGCGGCTATGGAGGTGGCAGCGGTGAGGATGCAGGAGGAGCAGACGAACCGACGTCACCCGGCGGATACGACTCCCCATTTTCCTTCCACGCACCCGCAACAGGCGGGTCATCGTCGTACGCCGCCGAACCCTCAACAGCAGCTTTCCGCTACGCACCTGGCGCGTCAAACCCTCGGAAACGACCTTACTCTGGATCCGACGACGATGACGGCCCACGTGAACGCGGCGAACGGCTCGGCGGAGATGCACTTGGCCGCCCAGTTAGCAGCAGCGGGCGCGACTACGAATACGGGTCAGAATCTCGGCCCCAGTCTCGACGGCTCTCCGTCATGGAACTCTGCAATGACCCACCTGCAGATGCAGCAGCAGCTCGACCATTTGTACCGCTATCAGGCGCAGCAGGCGGTCCGTCAGCAACAAGCGCACTCTCGCGGCCCACCACATCGTCCGGACTCGTCACATCCGCCGCGCAACTCGCACTCGTCGATCGGGCCAGCCTCAGCCCCCCACCTCCGTCAGCAGCAGCAGCAGCAACATTTGGCGCAGAACTCGCACATGGCGGCGCAGGCGCATCACTATTCGCTCGAGCTGCACAGGCAGCAGCAGGAGCAGCTCCGGCAGCGGCTCCAGCAGCGCGAGGAGACGGCGGAGCGGGAGCGCCGGAATTCGGAGGAGGAGTACCTCATGAGGCAGCAGCAGCAGCAGCAGCAGTACGCGGTGTATGGCTCGGGGGGGCCGCTTTCGGGCAGCCCGCACCCCATGGGCGCAGCGGCGGCGTATTTCCCTCAGCAGGGGGGTCCCCAGGACAACAGCTTCCAGGATGGGCTCAGCCACGTTCGCCATCCTTCTCACCCTCACCCGCCGCCTCTCCACGCTCGTTCGGGGCCGCATCTCCAGCAGCAGCAGCAGCAGCAGCAGCAGGTCATGCAGCTCCAGCAGCACCTGGCTCACCAGGCGATCCTGGACGCGGCCGCGGGCTTTCCCCTCCCGGACGGCGTGGGCCCGGATCCCCTGGAGTTGGGGGTGCTGGGGCCGGAGGGGAGTCCCGCGGGAATGATCAAGTACGGATCCCCGCTGCCGTTGGAATGAGGGCGTAGGCGGCGCGTCGGCGTGTGCGTCGGCGGCGTCGTCAGCCCCTCCTTTCCTGGCGCGAGCGCGGTGCGGTCCGTCCTGCTCCTGGCCGCGTAGGACGCGCGGAGGGCGGGCGCGTCGCGTCGTGTCGTTTCCATACCCCGTGTCTCGTGCGTCGCTCGTGTCAAACGTTCTGCTTTGTCTTCCGCGTCTCGTGCTCGTGCTCATGCGCGTTCTCCGCTCCGTGTCTCCGTGTCCGTGTCTTGACGTACGTTGATTTACTCGTATATATGTCGTATATCATCGCTCCGCACGCATACCATACTGTACATACCTGCACCTTTTTCTAATCCGTGCTTTCTCTCTGTCTCTGTCTCTCATCTCTCTCGCGCTCGCTCGCTCTCTTCCCCCACTTCGTCATAGGCTTAGGCGTTACCCCGCTCGCAGTGCACTCTGCTCGCTCCCCGTATGCCCCCGCAAAACTGATATCCGATATCCGCGTTACATAATTGGAACCATGGCCCATATCCCATATTCCCCTTCAAGTTCCACTTCACATATGCGCCTTATGTTTTATGCCGCTTAAGCATTGCTCCGAGGACTCTTCCTCTGCGTACTGTATATATACGCACATACGTACGTACGTACTGACCCCATCCCATCCGCAACTTGTGTTCTGTTTTTCTCGTGTTCTGTTCTGTTCTGTTTTCTGTAATAGCTCATCATCATGTCTGAAAACCAAACGCTGTAAGCTCGTACGGGTACCACGTAGTGGAAGAATGAAAAAGCCATGGCCAGCCGCTGCGGCGGTCGCGCGCGCGCGTGTAAACCTCCCACTGCCCAGTCTCAGGCTCCTGACGCGATTGCGACGTATCGTGTGTCCCGGCCTGTCGAATCGGAGCCTAGCTATAGCGCGAGTCAGTAAGTAAGTACGAGGATTCGCCGACTCAGATAGTCGGGATTGGCACTGACTGACGAAGCCCCCGCTGCTCAGCTCACAACATATCCATATCACTCAGCCTACTTGCTGTGGGCGCGGTGGGAACGTCGGGGTCGGGCGTTGCGACCGTCCGCGCGCAGAGGGCGCCCTCTCGAGCGTCGTTCCGTGGGCCGTGGGCCGGGGTGCTGTAGTTGCTAAGTACAGTGCTGCTTCACTTACGTGTGCCGGTCAGCCCTCGGCGTCGTATCAAGAATATACAAGTAACCACACGACGGTCGCGCAGTGGGTGGGGCACGACGACGTTAGCGGTCGACCGAGTGTGTACATAATTACATATTGCCGGTCACGGCTGCGGTATGCGCGATCGATGTCGCATGTCGCACGTCGCTCAGGCTGCGGATCGGGATGCCGTCCGCGTCGGTGCGGGAGGCACGGTCGGTCGGTCAGCTTCGCGAGGGCGAGGGCGAGGGCGAGGGCTGGGCGAGGGTTTGGCTCTACTTACAACTCCGCCTCGGGTTCGCGACGTTCGCGAGTCGGGCGGGCGGGCCCACGGGTTGTTTTGTCGCTGCTGCGGACGCTCCGAGAGGCGGCGGCTGGGGAAGTCGGGGATGGGCCCTGCGCATTGCGCAGACGAGAGGCACCCGGCGGCCCACGTATGGCGAAGCGGACATGTTACCGTAGTGCTGTACCGGCGCACGCAAGATTGAGAGTTGTGGAGACGATTGTCGAGGTTCGAACGCGAACGCGAACGCAGTCGGCGACTGGTGCCCCCTTGTGCGTAGCAGGGTCCACCGGCGCGAGGCGGAACAGACGTTTGGGACGCACGAGCGGCGATGGCATCGAGTCCCTACATACAGCGGACGCGGCCTGAATACGTCTACGAGGGAAAGTGGTGAAAGTCTGAACTTTGTATGCGCGTTGATGAGCATGACGGCACGGGGGAGAAGTGGAGCCGGACGTACAATAGCTACATCTCTGTTGCTTGTCGGCGCCGCTCGAGCTGCGTCACTCACTGGAGCCTGCGCGGTTCTGTTCGCGTTGGAAGAGGACGACGATCTCCGAGCGAAGCCTGGGTCTGAAGAGCGCGCTGATCGCCTTAACCACTGGCGCCCGGAGTGCTGTGTTCGGATTAACGCTCGGGGCGCTCGGTCCGTGTTCGCGGGAGAACTCTTACTGGCGCCAGTTTCGAATGTCTAGACGCTGATACGAGAGTCGTGGTATCGGCGTATACTAGATTTTCAAATGTTCCAAGTCGGCGATGAGTACTGTGCAAGATAGCATACAAAGCATTTGCATGTAAACGGTACTGGTGAACGTGGGCAAGGTCAGTCGTAGAAGGATGAGATTTATTCGGCCCGATGCTGGAGAATGTGGTCAGTCGGGCCGTGGGGGGGTGGCGGGCCGCTCTGTGCGCTTTCTGGTCAGGGTTCGTGGGATTGGCGGGAGGGCGACGATGCCCGCCTGTCTGTTGTCCTGTCAGGCTCCCGCCGTCGACGGTGTCCGACTCATCCTCCAACGCGTTTGAACTCGCAGCCCACATCCCATCAGCCCTTGGTCTCATCAGCCGCAGTCTCAGACAGTCACAGCGATCCCCCACTCGGAATGTCCACATCTTCCTGTCCAGATCCCTGTCCACACTCTGCACCCGGTCCTGAGCGCTGCTCCTGATAGCTCAGGTACCGTCCTCGCCGCGTAACATCTACCCGACCCACTTTGTTTACTCGCTCCTTCCAGCTCTGTCATCTGTCCTGCCGCCTCCATGACGACCTCTCACAACAACATCTATGCCCTCCTCTGCAGCTCCCCTACCGTGCTTCGTGGATCACTACACCCCGTTCAATCTCGAGAAAGATAAAAGATAGCTGGCCAGCCGTGCAAGTTGATCTGATTTCGAACAAATCCAATCCCTAGTTCCTGATGAGCCGCACATAATTCCGAACGATCACAGATTCAAGATATCTACCGCCCGCTTCACCACCCCACGAGAGCCATGTTCGGGAGGGTCCACTGATCTTTCACACCTTTACCCGCTCGGTCTCTGCCACTATCATCGCCCCGGCACACACTCCAGCACAGTCTGTCATTCCCCGCTGACTCTCTGTCACTCTCATCCCGCCACCCCCCTTCCTCCCTTGGGCCTCCTCCCTCCTCCTCTTCCTTCGACGTCCACCCACCCATCCATCCGTCCCTGGCCGACGCATCCTTCCTTACCGTCCCAACTCGCCCGCCCCTCCTTCTCGTCCTACACCCTCGCTTCCCCTCGCGTCTTGGCCATTCGGATCTTGCTTTCGCCTCCATGCCTGCTTGCCTGCGTCTGTGTGTCCGCGTCTGTCTTCAGTGCTGAGCTCGCTTCCATCCCCACTCGCCTGTTTCCGCTTTCAGCCCCGCCCGCGCCCTTCATTAGTCCCGCCGCACCCTCCATCCTGTCCTCCCCTTTCTCCCTATGAGCTTCGCCATCGACGACGCCGACTCCACCATCTCGTACTCCGCCAATGGATGGGCCGTGCAGTCCCAGAACGACCCCGACCTCGACCAGTTCTTCCAGCAGACATACCATGTCGCCACTCAGGACCAGGCGAGCATGTCCTTCACCTTCTCCGGTTCTGCGTTTGCGCTCTATGGATCCAGGGGCCCCGACCACGTACGCCTTCTTTTCTTTTCCGTATCTTCTCGCATCCCCTGCCGTAAGGCCCATAGGCTGACTGCGCGTGCGCATCATCCGCAGGCCACCTTCCAGGTGCAGTTTGACAGCACGGTCGTGAACCTGGATGCGTCCGCGCCGACGACGGCCTTCCGCCAAGTCCTCTTCTCGCACTCCTTCTCCGACAACGGCACCGCCGCCCTCCATCTCGTCAAGCTCACCGCGTCCCTCGGGGGCAAGAACATGTGGCTCGATCTCGACTACATCACGTTCACATCCGGGGGGTGCGTCTCTCTGTCTTCGATCCCATCTCGCGCTCGTGCATTCTATCTTCGACGCGCGACGCTGATGTGCAGCCATCCTTCTTCTCCTTCCTCTGCTCTAGCGGCTCAACGTCGTCCATCGGGACCGCCACATCTGCACCCCCATGGCTCACAGAGTGCGTACCCTTTCTTTATCTCTTTCTCTTTATCTCGTTTGTTCTGTTTTCCGTTCGGCCTCCACCTTGCCACTTTCCCCGAACCCACTTTTCCTTTCTCCGCATCACCCTTGTTCTTTGTTCACGTTTCTCCTCCGGCGGGATTCTCCCGCCGGCACGCACGTTACCCGGGTGCGGAGGCTGGGAATCGCGCTCGTTGGGACGTGCCGCTGCGCACACGGCCCACCACATCCCAGCGCGTGCCTCCCCGATCGAACGCCCTTCCATCTTGTTCATCGCGGCCGAACCTCCCCCTCCTCCGCCTTTCGTTCCCTGTCCTTCCCGATCGAGCGTACCCGCGCGCCGCGCTTCTGTGCTTTGCTTCTTCCCTTCCGTTTGAGAATCTCACGGCAAGCATTCCCAGATGGCCCAAGCCGCGACATGCTCGTAGAATCCCTTGGTGGAGGGCGCTAAGACCTAAGCGCCCTTTAGCGCCCTGCCATGCAGGACTCCAAGGCGATTCCACAAGCATGTCACGGCCAGCGCCATCTGGGGATGCTTGCCGTGTCTGTATCTGTTCGAGGCGAGCGCCACGCCAGGTGCCGAGTCTCGCGCGCCGCTCCTTATCGGGTCCGAAGCCAAGCCGTCATGTTGTGCGACACTGACTGACACGACGCTCCGCTCTCTGCAGCCCATCCCAGACGGGACAGAGCACAAGCCCGACAGGCCCCTCGGGCTTCACGATGTACGTCCCTCCTCCCCTCACCACCGCCCGCCTAACGCTCAATCTATTCCTCTTTCCCCCTCAGCCCCTCCTCCTCGCCCTCCCCCAACACCTCCTCCGCCGCCTCTTCACCCTCCAGCAAAGCACCGACGATCCTCGCCGCGCTCTTCGGCGCGATCCTCGGCCTCGCCCTCCTCGGCCTCGCGCTCTGGCTCGCCCTCCGCCGCGTCTCCGCCGGCCGCCGCGCGCGCGAGCGCGCCTTCCGCTATGGGCAGTCCTCCGTCAACCCCTCCGCCGCCCTCTCCGCCGCCTCTGTCCCCGGTAACGCCCCGAGTAACAACGACCCGGCGAGCGTGAAGGGCGGGTACCCGCCCTCTGCGACGTCCGCGTCCGCGTCGGCGTCCGCGCTCGGGCTCGTGACGCGCTCGGGCACCGCGAGCCCGTTCACGCACTCGCAGCGCGACGCGAGTCTCAGCCTCGCGAGCAACGTCGTCAACGCGGCGGAGATGCGGGGCGTGTCGCTCGACGAGCGCGAGCGCGAGCGCGCAAGCACCCCGGCGACGATGGCGTCGCGGGGCCTGATGAGCCAGTCGCCGATCGCGTGGACGACAAGGAAGATGGGCGGCGGGCACCGGGGCGACGCGGACTCGCTCAGGACGGATTTCTTGCAGGTGTGAGGTGTGCCTGCTCACGTTTAGGGTGTGTCTGTTCTCGCGTTTTCGCGTCGCCCCGCCCGCCCTTTCGCCTTCGCCTTCGTCTTCGTCTTTCGCTGCGGCGGTGCGGTCAGCGGCCGGGCGCACTCACTTCGGATGCGTGGTGGTGCTCGCTCGTGTACATGTCGTCGTTTTTATTGGTCGGACCGTTCCTTATCCAACTTGCTTATTCCCCAGTCGGTACACATGATCGCCCGCTGCTATTTTCACCCCCTCCCCCCATCGGCTACATGCTCAGTACCCAATGCTCAGTCTCGGTTCCGCTGTTGCTCACCGCCATTTACTTAAGCCTTTAGTCGTCGCGCGCGCGAACGGGCCGGGATGGTGCTCGCGCGGTCCGACGTGTATTTGTCTCTGCAATGTAATATCGGGTAGGGCCATGGCAGGTATCGTCGTCGTATGTGCGAGTATATCGGGATCGTGCGTGCCCTCCTCGCTCTCCCTGCAGAACTTGCGTGGTGGCGGCTCGGTGCTCGCGCAGCATCGATATCTTTGTACTTAGAAGCGTCTATCCCGGGCCATGGCCGTGGGGAGCACGAGGCTACCGGTCGCGTGCACAGCCCTACTTATCTTATCGTCCACCACGCGCACGGGTTCGGACGGGTGCAGCACTAAGTAGCATGAGGCGTCACCGGTCACTAGTCGCTATGGGTATCGACGTCCGTCGTGATGGGGACAAGGGCTCGAGGCCTCGAACCTACTTAATTCTCGAAAGACAGGCTGGGCAACCGGTGATAGTCGGTCGGTGTTATCGGCGTCGAGAATTGAGAATCGCATCCGAACGGACGTCGGTCTAGGTACTGGCAGCCCGTAGTCAGCGTAGTTAGACTACGCATATGGCCGTGGCGGCGGTCGCGCCGACCACTGGCATGGGGAGCGCATATATTTATATTCGGGCTCATGAGTGCGGAAGGCTTACTGTACCGTTTTGCTGGGGCCAGTTCGGAGGTGGACGTTGTGCGTCTGCGGTTTCGCGTCGTGTTGTATGGAAGAACGTTACTCTTTCACCCGACGCCCCTCGGCTGATCCAACCTGTGGGGCTCCGAGCCAGGTTCAGCTGGTATCGACAAGCGTTCGGGCTGAGAATACTACAGTATGTGTCGGAGGCACCGAGGTCTGGGACGAGCGATCAATATTTCAGACGGGGATGCCGCCACCTGAGCATCGCATTGGACAGCCTGAGGTACAAGGGAATCCCGACAGTGGCAGCTTCGCCGAAACCTGCCTACTGCGAAGCCCTAATCATACGCCTTACTCCCAAAGAAACATGGGGATCTTCGAACTCGGAACAGACGAGCAGCGCGGAGCGACTTGAACATATACCTATTGGGGCTCTCTCGCGCTGGGAATAACGAGGACGACTCGGACCGAGTGGTTGTAGCCTGTAGGCTGGCGGGCTCGGGGTGCGACTGCTGGCCAGTTGTCCCACTGTTTATGCCTATTGAAAACCATGTCACCGTCAGCTGAAGAAATCCTATCCAACGGCTCCGCCGGACGTCGATGGAGAATGTGCCATACCATCATGGCGGCCCGGGCCCCCTTTGTAGTGACACCTCGACATCGCGTCGTACGACCTGGCGAGTGGCATTATGGAAAGGGGCGGAGAACGACGTGCGCCCACTGCTCGGGTCAGTGTGTGTCTGGCGCGAAGGTGTCAAAGCTGCTCGGATTCCCCGAGGGTCCGAATAGAAGATCTATCATCTGGCCATGGCGTATCGGCGATCTGGCACGCGAACGCGTCGACGCGACTGCCGCCTGTGGACATGTTCGAGAAGGCATGCCCTTGCGAGCCTGCACGTCGAGAACATGCCTGTGGAACTCCGATCGATCCTCCCTTCGCGTTCTCAAGGGGGCTGCGTGCTCGCCATGCACCCCAATTGCGAGCGAGGCTCCTCTCCGAGACCAGTGCATTGGCTCTGTCTGGCGACGTTCAACATGGCGTCCCGCCCGTCCGCGTCCCGGCTAGCGTTCACCGTTCGCCTGCGACCCCTACTGATTTTCCTTTATGCGTCCGGGCCATTTCAGTGCACTGACCCTCGGCCAACGCATCCCCCCGTCGCGTGGCACAGGCCTATGGACATCTCGAAGCCGCCGGCCGCCCTTCTCGCAGACCCAGGAGCGTCGTTCTCAGAAGGCATCCAGGCTGTGAAACTCGTACAGGCTTCCCAGGTCCAGGACCGGCGGCGAGGGACTGGGAAGCAGGGCTGATTGATGGACAGCGACATCGAGCTGAGAGCTCTTCTTCGTAAACATAGCATTCCGCATGATGGCTTTCTTTCGCATCGTCCTCGAGGGCGGGACTGGCGGTGTGTATCTAGAGAAGGCATCCTCATCGTCCCGGTGACGTATTCAAAGTGGTCGATCGGCGCGCGACTACGGCTGGAAGAGAGGGTGCATACTGGATGAGGGCACCCCGCCGTCGGAGCAGATGTACAAGGTGACGGAGATGAAGAGATGAAGAGCGGGGAAATAACAGATGCTCATGCCATACTGCATGTACTCGTTCGGAATCTGCTGCAAAAAGCGTCTGCGGGACAGAGGTGTCCCGCAAGGGCTATGTCACGAAGAGTAGGACGTACTCACCGGCATCTCTGGCAAGTATTGTGCGCGGCCACCGTAGCACATCCATCCAACGCATCAGAGCATAGCTATTCCATCCGCACCGCGATTCATTGAGAAAGATCCAACGAGCGAGGCTCCAGTTCGTAGCCGTAATGGTACGGCGATGAATCGAAGAGCGGACCTCAGGATGGCTGTCGAGTCGTTGTGGATATGACGGAAGGGCGATATCTGTGTGGGATCCTATATGACTAGTAGCCGGCAGACGCGGTGGAAAGAGCAAGCAGGACCGGGGGCATTGTGTTTATTGAGGGGGACAAGCGAGTCGGGTGTTGTTTGAGCGGGGACGGGGAAGGAAATGAATCAAGCATTGCGCTTGAAGCGCCCGTCTGTCAAGGGATGTCTTGGTCCCCCGGGCCGGTGGGCGTTCATGAGTCTCACTGGACCCGGGCGTCGACCCTTCTCTTCCCAATGCCTCGTCGGCATTTGCTACATGCTCCTGGATAGACCTCAGCAGGATACCCCCCCAGAAACAAGAGGTAGCAACAGACTTGGGAGAAATCGAAGGAGCCCGAGAAGGTCAACGCCGTCGTCGGAGCGGCATGGGCGTCAATATCCTAACTTTATTTATCCTTGTTTTGAACCAAGTCCAACGGACGTGCGCGGGCTTGTCTCGCGATCGTTCAGACTTGCAATATCCGAGGCAAGCAGCTCAGCCCTGAATGGTTTTACTGCTCTCATATCATCGTTTTAACTCTAGAATGGTCGCTGCAAACCTGAACTTGGACATTCTGGCTCATGTTTGCCAGTTTCTGACCCCTAACGTCTCAGACATCTCGTCCTTCTCCCTCACCTGCTCCTCTATCCGTCCCGTGGCGATCAGGCAGATGCTGCGAACCTGTTGCATCTGCCTGAATAGGGCAGACGAGATCGGACTGGAGCAGTTCCACTTCTTCCTGTTCGCTGATGTCTCCGCCCGCGCGCCGCACGTGCGCACACTCAGCATCGTGCGCTCGCCGTGGACGTCTCCTTGCATCACCGTCGGTCGTTCCGATATTAATTACGTCTCCCTCATAGTCGACATACTCACCGCATGCCCGTATGTTGAAACTTTCTCACTTGATCTCGACGATGGTCCGACCGCCGACGACGCCAACCGGACTATTGTCAGCGCGGTTGCTAGCATGCAGAGCCTTCGCTCGCTCTCTGTCCGGGCCCCGCGAGATGACGCGCTCGTCCTTCTGCGCGAGGTCCAACCCCGCCTACGCAAGCTCGCAATCGACTGCCCTCCAAGCGCCGATTGGAGCATCATCTGGTCCCCAGCTACGCTCGAGGAGCTTCTACCCCGCTTCGCGCCGACACTCGAGGAGCTCGGGATCGGCATGGCCATTGTTGGCGTAAAGTGCATATACTGGCCCTCTGTCTCCAACATGACGCAGTACCCCGGCGTGCGGTCGCTCTCTATCAACTCTCTCGTGCCCCAGCCGCTCCTCGCCGACCTCCAACAGCTCTTCCCGGCACTCGACGGGACCCTGCGAATCGGCGAGCTTGACGTGCCTATGTGCGAGGACCCTTCTCCCGACATCCGCGCCGCCAACCAGCGCGCACAGGATACCGCCCAGAACGGCTCATGGACCCGGGTCGATCGCGTCGTCTGCAGCGCGCAGATGCTCTACACGCTCGGCCTGCGCTGCCCCATCCGGCTCGTCCGGCTTGCGCCCTGCGCCTCGCGCGGGCTGCGCCACGCCGCCGCGGCGCTGCGCGAGAACCCGGTACCCCGCCTGACGCTCTCGCTCCTGCTGGGGGGGCTGCTGCAGGGGCTCGACGCGCTGTTCTCTGCAGAGCTCGCGGGGACGCTGACGCACCTTTCGCTTCAACTGCTTTACATCCCGCGCGGAGGCGGGAAGCTGCAAGATCGAAACGCGGGCGCCGTCGCGCGGCTCCCGTGGAGCCACTTCCTGGTATGTACTTACGTGCCTCGACTCTACAGCTGCCATTCCGGACGACGCCCCCGCAGCACGTGCTTACCACATCCACCCCCTTCGCAGGACAGGATGGTCGCGGCATTACGGCCCCTGAAGGCGCTCACGCACCTCCGCATCGCCATTGTTTCCGTCGTCCACCATCGCTCGGACGTGGCGAGCGCGGTGCAGTCAGATCAGTTTATCTGCACCGTCCTCGGGTCCTCGTTCGACTTCGACGGGACCGCGGCCGCGCTGGCGGCACCCCTCCCGGCCTTGCGGTACGTGTTCGTCGACACAAGCAGCCACTTCACCAAACTTGATACCGGCCGTGACGGCCTCGGACCCCCCGGGCTATCCGAGGATGTATGTGCTGCTCGGGGCTGGCGTGTGGCCGAAACGGGACGAGAGGGCGGGCCTGCGCTTGTAAAGCTCAGCGAGAGAGATGTGGCGGCGACTGTCAGGCGCGAGGAGCTCGTTCCGTTCGATGACGAGTAGGTCAGCATGTCGCGTTTTGCCGTTTTAATGGTCCATCCAGGAGGGTGAAGGCTCAATGGATGCCCTGCGGCTTATACGCCCCTTTCAAGGAGCTTTGGGAACCTGCTGTACAGAGGGATAGGGCTGCCATCGGTGAGCTTTCTTCTCAGTCTAGGATGATAGCAATCCCATCGTCCATGACTCATCGGATCTACAGAATATACCTGTGTTCGTCCACCCTGTCCCTTCCAACGACTTTGTGCCGCCTTCGCGGTCGGTCCTTTACGACAGCCAAGTGATCCACCGCTCAGACCGCCTATGTATCGCGTCCGAAATCGCCTTCGCCACCACGCGCGATGCCTGTTCCGATGGATGCAGCTCGTCGTACCTATCCCGTCGGGCCCGCCTCCGCGTCAGCCACTCCTTGCCGTGTCGTCGACGACCGCGAAAGACTCGTGCCGCACAGCAACCGAAGTCCGACAACTCACCAGAGATAACTGTCCGGGTCGGCCGCGTCCGTGCACGCGCCCGAGTCGTGCTGGCTCTCGTTCTCCGCGAAGACGCACGCATGCGCGGCGCCGGTGACGTTGAACGGCCCCGTGCCGTTCAGGTACAGCGCCGGGCGGGCGTACATGTCCACGAAGAGCGCGTGCGAGTCGAACAGGCCTGTCCCCCCCATGCGCGCACGGTCAGCGTTACAGATCTCTCGCTCTCTTTCTCTCTAGGTTTCACGTCGCGTATCGAGCGGGCTGCGGGGTGGGATGGGGGGTAGAGCAATCTGGACGCACCGATATGCGCCCCCTGCAGGGACCCGGCGAGGAGCCGGAGCTGGAGGCGGGCCAGGGCGTTGCCGGAGGTGGTGAGCTCGCGCATGAACACGCTCCACTCCGTCGTGTTCCGGCGCGCGTTCCAGTACAGGTTCGGGTACGAGCCCGGGGCGTAGAGCGGCACGCTCTCGAGCGGGATCATCTTCGGGCGTCCAGCGTCCGGCGTTCACATTAAATATTGCGATTCCGGTGGGTGAGTGTCGCCCGCACTCGGTCAGCCGTTCCGCACAACTTATGTACTTACGTTCTGGAAGACGAAATTCCGTGCTCCCCCGTCATACAGCGCCCGCACCCAATTGACGGCGCACGTCACCGTATCCACGAGCGTGACCCCCGGCACCTGGCCGCCCGTGAGCAGCGCGTTCGCGCCCACGTCGTTCGTCCCGATCCACAGTGTGTATACCGTCTCTTCCGGCCGGAGCTCTCCAAGAGATCCGTTCGCGCGCGCGGCGAAGTACGCGGGGAGCTGCGCCTCGGTGAGGGACGGGAAGGGGCGGGGCGTGAGCGCATTGGAGCACGTCGCGCCGACCTTGGCGAATGGGAAGAGCGTGAGGTTGCCGTACGCGGCGGCGTAGACGGGCCAGACTGTCCCGCCGTCTAGGTGGCCGTCCTAGGGGCGGACCGGGGGGGGGGGGGCGCGGCGGATGGATGTGGGTGAGGAGGTTGGATCTACTCGCAGGAGGTTCGGGGTTGAGCTTACGATGTCTGTGTAGGAGTCGCCGAAGGTGACGAGGTTCTTGATCTGGCCGGGCTCGGGCCCGGGGCCATGGGTGGAGGCAGAGGCAGAGGCGCCGGCGAGGAGAACTTGCGCGAGGACGAGGGCGGCGAGGAGCTGGTGCAGCACGGTTGGCATGGCTTGGGGACGTCGGGTGAGTCAAGTCACGGCCTACACTGCGCCTTGGGCCATGCAGTTACATTGACTTATAAACCTGGGTCGGGCTCTCGTCCTATCTTCCGCCGATAGAAGCTCCGCGGGCGGCACCTGAGGATGCTAGCTAGCCGCCGCTTGATGCAGGCAGCCAACAGTGGTGGTACGCAAACACGTTGCATGAGCCGCATAGAATAAGGTTTACATTCTCGAGGGGTACATGATCATGATCTTGAAATGAACAACTTGTATCGTGATAGCTAACTTACTCGCTCGTAGGCGCGCTCGAGTCCCCCCAGGCACCCCATGCCCCCGGACCCGTCCACCCTTAGTCAAACGCAAGCCTGTCGCTCAATGCGACACCTAGTCGTCGTTTCCGCTAGTCATGATGGTGTCCATCATCGGCGAGCGAGAGATGAGGCGTCGGGACGGACTGGTCAGGAGCGAGCGCTATCTCGACATGCGACCTGCGTAGCGCCACGAAGACGATGACGATCGTCGGATAAATCGCCTGGGATGCAGTATCGCGTGGCGGTAAGAACTAGAACCAAAACAAAATACAAATCGAGGAGCGGCGGCACGTACGATGAGGGGGACGAGGGCCCCGTCCAGAATGATGCCGACTACGTATACGAACGTCTCGACGCCTGCCGGCGTCCGTAGCTCCGGGGCTTCCATGCGGAGCTGGAAGGCTACGACGACGGCCTGCGGGCGCGGGGTCAGACGACACGATACGCGTACTCGTTGGTGGAATACCGTGGCGCTGCTGTGGGCCTGTATCATGATGTACATAACGACTCACCCACAAGGCGGAGTAGATGGTCCCGGACTCGAGGAGGAGCACGAAGAGCTTCTCCACCTGGGACGCGGCGGATCCGCCCACGAAGTACCCATGCAGGCGTTTCCTCGATTGCCTGGCGACGTCCCGCGGAAGAGCATCATAGCGTCAGTTCAAGTAGCATATACGCCACGCCACGCCAAACGCACCATGCCCTGAAGCCCACGAGGCCCGTCGCGAAGAGGTTCGTGCTGAGGGACAGCACGGACGCAGCGATGCCGGCCGAGAACCCCTTGAACATGGCGCCGGCGACGGGGATGTTGTAATGCGTCTGCGACCAGTGGAGGTTCCTGAGGTTGCAGCTCAAGGTGCTGTCGATGGCTCCCAGGGCTGAATTCGAAACCGCATGAGGCGCGACCGGAGTGTACTAATAAAGTGTGCACCGCTGGTGCTCACCTAACGTCGCCAGCACGAAGAGCGCGCAGGCCGCCAGAACGACGCGGTTGTTCTGCCAGACGACGCACGCTCTCCACCACACGATGGCGTCACCCAGGACGACCTGTGCCATGCGACCAGGGTTGGTGAGCGAACTGCGACCGAGACAAAACGGGAGAGCGGACGGACGTTGGTTGTGAGTGCCGCGGTGCTCGCGCAGCCTTGGAACTGTTCGGAGTACCCTCCGATGGTGTCCCGGAGCATCAGGAAAAACCTCATTCTCTAACGAGTGATCAATTAGAATAAGTAGGCGCTAATTTGCACTATTCCGGATGAAAGCTTGTCTGGCCGTGTTTAATCATCTGCGTGGCTACATTCGATGCCATACAGCTATTCTATCTGGAAACCAAGCCTCAGAGTGAGGTGGGAACCAGTATTCTTGGCTGGCGACGAGATGGGCTGAATATTTAAGTCCATTTAAGCCGGCCCTAAACATGGGCGCCTATGTGCGAATTGATACTGCGGCTGCTTCCGCACCATTCCGACGCATCCCTATTCTATCATCCACCATGTCCACCCTCTGCCTCAGTGCTACTAGGTTACTCCCTGCTTTCTTTCTCAGCTACGTAGCCCATCCTTTCACCCGGTCATCAGGATCAAGTCTGTTGTGTGGGTCTCATTCTAGCTACTGTAAGTTGTTATTGTCGCGTACCGAGGTCGCGTAGGCGGTGACGTGGCGGCGCCAGCTGTCAAGGTGAGCACCCTAGCACTCTTGTCCTCATCCTCCCTTGACTGCAGGCACTGCTGTGAGTGACCATTTGCCTCCGGGTTGCTTGTCTTACGAGACTCCGCTAACGCACCTCCCAGACACTCTTTACTCTTACTTTACCGTCCCTCAAAAAACCCTCATCTGCTTCCCGGGTTTTCATGGCTGACACTATGCATGACGTGGCGGGTCATTTCACATCGTAAGCCCGTCCGTCGGCATCCGGTAAGTGCTATCCTCCCTTTTTCTGTACGTATATCCATTTGCTCTCCAATCCCCCTGGCATCGGCCTTTTCACTGAGGATATCATCAGCGCAAGTACGTCAGCCCAATTACCCACTGCCCCACCGCCAATGCGCAGGCCCTCGCCTCTCGGAATGGCGCATCGACCAGGTAATGTGCATTCAGATTGCGCTGTGACTAGATAGTTAACGGCCATCTATTATGGTGAGTCATCTATGATCTTCCTCCTATGGCAATAGTTGGGCATGTCGTCTGAGATTGATGGTGTGTGAGGGGTTGAAGTATGCTACTGTTCAGATACCGTACAATGTATTCAGTAGTGTAGAAGAACATTTAATCTGATTTTGCCTTCAATATGAATGAATGTCTGTGTGATTTTGCATGTGTATAAGCCTGTCCCGATGTGTTTTCCATGACTCATGCAAACTAATTGAGTCCTCGAAAAGTTCTCGCTGAGGGGGGACCTTGATAACGAGACTAACGGACTAATTCCGCTCGTTTAGATTTAATTAGCACTCGTTATGAAATTGGGTTTTCCCTGATGAGGGGAGGCTGGAAGTCGATATACTCGTCATAGGACCAAAGCATGCGCGCCAACCACAGGAGGACGGCAGCGAAGTTGGTCTGCCACGAGAGGATGGAAATGACCATGTGTATCGTCATCAATGTGAAAAGCACCAGGATGGTTAGGCAGAGGACGACGGCAGTCGGCTCGGTCTTTCCCGCACAATGTCTAGGGCCGCGTAAAAAGTTAAAAACAAGGGGGTCACGAGCAACTCAGCCGAGATGCGACGCACTGTGTGAGGGAATACACAGATAGCACGGAGAGGATGGTGAGCACGCCTGGATTGTGTATGTCAATACGGAAGCAGCAATGAACGGGTGGTACAGAGTCCATACTGTACAAGCCACCGAGCAGGCCGACTGTTGCAAAGCGTTCTCGCAGTCTCAGGAAGAAGGTCAAGTAGACATCCTCGTTGAACGTGGCGGACGGAGCTCGACACTGCAACTGGCCATCCATCGCTTGAGCCATGGTTGTGGGAAAGTTGGCCAAACTTGGTGGAAAATGCACTAGTATCTAGGAGGGAGGTTGAATGATAGCACGGGCAGACGTGAGCTCGCTCAGCCTTCATATATATCCCTAGACACATTACTCACCCAGTTACATCACAATAAGAGGCATCCTTCTGGTCGCCGCTGGTAGCGAATACCATCACAGATGCTAGGACAGTTCGCACCGAAGGCTGCGCAACCAGTGCACCGCACTAGAGCTCAAGCAGAAACAATGTCTTCTAGGTAAGGGATGCCACCGGAAGTAGCTATGGTCTTTCTGTTCAAGCATTTGACCCGGGCGTTCATCCTCGACTGTAGGAGTGGGATCGCCATTCGGGGGATTTCATAAATCTTTGGTCAAACGCCACAAGATATAGACCTACGCGCCGCATCTCATAGAAGAAGTATTCAAGATGAATCTTACGATGTGGCAGTTACGTTTTCCGCCTCCACGAATAGAGTGGAGTATACCCACAATGTAAAACGAAAAGGGTGGTCCCAAAAACCTCTGAGGCGGAAGCCGTCCTATTCGCCACGCGTCCAGGTGGTGGTAATGGCTGTTCTTGAGGCAGGCACGAAGCGGGTCTCTCGTCATCCTCTGCCTTCCTCATGTCCCTTGCGAATTCTGGCCCGAATATTTCCTCCCCAGATCTCAATAATGCAGAACGCACCCCGTACCCCAAAATTGAGGTCAGTACCATAGCATAGTGTATGTGTACAAAGCGAGCGGACTCTGCACTCACACTGTCCCCTAGATGCGTACATTGCATCTCTCCGAGATGGTCAAGTGCTTCGCCAGAAATGTGCGACTAGCGAGGATCTGGTTAATGTCCGTTCGTGGGCAGAGATGTTTTGGTCGGATTACAAAAGCGCTGAAGAGTGATCGTTGTGGTCTCGTGCCCAGATCGTTGTTGTTGCTGATGACTGGTGGAAGGGTGATGTCTACATAAGATGCCAACGTAAAACCAGATACTTATAGAGCGTATTCAAATTGAGGTGAGTCTTGGTTGAAGTTGGGCGAGTCTTGGGCGAGTCCGAGGCGGTGTTGCTTGTGAAAGAACTCGCTCGAGCGCACCCGGCTTCACCCGACCCGCTCCCCGATCTCAGCACTGGGCGCCTCCGTCTGAGTGCACTTGACCCGTCCTCCGACTCGAACAGGAGCTGATACCACGACGACTCCTGTTATATCTTGGAGAGAATGGAGAGAACCTGGTTCAAACACCATGGAATTTGCCATGGAGGCGAGCCCTATGTTCTTCCCCGGCCGCGAGGTCACCATCCAAACTCCGGAACGCAACGCTTACGCTCACCATCGACAGACCCTTCTCCCCATTCGCAAAAGCCGTCGTCCTCCTCGCCCGCGCCCGGGAGCTGGGCCCCGACCCTGTCGTCGTCAAGATCTACGGCCCTCGCTTCCTCGACGAGCGGCTCGTGGGCCCCCCTCGCCGCCCCCCGCGCTTGTGGTGCCTCGAAGCGGAGCAAGCGGTGGACGCCATCTGGGACGAGCCCTTCGACGAGTTCGAGGTCCGGAGTCGCTCGCCCGAGGACGCGGCGGGCCGCGCGGAGCTCACCGTGCTCTGGGAGAAGCACTTCTGCCTCCTCTCCACGGGCTGCTTCGAGACCGAGCGGGCGGTGTACGAGCGGCTGCGCCCGCTCCAGGGCACCGCGATCCCGCGCCTGCTCCTCACCGGCACCGTCCTGCCCCCAGACGAACGTGCCTTCCAGCCGCCTGCGGTCGTCATCGAGTACGTCCCGGATGCGATCAGCCTGGGCGACGTCCCGGCGGACGCGGTCACGCCCGAGCTGTGCGCGGCGTTCCTGCGCACGGTCGACAGCTTCGCGTCGTACGGGGTGGTGCACACGGACGCGAATTGGAACAGTACCTTGTTTACGCCTAGCGAGCGACCTACGCGCGTGGTCGTCATCGACTTTGGCTGCGGAGGGGTTAGGGAAGAGGACCAGGACGATGAGGCTTGGGAGGAGATCATGCGGTTCAGCCACGACAGTTGGCAAATGCGCTGGGTGTTGAAGCAGAGGGGCATCAGCATTCCGACTGAATGAGAATCGAGATTACGGTTGGACGTCTGTCGAGGGAACGGATTGTTGCTTTATTGCAGTAATATAGTATTTCTGTTGTACTTGCAATTCTTAGACCGGGGCGCGCGACGTATTCCTGCCGCTCAGAGTGAAAAAAAAGCGTGAAACTAGTGACGAAGATGTGAGAGACAGGTGTACGAGGAGGGCCCGCACCTCAAATTGTATTGGACAGGTACAAGGCAATTCCGATAACAACTAAAATTACAATCATGGTGGCTTCGGAAAAATCTACATACAGAGCCCAAACCACGCATCTTCAATACTCTCAAAAGACACATGGAGCAGTTCGAACTCGGAGCAGACCTAAGGGATACGGGCCACGTGAAGACGCAGCTACTGGCGCTTCGAGTCTCGACGGGCACGACAACGACCGGGTGGTGGTGGAGGCGGGGGAAGACACATCGGAGTTGTAGCCAAGTCCACGGCCTTCGCGACTTCTGAGCCGAAGATCTCTTCGACAAGCTTACTGCGGTAGTTCTCCTCGTCCTTCCTGGTAACGGGAAGTACATGAGGCGTACCAAGCCCGACAAGTCAGCATGGCACGATGGCTCGAACATCAGCGGTAGGTATGGCACGGGTCGCCAGCAGTTAGACTCACAGATCTTTGGGCGCGTTGCAATTCCATTGCTCGCGGTACTGGACCACCTTGATTGCGAGGTCTAACCCGAGGATCTCGTAATCCTCCTTGTTGAGCGGCGTCACGACCTTGGTGTCCGCGAGGTCCCGGAGCGCGCCGGGGGAGAGCCAAGGGACATTGTACTGGCATGTGACAGCGAGCTTGAGCGGTGGGTCATCCATAGCGTCAATTTTGCTAATCGCCTTCGACCGCACGTCCTTGAAGTCCCAGAGCGTGGCGAGCTTGAGTGTGTTCACCCATCGCTTCATGTAACGGATCCCATCCCTGCCGCGGAGAAAAAACGATATCAATACACTAGTCTAGGCATTGGACACAGGATAAGCAGTTGAGGAACGTACTCCACTTCGGAGGCCTCAGATCCCCCAACGTCCGGCGGAGGGGCCAGAGAACGGGGAAGGGGTTCTATGAGGCACTGCAGGAAGTCGCGGAACTCGGTCGCAGTGACATCATCCAGGACACATGGCTGCTAGGCGGTGATCATCTTGGCCTGGAGGACTTCGGATTGCTCGCAGACGTAGTTGGGGAGACTGAACAAGACTCCGTCAACCTTAGACAAGACGAAGGTGAGTGCGACACGAGGAACGGCTATACAGGAGTATGCGAGTGTGGATTGTGGGGGAGGGGGTTTACGGAAGGACGTACTTGGAACTGGACAATTGAAAAGAAAAAGACTGGGTCGGGCACAGCTTGGGGAGTGGTAGTGGAAGGCATCGTCGAAACGCGTTTCGAATGAGATGATTGAGGGTTGAGAGGGAATGATGAACAGTCGTTCATCGGATTGTATTATATATTCGCTGTGAGTCGAAAAAGCTACAGCGGGCGACGCCAGCTGACGTTGCAACGCGACACATAAGTCAGCAACCTCTACCGCAGCACCTGCAGCAAGGCGTCATTCAATACATATGGAATCCCAGATGACAGAAAGGAAAAGATACACAACAGAGCAGAACGTCATGACGCTGCAGCACACTGGTCTCGTGGCCAACGTGACGACTTCACCAGTTTCCCCGGGGATGATCTCGCCGTAGAACGTCGCAGAACGTCGGCAAGATCGTCAATTTGATATCCAAGTTTTACACGGAAACGGTGGACCATTGCAACAAGGCTGATAGAGCTAGTGGAAGCGTAGAAGGGCCAGAGGGAAAAATAGAGGCGTAGAAAGACGACCGCCGACTCGGAGACGTATCGACGGACACGCCCTGCAAGTAGGACCAGCCCGACACTGGCGGATCCGATTCGGGTCCCTCGCGCCGTGGAGGACTTCTTCGATGGACTTCTGTTGAATGAAACGAAGTCCTCAGACCCTGCACATGGGGATGTGGAATTCGAAGTTGAAGCTATAGCATATAGGGCTGGTTGCGGTGCTCACCTTGGGGGGAACGGTGGTGTGGGCTCGCCGCTTCATCACACGTCGGCTGCCTTTCACTTCATGACTTTCCGCAGGAGGTTTTAATTTTTCCAAACATATGCCACGGATGGTGAAATGCCGTTTGGGTATTGCACCTGCGATCAGCATGTGATATTCAAAACTCGTGTGTAGATAGCATCCTCATGTCGCTTTAGATCCCATATCCAAACCTTCCTTCCAGTCCCTCGCGAACGCAGCGCCGAAGATCTTCTCGATGAGCGACCCCCTCTTGTCGGCCCTACCGCGCGCAAGCACCGTCAAGTCAGTCATCCACCGGCCAACCACTCACAAAGAATAGAACATGACGTACGGCACAGCCTGCCCCGAGCGCGGATAGACAGCCTCGCGGTACTTCACGATCCCCACCGCGAGCTCAAGCCCGAGCCTCTCGTACTCGTCCACCGCGAGCGACCGCTCCCGCTCGAGCGCATCCTCAAGCGCCCGGGACAACAGCCGCGTCGCACGGTACTTGCGCGCAGCGGCGAGTCGGACGATGCAGTCCTCGTCCTGGGCGATGCGCGCGATTGCGAGTTCGCGCAGATCCTTGAAGTCCCACTGCGAGGCCAGCTTGAGCACGTTCACCCACGACGAGGGCTGTGTGGCGGGGTTCGCGTCCGCCCTGCGCGCGACGATGTCAGATTCTAATAGTCAGCAAACGGAGGAAACACACGTCGGGGGATGGACGTGATTGCACTGTACCTGCACGGGGCGGAGGGCAGGAGAACCTGCAGAAAGTCCCGGAACTCGATCGCGGTGACGCCCTCGATGTGGTCCACGTCGCAAAACGTCTCGACGGGGCCGGACGGGACGTCGATGTGAAGGAGCTTCCGGAAGAAGGGCGAGTGCAAGAAATGGTGTTTGGGGACGCGGAATCGAAACGAGTCCACCTATCGTGTATCCGGATCAGTGTATGACTTACTTTAATGACGTCAAGAATGAAAGACGAACCTGGAATGTGTGCAGCTCGTAGAAAAAGGCGGGGTCGGGGACCCACTCCGGCTTGGGTACAGAGTTGGTTCTGGAGTGGGAGCTCGACTTTGGGGGTGTTGGAACGGACTTTAAAGTTGATGCGCTCGCCATGATCTGGATGCGTGCCGGGGCAGAGACGGGGCAGGAGAGTGCAATGAAGGCTCAAGGAAGGAAGAGATGCACCGACGAAGGCGGGTTCTCCTTATATATGTCCGCCCTCTGTATCCAAATCCGCCGCAGCGGCCGCCTGCACTGCGGTATACTTGTGGTGGGCCGCTCGCCACTGCAGTCCGGAGACAGTTGACGGACGATCGTCGCCAGCCAAAAGAGGTATTCGCAAATGGAAAGGGGACGCTCGACACCAAATAGGCATTGCCACGACCACGACGAAGGATAGAGAACCGGCCGCAGATATCCTGAAAGACATATGCGTTGCTGGTCGGGGCGACGCCCCCGGCTCGGATGACCTATGGCTCGCAGCTGCGGCAGGTCAGGGGCACCACCCTGGGATAACAATCGCGAGCAAACGGGGCTCACCTCGCCAGACGAACCCCCCACCGACGCCCCCGCCACCCATCTTCGTTCGCAAAAGGTACGAAGATACTGCGCTCAGTTCTATCCATCTTCTTCTGGTGATAGCATTGTCAACGGTCGTAAACAGGGAATCTGCCGTACCCTCGATGTCCCATTGCCCCATCTCTCGCTGTCCCGCAGAAAAGGCATCCAAAGCATGTGAGCTATGTTCCAAGATGGTTCATGGTACAACTCACCAATCCTCCACTCGTATAAGCGCATCGGTCTCAGCTTCTCCGCACGTCCTCCGGCTGTTTGTCTCCTTCAGCCGAGCGGCGCTAACAAAGCGACCGCCTCGGGCGCGCCCGCAGGACTCTTCACTGCCCACGGCGCTGGTGCATTGGATGACGACTTCTGCAGGCACGAGATGCTAACCTTCGTGCCGCAGGAAAGCGAGGCCGCGGTAGGACGAGCAGACCGCGCTGACCGAAATCCATACGGCGGGTAGGACGATAGGTATCGACCGCTCAAACACTCACTCACATACATCGTGCCCACAGAGTCACGAGACCGTTGCATGAATATTCCGGCCAGCTGAAGCTGAAGTTTGATGAGACGATGAATTCAGAAGTTGCAAGGCGTACGACGGACTCACCACATTGGTACTGACAATACCCAGTACCGTCCTAACCCACATATAATAGAAACGGTCGTCATATTACGATGCGATCCCTTATAATTCTGACTCGGAGCAGTGACGTATACCAGCAAGTGTTTGCAGATTGTACCAGAGAACAACAGATCGGAGGCCTCCGAGTCGAGGAAGGCGGACTTGCTGGATACGTGGGACAAGGAGATGTCGAGTTGCGCGTGATTCACGGAGTAGAAACGACAACAAAGGCGATATCAAGTCACTGTGCTGAGCAGCGAGAGGACCCAGGAGAGCAGCATGAACGATGATGGATATGGTGCAAGAGCAATTTCCAGCCTGCCATCTCATATCGGAGAAGCGCCCAGAAGAGTCGCGCGTTCGAATCCCACATGAGCACAACTCATTCAAAATCTATCTATCCTGTACTGACAGTGGCTCCTCCTCCTTCCTTCCTTTCTCCTAAGACACCCATAAATTAAAACTAAAACTATTGACAGATACACACAATCATAGGTGCTACAAGTACATATGAAATAAGGATCGGGATAGCGACAACCAAAGCAACGATAGCGCGAGCGCAAGACGACAGCAGTATTCGTACAGCCATGTCGTACAACCTTCCGCACATCAAGAACAGCCGAAACGAATACGTATCAAAAAACGACTTCGAAGATATGATCCACTCAATGCGGCGCGGTGTCAAACACAGCACGAATCTCCTGCGAAAAGTCTGTCTGCTTCCTCGCCGTACTCAGGGCCACCCGCCCCCAATGAGTTGAACGTTGAAGGCTTGCAAGGCAGATCTAGAGACAATCGTTGCACGCTCGTCGTGGAATGAATGAATAGTGTTCCATAATAGTAGTGATACCTGATGCAATCTCCCCCTTCCGCGCCGGTTGAACGGCGCAAAGGCCGCTCGGGAGTGGGACCCGCGGCTCCGAAAACACAGAAGATATGCATATGTTGAAGCTGAGGTGCTGAAACCCAACACGAACCGAGTAACATAACCGTATGCGGTACCCATAGACGAAAGAGGGCCAAAATCCGAAGCTAGGACCGTATCACGGAGACCTTGAGCGGCATCTCGGGCGTCTTGCTCTCCCGCCCCACGGTCGGGTACGCGACCCCAGCGTTGTTCCACACGATGTCCTTGCCGCTCGGCTCGAACGTGAAGTTCGCGACGAGCACGGCCAGCATGACCTCTGCGCGCGCGACGAGTATGCCATGTTAGTACCGGATACTGTAACGTCAGAGAGGGTGCCACGTACTGAGCTCGAGCAGCGCGTACTTGAAGCCGCTGTAAGGTGTGACAGTAGGACGGTCGTCAGCGAGAACCATCGAAGCCGTAGCTCGAGTCAGGAACGGGAACCCACATGCACGACCGCGTGCCGCCATGGAACGACATCCTAACGCGCACGTCAGCCCTCCCTCGCCCTCTCAAAACAACAACACGCTGAATCCTCACAAGTTCGCATACACCCCCGGCACGCGCGCAGCCTCGACCGCGCGCGGCAGCGGCGCGAGGAAGCGCTCCGGCCTCCACGCATACGCGTCCTCGCCCCAGACGTCCGGGTTCGTGTTGCACGCCCACAGGTTGATGACCGCGACGGTGCCCTTGGGCACGGGGACCTGTGTCAGGAGCGCCCCGTCTGCGCCCCGGACGGGAGTGTGCAGGGGTAGCACCGTGTCCTGGAGCGCGCTGTGTGGGTGGGTGGGTGAGTGAGTGGTGTGGGGAGGGGGGGTAGTGAGCATATATTCATTTATAAGGGAACATGGGGGAGGACTCACCGGCGGGCGATGGTCCGCACGGGCCCGTAGCTGTCGACGCGTCGCAATGAGCCACGATAAGCCACTACCGCCCATGAGATACGAAAACGAAAACGAAGACGTACAGTCGGAGGGTCTCGCGGCAGACCGCGTCGAGGTACGGCAGCTCGTTGAGGTGGTCGTACGCGACCTCGTCCCCGGCCTGCGTGTCGAGGATTTCAGCGCGGAGTTTCTTCTGGGCGTCCGGGTTGAGCGCGAGGAGGTGGAGCACCCGCGAGGTCGCGTTCGAGGTCGTGTCCATGCCCGCGAGGATGAACGTCCTGGCGCAGAGAGAGAAGATGATGATGATGAGTGCAAGCCGCCATGGTGCATGGGATCAGACGTACGAGATTTGTGCGGTCAGCTCCTCGTCCGACAGCTTCTCTTTCTCAGACGCTGTAATGTTCGCTTGCACTGCCGGTGTGGCGGAGGGAGGGGGGAGGCATCATGGGCAGAATATGAGCAGTCAGCAGCGGCAGCGAAGGATGGGATGGGGCGACGCACGCAGGATGCTCATGATGTCTTTGCCCCCGCCGACCTGCCGCACGGCGGACTCGTCGCCCTTCTGCAGCGCGGCGCGTTTCTCCGCGATGATCTCGTCGGACCGCGCCTTCATCGTGCGCACGATGCGCTTCATGCGCTGCACGCGCCTGCTCGGGACCGCGTCGAGGATCGCGCCGCTAAGCCAGGACGGCAGCCAGCCCCCCAGCACCCAGATCGGCATGGCGACCGCCCGGAAGACGGACAGGGCAGTGAGCGCGGCGCTGGAAGCGGTGGCGATATTTAGCATTAACATGTGGTATTCAGAAGGGGTGACGCGGAAGATGGTGGGTCAATGCGTACAAGAATGATTTGACGGCTTCGGCGAAGTCGTTGCTGCTATCGTCCACGAGCGGATCGAAGGAGTAGCCGAGCGCCCCTTGACCGAGCAGCTCGAGCGCGGCGCGGCCCATCCACTTGAGGACGTCGACCTCTTTGCTGCCGGCGTCGCCGATGTCTGTGATAAGCCCGTCGCGGAGCTGCAGGAAGTATCCGGAGGTCAGCTTCTCACTAATGTAGACGCAGAGGGAGAACCACCTACTAACCTTGTGAGTCGTCTCGTAGAAGACAGAAGTGATGCCACGCAGATAGGCGATCGAGAAGACGGGCGTGAGCATCTTGCGCTGCTTCCGGTGCTGCGCCCCCTCCGTCGTGAGCAGGCCCGGTCCAATAAGCCTTGTGCTGGTCACGGCACTGACGTGAGCGTGGGTTACTCGGGTGCCTGGCACCGACGGACGTACTTCGCTGGGCCCGCGTTCTTAATCCACGCGTCCTGGTCTTTGATCGCGATGCTGTACAACGCCTTTGGATCGTGGACGCTGAGCCACGTACGCTACGCGAACGATGTCAGCGAGCAGGACAGGATGAGGAGTGGAGTTACAGTGTGAGCGTGAAGTGCGGTTACTCACAGAAAAGGGCCCGGTCAATCGCGAGAGTGGGCCGTATGTCTCCGCGAGGTGCTTGTTCCATTCGTTACTGTGTCTGCCTGTAAGCTGTCCTACATTTCCTGAAATTTCGACCGTGGTGAGCGAATAAAATATGTGGAGAGCGAGAGGGATACGGACCTTTGAGCCACGATGGTGACGGCGGCCCTGGGAGGTTGTTGAGGGCGGCGGACGAGTGTCTGCGGATGAGGCTCCATGCAAGAGTGAGGCCTAGTAACGTTGTCAAACCGAGGACAAGGGGCGTTGGCGAGTCCATTGCTGTTTGGAGGTCCTGTTCATCGCGATACTTAAGGTTCTATATATACTTGCGTAGAGTTAAGTTTTGTCGCAGTCATCTTGAAGCAGCGCTTCCGCCCATCCCTCGGAACACACAGTGGCATGCAGAGTACGATGGTTGCCGAATGCTACCGAAGTCCTCTATTCCTCGAGCTCCTCGAACGCAATGTCGATGAGACTCTATGCTGCGCGGTTAGGGAGGGTGGCATTCGGCCGACGGGGTAGGTGTGGGGTGAGAATTTCGGATGGGAAACGGGGATACTAACTGAAGCCGATATACGAGTCCGCTGGAGGCAATTCAAGTTGGGTCGCAGCTAGTGTGCTGGCGATCCGGATGAGTTGGGTAACGTCTGAGGAGACTGTGTCGTCACTGTGTGGTGGCAGCAGTGTGCAGCCTTGCCATTCCAGCCCCCCTCGGCAACTTCCGGGCCTACAGTACGCGGCGTCTAACTATCGTTCTGCGCCACATTTCGTTTTCCAACCACAATGATGGTGCTGGTGTCGACTGGTGGCTCGTAGCCCGAGAAGGGGATACCGCATGTTTTGGCTCTTAGTCTTAACTATGTACTTCTTGCCTTCGACCACAGAATTCGTTTTCCGCAGCGACACGGTTTTGGGCCTTGTCTGGCAGCCATCGTCAGCATAGGGCAAGCTTCTCATACTGCAGGTTACAGCTGCACTGGTAGCACTACTTAATGCTCAGGCGGCCAACATAATGGTGCTGCCAGCCCCGCTGGTGTCTGTCCCAACGATCAGTCGTACCGCACTTGAGAGCTGCTCTCCATGTTTTTCGTGCATATGGTTCATTGAGACAGTGGATTCTTCGTCGATGTCAAACCTCTGTATCTTCGTATAAGTCGGCGTCGGTCGGCATTCTATGGAGTTAGACTATTACCTGATCTCGAGCTCGCCTCCGATGCGTCGTACATGACGCCATCAGAGTCCCCGACATATATAAGGTAGGCCAACATATGGTCGCTCTCCGTTCCCTCTCCCCCCCTCCACCATCTCCTAAGTTACCCCTCCCTACCCTTACTTTCTGCCTCCTGCCTTGGCTCTCATTCTTTGACGTGTGCGTCGTCAGCTAATGACCATCTTCACCTCAGTTACGACGTAACAGTGGAGAGCAGACGCCTAAAGGGCGCTTGTTATATCTGAACTAGACAGCCGAGGATAAGCGCCGACAGGCGATTGGGTTGAAGGTTGGGGTCTCTGACTCTTGGCCTTGTAAGTACTGAGGCCTGAGGCCTGAGGCATCGCCCGTCACGACGACCATCCAGACAAGAGCCCTCACGATACGCCTTTATGTCGTTGTTCTTGCCTTGATCTGTCTGTAAACACCAAACAGCCTCCAGGCTCCTGCCGAACGAACCCCGGCTTCGACTTCTCGTGTATAAAGTTTGCTTATCTTCCCACCTTCTCAACGCACCCTCATCCTCGTCCTCGTCCTCCTCTTGTGTACTACAGTGCCAGATCACTGGTCTGAGAGCGTTCTCACTGTGCATGACTGCGTTCAGGATGAACTCAGCATCGACGAGTAACACGGCGGTTTCGTCTGCTTCCTCAAGCCCCACACCCGATGGAACCCGTACGACAGCTAACTCCGTCCGTCATCCTGCGCGCACCCCGGACACGCCGCCCAGCCCCACCTCGAGCTCAAAATCCCCAAGGAGAGACGACGAGTTCTACTGCCAGGACATCGTGTTACTGGTAAGTAAGCCTTGCCACATATCGATGCGTTTCGAACCCCCGAGTTGCCAACGAATGAGCGCATCATCCACCCGTCCAGGTCGATGAGGTGCTGTTCAAAGTCCCCCGCCGGCCGTTCGAGCACGACTCGGAGGTGTTCTCCGCGATGTTCGAGCTGCCGCCGGTCAACAGCACATACGGCGTCGAGGGCTCGAGCGATGACCACCCCATCAGGCTCGATGGCGTGAGCGAGAACGAGTTCAGGCCCCTCCTGTGGGTCATGTTCCGCTCGTAAGTCCTTCATCCGCCTCCCTCGCATCCATCATTCACAGCGATCCTCTCTTCCCCCCCCCCCTCCTCATGCGCATACACGTACGACCCTCATCCCACACCACCAGCGGATACTCGTGCGGCCCCTCCCGCACGCTCACGCAGGCCCAGTGGATCTCCGTCCTGCGCCTCTCGACGATGTGGTTCTTCAAGGACATCCGCGAGCGCGCGGTCGCCGAGCTCGCGAAGCTCGTCGTCGCGCCCACCGCGCGCATCGTCCTCGCGCGCACGTACAACATCCCCGGCTGGACGGAGCCCGCGCTCCGCGCGCTCGCGCAGCAGGACCAGCCGCTGTCCGCGCAGGACCTCGAGGCGCTCGGCTGGGACACCGCCGCGAAGCTCTTCCGCGTCCGCGAGAGCGTCGTGTTCGCCGGCGCGTGCGTGTGCGGATGCAACTACTGCTCCGTCGCCCATGGGCAGATCGCCGTCCCCGCTGCTGCTGCTGGACAGGGGCAGGGCGCACATGCGCACCAGCAGGTGCCGGGTGGGAGGTCGGGGCAGGTGGCCCTGAGCACGGTGAGGAAGCAGACGGACTTTTCGCAGGAGATCCGTGCTGTGTTTGGCACGGCGCTGTATTGAGCGGGTTGCGTACGTATGCTTGCCCGGGGTGTCGTTGAAGTCGTCTCATTTCTGCTGTGCGAATGTTGTACGAATACTGCTGTTGTCTTGCGCTCGTGTTATCGTTGCTTTGGTCGTCGCTATCCTTGTTTCATGTGTACTTGTAGCATTGGTGTTTTTGTGTATCTGTAAATAGTTGTAGTTTTAACTTATAGGTGACGTTGTAGGAGAAAGGAAGGGACTCGAATGAGTCGTGCCCACGTGGGATTCGAACGTGCGAGTCTGCTTGGCGCTTCTTGATTGGGACGCAGCAGGCTGGAGCCCTCGCGCATCTCCGAGTCCCAGAAACTGCTCCTCCACCATACTTATTCATTATCCTTCATGCTGCTCGACATGGCTCGCTGTCAGTGTTATTGGTCGTCTCTGGGGTATTAGGCGTAGTTGCACGTCTCCCTGTCCGAAGTATCAAGCTACCTCGATATCGACTGGCGCCTTCCGACTGGAGGTCTCTGTCGTTTTCTGGTGCAGTCGTACGAAAACGTCACTAGCACGCGTTGATGCACCAGGTTGGACATATACAGGCGACGGCCGATTTTCATAATGCGTAGGGAACATCGTCCATGCAAGGGAAGCGGTGAGTCCGTCCGACGTCGTACGCTTCGCAGCTTTCTTCGAAGTCTCACAAACCTCGAGATGATCATAATATTCATGTGCTAGATTTTTGATATTTTAGACGGGATGCATGTGAGTCGTCAGTACCTGTTGTCAGCGTATCATCCTGCCCATTTTCGCCGTGTGGATTTTGCCCCTCCCCCCGGTCTGCTTAGCCTACCACTGCCGTCCCTCCGGCCTTCTCCCGTCTCGCCCTGCTACGATGTGTTTTGTCCCGCTTTTTCTGTGACACAAAGGTTGAAAACCCTTGCCTGCAGAAGTCATCACCCAAAGTGCGAGCCTCGTGGATGATGGAGTTCTTCGAGTGTGCTCAAGATCGTCGACTTGTTCGCGCCGCTCGGCTGAAGGAGACAGACAACTAAAGGGCGCACGGGGAGGCTCAAATCGGTGCGCTTATGCGAGAGGCCGTCGAGAAGGGTTTTCTATGACGTCAGGGTCGATAGGGCCTAAGTGGACGAGATGGTGCTTGTCGGCTGCTCAAGACGCATTCCGTTTGCGGCCCGTCGCTACATACAAGGGGTAAATATCTGAATGCTTATCCCGCCGCTTTTCGCTCTACGAATCCGGGTCGGTCTGCCTTTATTCCATCCAGATACACCTTATTCTCACTTACCACCATATATCCGTCCGACCTCTATCCTCGCCGTCCTGCGGCTTGATCTCTCCCCTCCTCCCCGCCGGCCCGACGTCCACCACCAAGAACACGAACTTGTACATCCGGCACAGCCCCGCCTCGTTCCCCATATGCGCGACCATCGTCGACTTGAACGCGTTGAACCGCGTCACGTCCGTCACCATGTCCACCCGCTTCGTCGGCATCCGCGCCTTCTTCCTCTCCGTCCAATGGTACCCCGTCGGGTCCGCCTCCTCGAAGCTCTGGATGTACCGGTCCGGCTGGCGCGGCCGCGGCCCGCGGCGGCGCGGCTTCGTCGGCGCGGAGCCGTCGAGCAGCGAGCGGCAGAACATGACCGTCCCGCCGCAGCGCCGGCAGAGGACCTCGAGCGGGTCGTCCTCCTCGAGGTCGTACTCGTCGAGCTCGACGGGCTCCGCGAGGAGGATGGGCGTGATCACGCCGTCCCCCGAGTCGCCCTCGTACACGAGGCGCAGGAGCGGCGCGAGCCCGTGCTCCGCGCACGCGCGGAAGAGCGCGGCGTCGCTGCCCTTCAGCCAGCTCTGCAGCGCGGCGAGCGGGTCGTCGTCACCGTGCGTCCATGACCGCGGGAGCGGGTACTGGTGCTGCAGCCCGAAGCCGAGCGTGCCGCCTTCCGGGAGGACGGTTGGGTCGGCGAGGAGCGCGTCGAGCGCGCTGGAGACGGTGGGCGTGTCCGCGCCGCTGGGCTGTAGGATGCGCAGCCCATCGGCAGCGGGCATGCTGTGGGCCTCGCGCGTCGGCGAAAGGTACAGGTTGTACGTGATGGTGAGCCGGTGGCCGGACTTGACGGGGAGGACTTCGTGCTCGACGTCGCTGAAGAACGAGATGAAGGCGACGCGCAGGGCCGCTCCGGGTGCGGCGAGGAGTTCTGCCGATTCGAACGTCCACTGGCACTCGTTGTGGTGGAGCACGAGCGCGCCGCCCTCGTGAGGAGTGGGGAGGACGACCACGAGTGAGCCGAACATGTTCTCGGCGCGAGGCGTGTCCTGATGCGGTTTGAAGAACGCACCTTTCCCTGGCCGTGGAGCGCGTGTTAGCTCATGGGTGGCATGATACACAGACTGTATGCGCACCATATACATTCAACTTGTACAGTTCCGCCCTGACGAACTTCTCTTCCTCCATTCCGTGGAAAAGGAAGGAGCGTACGACCTCAGTCAACCCCGCGCGCTCGGCGTCGAACCCAAGCATGAGGTCGTCGATCTCCATCTTTCCCGCCTTGCGGTACGCTTCGTCGAAGACGGTCTCGTCATTGCGCCCGAACGGAGCCGGTTCGCAAGCCCCCTCGAGCGCATCGAGCTGATCGGTGGTCGCTTGGGACAGATCGATGCGACTGAGTGGTAGGTGAGTTCTGTGCCAACTCGAAACAGATGGTATCTCACCTCGTTTGGGCGCCCTTCCCATAGTATAGGACAAGATCGCGCGGTGAGACCTCCAACGTGCCGCAGCAGTACGGAAGGCTCTCCATCAACGTCGAGCGGAGGCGCTGAACGGGGTTATCTGGAGTGCTTAACATCGTTCAAAACAAACAGCAGTGAAGTGGGAACTTGGAGTCAGCTCAATGGTCGTGGTCGCTGAAAAGGTGCGTTGGGTGCATAGGGGCCCGAACGAGGTATTATATCTATGTGAAGCACTAATTAGTATGCACGCGTATAGGGGCATCTCGATTTTGGGCGCCTGAGGGTCTCCAAAATGGGAACGAGGGAATGACTCCCATTGACCAAACGGGTTCGCTTGCACTTGCATCACTATCGATATCAGAGGGCTTCTGGATGGTGCATGCCGTAAGCCTCATGCTGCATGAGCGGGCGAAGGGAGGAGCCGAGTTTCATGATTGGCGGAGGCGTGTCCGAAATGTGGTGAGAATGAAGGTGAAAACGGACCATGGTCGTGTTGGAATTTGCGGTGCTTGCTGACTCGCTCAGAGTGATCATCGTGCATCGTGTGTTGCAAAACACGGATCCACACGAACAAATGGCTCGCGATATCGATAGGACTCATTGAAGACGTAATGTCTTTCCGACTAGATCCTTCTGTGAAGTCTTTTTTTCGAGTCAAGTTCCTTTTCTGACATGACAGACAAGTCAACTCACCCGAAACGGTCGTGTCGGCTGGCAAAGATGAACATCGTGGTCGCTAAAGGCTCTTCCAGGTCTTCCGCTTAGGTGCGAACAGGTTGTACTTGGCCGATATCAGTGGAGTCCTCACACGGTTTTCTGCGGACTCGGCGCGTCACATCGGAGTTTGCCATGGCGCATCTTCGAGAATTGGAAGACGGAGCCCGATGTGCATGATCGCCATGACTCCGTGATTGTATGTGAGTTCTCAACTTTCACTACTATATACGACTAATATTCCATAGATGCGTACGTCTAGTTTTCCGGGGAGTCCGTTTGTGTGTCGCTCGCTCGCTCGGTCATCGCCATCGCTGTTCTCGTCCGCCTCGCCCTCATCGTCGTCCGTGTCATTATCGTCCCATCCCACATCCCCATTTCCTCACGCATCCTTTTTCACAGACCGCTCCCCGTAGGGTCCGATCTTCACAAGGAGGCAAACACCCGTGTACAACCACTCCAAAGACGCCTCGTTTCCGTACGCAGTATACGCCGAACGCGGGCCGTCCGTGGAACTGGCCTCTGTCAGCCAATGGACGGTGATATCGTCCTGCGGCGCGCTCTCGTCCTCGTACCCGTCTTCATCGCTGTGGTACTCGTCCGACTCGCTAGCCTTCCACGGCTCCCGCACGCGGCCCGTGAACGTGTAGCTGTTCACACGAAGCCCGCCGCGCCTCCGGAGCTCATACCCTGCGCTCCCAACGCAGTCCCCCAGGTCCATCATGCGGTTGAGCACGATCTCCCGCTGAAACTCACCCTCGGACTCCCTGCAGATGAGGCGCAGGAGCGGCGACACCCCGAGCGCCTCACACGCCGCGAACAGCGCCGCGTCGCTCCCTTTGAGCCAAGCCCCCAGGCTCTTCAACGGGCTCTCCATGCCGTGCGTCCACACCTTGGGGATTGGGTAGTTGTGGCGCAGTCCAAAGCCCAGCGTCCCGCCCTCTGGCATGAACGTAGCGTCGTCCAGCAGGGCGGAGAGCTCAAGCTTCACAGCGGACGCATTCGAGTGCAGGGGCTGGAGCACCTCGAGGCTGCCGGTGGAAGATGCGGCGTCGTCGTGGTGCGCTTCATAGTAGAGGTTGTACGTGAGCGTGATGCGGTGACCAGAGACGACAGGCATGACCTCGTGCTCGACATCGCTGAAGAACGCGACGTACGCGATGCTGCTGCTCCGCCCGGAGAGGAGTGCAGCAGCGTCGAACGTGAACTCCTTGCTCTTGTGCCGGAGGACGAGCGCGCCGCCCTCATGCGGAGTCGGGAAGACGATGACGAGGGACCCGAACATAGATTGACTTCGTGGAGTGTCCTTGTGCGGCTTGAAGAACGCCCCCGAGCCTACCAGAGTGGCGTACAAGCATCAGCCTCCACGTCCACGCTCCGGGGTCACGACGGAAGGCGCGCTCACCATACACGTTCAACTTATACAGCTCCGCGCGCATGCTGCGCTTCTCCTCCTTGTCATCGAGCAGGCCGAGCCGCACAGCGTCGCGCAGGCCCGTCGCCTCGAGGTCGAGCCCCGTCATGAAGTTGTCCGCTTCCATCTTGCCCGCCTTGCGGTACGTCTCGTCAAGCACCGTCTCGTCGCCCCTCCCGAACTTCGCGCGTTCGCACGCCTTCCCCAGCGCCTCGACGTCGCTGTGATCATTGGATGTCGACGCTTCCAGCAGGTCGATGAACCTGCGGGGTGGGTCGGGGTTCAGTAAAGAGGAGAATGAGAACGGAGGGTCTGGAGGGTGTGCAGCCTTACGCACCGTGCGTCCTTGCCCCCATAGTATAGCTTGAAGGCTTCCGGGGGCACTTCGACAATACCGCTGCAGTACGGTGGGTCCATCGTGAGAGTACTTTTCAGTCGCCGAAGAAGGGGGAAGGCCGTGTATTCGTCCATGTCGAATGTCTGGCTGTTAGGCGGAATGGAATGTCTCGTGTTCGTCGGAGCCCGAGATATCACATCCTCTGATACTTATATAGAGGTCTGATGTGCGGTCTTGGTCTTCTTGTGACAGGCGGACATGTGAGGACCATGCGTCCTTCAAACGAGAATTGAGGTTGCAATTTTAGTGAAACTAACTCACTCTGAGAGATCTACGGTGCAAAACATAGATCCACACGAACAAATTCCAGCTGGCGATATTGATAAGGCCCGTCGAACACGTAATATCTCTCCAACGAGATCCTTCTGTGAAGTCTTCTTTCGAGTCAAGTTCCTTTTCTTACACGACACTCAAGCCAACTCACCCGAAACGGTCGCGCCGGCTGATCATGCTCTTTTGAGTTCATTCCGGAGTGGACTGATTTTTCTCATTGGCTGATGTTGGCGGAAACCTCACCGGACTTGGCACCTAAGCTCGAAGCTTACATCTTCGGGTGGTGTAAGATGAGAAGATACTATCCCTGTACCGGTTTTGCAAAATCCGCGGATTTTGAAAAACCCCCCGTCCTCCCTCCCCCGTCAAGGGAGCATTATGGAACTTGGTCAGAATCATTATATGACACGTCTTGACTGTTTTATCAACTTTTTGCTGTGAAATAAGAAGGGGAGGGTCAAAGCGAGAGGAGGAGATCTGGTTACACCCTCTAAGCGACCTAGCGCCCAACCTGATACGCAGATCCCTCCTGCACAATTCGTACGAGGGCCAAAATGTTTCCTGAAACATAGTATAAAGGATATTGAAAAGCTAGTTCTCAAGCCCGATAGGGCTAAGGATGGGAGGAAGCTCAAGGATTGACAGTTTCCGCCGGCGCCGAGGTGTTTGCAAAACTGGTCCTTTGAGCCGCCTTCGAATCGCGGCATGGCCATAGCTCCTGCTAATCTTCACCAATGCTCATCAAATTTTCAAAACATGCAGCTTATAGCTGTAAAAAAGATGCCTGGAAGTTATGAAAGGACTTTATGAGTATGACGGGACAGAGGGGTGCATCAGCGTTTTCCTTTGCAAAACCGGTACAGGGATAGTAGTCTCCTCCCAAAATGTACAATCGCCATGACTCTGTGGCTGCCTGTGAGTTTTCCCTGTTACTGCTACATATGATAATTCTATGGATGCCTACGTCTAGTTTTCCTGCAAGTCCGCATGCGCGTCTCTCGCTCCGTCACCGCCTTCGTTGTTCTCGTCCGTTTCGCTCTCCTCGTCGTCCGTGTCCTTGGCCTCGCTGACATACCCTACTACATGCTCATCTCCGAACAGCCTCACTTTCCTCGGACCGACGCCCATATGGGCCAATCTCCACGAGGAGACAAACGCGCATATACAACCAATTCAACGACGCCTCGTTCCCGTACGTCACGTACGGCGAGCAGGGGCCCTCTCCGTATCCCCCACTCGTGACCCAATGAACCGTGAGGTGCTCTTCCTCCTCTTCCTCCTCTTCCATGTACCGTCTCCATCCTTCTCGAGAGTGCCTAGACTCCGACCACGGCTGCTCCCCGTCCCCTGTGAACTGGAGGCTGTGCAATATAACCGCGCCCTCCTGCCTCCGGAGCTCCGTCTCCCCGTCCTCGATGTCGTAGCCCTCGAGCTCCAGCATGTAGTCGAGCATGATCTCGCTATCCATGCGCTCGCTGACGAGCCTCAGGAGTGGCTGTACCCCGAGCTCCTCACACGCCCGGAACAGCACCGCGTCGCTTCCCTTCAGCCACTCCTGCAGGCTCTTGAGAGGGTTTCCCCCCGTCCACACGTACGGGAGCGGGTAGTCGTGGCGCAGGCCGAAGCCCAGCGCTCCACCATCGGGCAGAAACGTAGCATCCTCCAACAAGGAGGAAAGCGCCTCCTTCACAGTAGGAGCACTCGCATGCGGGGGCTGTGCCACTTCGAGCTTGGTTGGCAGTGCGGGTTTGCGGAGGGAGCCATAGTACAGGTTGTACGTGAGTGTGACGCGATGGCCGGAGACGACGGGCATGACCTCGTGCTCGACATCGCTGTAGAATGCGACGTACGCGATGCTACCGGTACGCCCAGCGAGCAGCGCGGCGGCATCGAACGTGAACTCTTCGTCCTCGTGCCGGAGGATGAGCGTGCCCCCCTGGTGCGGGGTGGGGAAGACGATGACGAGAGAGCCGAACATGGACTGACTGTGGGGCGTATCCTTGTGAGGCTTGAAGAATGCACCCTCGCCTACAACGGTAACATGCATAGGTGAGCACCGACTCGCATACCCATTATCACAGATACAATAGGTGGAGCACTCACCATACACGTTCAGCTTGTACAACTCCGCACGCACCGTGCGCGCCTCTTCAGCCCCCGGAATGAGGCCAAGCCGCACAGTATCGAGAAGCCGGGTACTCTCGAGATCGAGGCGAGAGCTGAAGTTCGTGGTGTCCATCTTCCCCGCCTTGCGATACGTCTCGTCGAGCACTGTCTCCTCCCCTCGACCGAACTTAGCGCGCTCGCATGCTTGTGCGAGTCTTTCAACGGCACTAGAGTCATTCGACGTCGACACTTCCATCAGGTCGATGAATCTGCAGTAAACCGGTTATCACAAACGATATTAGAGAGAGAGACACTGCCCAGGGGTTGCGATAGATGACGCACCGGGCATCGTTCCTCCCATAATACAGCTCAAAGTTTACGGGGGCCACCTCGAGGACACCGCTACAGTACGGTGGACTCGACGTCAAGGTAGATTGGAGCTTTTGGATGAGAGGGAAAGCAGTGAATTCGGTCATGAGGGAGTTTTGGTCGCCAGAGAGAGAGGAAAGAGGTCGCTGGAGTCTGGTGTTAGTCGAATGAAATGACAACGTGCCCTCCGCAGCTTATATGGAAGATGTGCGATTCCGGAATAGGTGGGCGTGTGAGGACATACCTTCGTCAAGCGAGAAAGCCGGCTGTGATTTCCGTTGAAAATGACTCACCTGGGGAGTTCGTCGCGCCTCATGCCCGCTCCAAAACATGAATCCACACGAACAAAGCGACCTCGCTACACGATATCGATCGGCCCCTCATCGAACACGTAATATCTACTCAAGATCCTCGTGAAGCATTTCAGTCAGTTTCCTTCCTGCGATGACAGAGAACCCGGGTCGACTCGCCTAAAACGACCTTGCCGGCCAACTTCCCATAACCGGATTTCTCCCATGGTTTCCTTTTCGGTCCGAAATGACTCCTCCTGGGTTGAGATCAACGAAAAAGTTACCACGATCGCTCTGCACACCCACCGCTAGAAGATAAAGCTTGCCACCCGTCATAAAACGAGCCGCGGCGCTGATGGAAAGAGCACAAGAGCACGCTCTGATTGCCACCCACCATAAACAAATCCGATCCATCCTCTCAATGTGCATACAGGCATTTCATTATGTGAAAGACGGCAAAAGTTCCTACCACTTGAGTAAACATTAGATAGGTTATCAACACCATCCGAGTCCGAGTTCTGACTCATCTTCGCTACTCCTGTGGACCGATCGCTTGAAGATCCGTCCATGTAACACTCGCCCCAATCAGCAGACTCGCTCACACCACCTCCATCCCGTCCTCGCCTTCCTCCGTCCGTCGTCCATGTGGCCCGATGGTCACAAGCATCCCAACGCGCATGTACAACCACTCCAACGTCGCCTCGTTCCCATACGCCACATACGGCGACGCGGGCCCGTCCGCACTCTGCGTGAGCCAATACACCGTCCTCCTCGTCGTCTCCCAAAACTCATGGAGCCACCCATGGCGCTGCGCCCGCGAATCACTCCACGGCTCCTCCTTCTCCCCGGTGAAGTCAAAGCTGTGGAGCAGGACCACATCACCGCCGGCAAAGAGCGCGTACCCCACGTTTTCGACCTCGTTCCCGAGCTCGACCATGTGGTGCAGCATGAACTCGGAGTCCACGCCCTTGCTGATGAGCCGCAGGTCGGGCGCGAGCCCGAGCGTGTCGCACGCGTCGAAGAGCGCGGCGTCGCTGCCTTTGAGCCACGCCTCGAGGCTCTGCAGCGGGTCCTCCATGCGCCTCGTCCAGCTCATCGGGAACGGGTAGTAGTGGCGGAGCCCGAAGCCGAGTGCGCCGCCCTCGGGCATGAACGTTGGGTCGGCGAGCAGGGACGCGAGCGCGTCCTTCACCGCGGACACACTCGCGTGGGGTGGCTGCAGCACCTCAAGGTCGTCCGAGGGCGTAGTGGTACGGTGCGCGCCGTAGTAGAGGTTGTACGTGAGCGTGACGCGATGGCCGGAGACGACGGGGGCGACCTCATGTTCGACGTCACTGAAGAACGCGACGTAGGCGATGCTGTGGGTGTCCTCGGAGAGCAACGCGGCAGCGTCGAATGTGAACTCCCCGTCGTCGTGCCGGAGGATGAGCGCACCGCCCTCGTGTGGGGTCGGGAAGACGATGACGAGGGAGCCGAACATGGACTGGCTGCGTGGAGTGTCCTTGTGCGGCTTGAAGAAGGCGCCCTCGCCTATCAGTCGCATCCACGCGTAAGTAACAACCACATCGAGGTCATAGAAATGTCAGAAGTCGCGCTCACCGTACACGTTCAATTTGTACAGCTCAGCGCGAACGGTGCGCTTTTCGTCCTTCCTCGAGAGAAGACCAAGCCGCACGGCGTCGAGGAGCCCCGTTGCTTCGACATCGAGGCGGGTAACGAACTTCTTCGGGTCCATCTTCCCCGCCTTGCGGTACGTCTCGTCGAGAACGGTCTCCTCGCCCCTCCCAAACTTGGCGGGCTCGCATGCTTTCGAAAGGGTCTCTAGAGCGTCCTGATCATAGGACTTGGATGCCTTCCGCAGGTTAACGAACCTGGAATGCGTACTGTAGTAAGAACGATAGCTGTTCCTCCAAAGACTGTCGGCTACGCACCGAGCGTCTTTCTTCCCATAGTATATTTCAAAGTTGTCGGAGGGAACTTCGAGTATGCCGCTGCAGTACGGGAGGTGCTTTATCAGGGTGGTCCGGAGTCGTTGTAGAAGAGGGAAAGCGGTGTATTCGTCCATGGTAGAGAGCTGTGAGCAGGGAGCAGGGGAAGTCAATGTAGATGAGAACCGGCGTTCGACGCGACATCTCATTGAACACTTACTTATGTAAACGGTGTGCATGCCCTCATCAGATGACGTGCCTTCCAGGAGTCTTCCAGGCTACTACTTCGGTCTGAAATGACTCGCAGTAGAACCCAGAGCGGTCTAGCGGCGTGCGGTGAGAAATATGGATCCACGCCAACAATGTTCGCCGCGTGAAAGCTTCGAATACGTAAGATCCTCACGATCCTTCAATAGTATTCGAGTCAGTTTCCCTTCCTGGGTTTGGTCTCCAAGTCAACTCACTTGAATATGACCAGCCGTCCCCTCGGCGAACCTTCGACTATCGTCTTTTTGGTAGAGCTGACTCCCACAAAGTGGATGTCAGCGCGGACCTCATCGTGAGACCTTCGCCACGAGAAGTGCGTCCTTATCAAGCGTAAACCAGCGGTCTAACGGCCTCACTTGAAGACAGCAAAGGGGTCGAGAACGCAATGCAGAATGCGGGCTTTCTCTTTCCCCCCCAAACTTAGATCCTGAAAACACCATGGAACTCTCCATGCAAAACGTAACTCACCGGTCACCCTTGGAAGGCCAGTCAATTGTATCAAATGCACCTTCTATGCTACCGACGTTGCCAGTTGTGACCTAGAGAACGGCGGCAATCTCTCCAAAGGCTCGACGTCGACTTCTCAGATGTGCTGTGGGGAATGAGTCCGATAGTATCGCCAATACGAGACAGTTAGGAAATTGAGGATCTTCCAGCGATGAGACAGAACACAGCCGTAATCATCAGCTAGTGGTGGTCCAGGAAGTACTGGCACTGCTGAGTGTATGCGCAAAGCTCGAGTCAACGTGGAGGACAAGTTGAGGAGACCCTAACCCTACTCGCATCATCGGATCATCTCTCTTCAAATAAGCGCTCATATCGGAGGCGTCTACATAATCTCGGCCATGGATCCGGATGGACTCGACAGAAACCACCACTCTCCGAGTCCTGGGCCTTTAGCCCCCCGAAGAGTGGTATCGATCCAAGAGCATCGGATAATTTTCTGGTGTGTATTTATCCTATCATATTTGACGGCACAAGATATAGGAAGAGGACCAACCCCCTCCCATGATCTACATCAAGTTAACCTAACCTCCTCATAGCGAATCTCTTCCAGATGTGCTAACCCTTTCTCCCCAAGCTTCCGCTACTTAGAGCCAAGAACATATCTCCACTACGGAAATGACATGGCTCGGCTTGCAACCTTCGCCGGGCCACATCATGACTCCAAGTTTTGTATCTAGCGTTGTCCGAAACCTCGAGGCAACCGGCGTAAGGTCAGTTGTCCATTTATGGCGACACGCCACCCTGTATGATGTGACTCACAGTAAGAGCGGGTAGACTCACGGTCTTCGGGCTTATCCACGCGCGCTCGCCTCGGCCCCCGCCTGCGGATCGCTGGATGCCGCTCTCATGGCGGAGGGGGACCCACACAGACAAATAAAACAGCCACATGTCTCGCAGTCAATGTCCCTGCACATGCACTCGATACCACCTATACGAAGAGCATCCACGACAGTGCAAAGGTGCGTTAACCTCCTTCAATGACACATGTACCCGCTTCTCGTCCTCATGCGTTATTCGCGCCCGAGTACCTGGGTGGCACCGTTATTTAATCCGATAACGTACTTGCGGAACTAGAAATGTGGTTGCGTTCCGTATATGCCTTACGTGAACGCTCCCCTGTTCATCAATTTATGGAATCTCTTCCCTCCCCAGGCCCTCCCAGTACGTCGCGCGTAAGTTCGCATGTCCCGTTCTGTGCTCGCTGACTCTGTGTGTGAGACAGATGGCGCACGGATGCTCGCCACCCAACGGTTCACGGTGGCGACCGAGCCGTCGTCCACCTATTAAATCCTCAGCGGCGCGCGCAAGAGCATTCTCCTGGCGTCGTCCCGACATTTCGTGCCCCACGTCCTCGCCATGTCTACTACCCCGTCTTCAGCTTCTGACTCCGAGTTCGACCAACACTGGCGCGAGCTGCCGCCAAACCCTGCCCTCGCCCTCTTTCAGCATCCCCGAGCCGACGAGCTGCGCACCACTCTGAGCGAATCGCTGCCCTACTGCTCCGGCACGCTCGAGCTGCCGGCCGATGGACGAGTGCTCTTCTACGGCAAGGGCGAATCCGCTGGGTAAGCACATCCCATGTCCTTTCATCATGCCCCAAGCTGATCGTTCATCGTATAGCCGTCTTGACCTGTCAGACCCTACGCCGGCCCCCCTCGAGCACCTCGAGGCGATGTGCGACCCCGCAACTTTCGGCGTCGACAACAGGGATGTCCTCGACGAGTCCTACCGCAAGGCGAGGAAGCTCGACAGCCAGTGCTTCGCTTTCAACCTCGACCTCGAGCGAGCAGGATTGCTCGAGGCCGTCCGGATGGGCCTGTTCTCGGGAAAGGATGAGAGGAAGGCCATCCATGCCGAGTTATACAAGCTCAACGTCTACGGTGCGTCTCCTGACGAATTCCCACAACGACAGCCCACTCATGACGAGGATGTATTCAACTAGGGAAGGACTCGTTCTTCAAATCCCACAAGGACACCCCTCGAGGAACGTCCATGTTCGGCTCTCTTGTGCTCGTCCTCCCCACCCCCCACTCAGGCGGCTCACTCATCCTCAAGCACCAGGGGCACGAGTGGACGTTCGACGCCGCCCATCTCCTCTCTCCCCTCCCCAACCCCACCCCGCGCGTCACCTACATCGCGTTCTTCAGCGACGTCGACCACGAAGTCAAACCCATAACCTCCGGGCACCGCCTCACCATCACCTACACCCTCCACTTCTCCGACCCCCTCGCCCCGCTCCACGGCCTCGACGTCGAACAGCCGCGAGGATCAAACGCCCCCTCGGTCGAGCACGCGCTCGCCGCGCTCCTCGCGGACCCGTCCGTGCTCCCCAACGGGGGCACGCTCGGCTTCGGGCTGCGCCACCTTTATCCCTTACCCACCTCCTTCGAGCCGCACACCGACACAACGCTGACGGCACTCGCGCGCCGCCTCAAGGGCGCCGACGCCGCGCTCTTCCGCGCGTGCGCCGGGCGCCGCCTCCGCCCCGCCCTCTTCTCCGTCTTCGAGTGGCGCGACCCCGCGCACGACTGGGATGCGGACACCGATGGGGAGGGGAAAGGGAAGGGAGGTGGGGGCAGCAACGGGAGCGGGAGCGGGCGCGCGCTGATCGCGTTCCCGCGCGTGGTGCAGCTGCACACGCACGCGCACGACGAGGAGGACGCGCTCTGGGCGAAGCTCTGCCGGCGCTTCGACGGCGTGTTGCTCAACGCGCGCCCAGCATCCCTCATCGCGGGTGGAGGTGAGGGTGCGGAGGAGATCGAGTGCCGCGACGTGCGCTGGGTGACCGCGCCGACGGGCGTGAACGGCGTGACGACGCGCTTCGCGGCGTACGGGAACGAGCCGGAGCTCGGGTACTTGTATCAGCGCATCTGCGCGCTGGTCGACGTCGGGCCGCCTGGGGCGCGCGGGGGTGACGGCAGCGGTACGGTTTGAGGATGGGAGGGGCATAAAGGGGCATATATTCAGGATTACAATTACATCCTCGAGAATTGTTGCGAACGTGGATCCCAGCTAGTTATGCAGATGCGCTCGTGTACCCTTTGAATTTGCGTTGAATGGCGTCGTCGCTGGTTACACTGTTTTATTCATGTGAATGCATATGCACAGCTGTTAGCATATGGTCGAAGCCGCCTCTATGGCATGCAACACTTGCCTGGAGACCACGGGAGGAGGTCCGCGGGCCTTCTCGCGAAGGCCGATCACCTTGGCTGCGAAGTCAAGACCCAGCTGGCCCATCTCGGCCGCAGTCAAAGGCTCGTTTCGCAACACGAGGTCCCTCAACGCCGGGAAGAACCACTCCTCGACGTCGTACTGCCTTGCAATGCGGAGACGGGACATGCAGTCCTCCGACTTCAGATACTTGAGCGCCTTCTCCCTCAGAATGGGAAACTGCCACAGGGAGGCGAGCTTGAGGACGGACAGCCACGAGTTGGTGATGCCGCGGACAGTGGTGTTGTCGTTAGTGGCCAGCCTGAATTGTCGGTCGAGCAATATATTGATCGTCAGTATCTCAGGGCCCTCACTTGCACCGGCACGGTCCCACTAGTACTCGCCTGCAGGACAGGACGCGAAGGAATTCTCTTAGCTCGTCCGCTTTGATGCTTTCCAAGAAGAGCGGACACTCCTCGCTCGACCCCTCCTGAGGCGCATTCGGTACCCCCGGGAGGGTAAACATTCCCTCAAATATTTCGGAGGTCTGGAAGTAGTGACGGGGGATGCAAAAGAGCGTGTTCTCCGCCTATCGTCGTGATGAGGAACGTTTGAACGGGATCAGTGCATAGTACGTTCATGGGTGGGACGCCGACTTACACGAAGGTAGAGGGGTTTTACGTCGATAAATAAATCACGGTCTCGAGTGCAACGTGTGGCGCCATGCTGGTCTCCCGGGTTGCTCGAGCCCGTATTCGCTGCAATGCCGGATGCTCGCCTTTGAAGGTCGGCGTAGTGCTGGTATGGGGTACTCTTAGATGGCGTGGGCATATTCGCAAAAGGAATCCAGGGAGAACTTATGTGTAGTACCCCTCGGTGTCCACAGAACAGGTATATATACGATTTGATACCACACCAAGTGCTGCAGCGTTATTCAGCTGCAGCATGCAGCAGTATTCACATGAAGCTCACCTGATGACCTGGTCATGTTCAACAATACCGCCGCTGAAGACGATAAGTCGGGCCTGAGAGAGAAAAGATGCGTCTTTGTCAACATTCCGAGGTTCGAAGGTCAAAGAAGACTTATAAGAACTTTATTAATCCATGTATGTTAGCGCGAGGGCTGTATATGATATGCATAAGACGTGCTGACACTGTTAGCAAAATGGGCACTGGCACTATATCATGGTAGATATTCTCGATTCCCTTCCAAGCCTTCCGACTCTGTTTTCACCCCCCTTACACACGCTGTCAACTGAATGACACCCTCCATATGTGCTTACATAGTTTCTTCCCACATATTCCATGGGGAGCCCAGGATGGGGGCCGTAAGCACGAACGGAGCATATATTTGGCACTACTGTACTACATCTTCCAAGTTCGCCACAAACAAACATGGATCCCGGTTACACAGATGCGCCGAAATCTCCTTGGAATTTGCGTATGATGGTATCATCGGTGATCTCCCTGTTTATTCATCCGCGTACGCATATAGTCATTAGCCATGTCGTTTAAGTGGCATCTAAGAGATTTAACACTTGCCCGGACGAATCACGATCTATCCTAGATCTGCAGCTCTCCTCGCGAAGAGCCATCACCTTCCCTGTGAACTCGGCACCGAGCTGGTTTATTTCGTCTCCAGTGAGAGGCTGTACTCGATCGATGAGTGCCTTTATTGCCGGTAGGAGCCAACCCTCGACGCGGTACCGCCTTGCGACTTGAATACGAATGACGCAATCTTCGGACTTGAGACACCTGAGAGCTTCCTCCGTCAAACCCCGAAATTTCCACAACGAGGCAAGCTTGAGGACAGTCAGCCACGAGCCGGCAGTGATGTCGCCAGCAGTGTTGTTGCCCATGGTAAATCTGCATTAGTAGTTTAACATTGTAAGTCACGGTGTCTCCCGATCCCCATACGCCGCACTGTAGTGCTACTCACCTGGAGGACAGAACGCGCAGGAATTCTCTGAATTCTTCCACATCGATGGTTTTCAGGAAGAGCGGATGTTCCTCGCTTGAGCCATCCCAGCGGGATTCGGGGCGGGTGAGCATTCTCTCGAACACGACGGACGTTTGGAAGTAGTGGCGAGGGACGCAAAAGAGGGTATCTTCCACCTGAACGAGTCAATGAACTTCAGCAAATCATCACCGATGCTGGACGATGCTGACTTACAAGGAGATACAGAGGCTTGACGTCGATGAAGAATTCACTGTCTCGAGTGTTAGAAGCTGAAGACATGTTCGCAAGATACTAGGGAGAGAGGAGGAGGAGCGTGCTGAACAGCTGAGGGTTGAAACAGACACAAGTACTTAAGTTGTCCGCCTGAGTAGTGCTGCAGCTGCAACTGCGGTAGTCGGAGAAGCTTGCCCCATGCCGTCGACGGCTGCCGGATAAGGCCCCAAACCATGTCGCTGGAGAAGGGGTGTTCTTTCAAAAGCAAGTGGTACAAATTTTTGAGACCAGGAGTCAAAGCATGCAATTTTCCCTTCTCGAGCTATGAGCCGCCAGTGGACTCCGTCATTGCGGTTGGAAAACGAAGCGTCGCACGGAATGATACTTAGACGCCGCCTACTACAGTAGGTGTAGTCCCGGGAGTTACCGAGGGGCGTTGGATGCATCGATGAGCGACAGCAGGACACAGGTTGCGACAAGGCGAGTACAGTTCTCACTGGTGACCACACTCTAATTCTGGCTGCCAGCATGCCAGCTGCAGCACGCCAGCTGCGATCGAAGTAGCGCATTGGATTCAGTTGGTATCCCCGTTTCCCATCCGAGATTCCCACCCCACACCTACCGCGGCGGACGATTCCCACCCTTCTTTACCGCGCAGAATGGGGTCTCATCGACATTGCGTTCAATGAGCTCGAGGAAGAGAGAAGACTGGTAGCATTCGGACATCCTACTCTGCATGCCACTATGCGCTCCGATGTCCTTGGGATGGTCCGAGCGTGAATGTGTCAAGATGGGCCACGCCGTGACTGCGACGAACCTAAACTCGACATAAATATATACAGAACCTCAAGCTTCAAGCTTCGGGTATCGCGACGAACAGAACCTTCAAACAGGAATGGACCCGCCAACTTTCCTTGTTCTTGGTCTAATAACGTTACTAGGCCTCACTCTTGCATGGAACCTCGTCCCCAGACGGTTGTCCGTCCTCCACAACCTCCCTGGGCCGCCGTGACCATCGTGGCTCAAAGGTACGTATCCCTCTCGCTCTCCATACATTCGCTTTGCTCAGTACGGTCAAAATTGCAGAAAATGTAGAACAACTTGTAACGAATGGAACAAGCACCTCGTCGAGACATACGGCCCACTCTCGCGATTGACTGGGCCCTTTTCTGTGAGTAGTCGCAATCCACACTCAAGCCGTACTACACGGTTCTCTCATTTCGTCCAGCTCACTGGCATCCTTCACACAGCGTACATGGACCAGCGTCCACCATCCAAAGGCACTGTACAGCATCGCGATCAAAGACCAGGACGCGTGGGTCAAGAACGCGGGCCCAGCAAAGTAAGTACGTTCGTCGACGCCAGGCACCCTGGCGCCTCACGCTCACGTCATCGCTACGACCCTGACCACCAGCTCGAGTCTCCTCGGATCGGGCCTGCTCATGACTGAGGGCGCGCAGCACCGAAAACAACCCAAGATGCTCACGCCAGCGCCCGTCTTCTCGATAGCCTATCTGCGCGGCATCACCGCCGTCTTCTACGAGACGACTCGCAAGGTTAGTAGGCGGTTCTCCTCACCATACGTTCTGCCAACCCGGAGGCTCACGCGCCGATGGGCTTATCGCAGACATCGGCGGCGCCTGCAGCAAGGTGGTCGACGTTAGCAGGTGGATGGGCCGCGCCGCGCTCGAGCTCCTCGGTCAAGGAGTGCTCGGCTACTCCTTCGATCCGCTCGTGGGCGACACCAGCGACGACTTTGCCGAAGCCGTCAAATCGTTCTTGTGCGCATTCCCTCCAGGCTCGTCCCCCATCCCAATTCCAGTGCATACTGAGACGTATCCTTGTCGCTGTGGCGTTCAGCGTCACGCTCAGCGCCGTGTTCCTCTTCCGGTTCATCGCGATACCCATCTGGGTCCTGGCGCGCCGCCTGCCCGCCTGGCTTCGCAGCGCGACCCCGAGCCGGTGCGTGCAGCGCCTGAAGGACATCGTGCGCACGATGAGGGCGCGATCTGACGAGATCATCGGGGAGAAGCGCGCTGCGCTACAGAAGGGCGACGAGTCCGCCGTGCGGCCGATCGGCGAGGGCGAGGACTCGTGAGCATCCTTCGTGCGTCCTTCTGCTGCCCCCGTCCTCTGCCGCCACTAGGAACTGCTGACGTTCTCTTTGCGACGTACCCCCCGCTACGCCATGCCAGCCTGAGTGCATGCGAACATGGCAGCCTCTGAGAAGGAGAGGCTCTAGGAAGAGGAGCTGACTGCCCAAATCTCGTACGTCACTTCCTAACCCCGTCCTCCACGGCTCAGCTCCTGTTCCGCTCATCATCGTCGCCATATTCTTTCCCCGCAGCCCAAGCCAAGGCCTCTTGAAGCGAGCGCAAGTCGCCTCCGACCGACTAGACTGTGATTTTTAGGATCGTGCTCGAGGACCTCGAGCTCTGTACTAAGTACATTGAGGTGCAGACCTATATCCGTGTAGGTCTAATCCGAAAAGCTGCAAATTTTTGCCAAATTAATGGCGTTAAATTGTTCTGTGAAGAACACGGGAAGCGACGAAACGTGTGCCACCAATACAATAACAATAACTTATGCAAACCGTCAAATCGTCAGAGCACCGCGAGGGAGGGAGGAACGGGAAGCGCAATTGCCAGTCGTCCTGCCGCGAGCATCATCTTGACTCCATCGGGGGCTCGTACACCCAGTCGAAGTCGCTGGGGAACCCAGGGTCCTCCAGCAGCCGCCTCGTCGCCTCGCTCTCCTTCAGCCACCGCGACACGACGACTTTCGACCCGTCCATGACAGGCCCGAACGAAGGGGGGTCCGCGCCGTAGGGCCCGGCGCCCCCCGGGCGGTACCACGCCTCGAAGGTGAGGTCCCGCTTTTCCCGCTCGATGCGCAGGGGGGCCAGCCTCACGTTTGTCGAGTCTGCCGGGGGGGAAGGGGGCGGGGCGTAAGTGCATATCAAGGGATAGGAGCACGGGCGGCGGGACTCACGGCGGTACTTCATGCGGCCCTCTTTGTCGAACAGCTCGCCGAAGAACGGGTGCCGGAGCAGCTCGTCGATGGACGATGCACGCATGAGCATCTGCACATAGCGCGGGTAAATAATCGACATCCAGAGGACGGCAAGGTTCCATAGAGCACGCACCCTCTCACAGAGGTCCCACCCCGCGGAGTCCATAGGGATGTCGACGCCGTCGATCCAGTGGCTCTCCATCAAGAACAGCTGGCGCATGTTGTCGTCCATCTCCGTCCACGCCTCCCTCTTGTGCTCATACTCCGGCGGGACCGCACGCACGTCCCACAGCAGCTCGTCCATGCGCCCAAGCAGCTCGACGAACACGACCCCGAGGCTGAACATGTCCGACGAGTGGGTCACAAAGCCCGCCGTCTTCGACAGCGCCTCGGGCGCGAGGTACCCGGGGGTGCCGCAGGGGAGCGCCTGCCACGCGAGGAACGCATCCGCCGACGCGCGGCGGGGGACGGGCGTCTGCGCGAGCCCGAAGTCGGAGAGCACGACCGCGCCGTCGCGGACGATGAGGAAGTTGTCCGGCTTGATGTCCGAGTGTACGATCTGGTTGTCGCGGAGGGCCTCCGCCGCTTTCAGCTGTGCGGATGGGTGAGTGCGTGTGTGAGGCAACGCGGAACCATGAGAGACTGGGGACGGACCATTTCCCAGCACCAGAGTTTAGCCTCGATCTCGTCGTGGTCTCCAGTCAGCCTGTCGCGCAGCGTCCCGAAGCCCAACTCCTGTACCGCGTCCACACCGAACGTACGTAAGCCTGCTGCGACGCCCCCTGACAAAGCACAACCAAAGACGCACCATCACGATAAACACATTGTGCGGGTCCGCCCAGCACTCGTGCATCCACACCCAGTACTCGATCCGCTTCTCGCGCGCGATCCGCAGGCAGCGGCTCTCGCGCACGCACGCGCGCACGAACTCCGCCCCGTCGAGCCGCACGCCCTTGCCCAGGTTCTGCACCTTGAGCCCGTAGCCCACACCGCGGTCGGACATCGCGAGCAGCACGCGCCCGTACGTGCCCGCGCCGAGCATCCCTGCGATCTGGTACCCGGTGCCGGAGGGCGCGATGACCGCGTCCGCGTACTTGCCTGGGCCCGCGTTGTACGGGTTCCGAATCGCTACGTGGACGAGTTTGGAGCTCTGAGAGGGAATGAAGGGCGAGGGAGAGGAGCGTTGCCGAGGTGGAGAAAAGCCTAGGCCGGGCGGGGGCGGGAGAGACGACGGGAGGGGAGGAGGCGTGTACGCTGGCTCCGTGAGCGTGTAGGCGCGTTCAGGGGAGACCGACCGAACCGGAGCTTCTGTAGAATGTGCGGGTGAGGGTGAGTACCGCGAGCTGACTGAAAGAGGGGCGGAAGAGCCGAGGTTAGAGGGGGGATCGAAGGTGGTTGTGAGCGGGTTGGGGAACTGCAAGCTCAGGCCCTGGATCGGGCTGATGTCGCCCGAAGACCAACTACTGGGGGGCCCATTGAAGCTCTGTGGATCGCCGGCGGCCTTATCTCCGAGACCAACCAACGACTCCTCGGGGCGGGGACATTGGTGGGAGTCGGCTGGCTGGACGGAGGCGGGACGCCCAAGCACTTGGGATGGGGCGGCTTTAACGAAGCAGAGTGCACAAGCAAGTTTTCGCCGTCCGTCTACTGCCTGATCGGGAGTGATGATGAGAGTTGGGGACGGTGCCGAAGGCGTTACATCTCGGACGCTACATATGACAAGGTGAGCTTTGGATGTATCTGAGGACAGAGACTGCAACGTACCCGAGATGAGGACGGTCAAACACGCCAGAGATGGCCTTCCTATACAGGAAGCCCATCCGTACTCGAGTTCCGATGCAGCTCGCGATGAGAATACCGAGTCCATAGTGTCGATCCGCATGTTCGAGGCGAGACAGCAGAGGACCGAACTTCTTCTGAAAGAATTGTGCCATGACGGCGATTGTTGGAGGATCGGCGGGGTGACGAAGAAGTGCAGCTGGAATGCGAAGTTATATACTTTCGGACGGTGGTCATCCAGGTACACGGCCCAAGATACCGAACGTGGGGTGGCACATTGGGTGCAGAGGGAGAGCGCCGGGGCAAAGTGTCGCGGGAACCTTGACGAAGCCACTGACGAGCGAGCCAAAGCGTTCCCGAAGCGTTGCTCAAGCGTTGTCATATGCTATAGTGTCAACGCTTTGGCCCGTTGGTAGGGCGTCTCCGGGCGGCATGCGGCCATTTGTGCCACTGAGTTGGAGCATGCGCAGGTGGCGATTATTGTTGGTCGTATCACGAACAACTCGGAGTATACGTACGCGCTTGTATTCCAGTGGGTGTCTGCGACGAGTCTGTCTTCGTCCTCCTCTGCATCCTCGACTGTTTAATCGATCACCAGAAGTGCATTATAGTAACGATGTCATAACCCACCTTTTGTAACCTTCGCATTGTCCTAAGTGGTACTTACATTGACTACTTCGAGCCTTGAGGTGGATTGAGCCCGAGGGCGACAACCTTTGCTGGCGCATCGGCAAATCCCGGCAGGCACTCTGATCAATTCAGGGCAGGCCACACGGCGCTTGGTCGCAACTGGCAGCGCTGCTGCCCGCTCCTCTCCACCACCTCCATTTTGTTTATACTGTGTGCTCTCTGGCCTACACAGGTGCACATTCTGAGCTCGTAAGTTGTTTCTCTTGGACCTCTAGGATCGCCCATGGGTCCTCTAGCTATTGCTACTGTCATTCGGTCAGCCGTGTTCTTCAGAAGTCTCGGTCCATGGCACCTTCAGCATGGCATCTGTATCTTGAAATGCCGCACAAGCGTTCAACCGAGGGGGGGTATTGCGTCAGGTATCGTTATACGAAACAAAATTCATTTCAAAGCAAACGAGGAGCATGCACAACTCTTCCTTGCAAACTTTAATGAGCCCCCCTATGGATACAACTGCAGCATATACTTATGCGCGTGTCCCGGCGGGCTGACGTTTGTGCTTTATAGCTCGAAATGTATGCAGCGAGTGGTGCTACCACTCGCTGCAAAAGATTTGATGGATCCGCCGTGAGGATATACGTATGCCTACTCTATGTTTGCTTTTCTTCTTCTGCGTTTACCCCGCATCCTGGTCCACTCTACGTACTTAAGTAAGTGCTGTAAGTATGCCATTGCAGCTCTCCTCGCACGTTCGTTGGCAGTGCTACATCAATGTGGATCTCAACTGAAAATCACGATTGACGAAATTGATCCAACCACCGCGCTCCAACATATCAATATCAAATTTATGTCAACGCAAATGCTGTGCTCCCTCTAACACCCATCGTTCCTGACCCAGAGCGACACCGGTTTTGGCGTCGCGCCGTGTACAGATGGCGGGCTTGGGCCAACACCCACCCCCCTTTGATATCCCCCACCACGTCTTGCTCGTTCTGCTGGGCGGACACTTACTTGACTCCGTTGCCTGAACTTCTCTGCGCTTTCTCATCCCGTTCTCTGATCGAATGGTCTTTCCCCGAATACCCCAGAGGAGATGCAACACAGCTGAAATGGATACCCACACAAAAACAACAACCGCACGTCAACATTCCGCACGACGCACACACCGACGACCTAGTGCACTCTCTCCCCCCGCCCGCCCTTCCTCCATCCCAAGCATCCTCATCCTCCGGCTCGTCATCCTCGTCACCCTCCTCCCCACCTCACACGCCGCGTCCACCGACCCGCTCACACTCAACCTCCCCCACGTCCCCACGACCTGCGAAACTCTCAACCTGACCTGGTCCGGCGGCACCGCGCCGTACACGCTCCTCGTCGCGCAAGCGCGGAGCTCCGTGCCCCTCTTGAGCTACAGCGCGCTCGCGAACACGTCCGTGCTCTGGACGGCAAACGCGTGCGGGGGCGCCGACGTCTCGCTCACGCTCACCGATGCGGGGAGCGACAAGTCCGTCGTGAGCTTCGGGGTGCAGCGCGGCGCGGACGGGAGCTGCCTGAGCGCAGGGCAGCGCGCGGTCGCCGGGTGCGTGCTGTCTGTATCTGCGTCCGCGACGAAGACGGGGTCAGCGGCCGCGAGCGGGATGGCGGGCGCTGGGGGCGGCAGCGGAAACGGAAGCGGAAAGGGGTCGCAGAGGGCCGTCGTGGTGGGCGTCACGGTCGCCGTGGGGGTGTTCGTCATGTTCCTGGCGGTCTGTGCGTATGTGCGGCAGCGGCGGAGGCGCGGTGCGGGCGTGCTGGGCCCAGGTGCGTTGTCGCTTCTTCTTCATGCCTTGTGCGGTGCGAGATTAAGTCCTAATACTCCGCGCGGTTGTCCGCGGTTGCACGAACAGGGAGTCGGCCGTACTTCGTCCGGCACGACCGCGATCCCGCGCGACGACGGGACACGCTCCTCGAGATGCCCGCCCCCGCATACTCCGACTCCGCGAACGCCCACGACTCAGGGGGGCACACACCCGACTCGTCCCCTCCCTTGTCGCTCGCGGGCCATGACCAAGCGCGTCCCCTCATGCCGGTGCCCGAGACGGTCCAGATGGCCCAGCTGCCCCACCGACGGGTCGAGCCCGAGCTGCTGCCCACACCGTTCGTGTCGACATATGAGAGCTCGACCACTAGCACTACGACGGCCTCGAGTGAGAGGCACGCGCGCGAACCGGCTGGTGCGTCGCGTTCTGGCGGAGATGCGCATGCGGATGAAGTCGCACCGGGTGGTGGGGAGGTCCATAGCGGAGGGACGGGCGCCGACGAGCCTCCGCCACCGTATACCCTGACCGCTTGAGGTCGTATTGTACTTTGCTTCATATATGGGACCTTTCAGACGTGCGGCCTACGTCGGTGTACCAGTAGAAATTGCTAACGTTCGACACTAATATCGTGAAGATAATCAGCATATGCCTCGAGCTAGCTTGAGAGTCGATCTGGGGGAAACCTTCGATGGCGCCTCGGGCGCCAATGCGTTTCGCGTGCGCGTTTGCTTGCGTTTGTTTGGCAAAGGCTTCGTCCCTGACCCGATTAGGAAGCACACGCTTCGCGACATTGGACAAAGCGCCGTGCTTTGGCTTGCCCGGCCACAGGCGCTACAGCTTTACCGCGTCATCCACGCTCAATGATAATGGGCTTTGAACAAACGAATCCACAGCCATGGCTGGTCGGCCAGTTACCATGGGGCCCACCGACGACGCTTTAGCATACCGCTGGGAGGGGGAGGTGGTATAAAACGGCGGCCACATATGGCAGCTGGGGATTCCAGGACGCGCTCAGACCGACACTCTGCACCACACACCACTCGCTGCTCGCTGCTCGACACAGCACACGGCCCTATAGCTTGCAAAGATGCCGGCGTATTACAACACCCCCCTCTACTACGCTGCGCCCAGCCCCGTCTACGTCCCCGCTCCCCGCTTCACCGTTCCTTCATACAACCACGCCGCTTCGTACAACCACGCTCCTACCACCCGCACGTCTACATACTATCCCAACCACCGCGGGAGGGGTGGGCCGTACCATCCCAATCACGTTCGTGCGGCAGGTCCCCCAAACCACAACCACCGCTGGCCGGCTGGTGTTCTGAATCAGAACCACCAAGTGGTCGCGCCGGCGGTCCCATACTTCACCCCCCGTCCCCCGGCGGAGGCAGACGTAGATGTGGACGCGCGGGCACACACGGTGACGCTGGCATACCCCGCGCGCCGCCGCCTCCTCCCAGACCCGTCCCGGACCCCCACGCAGAACCACAACCACGCCCCATACGAAACCTACGTCCTGTACTCCACCAAAACCTGCGGCCCGATATACAACACGAAATACATCCCTCCCCTGGCCTGGCCCGCGCTCGGGCCGCACGCGCCGCAACCGCTCCCTCTTCAGACTGGAGGGGGCGGAGGAGGCGGAGGGTGGGAGCCGCGGCGGACGCTGCGGATCGCGTTCGACCTCGCGGGGCGCGTGCCGGGGAAGGAGCCCGAGGGCGTGCCGCTCGCGCTGCTGCTGCGCACGGCCCAGGGCACGCTCGCGGACCTCGTCGAGGACGCGTACGCGCGCGTGCTGCCGTACATTTATCCGCCGCCGGCGAAGGGCATCACGCTCCGGTTCTGGGTAAGTGAGACAGCTGCGCATTTGGTTGGTCAGGAGGGAGAGTGCGTGTTTTGCTCACCGAGAGGTATGTTATGTAGTCGCCCGTACACCCGTACGCCGTGCAGGAGTACATCGTGCCGACGGACGCGCGAGAGCACTACACGAAGCGGCTGACGCTCGCGTTGCACGTCGCCCGGGCGTACGACGGCGCTGCTTTTGCTGTGCCCGAGTCGGTGAGTCGACTCGCTGTCCGTGTGGGTCTGAGAAGTGCTTACTTACTTGCTGGCCGCGTCTTGGAATCCGGCGCGGACGCAGCGTTCTTCCAAGGACAAGAACCACTTCCGGGTCAAGGCAATCGGGCCGCGGCAGGTGGCGCTGGACAACGTGTGGCTCGTGGCCCTCCGGGGGACGGAGCGCGAGGACGTGTTCGACGTCTGTGTCCATTATCATCCCGACTCCCGGTGTGAGCGTGTGTACAATTGACAGACGGACTGTGCTTGTATGAACCGGACTTTTTAGCTTAGGTTGTGCCGAATAGGCTTGTATGTACTCGGCGCGCGCTCATGTATCTGTATCTTAGTAGTGGATGACCAACACATTTCTCCCCATCGTTAAAGTTCTCGCGGGGGGGCTTGGCTAGTCTCATACCAAGACCATCCGCGTGCTGCGTGGAGAGGTAAATGAGCCCCGTGAGCCCGGAGATGGCTTATGAGAAGCTGTCGTCATAGTGCGCACATCGTGTGTTGCCTTGGAGAAGCGTCTCCATGGATTCACTGAAGCGTTCAAGAGACGCTGCTCGTACTGGAATATCGACTCTGGCGTACGATCAGAGATAAACATGCGTCATATTCCTAGCGCGTCCGCTACGGCTCGCCTGATATTCATCCCATCCAGCACAAAAACTGTGTTTGTGTCACCCCTACTGCACCTTCATTATGCCGGACTTTGATTCAAGCCCCTCTCACGTAAACGTGAGGGGTATTTGGTACGAGCCTGAGAGCTTGGCGTGCAACGAAGGGGGAAACGGACGGACATACCGGGAAACGGAGACGAGGGTAGCAACGTGGGTCGCAGGGCCCAAGAGGCCCTTAGGGGAGACGACGCATACGTGTGAGCTTGAAGAGCAGATGCGAAGACGTACGTGGAGGATATCAACGCCTCGTGGCTAGACACAATGCGAACAGAGGCACGAGCGTGTGCATTTGTGTGGTGTTGCCAAGGGGCGCAGCACGGCGACGCGCACACGCGGCGATGCCAGCAACTCTGGAGGTGTGCGCTGTAAGCAGACGTAGTCGGAAAGACGGTGGTTAAACGGGGACAACACGGAGAGCTTATGAAGCTTGAGAGAGTGGAGCAGCGTCCCGTGCGCCTCGCTGGTGGAAGGACGAGACTGAAGACTGAAGTGGCCGTACTTGCCGTCGGGAGCTCCTCCTTTTACATATGGATGACATTGACACTGACAGGACGAGGGTGGCCCCCCATTCCGAACACGTTCCATGGGTCGTGTGAGTTCCGCCCCGGGTGGGAAGCCTGGACTGAATCTGGAAGTCGATGTCTTCGTTCACCTGGGATTCAGTGGGAAGCCGATGCCGGTTGCATGCGAGCTTGTGGAGGGAGGTCTGGACGTGGACAGTGGACGTGGTGGTTTGACGGGACCTTGTGGAAGTGAGCGAGCGTTGCAGTGAAGGATTGATGGATGTCTCAGGTGCGAGCAATGAGCGCAGCGAGGCGGGAGGGAGCACGAAGGACGTTGGAGGCGAGCAGATGTGCATCGTCGGGGAAGGAGAGAGCTGGAGGAGGCGTCGGGGAGGAGTCGGACGAGCGTCTTGGCGGGGAAGGGAAAGTTGTGCGGGCCGAGCAAGAAAAGCGGACGTTGAGTGGGGCGAGCCAATCAGGGACCAGCGTAATCGAGCACCTCCTTCCTTTTTGGGAGGTGTTTACCACTCGGTGGCCGAGCGCGCGTGTTTGTGCGCTGAGCCCCTCTTCCCGACATACTCGCCCTCGCCCTCGCCGCATATCCCCAGATATCCCCGCACAAACCATACCCGCGGCCGCACCGACATCCGCAGCGACGATACCAGGCCTGCCAGGCGAGAAAGGAGGGCAAATTAAGCGGCAAGGGTGCGTCGTAAGCGACCTTATCTCTGTGCAGGGCCCTTATCTCTGCATCACCCGCACGGCGCAGAACCCCAGCTGGACCGATAGGCCTGCAGGAAAGATGTCACACGCTGGCTCCTACGACTCTTCTCACTCCCATTCTGTCATGACCGAGGACGAGGAGGACTGGGAGGACTACGTCAAAGGCGGGTACCACCCCGTCCACATCGGCGACACCTTCTCCGACGCCAGGTATCAAGTCGTCCGCAAGCTCGGCTGGGGCCATTTCTCCACCGTCTGGCTCGCAAACGACACAAAGTGAGCGCTTTCTCTCTCCCCTCTCCTCTTTTCCCCATTTTTTCCCGTTCCATTCCATTCCATCACCCCGCCCCGCAACCCGTCACGCCTAAACCCGTCTCGCGACCCCCTCTGCGCGCCCAACCAACCATCGCGCACGTCTTTTGCGACCGTCGGGACGTCCTGGCGAGGCTGGTACGCCTTCCCTGCACTTGTGCCCGATGCTTCGCGGCGTATCGTGATCGTAGACATCGGCGTGCCTGTGATTCGCGTCGTTTGCCCTGCGGCCCCAGAGCGCGCTTCCCGACCCTTCCCCGCCCTCCCGCGGCGTCGGTGACTCTCCAGGCTTGCAGCCCCCCCTTTTCCGACCTTTTCGCCCACCCGCTTTTTGTCTCGACATCGTCCTCCGCCATCCCACCCCCGTGGTGCCCAGTTGGGCTCAGGCACCATTCACCGAGCTCTATAGGATTTGCTGTGGCGTCAGTGGTACGTACACGTCCCCTCCTTCCTTACCGCCGTACAAATGGCCGCCGATTCTTCGCCAGACACGTCCTACGTTGCGGCGTCTCTGCGCCAACCCACTGGCGCCTGCCCGTCGTGATGACGCAGCACCATCGTGTGGACGATGTCGACGAGACCGGGGAGGCAGCACGAAAGTGGAAATGGACAGCAGGGCTCCCATTCGCTCCAGCTTTCCGCCTACCCGGTTCACGTGCGGCCCACCCGGTGCGGCACCACAGGTCCGCTGCTTAACCCCATCGATGGCACCCCGACTACATGTCCCCACAGCTCTCCGACGCAATTGCTAGTGGGCACATCGACAAGAACGTGGTCCCCGTCGCACGACCTCCGCCCTGTTGCAGAGCGCGCCTCCGGGCCCTTCCTAGCGTCCCGTCGATCAGGTTGCAGTCATTTAACCTCCCTCCTCCCCGTCTTCGAGGCTTGGCGTGCCTTGACGCCGACGTCACACGTCGCGATCGACCGAGCAAGAGGGTCCTATTCGGCTCAAGGAGCTCTTTGGAGAGTCCACACGTGGCCGTGTGAGTCCTAGTCCTCACCGTTGCTACCCGCCGATTCGTATCCCCTGCCTTCGTCTCGCGGCTGGGCTTGGTGGGGCTAGCGGTGGTTGTTCGTGGGCAGGCGTCATGACACGCATTCTGCGATCCAACCTACGGCGGGGGGAGGCCTGTTTGGCTCAAGCAAGCGATACCGATACCTTCTCCGACCTCACGGGTCGCCGTGTGAGTCCTGATCCCCACCGCTTGCTACGCACCGACACATCCCCTCTGCGTTCATCTGCCAACCGGGCTTGGCGAGGCCTGGCCGTCATATGGGCGTTACCGGTTGCGGCTGGCCAACGTTACGAACCAGAGGTCGACCGCAAAACCCACCTGTCGCTACCCTCGCTTCATTTCCCCCCGTCCCTGGTCTCAACGTGCCACCATACGCCTGTCGAAGCACTTCGAACAGTCCCCTCAGGTCACGTACGACCGGATGATCCTCGAAATAGACCCGGTCACTCCGGACGGGTTCGCTTGGGATCGCCCTGTTGGGCGGCGCACACATCGCGCTTTGCGAACGGACCGGCACCAGGGGCTTGTTCAGCTCAAGCAGCTCTTCTTCATGGCTGTGCGTGTCCCAATCCTGACCATTGTTACCCACCGGCCTCCCACCCCCCGCACTCAAGTGTCGACTAGGCTTGGTTAGGCTGCCGGCACGTGCCCATTGCCATCATATAGGCAGTACCGACAGCGTCTGGCCAGCACCGTGGAACAGAGGTCGACGGCGAAAGCTGCCGACTTGCGAACAGCGCGTCGACCGGTTCCCTGCCCCGACGATATCCGAAATGGATGGCGGCCATTCTGGACGAGTTCGCTTGATGTCGCTCTATCGGGGCGCGCATAGAGAGCCTTGTTCTGTTCTCGCTTACCCTCTCCATCGCTTCCCAATGCCAGCACGGCATATCTCCTGCCTCCCGGTCTGGTTACCCGATCGTATTTGCCCGATATGGTCACATCGCGCCATCACCTAGGCCGCCGCGGTTTCGGTTCCGCGGTCCGTAGATTCATAGATTCTCGTAACGCAGGGCTTCTACCTCGCTGCGTGGCGACCTTTTTTTACAGGACACATGGGTTCCGAGCCGGGCGGCGGAATTTTTAGACTCCCTCTTGTTATCGCATTCACGATTGCCGGTATTCATAGGCGACGGTGCTAACCACTCGATTTGCGTTCGCAGGCTGAACCGGCATGTCGCCCTCAAGGTCGTCAAGTCGGCACCACGATACACGGAGACGGCGCTCGACGAGATCAAGCTGCTGCAGCGGCTCATCACGTCCTCGACGCCACCCGTGCAGCCCACGCCCGAGCACCCGAACCCCGCACCATCACCGTCGCACACACACGCGGGGCGGTCACACGTGATCTCGTTCCTCGACCACTTCCGGCACAAGGGCCCGAACGGGACGCACGTCTGCATGGTGTTCGAGGTGCTGGGCGAGAACCTGCTCGGGCTGATCAAGCGCCACCAGAACAAGGGCGTGCCGATGCACCTCGTGAAGCAGATCGCGAAGCAGATCCTCCTCGGGCTCGACTACATGCACCGCTGTTGCGGTGTCATCCACACAGGTGCGTGAGCCCGAGCGTCCGCGTCCCCCGTCTGCGCGCTAGTACGGAATAGAAGGAGAACTTAGACCACACGCTGACGCTTGCCCCGCGCAGATCTAAAGCCCGAGAATGTGCTGATCTGCATCGACGACGTGGAGGCGGTGATCCAGGCGGAGCTGCAGGCGCAGTCCGCGTCGCAGACGCCGCCTCCGACGCGGCTCGTCGGCGTGCCGCCGTCGCGCGGGCGCGGCGGGAACCAGACGCCGCGCTCGGAGTCGGTGTTCATCACGGGCTCGCAGCCGCTGCCGTCGCCGTCGTCCTCGTTCGGGTCGTCGTCGCACCTCGACCGCTGGGCGTTCGGGATGAGCAAGATCGCGGACGCGGGCGGGGACGACGCGAGCGGGCCCGGCAGCGTGAGCAGCTCGAGCAAGGTCAAGGCCGTCGCCAGCGACGACTCTGGTGCCGGCGAGGGGCCGGCGGCGAACAACGAGAACGAGAACGAAGGCGAGAACGAGAGGCGCGCGGACTCGGCGGAGGACACGGCGGAGCGAATAGGGAACGTGACGCTGGACTCGTCGCCGTTCGGGGAGAAGACGCGGCCGGAGGCGGGCAGGGCGAAGCAGGCCGGGCCGTCGTTGCTCTCCCAGCAGGCGGCGGCTGCGGCATCGGGATCGGGCCCTTCGGCACAACCTCAGGCGAGTTCGAGCACGAGTGCGGGTCCGCCACCACCGCCGTACAGCTCGAGCACGGACGAGTCGATGAGCATTGCGGACCCACCACTGTCGACGAGCGCGATGTCTGTGGACGGCGTCGGCATTGGGGGAGGACCCGTGTACGAGGGCCCGGAGAAGATCACGGTCAAGATCGCGGACCTCGGGAATGGTACGTGGTGTTTATAAGTTACACTTACTTGTCGAGGCGTGTACGTGTGTGGACGGACGCTGACACGTGCGTGGTGGTGGTGGTGCTGCAGCAACGTGGGTCGAGCACCACTTCACGGACGACATCCAGACGCGGCAGTACCGCTGTCCGGAGGTCATCATCGGCGCGAAGTGGGGGCCGAGCGCGGACATCTGGAGCGTGGCGTGCATTGTAGGTGCCCGTTTGTTTGCGCGTGTGTCCCCCCCGCGCGGTGTGATCCGCCGGCTCCTCTGATCTGGACGTGCGCTGATCTTCATTTTCGTTTTCGCTTTTCGCTGGGATGTGGGGGACATGTTTGTTTTTGGGGGCGGGCACGGCGGATGGCGTGCTTGTGTAGATTTTCGAGCTCATCACGGGCGGCGACTACCTGTTTGACCCGGCGTCGGGCTCGCGGTACAGCAAGGACGACGACCACATCGCGCAGATCATCGAGCTCATGGGCGAGTTCCCCAAGAGCCTCGCGTTCTCGGGCAAGTACAGCTCCGACTTCTTCAACCGGAGAGGTCCGTCGTCATTTGTTTTCCTTCGTGTCTCTATGGGTCCATGCTGATCCCGCACCTTCTTTTTTTCCTTGCCGCAATCGGCCCACGAACCACGATTCGCCATCTTCGCGATCGCGCAGGCGAATTGCGACATATCCAGAAGTTGCGCTTCTGGCCGCTGGACTGCGTGCTGCACGACAAGTACCTGCTCCCGAAGGAGGAGGCGGACATGATCGCGTCGTTCCTGAACCCCATGCTCCGCCTCAACCCCGACAAGCGCGCCAAGGCGTCCGAGCTCATCCACCACGCCTGGCTCGACGGCGTCGTCGTCCAGGGCGAGATCGACACCATCCGTCGTGCCGAGGAGGACGAGGCGCGCCGCAAGCGCGACGCCGCAGCCCACGCTGCGACGACCACGGCCGCTGCTACCCAGGGCGGGAAGGAGAACGCAGCCGCGGTGTCGGTCCCCGTGGAGGACGTGGACGCGATGAAGCCCGTAGACGACGTCGTGAGCATGGACGACTCGGACGGTATGGCGGCCCCTGCCGTCCCCACGCTCGCGGCGCCGACCCCCGGGAACAAGCCCGGCCACTCGCATTCGGCCAGTAAAGGCGACGTCCCGACCCTCCAGGCGGTCCCACCGCACGGCAAGGGGCGGGCATAGCACGTGTGTGCGGGGCGACTGTCCTCATGCACATGTACATGATCTGGGCGTTTCATGCGTCGTGCTGGCTGCGTCCACGGTCCGGGCTGCGTTTGGTGAATACTTACGACTCGCGAGCGCAGGTGAGAGGAGTACATACGTAATCGGCGGTGTGGTTGATATTGTAGACTTGACTTGATCTCTCCTCCCTCTCTCGTAGCCCGTAGCTCGTTGCTGAGTGCTCTCTCTCGTACTTAGAAACCGTGTGCGTACGTATACTGTGCATTTTCCTCTTCCCCCTATCCCCCTTCTCCCTTCCTCCTTGCTTTTCCCGCTCGTTCTCCCTCTCGATCCTGCGTTGGCCCCCGCTGTATCGTTGGTGCTTGCTGCTCGTACTGTATACAGTGTTTTTTTTTTCCTTGTCTCCATAGTCAATACCATATTCGGCGTCGCGATTGGCCTTATTTGCGCGTGCTCTGGGCTAGCTTCGGGACAGATACCGGATACCGTGCAATCGTTTACAATTATGTGCGTATAGGGCGCAAAAATAATAAGCCATTTAGTTCCGTAGTCGAGACGTTTCGTCACTTTGTTTCGTCACCGGGACATCATGCATCATCGATCTCCTCGACGCGACTCATGCGAAACCATCGTGGTTAAGTAGTCGATGATATCAACTTCGGGCTCAGATGTCTGTTTGTTTATATAGTTGATTCGAATGATCTTCGACGTACTGTAGACTCCAAACAAAACTATTATTCAATATTGACAATGAGCATCACTACTTATAAGGTATGTTACGTGGTTTATCCTCCAAAATTCCAAGATCGTACATCCAATTGCAAGTTGCCTCCAAACCCCAAGATCGCTCCAGAATCCATCGCTTCAAAGATCAGAACTCCCGCCATTCCTATTCTTCGTCGTCCGAAGAGGGGTCGCGCAGGTCCTCCTCGTCCTCCGGGAAGACCCCGAGCGTGTCCGCGGGGAGCCCGAGGCGCGCGCGGACGAGCGCGAAGTCCTGGTCGTTCGTGCACTCCTGGTGCTCGCTCGCGAACATCGCGTCGATGTACCGCTTCTCGCTGTCGTACTCGCGCCCGAGCGGCGTGAGCTCCTCGCGCGCGCGGTCGACGACGCAGTCGAGCGCGTGCGCCACCTTCCCGCCGTTGTCGAGGAACGCGGCGACGTGCTTCGACGCGCCATCCTTTGAGTCACGCAGCTCGGAGACCTTGGTGGAGATGGCGGCGACGGTGGGGAAGCCTTTGCTGTCCGCGTCCGCGTCCCCATCGCCGTCCTCCTCGGAGGCGACGAGGTCCCTGATCACTTTGAAGACGGCGATGAACCCGCGGTAGACACCATCTCCCGCCGCTGTCCCAGACGGTGCGCTCGAGCTGCCCGATTCGGAGGGTCCGGAGGGCCCGATCTTGTCGCGCACTGCGGCAGGGAGGTAGTGGACGGAGGTGTCGATGCGGGCGTAGTCGATGGGGAGGACGCTCGTGATGTCTTCGCCGACGCCGTCCTGCGTGTCCAGGAGCGACTTCGCGAGCTCGTAGCGGACCTCTGCGGAATCTGGGAGCGAGGGGGAGGGGGAGGGGAGGGGAAGGGGGGCGGACGTCATGCATGAGGCGGGTGTGGCGCAGCACATGTGCATGGGGATGGGCTCACATTCGAGACACTCTCTCATCTTCGGCGAAAGCCACCCTTCGAAGCACTGTCCGCAGGTGCAGGTTTCCTTCTTCTTCTCAGACATGGTGTTTAGAGTGGGTGGTGTACGGGGAGAGGAGGACGGAAGAGGAATGTGGCATTGGGTTTCGAGCTGCAGGTCTTATAGGGCGTCTCGGAGGCGAGGATGGTCGGTGCAACGATAAGCGCCGATGCGATCTGGATCTTACCGGGCCTAACAAGGCGAGGAATGCTGGAGTGCTGGTTTGCTGCATTATTGTTATGCAAAGCAACATGCAGAGCAGCATGAAGGGGGTGAAACAAAAGAAATCCCACAAAATTAACAGGGGATGGGTGTTCATAGAATGGTTACACTCAAATGTAGCCAAGACGGCAAGTGGCCCGACCATTGAACGCACTGATCGTGGTTCGAATGCAGGCCAAAGCGAGCGCTTGCGAATATCTGACGACGCCAACAGTTTGAGTGGGACCGCTCAACTCGATGCAAGCTGCAACAGCACTTCGAGCTCAACTGTCGATTGCGTTGGCAAGGATCCTTGTCTTCGCTGGATGTCTCGTATGAGATTCCTTGAAAGCTCCCGACTATCAACGTTTCGTACTACGAAACGGTAAGTGTCGTCTACTACAAATACAATCCACACTGCCGTCACGGTGTACGGCGGGACGCGAATATACACCGGCCGCCCGAAAGAGTTTCAAACTCATGAATGAACAATACAATACATTAAAACACATGGTGGTATCATAGCGTGATCTGTGGCTAGACATTAGATGGAAGGCCATACATAGCCATCAAACGAGTAACTCATGAAACCAGGGAAACCGTCACGATCCATCCATCGCAGGAGGATTTGGTCACAAAGGTGGCGCCAGGCTGACTTTGAGGAACATCTCGGGTTTCGGGCTGTCATAGCTGGTCGAAGGGTACCCGATCGCCGCAAAGTTCCAGACGAAAGGGTTCTCCGAAAGCTCGAACTTGAACGCCGAGAGGAGAACGCATAGGACGACCTCTGAGGAGACGAATGTGTTAGGTATCGGACCCTTGGACAAGAGGGGAGGAAAAGACGTGTACTCATCTCGAGCTGCGAGAACTTGAACCCGCTGCATCGCGTTAAGGGTCAGGTCAAGTCAAGTCAACGACAAACCTATCAGGACATGGCCACTCACATGCACGCATGGCCGCCCGCGAGGAACGTCATCCTACCCAGCCCCAACCTCAACCAGTCCCTTGCACGCGGCCCGCAAATCATCCCCAGACCCGCGCACTCACAAGTTCGCGTATATCCCCGGCACCCGCGCCTCCTCGACGGAACGCGGCAGGGGTGCGAGCCACCGCTCGGGCCGCCACTCGAGCGCGTCCTCGCCCCACACGGCCTTGTTCGTGTTGCACGCGGGGATGTTCGCGAGCACGGTCGTGCCGCGCGCGATCGGGATCTCCGTGATCAGCGTCCCGTCGGCGCCGCGCATGGGCCCGGAGAGCGGGAGGACGGTGTCCTACTGGGCCCTGCGGTCGTGGTGCCAAAGGAAAGATCGAAATCGAAGTCAGTTTGTGCGTGATGCTGGGACAGAGTGTGGGGCTTACTCTCTGATCGAGAAGCTCGCGGGGGCGTATCTGGAAGCAAACATGTCGCCCGTCAGCGTCGGCGAGCAACGAAGGTGACGGTAGGAGGGCACTCACAGGCGCAGCGTCTCGCGGCATACGGCGTCGAGGTACGGCAGAGCAGAGAGCTCGTCGTACGGGATCTCCGCGCCGTACTGCTCGGCCGCCGCGCGGAGCTTGTCCTGCACGTCCGGGTGCTCGCAGAGGAGGTGGAGGATGCGCTCGAGCGCGTTGGACGTCGTGTCCGCCCCTGCGAAGATGAAGGTGCTGGATAGAGAGCCCCGCAATTCAATCATCTTTCTGACACAAGGAGAGAGGATTGTATGAACCTGAGCGTCGAGAGCAGCACGCTGTCGGGCAGCCTGTCCTCGTCCGTAGCCTTCATGTTCTCCTTCACTGTCGCCCATCGCGTCAGCCACCCCTCCCTATGCCCCTTGTTCGCACGCGCGTGGATCAGAAAAGAAAAGAAGGGGCTCACGGAGGATGCTCAGCATATCCTTCCCCTCACCGAGCGCGAGGAGCAGCTCCTCGTCGCCGCGCGCGACCGCGGCCTTCTTCTCGGTGTATATCGCGCGCGAACGCGTCCAGATAACGTCACAGATCGCCGTCATGCGCCGCACGGACGCGAGCGGGGCAAGGTCGAGCAGGAAGCGGCGGAGGCGCGCGGGGCGGATTGCGTCCGCGAGGGGAACGAGCCGCCGGCACCACCGGATCTCGATGGGCGTCGGCCTGGGGTCACGGTCAGCGGTACTCAGGTGTTAAGCGTTAAGGGTTGAGGGTTAAGGGTTTAAGAGTGACTATATGTGCGGGAAAGGGAAAGGGACGGGATGGGGAGAGAGAGGGACGTACATGAACGCCTTGATGGCCTCGGCGAAGTCGTTGTGGACCTCCTCGACGAGCGGGTCGAACGAGTACCCCATCATGTCCTGCCCGATGAGCTCGAGGGCGGTGCGGCCCATCCACCCCAGGAGGTCCAGGTCATTCGGGCCGTCCTTGACCGAGCGCTCGAGCGCCGTCCTGAGCTGAAACGAAGTGTTGCAGCGGATCAGTCAGACACGCCCGATGAGCTCGAACGTTGGTACATAATGAGCTGCTCGGCTGCTCGCTGCTGCGCCTCATCTTGCCGACAATGGCGTAGAATATCGGGGCGAGGCCGCGCATGTGCGCCGAGGAGAAGGTCGGGTTGAGGAGCTTGCGCTGCTTCCTGTGCTCGCCCCCGGTCATCGCCAATAACCCGGGCCCAAGAAACATCCGGTTCATGCTGTATGCGCATTGTATGCGCGCAGTCGGTCAGTCACAGTCGGGAGGCTGGTCAACATGCCTCGCAGATCAACGCACATGTTCGTCGTTTTGCCTCTGAAGTAGCTGTCCTGGACCTTGACGTAGATCGAGTGCAGGGCTTTGGGGTCGTACACATGCAACAATTTGTCTTTCCCCAAGTGCGGCGCACATTATGAGCACCACCGGTCAGAGATTAAGAACATCGTCGTACCCCAAAAAAGCCGTGGAGCGTCGCAACCGGCCCATATGTGTAGAGGTAGTTGGTGAGGAACTCATGGTTGTCGCGGGCGAAGAACTCGGGCATATTCCCTACAGGGAGAGAGAGAGAGGTCAGATTCCTGTGGGGGATCGAACCCCGTCTGCCATCTTCACCGAACATGAATTACTTGGGACGGCCGGGTCCTGGGATGTTGGCGAGCGGGTTCCGCCATACGTACTGCTTCGCGAGGCGCCATAAAAGGAGGAGGGCGAGCGGTGCGGCGACGAGGAGTAGGTGGGCCATGTTGTAGCACTGCTGAGAGATATTTGGTTACAGTAATAAGCAAGCGAGAACTGTAGAGGCGTTTGTGGGCCAAAACTTCGAATTCTTTCACCCGACGACTCGCTGCAGTCTCAGAAGCTCCCAGACTCGGAGCGCCGTTTATACTTCTGGGACAACCCTGCGGTCACTGCGGAACGACGACTTGGCATCAACAGTCTGACCGCGAGGCGGGCCGACGGGGCCAGCAAGCTCCGAGGACGTCAACCTGGAGGCTCAAAGGCAGTGGGTCTACACTCGCATATACTTATTACTGGGCGTGCGGTGTTAGCAATGGTGGTGGTGGTGGTGGTGGTGGTGGTGGTGGTGGTGGTAGTGTTTGTCATTGTTTGGCAACAGCCCCACCAGTAAGTAGTTCCGTATGCGGCAAGTGCAGTGCATCGTTTTCATCGTCGGTACCTCACGGATACATACAGTAAGAATCTCGTCTCGATTCAAGAATCTGCACCGATCAGATGCCTTGAAACGATCTTGTGACCGACACGACGTGCGCAAAGTCCGAGGCTCCAAATTTGGTCCATACGCTTCCGGGCTTGATGAGTGCAGCCTGTAGTACTGCCGATCCCCCATCACAGCCTGCCACGCCTGAGTGTAGCAGCTAGTCGATTTTCAGTATTTCAATCCCTCATAAGTGGCCATTACTAAGAACTGCAAATACGGCGGTAGTAAGGCATTCTTTGAGGTACTGTTACCTGCCGAACAGGACCAGAAGAGAAGGGCGTCGGAGTTAGCGCCGCTGCATTCTCAGGCTCTTTCAAGAACCGCCACCTCGGCCGTCGCGACTTTGGACCACTTAACTGTCTGTACGTGTAAGACCAACCAATTTTAAACACTCAGCCTGCGACATTGGTAACCTCCTCTACAGATTCATTTCCCGAGAAATTGACATTTTGTCGACAGAATGAACAGCCTGAGCAACCCAACCGACCTCTTTTCTGGTAACGGTATGCGTCTCACCCGTGCATATATGCGTTCATTTTTCATAGATCATCATAGCCTGCTTCAGTCCGCGGGTCCCTCCAGCCGTTCAGAAGGAATGGGGTAACTATCGTCCTCTCGCCCTTCTTACTCCTCGCTGAAAACAAGTCGTGACCCGACCCCAGTCCAACATGGGGGAAACGTCGCAAATCTCCAATCAGATAAAACATGCGCAACGTACGTCTTCTGCGACGGCGAAGACGACCCGTGGTTCGCGAGGTGAGGCTCCGCAGTCGCGCATATAGTCGCCCTGCTCCATCTCTTTAAATTTCGTCCCTGCAGGCTCTTCGAAAGATCTATGGCAGTCAGTACTCGCGTTGTTCTCGAAAATGCTTGTATGAGCTCACCTGGGAGGTCAAGATATTCCACTGGGGATGGGTCTCGGCGGTGGTCGCCGCCCAGTTCCGCCTGCCCATCTCCGCATACGTGCTCGACGGTCAGGATTTTAACCCCTTCCCCCACTAAAGTCTCTCGCCATTTGACGTCGATGACTGTATCCTAGGATACTCCTCCGTGCCAGTCAAACCCGCGCATATATCAGAGGCGGAAGGGGATGCCTACGAAGACGCAGACCGCACGCTCCTCAGCACACCTCCGCACGACGCGCATGCGCACGCGCGTATACTCAGCCCCTCGGCCAGCTACAGGTCCAAGTCGGAATCTGTCGGCCCCGCCGCTCGCGCCTGCCCTGAAATCGATCTACGCGCGGTGTCTCGCTCGCGCCAGGCGAGTCGGAGCGCGCGCTCTCGCCGTGGCCTCGTGCCCGTCCGAAACCAACACGAAGTTGACGAGTTGCACGACGAGAGGACGCTGGTGCACCGGTGCGTTTCCATCCGCTTCACACCACCAGAGACCAGATATCCAGATCTGTGAACAAATTCATACAGCGATCGCGAGCACCACGCCGGCGATCCCTTCAGGAGGCTGCTGTCTACCTCATCCGGGGCCATCTCCGTCTCGGACGCCCTCGAGGCCCTGCAGCACGTCTCGACGGGGAAGGCAGCGCATTTCACGCCAGGGACGACTCACTTGGGCGGGGAGTTCCGGTGCTGGTACGCTTGAGGGCTCGTAGTCCTTTCCTGGTGTCGTGGAAAAGTTCTGCATGCGAGTGTAAGCTATAAGGAATGATAGGGTAATACATAGTACAGTAGATGTGTATTATAGACATGGTTTCTCATGAACGTCAACATGAATGCATTGTCATAGAGCGAATGGAGAATAGCATTGGGTCAGTCCGCTCACGGGTCGTGCAGCGCATACCTCACGTCGGCGACGAAGACGTTGGTCTCGACGCGCTCCAGCCGGACAAGCCAAGTCCTGTAGAGCGTATCGGGACGCAGCCGCCACTTGAACGTCTGGTCTCGCGACAGCTCGCCTATTTTCTGTTGCTAAACGTAATCGTCAGGCCAGAGGCGCAAGAAAAAAATATGTCGATGTCGCGCGCACCTCAACGAACCCGTTGAACACCCTCGCAATAAGCATCGCGAGCCGCACCTTCGTAGTGGACTCGTCGACGCACACCCACTCGTCGTACATCACACTCGGCGCAGACGAAGCGGGCGGCCGCGGCCACTGCAAAACCCAAACCCAAAACCACACGCACGTCAGTCCCCCGGCTTTCCCAACAAAGGCAAAACGTTCGCGAAGCACGTACGATGAACCGGATCCGGACCCGCCTCAAGCTTACGCCCACCATCACGCGCGTGCCCCCGCCGACCACATGCTCCATGAGCGCGCCCTCCGACGCGCCCAGCAGCGCGTACATGGGCACCCCGTACTTCCGCAGGTACTGCTTGCGCGAGCCCCGCAGCGCGAACTCGACCTTCCGCCCGAGCCCCGCCTGCGAGCGCGTCGCCGGCCGTTCCCGCTCGTCCTCGCTCAGGCTAGGGGCGGCAGCCTGGGCCTGGGAGCGGAGGGTGCGCGGGACGAGCAGGAGCGCGCGGAGCTCGGCGTCGCTGAGCGCGAGCGCGCCCGCGAGGGTCGCGAACGCCGTCGCGTACCAGACCCAGTTGGCCGGGAGCGGCGCGTAGACCTCCGAGGAGTCGTCCCACATGCTCTCCTGGGCCACCTGTGGGTAGGGTGGTTGCGGTGGCTGTGGCTGTGGTAGTCGTGGTGGTGCTGGGGGACGGCAGCTTGGGGACGGTGCGGTGGACCGGTGGCGCGGCTGGAGGACTTTCAGGATCTTTGGGGACGCGGGGTGCGGGGGCTGCGGTACCGGTATGCCGACGAGGGCGAGCTTCATCCCGAGGGATCGTTGAACGTCGGACGGTGGGCGTTGAGGTGTTTGCACGCGGGGTACGGTACGGGATCGGACGGCGAGATTGCGGTACCCGGTGCGGGAGGGGTTGTGGCGTGTGGTGTGGATACGGGCAAGTTATACATCCGGGAGGGGGGAGTGCAGCAACCTGTGCCGCAGAAAGCACCAGAGCCTGAGGGGGGACAATGCTTACCTGACGCTTTGGCCAGAGGGAAGACCGGGTGGCCGCAGCAGTTGGGCAAAGCCAATTTTGGCACAAAGCGAGACGAGCCGCGTCGATGGGGACGAACACTGAGAAGAGAACCACCGGGTCGTCTCCGCATAAGACTCGCAGGGCATAGAGAAGGACCTGGATCAGTTGATCCTTGTCGAGTGGATGACGAGGGACATCATCGAATCCGTAGTGCGAGGCGCCAGTTGGATAGGTGTGAAAAGGTGCCTTGATTCGTTATTACATAGACGAGATCGAGTCCAGGAGAAACAATTTGCTAGTATGGAATGTGCACCTGTTCAGGTCAGAGCATGAACTGTATAACAAGCGGAGGGTGTTGGAGAGGAGCGCACAGCAGCACTTTGGTTGCGAGGAAGACTCCGAAGAGGACAAAGCAGAGGAGAACGAGCGCCGCATGGCCTGCCCTGAATTGATGAGAAGCGTCTGCCGGGATTTGCCGATACTTTCAGCAGCGAAGCTCATCGCTCACATCCAAGAGGTTCGAGGTAATCCATGATGCATGAATCACCAGAGACTCAATGCGAAGGTTGCGGAAGGTGAGTATATGACATCGTTATCCTGGTATATCGCTGATTATCGATTAAATCGCCGAAGATGCAGAGGAGAAGGAAGACAGATTCGTCGCAGACACCAACTGGAATACTACAAGCACGTACTCGCGAGTCGCGACCAACAATAGCCGCCACCTGCGCATGCTCCAACTCAGTGGCACAAATGGCCGCATGCCGCCCCAAGACGCCCTACCAATGGGCCAAAGCGTTGGCACTATAGCATATGACAACGCTTGAGCAACGCTCCGGGGACGCTTTAGCTCGCTCGCCAGTGGCTTTGTCGAGGCTTCCGCGACGCTTTGCCCCGGCGCTCTCCCTCTGCACGCAATGTGCCACCCCGCGCCCGGTGTTTTGGGCCATGTACCTGGATGACCGTCCGAAAGTATATAACTTCGCATTCCAGCTGCACTTCTTTGTCACCCCGCCGATCCTCCAACAATCACCGTCATGGCACAACTGTTTCAGAAGAAGTTGGCTCCTCTGCTGTCTCGCCTCGAACATGTGGATCGACACTATGGACTCGGTATTCTCATCGCGAACTGTATCGGAACTCGGGTACGGATGGGCTTCCTGTACAGGAAGGCCATGTCTGGCGTGTTTGACGGTCCTCATCTCGGGTACGTTGCAGTCTCTGTCCTCAGATACATCCAAAGCTCACCTTGTCATATGTAGCGTCCGCGATGTAACGCCTTCGGCACCGTCCCCAACTCTCGTCATCACTCCCGATCAGGTAGAAAACGGACGGCGAAAACTTGCTTGTGCACCCTGCTTCGTTAAAGCCGCCCCATCACAAGTGCTTGGGCTTCCTGCCTCCGTCCAGCCAGCCGACTCCCACCAATGTCCCCGCTCCGAGGAGTCGTTGGTCGGTCTCGGAGATAAGGCCGCCGGCGATCCACAGAGCTTCAATGGGCCCCCCAGTAGTTGGTCTTCGGGCGACATCAGCCCGATCCAGGGCCTGAGCTTGCAGTTCCCCAACCCGCTCACAACCACCTTCGATCCCCCCTCTAACCTCGGCTCTTCCGCCCGTCTTTCAGTCAGCTCGCGGTACTCACCCTCACCCGCACATTCTACAGAAGCTCCGGTTCGGTCGGTTTCTCCTGAACGCGCCTACACACCCACGGAGCCAGCGTACACGCCTCCTCCCCTCCCGTCGTCTCTCCCGCCCCCTCCCGGCCTAGGCTTTTCTCCACCTCGGCAACGCTCCTCCCCCTCGCCCTTCATTCTCTCTCAGACCCCTAAATTCGTCCACGTAGCGATTCGGAACCCGTACAACGCGCGCCCAGGCAAGTACGCGGACGCGGTCGTCGCGCCCTCCGGCACCGGGTACCAGATCGCAGGGATGCTCGGCGCGGGCACGTACGGGCGGGTGCTGCTCGCGATGTCCGACCGCGGTGTGGGCTACGGGCTGAAGGTGCAGAACCTCGGCAAGGGCGTGCGGCTCGACGGGGCGGAGTTCGTGCGCGCGTGCGTGCGCGAGAGCCGCTGCCTGCGGCTCGGGCGCGAGAAACGGATCGAGTACTGGGTGTGGATGCACGAGTGCTGGGCGGACCCGCACAATGTGTTTATCGTGATGGTGCGTCTTTGGTGGTGCTTTGTCAGGGGGCGTCGCAGTAGGCTTATGTGCATTCGGTGTTGACGCGGTACAGGAACTGGGCTTCGGGACGCTGCGCGACAGGCTGACTGGAGACCACGACGAGATCGAGGCTAAACTCTGGTGCTGGGAAATGGTCCGTTCCCTGTCTCTCGTGGTTCCCCCTCCCCTCGCATACTCACTCACCCATCCGCACAGCTGAAAGCGGCGGAGGCCCTCCGTGACAACCAGATCGTACACTCGGACATCAAGCCGGACAACTTCCTCATCGTCCGCGACGGCGCGGTCGTGCTCTCCGACTTCGGGCTCGCGCAGACGCCCACGCCTGCGCTCGCGTCCGCGGGTGCGTTCCTCGCGTGGCAGGGGTTCCCTGGCGGCACCCCCGGGTACCTCGCGCCCGAGGCGCTCTCGAAGACGGCGGGCTTTGTGACCCATTCGTCGGACGTGTTCAGCCTCGGGGTCGTGTTCGTCGAGCTGCTTGCGCGCATGGACGAGCTGCTGTGGGACGTGCGTGCGGTCCCGCCGGAGTATGAGGACAAGAGGGAGGCGTGGACGGAGATGGACGACAACATGCGCCAGCTGTTCTTGATGGAGAGCCACTGGATCGACGGCGTCGACATCCCTATGAACTCCGCGGGGTGGGACCTCTGTGAGAGGGTGCGTGCGCGCTGAGACCTCGTCGATCTCCAGGGTTGATACTTACCGCGTGCTCGCCTTTTTTTGCAGATGCTCACACGTGTATCGTCCGTCGACGACCTCCTCCAGCACCCGTTCTTCAACGACCTGTTCGATGACGAGGGCTGCCTGAAGTACCGCCGTGAGTCCTGCGTGCTATGCTCTCAATGTTACATGCACCTGACGCTGACACACGTTCCTCTCCCCTCACGCAGACTCGACAAACGTGAAGCTGAGCCCCCTGCGCATCGAACGTGAACAGCGGGACCTCACCCTCGAGGCGTGGTACCGCCCGGGCGGCGCAGGGCCTTACGGCGCAGAGCCGCCCTCGTTCGGGCCCGTCATGGACGGGTCGAGGGTGGTCGCGTCGCGGTGGCTGAAGGAGAGTGAGGATACGAGGCGGCTGATGGCGGACCCCGGGTTCCCGAGCGACTTCAACTGGGTGTACGAGCCCCCGATGGAGTCAAGATGATTATGCTCGCTGCAGGATGCGTGGCAGTTGCGCCTCCCTCCTCTCTCCTCCCTCCCTCGCGGTGCTCTGACGATTTGACGGCTTAAATAAGTTATTGTTATTGTATTGGTGGCACACGTTTCGTCGCTTCCCGTGTTCTTCACAGAACAATTTGACGCCATTATCTTGGCAAAAATTTGCAACTTCTTTGATCATAATTCCATAGATCTGCTTCGACGTCTCAATGTACTTAGTACAGAGCGCGAGAGTCTTCGAGGATGATGTATAAAATCACAGCCTAATCGAAGGCAACCCCAGGAAGGGGGATCTGCATATCTCATCTTTTGGACTGAAAACGCGTACTTCCTGTTTTCGAAAGAACTTAAAGAAATCCCTTTCTCCCGCGACATGGTTTTCCATTGGGCCTTATCTGGCTGCCTTCGACGGCACGGGGCAAGGTCACGGTTCTCCTACCGCAGCACCACCCCATAAGTACTAGTGTCTGCTTCAACCCTCAGTTGTTCAGGACGCAATCCACCCTCTCTACGTCTCCGGCGAAACATGTCTTCATCATCTGCGACTCGAGACAGTGAATTCTTCATCAACATCAAGCCTCTGTATCTTCGTGTAAGTCGGCATCGCTCGGCATCGGTGCCTGAAGGACTATTCACTGAAGTCCACTGACTCGTTCAGGTGGAGGATACCCTCTTTTGCGTCCCTCGGCACTACTTCCAAACGTCGGATGTGTTCGCGGGAATGCTCACTGACCCCAAAGATCCGAACACTCCTCAAGAAGACTCGAGCGAGGAGCATCCGCTCGTCCTAGAAAATATCAAGGCGGATGAGTTCAAAGACTTCCTGCGTGTTCTATCCTCCAGGCGAGTAATACGGTGGTACCGGTGCAGCGTATACGGACCGAGAGAGAGACTTATAACGTTAAACTGACAATGCAGATTCACCATGAGCAACAACACCGCTGACGGCATCACTGCCGACTCATGGCTCGTTGTCCTCAAGCTTGCCTCGTTGTGGCAATTTCGGGGTTTGAGGGAGGAAGCTCTCAGATGTCTCAAGTCTGAAAATTGCGTCATCCGTATTCAAGCCCAGTGAAAACCTGCAAGATATGGAACGATCTACAACGATATACTTAGGTCTACGTAAATATAAATCTTTGTAAATCTATCTAAACGATCCACCCCTTGATCTGTTCCACACACTCCCTTCCAGCAGTGGCTTGTTAGTTCTCAAAATCTGAGTCCATCGCGCTTTTTCTCGTGCAACAGTTTGTTCGCACCCGACTCACTCGTGTCCGGTCCGCTCACTAACTAGTAAGCGCTTGGGGAGAAGAAATGCGCAAACTTGGCGCAAACTCAGCTAAGTCCACGTCAGCGTCGTAGGCACCTGCCGTCATCGCAGCTTTGCGAATCGCGACTTGCCTCTTACCACTTTCCTCCCCTCCCCTGCATCTGCCTAGCCACCTCCTCGCCTCAACCCACTGTGCTGCGGCTATCTATTATTTGATACAAGGTCTGCCTATTTCCTTGCTCGAATCGAGGCTGACAAGGCTGGACACTGTAGTAGACCTAGGGTGCCTCCACTGCCTGCGCCATGGGAGGTGACTGATGGGGACTGGCCGTGCCGTGGATGCCAGAGGATGGGGCCAATGTGGCGGCGAGCTTCCAACTCGGAGCGAGGAGCGGGGAGGATGTTGACCGAGGACTAGGCTGACGATGAGGGTGAGGGTGAGAGCGCGATCGCGCTGATTGCTATCAAGGCACTAGGGGGGAGGATGAGTGGGGGCCGGGGACGAGGTCGGGCTCAGTCTTGGGCGTTGTCTGGTAAGTCATATTCCATTAGTTTATTCGCAGGTATGTTGTTCCATTAGACTATTGACTGTATGCATCCTGTGCGTATGCTTTGCGCGGTTGCCCACTACTGCAACGCTACCCGGGTAACCCGCGGCGGGCGTCAGGAGGAGGCGACGGGAGGAGAAGGGCGCGAGGGCGGTATGACGAGGGGTATGACGCAATGCTAGTTCGAATGTAGTCGAGTACCATATGAAGCAATGAAAATTCTATTTTCGAAAGCATTGGCGGTTTGGTGCTGCGAAAGCATTGAATATATGTGGATCAGTGTAGATCGTTGTGAACCAGTTTAGATCAGTTTAGACCAGTGTAGATCAACGTAGATAGAAATTTTCTCGATATATAGGACAATCCTAGATATACACTGATATGAAACTATATACAACAATCTCCCTGGCGAAATCAATGTATATCACCGTATATTGTTGTATATCATTCCATATCTTGCAGGTTTTCACTGGGATTCAAGTCGCAAGGCAGTACCACATCGAGAACTGGCTCATACCGGCAATAGGGCAACTCATCGACCAAGAACAACCTCTCACTGGAGACGAAATAAACCAGCTCGGTGCCAAGTTCTCAGCGAAGGTGATGGCTCTTCGCGAGGAGACTCGCAAATCTGGTTCAGATCTTGTTTTTCTCGGGCAAGTGTTCAATCTCCTAGATGCCACTTAGATGATATGGCTGACAGCTATGTGCTTACGTGGATAAATAAACAGCCACACCAGGCTCGATGTCATTAAAAGCAAATTCGAAGAGGATATAAGCGCATCTGCATGACCGGGATCCATGTTTGTTTGTGACGAACTTCGAAGGTGTAGTAATGCCGAATATACGTTTGTTTATGCTTATGGGCCCCATCTTCAAGGACTGCACTACCCCGCTTCCCCGCAGGCCGGCCAACGTCGATTAGCACGCGGATGCGCTAGTACAGGTTCAAGAACGATCCTATAAAATCACAGCCCAATCGAAGGCGACTTGCGCCCAAACGAGGACTTCGAACTCAGGTCGCCCTCAGCTTGGACGTCTTATTGTGCCTTGTTTGTATCTTAGTGAACGGATCGTGGCACATCGTCCATTCGAAGCGGCCCAGGCGATACCGACACCAGCACCAGTACCGATTCCGGTGGCCCGCCGATACAGAAGGGTGGTAATAGTATGATGAAGGCGTAGTGGGCGAGAGACCAGGCGCGCAAGTCGCATCGCGACGTGGTTGGGGAGAGTGTGAACATTGATTTGAGCGCTCAGCGGTAAGTTGGGCTTGCAGTTATGCGTTACTGTCCCACATCGAACGCAAATAAGCAAGGCGAAGATAACGGTAACCTTTGAATATTAGCGACTTAAGGCGAAAGATTGTCACAAGATGTATGCGTAGTGATAACCCCCGCAATTTGACTCTCGGACAACTCGAAACATGTCGAAAGTGTGGACTGGTAACAGAACGCGAACTGAACCTGATAAACATTAACAGGTCGCTCACTAGGAACATATCACCGAGACCTTGAGCGGCATCTCGGGCATCTTGCTCTCCCGCCCCACGGTCGGGTACGCGACCCCGGCGTTGTTCCACACGATCTCCTTCCCGCTCGGCTCGAACACGAAGTTCGCGACGAGCACGGCCAGGACGACCTCTGCGCGCGACAGGTGTGTACTGTCAGCACCATATGCCTGGTAGAGAAGGCGCCACATACTGAGCTCGAGCAGCGCGTACTTGAAGCCGCTGTTGGACGGAGAGGAGGGTACGTCCAGGCATTAGCAGGCGAACGATAGGAAGTGGTACGTGGAGCCAGAGACGTACATGCACGACCGCGAGCCGCCATGGAACGACATCCTAACGCGCACACCACATCAGCGTCATCCCCTTCCCAATAATAAAAAACATGGCCAGACTCACAGGTTAGCATACACCCCCGGCACGCGCGCAGCCTCAACGGAGTGTGGCAGGGGCGCGAGGAAGCGCTCCGGGCGCCATGCGACCGCGTCCTCGCCCCAGACCGCCTTGTTCGTGTTGCACGCCCAGAGGTTTAGCACCGCGACGGTGCCCTTCGGCACGGGGACCTCCGTGAGAATCGTGCCGTCCGCGCCGCGGATGGGGGAGTGGAGAGGGAGGACGGTGTCCTGCGCCGCGCTGGGTGAATGGGTGGAGGGGTTGTCAGCATATTGTAAGGGAAGAGGGAGGGACGGGAGGGCTTACCGGCGGGCGAGGGTTCTCACAGGACCGTAGCTGTCAAATTGGACATGAGCCACGAGACAGCATTGTTCAAAAAACTAAAAACTATGGGAAACGCACAGTCGGAGAGTCTCGCGGCAGACCGCGTCCAGGTACTGGAGCTCGTTGAGGCGGTCGTACGCGACCTCCTCCCCGGCTTGCGCCTCAAGGATCTCCGCACGGAGTTTCTTCTGGACGTCCGGGTTGAGCGCGAGGAGATGGAGCACCCGCGCGGTCGCGTTCGAGGTCGTGTCCATGCCCGCGAGGATGAACGTCCTGGCGCAAGGAGAGAAGATGGTGATGATGAGCGGAGGCGGGCTGTGGAGGACGGGAATAGACGTACGAGATTTGGGCGGTCAGCTCCTCGTCCGAGAGTTTCTCCTTCTCAGAGGCTGTCACGTTGGCTTGTACTGCGTCACACAACATTAGGCCATTTACGTGAGCTCGAAAGCGTTCGGGTCACATACGCAGGATGCTCATGATGTCCTTGCCCTCGCCGACCTGTCGCACGGTAGACTCGTCGCCCTTCTTTAGGGCTGCGCGTTTCTCCGCGATGATCTCGTCGGACCGTGCCTTCATTGTGCGCACGATGCGCTTCATGCGCTGTACGCGCCTGCTCGGGATCGCGTCGAGGAGCGCGCCGCGCAGCCATGGCGGCAGTCCTGCTCCCAGCAGCCAAACGGGCATGGCGACCATCCGGAAGACGGACAGGGAGTTGAGCGCGGCGCTGGGAGCAAGCAACGAGATTTTAGCATCAGCATGTGGTGTTCCGTTCGGAGTGCGTGGCTCGGGAGACTCGGATGGGGATGAAATGGGTGGATGAGCGATACGTACAAGAATGACTTGACGGCCTCTGCGAAGTCGTTGGTGGTATCGCCCACGAGCGGGTCGAAGGAGTAGCCGAGCGCCCCTTGACCGAGGAGCTCGAGCGCGGCGCGGCCCATCCACTTGAGGACGTCGATCTCTTTGCTGCCGGCGCTGTCGATGTCAGCGATAAGACCATCGCGGAGCTGCAGGAGGCATCCGGGGGTTAGGTCCTCAGTTGCGGAGGCGTAAAGCAGGGAGGAGAATCCCCACTAACCTTGTGGGTGGTCTCGTAGAAGACGGAGGTGATGCCGCGCAGATAGGCGATCGAGAAGACGGGCGTGAGCATCTTGCGCTGCTTCCGGTGCTGCGCTCCCTCGGTCGCGAGCAAACCCGGTCCGAGAAGCCTCGCGCTGGTCATGCCATTGACGTGAGCGTGGGTCATTCGGGTGCCTGGCACCGACATACTTCACTGAGCCTGAGTTTTTGCACCACACGTCTTGGTCTTTGATCGCGATGCTGTACAGTGCCTTTGGATCGTAGACGTTGATCCATGTACGCTACGCGAGCAATTTCGGTGAGAAAGACGAGATGGGGAGTAGTGCTACGGTGCGAATGTGCATTGCGTAGTTACTCACGGAAAAGGGCCCAGTCAATCGCGAGAGTGGGCCGTATGTCTCGGCGAGATGCTTGTTCCATTCGTTACTGTGTCTCCCCGTAAGTTGTTCCGTATTTCCTGCAATTGTAACAATACTGAGCGAAGCAAAATACGTGGAGAGCCGGAGGGATACGTACCTTTGAGCCACGATGGTGACGGCGGCCCTGGGATGTTACGGAGGCTGGAGGACTTCGCGAAAAGTCTCCGGATGCTCCATGCGAGGGTGAACCCTAGTAACGCTAGAGAGAGGATGAGGGAAAATGGCGGGTCCATGGCTGTGTAGGATGTTTGCTGGATGTCACCAGTAGTTAAGATTCTATATATACATACGTAGGCTTTAAGTTCAGGACACGCCTTGGTCTATCCCAAGCTCCGCGCAGACTCGATGTCGGAACAAACGGTGACGTACAGCGTCCAGAAAGATTACCAAATACCACCGGCATTTCCTCTTCCTCGAGCTCACTGAACGCCGCCATGAGACCTCAGAACTGCGCGGTTAGAGAGGCTGCATAGCTTTCGGCCGACGGGGTACGTGCGAGGTGGGAATCTCGGATGGCGAACGCGAACCGAAGCCGATGTACGACTCCAGAGACGATCCCAGGTCGGTCGCAGCTGGCGTGCTGGTGGTTCGAGTTCGAGCATGGACTGTCACTGTGTCGCTTATCCCATGCCTCCCGGCAACTCCCGGGACCAGCTTCATGACACAGCGTCTAAGTATCACTGTGTGCCAGTCTTCCATGGCAACCACCACCACCATGTCCGCGCGAGGGAGGACTGCATATTTTGACTCTTAGACTCAAAAATCTATACTTCTTGCTTTGTAAATGGTTCCCTTTCCTCGGCACATGCTGATCTGGCAGCCATCATACGTGCCGAACGCAGCCAGAGAACGGCCACGAGGGGACCGACCAGGATCGACCGCGCTGAACGTGGCGATCTTGAAACCCCAAGCATAAATAGGATGGTCGATGCGGTCGACCGAGAGAGATATGGTGCCGTATGGGATGGCGACCGTGATAGAGCGGGGGTGGGAGGAGGGGAAGGAGGCGGGATACCTCCTTCCGGAGGTCGATGAGTTGCGCGAGGACCTTGTCGAAGGTCGTACGCGTGGAGGGGGAGACCTGGGCGAGGTCGTCCGGGCCGGAGGCGCGGGAATGATCGGAGGGGAGGCCGGAGGAGCCAGGGCAGGTTCAGGCGTGGCCTGAACACGCATTCTGCGTGTGTGTGGGGCGTGGAGGGGGCGACCACAGGCAGCCAACATATAAGTACTGATGTCTGTTCCAAATCGTACCGCACTCTGGACCTGTTGCCTACGTCTTTGGTGGAGATGGCTCCATCATCTGAGAGCATCCAACACCACTTCGATGATCCCCAATCATACAGTTGAGACAATGAATTCTTCATCGACGTCAAACCTCTGTATCTTCGTGTAAGTCAGCGTCGGTAGGCATTCTATGGAGTATCAGGACAATCTACTGACCCCCCACCCTCTTCGTCGCTATAGGCAGAGAACACCCTCTTTTGTGTCCCCCATCATTACTTCCAAACATCCGACATATTCAACGGAATGTTTACCCTCCCGGAGGTACCGAACGCTCCTCAGGAGGGGTCGAGCGAGGATTATCCGCTCTTCTTGGAAAGCATCAAAGCGGATGAACTGAGAGAATTTCTGCGCGTTCTGTCCTCTAGGTCAGTGGGATTGTGGTGCAATTGGGGGCCCGAAACACTGACAACCTTGTTCAACTGACAATTCAGATTCGCCACAAACAACAACACCACTATCCGCAGCATCACCGAATCATGGCTATCTGTTCTCAAGCTTGCCTCCCTGTGGCAATTTCCGTATCTGAGGGAGAAGGCGCTCAAGTATCTGAAACATGAAGACTGCATGACCCGCCTCAATATTGCAAGGCAGTATGACGTTGAGGATTGGTTCCTCCCAGCATTGAAGGATTTCATCTCGCGAAAAGAGCCTTTGACTGCGGACGAGATGGGCCAGCTAGGTCTCACCTTCTCAGCAAAGGTGATCGCTCTGCGAGAGGAGGCTCGTGGACCTCCTTCCATGTTCTCCAGGCAAGTGTTTCTCTTACCGACGCGGCTTCGACCATATGGCTAACGGGTGTGCTACGCGTGAACGTACACATGGCTAAACAGCGCACTCGGCGACGACGCTATTCGCCGCAAGTTCGGGGAAGCAGGTGCAGGCGCATCTGCATAACCACAGTCGAGAATGTGATGCTGAGTATATGCGTCGTCGTTCTAGCCTTCGTTCTAGCCTTCGTTCGTGCTTCCCCCCATCCTCAAGGACTGCTAGGACCCCGCTCCCCAAGCGGACCGATGTCGACTAGCACGTAAATCCATTCGTAGAAGTACCGGATCTCCGACTCGTTCCTGTACGCTGGGGTAGTATGCGGGCTCGGCTGGCCAACCTTAAGAGAGCACCTAAGCGGATCGTACTTACGCCTGGTGCTGAAAACGAGTTCTCCACTTTCGTGACGGGTAGGAAGCACAGGTTGCGGTGGCGGTGGGCGGAGGCTGGGCGAGGGCGTGGTGGACTAGTGGCGCGATTGGGGGACGCGTTTGGGGTGCGTAGGCTGCGGCATGCGGAGGAGGCTACGTGTCGTGTGGATATGGGCAAGTAGAGATCCAGGGAAAAGACTCCCGGAGGAGAGCAGCAACCTGGGCCGCAGAAGGCATCAAGGCTAAGACCGGGACAAATGCTTACCTGACACTCCGGCCAGAGTCGTCGACGTTACGACCACTGAGAAGAGAACCACTGATTCGTCCGCGCAGAGTCTTCACAGCGTACGGAGAAGGAGCTGGCACAGTTGGTCCTCGTCGAACTCGTCGAACGGGTCGGGGCGTCCCCTCGATGGGTGTGCAAAGCCAAGCAAAAAAAGATTCACTACATAGTGCGGAACGTACAGAACACGTGCAGGCCAGAGCGCATACTATAGAACAAAGCGGAGGAACTCAGAGAGGAGGGCATAAGCAACGTTTTGGTTGCGAGGAGAGAGCAAGGCTGGAGCGAGGCTGGTGCGAGGTGTCGAGGACAAAGCAGAGGAGACCAAGCGTCGCGTGGCCTGCCCTGAATTGATCACAAGTACCTTCCGGGATTTGCCGATCCACACAGCACCGACGCTTGTCGACGCCGCTCACATCCCTGCATCCACCTCGAGGCAGTCCATGGATCGTCGCCACCAGAGACTCAATGCGGAGATTGCGGTGAGTCTATGTCATCGTCGCTCTGGTTCGCTGCTCGAGATAGACTCACGTCTGGTGTCGGGTCCCAGATACTAACTGGAATACATAACACAGATTCAGTGGAGGACAATAGATATCACGGCTTTTCCAACTCAGCGCAGGTCCTGTCTCTTTTCTGTCCGTGGTACTTACTGGTGTTGAAATTGCTAAGACAACGCCACCCCGATGGAGTGATCACTTATCTTGATATCCTTGCTAACCTGGATCACAATCACGCTGGAAAAACGTGGACTAGTATCAACAATAGCCGCCACTGCTCCAACCGGGTGGCACAAATGGCGGCATATCGCCCGAACTTGAGGACGCCCTATCAACGGGTCAAAGCATTGGCATTGTAGCACACTATGGCAACGCTTGGACGACGCTCCGGCTTGCTTGCTTTGTACGCATTCCCGCGACGCTTTGACCGGGCGCTGTCCCTCTGCACCCATTGGGCCACCCGACGTCCGGCGTACCTCAACGGCCCCCTGGAATAAATAACTGCCCATTCTGGCCGCTTTTCTTCGCCACCCCACCGACCCTCCACTCACCCCACCATGGCACGACTCTTTCGGAAGGTGTTCGCTCCTCTGCTCTCTGGCCTCGAGCACGCGGATCGACACTATGGTCTTGGGCTCCTCATCGCGAACTGCATCGGAACTCGAGTACGGATGGGCTTCCTGTACAGGAAGGCGATCTCTGGCGTGTTCGACTATCCTCGTTTCGGGTACGTCGCAGTCCCTATCCTCAGACATATCCGAAGCTGACCTTGACCTGGGTTCGTTGTAGCATGTGCGATATGACCCCTGCGGCACCATCTCCAACTCTCATTATCACTCCCGGTCAGGTTGAAGACGGGCGGCGGAAACTGCCTTGCGCACCTTGTTACACTCATGCTACCTCATCCGAAGCGCATTGGCATCCTCCCTCCGTCCACTCGGCCAGCTCCTACCAATCTCCCCGCTCCGAGGACTCGCTGTTCGGTCTTGGAGAAAAGGGCACCGGCCATCCGCAGAGCTTCAAGGACACCATTTGGAGTCGGTCTTCGGGGGACGTCAGCTTGGACCTCAAGCTCCGGCACTTCCCCAACGCGCTCATGGAAGCTTTCGATCTCATCTCTAACCTCGGTTCCTCCAATTCGGTCACTTTAAGTTCAGGGTCCTCGTACTCGTCTTCAGATTCTTCGAAGGCCGTGGTCAGGACAGAACCGGCAGAGAGCATACTTGACGAGGAGCCCCCGTATGCGCCCGCGGAGCAACCTTCCACGCCTCCTCGCCCCCCGCCCATGCTCTTCCGCCTCGTTGCTCGGTCTTCGGACTCGCCAGGGTCCGCGCTCTCGTCCCCCGCGCTCTCTGACATCTCGGACGCCTCCGCCACCCACGACGCCCACGACGCCCACGACGCCCACGACACCCCGGAGCGCGCCCACCCCGCAATCTGCAACCCGTACAACAAGTTGCCGTACGTACACGCGGACGTCGTGGTGTCACCATTCGGCAGGCGGTACCAGATCGCCGCCGAGCTCGGCGCCGGCGCGAACGCGCGGGTCAAGGTGGCCATGTCGGATGACGGGCGGACCTACGCGCTGAAGGTGCTGAGCAAGCACCTGCTCTTCCGGAGGCCAAACCAGACATTCAGGCTGCAGATGGAGAAGCTGTGCATGGAAATCGGGCGCAGGGACAACATAGAACACTGGGTGCAGATGACCGAGTGCTGGCATGACGAGAACAACGTCTACTTCATGATGGTGCGTTCGCGATCTCACGTCGGGAGCGAGTCGATGCGCTTACGCCGGGTGTTAACGCGGGACAGGAACTGGGCTTTGGGACGCTGCGAGAGCGGCTGACCGACAACTACGATTGCATCACACGGAAACTTTGGTGCTGGCAGATGGTTCGTTCCCGCACCACGTCGTCGCGGCCGCCCATCTCTCTGACACACCCGCCCCCCCGCGCAGCTGAAAGCGGTAGAGGCCCTCCGCGACTACCAGATCATCCACTCGGACATCAAGCCCGACAACTTCCTCATCGTCCGCGGCGGCGCCGTCGTGCTCTCCGACTTCGGCCTCGCGCGCATGCCGCAGTCCGCATTGCCCACCACAGACGAGTTCCTCGCGTGGACCGCGCCCTTCGGCGGCACCCCCGGGTACCTCGCGCCAGAGACGCTGCGGGAGGGCGGGTGGGTCACGCACGCGTCGGACATCTTCAGCCTCGGGGTGTCCTTTGTCGAGCTCCTCGGGCGCGGCCCCAGCCCGCTGTGGGACGTCTCCCAGGTGCCCCCCGAGCTCGAGCACACGGAAGAGGTGTGGGCGGGCATGCACGAGATGCTGCGCCAGCAGTGGCTGATGGACCACCACTGGATCGAGGGCGCGAACCTCCCCATGGGCTCCCTCGAGCGGGACATCTGCGAAAAGGTGCGCGCGCGCGCTAGGATCCGGGTCCAGCCGCTCTCAAGGGTCGGTCGTTTACTGACTTTGTTTTTCAGATGCTCGCGCGCAAGTTGTCAGTCGACCAGCTCTTCGGCCACCCGTTCTTCGCCGAGCTGTTCGACAAGAAGGGCAATGCCAGGTACTTCGACCGTGAGTCCCGCCTCTCGCCTTCCCACTCCTCTACGCGCTGCTTGCTTACATGTATGCCCCGCCTCTCCGTAGGCCCAGACGTGAAGATGAGCCCCCTGCGCGTCGGGCGAAAGTACTGCGACCTCACCTTCGAGGCGTGGTACCGCCCCGAAGGCTATGAGTCCTACTACGACCTGGAGCCCCCCTCTTTCGGGCCCGTCATGCACGGCTCGAAGGTGGTCGTGTCGCGCTGGCTGAAGGACAACGAGACGGCGCTGCGGGAGCTGGAGCAGCCATTCCCCAGCAACTTTAACTGGATGTACACACCCCCGGACATTGGCGAGGACGACGACGACGACGACAATGAGGATGACAACGAGGACGACAACGAGGATGACGTTGGCGAGGATGGCGAGGACGACGAGGACGCGAGCGAGTCGACGTGATCGTTACGCCCCGCCCCCTTCCCTCGGCGAGAGCTACTGCTGCTGTCGTGTCTTGCCTGGGTGCCTTTCACAATTCTTTAACGACCTCAAATGATACCCCCGGGTAAAAATAACTTATTGTTATTGTATTATTTGTCCTCCGATCATCATCTCCTGTATTTTCCCAAGACGATTTCACGACATTACGCTGGTACAAGGTGATCACGAAACTTTCAGAATAGAATCCGCTTCTGTGTACATCGCAATGCACGATACTGTTGTAGTGTCCGAGCCAGGCGTCCGCGGGTGGGATATATTGCGCTCAGACGAATGGATATCCCACTTCGATCGGTTGTCCCCTTCCCCTGCCTACCCCTGCCTACCCCAGCTGGTACAAATTGAGCGCCACCAGCATTTGTCCTCTCATGGCTGCAGGGATGTGATATCTGTTCGTAACTCTAGGCTGTGGATCATATTATGCTGAGTACAATGCTCCTGTTGTGTATCACAGAAGAAGGTCGCTACAAAACGACATACTCATTTCTTCAGGCCGAACCCCGCGTTATCAGATTCACTTTGGACTCCGGCATCCAGGAGCCTGGAGAGACCCTGACGAGCCTCCACAAGTACAGTAAAGATGTTCGAGCTGTACAGCCTGGCCCCTGTGAATAAGGGGTTTGCCGGCATTGTGTGTCTTCGCCTGTCATCACGATAAGGACCCGCCGAAAATAATGAATGATTCATAGAGCTTACCAAGCATTTGTTCATCTCCTCTGCGATCCTGTGGGCCAGAGTCCCCAGGTCGAATTTTCTCCGCGACTATTCGGAGAAAATTCAAAATATGCACCAGATATTCGCGACCTTGTGTTGACGAGTGTATGCGTCCAGTGGATGTACATGTTGATTGCAACGGCGCATGAACCGGGGAATAAGTAGTTGGACACACGTGCAATGTTCCGATTGTCCAAGGAAACGCCCATCACGTGCTCAATGTGCGCCAACTTCTCTCTCGTTTTCCGACAGCGCATACACCTAGTTACAGGCGCAACCATGATCTCGTAACCTTGCCTTTACCCACTGAGTCCATCGCGAACCATCTTATGGATGGATCAAAAACCCATCATTCTCTCCAGACTGACTCGCGACGACCACAGCTAATTTCCACTTTTCCCAGCTATCCCGTCCTGTTCTACAAACCGGTCACTTCCTTGATTGGTCCTGAAGTTCCTGTTACCATCCTACAACATGTTCAACCCATCGAAAAGCACCTACCCGACTACGAGGTTGAGTTCACCATTGTTATTGGCAAGCCGGCCAAGAACGTGTCCGAAGCTGAGGCACTCGATTACGTCCTTGCATACACTGCTGGGAATGATGTTGGTCTCTCTTTCTCCCTATACTCTCGTCGCGGCCTTACATATCTCGTTGTAGATCTCGTTCAGGTACTACCAGATGGCCGTTTCACAGTGGAACTTCTCTAAGGGCTACGGTATTACCACTTCGATTTACAGGGTCGCACAAAGAGCTCACGATCCATTCATAGACAACACGACCCCCATTGGTCCTTGCCTTGTCGCCGCCCACGCGATCCCTGACCCGCATAAAGTGCCCTGAAGACGGTCGTCAATGGGAAGACCCTTCAAGACGGGACCACCGCGTACGGCATCGTTTCGCCTTTCGTGCTCATCTCGTTCTCATCGCCCTTGCTCCTCAGCGATCAAATATTCAACATCTGCCACACCATCGCTTTCCTTTCGCAGGGCACGACCCTCCTCCCCAGGTCTATCATCATGATCGGCACGCCTAAGGGTGTCGGTTTCGTCAAGAAGCCCCCAGTGTACCTCAAGGACGGTGACGACATGAGCATTTGGATCGGCGGCGGCATCGGCACGCTCGTGAACCCGGTGGTCGAAGAGCGCGGGAACGTGAAGGCGAAAGCTTTAGACTGTGAGTCCACCCCCATCCCGTCCCAACTATCCCCGACCGGCGACCGGCAGCGAGGGCCGGGCTACCCCAGGGGTGGGGTCCGCAGGCTGCCACGCCCTGGCGCCCTGGCAGCCTCGCTGCGAATCAAAGTTAGCCGCTGAGTGATCCTGTCTATTTGTATGTTTTGAATACACTGACTGTTCTCCGGATGGCGGGACTTGCCAAGACGCCAGCGTTCCACACACTCTGCCAGTGCGCGCTTTCTGTTCGGGAGCAAATAGGCGTTTGAGGCATTTTGAGCATCAAGCCTGAGACGACGGCGAGGACGTCGGTGGATCCTATTCAATCAGCACCTCAGTCGGTCTCTTGTGCCCATCGGAGTCTCGCACGAATGAACGCTGGCGCTCTAGAATTAGTTCCTTCGCCGCCACGGCGGCCGTTGCAGGGCTCGTCATGGGTACTGCTATGAGGCCGTACCCCAGGGAGCCAAGCGCAACGCTCGGCCTGTAACATGGAACCTTGACATCCAGGATGTAGCTCATGACCTGAGCCCGTGTCTTCCTCCTGCAGCTAGGGTGGCGTCGTCCTCAAGTCGGACAGTAAGGGTCATTCCAATTTATCCACCATTCATGGCATCGATATAAAGGCATTTCCCTGAGGATTTCCTGCCTGCCAGTCCAACTGAACGCGACTACTCCACAGCTTCCTGAATATGAAGCCGTCCCTCCTTCCCCTTTTTCCCTTCTTCGCATCTCTGGCGTTTGCCGCGACCGACGCGCCCGCGTGGCGGTTCAGCCTCAAGGCGGAGTCGTCAGGCATCGTCGCGCTCGAGTCCGTCGTCGTGAACCCGAACCTTTCGCTCTTCTTCGACCGCGCGTCGGACGACCCGCTGCAGATCGATGGCCACTCCGCGTGGGGCGCGCTCTTCAACCTCCAGACCGCCGAGGTCACGCCCCTCGATGTCGTCACCAACTCGTTCTGTGGCAGCGGCGCCTTCCTCAGCAACGGCACGATGGTCAGCGCTCTCATCATGCTACTCATACGCCGGTTTGTCTGTTTGTTTGTTCAGAGACTGACTTCGACTGCAGGCAAGCATCGGTGGAGACCAGGTCGGGTTCCCGGGCAACCCGATCATCAAGCCCGGCAACCAGGCTATCCGGCTGTTCGCTCCCTGCGCGTCCCCCATCGGTGATGGCTGCACGCTCTTCGAGGACCCCAACCTCATCCTCCTCGAGAAGCGATGGTACCCCTCGGCTACCCGGATCTTCGACGGGAGCCTCATCATCGTCGGAGGGATGCACGTCGAAGCTGTGTTCTACAACACCGACCCCGCGAACAGCATCGAGTTCTTCCCTCGTAAGGAGGAGACAGCACGTCCGTCCCCATTCTTGGAGAGGAGTCTCCCCGCGAACCTGTTCCCCCGGTCAGTTCTCAATACTTGATACATTGCAATGGCACATTGATATTGATGCTCGTGGCCCGCCGCGTCCAGGATCTTCTCCCTCCCTGACGGCAAGGTCTTCATGATCGCCAACAACCGGTCGGTCATCTATGATATCGAAACAAACACCGAAACCCCGGTGCCTGACATCCCGAATGGCGTACGCGTCTCGAACCCCACTGACGGTTCCGCCGTCCTCCTCCCACTCTCTCCTCCCGATTTCACCCCCGAGGTCTTGGTATGCGGTGGCTCCGCCATCGACGATCGCACCCCATCCGAGGACCTCTCCAGTCAAATGCCGTCCAGTTCGCAGTGCTCGAGGATCACGCTCACCCCCGAAGGCATTGAGAAGGGCTGGGAAGTCGACCACATGCTCTCGAACCGCACCCTGCACGAGCTCCTGCACCTCCCCAACGGCCAGATCCTCGTCGCGAACGGCGCCGGCTCCGGCTTCGCGGGCTTCGGCAGCGTCCAGGAGCCCATCGGCAACTCCAACGCCGACCACGCCGTGCTCGTGCCCGAGGTGTACACGCCGTCCGCGGCGCTCGGGCGGCGCTTCAGCAATGCGGGCATGCCGAGCGGGGAGATCGCGCGCGTGTACCACTCGACGATCACGCTCACCCCGCAGGGCAACTTCCTCATCGCGGGAAGCAACCCGAACAACGCGAGCAACGTCACCGGCGCGGGGGTCAAGTTCCCGAGCGAGTTCCGCGTGCAGACGCTCGACCCGCCGTTCATGTTCGTCGAGCGGCCGAGGATCCTCAGCGCCCCCGAGAAGCTCGCGTTCAACAGCAGGGTCACGGTGCCGATCTCCCTTCCGGAGTCTCTCACCCGCGATAATGCCAAGGTCCAAGGTATGCGCTCCGTGTAGGCCTCTGAGACGATGTGGCGCTCTCGCTGATGCAGAACGTCATTGTGTTTGGCAGTGTCCCTCATGGACCTCGGTTTCTCCACACACGGCTTCCACGTGGGCGCACGGCTTGTTTTCATGGACGCGACTATCTCGAAGGACAAGAAATCGCTGACGTTTGTCACTCCTCCAAGTGGGCGGGTGTACCCGCCGGGGCCTGCCACCGTCTTCCTGACGATCGACGATGTGTCGAGCGAGGGGGCTTGGGTGATGATGGGCAGTGGGAACGCTCCCCCCACACTCGAGTGATCTTGGAGTCCCGTGTTCCTGGTGGGAGGGTGCGGCTCAAGAGGGGCGAACGGAACGCGGGTGGTTCCGTCCCTGAAGTCTGTTGTCTGCAAGTGTGAATGAAACTTGGTTCTCGCGAGAATGGCATACATCATCCTTGGCTCGGCATCAAAGGATTATAGGGAGGATTTCCCACTAGGATGGGACGCTTCCATGGTGTTACCCCCGACAAACTCCATCCGCCTCCCGCTTACCTCGACCTCCTTAATCTCCCGGTAGACAGCGTGGAAGTTGGATCGAAGAGGATGCTACCCCAGTGCTGAACGTCGATACCAACTGCAGGGTCTCTGGCACATCGTCACAAGTACACTGTTAACGCTTAGTCCTTCCACAGCTACCGTGGGTGGTGCGGAGCATTCACGTGTATGCTGGTGCGACAAGCTGAGTAGGACCGCCGCCACGGGTACTGTGGTACTGCTTAATACGTTGGGTATGTTCTCAACCACCTTCAAGGAACCAATGAATTGCATTAACACTCTACGGTCTGGAGGCATCCCGATGAATTATGACTGTTTGCTGTAGACCTGCGGACCCTAACCTGCCGGTTGTACAGCATGCGCAGGAACCCAGACCTCGGGGACGCGGCGCTGGGCGCGCTCCTGCGCTACTCGGGCGCGGAGCTGGCGGACCTGGACATCAACGGGTGGAAGGACGCGTCGGAGGAGGCGCTGAAGGGCATCCCCGCGGCCGCGACGGGCTTGAGGCGGCTGGACGTGAGCTGGTGTCGGGCGGTCGACGACTGGTTCGTGAAGAGTGTGCTTGAGCAGTGTGGGGACATCGAAATCGCTCGGCTGTGGGGCCACCCCAGCGCATTCTGGGACGCCGATGCCGCCTGTTGGCTGCATGGAACTGATGTCCAACGCGAATTTCAGGACGACGTTACGCCCCCAACAGTAAGAACCCGTTCCACCCCATCTGCTACGAATCAGCTGGGGATCGACGCTTTCACAGGAGGATATCGACAACTTCTATCATGCGGAAGTCCGTCCGCTACTAGAATCTGTGGACCTGCGACCGAGCCTCGCTGGGTTTCTCCATGCGTACTCGCTCGTCTGTTCTCGCGCTTTCCTGGTTGGCGCGCGTTTCACGGCCTATCAATGGTGCCAGTCGCGGACGCGTAAGTGATTATCGTCGTCTTCAGCTCGGCGCGGGGAGCACCTGACCCGAGAACTGCAGGTTCAACCACGTGCATCACAATCACGCACAACCAGTGGTATACAACTTCCTCCGCACATTACGATTGCACTCATGAACCAGCGTTTGCACAGAGCGAGTGCGACGTGTGCCCCTCCTGCAGATCGCTATCGGAGTGCCTACACGATTGCCAGAGCGGCATGTTCGACGGTGAGGAAGTCCTGCGAAGCTCCGTATCCCCGTCGATCGACGCGTCCGACACAGTCGACATGATCACGGTCTGCTCTGTGCCCCCGGGCGTCGAGGTGTTCAACACCTACGGAGCGACGCTGGGGAACGCAGCACTCCTCGCGCGGTATGGGTTCGTGCTGGATGGCTCAGAGACGGACACGGTCACGTTCGGTTGGCCGGGGTCTTCCCTTGAGCTCGAGCCGGGGCAGGAGGGCAAACTGTGGGAGAAGGCGTACGGCATGGTGCAAAACTTTGCGGACAGCGTCATCTCAGGGAGCTCCCTGGTCTACGTCCCAGACACGGACACGGAACGATCGCGGGCGTTGTCGATCAGTAGCGATGGTCAAATCTCCGTCGCGTTGTTCGTTTGGGCGATCGTGGATGCTCTGCCGCAAGAGGTGCTCGAGGCGCAGGCCAACATGGTCCTCTGTGTGTACTCCGCGTTGATGCGGTTAGAAGCCCTTCGCGATGTGGATGACGAGGATGAGGATGCGCAAGGACGGGGACATGATCGGGTTCATGACCCTGACGTGAGTGCGCCCTGCCTGATGCACTTTGATATTCGTTGACGATATCCTCCAGGCTGTTGGGGTATTGACGGCAGCTGCTGGTAGACTAAAGCGCCTTTGTCGTACCAGAGCAGCAAACATGGGCGCAGAGCAGTATCGCGGGGCCAGCCTCGAAGCCACCGTCGAAGTGCTAGACGTAAGCATTCTTATTTATTGTTTGAGTTTCAACGGCAAGCAGCCATCAACGGGGCATCTTCAGGACATTCCCGAAGACAGAGAAAAGACGCGCCTGGCAGTGGAATACCTTCTTTCCGCGCGCAGGATACTGGGAGCTTGTGCGGCGGATTAGACTCGAACCACGAGAGCGAAAAGGAGATGTGCCCCCGTCGTGAGCGGAGTCGGAACCCAAACGGCTGGATCGAGCCTAGCGGCGGGTTAGGAGGACATGGAACGGATAATTGACCTTAGCTCAGGTAGCACTACATCAGATGCAGCAGCCTAACATCGCAATTATCGAGGCAATCCTGGAGGGGATCCACTGTGAGGAGCAATCATCGTCTTCGCTCTCTGAGACGGCTTCGCAAGGTCCAATCGGTCGAGGCGACGGAGAGCAAGTGTATTGCTCGCATATGCGACGTACTATTTCCGCGGGTAAGGGGACAATACTACGATAACAAGCTGAGCCCTCGAGCGCGGCGACAAATCCGGCGGGTTTGGAAAGGACGCAGTACGAGGTTACGCTGCGAGGCTGACGTTCAGCCACATCTCCGGCTTCCCGCTGTCCTTGGACACCGCCGGGTACGTCACGCCCGCGAAGTTCCAGTAGATCTTCGTGTCGGAGAGCGCAAACTTGAACGACGAGACGAGGACGTACAGGACCGTCTCTGAAAAATGCGGAGAAAGAGAAACGGTCAGATATTGCGGCGGAAGAAATGGAGTATGTGGCACGGTCGCTCACTCATTTCGAGCTGGGAGAACTTGAACCCTCTGAATGAATCGCGTCAGCATGGAGCATCCCAGGATGCAGGTGCTCGTAATGGCTCACATGCAAGAGTAGCTCCCGTTGCTGAACGTCATGCTGCACAACCGAAGTTAACATATGTACACCCTACGTGTTCACCCCTGGAGGATCAGGAACGTACAGATGGGAATATATCCCCGGGATCCGTGCCTCCTCGACAGAGCGCGGAAGGGGGTTGAGCCAGCGCTCGGGCTTCCACTCGAGCGCGTCCTCGCCCCAGATCGCCTTGTGCGTATTCACGGCGCGCATGTTGACGAAGACGTACGACCCCTTAGGCACCGCGATCTCGGGGATGAGCGTTCCGTCCACACCGCGGATGGGTTCCATGAGGGGCAGGACGGTGTCCGCATTGGAGCTACGCCGCAGAGTGAGTCATAGGAGCGCGTGTGGGGGGGAGGTCGCACATACACTCGGACATTGACTGACACTGGCGAATGGCTAGGGATGTGAGGCATCGTTAATCCGCAGGTGAGAGACGGGTATCGGTTGTACTCACAGACGCAGCGTTTCGCGGCAGATGGCGTCCAGGTAGGGGAGGGCCATCAAGTCGTCGAACGGTATATCTTCCCCATACGTTTCGCGTGCATTCACGAGCTCGCTGCGGAGTTTGTCCTGGATCTCGGGATTCTCGGCCAGGAGGTGCAACACGCGGGACATCGCGTTCGAGGTGGTGTCCACCCCAGCCATGATCAACGTGCTACATTGCGGTGAGCACGTATCGAGGTAGCCACGGTAGATAAAAGCTACTAACGACATCTGCGCGAGCAGCTCCTCGTCCCCGAGCTTGTCCTCTTCCGCAGCACGCATGTTGGCCCGAACTAGATGGTCATCAGCTCCGAAATGATGGCCTTAACCACAAACAAACGAGGGGGACACTCACGAAGGATGCTCATCACATCCCGCCCCTCTCCGACCTGATGAAGTATGACATCATCCCCGCTCTCGATCAGCGCCTTCTTCGCCTCGTAGATCTCCTTCGACCGCTCGTACATCGTGTCCACGATGACCCTCAACCGCTGCACGCTCTTGTGCGGGACGAGGCCGACCAGCCAGCGGCGGAACCACGCGGGCCCGAGATAGTCCACGAGGGGGAGAACCAGGCGCATGAACTCCACCTCGACGACCGTCGGGCTGTACGTCCACAGTCAGCTGCCTTACATAGCGAGCACGAGAGAAGGGCACGAGGAGACGCACATGAAGGACTTGACCGCGTCCGCGTACTCGTCCTTGACGTCCGCGACGAGAGGGTCGAACGAGTGCCCGAGCCCGCTCTGCCCGATAAGCTCGAGCGCGGTGCGGCCCATCCAGGACGCCACGTCGAGCTTCTGCGGCCCGTCGCGCACGCGACTCTCAATCGCGAGCCGGAGCTACGCCAACCGTCGACGGGTTAACGCGGGGTGTGCTCAACTTGCACATATATATATTCAACGTACCTTCCTCGTGATGTCGTAGAAGGTCGGGGTCATGTTGCGCAGGTGCGCGGCGGAGAACACGGGCTGCAGCATCCGGCGCTGCTTCCTGTGCGCTGCCCCAGCCGTGGCAAGGAGCCCCGGCCCCAGGAGGACTTTGACCGCCCTGTGAGAGGAGAGGCAGAGGGTCAGTGACATGAACAAGCCGTCGTCTCGCCACGTCGGGGGGTCTGTGTATCGTACGTTGAGGCTACGCTGTCCCTGGCGAATACGTCCTTCTCCTGGTCCTTGACGAAGACCGCATGCAGCGCCCTCGGGTCGTACACGTGCAACCACCGGGCCTAGACGATTCAATCGTCAGGGCTTTTAACTCAGAGCAGCAGGAAGACCGTAGAGAGGACGTACGCCGAGAATGCTGTGCAGCTTGGAGACAGGCCCGTATGTCTGGATCAGGTCGTCTGTGAAAGCCCAAGCGTCGTGGTCCAACAGCTTCAACAAGTTTCCTACACATCACCCGGTCAGATACGAGGGCTTCGTCAGAGAGCATACGCACCTGTGATCCACGATGAAGACGGCGGTCCGGGGATATTGTCGAATGCCGACTTCACGAAGAAGTTCCTGAAGACGCGCCATAACAGGTACGCGATGATGACAGGGATAACGGCAAGCGGAAGTGGTAACGAGAACGACATGAGTGATGAGTGAGATAGAATGGGTGAATGCAGCCTCCTAGTAGCAACATGGTTCTTAAGAAGAGGAAGGGGTTAGTCCCAAGTTTCCCGACCAGCCGTCGAATACACGGAACGCAGGATCCGACAACCCGCATTTGTCCACTGGCAACGCGTAAGCCCATAGCGCGCATCTCACACTTCGCTTCTTGCCGACCTCGATGGGGATGGGATTGATCGCGGAGAATGCCACGGGCTGGGAAACGAACATCATCTTCAAACACGTTACGAGAAAGCACAGCACACGTAGAACACAAGACACTGCGAGGCCGACGGCAACCCTTGACGCAATCCGGCACGAGACCGTCTACGCCATCGACATTTCTATCCCATCAATGTTCACACCTCTCTGCAATGGATGCGGATCGCGTCCCGGTCGTCAGCAGCGTTCTTAACCCCAACAATACCGACACCGACACCGGCACGTACCTTGCGCGCGCAATGCTCCGTGACCCGCTGGCACCCCCACACCCTGAGCTCCTCGATGTCCGCACACCGCTCCAGCACACTCTTCACGAACCAATCGTCCACCGCCCGGCACCAGCTCACGTCCAGCCGCCTCAAGCCCGCCGCGGCCGCGGGGATGCCCTTCAGCGCCTCCTCCGACGCGTCCTTCCACCCGTTGATGTCCAGGTCCGCCAGCTCCGCGCCCGAGTGGCGCAGCAGCGCCCCCAGCGCCACGTCCCCGAGGTCCGGGTTCCTGCGCATGCTCAACCTGGCGAGGCGCGCGCCCTTCCAGCTGTCGAAGAACTCCGCGACGCCCGCGTCCGTCAGGTCCGGGGTGTTCGCGAGCACGAGCGACGTGAGGCGCGGCGCGTGCGGCTTCACGCCGCGGAAGAGCAGCGCGTCGGTGACGTTCAGGTGCCCCGACAGGTCGAGGTGCTCGAGCGCGGCGCCGACCGCCTCGAGCAGCCCGATGAGCGCCTTCTCGCTCACCGCGTCGCCGCGCCCGGGCGAGGAGAGGTCGAGCGACGTGAGGTTGCCGCCGGCTCCGAGCGGCTTGATGCACTCCAGACACGCGTCGGACAGCTGGCCGATTTCTTGCAGCCGGAGCTCTTTGAGGTTCGGGCAGCTCTCCGCGAGCACGCGCATGCACTCGACGTCGAACCGGGGGCTCTGGGTGATCAAGAACCCTTCGAGGTTGCGGGACGCCCTGAAGAACGCCTGCCACGCGGGAGCGCGCACCAAAAACGGGCCCAGGAGCTCGAGACGTCGCAGATTGGGCAGGGAGCTTGCCCAGGCGGTGATGACGGCATCGTCCATGTGCCCGCAGAACTTCAGACGGAGGCTGACAAGGTTTGGGTTCAAGGACGCAAGTGTGCACAGCGCAGGCGACTTAAGATCTAGCGGATTCGTGTGAGCGATCTGGCAATATGATCGAGCAAGTCGGCCTTCTTACTAGTAGCATCGTAAAGGGTGAGACGTTCGTTCTCGATATTGTAGAAAAGCATCGCGTTCTCGGCCGTCCTGCGCCACAATCAGTCTACCTGAGGCTATGCAAGATAATACCAGAAGACACCCACAAGCGCCGGTTCTTGGCCAAAGCTTTAGCAATCTGATCCATGTTCATCGTACCAATGTCACCCAGGGCCTCAACATCGTCTATTTGACTACTAATCACCTATGGGTGGCTCAGCACCTGCATCGAATGGGAGAGCAGGTAAATAGGACGTACATCGATACAGATTGACGCAAGGCTGGGGAGATGCCGCTCCTCGTAACTCACGACATTCCGCTTGTCACCAGCAGGCTTTCGCTTCCGCGGTGCGGCAGGTTTCTTGAAGGGATCGGCGCCCGACGACTTCGCGCATATATGGCACAACCACCCCGGCGGAGGGTTCGCGGCCATGGTGTACTTCGTCTGTGCACCCCGTATGAAGAAACAAGGCGAGAGACGCGTTCTGCAATGGCGGACGTACCACGGTGAACTGCTTCTCACATCGCGCACAGTCCTCGAAGCTGCCCACAGGCGGCTTCGGCAGGTCGTTCTTCCACATCTTCGACAGCGCCGAGTACGGGTCCTCGTCTTCGTCGTCCTCGTAGTCGTCGTCGTCTCCCTTCTTCCCCTTCTTCTTCCCCTTCCCCTTTGCCTTCTCTTTCTCCTTCTCCTTCTTCTTCGCCTCGGCGGCCTTGCTCTGTTTGCGCTTCTTCGGCGCGGGCTCCTCGTCCGGTTCGTCTAGGTTGTCCGACGCGTACCCGTCCCCAGACTGGGCGAAGATTGAGGTACATGCTATGTGATAGAGCTCGAGGACGTACACGAGATGGTTGGACCTCCGCCATAGCGACATCCTCGCCCTGTTCCTGCTGCTGGGCGCCATCGCCATTACTCGGGCCTGCTTGCGCTGCTTCGGCTTGCGCCTGGACTTGGGCGGCTTGACGTGTCTGCGTCCTGCGCGCAATCGTGGTGGGCGTGATCCCGGATTCCTGAATGGCCCCTCTTCAGCACGTTCCAGTGTCGGCAGGCAACTTCATTCGCAAACTTACGCGCAAGAACTCGGTGAGCGCCGACGTGGGGCCACGGACAGCGTTATTTCTTCGACTCATGGCGCACTGTGTGACTTGAAATCACAGTAAGGGAGATGCGGACGAAGACGAGTGGATTGCAGGCAGTGGCACACAGACAGAGGGAGCGTGATGTGGCGAAGGCGTCGTGGTGCGAGTCGAGCACCAAAGACGCGTCGCGACGTGGTTCATTAGGGTACAAACAAGCCGCAACAACACGTCCGAGCCGAGACGGCCCGGGTTCGAACCCGTTGTCGGAAATTTCCAGAACGCCTTAAAAGGAAAGTCCCTGATGAGCGCCTTGCCAGGTACCCGAAATGACCTTGCAAGCCAATGGGGTGCCCTCTACATGTGCTATAAGCGCGCCCTTGATAATACAATGTCTGACTTACCCGTGTAATAGATTTCGGTCGATTTAAGGGCTTTTCCGACATTATCATCGGAGGGTCCGTGGCTATAAGGACTATAAATACATCATAATGGAACCCCCGCCGGCTTATTAGGGCTCGCCGTTTGCTTCCGACGTTGGTGGCCTAACTTGGAAGGAGTCCCCCCGGCTTATGACGAATCTGCCGGCTTATCAAGGCCCCTCTGCCGGCTTATCAGGCACCGACGCCTTGCAAGGCAAACTCCGGCTTATCAGCGAGCGGCCTTCCATTCCGATGAGGTTCAGCCGTGATCGCGAGCTCGACGTCTTTCCTCTCCCTCTCCCATCCTCCATCCCCATCTCGCACGAACTTGCGTTGTAGGCCGCTTTAACACCTGCGTCCCCCGGTAAGTTCGCTCATTTTCAGATTCTGACCAGCAGTTTTGTGTCAGCACTGACTTTTGGCCGTTGCAGTCATAGGAATTTGTACATACTACCGTGTATAAGATCTTGGCAAGTCCACATTGCTCGAACTGTTCTGATCTGACTCACATCACTTTGCAGCAGGACACATGGCACCATCACATACCGTGAAGAAGACGAAGGCCGCGCGCAAGAAAGGGCTCGCTCGGGGCGTTGGGACGGATATGTGCGAGCATTGCGGCGAGTGGTTCAACGTGCGCGGGTTAGGGAAGCACCGGACGGCCTGCGCACAGAAGGTCAAGGACGCGCTCGCGGACGTTGAGTACGCGCTGATGGAGAGCAAGAAGCATCAAGGTAATGTCCACGCATTTTTCAGGCTTGTGAAAGCTCATTGATATCTCGCCCTGCCATTCGCTCTTCCCCTGTGCCCGGGTCGCCCTAGGTTAGTATGTGAAAGTTTTCATATCATGCTGTAGCTAATTTCGTTTGTTATACCAGGCGCACCAAGCGAATCACCACGAAAACGTACCGCGCGGCGGACGGTCGAAGTTGATAGCGACAATGATCAGAGCGATAACGATGCAGATGACGGCTATGGGCCCCCAATTGGCGAGGAGTATTCAGGGGCTTTGTTGGAAGATGGTAAGCAGCTCTCTCTGTCTAGACTGTAAAATTCTAGCGTCCGCTAATGTTTGAGTAAGCATCCCCGTCTGACGTGCAAGGATCGCCCATGTCGGATGTGCGTCCGATCAGGCACGATACATCTATTGTCGGTGGTGACGGGCCCCCGATTGCCTCCTCAGAACCACCCCCCGCTGCCAATGCTGTCCCGCCTTCCATCGTCAATGCCGATGCCGCGGATAGCGCTAATGCTGTGGGTGGCGCCAACGCTGTGGCTGGCACCAACGCCGGCGCAGGTGCTGCACAGCCTTCCTCTCCCTATCAACTGGATGACTTCAAAGTCAAATACCACCCACACAGTGGTCGCCCAACCGAGGTCCACCATTTTGAGGACTTCACTCGTGATCGTACATCTTCTACTGTCCCCCCAATTGATCCACGGCCATACCGACCGTTTGGTTCTCTTGCTGAGTTTGAGTTTGCAGAGTTGGCGAATGAGGCGTCACTCAGCAAGAAGCATACCAATGCCTTCCTCAAGTTAATCCAGCGCATCAAATCTAGTGGGGAGGAGTTCTCGTTTTCAATGCACACAGATGTTCAGAAGGCCTGGGCTGCAGCGTCAACGCGGGTTGCCCCTGTTTGTATATATTAACATTTTTATCTTACTTTGTCTAAGTGTTGTCCCAGTTTAAGCACCATGTTGTCACTGTACAATACAAGAATGAGGACATCAACCATGACTTCTATTGTCGAGATATCCATCAATATCTCGAGGACATTGTTGGCAATCCATACCTTTACAGGGAGATGGTTTTCGATGCCCAAATCCTTTCCAAGTTCAATGGTCAGGAGTTTGTACGCTTTTATGATGAACCATGGACAGCAAAGAGGTGGTATGAGATTCAGGTTTGTACTACTTTAGTGACTATGGCATTGTTATATCATTGATCTTGTACTAGTCACAAATACCACCAGAAGCCAAGCTCCTCACTCTCATTATCTATGCTGACAAGACCACCCTGTCAACCTTTGGCAAGGAGAAGGGATATCCAATCATTGCTCGCTGTGGCAATCTCCCTGCTCATATTCGAAATGGAGAAGGACCTGGTGGTGGTATTGTTGTTGGTTGGCTTCCTATTGTAATTCACTTTGAAGTATGCTTGTATTGGACTATTGTCTCACCAAACATAATTTAGGTGCCTGATAAACCAGGCAAGGAAGGTGCCAGCAAGGAATATGTCAACTTCAGGTGTGCTGTCTGGCATAAGTCTTTTAGACTATTTTTTATTCCTATCAAGGACAAGACCTGGATTGGTGTTTGGATGCGCTGCCCTGATGGCAAGGACAGGTGGTTTTTTGTTGCTGTGATCATACTCTCAGCAGACTATGAAGAGCAGTATGATTTTTCACTTTACTGTATTTTTGGAATCTGACTTAGTATTTATGCAGGTGCTTTATGAGTCTTCTTCGTGGAGCTCGTGGAAAGTTTCCCTGCCCAATCTGTCTAGTTCCACAAGATGGATTGATGAAGATATGGACACGAGAAGAACTACGAACTGGAGAAAAAGCAAGTGAGCTTTTCAAGCAGGCTCAGAATTTGAAGAAATGGGTGTGGCGGCACGTCGAGGTTGGGCAGGCGGACTCGGACGGGGCGCGAAGGCAGCATCCCGAGTGCGTCCGCGTCAGGTGGTGGCCGGTGACGGCTGCGGCGCGCCGTGAAGGTTGACTTCTACGAGGTCCGAGGCCGCGGGCATGCTTGAACGCGCAGCGAGACTCTGTACAGGCTGCACGCCGGCAGGGCGAGGCTGATGTTCTGCCCGCCAGGCGACCGACGTCTGTTGATCGGCCATGGCGTGCATCGCAGCGGGCGGTTTTTTTTGGCTTGAGTGGCTGGGCGGGTTGACGACGAGGAACGGAGGGCCGATGCCGCCTTCGACAGAGCGTGCCCGCCATCGAGCCGACAGCGGGGCAGATGAGCTTGATGGTGGGCTCCTCTCAGCCGAGTTCGCGGCTCTGTTGGGTTCTCGCAGCGATATGCCGCAACTCGGTTGTTGTGCGGGCAGATGGCGGAAGGCGTCGGAGGCTGGAGATCTGTGGGAGGAAGATGAGTTTACTGTCCGGAGATTGGCAGCGCCGAAGCTGCTGTGAACGACGCCGAGATATGGCGTGTGTACCTCAATGAGCACGGTTCCCAGTGTCGAGTTGATGGCAGGTGCTCCTGCGTAGAGTGTGTTGAGGAGGGCGAGGGTTATTGGTGGCTGCCAGTTGCCCCTCGCGCTGGTTATGCGTCCTCGGGGCCTGCTGGCCCGGGCAGCGTGCGGCGTTCCTAGACATTCTACATCCGAGGTCGTGCCGGGGAACAGTTTCGGGCACGGACGACGTGAGGAGTACAATGCTGCACGGCAGGAAGGCCACCCGGGCCTCGCGCCCCCCAAAGAGCATGACTTCAACTTCAACGATGATGACACAGCAGCACCATCTGCTGGCCCGTGACATGGACACGATGCGTACGGGCATGTTTATACCACTCGCGACCTTGAGGCCAGCTGCGGGTACATTGTGGTGCCCATTAGCCTAGCATTTGCAGCGGGCCTCGGTTGGTTTCCCGGCATACACGCTGTATACTCACGTCGTTGAAATTCGAGGTCCATAAGCCACGTACGGTGTTACTTAATAGATGTACATAATGCTTGGGAGTAGTTCTTTTGTAATGCCTAGTGTGGGTTTCGAAACAGCCCGGCCCGGCCCGGAACGCCATGGATTCTTGGCCCCGCGCGGGTCCAAGTACGTAGTTTTGATTCCTTATGTTGAAGAACTTACCATATATGTTCTCAGGTGCTACCACATTTTGAAGTTCCATTCAGATCTTCCAGTACCACAGCACGTCGATGCGCATTATCGAAGATTGTGATTCAGACCAAACCCTCTTCTCGGAAATTTTTGGACGCTGGGTATACGCGATGCCTTGTACATCTTGTGCTCACATTCCGCTTTGTACTCGTGTTCATAGGGCTGACACCCATCAACACATGTAGAGGCTGAACTTGAACATAGCCATCGGAAGTACGGCACACTCTGCAGCAATTTCATGACCAACATTGGAGTCCTCGGTGGACGTGGCAAGGATGTGGTGCGTCATTTTATGTATTTGCTGCCCTTTCACCGTGCTCATCTCGGGTTGATCTCTAGTTTCTGTCATTCTTCACAATGCGTGCTCGCGCACTTAGGCATGTTTTGCTCCCGTATATGGCTTACAGCAGGATTCAATTATCCCACGTGGTGGCGGACTCCTGGATCGTATAAAGTTGGTCGTAATTCTTCGCTGTCTCCCCGGTCTAGGAAGCTGCTTCTCCTGTGCTTAGACCATTCCTTCCCAGCTTCGCACACTCTTCTCCTCACCCGTGATGAGCTCTGCCAGCCATCTGGACCTTCCCATAGAGACACTCTTGCAGGTAGGTTTTGTCTCGCCGCTGCTGCTTGTTCAGCTAGGAGTCTATCTGATCATTTTTTCATAGACGGTCAAGGCACTACAACTCAAGCAGTCTCGGCTTGAGATGCAACAACGCAAACTCGAGGAAGAGAACGCCGAGCTCAAAGCGGAGAAACGTGCAGCTTCGAAGAAGAAGGACAGGTCCAAGGCATCGAAGAAGGCCAAGTGTCATGCCGCCGCCGCCATCGCCGCTCCCCGCCATGGCGCACGCGCACCCAATGACCCAGCACCCAACCACGGTGGAGATGAGGATGAGGACGAGGACGAGGACGAGGAAGATAGTCCTGATGCTTTGCAGCTCGGAAAGAAGTTCTTTGTCTGCGGTGAGCCCTGGGTGCTCCCTTCGCTCTCTGAGCTGTTCAGGACCCCGAAACCGCCCTTCGCATACAATGACCCCTCACGCTATGAGGAGATGACTCCCGAGGCGCTCCTCAGGGGCGCTGTTGCTGATTTGTATCACATCGTGCCAAAGAAGCTTCACGAGAAGATGTCTAGCCCAGCTGAGTTTTAGCGAGAGGTGCGACTAAATCACTTCCACAGCACGACATTCGTACTAACCTGTTGCCCAGTTTGGCCACGGCTACACAGATGGTCGCTCGGCGTTCGTGCACACGGTCCGATCCCTCATGCTGTTACTGTTCGGCTTGAATGTAGACTACTTCCTCAAAGATAACGTCGATATGCGGAGGTCGCCTGACGTTGCAAAGTATCTCAAGTTCAACCTGGAGGAGCCCACGTACCCATCCCTCCCTCCATTCCTCTTTCCTGATCAAGTTTTCGATATCACCAAGGCCTTCCGGACAGACCACTTGGTCAAGGTGCGTGTTCTCGGCCTGAGCCCCAATAGTATACAAACGTACTAAAGGCTTTGTGTGACAGGCACTTGGCGCCATTCTGCGCGGCAGGGGCTGGGCCATGGGTCATCGCGGTGGCACGCCAAAGACGAACTGCAAGCTGTGGCATGTGCGCGTTATCAATGAGTGTATGATTGCAACGGCCGCGACCATTGTAAGTCCCTTGCTTCATCCCACACTGATTATGATGCTGATTCACTACCTCTGTTAGGTCGCTCACCTTTTGTCCCCGATTGATAGCCCCTTCCAGAAGCACAATGGAGTCCTCGATCTCTACGCCTTCCACCAGACTTGCAAGCAAGTTTTAATTGGTGGGCGTGACACCCCTCACTTCAAGGACCTGTTAAGGTGGTATCAAGAGAAGATCTTTGGTACGGGTCAGGTTTCGGAGACTATCAATATCGAGCCTACTCCTGGGGACTGCGGGCGCATCGCCAAGGACTACCTCCGGCAGCTCCGAGCAGCAGTTCCTGCTGGAAATGCAGTTGCAGGCCCGAGCTCAAGTTCTCCCATGGCGCCTTCGAGCCCGCCGGTCGCTCAGCACGTTGTCGCCCACCTAGTCCCTGAGTCATCGCGCTCAGATTCCGAGTCTAGCTCGGACTCGGACTCAGGCTCGGATTCGGACTCGGGCTCCAGCTCGTCTTCTGATTCGTCTGATGACGAAGGAGTCAGCGGAATGGATGGCGAAGAGCTGTATAGAAACACAGGTAAGGTCCAGTTTATATTTGTCATTGGTACAGTGCTAACATTGATGGAACGTTGAATCTACTTAGTGTCCGCACCCACTAGTCGCCGTCTCTCCCGTTTCGATTCCCTGGTTTCTTTGCCCAGTTACGACACTCCGTTATCTACCCCTGCCGCTCTGCGTATCCAGTCCATTCTGCCCCCTCCGCTACGGATGCCTGCTCCTCACGCCGCGTCCATCGGATCCACTCGTAAGCCCTCGTCGACCTCTATCCCCCCCCCTCCAAGCCCACCACCCTCGACTCCACTCTCTGAGATCGACATTGCTCCGTCCCGGTCAGATGCCAAGTTGAAGGGCAAAGGCAAAGGGAAGGCTACTACGGTGATTGACGACAGCTCGGACGTTGTCATTGTCGATTCGGATCCCATGCCCCCGGTCAACCCCGGAGGACGGAAGCTGAGAGCCAGGCCCAGATCCGAGGAGGCGGACGTCGAGAAGGCGGAGAAGGCGACCAAGGCGAACAACAAGGCGAACAAGAAGGCGAACAAGGCGGACACGGCGGCCAAGGAGAAGTGCAACCAAGGTGCCACCATCTTAACGGAGGATGTCGCGGACGCCGAACCGAAGGTCATCAAGAAGCCTAGGCCTAGGCCTAAGAAGAATCAGGATTAGGTATGGTCCACAAGGTATCCGTGGTCATGGACTTGGCCGAGGCACGCATGGCACGAGGACACATCCTTCGCTCCTCAGCAATGTCTCACTTGTACGTAGTCCGCGCTGTTCATGCACATTCCCCGATGCTCGACATGTATATCTCCCTCTCCTACCGTCCGTAGCTACTTTGTCTCCATGCTCAACCCTGACGACACTCTGATGACTTTTATGCTCATGACCTCCGACGCTACACTCAGCTGAACCCATCCCTTTACGCAATTGTTGATCAATTCATGCTCCCCATCCCCCACCTCCCCACACATCCCATCCACGATTGTTGATCAATCAATAATACTCTCATCCCATTTATTTTGCGATTGTGTGATGACTGCCGGTATCCCCCTCAAGCTGAATTCAAGAGTCCGAAATTCACGGACTTGTCGGATAGCATTTATGTTCAAACTCCGTCAGGCGTTGGCGGATACACCAACCGCCTGACAGCACATCCTCATCTCTCTCCCTCACCATTATCCGCGCTGTCGAACATCTGTCCCCTGACTCAAGGCTCCTCTCCACGACTCTCTCTTCTTTTACTTCGTCTCTTAGTGGTAAGAGCACATATTGCACCGTTTCGAGTTTAACTCACATCGTCATTTCTCAGGTTCTCCCACGGCCAACAACGCCTGGTCAGGCCTGGTCTCTGGCCTCCACAATGATCGTCGACGTCTCATATGTGTCTGACATCTGACGATACCCCGTTTCTCAACCGCATCCATGCGTTTATCAACCCCCAAGCTAATTAGCTACATCGCCCACTCGACGTCTCGCCTCAACCTGCCGCCCACCCCACTGTCATCGTGTTCGACTCGTGTAAGGCCTTCGGTGCATCTGTTCCTCCATCTCTGACTGTCGCTCCATTTCTGACACTCCCTGACCAGCGTGTCTCATCTTCGCCACCGCTAGATGAGCAAAGGACGAGGAATGGGGTGTACTCGCTCCCACACAACGTCGTTATCCTGTCCTCGACGCTTTCCATCTCCGGTGTGAGCACTACCTGACCAACCCCTTCACCACCCAGTGAGTAGGAATGGGTGGGCTACGCTCGCTCCCTAGTCATTCTCGTCTCCATCTGCTCGACATCGTGTCCATCTGCTTGACATCGTCTCCTCTCCTCCGCCCTCACCGTCGTCTCCTTTCCTCCGCCCTCACCGTCGTCTCCTTTCCTCCGCCCTCACCGTCGTCTCCTTTCCTCCGCCCTCACCATTGTCTCCTCTTCTCCGCCCCCACTGTCGTCTCCTTTCCTCCGCCCTCACCGTCGTCTCCTCTTCTCCGCCCTCACCATTGTCTCCTCTTCTTCGCCCTCAACATTGTCTCCTCCGCCCTCACCGCTGTCTCCTCTTCTTTGCCGCGCACTGTCATCATCTCACTCTTGCCGCCTTTCTTCCCCGGTTCGAGCACCACCTCGCTGATGCCTCCACCATCTGATGCTGGCCGTGACACACTTGCCCCCAACCATTCATACGTGTCTCCCCTATGTTGCCGCCTCTTCTTTGCTTCGCTTGGGGCGCACTCGCTCCCAAACCATTCATATATGCACTTGCCTGACCAGCATCATCTCATCTTCGCCGTCTCTATTCCTTGGGTGGTCCCCCCCAACCATTCATGCATGCCGCTGCCTGACCATCAATGTCTCATCTTTGATGTTGCTGCATCATGTTCACTGTCCTCCTTCCCCTGATGTCCTTGGCGCTATCTGATCAGTAATGATGCTTCAAAGTCCCTGTCCCCTCTTCTGGCGCTGCTGCCCTCTTGATGTTACCTCACCCGGAGCTTGTTGTTGGGTATGTATGGTTCTGTGTACTAGTCTTTGTATATGGCTCTGTAAAGCTATGACATTATGTAGACCTTGAGAATAGAATATTGTTCACTATCAAATATATATGTGTACTAGAATTATAACGTCCTGAGAGTGTTGTGACTGCCCAGACTGAACTTCTAAGGGTCCTTTCAAGCTGGGCACCTGGTGTCTTGTAAGGAACATGAGAATCTGCAAGCTTGTCTCGAGAGGTGCCTTACAAGGGCGTTATAAGAGGGCTTGTAACACCGACTATTGGAGTTGTAATGAACCTTATAATAAGGGTTACAAGGCGTTGTAATGCAGGTGGTAAGAAGGATTATAAGGCGCCCGAAAAGAGGTATTAATCCATTATAATACCCATTATAACTCGTTAATAAGTGGGCTTCTAACTCCGCTTACAAGGTGGCTGTGGTTGCGTCACAAGGGCTTGTAAGACGCTCGCAATGCGACGTTTCGGCCGTAAGGGCGTCTGACCCATTTTGGACCTTATGGGCCTTGCAAGCGCTCATAAGAGTCCTAGAAATTTTCCGACAATTGTCTGGGCGCAAGTCGTTTTGAGCGGGCAGTGATTTTAAGAGCGGTCCTGACGGTCAGATATAGGCCCGATAGCTGCATGTATACGACCCGAGGGCACTGCATGCGATCTTCGTCAAGGACCAGCAGAAGGACGTATTCGCCAAGGACAACGTAGCCGCAACGTACGAATTACAGAGTGACGAACCGCAGGCTTGGCATGTCATTAACCCCTCTTCCTCCCACAGGGCGGTGAAAGTTCTCCTGGCCCAGGGCTCCTTGCCACGGCTGGGGAAGTGCATAGGAAGCAGCGCCGGATGCTGCAGCCCGTATTCTCCGTCGCGCACCTGCGCAACATGACCCCGACCTTCTACGACATCACGAGAAAGATGGGGTAGCGCGACTTACCCGTCCAAAGGAGGTGTGGACGGCACGCTCATCCCCGAGATCGCGATGCCGAAAGGCTCAAACGTCGTCGTCAACCTGCGCGCTGTGAATACGCATAAGGTGATCTGGGGCGAGGACGCCCATGGGTGGAAGCCCGAGCGCTGGCTCAGCCCCCTTCCGCGCTCTGTGGAAGAAGCACGCATCCCGGGCATCTACTCCCATCTGTACGTCCCACGTCCCCGAATCTTCAGGGGTGAAGATATTGAGTGTATGCTGACTTCGGTTGTGCAGCATGACGTTCATCAATGGAAGCCACTCTTGCATGTGAGTCGTCAAGATCACCCACGCAATTTAGACGCTCCGTGCTGACGCAATCCTTTCAGAGGTTTCAAGTTCTCCCAGCTCGAAATGAGTAAGTCACCGTGCTGCATACCCCGTGTCTCCCACCGCAGTATCTGACCATTCCTCTTTCTCCGCGTTTTTCAGAGACGGTCCTGTACGTCCTCGTCTCGTCGTTCAAGTTTGCGCTCTCGGACACCAAGATCCATTGGAACTTCGCGGGGGTGACGTACCCGGCGGCGTCCAAGGACAGCGGGAGGCCGGAGATCTAGCTGAAGGTCAGCCTCGCGTGACCAGTCGCATCCAGATTTCGCGAGGAGGGCCTGCCGGTGGGTCGCCATCGTAGCATCGTTGCCCGCGCCGCAAATATGTATACGTTCTCCCTCGTGGTGATAATACTTATGCGGTATGTGCAAGAAATACACTCTCCATCACCTCGACCGATCGGACATTGTAAAGCCGGTCTTAGAGAGCGAAGATTGCCCATCACAATGGAGCCCCTTCAGAATTGCCTCGATAGTTGCAATGTCAGCCTGTCGCGTCTCTCATATCCTCGTTGGATGCGGTGCTACCTGTGCCAGGGTCAATTGTCCATCCCATCTCTTCCCAGCCGGCCGCACAAGCTCCTAGAATCGCGCGCTCGGAGAGGAGGTACTCCACCGCGAGTCGCGTCTTCTCTCCGTCTTCGGGAAGGTTCTGTAGATGATTCATTAGCAGCCAGTCGCGGTTGGAACTCGAGCAATAAACAAACACGCGTACATCTAGCACGTCGACGATGGCTTCGAAATTTGCCCCGCGATACCCCTCAGCACCCATATTTGTCGCTCTGGTGTAACAAAGTCGCTTCAGCCTGCCAGAGGCTTCGATCAGTACTTTCACAGCCTTGGGGAGATATTGTCAGCGAATGGCGAAGGTGCAGCGGATGGCCGACACTTACTTCAGGATCATGGAACGGATCATGTCCTTGAGCCTCCTCGTCCTCGTCATCCACATCATTAAGCGCTTCGAACCATACCAAGGCAGAGCAAACCCGTAAGACCATGTCGCCCAGCACGCCCGTCGCCTCCTGTGGCAGAGCATCCACGATCGCCCAATTGAACAACGCAACGGAGACCTGGCCATCACTGTTGATCGACAGCGCCCGCGATCGTTCGGTGTCTGTCTCTGGGACGTACACCAGGGAGCTGCCTGAAATGACGCCCTCTACAGGATCTCGTACCGGGCTTAACGCCTTCTCCCACCGTTGCCTCTCATGTCCCAGCTCGAGGGAAGACCCCGGCCAACCGAACGTGACCGTGTCCGTCTCTCCACCGTCCAGCACGAACCCATACCGCGCAAGGAGCGCAGCGTTTCCCAACGTTGCGCCGTACGTGTTGAACACCTCGACGCCTGGAGGTATAGAACAGACCGTGACCATGTCGACTGTGTCGGACGCGTCGATCGAGGGGGGTACGGAGCTTCGCGGGTCTTCCTCGCCGTCGAGCGCGCCGCTCTGGCGATCGTGCGGGCACTCCGATAGCGATCCGCAGGCGGGGCACACGTCGTACTCGCTCTGCGAGATAGCTGGTTCGTGAGTGGCATCAGGCTGTGCAGGAGAAAGGTGCGTACCGCTAGCTGTACGTGGTTGTGGTGCGCGTGATTGAACCTGCCTTCCTCTAGTCAGCCGGTCCCGATCCATGTTCGAGGTGAGGATAACCACTTACGCGTCTGCGACGGGCACCATGGACAGGCCGTGATACGCGTCGACGAGGAAGGCGCGAGAACAGACGAGCGAATATGCATGGAGAAACCCAGCCAGGCTCGGTCGCAGGGTTACAGATTCCAGCAGCGGACGGACTTCCGTGTGATAAAACCCGTCTATCTCCTCCTGTGAAAGCGTCGATCTCACGGTTGATTCGTAACAAGTGGCGTGGAAGGGATGCGAACCGTTAGGGGCGTGCCGCCCTCGTCCTGAAGTTCTCGTTGGACTTCGGTTCCATGCAGCCAATGGGCGGCATCAACGGCATCTGGATCACAGAATGCGCTGGGGTGGCCCCACAGCCGAGCGACTGGAACTGTGGTCGCAGGAAGGGATTGCAGATACCCGTGCCATCGTGATTCGGTGTCCAGAAGCCTGTCAAATCCTGGAACAATCAATATTCGTTCGGTGACCATGTTGAAAACCAACCATAAAAGTTCGGGGGGGGGAGCCTTTTTGGGAGGGAATAAGATGTTAACTCACCGTTCCGAGTACAATGCGAGGGAGAGTGCTAGCGTGGCGCCATGGCCGTACGGGTGGAAAGGTATTCGAGGGGCGAGTTTGCAGGACCTTGTGGAAAGGATAGAGTGTTTGGGTATTATAGCGACTATATCAGTTTAAGGCGTTAGATTTATCGGATCAGTCTAAACTAAGGGGAATCGCCCTACGTCTGTCGGGGTGAAGGATCGGCCTGTCCGGGGTCGTCGCCATCACTACGATTCCGGATTTGGGGTGCTCGATGATGGATATTCCTGGATGTAAAGTAATGTGGTTTTCGTACAGCCAGATGTTCAGTAGCCTCAGCTTCGTTGAAGTTCTTGGTTCAACAGTTTCGCCCATGCTTGTCGCCGTTGGAGTTCAAGAAGTGTGACCAGAAGCGCCCTGACACTGACCTGTGACTTCCCACAGGCGCGGAATGTGACACAGTCGTCACATCCCTTGCCACGTCTGCCATGTAGCGACCACACATACAGGCGCTAGCTCTGACTCGCTCACACACTTCGGGCACGCATGGTCGTCATTATCCTCCTGTAGTTCACGTCATTAGCCTGTCTCTGAGTCTCATATGTCGGACACGCTCTCTAACTAGGTTGAACCTGCCTATAAGAAGCCTCAGCCCACGGATGCCGATGAATTGAAAGAGGACCGAGTCGTAATTGACACACAGGTCTGGCTACCCGACAGAAACATGAAACGATGTCTTTCTACGGATTTCCCCTATGCGCGCAGCTTGGCCTTCTACGCGATCAGGGCCATTTCACGGCGAATTGCAGAGCCTGGCTGCGCTGCTGATCGAAGTATTACATTGTCCGCTACCAACTTCCGATTGGCGTATGATTTTCTTTAACTCGGGCGTAGATTGCTCCACAGGCCCTGCCCCTATGCCTATAGGAGTGTTTCTTCCTTAACCACCCCCAATAATTCATGAGTCTACCACCACCACGTTCCGCACCAAGACAAGACTCGTTCGCCTTTTCTCGGACAAACTCACCTGTACCCGGTCCCGCGACTGATCCTGACCCACCTCCCGACTCGAGTCCCCTTCATCCATACGCTCCCCAAATGCGAGACCTCGTTGCGACTCTCATGCCCCCTCTCTCTCGGACGTCGACCCCTGTCGACGAACTACGCGCCAGAGTCAACGCTCTTCTCACAATCTTTGACGACCCTCGTTACGCCTCCCTCGACATCCCCGACTGGGTCCACCGCGCGACGGCCCAGCCACCGACCTGGATTTTCGACCCTTCTGTCACGGTGCGCGGCCTCATCCGCGCCCTGCGCGACAGTGCAGTCGAGCTCGGCCTCGCGGACGGCGAACGGTACGTCCTGGAAGCCGTCTGCGCCTGCGTCGACGATGCGGTCCTGTCCTCAGCCGAATGGCCCGCCGATGGCACGCCAGGAGAAAAACTCGCGCGGGGTCTGCAGGGCATCGCGAACGCCTGGGTCGCGTTCCTCCTCTGGCCCTGTAAGTCCGTCCTCCTCACAGTCGCGTCGGTGTGGCTGATACCTTGCCTCGCAGTCTTCGCGCAAATGGAGGACCCCGATAATAGTGCGACGGGACTCGCGTCGCCGTGCATCGGACTGGCGTTCACCCCGAAGGCCATGGCTGCGGGCTACGTCGACCCCCACGCGGGTTCACGCGTCAGTGCTTCTTCGTACCCTCTGCGCGAGGAGGTAAGCACCAGTGCTTTCCTCTTTGTGTGGAAGGATGCGGTCACCGTTGTGGCCCATCGTTGTTCTGATAGTGAGGCGGTTTCAGATCCTCCGGCGCGACGGCTACAAGTGTGTCGTCAGTGGTGCATGGGACATCTGGTATTACGGTTTTTATCCGAGGTCCGACTTGGACGGGGAACCAGCGTGGACAGACGCGGTCCGGATTTTCAAGCACCCGCTCGTGGTGTACAAGGACATATACGATGTCGACGAGGTGCGCTCCTGTTCTGCCGGCCTCCGTATCCGAATCACGCTCTGTGCCGGTACCAGTAAGTATCTGATCGTGTCGACTGACAGACGAAACGAAAATCGACGATGCTCAGCCTGGAGCTCCTGCGCCGTTATTCCCAGCTCAGCGACAGGTACATCCGGGACCTGGGCTCGGGGGTCATGGACGACCCGGAGAACCTGATCACGCTCAACGTGCTGGGGCACGTCAAGTTCGATCATTTCGGGTTCTGTTTCGTTCCTACGCTGGTGCGCGTTTCCGCCGCTCTGTGTTCTTCCGACACCGGCTTCCTAACGAGAAACAAACGTTGTCCACCATTATCCACTACATAGACCCCGAATACGTACAAAGTGATCGACCACCGTCCCAGTACCTGTGGGATGCCATCGGATTCGTCCCCTATGCCGGACATGGTCACCTTCGAAGACCATACGAGCGCTAGAGCCAGTATCGACGCAAATGGCAGTCCGTCCACTAGATCTCCGCACGTCGCCTTACCGGACCCGGAGCTGATGCGAACGCATGCTCTCCTGGGCAGCGTGCTGTATAAAAGCGGCCTGGCCTATGTCTTCACCTGGCTTGTGCTCGCTCCGGACACGGCACGTGGTCTTCCCTTGCCCACTCCCGACGGCGTGTCATTTTGGAATGGTGTGGTGGGGTCGGACGACTCGGAAGAGATGGTGGATCGCTTGATCCCGCCGTTTGAGGCGATGTATGTATGAATGACGAACCCATGAAGTGACAGTGAGCGAGGAGCTCGGCGTTGTCAACTTGTTTCGTGGGAGTGTTCCACAGATAGTGAACCCCTCCACAAACACGACACAGAACAGAGCGTGAGCGTGTCTGCAGTCGCGTTGTCGGTCGGGTACGTTCATGATGGTAGGTATCGGGCTTGGGGGGTTCTTTAGTCCGTGCCCGGGCGGGGTCTTCGACAGCCACGCACATTATAGGCAAGGTATGCGTGGTAGGTACTGCAGGAAAGATTTTCCATGAATATCATCACATTATATGGATGGAGCTGCCAGTACGCACCTCGAAATCAAGTTGTATATGCTGGAGCCTGGTCGTCGTTATAAGTTCTTAAGTGCGGTTCGGTGGGCCTAGATCTGACTGCGCATCACGGGTATTTCCGATGGGCTGAGGCGCCGCCCACCGCCTTGCTGGCCGGTCACTGCCAGTCAGCAACCTCGAAGTCAACATGCATCTTATCCAGGCCCCCAGTACGGATGAACGAGCCGTAGGGCCCAGCATACAGAAGGCATTCCAACATAGTTACGGGCGCGATGGTCCCTTCGACGAGGAGATGACTGGCAGCAGTGGGCCCGACCTGCCATTCAAGGGATTCTTGGTATGCGCAACGGGTATTGAGGACAAGGTAAGTTTTTGGCTGCATCTCTCCCACTTCCCCCCGTGGTTATCTTGCTAGCAAGTATCCATTTTCGTGTGCTGCAACGTTGGGGCGCCGTAAACGTCGAAAACCAACTTTGGGACGGAGACGGGGCAAGGAGCTTGTCCTCCTGCCATTTAACATTGATCCTTGCGCACATAATCAGGCCTGCCGCTCTATTAACTTACTATCAGTGTATCTGTAGGTATCATTGTTCAAGCTCGTACTCGAACTTGGCGCGCAGTCGGTGGGCAACTTGACCAACATGGTCACACATCTCATCGCGGAAGAAGCCGGCAGCTTGAAATACCAAGTACGTGGCGCATTAGCCTCTTAACACATCCAATATCGTAAACCACACATATATTCATCTTCCTTATAGTGTGCCCTGCAGATCGGAATACCAATCATGCGTCGGTCGTGGATCGTCGATAGTCACAAGATCTGGCTCCGGGGAGACGTCCTAGATGTTGCGCAGAGCATTGAGGACCACCGCTTCCCGCCATCCCTCGGCGTGGGGCCGGTCTGGGACTTGAACTCCTCTAACATACACAAGCGGCGACGCACATCGGATCCTGAGGAACCGTTGCAGAACAGCGTTGTAAAAGACACGGAGGTCTGGTTACCCGACGGGAATGTCGTTGTCATATCCCGGAACATCGGCTTCCGCGTGCATAGGAGTATTCTCGCCATCCATTCAAACGTCTTTAGGGACCTTTTCTCCCTCCCGCAGCCGGATGGAGGCGAACAGCCAACATTCGAGGGGAGTCCCGTCGTTCGGATGTCCGATACGCCTGAAGACCTTCGGCACCTTTTCCTGGTGCTTTGTTGCGGTAAAGAGTGAGCGTATTGTTTTATCGAAGAGGTTTCTCTTCATGTCCTGACCTGGCATTCAACATCGTGGCTGCTGCGAACAGCTACTACCACGAGAACGACGAGATTGTCCCCGTCCCATGCGAGGTCCTCTGCTCGCTCATCCGCATGGGCCACAAGTTCGCCATCAAGAAGGTCCTTGACGCCGCCCTCTCGCGGTTGAAGAAGTACTACACCTCAGACCTATCGGTCTGGGAGGACAGTGAACGCCGCACCGAGTTCGTCACCGTCGGGGCCACAGACCACCTTCTCGCCATCCAGGTTGCGACCCTCACGGACACGCCATCCATCCTCCCGACCGCTTTCCTCGAGATGTGTCCCTACGTGGAGAACCACATCGCGGCCCTTTCTGAGTCAACGTGCGATGCAGCTGCGGACCACCAGTCTGGCCTTACTGCTGGTCGAGTCGTTCAAGCTACAAACGGAAAGGCTGCGCTGAACGCGAATGTCACGACCCGCCTTCTCGCCATCTACACCGCCGTTCCCGCCCCACAATGCCCCACCCAAGAGCGGTGCGCAATCGTCGCGCAACAGCAGCTCCGCGCATACGTCAGGAGCGGCATTTTCGGGTATCTTTGCACCTACGACGCGGTGTTCCAGTCGTTGTACGCGCGGTACTGGGGCGAGTTCGAGGACCAGCTGTGTTCGTTGTGCAGGGATCAGTCGAGGACTGCAGACGAGCAGCTGCGGATGTCGGCATGGAAGAACCTCCCTCAGTTCTTCGGATTGCAGGTAGATGAGTGGTCTGTTTAGGATGTACACTGGCTGGCGGCGAACGACGACCCGTGCTTCCGTGTTGTTTTAAAGTAAACAGCATACCATTCCTTCCGTTTTGCATGCACGACGTGTTTCGCACTACACTAAAATGCATGCATCTCACGCCGCTTCAGACATCGTTTCGGTCTCACCCTATATTCGAGACGCAGAGGAGCCCTTCGCAGAGTGTTACATATTTGTGTTTCATGTTCGGATCGTGGCTCTTTGCCCCGTTTTAAATTCTTTGCTTCTATCTCACATGCCGCAGCGCAATAAGTATAGAAGCACATTCTACCATCGTGCTGTACTGGCGCCCCGCGCGCACAGCCTGTATCGAAGTTCTTAGATCACACTAACGAGCGACCTTGAGAGTAACTGACCTCCGTGTTTACAAGCACATACATCTACTTTCTCTACTGCTCCGCGGAACTCGGCCAACCATTAACGTGAAGGTCGAACGCCTCGGGGAGGTGAGCCCGAGCCTCGGTACGTGATTTCTCGTCAAATCCCTTCAGAATTTTGAGGCAACTTTCGCATTGCAACACTGGCCGACCCGCAGGGTCTATGCCAGCGGAGTTCTCGAAAAACCACAGGGTCAATAGCTTTAGCGCAGCGTGGTACCGCGTATGCTTGAAGAAGCTCCCGTCGAGGGTGCGTTGGTTGAATATTGCCAAGATCTTGTCCGCGCACGCCCGGTGGGAAGAGCGATAATCGGAGGGGAGGCTAGAGTATTTTGCAATGAGCTTTAAGAGCCGTTCGACAACGGTCAGGGCGAGGTTCTCCCGTCCGTTTATTAGGCGCCGAGCATCCTGGACGGAAAGCCCTTGCAGGAGAAGCTGGCCTTCTGTGGGCATGGGGGCGCTGTGACCTGTGATGGAAGTTGAACACATGCTCTCGCAGCATATGAGGAGCGCTGATGGAAGGAGGGAGGGGGTCTCTGTGAGGCGTGCCAGTCGAACGACCTCGAAGGCATCGGTTGCGTCGGCAGTAACGTAGCCTTTACGGGTGGCCATCTCGATCCAGGCGGAAATGGTCATTGGATAGTACTTTTTCAGGCGCGATAGAGCGTCATTCATGACCTTCGGAATAGAGTACTTGTGTCCCATGCGAATGAGGGAGGCAAGGACTGCGAATTCTACGGGCTTTGGCTCATCGTTTTCATGATAGAAGCTTTAAAGGTACGGTTAGAATACAGTAATGCAGGAATGACGATGGAAGGAACATACTCTTTACCACAACATAGGACCAAGAAGAGACAACGGATGTCGTGGGGAGTGTCCGGGACCATAACTATAGGACATCCGTCCATTGTATCGGTACTGTTGCTGGAGTTCGGGAAGGAGAACAAGTCGCAGAAGACGTCTGAATGGAGGGAAAGAATGCCTTTGTAGACACGAAAGGCGGTATTGCCTGCGACGACCACACAATTTCCATCCGTGAGCCAAACATCTGCATCTCTGCTAACTCCAGTACTCGGGGTGCATGTGTCCAGTGGGTCGGTCAGTGAGATCCCGTCGGGGCGGCCGGATTTGTTTTCCTCCATGTTCCTGATGCTGATGGCAGGTTTGGTGGTCCTGTCAGTGATATACGGCGTTTTTTCAGTGGATCTGAATGAAGTGAAAGGATGTACTTAGGCTCGATTTATCGCGGCCGACGACGCGTGTACTCATCGACATCGATGGCACCTCGGCAGATGAAGTGAATAGGAAAGATCCCTCATTGGGATTCGAACGCAGGAGCTCAAACGCCTATAGGTAGGCGCTTTACTATGGCAAGGGATCGGATTTGAACCTGCGCGTGAACCACCACCACCACCACCCCCACCCCCACCCCACCCGAAGTTTCTGCCACTATATTTCATGTAATAAGATTTATACTAGTGGAAGGTGTGGTAACTACAGGCCTCGCTTGGTCTAGAGGGAACGCCAGAGTCCACTCCAAGGCCAGTTGCAACTGCTGCCACTGCCCGGTACCAGCAAAGTACAAACATTTTCCAAAGCGCGAGGTGTGTAATCAGTTAGAGATCTCGAGAAATACTTACCACCATGCATACCAGAAAACCTTGCGATTACTTTGGATAGTGCTGCTCTGACGGAGGTTTTCCTGAGCGTTAGAATCTCGTCATGATCTTGCTGACAAAAGTTTGTCCAGATATCTCTTGCGTATTATCCACTGGTAACCCGATCAAATAACTCACGAAGGAACCGCGGTTATCTTGCCCATTTCAATCCAGCCCATGCATACCATATCCGGACACCCGCTCAGTTGTCCCGCACTCCACCGTCTTTTAGGGGCTTTCGTTCCGTTTGTCTCTACGACCACCATCCATAATTTCCCTCCTGCCTTCTCTTCGGATGGATATTCTAATGAACGACAAGGAGCATAGGAGTCCCAACGGAGACGAGCCCCCCGAGGATGCTTCTGGACCTTAGACGGCCAACTCTGTCGCTGTTCGAAGAGATCCAGATGTATGGTTTCCCGACGGAAACATCGTCATCAAAGCGCAAAACGTCGCATTCCGGGTGCACAAGAGCGTACTCGCACTTCATTCAGAGGTCTTCAGAGACATCTTCCTAGCCTCCTCTTCGTCGTCGAACTCCTCAGATCCGACGGAGATCATTGACGACTGCCCCGTTGTCAATGCACCGGACAATCCCAACGACCTCCGACACCTCTTCCTCGTCTTGTGTTGCGGCAAAAAGTGAGTTTCTCCCTACAAACCTATATGGTTTCCGCTGATGCGTGGCTGGAGCTATTACTATCAGGATGACGAGCTGCAAGCCGTCCCTTTCGATGTCCTCGACTCTCTCATACGGATGGGCCACAAGTACTGCGTCCTGAAAGTCCTCCGCGACGCGCTCGCCCGGCTGCAGAAATACTACACCAACAGTCCGTCAGCGTGGTCCGACGACACCAAACGCACGCGCTACGTTACCGCGCCCGAGCCACGCAGCGCGATACAGACCATCACCTCGCTCGCACCTCTCACGAACACCCCGTCGTTGCTCCCCTCTGCCTTCCTCACGTGCTGCGGTCACGTCGACACCCTTATTACCGACTTCGCCGGCACATCCGCAGGGCCGCTCCGCATGAGCTCCGACGACCTACTGCGCGTAATCAATGGGAGAGCCGCGGTGACCCGGGCGGGCGTCGATCACATTGTCGGGCTGGCCACCATAGTGGCACCAATGTATGATGGGTGCTCCAACCAACATACTTGCCTGCAAGCCGCTCGTTGGTTGCTCCTGGATCACGAGAGGGACTCTAGCCTGAATGACATGCAAAGATACACGGCGGCGTTCACGCTGTTCCATGAGCGGTTCTGGGGCACGCGAATGAAGCAGTTGTGCAACAGCTGTCTGTCCGCGGCGAAGCAGAAGGACGAGGAGAGATGCCGTGAATCGTGGCTTCGGCTACCTGCCATGTTCAAAATCGAGGTCCCCGGGTGGCCAGATCGTACGGAACTCCCGACTTGAGATGCTCTCAGCGGTCGCTGCAAGACTAGGTACACATACACCGTGGTGTCCATGCAAGGAAATATACGTGGTTTATAAGGAACAGGACGTTTTCAAATTGTTTCCGGTCCTTAGGATAATCATTCTGAGAAACCGAGATGTATTGTACACTATGCCGCGTGGTATACTGCTGTTCATTGCTCCCCTACAACCCGTTCCATTCGAACCGCTTCGTGACCCTGAACTCGCCCGAGAGCGTCAACGCCTCCGGTGCGCTGCTCCGCCCGACGCGCACGCGGTACACGCCCTCCTCAACGACCCAGCGCGCGATGCGTTCCTCCCAGAACGACACTGCGTACTTATCCAGCGAGAGCGTCACGGTCTCGCTCTTCCCGGGGGCAAGGTTGAAGACCTTTCCGAACGCCTTGAGCGCGAGCGGAGGGTGCGTGACCTCGGAGGTGGTGGGGTGCGAGATGTACGCTTGGACAACCTCCGTGCCGGCGACACTGCCGGTGTTGGTGACTTTGACGGACACCTTGATAGTGATGTCGCCGTTCTCGACTTTCGGCTCTGATACCGAGAGGTCGGAGTACTCGAAGGTGGTGTATGAGAGGCCGTGACTAGTGCATAGGCGAATAAGCGTATGTGATGGTTAGGGGTTTAGAGAGAATACCCACCCGAAGTGCCATTGAGGAGCGATGCCGCGGTGGTGGTGGTGCTTGTAGCCCACAAAGAGATCCTCGGAATACCACACCTGTAACGTAGTCCTAGTCAGAGGTGGACAGATAAAGGATACCTTGCCACGAAATCCTCACCTTGCCATGCTCATGGTGGAAATGGCCGTCGCTCGCGACGTCCTCCAACCGCTTCGGGAAGCTCAAGCTCAGCCTCCCGCTTGGGTTGATCTCGCCGGTGAGGACCTGGCCGATCGCGTCGCCAGTGGCGTTTCCCAGGTACCACGCGTGCACGACCGCAGGCACCTCGTCCGCCCACGGCATCGTGATGCTCGACCCGCTCTGCGTGACGACGACCATGCGCTTGTTCGCCGCCGCGACCTTGCGCACGAGCTCGTCCGTGCGGCCGGGCAGCGCGAGCGTCGTGCGGTCGTATCCCTCCGTCTCCCAGTCCGCGTTCAGGCCGACGACGGTGATGACCGCGTCCGCCTCCTCCGCAAGCTTCACCGCCCTCGCCATGAGCGCGTCCGGGTGCGCGACCTCCGCGCCGCCCAGGCGGACGCCGGCGTTCGTGTCCATGAGCGCCTCGATGGGGTCCTCGTCTGCGGGCGCGCGGACGTTGATGAAGTCGATGAAGATCTCGTGCTTCACACCCGCCTTGAGCTGGAAGACGCCGTACTCCTCGGCCGAGCCGGAGGTAAAGAAGGCGTCGCCACGCTTCTGCTTCGTCCAGTTGTCGATGACAAGCTTGCCATCGACGTAGAGCTTCGCACGACCAGCGGAGAGGAGGCCGAACTCGAACTCAGTGTCATTATCCCGTGGCTTCATGTACCCACGAAGGCGAAGAGTGAAACGTTTCGTAAGTTCCTTCGGGAAGTCGACGCTGGAAGGGATAGTCAGGTGGAGGTAGGGTCCGCACAGGACATAAAACAGACCTGAGGAAAATGCGGGTTTCGTCGATGAGGCGAGACACCGTCGGCTTGTCTAGCGGAGTCATACTCTCGTCGCTCTCGTGCGAGTGGAAGTAACCCATCCACCCGGGCTTGCCGTCCTCTGTAACAATATCATTCTCGAGAGTGGGCATCTGCATGAAAGCTGGATACAAGTCAGTACAGGGAAGCCAAACAACGATAACCGACCTACAACGCGAGCCCTCAGAGTAAGTGATCTCGACATTCGGGTCAATCTTGCGGAGCGCGGCGACGATGCCCTCGTACGGCGACACGAAGAAGCTTGGCTTCAGCGCCGCAGACCCGCCGCCGCTGAGGACGGTCGCCTTCGCGTTGCCACCCACGATCGCGATTTTCTTCAGACCTTGCTCCTTGGGCTTGAGAGGCAAGACGCCGCCTTCATTCTTCAGGAGAACGATGGATTGGCTGGCGACCTTGGTCATAAGCTCCCTCCCACTCTGACGATCACCGGTCTGCTCGACGCGGTCTCCGTCGAGAACCTGAGGCAAGACAGTCGGTCATAATCGCACTGTTTACTACTGGTCCAAACGTACCTCAGGTGCGCCTTGAGCACACTTCTGGACGAGCTCGAGGACCTTGGCCGCCCGCTCCTTGACAGTACGCGCAGTAATCTTCCGGCTTTGAATGCTGTAATGGAACTTAGGAGTGTTTAACGGACAAAGTGCGATTGATGTGCTCACGAGCGGTTCATGAGATCCAAGGTTCGCCATTTGTTCGTGCCCGGCATCTCGAGATCGAGTCCGGCGTTGACAGCGTGGTCGATCGAGTACACTCCGAACCTGAAATCGAGTCAGACACTGCGCAGGAAAGCTGTATGTGTGGAAAATTACCAGTCGCTCATGATTAACGCTTCGGTACCCCACTCTTTGCGGAGGATGTCCTGCAGGAGATGGGGATTCTCGGATGCGTGGGTACCGTTGACGCGGTTATACCTGGAGCATGCACATCAGTATTCGTGAACGCGTTGAAAATAAACATGAGACTGACGCAGTCATGAACGCCCACGGCTTCGCATACTTCTCCGCGAGCATGAACGGCATGAGGTAGACCTCGCGCAGCGCCCGCTCGGTGAGGACCGAGTCGTACCCGAACCGGTCGTTCTCCTTGTCGTTCGCAACGAAGTGCTTGATGCATGCGCCAATGCCGCCTGCCTGAAGCCCCTTGACGTACGCCGCGGCGACCATGCCCGACAGGTGCGGGTCCTCCGAGTACGACTCGAAGGAGCGGCCCCCTAGCGGGTTGCGCTGCGTGTTGCACGTCGGGCCGAGGAGGATCGACGCGGCCTTGAGCTTCACCTCTTCCGCGAGGAGGTCCTTCGCCATCGTCTCGATGAGCGCGGTGTCGAACGTCGCTGCCATCGCGGTGGCGGACGGGAGACACTTGGCGGGGGTGCTCATGAAGAAGTAGTTCCCGCGAGCACCTAGCGCGAGGAATTCGATCAGTGTACAAATGACGAGGGAGGTGAGGGAGATGGGCGCACCGTTCGGCCCGTCGGTCACCTTGACTGCGGGGATACCGAGGCGGGGGACAGCATGGGTGTGCCAGAAGCCGACGCCTGCGGTGAGGAGAATGGCCTCGTCGGTGGTGAGCTGTTCAACAACCTCCGGGATGGATACTTTGGCGAAGTCAGATGGTGGCATCGTGAGTATACGCGTGTCTGATAAGCCCCCAAGACTGCAATAGACGAGCAGGGGGGTGATAGGGGAGCACACGACGAGACACGGTTCTTATACCTGCCCGACGGCTCCATACAGTATTTCCGAGGTTTTCCCGGAACCTCGTCTTGAGCCGAAGCGACTGCCGGGGTCCCGATTAGGCCATCCGCGGCACGACATATACGCAACTATCTGTCCCATTCTGAGGAGAAGTCGGTGCAGAGGTCGCCCTTCACGAATGACGCACCCAGAGGGTGGTTTTCGACAGAAGCTTGCACTACGATCTGGCCACGATTAGGGGCGCCGACGCTTGGTGAAGAGCAGGTCCCGGAGCCCCGGTCCCTGGAATGTGGCGCAAAGGGAGCATATGTCCTTAACAAGGTGCTGGTGCCAGCGCTCGATGACCTGGCCATTGCACGAATGACCGACCATGTGAGTTGTCGTTGCCAATGACGACTCGAAGGCGAGGATGTGCTCCGAAGTACGCCGCCCGGAGAAGCCTCGGGTGTATCTCCAAGCTTGTATTTACGTTTGTCGAAGAGCGTGTTCAGAGTTGATGATGGCTTGCCTTAATGGCGGCACAGTGGAGTTTGATTGGTAACGAGATCAGGAGTTCAAGTAGGTCGTTCACCAGCCCGCTGCGGAGCCGGTCTTCGGTCCGACTTATTCTACCTAGACGAGATTGTAAAGACATGGTCGCCGTCGCCGTCGCCGCTCTGAAGCACGGATGGGGTATTTTGACATTTGAATCATCCTGGCTGAAGGTGCGTTTGCTGCTAAAGGCCCTCGGGATCATGAGGACTCACTTTGAGCTCCATCGCCTAGCCACCCCAACTCATGCCGACGGGAATCCCTGGATCAGACGTTGGTCGCAATCTGCCGAGCGGTCGATTTTCGCCCTTCACCGCAGTTTGCACGAGGTTAGGTAGTTGCCGGGAACGCGAAACAATCTTCGCGAGAGGGTTCTGATCGCTGCGACGCATTATGATGGAGAGAAACCATTACCGTCCCGTGCGTACACCGCGAAAGCAGTGCTCGGCGCAAGTCGAGTACCGCCAACTACGGAAAAACGGGGGATGAACACCATGGGGTATAAGCGAAGAGTGGAGCAGCGCACCGTTCACGTAGCCGTATGTCGGCGGCACATCGAGAAAACAGAAGTTCCTCGCTCCAGCGCGACCCGAAGGAAGACGAGTTCGAGTCTTCGAGAACTATGCTCTCGGTAGCAACACCAAGACTTGGAAGGCGCATGTTCATCGATCCTCCGCCCAGGTCATGAAGACGGTGTCTGTTGACGTCCATGGTGCCTAGTCTGGCCTCGATAAAACTTGTATAATGCGGGCGTAATGCACACCCTATTCCACCATATCCTCACGCGATACAGAATCGCACCCGCCAACGGTTGTGCCTGGAAGCATGTTTCGCGAGAAGTCCGAACTTTGATTGTCTCAGGCCACGTATAGGCCTAGGTCATATTGAGAAGAAAAGCCGGTGCCAAGAGCAGTTTGTTGACGGCAAGGACAGTCCTGGACGAAAAGAAGATGCAGATCCAGACGAGTTTAAGCACACCTTTCATGCCCAGCCCTGTACCCCTGCACCCCGGCATGGTCAAGAGCAGGGCTTGGAGCTATACAAACCGAGCGTAGGGGGTGCGCATATAGTCGGCCTATGCGAACGCAAGAATACTGTAGCTAAGTACGCACCGTGTCATCTTCCAGTCTCCTCAGCTCAGGCCTTCAAACATCGATCGATCCACCACCCAGGCTGATGACCTCGTGTATCACACCTTCGCCCAATTCCCGTCTCTCATTACTCCGAGTCGGTCCCCATCCCCTACCCCGCGACCCAGTCAAGATGTTCGATGAGGAAGCAATGATTCTCCATCGTCAAGACCAAGTATTGCCAAGAAGTTGAGAGCCGACAAGGAGAATACCATAAGATCTCCGCAGGCAAGTCATTTTGTGGACAGAGGGCACAAAGGGCAGCAGCACGAGTTCTAGTCGGATACGACGGACAGTTCCTGGTGGTTCACGAAAGAGGTGTGGTAGACAGCTGGAGAGGAGTCAGATCATGGAAGCGCCCGATTGGATCGTGGGTTCGACTCTCACTTGGACGGACTTTCGACTTCTTGGCAACTCCCGTCATCTTCATCCTCACTTTCATCTTCCGATGAGTGGTAGGACTCGAACGCAACAAGCAAATAACAAATGAAAGTCAGAAAACCTCTTCAATCTACGGCCCTGAGAAGGTTCAATGAAACCCAATAATACATCGGCGCGGATCCGGTTTCGATAGTACGCGTTTATCAATTCCAGTATCTCTTTCACTTCATCCATTACACAGCGGTGTCCCTAGCAACACCATACAAATTTTCTCCTAGCAGAAACCATATGGAGATCAACAGATCCAGCTTCAACGTTCACAATGTCTCGGTTCCACCTACGCTGGACTCGGACTCTGCCACCACCATATGCATCACAAACGGAGTCAGGAGGGATACAGAGGTTTGGCTCCCTGACGGGAATTGCATTGTCGTCTCGAAAGACACGGCTTTTCGTGTCTACCAAGGCATCCTTTCTCTCCATTCAGAGGTCTTCCATGACCTGTTCTCTCCCGCGAATCCCAGCAGTGGCGATGATGTCGATACCATGGACGGCTGCCCGGTGATCCAGGTAACAGATGAATCCCGCGACGTTCGTCGACTCTTCCTTGTCATATGTTGCGGAAAGGAGTATGTTTCTGACCTATGGTTGATCTGCAGAGACTGACGGCTGGATGATAGTTATTATCATGAGAAGGATGAGCCGAGGCCAGTGCCGTTCTCAATCCTCTCTTCCCTCATTCGCATGGGACACAAGTACGCTATTCCGAGGCTTGTGGATGAAGCACTTGCCCGCCTGAAGAAATATTATCCTACCTCCTTGTCCGCCTGGGATGACGTCGCCACACGTGCTCAATATGTCACCGCGCTCCCCATGGACGCCTTCGAGGCCGTCAGGCTCGCCCGCCTCACGGAAACGCCCTCCATCCTCCCCTTGGCGTTCTTCACCTGCTGCAAGAACGCGCGGTACCACGCCGCGTTCGAGCCGGTGAACGACTGGCTGTGCGCGAAGCCGGGGAACCTCGCCCAGCGGATGCTGAAGTGTGAGTCTTGCCTCGCGTCTTTGAAGCGATGCGATGAGGAGACGCGCATGCGAGTCTGGAGTGAGCTTCCTGGTTACTTCGATTTGGAGGTTGAAGGCTAGCCGACTTCCGCGGATTAGGAGGTGGTGGATGAGTAACATGTACGTTAGTGGTGTTCAGCGTACCTCTTATTCTCCCAGAGCCGCATATTGCACGTGCGAGAACGAGGGGTCCGGCATAGGTATACGTTGCATATGTATATCGGGCTGCCAGGATCATGATTCCGCCGAGACGTGGCCGCTGCAAGGAGCTAAGAGTATCTTGTATTCAGTGGTTTGTACTCACCCTTATCTCTGATTAAATCCTATAGGAGCTTCAAATTGCTAAAACATTCGCGAACGATACTCTCACTTGAATTCTCCAGCCGAGTCCCCCCAATGACGTGAGATCGGTGTAACTTCAAGCAGAATTCAGGTTGCAGCCGTACAACGAGACTGTAACTTGAGGCTTCAAACAATATTTCGTATACAGATGGAGAGAGACACTTACATGTTTCCAGGAGTCGCATATGAGAGGGAAGTGTAAGGGACGATGGGCCGTGAAGGAGCGGAATCAAGCCCTGGGCGAAATGACATTCTCTGAAAATGGTATGTTGAGCGCCCAACCGACCGTTCCGGGAACACCCGGCAGACCAACAAGTGACCGGCGCTAACTTCGGTTACACTTTGTCTTGAACCCTCCGTGCTCGCCCTTCCCAACAACCGTCCCTTTCGATACTAAGGCCTGAGTTTTTGGTACAAAGCTCCTAACAATTTCTGGAATAAGCTCAGAAGTTTGGATGTTCTCCACCTCTAGTCAAGCTCAACGAGAAATGACTCCGGCTAAGCCGCATGATACCCCATCGTCGGCACCGACCCCAGGTGACGTCAAATATGGAAACTTCTCTACTGACTTAGACCGACCGGCCTATTGTCTCATTTTCCGACCGGATACCTTGACCCCTTATACGAGTCTCCTTACCCCCCGATCGGCGGTTGATTTGCAAGGTCGTGTCCCCGACGTACATTCCATTAAATATGTGAATACACATCGCAGCAAGTTGGAGCTGGTCTGATGCTGGTATATAATACGTCTGGTAGTCCGCGAGGGACCCAACCCCACCTTGCACCTGCCATACACTCGCACGATTTCGCTGCCAGAATGTCCGTCCCCAAGTCTAACATGCGCTATGGTACGTGCATCCCTCCTCGCCTTCGCGTGTGGCATCTCTCACCACGCAAATCGTTCAGTTCGTCTGGGAAACTCAGGTCTGAAAGTTTCGAAGATCATTCTCGGCACCATGCAGTACGGCAGCACCGACTGGGCCTCTTGGGTCCTCCCCGAGGAGGAGGCGATCAAGCACATCAAGTTCGCGTACGTCGTCCGTCTCTTCATCGATCCCCTGTTTGTGCTTGACTCCTTCCTCTTCACTGGGAACAGCTGGGAGCACGGCATCACCACGTTCGACACCGCGAACTGCTATTCGAATGGCGTGTCCGAAGTCATCCTCGGAAAGGCGATCAGGCAGCTCAACCTCCCGCGCGAAGAGCTTGTCATCATGACCAAGGTCAGCAGGGCTCCGTACTCCGAGCTGAGGTGATATCCTCACTAGGATTGTGCGGCAGGTGTACTTCGCCACCCCGGACGACCCTGCGAACAGCTTGTTCAGGAAAGGCCTGACGCCCGAAGATGTCGGCATTATCAACCAGCACGGGCTGAACCGCAAGGTGCGTGTCCTATATACTGACCGACAGTGTGCAGTGGCTTCACCTGTCATCGTGCTGTACGTTGTTCGGATTCAGCCAGCTGACTTGGCATGTCCCAGCACATCTTCGACTCGGTGAAGGCTAGTCTGAAGCGCCTCCAGCTTGACTACGTCGATGTCCTGCAATGTACGTAAACATTTCTCTCACTCGCTGGTCGACGTAGCCGTTCCTAACACGGATGTACATATCTAGGCCATCGTTTCGACTACGAGACCCCGATCGAGGAGACAGTGAGTCTCACAGACGTCTCATCTGACTCGTACGAAGGCGTTGATCGGGATCCTGAAACAGATGCGCGCTCTCGACGACCTCGTCAAAGCCGGCTACGTCCGCTACATCGGCATGAGCTCCTGCCACGCCTACCAATGTACGTCCAACCCCCTCCCCTCTCATATCCCCGCCCCGCCCTAACTCATCGCCTCCTCTCCAGTCCAACAGATGCAGAGTGCGCATCCAGACATCGCCTACCTCCGTTCTGTGTCATCCCTGCTGACCATCATGACGCATACACAGCGTACGCACTCGCGCACAACCTCACGCCCTTCATCTCGATGCAGAACCACTACAACCTTGTCTACCGCGAGGACGAGCGCGAGCTGTACCCCGTCCTCGCACAGCTCGGCGTCGGCTCCATCCCCTGGTCCCCGCTCGCCCGCGGCATGCTCACGCGCCCCGTGTCCTCCAATGCGCAGACCCTGCGCGCCGAAGGCGACTGGTGCGTCCGAGTCCTCCTTCCCGAGGATATCTATTATCTATAGAGGAGTGCGCTGACGCGGCGCGCAGGTACATGCCGTACAAGGACCAGTCGACGACGGACATCATCGGCAAGGTCGAGGCGCTCGCGAAGCGTAAAGGCGTGAGCATGGCGCAGGTCGCGGTCGCGTGGATGCTCGCGAAAGCGGGCGTCACCGCGCCCATCGTCGGCACGACGAGCCTTGCGAACCTCGAGGACATCCTTGGTGAGTGCTCGTGTGATATATCGCGATCGGGGCTGAAGCTGAAGGGAATGGATAGGCGGCCTGGACGTGCGGCTGACCGAGGAGGAGATCAAGGAGCTGGAGGAGCCGTACCGGCCGCAGCCCATCATGGGACACGAGTGAGGATCGACATATGTTTACCATGTTAATACACCGCTGGTTGAATGTGTGGATGGCAGTAGTCAAAGCAGGCACGAGGGGGTGGATTTGACGAGGATACAGGAGTGTGGGGGTCGGGGACGGGGCGTCAGGAGGAGAGCAGGCATTGTGGCTACAGGAGACGTTCCGCGATAAACAGCCGTTACTCCTCCGGCTCCGGGATGTTCGGCCAACTATCCCTATCGGCCCCGAGTCCGAGCATCAATGGCAAGATGTCCCACAGAGCCTGGACTTCTATCTCATCGACCTTCGAGAGCGTCTTCCTGCACCCCGCGCACAGCCGTCGCCAGCCTCCGTCGCCCCAGAACTCCTTCGCGATGGGCTTGAGCGCGTTGTCCTCGGAACACGGTGGAGAGACGTTTCCGCCACGGAGTATGTCGAGCCGAGCCTCCCTCGCTGCCTTGCAGGAGGCCGTGCTCGAGCAGCCCGAGCAGGGCACGTAGGCGAGCAGGCGCAGTAGGCGGGTTGCGTATGCCTGGCCCAGAGACTCCTTTGCCGAGATGAGCTTCAGCTGATCCAACACGGGAAGGGCTGCGATCATAGGTTCAACAGAGCCATCGCTGCGCCTCCGGTAGCCCGTTGCGATCTTAGTGCACACCAGGAGAGCGGTCGGGAGGAGGGAAGGGGTGTTTGTCAGCCGCGCGAGCGCCACGACCGCCGGCGCGTCTTCGTCTGTGGCTGTCACATAGCGCGCACGGGAGTCGGGATCCCTCCACTCGGCGAGGTCGGTGGGATAGTACTTCTTGAGGCGGGAGAGGGCGTGGTCTAGGATGTCCTGGAGCCCATATTTGTGCCCCATACGGATGAGTGAGGCGAGGACTTCAATTGGGACGGCAGTCAGAACATCCCCGTCGTAATAATAACTGAAGAGCAACGTTGATCGTGAGGCAAGAAAGATGGATCAGATTGGAGTACAGCGACGTACTTCTTTCCGCAACAAAGGACCAGGAATAGGCGGCGGATGTCGTCCGGCGAGTCACTAACGGGGACGACGGGGCACCCGTCCATCGTCTCCACGGTGGCTACGTCCCCGTTTGGAAGGGAGAAAAGGTCACGAAAGATTTCTGACCTGAGGGATAGGATGCTTCTATGAACCCGAAACGCCACCGTGTTCGCCGCGACGACGACAATGTTCCCGTCCGAGAGTCACACATCTTTGTCTCGTAGGACGCCAGATGATGCAGATTCCGCGGCACCATCTTGGTCTCTATCGTCGTTATCGTCTGTGCGTGTGCGCTTGCGAGATGGACCTGTGTTAGAGGACATGGCGCGTGCCTCCGTCTGAGTCGGTCTCGAGCTGGATGAGCCCGGATGGGAGGACGATGTGAAAGCAGGTGGGGAACGCCCACTGCGCGTTGGCGCAAACGCGTCACATCCCCGTGACCTGTGCGGACGCGTTACGTATCAGTCACACTGCTTTAATCTTCAAAGCTTCCGTGGCCGGCGCGATCTTATAGTCTAGCGGGGTGTTCGTCAGCCGTGCGAGGTCGACAGTGACTGCCAGCGCACCGTCTTCGCGCGTCGTGGTGACGTAGCGCGCGGGGGAATCAGGGTTCTTCCACGTAGTACTTGTTGAGGCGGAAGAGCGCGTAGTCCAGCACGTCTTGGCTCGCTCCATCCGTGCAAGAGTCGGTGGGTGAGGCCTTGATGAAGTGAGACACACCCTCACTCAAAGTGTTTTGCAGATGAGCAGTCTGGAGGTGCTCTAATATTGCTGGACTGCATTTGTCTTCCAACGGCCGCAATCGCATGTAGGCAGCAGCCTGAGGAACATTACTACATACATTATACATAGACCGTAGAAGGGCCATAGGAAGTCGGATAACCCAAAATTAATGCTGAGGATTCAATGGTGTAAGTACATGTACAGGGAGTGGGCAAAGACAGCATTGAACGGGAGCAACAGAAGTGAGCATTGCGATGGGCTAGCACGAAAAGCAAAGGGGAATGCAGTGGCGAAGTATACCACTAGCAGTGACAAGGGGGTGCTTTGATAGTGATATAACAGGGTGTGAGACCTTGAGACCGTATCAGCAAAGCAAACAAGTGCCTTCAAATGCAATGCTAACAACTCACCGAACCTACGGAATTCATGCCAACGACCGGACGGCATTAGGCTCCCCCAGTCCCGCCCGCTCCGCCCGGCCACACGTCCTCGCCGATCTCCAGGTCAAAGTAGCTCGGCAAGTTATGCCAAACGTTCCTCACCTCCCCCGCGTCGGTCTCCTGGAGCGCGCGCCTGCAGCTCTGGCAGAACTGGTCCCATGGCGCGTGGCCCCACAGCCGCGACGCGATCGGCCGCAGCGCGTTCTCGCTCGTGATCGGCCGCAGCCCATCGTCCTCCCACAGCACGTCGAGCGGTGCCTTCCGCGCACTCGCCGCGCGCGGTGCAGCCGGGGCTCGGGACGGTCGCGAGGAGGGCGAGCGCTGCCACATGTCCCATGCACCACTGATGACACACTTGTGGCCGTCGCGCCGGAGGATCTGGAACCAATTCGCCATCAGGACAATGCCAGTGATGGGCCACGACAGCGGCCGCCTCCTGCAATACCGAGGGAAAGTAGTAGTGCTTACCTCCTCGCGCAGAGGGTACGACGACGCGCTGACGCGCGAATCTGCATCGGGGTCGACGTCCATGGCTTTCGGGGTGAACGCCAGTCCGATGCACGGCGACGCGATCCCCGTTGCACTGTTGTCCGGGTCCTCCTTCTGGGCGAAGACTGCGAGGCAAAGGCATCAGCCACACCGACGCGACGGTGAGGAGGATGGACCCACAGGGCCAGAGGAGGAACGCGACCCATGCGTTCGCGACGCGCTGCAGGGCGCGCGAGTGCCTCTCCCGGCGTACCATCGGCGGGCCATTCGGCTGAGGACAGGACTGCATCGTCGACGTAGGCACAGACGGCTTCCAGGACGTAGCGTTCGCCGTCCGCAAGGCCGAGCTCGACTGCACTGTCGCGCAGGGCGCGGATGAGGCCGCGCACCGTGAATGGAGGGTCGAAGACCCAGGTCGGGGGTTCTGCCGTCGCGCGGCGGACCCAGTCGGGGATGTCGAGGGGGGCGTAGCGGGGGTCGTCGAAGATTGTGAGAAGAGCTCGACTCTGGCGCGCAGTTCGTCGATAGGGGACGATGTCTGAGCGAGAGGGAGGATAAGACTCGCAATAGAGTCTGGCATTGGGATTCCAGTCGGGAGGTGAGGAAGGACCAGTCGCGGGACCGGGTACAGATGAGTTTGTCCGAGCGAAGGGAAAAATTGAGTCTTGCCTTGCCTTGGTGCCAAATGTCGTCGTGGTAGACTGTGGTTAAAGAAAAAAATGCTCATGTAGGCCTAGGGGCAGCGCCACGCAGGGTCTACGTCCGAGTCCGTACTAGCGGAAAATGGAATGCCCCGATCTGGAGCGCAGCCAGGATCGAGTAGAATATACAGCTGCGCGCAAACTGAAATTCATAGAAGACGTCGTTTCATAGTATGTCTTTTACGATCTGTTCACTGTCAGCATCCATGCGCTGTCAAAGTTCTCGGAGGCAAGTCCCTGATTGGATAGCGTGTCCGACATTTTAGACTCTGAGATGAGTTCATGAGGTGAAATACAAGAGGATAGTGATGACTGTTGTGTCCGGGCGGCGGGGACCCTGATGTGAGCTTCGAGGGGAACCAAGTCCGCTCCGGCAAGGATGTGACGATTGTGACACATTTGGCGCCTACAGAAAGTCACCATCATGTCAAGGCGCTTCCTGTCACATTTCTTGAACTCCAACCACGACAAGCATGGGCGAAACCGTCGAACCAAGACCTTCAACGAAGCTGAGCCTACTGAACATCTGGCTGTACGAAAACCACATTACTTTACATCCAGGCATATCGATCATCGACCATCCCAAATCCGGAATCGCAGTGATGGCGACGACCCCGGACAGGCCGATCCTTCACCCCGACAGACGTAGGGCGATTCCCCTTAGTTTAGACTGATCCGATAAATCTAACGCCTTAAACTTATACAGTCGCTATAATACCCAAACATTCTATCCTTTCCACAAGGTTCTGCAAACTCGCCCCTCGAATACCTTTCCACCCGTACGGCCATGGCGCCACGCTAGCACTATCCCTCGCATTGTTCTCGGAACAGTGAGTTTGCATCTTATCATTCTCGCAGAAAGGCCCCGTAGAACTTTTGTGGTTGGTTTTCAACATGGTCACCAAACGAATATTGATTGATCCAGGATTTGATAGGCTTCTGGGCACCGAATCACGATGGCACGGGTATCTACAGTCTCTCCCTGCGACCACAGTGCCAATCGCTCGGCTGTGGGGCCATCCCAGCGCATTTCACGATCCAGATGCAGTCGGTGCCGCCCATTGGCTGCATGGAACCGAAGTCCAGTGCGAACTTCAGGACGAGGACGGCACGCCCCTAACGGTACGCATGCCTTCCACGCCACCTGTTATGAATCAACCTGAGATCGACGCTTTCATAGGAGGAGATAGATAACTTTTATCATGCCGAAGTCCGTCCGCTGCTGGAATCTGTAGACCTGCGATCGAGCCTCGCAGGGTTTCTCCATGCGTACTCGCTCGTCTGTTCTCGCGCCTTCCTGGTCGATGCGTATCACGGCCTGTCCATGGTGCCTGTTGCGGATGCGTAAGTACTCATCGACACCTCGAACTCGCCTCTAACTGCGGTCCAGCTGACTGGAGGGCGGTAGGTTCAACCACGCACACCACAATCACGTACAGCTGGCGGTAAGCACCTTCCGCTCGCATACTCCGATACCACTCACAAACTACCTATCACACAGAGCGAATACGACGTGTGTCCCGCCTGCGGATCTCTATTCGAGTGCCTGCACGATCGCCAGACCGGCGCGCTCGACGGCGAGGAAGACCGGCGAAGCCCTGTACCCCCGTCGATCGACTCGACCGACACAGTCGACATGGTCACGGTCTGCTCTGTGCCCCCGGGCGTCGAGGTGTTCAACACGTACGGAGCGACGCTGGGCAATGCGGCGCTCCTCGCGCGGTACGGGTTCGTCCTGGATGGTGGGGAGACTGACACGGTCACGTTTGGTTGGCCTGGATCCTCCCTCGAGCCCGAGATCGGGCGCGGGGGGCAACGGTGGGAGAGGGCGTACGATGTTGTGCGAGGTTCCGTGGAGGCAGTTATCTCAGGCAGCTCCCTGGTGTACGTGCCAGAGACGGACACGGAACGGTTGCGGACGCTGTCGATCAACAGTGATGGCCAGGTCTCCGTTGCATTGTTCAGTTGGGCGATCGTGGATGCTCTGCCACAGAAGGCGATGGACGTGCTGGGCGACATGGTCTTACGGGTCTGCTCGGCCTTGATGTGGTTCGAAGCGCTTCGCGATGCGGATGACGAGGACGAAATTCATGGACATGAACCATTCCTTGATCCTGAAGTAAGTGTACACCCGCCATCTGCTGCGCCCTTGCCATTCGTTGACACCATCCCCAGGCTGCGAACATATTGATCAGAGCCTCTAGCAGGCTGAAGCGACTTTGTCGCGCTAGAGCGGTAAATATGGGCGCAGAGGGCTATCGCGGGGAAAGCCTCGAAGCTATCGTCAAGGTGCTAGATGTACGCCCTTCTTGTTTTGGGCTTAAATGTCGACAGGGGGCGGCCGCTAACGGACCATCCATCTACAGGATCTTCCCGAAGACAGAGAGAAGACGCGCCTCGCGGTGGAATACCTCCTTTCCGAGCGCGCCATCCTGGGAGCCTGTGCGGCCGGCTGGGAGGACATGGAACGGATAATTGACTCCGAAACGCATAGCAGGACATCCGACGAGGACATGGGAGATACGACGGCCTGATGTCGGTCGATTGGAACGGTGCATAAGAATATTGATGATACAGGCGACATGCAAGCACAGTGGGACGCAGCATTCGGGAAGCAGGGGGAGGAAATCGTATCACAACAAGGACTCTGCCCCTCGTCACACAAGCCGACTCGACTCGTTTACAACAGATTTAGGATACAACTAGTCACGCGAGACTGACGTTCAGCCACATCTCCGGCTTCCCGCTGTCCTTGGACGTCGCTGGGTACGTCACGGCCGCGAAGTTCCAGTGGATCTTCGTGTCGGAGAGCTCAAACTTGAACGACGAGACGAGCACGTAGAGGACCGTCTCTGGAAAACACAGAGAGATGATCAGACGCTGCGGTGGGAGAAACGGGGTATGCAACACAGCCGCTCACTCATTTCGAGCTGGGAGAACTTGAACCCTCTGAAAGAATCTCGTCAGCATGAGCGTCTCAATCGCGTAGGTGATTACTCACATGCATGAGTAGCTCCCATTGGTGAACGTCATGCTGCACAACTGAAGTCAGCATACATATAGGATATACTCGATGTCTTCACCCCTACTAGAGGATGGGGGATGCAGGACGTACAGATGGGAGTAGATACCCGGAACGCGTGCCTCCTCGACAGAGCGCAGGAGGGGGCTGAGCCAGCGCTCGGGCTTCCACTCGCGCGCGTCCTCGCCCCAGATCGCCTTGTGCGTGTTCACGGCGCGCAGGTTGACGATGACGTTCGAGCCCTTCGGCACCGCGATCTCGGGGATGAGCGTGCCGTCCACACCGCGGATGGGCTCCAGGAGGGGCAGGACAGTGTCCGCGCGGGATCTGTGTCTCTGTGTCAGTCATAGAAGCGCACGGGAGGAGTGGCGGCACTTACACTCGGCTTGCGAGTGACGCTGGTGCATGGCTAGGCATGCGAAGCGTGGTCAGTCCGCAGGTGAGGGAAGGGTACCAGTTGCACTTACAGACGCAATGTTTCGCGGCAGATGGCGTCCAGGTAGGGGAGGGCCATCAGGTCGTCGAAAGGTATGTCTTCTCCATACGTTTCACGAGCATCCACGAGCTCTCTGCGGAGTTTCTCCTGGATCTCGGGGTTCTCGGCTAGGAGGTGTAGCACGCGCGATATCGCGTTCGAGGTGGTGTCCACACCGGCCATGATGAAGGTGCTGCACTACGGTGAGCATGTATTGAGGGTAACACCGTGGAGAAATACCACTTACGACATCTGCGATAGCAGCTCCTCATCCTCAAGCTTGTCTTTCTCCGCAGCACGCATATTCTCCCTCACTTTCTGATCATCAGCTCTACGCATCGGTCACCAAAGTGGAAATGCTCACATAAGATGCTCATCACGTCTCGCCCCTCTCCGACTGGATGAAGTATGGCATCATTCCCGCTCTCAATCAGGGCCTTCTTCGCCTCGTAGATCTCCTTCGACCGCTCGTACATCGTGTCCACAATGACCCTCATCCGCTGCACGCTCTTGTGCGGAACGAGAGCGACCAGCCAGCGGCGGAACCACGCGGGCCCGAGATAGTCCACAAAGGGGAGAACCAGCCGCATGAACTGTATCTCGGCGATCGTCGGGCTGGATAGGTATAGGCAAAGTCAACTCCGGCATACATACACCACACACCGAAGGGAAGTTGAGGACACGGGGAGACGCACAGGAAGGACTTGACGGCTTCCGTGTACTCGTCCTTGGTGTCTGCCACCAGAGGGTCGAACGAGTGCCCGAGCCCGCTCTGCCCAATAAGCTCGAGCGCGGTGCGGCCCATCCAGGAGGCTATGTCGAGCTTCTGCGGCCGGGCGCGCACGCGACTCTCAATCGCGAGGCGCAGCTATATCGACCGAAGATGCACTTAACACTGGGCAGCCTCATCAGGACGGGTAATTCACGCTACCACACCTTTCTCGTGATGTCGTAGAACGTCGGGGTCATGTTGCGTAGGTGCGCCGCGGAGAACACGGGCTGCAGCATCCGGCGCTGCTTCCTGTGCACTGCCCCGGCTGTGGCGAGGAGCCCCGGGCCCAGGAGAAGCTTGACTGCCCTGTGGGAGGGGAGGCAGAGGGTCAATGCCATGAACGGGCTGTGGTCTCGACACACTGGGGGTTCCGTATATCGTACGTTGAGGATACGCTGCCCTTGGTGAATATGTCCCTCTCTTGGTCCTTGACGAAGATCGCATGCAGTGCCCTCGGGTCGTACACGTGCAGCGATCTGGCCTATACCTCGCCGTCAGGGCTGTTCATTCGGGTCGTGGAGAGGACGTACGCCGAGAACACCGTGCAGCTTGGAGACAGGCCCGTACGTCTGTATTAAGTCGTCTGTGAAAGCCCAAGAGTCATGGGCCGCCAGCTTCAACAGGTCTCCTGTATGCCGCCCGGTCAGACCCACCTTTCCATGGCCCAGAAGAGGGCGTACGCACCTGTGATCCACGATGAAGACGGCGGTCCAGGGATGTTGTCGAATGCGGACTTGACTAAGAAGTTCCTGAAGACGCGCCATAAAAGGAACGCGGTCACGAGAGGGATAACGGCGAGCGGAAGCGATAACGAGAACGACATGAGTGGTGAGTGAGGTAGAACGGGTGAATGCTATCTTCTAACGATTGTGGGGTTCTTAAAAAAACGGGGGGTTAGGTTAGAGTTTCCCAGCTGTCAGCGGTAGAAGAGACCGTATTTGTCCACCTTTAAATTTCGCCTCTTGCCGAATTCAATGACTCGATTTAACGCGGGAAGTGCGGTGAGTCATTTGAATCTGTTCAAACCTGTTACAGAAAAGCACAGCAAATGTGAAACACGAGTCACAAAGCCGACAGCCAGTGTACATGGCAGCCACTCGTGATGCAATCTAGGTAGCACTGGACACGCGAGGAATTCAGATATTCTGGGTGGACCAAACAGGGATCAACATCAATACTGGCAATAGAGAATGTCACTTTTTTCTAGAGTAGGAGTAGAACTCCAAGTTTCGCAAAACTTCAAGTTCCGACTGACATTATTTCCTCGCGTACCGGACTACGCCATCGACATCTCTATCCCATCAACGTCCACGCCTCTCTGCAACACATCCGAGTCATCAGCGTCATCTTGAGTTCAGAGTGACTCTAGCGATACCGACATCGGTCGACACATACCTTTCGCGCGCAAGGCTTCGTGATCCGGTGGCACACCCACACCCTGAGCTCCTCGATGTCCCCACACTGCTTCAGCACACTCTTGACAAACCAGTGGTCCACCGCCCGGCACCAGCCCACGTCAAGCCGCCTTAACCCCATCGTGACCGCAGGGATGCCCTTTAGCGCGTCCTCCAGCGCGTCCTCGGACGCGTCCTTCCACCCATTGATGTCTAGGTCTGTCGGCTCCCAGCCGGAATGGTGCAGGAGCCCGCCCAGCGCCGCATGAGCGAGGTTTGGGCTCCTGCGCACAGTGATGGCAGAGGTCAAGCTGAAAGGTCAAAGGAGTCAGAAAGGTAGTACTAGGCCTGTGCATGCCCAGCCTAGTGAGCCGCGCGCCTTTCCAGTTGTCGAAGAACTCCGCGACGCCCGCGTCCGTCAGCTCCGGGGTGCCGACTACTAACTAGCGCGAGCGGCGCTCGGCGCTGCGCGTGCGGCTTGACACTGCGGAAGAGCTGCGCGTCGGTGACGCTCAGGTGCCCCGACTAGTGCTGCCGCGGAGCGGAGCTGGAGTTCCTCTGGAGTGTCGGCTATCAACTCCGAGCAACTCTGAGGCACTCCAGAGGACTCCAGAGTTTGTCATGTGACCAGACTGTCCCTCATGCAGAGCGAGCGCGGCGGTGAGGTTGGACGAGGTGCTTGGCAGGCCAGTAATCCACGGGCTGCTGGGAAGGATGGATTGCGTGCACATTACTTACAAAAATGTACTGCAGAAGATACTCTCCTCGATTATACCCCCGCGTCCAGATTCTGGCTGTTTGTGAGGTCGCACTGGCGTCTAGACCGCTCGCGCGCTGGGCAGTGTAGTGGCTCCTCCACCTTGCACCCTATACAGGAGGATCTGCAATGCTCTTGAAGTTGGCGTTTGAGTAAGAAATTTAAATAGGCATCCTATAAGTTCGCATCATGGGTCTTGAATTCTGGACTGAACCCAAATTGCCCCCGCCGTGATGGTTATATTGTCATGCTCGCGAATCGCGACGGCAGCGTGCACAAGGTTCGGAGCTGCATGTCTTTTTTTCAGATTTGCTAGAAGGAGGGCCGGAAGCTCGCGATGGGATACCTGGGAATGCAATGGGAAAAGAGAGAACAGGTCGCGCGAACGGGCATACTTGCCTCGCGAGGTTGATGGCGCGACGGACTCATTCACCTCGCGCAGGGTAGTGTTGGGAGCGCCTTCAATGCTCGCCAGCCACCTTCAACCTCCGCCATCATTCCTTGCCTCCTATAGAAGGTTGCTGGTAGCCGAGGTCCTAGACGCCCACTCCAGAGGAACTCCATTCCTTCCAGTGGCCACGACCCATGTCCCTTGCGGACTTTCGAGCTGTTCTTCGGAAAGGCAACCACCGACCGGCGCCCGGCCCAGATCTCTGGGAAAAGTGGTGCCTCAAGTCGCTCACTGACTTCTCTCTCCAGCTCGTCCTTGATCTTGTCAACTATGAGATCACTACCTCCCATTTTCCCGACTCCGTCAAGCCTGCGCTCATGTCCACCATCTTCAAGCGCGGAAGCCGCATGGACCTCGCCAACTATCGAGGCATTACGTGCTCCAACCTCCTCAAAAACCTCCCTTTCACCTGGCTCAACCACTTACTCCTTCCCTTCCTTACTGACAATCACATCCTTCCAGAAACCCAGATCGCCACTCACCCAGGTGTCCAGGCACGCGACCTCACATCCTTTTTGGCACAGGTGGAGGCATATGCTCATCGCCATAAGCTGCCCCTCTACCTCCTTCGTCGTGATCAGCGCAAGGGTTTTGACCGCCTAGAGCCCGAGGGTTTTTATGATGCTGTGCGAGCATATGGGCTGCCAGCATTGCTGATTGCACTTGACTCCTCCGCTCAAGCGGATGTTCCGTACCAGGTTAAAACAGCTCATGGCCTTACTGATCCCTTTACAGTTTCCGGTGTCACCCAGCAGGGCGGGGCTTTCTCCCCACTGAAGTCAACCATGACTACAAGCATGCTCAACCATTGGCTCTGGGACTCGCTCCATGATGAGCAGCAAGTTGTTTTCTCTTCATGTCAGGCCCAATGCAGGAAACCCCACAACCCAGCGGATGCACTGTCGCTTCCCGCTCATATGGTCGAGGCTATGGATGATTCCGTCATCATTTCTCCTTCCTTGCCAGCTTCTAAGGCCGCGGCAGTTGCTGCAGAGTGCTTTCAGGCCGCTTACGGCTGGGAGACCAACTGGCCCAAGTCCCTCCTTGCCATGCTTCATGTTCCCAATCCTCCACCAACAGTGTCCATGCCGTCAGTTAATCCCAATGATCCTGACTCTCCTCATCTTATATGCCATGATGTGCTTGTCTCCACGTCTCATTGCGACTTTCTTCGCATTCAGATCAATGACCCGGTTACCCAGTTTCAGAAAATTCGTCAGCTCATCCTTGACTTCCGGTTCCCTAATCTTCACACTCGCCTTCCCCTCACTGTGCTTCAACGTGTCATATCCCAATGCCTCGTGTCGCACATTCGCTCCTACCTTTCCTATCAGCCTATTGCACGTGACCACGCTGCTGAACTGGATCGTCTTCTCGCCTGCCGCGTTCATGAATACCTCCGGTTCCCATTCCAGTTTAATTCGTCCTTGCTCTTCCTCCCTCTTTCTGCTCATGGCTTTGCATTTCCATCTCTATCCATGCTTAATGACCTCGCCGCAGTGTCCGGACTTGTTCGTGATCTCAATCACCATGTCCCTGCTTTCCGTATCCTCTCACATATCACTTTGGCAGATTGGACCTGTATGTTAAATAAGTGTTGTTTTCCGCTTGAAGGTCCCTCTGCCCGATCCTTTATTCGCTCCCGCTCGGTTCTCCCTTTTGCTTGGATTGTGGCTCTCGAAGTCCTCCGGGCACTACAGTTGTCAGTTCGCCTCACTGACCAATCGTACCTCTTTTCCGGTGATGTTGCCCTCCGCCATCTCAGCCGCATCTTGCCTCCCCCTCCTCACTCTCCCTCCTCCCATGCCATCACAAACCTCGAGCGTGCTGGATATACTCACCTCTCTCAACTTGCAGCATGGCAACCGCTCGCTCCTAACAGCTCCGAGCTCACCTTCGCTTTCCACCTCATGCCACATCCTCATTTGGAGGCTGCACTTCATCCATTCGCAGCCTCACACGACTGGCCCCTCGTGCGCAACTGGCTGGGCACCCTTACTCTTCAACACCTCGTTGGTGCCTCTGCTGGATCACCACCATCACCCACCCCCCTGAACACTGACTCTGGGAGTCTAGGTGGGCATTCGCTCGCCCATGTACTTGGTGGACTTGGGAAGAGGCCCGGGAGTCTAGGCAGGCCTTTACCTGCCTGTGATAGTGCTGAACCCGGGAGACTTGGTGGGCTTTTGCCCGCCCGTGATCAAGATACCATCGCCCTTCTCTCATGCCTTGGAGACCGTTGGTCACTGGCGCTGCCCCGCATGCTCCGTCGTGACCTTCTCGAGTCCCTTCTCCTTGGCGCTGCCCTCATTTCACCCCTGCCCCCTCTCCCACAACCCTCCTTCCATGATGTTCTCACCTCCGACGCCTCCGCCATTGACCGCCCGACTTTCCCTCCTACGCTGCTCTCACACCATGTCACCTTTGCTGCTGCTACTTCCTCCTTCACCGTCGCCCTCTCCATTGCACCCACCGACCCTGCTGCCTCTAGTCTACATGGTGAAGCCTACGGCCTTGTGGCTGCAGCTTTGCTCCACCTACATCATCCCTCATCCCCCTCTCAGCTTACACCCACCCTCTACACTGATCATCTCACCTCCGTCCGCTTCATCAGCACTCACCGTCATACCCTATCTTCTCCCACCCGTTCTCCTCCCCTGACACCTGCCCTCCCCCTCTATCTCTGGCTCCTCAGCATCCTCGACCGCTCGCCCAACCCTCCCAACATCCAATATACTGCCGCCCATACCTCAAGCACCTCCATCCCAGCCCGTGCCAACCGTGTCGTGGACTCCATTGCCTCATCCTCCCATACTTCCCCTCCTCTGTCTGTCCCACTTCCCACTTTCTCCCTTCCAGATTTCATCCTATATGGTCCCTCTGTCGGTTATGTTGACACGTCCTCACTTCCCACTGCCCTCGCTGCCCTCTCTACCTCCCACCTCTGCTCACAGCCTACTTGTCACCCAAATGTTACTCTCTTCCGCCCTCTCTACGATTCTCATCCTCTCCCTGCCCATCCATACACTCACTCAGCCTCAGCGTACTCTGCAACTGTCCAACTCTATGCTCGCTCCTCCCAACTCGACCCAGCCCACACTCGCCATGCCCGTTTCCGGGATATCCCACCCACCTGTCATTTTGGCTGCGATGCCATCGAGACGGCACATCACCTCTTCGTCCACTGCCCACATTTCACCCACCTCCGTGAGGTTGCCTCCTCTTCTTTGCAGACTGACACGTCCGACCTCCTCACTGGTGCCGACATACCGCCCGCCCATTGTGACATGCTGCTGCATTACACCCGCAACCTCTTTCGTGACGAGCGCACCGTATGGCCCCAGCTCCTCTCCCATTATTACCTGGGGACCATGCCTCCTATCCCTGCGTCCGATCACAATCCACCTGTGGGCATGACTCGTCGTCTCACCACGCGCCTCTCCCAAATGTGGCATTTGGCCTCTATCCGCCTCGCTGGGCGCATCTGGGGCTGCTTCAAGCGTGAGCTCCATGGTTGCACTTCCCCGCCCCCACCTCTCCCCTCTCTCCCTCCTCATCTTTTGTACTTGACCCGTTGAACCTGCTCTCTACTTCCTGTGACTGCACTTACGGTACTGCTGTCTATACGGGCCGGCGAGGTTACATTACATAATGTTGCCTGAGTTATGTTACATAACGTAGTCGGTTCAATTTTATCCGTTATCCGTTATCACTCCGGAGTTTCCTGGAGTTGCATGCCGAGATGCCGTTCGGAGCGGAGTGGTCTGGAGTTCAGAGCAGACCGACTCTGCGGCAGCACTAGCCCCGACAGGTCGAGGTGCTCGAGCGTGGCGCCGACGGCCTCGAGCAGCCCGATGAGCGCCTTCTCGCTCACCGCGTCGCCGCGCCCGGGCGAGGAGAGGTTGAGCGACGCCAGGCGGCCGCCGGCGCCGAGCGGCTGGATGCACTCCAGGCACTCGTCGGACAGCTGGCCGATTTCTTGCAGCCGGAGCTCCTTGAGGCTCAAGCAGCTCTCCACGAGCACGCGCACGCATTCGACGAACCGGGGACTCTGCGTTATCAGGAACCCCCTGAGGTTGCGGGAGGCCTGAAGAAGGTTTGCCACGCAGGAGCGTGCACCAAAAATGGTCCTAGAAGCTCGAGATGTCTCAGATTGGGCGGGGAACTTGCCCAGGCGGTGATGACGGCATCGTCCATGTGCCCGCAGAACTTCAGACGGAGGCTGACAAGGTTTGGGTTCAAGGACGCAAGCGTGCGCAGCGCAGGCGACTTAAGATCTAGCGGATTTGCATAAGCAAAGTGACAACAACCTTGAACAGTGGGTGGTCTTACTGGGAGCATCGCAAAGGGTAAGACGTTTGTTCTCTATATTGTAGAAAAGCATGACGTTCTCGGCGGTCCGGCAACACGATAAGCCTGTCTGAGTGAACCCAAATACCAGAAGACGCTCACAAGCGCCTGTTCTTGGCCAATGCTTTTCCAATCTGATCCACGTTCATCGTTCCAATGTCACTCAGCACTCCAACATCGTCTATTTGGCTACTAATCACCTACAAGTGACTCAGCACCTGCATTGAATGGGAGAACGGGTCAATGGGACGTACATCTATACACATTGACGCAGGGCTGGGAAGATGGCGCTCCTCGTAGCTCACGACGTTGCGCGTGTCACCAGCAGGCTTTCGCTTCCGAGGGGCTGCAAGTTTCTTGAAGGGATCAGCACGAGAGGACTATGCGCATATAGTATGGGGTAACCACCCCAGCGGAAGATTCGCGGCCATGGTGTACTTTATCTGTATTGTTTCTCCGACTCATGTCGCATGGTGTAAGTGGAGGTCACAGCAGCAGACGTCATGGATTGCAGGTGGCAGTCGGCGTGACGCACAAACAGACGGAACAGGTTGAGGTGAAGGCGTCGATGTCGTGGTCGAGGAGCAAGCCGCGCAAGACGCGTCGCGACGTGGTCCACTATTAGGGTACAAACAAGGCACAACAACACGTCTGAGCCGCGGCAGCCCGAGTTCGAACCCGGCTGGGCGCAACGTCAAATCGCTTTTGGGCGGGCAGTGGTTCTCGATCTTTTGTAAAGACGAACGCACATGAAGGAGATCCAGGCAAGACACGACCGCACCCACAGCTCTCGCCATTTGGGGGAGGGAGCGGGGGTAGGGACAACGATCACGTCCACTCGCTCGCGTCCTTGTCCTTGTCCTCGTCGACCGGGGGCAGTGTTTCCGGGGAACGCCTCCCGCGGCTGCCGCCTCGCCACCTCGTTGTTCTTCAGCCACTGCGATACGACCGTTTTCGATCTATGCATGACGCCGGGGGCGGATGAGGGGGGCTTTGGGCTGTAGAATTCATCCCCCCCCGGGATGGTGTCCGAGTCGAAAAGCATTCGCGTAAAGCACTGGACAGTGCGGGTCGGGTTGGACGCCACGTCGTCCGTGATGCGGAGGTGCTGATCTTCATGGTATGAAGTAGTTTGAGCTCGTCCTTTTAGACCTCAACGCGTGCGAGGCGCTCGAAACGCGCGTTCCGTTTCCGTTACTATCCGCAGCCCTAGCTAACTTCCACGAGCTCGTGCCTAGCGTCAGGAAACGGGGCTTAGATTCAAAGTTACATCTCCGAGCCGTCAGCATCTGCGTGCGGCTACACCGGCAAATATACCTATCTCACGTCCCAATGCTCGGCCAACTGTCCTTGTCGAGCGCCACACCGAATGTTGTCGGCAGGCCAGCCCATATCCACCTCGATTCTTCTTCGTCCACTACCGTGAGCGCTGCTTGGCAGCTGGCACAGAACACACGCCAGTTGTCGCCCCAGAGCGTCGCGGCCATGGGCTGCAGGACGGCCCGGCGGTAGAGCGGTGGGTCCGGGAAATCGTTCCGGCTACGGATCGCAGACAGCGGGGCCTCTCTAGCTGCGCTGCATGCCGCGGGCGTCGTGCAGGCCGCGCACGGGGCCGAGGCGATCAGGCGGAGCGTGCGCTCAGCGCACAAATGCATCAGGTGCTCCCGCGCCGCGATGAGGAGCAGCTGGTCGGCGAGGGGGAGCGAGGTGATCCCCCACAGGGTCGGGACACCGCGTTTGAACCGGCGTGTCGTTAGAAGCTGGGTGCAGAGCAGGAAGGCGGGCGGGAGGAGGGACGGGGTGTTCGTCAGCCGCGCGAGTTCGACGACCTCCAAGGCGTGCCGGTCCTTCGCCGTGACGTAGCGCGCACGGGATTTCGCGTCCCTCCACGCAGCGAGGTCGGTGGTGTAGTACTTCTTGAGGCGGGATAGTGCGTGGTCTAGAACGTCCTCGACCGCGTACTTGTGGGACATTCGGATGAGGGAGTCGAGGATCTCGAAAGGGACGGCGATCAGCGTGTCGCCGTCGTAGTAATAGCTGGGGGGTGATCGCGATGAGGGGGGAAGCGGCACTAAGAGCGGCACGTGGCGACGTACTTCTTTCCGCAACAAAGAACTGAGAGGAGGTGGCGGATGTCTTTGGATGCGTCGCTGACGCGGACGATCGGGCATTTCTCCATGGTCTCTGTCGTGGCCGCATCCGCGTTGGGGAGGGAGAAGAGGTCGCGAAATACTTCGGACCTGCGGGACAGGGTGCTCTTGTGGACTCGAAACGCGACGTTATCGGCGGCGATGACAACGATGCTCCCGTCCGACAACCATACGTCATCGTCCTTTCGCGGTGTAGATGTAGGCAGATCGATGTTCTCGTCTTCGTCCTCGATGCGGGCTCGCTTGCGAGATCGTGCAGACATACAGACTTGGGGGTTGTGTTGTGTGATTGGCGAAGACCGGTGGCAGGGAAACTCTGAGGAGGCGAGTCGGTTGAGGACGGTAGTGAAGGAAACGCGTCGAGTCACGACGTGACGGAACGTGTTCTTGCCTTTGTTTCGGTTCGGCCTTTGCCGCTTTACACGATCTCCGACCGGAATCTCCTTCACCGGCGCGCTTAATTCACCGACTGGAAACGCTTTCTATTCCTCCACCACACTCTCTACTGTTATCATCATTCTGCCCCACGCATTGCCTCAAATGCACGACATCTGTTCCTCAAAAGACCCATGACTTGACTCGTGAGCTGCTCGTATCATGACCTTCGACATGCCGGCAGCGCCGAGTGGATATATCGCTTGTTGGGAAATAGACCGAACGGCGGGAGGTAGAGGGGGCATGGGCAAGAAGGTGGAGTTTTAGTAAGCATTGCTTCTGATTATCGAGCCCCTATAATTGTGGTGGTGGGTAAACGCGCTATTCTAGGCACGCTCCGCGACTCGATATAAAGAGATCGCTGGGATGCTGGGACCTTTCACGCACCCACACTCTTCTGCCCAAGCTGCGTCGATCTAACAAGGAGCACCAGCGATGTCGACCAACACTAAGATGCCATACGGTGTGTGGGGCCTTATGTTGGCACAATGCCGGGCTGACATCGTTCTCAGTCCGCCTTGGGAGCTCGGGTCTCAAGGTCTCGAAGATCATCCTCGGATGTATGTCGTACGGCGACCCGCGATGGTCTGAATGGGTCCTTCCAGAGGAAGAGGCCATCAAGCACATCAAATACGCGTACGTATAGCAGAACTTCTGCAGCATATATGCGCCTTTAATCCCCGTCCCCTTTCCAGCTACGACCACGGTATCACGACGTTCGACACCGCCAACGTTAGTATGAGTTACAGCACGTGCGTGGGATCGGTGTGCCTACTTGCTGAATAATCCCTGCAGGTTTACTCTCACGGACAATCCGAGATCATCCTGGGGAACGCGATCAAGAAACTGAACCTGCCCCGCGAAGAACTCGTCATCCTCACCAAGGTGCGCATATATGCTCCTTCCTAGCCATATCCCTTCTTATCGTACATCATAGGTCTACTTCCCCATTGCCAGGGAAGGCTATCGCCTTGAGGGGAACCCAGAGGATTCGGGAATCATCAATCAGCATGGACTGAATCGCAAGGTGTGCGCGTCCTCGTCGAGATCTTAGACGAGCGATAGCTGATCACGGCCGCTATATTGTAGCATATCTTCGACTCAGTGAAGGCGAGTCTGAAGCGCTTGCAGCTCGACTGCATTGACGTCTTGCAATGTGCGTCCCGTGCATTGTCTATATGACGCATCTGCTGAGGCTTTACCTTCTAGGCCATCGCTTCGACTATACTACACCAATTGAAGAGACAGTAAGTCACAATTCGAAGTCATGCGTGCAGGACACCCATCACATGTGTACTATCGTAGATGCAAGCGCTCCACGACGTCGTACAGGCCGGTTACGTCCGGTACATCGGCATGAGCTCGTGCTACGCATACCAATGTGAGTCCTCGAGCCCTTTTCAATCGGGTCTTGATCTGACTTTTTTGGTCCTTCCAGTCCACCAGATGCAGAGTATGCCCATGGCCTATCGCGCGCATCAACACCCTTGCTTACCACCCCTCCGTAGACTACGCCATCACGCACAACCTCACGCCCTTCATCTCGATGCAGAACCAGTACAGCCTCATCTACCGCGAGGAGGAGCGCGAGATGTTCCCCACGCTCAAGGTGAGTCCTCTCTCTCCCTCAGTTTTCACTTCGACGACCTAGGCCCTTCCTCACCTATGCATCCGTATCGCTGCAGCTCTTCGGCGTGGGCTCGATCCCGTGGTCGCCACTCGGCCGCGGACTGCTCACGCGCCCCGTCGGCGCGGAGACGACGCGCGGGAAGTCGGACAGGATGCTCGCGCGCCACGAGAACGACGTCGTGCCCGCCGTCCGCCAGAGGTGCGTCCCCCCCGTCTCATCATCTTGTCGTTTTCGTTCTCTTCGTTCTCGTCGCGCTTAACGGTATGCTGAACGGCGGGCCTGCGGCCAGCGTGGAGGAGCTGGCGAAGAAGCGGGGCGTGAGCATGGCGCAGGTCGCGATGGCGTGGGTGCTCGCGCAGCCGCACGTGACGGCGCCGATCGTGGGCACGACGAGCCTCGCGAACCTCGCGGACATCCTCGGCGCGCTCGACTTGAGGCTGAGCGAGGAGGAGGTCAAGTTCTTGGAGGAGAAGTACAGGCCGCTGCCTGTTTCGGGGCACGTTTGAGGTGGTGCGGAGGGGCGCATAAGTCATAAGTTACAACAAGTATGGTGTGTGCGAGAGGGGGGCTGACGAGGCTGTGTACGATATACAGTATGTGAAGAATCCTAACCCGCTTTCATGCTCATCACGCGGTTGGGCTTCTTGAGCTTGTCGAGCGGGCTGTAAGGTCCCGCTGGCTGGTAGGAACGTCGGAGGGGACATGTACGGGCCTGGGAACGGGGATACGACCTCGGATTCTCTGACCATTTCTGGAAGCTCCTGGATGGGAACGTTGTCGTCGATTTACAGAAATCGCCCAATATGTATACACACCATCATCAGCCTACATACGTGTCTTCCTGCGTCCTCCCCTCGGATTCGTCGTCGGGATCCTCTCCCCCATCCTCGTCCTCGTACCCGGAGTCAACACACACGGTGACAGTCTCGTCCTCGCCATACCCAGAATCTTCGCCCTCGCTTTCGTCCGCGGCCTCCGATCCGACCTCCCATTCTGATATCGATGATCCTTCCCCGTAGACCGGTGGGCCGTCAAAGCGGCCGCAAAGCTCGCCGTACTCCCGGGGGTCCGCGATCCAGTACCACCTCCCGTCCCCGTCGTCTTCACGGTCGTCTCCGTCCTTCTTGAGCCACTCGACCTTCGCCGAGAGCGCGAACCGCCGCAGCGCGGTGCCAGGCTTGTCTCCCAGCTCGAGGAGCACCGCGCGCGAGAGCCGCAGCACTTCCCCGAGCCCGAGCTCCATCGTCTCTTCGCCGAACAGCGGGACGCGCGACCTCCCCGTCGGCGCCGGCGGGGGAGGCGGTGCCTGCGATATCACCAGCGTGTGCAGGCGGGGGAGGTGCGTGAGGAGCTCGCGCGCGAGGAGGCTCAGCGCGTCCTGCGATCATATTCATATTTCAGTCAGAATCAATCGCTCGCACGCATGCACGCGCGTGCGTAAGACGTCAGGCAAAGACAGCGATGTGAATGAGGGCGCACCGGATCGTACCACCTGTGGAGGACGACGTCGAGGTGCTCCAGAGTGGCAAGGTACGGCTGAGCCGCCTGGATGCCCGCAACCTCGATGGCGAGCACGTCGACAGTCAGGCTGGTCACCGGCACGGCGGAGTAGCGGAGGTGCTGGAGCGCGGCGTAGATGTCGCGCCAGCGCGCCGCGTCCGGCCTCTTCAAGCCGTCCTCGTCGCCCCAGGATCGATACGATGCGCTCCCGAGGCACACGGTGGAGATCGGGCGGCGGCGGGCCGCGTTCGCAGGCAGGAACGCGGCGAGCATCTTCGCGGGGCACGAGATGGCGCACAAGTCCGGGAGCGCCTCCGGGTTCAGGGAGAGGCGGGCGTTGTGCTTGTCCAGGAGCCGGAGGGACCGGACGCCGGCCGCGCGCTGGAGGGCCGGGTGCGCGAGCGCGTCGGACTCGATCGCGAGGTCCTCGAGGCGGGCGAAGTGCGCGTCGGGGGGCAGGAAGTGCTCCCAGATGCCGCTCAGGTAGCGACCGTCGATCGCCAGAGAGAGTGCTGTCAGAGTTGGGGCGCACGTCCGGAGCAGGTGCCGGACGAAGTTGCGCTGGGCGGCGGACCCGATGGGGACCTCCAGAGCGAGTCTTTGGAGGTGCGGGGGCGCGGTCAGCGGCGAGGACTCGATGGCGTCCGGGTCTGTTCTTTCGAGTGCGGTCGGGACTTCGCCGATCACCTGGAGTTCCATCGACTGCAGAGAGGGGCAAGACCCGGTCGCCAGCAGGTAGAAGATGTTGGAAGAGCAGGGGCTGAGCCCGACGCCGGACGAGAAGTGCTTGAGCTTGGTCATGAGGGGAAGGACCCTGAGGAGGGCATCGCCGATGCCGCCTGCGTAACCGGGCTTGCGCGAGAGGGGCCTCGTGAGCACGAGCGAGCGCACGTACGCCGCGAGCACGCGGCCGAACGAACGCTGCCTTGACTGGGAGTCGAGGGTCTTGATGCATTGCAGAATGGGGTCCCAGGCGTTGAGCTCTATGTTGGAGTACAGGATGGGCGTGAGCGTCTTGTTCAGGGCCTTGTTCACTTGCACCATTGCACTCAAGTCGGATGGATGGGCCAACAGGCCGACGAGATGGAGGACGTCGATCGGGAGGGACGGAACCAAGGAGGCCGTCCACACAGCCATGTGACCTGGGAGAGAAGATTATCGAGTGGCGACTGCGAGACGAAGAGGCGACGGTGGAGAAGGCTGAGGGAGGAACAGGGACCGACACTCAGCATAGTCAACGACAGCCTTATATACCTTCCTGCACACGCTGTCCTTGAGGGCACCGTATCGTCCAGGAAACAGACTACAATCGGGTCAGACAATCCTCTGTGCCACATCGTTGCACTTTCAAGGCGGGGAGTTGATGCGCCACTGAGCGGACTTTGTTCCCGAAAAGTAGACAGTAAGCAAGCGAAGGACAATGCGTTTGCGAAGGAAGTGCTGTTTTGCTGACCAGCTAGCCCAGATACTGTCTGCTAGTGGCAAGAAGAGATACGAGGAAAAGCTTAACGTTACAACTCATGGTGAAGGGGGGTTCTTGGTTACTTCAAGACAAACGATGTTGGTTCCTATAACGCCTACAGCTCCTCTTCGTTACTGAGGAAAGCGCAAAGGTCCTCTCGGGAAGATCCCAATGTGCCTGATACAAGAGCCAAGATGAGCGCCACCCCGTCATCCTTCGGACATGACTTACGAAGTGATTCGCGCGACGGAGGCGTACGAGATATATATTCCGCGTCAACCTCCCTGCCGCCCTTGCCTCCCTTAGCTCCTCAGACACGCCCCGCGGAGCCCACACCATCGCCCAGATGGACCGGTCGCACCACACGAACCGAACCTCGACATCGCGCCAGCCATCCGCCCCGTTCCCCAAGCTGTCCTGCGCCGAAGGCAGGTAGAAAGTACCATCCTTGATGGCAGAATACAGTTCATGAACCAGGCAAACCTTTACTGTGAGCGTATCCGAGCCGGAGATCAAGTCTCCGGGCTCATTTGCACGACCTCTGCCAGCTCGTCCTCGCTGACCCGGTCCAGCGTCGAGCTAGGCTCTCTCGGAGCACGAGGGTCTCCGCGGTTATCGGTTCGCCGTGATCGAAGTACTGGGTGATCCACTGGTGGAACGCGCCCAGACGTTCGGCGAACGGGATGGACTCGTCGTGGGGAGGATAGTAGGTGGCGGCGGGGGATGACTGGGCGAGCATCAACGACAAGGCCTCTGTTCACAAATTCAGCGCGAATATGAAGGAACCATCGACGATCTGTGAGGCCAGAACGCACCGTGTAAGACCACCCTACGCACCCACTTGCTGAGCTGGACGTCGGATTGGAAGGAAGGCGCGTGCGCGAGGAACGTCATCAGCCAGACAGTGCCCAACGACCAGCCCACAAGAACGATTCCGCCCTTTGCGTCACCGTACCATCTTCTATCTTGGTGGGAGGGATGGCCTCGCGTTTGATGAGGTCGACTAGGTAGTCGTACACCTCTCGGCCGCGCTCCCGGAGGAAGTCTGCGGCGTCTGCTTGCGTGTCGGAGGACTCGGGAGACCCAGATCTAGGGGCCGCGGCGAGCCGTTCCAGTCGGGCCTGTTCCTCTGGGGCGTAAGGGGCGGATCCCAGGTAGTCACGCCTGTTGGCCGCGACGATTCGTACGCGCTGTCGGCAGCAAGCGGAAGCAGTTTCTTGAAGTTCGCTGGGCACAAGTTTTCCTCAGCACAAACGCACAGGTAGGTAGAAAGATTGGGTGCTCACCGCCATGCCACATGAGCCCATGGATGAGTACGATGGTGGTGTAGCCCGTGCGGCTGTCGGGCGCGCCGGAGTCGAGAACTGTGCTGAGCACGGCCGAATTCATTCCGGTGGTTGGTTCTGCGCGGCCTGCTCTATCACTTTAGGGGCCTTTATATGAACATGCGCACCGTATTCTCTGGCTTCATTAGTAAGTAGTTATCGCTTAGCTTACTACAAGCTTTCCCATGACCTTGTCAGGCAGTGAGGCCTTGAGGTCTGAGCCGTAATTGACAATCATGTCAAGAAGCACACTCTGGAGTGTGGATAGACTGAAGACCATCATAGGCACATTAGATGTTGCAATGAAGAAGACAGATGGCGAACTCGTACTGTGGAGCGAGGTAGTGGATCTGGCGATAGTGTATTACCTGGCCGTGGTCACCAGCGGCATAGTGACACCAGCAGCGATTCTTATCCGATAAACCCCGTCATAAGAAGAGAGGTAAACGAGGAGACCAAGAACGGCCAGTACATCTCGGAGCAGTTGAGGATTGTGGGTGGTTTGAATGAAAAGTGCAAGTCTCGGATGTCTGCAGCCTGTGTAAGGCGAGATCCACGTGGCACATTGTATTCGAACGGGATTTTCCGAGGTTACGGGGCGCTACTTTGTAGCACTGCCCACTGGCAGCATCCATGCTCAATCCATCCTGTCTGATCATCATCATCATCATCATCATGGGCATGTTGTGTGCATGCTTTCGACTTGAGTATCCTGAAGAGACATGCCAGTGCACTCAGCTCAGTACACTTTCTCTTGTACATCCAGCTGCAGGATACGCCGAACGACTCCTGCGCTACGTACTTCTGACTCTTCCGGTTCCGGAACATGGCCTTCTGCCGACCCCATGCATGCAAAACAAGGATCTTCTCGACCGTTGGCGGCCTTAACATCCCCGCATGGCTCGTTCCACATCCATGCTCCTTATTGACAGCCGAAACCCCGCTTGAAGAGACGCGCATGCTGCTCCGGGCTCTTATTCTCGTGGCCCGCTCAACATCCGACAACTCTCGACCTTCATCTTTTCCCTTCTTACCGACGTCCCACTCCACGACACTCCTTACTAATGCCTTCCTGGTCTAAGCTCACTCTCTTTGTGGCTGCGGCCGCAGCTCTCTCCCCCACCGTCGAAGGTCACCGCCCGCTCCGGGCCCGTTCGTTTGGCAGGCGCGCCCCCGCCGCGAACAAGACCGTCATCATCGAGATGTTCGAGTGGAGTTGGGACAGTGTTGCGGCGGAGTGCACCAACTTTATCGGCCCCGCGGGGTACGGATTCGTCCAAGGTACGTACGCTCTGACACGTCGACGCCACACCCGACGGCTCACTGGCAGCTATCGCGCACTCTAATGCGCCACAGTGAACCCGCCGCAGGAGCACATCCAGGGCGACTCCTGGTGGACCGACTACCAGGCCGTCTCGTACCAGCTCACGTCCAAGCACGGCAACCGCGATCAGTTCGCCAACATGGTCAAGACCTGTCACGCCGCGGGGGTGGGCGTCATCGTCGGTAAGTCTCCCTTTCTTCTCCGAGGACTTTGTGGCGATTGTGATGGCCAACAATCGGGACGTCCGCATAGACACCATTTGGAACCACATGTCCGGTTCCGACTCAGGCACGGGCTATGCCGGATCCTCGTTCACGAAGTACAACTACCCCGGAATCTACCAGAACCAGGACTTCCATTCGTGTCGGCACGGGATCAACAACTGGAACGACGCGAGCGAGATTCAAACCTGCGAGCTCGCTGGCTTGGCCGAGTAAGCTGTCCCGACTCCTTGAAATACTCTTTATCTGGATTACTCACGACTGTACTTGTAGTCTCGCGACAGAAACGGAGTACGTTCGCGGGCGGCTGGCCGAGTACGGAAACGACCTCCTCACCCTGGACGTCGACGGCCTCCGGATCGATGCTGCGAAGCGTAAGCCGCGATCTTGTGCGCTGTATGGGGCCTCTCTGATTTATCTATCTATTTTGCAGACATTGCCGTCGGCGATATCTCGAACATCTTGTCTCGCCTCAACAAGAACGGAAAGAACCTCTATATCACACAAGAGGTTGTATTTGGGGCTGGCCAGCCCGTGACGCCGAACGAGTACACCCAGACTGGTGATGTGCAAGAGTACGTTGTGTCTGACGTAGCGATGCGCACATCCGCTAACGGCGCTCTAGATTCCGCTTTACAGACGCGCTCAGAGACGCGTTCACGCACTCGAGCCAGCTCTCCGACCTCCAGAACCTAGACAATAGAGGGTGGGTCCCCAGCGGCCAGGCGAACATCTTCGTCGCGAACCACGACACCGAACGCGTGCGTAGTAGAGTCCCAGCATCCCCTCTCACCTCTCATATCTGACACGCCCCTTTTAGAATTCGGGCAACCTCAACAGCAACTCGCCCTCGAACACCTACACGCTCGCGCACGTCTTCGCGCTCGCACACCCATACGGCACGCCCACCGTGCTCTCCAGCTACAGCTTCTCTGCGTCCAACACGGACGCCGGCGCGCCTAACGGTGGCGCGGGCGCGTGCTCGGGGAGTGGGGGCGCGAACGGGTGGCTCTGCCAGCACCGCTGGACGGCTGTCGCAGGCATGGTCGGCTTCCGGAATGCAGTCGGGGGCGCGGAGATGACGGACTGGACCGCCCCGGAGGGCCAGCGGGTCGCGTTTGGCCGCGGTGCGTGCACCTTTGTTTGCTGTTTGCTCCATGGGTATTGGAGAATGAGGCGTGCTGACTGACGGGGCCGCAGGCGCGCTGGGCTTTGTGGCGATCAACAACGAGGACGGGGAGTGGGCGGCGACGTTCAGGACGGCGCTCCCGGACGGGGCGTACTGTGACGTCGTCAGCGGCCAGGCGTCAAATGGGCAGTGCACTGGCTCAACGTGGGTTTTTTCTTTCGCATTTGCGCCTTTCGAGTGTGGCGAGGACTCGATTACTTACTGGGTATTTTGCATAGGATTACGGTTTCTGGGGGCTCCTTCGCCGCGACTGTTCCCGCCCGTGTGGCGATCGCGATTCACGTTGGGGCCAAGCGGGCTTGATTTGACAGTCGTGAGCATCGTGCTCCTGTCGCCCCCCCCTCCAACCCGGAGCACTGAGCAGTAAGTTCTCGGAGGTGGGCGCAGCCTGGGATAGTGTTCGTGCATGTCGTGCGCAACTATTTATGAGGCGATACATATGGACACTGGGACTTAAGTACTTCAAACAACTCGCTTTGCTTTCATGAACGATACGTGCTATTCGTGCTACTGTCGCTCTCGTATAATCTACACCATAATGCTCTGATCTGTCACGGGTGCTGTAACAGCTTCCTTGTGGGAAACGCAGCGGCAACCCGAAGGGAGGTCACGAGGGTGAGTACAGCACGTTGGATGCATGCGGTGGTCGTGGCGTGTCTTTTAAGGTCTGAAGGGATTCCCCACTCCTCTTCTACACCATCGACGGGGGGCTCTCTATCCAGGTATGTTCATCAACTTTCTTGTCCAAAGCAGGCTTGTTTTAACCTCGACGACTCAGCCCTAGATACGCATCCTCAAGCTCAACCACGCCAATGGACCAGAAGTCCCCAGGTCCCTTCTCTTTCCCTGACATGGGGCCGTCTATACCGGCGACGGACCGTTCGGGCCTCGAAGGGCTCAGCAAGGATGAAATCCGAGCATGGCTCTATCTAGGCATATATAGAGGAGGACCACACTAGGTTTAATGCCACTTGCACAACCGTGATGTTCGGAATGACTGGTGCCAAACTGGGTTTATTTAAGGTCCGTCTTCCCAGAAACTAATTCCTATAAGTAAACAATGTCTTTCCATAGGTCATGCAGGGCGAATCCAAGTTGCTCACTTCGGTCACGGTCTCCTGCTAAGGTAGTTGCACGCATGCACAGTGGGGTTACGTTTGCAATACTTACAGTACACAGTCGCTTGAACAGACCGTTAAGTTTGTGGGCGCTCAAGTCTTCCAGACGTATCCAGCTCAGCCCCAACTCGACGAATGATTGTTGGGGAGTAGTGCGAAACAACTAGCCGAAAATCTTACATTAGAGTCTGCTGTACTTACACTCTTCTCTCGTGAAAGTACGCTTCAGGCATGTGGTCGGGTGAGGATAACCTCCACCGTTTGATATCAACATGTTGATATTTCGGGCAGGCAGAGCCTCGCGTGTGCCGCCTGAGGCTCTTCGAAGACAATCTCCGTTCATTTCGTGGACTGGATCTTCTCTAGTAGATCCGCGCTGAGTGAGCCCAGGCAGCACAAGTTGCTGAGGCATGAACATGCTATCATCCTTCCGAGGTAAGTGGCAATCACAACCTACACATTTCGTTTGCGTTGATGTCGCTATCGTGCTTCGCTTCCGTCGCAGTCAAGTAATCATGTTTTGAACGATTTGTATTGACGACCCGCCGTCACGCCCCATCACGTTCTGTTTGCTCCACGGCTAGGGCCTGAATGGGACGCATTGTGCATGCCACCGAACAAGTGTCTACGCCACCTCCATCTATCACCCTTACATCCCTGATTCGTTGCCTTTCTTCTGTGTCCTGATGCTTAAGAGCACTCGCTCCGGAGAAGTATAAAAGATATGTTGCGTTATGCTAAGGTATCCAACGTTTTCCGGATCTTGCCACCTCACAAGCAAGACGTCCTTGGCCAGTCGCAATGGTTGTGCCCGGGTCGCTTCTTACATCGCTCTTCAGCCTCGCTTTGGGCAAGCCCACCTCTCGCAACCTCAAATCCCATGAGTTCCTCAAAGATGTTCCCAACGGGTTCTCTCTCACCGGCTCTGCGGATCCTACCCAGATGCTCGAGCTGCGTTTCGCCCTCGTTCAGAGCAACATCGCTGAGCTAGAGCGCAGGCTGTATGACATCAGCACACCATCGAGTCCAAACTCCGAATGGCAAGCATCTCTCAAAGTCTGAGGTATGGTGCCCTTCCACTCATTTATATGCTCTCTCTAACTGGATAATTGCGTCGTTCACAGACTCAGGAATTCATCATTGCACCCGCCCAGGACAGCGTTGACGCCGTCAATGCCTGGTTGAAGGACAACAATATCACTGCGGACACAATCTCCCCCTCGGGCGACTGGCTCTCATTCGAGATTCCCGTCGGCAAGGCAAACGAGCTGTTCGACACTGACTTCTCCGTCTTCACACACGATGACACGGGCATGGAGGCCAATCGCGCACTCTCATACTCGATACCAGCTGAGCTCCGGCGCCATCTCGACCTTATCCACCCGACGGTGACGTTCCCCGACCCGGTGGCTCGGCTCCCGGTACTCCAGGTGCCAGCCTACGGCACCTCCAGTGCGCAAAACTTCAGCTCTCGGGCCATCCCTTCGTCATGTTCGCATAGATTCACTCCTGCATGCCTGGAGGCCATCTACAACATCCCGACAGCTCCTGCGACTCAGTCATCCAACCAGCTTGCTGTCCCTGGTTTCATCAAGCAGTATGCTATATGCTAACGAAGCCGACCTCGAGGTACGCCATTTAAGCCAATTCGACCCACCATGCCTATGCTCATGATCGTTTTCCGTCCGGATAGACCTTCTTAGCCAACTACCGCCCCGATATATCGTCGAGCACTACATTCACCCTACATACCCTCGATGGTGGCTTGAACCCTCAGGACCCCAGCGAGGCCGGTATCGAGGCCAGCCTTGACGTCCAGTACACAGTCGGCGTTGCAACTGGCGTCCCGACCGTCTTCATCTCCGTGGGTCCCAGCAACGTCAACGGTTTCCTCGACGTCGCGCACTTCCTCCTCAACCAGGAGCACCCCCCAAACGTCCTCACGACGTCCTACGGCTTTGACGAACGCAAACTCTCCCCTCGGGTCGCACGGTATGCCGCTCTACCCCGTCGTTCTGGCGGAGGCGTTCGCTAACCTGTCTCTCCTCCCCGCAGCAACCTGTGCAACAAGTACGCTCAGCTCGGCACACGCGGCGTCTCCGTGCTCTTCTCCTCGGGGGACGGGGGCGTCTCCGGCCCGCGGCTCAACAACACCTGCACCGCGTTCGTCCCGACCTTCCCCTCCGCCTGCCCCTTCGTGACTTCCGTCGGCGCGTCCCGAGGCGTCCCCGAGACCGCAGCGGACTTCTCCTCCGGCGGCTTCTCCAACATCTTCAGCACGCCCGCCTACCAAACGCCCGCCGTCGACCGCTACCTCGCCTCGCTCGGGAGTACGTACGAGGGGCGGTTCAACCCGCGCGGCCGCGCGTTTCCCGACGTCGCGGCGCAGGGCGTCGGGTACGAGGTCGTCGTCGGGGGCAGGGGGTACACGGTCGACGGCACGTCGGCGTCGTCGCCCGCGTTCGCGTCCGTCATCGCACTCCTCAACGACAGGCTTATCGCTAAGGGGAGGAGTCCGCTCGGGTTCCTTAACCCCTTCCTGTATACGTTCGGCGCGGGCGCGCTCAACGATGTCACTGCCGGCTCAAACCCCGGGTGCAGCACGAGCGGGTTCCCCGCGAAGGAGGGCTGGGATCCCGTCACCGGGCTTGGGACACCTGACTTTGCGAAGCTCGCGCGGGCTGTTGGCCTGCAAAGGCCAGGATCTTTAGCCTGGGAGTTGTTCGAGATGTATGGTGCATGCCATGGCTGTTAGTCGTTGTCAGCATACTGCAAGCATTACTTCGAAGTGAAACTCACTTTCGCTCTCCACTCGTTATCGATACTTACGTCCTGCTTAAACTACCGTACCACTCGTATATTGCAATGGTTACCTATGTAATCTTCGAATGCACGCCGGGGGGTCTGTGCCTCAGGATCTAATCTTCAAGGCTAGTGCGTTGGGTATTGAGTCATTAACACTCGCGTCGAACCGTTGCAGGTCATCCATCGAAGTCATTTCTAGGTGGAGATGGAGGTTGTGTACTTCTAAGTCAGTGTGTTACGATGGTTATTATGATACAGTAGCATGCACTTGCGATCACCGAGAAAATACCATACCACGACACTCATGCGAGGAATCCAAGCAGAAGAGCAGTTACAATCGAGGACACCAGGTTCACCTACAAAAATCGCGTTCAGCCAACCGCCAAAGTGGTCTGAAATAAAGACTGACCTGGTTGTTCGTCAGCAAATCTAGCCCGCTGATAACTTTGACATCCGCTCGCGGGTCAAGCTCGCCAGCGTCCTCGGTCCAGATCCGCTTCGTGGTGTTCACATACCGAGTACGCTGTAGCGTAGCCCCGAGGAGCGAGTCGAGCTGGATGCCGATACCACGCTCATTCAACTCCGCGTACACAAATGCAAAACAGGAAAACGTACGAGGGAACCAAAACCTCCCGCAAAGGCGCCCCACATCAACAGCGGGAACAGGATGCCTTGCCACTGGACACGGCACGCGGCGCTTTGCACAATCAATGTGACGGCAATCGTCAACCCCATGAACAGTCCACCTCCAACTGACGCAAGCGTGCCCATTGTAGACAGCCCGCCGTTCGTTCCAGGAGGCACAGGCTTGAGGGTCGTGATCAGGATGGGTGGCGAACGCGAGAGGATCCCGAGCTCGGACGCCAGTGTGTCCCCCAGACAGCATGCAAAATGTCTGTGGCTCAACTTGAGGGAGGTGCTCGCACAATATACGAGACAAGGCGTACCCCAGCGTCACAAAGATGAGGACCCGACTCCAGGACGCCGCAGGAGGCGGCGTAAGTGGACACCAGCGGCCGACGTCGAACCACACCTTGTGCTGCCCCAGGCCCGCATCCAAATTCAGATCCCTCAGCCCCTTCGCAACCCACGAGTACGGGTCGTAGAGCGCGCTCCAGAGCACCGTGGCGACCGCGGCGGAGAGGGAGTTGCAGAGGACTTGCGCCGCGTTCCTGTACCCGGCTGCCTGGTGGCCCTCCTCCAGCTGTTGTTTCAGTGCCTTCCCGACCTTCGTAGCGCGCGATCCGGTCAGGTAGAATACGATCAGAGCGACGCCAAAGGTATAAAGTCTGACGGACATCATGGTGTATCCAACGGCGAATGCGGCGGCGGCACCGGACGGCGAGAGGGAGCGTTTGCGCAAGCCATGGGCAGCGAGGAGGGACGCGAGAGAGAAAGCAATGCTCGGAGATGGGATTGACATGGGGTAGAGTGTGTACGTCGTCGATGGCTTTGACCTCGCGATGGGGAGGAGGTCAAGCCAGACGGTAGCCGGGGTCGGCGGCAGCGATGACTGCGCGTCTCAGAGGCGCTAAGCGCCCGCGTTCCTCTGGCAGCAATTCACTGTACGCTGCTTGGACGAATACCATGACGGCTACCCCAACTGTATGCGCTTTGCTTCACTGTGTCCTCCCCCTGGTCCGTGCAAAACCCTCGTATCCAGTGAGTGTCAATGGCTACATCGGAAACTTCGAGCATGAACTTACTTCCTCCTTGTAGACTTCGTTTTGTCATAAATCAACACGTTCGCTAGCATGCATCGCAGAGTGGGCTGTGGACAATGAACTCGGACATGTATGGGATTTTTGACGGTCTGAAATATAGAGGGTGCGTGCCAAGTCCTCCGAATCTGTCTCTCATCGTGGTTCAAACCCCTACAAGCTCCTCGTCTACTGTGGACGTGTCACTGTGTGATCCTACATCCCGGTCGGCCACTGATTGGGTTCCGCTAGCAGGAACGCGTTGATGCACGCTCCGGCGAGTGGCCGCGCACGGGCGTGTCCCGTTATATTTTGTTGGGGCGCGCGGAAGATACCCTCCCCGGAACTCGGGAAGGCAGCCGTCAAGCTCCTCCACCCCTCGGTAGACGCTTCGCGCGTATAGCGCTTGGAAACCGCCAACAAGTCCTTCGAACAAATGAGCATCTTTGAATACCTGGAAGGACGCAGGACAGCATGTTATGCGATGGAGGAACACACCTTGGACGTATGGTCCAGAACAGTGGCTGTTTGACAAGTGCTTTCATTATCGCTGCATATGTTATCACGCCGCAAGTCAACGCCGTCGGCTTATCAGCTCACTAAAACGCTATAGCAGGGTAATTACGTCAGGCAGAAGGTCTGGTGCGAGGGACTACTTATCGACGGCCGTCGGGATCGAATCAAACTAGTGGCCCCTCGGTTTCCACCCAATATAGTAAACTGCTCAGGAAAATCGATAGCCTGCTCTGAGTATCAAGCATCTAGGTAAGTACCCCGCCTTAGAGAACGGCAACTGAGCTGGTCAGCTTGTTAGAAGGGGGTCACTGGCGAGTAAAGCTAACAATGAATAGGATTCATGCGCACTGCGCTGGCTCGTAGTCCGACGACATGGTGAGACCGATGAATGAATTGAGCATTTATGCACTTCTATTTGCGGGAATTCGAACTATGAGGCATCGAAAATTCCCACTTCCACCGCTGTATACCCCCGCAGGCTATCGTTGAAAACGCAGGATCGTCGTGAGCAAATTCCCGACTTGGCAACAGTGGACCCATAGGGCCAAACAACCGCACCACCTCCTCTAAACCTCACCTTCAGTCAGCACAAAGCCTTGACTCGCAGCAGCATCTCGGGCTTCGTGCTCTCCTCGCCCATGGTCGGGTAGTTGACCGTCGACGTGTTCCACGCGATCGGCTTGTCGGTGAGCTCGAACGAGAACGCGGGTATCAGCGTGAACAGGATGATCTCTGCCGTTCCGGACAGAAGTAAAATGAGTTCAACTTTGCGAGGCGATAGGGTGGGCGGAAGGCTGCTTACTCATCTCGAGCTGGGAGAACTTGAACCCTCTATGGTCGCGCGCGTCACTAGTGTATTAAACGATGAATAGAACGGGGCACTCACATGCACGACCGCGCGCCTCCGGTGAACGTCATCCTGCTTTCGCGTTAGCGCAGTTTCTGCGTTGATAGCGTACCGGAAAACATACAGGTTCGAATACACTCCGGGGATACGCGCCTCCTCTAGGGCCTCGGGCAGACGACTCAGCCACCGCTCTGGCTTCCACTCATCCGCGTCCTCTCCCCAGAGCAGTTTGTTGCGGTTGCTCGCCTGGAGGTTCGTGATCACAGTCGTGCCGCTCGGTATGAACAACTCGCTGATTTCCGAGCCGTCCTTGGCCTTCACCGGGGCAGAGAGCGGAAGTATGATGTCCCGCGAAGCACTGACACCACGACGCGTCAGGCCCTCCAAACAGAACGAGACAAGTATGGAGAAAAACTTACGTGCGACCAGAGACCTGGACTGGCGCGTGAAGACGCAGCGTCTCACGGCACACGGCGTCCAAGTAGGGAAGCTTCATCACGTCGTCGAAGGGGATGTCGGAGTCGCCGCCCGGTCCGCCGCGGGCTTCGAGAAGCTCCACGCGCAGCTTCTCCTGGACGGATGGATTTTGGGAGAGAAGATGTAAGGTTCGAGAGAGAGCGTTAGAACTGGTGTCCATCCCAGCGAGGATGAAGGTACTGATAACATGTGAAACTTAGATGAATGCGCGACAAGCGATATTGAATGAAGAACCTCACGACATCTGTGCGAGGAGCTCCTCATCTGTCAGTTTTTCTTTCTCTGTGGCGGCCATATTCGCTCTCACTAGATGTGCCGTTCCGTTCATTAGATCATCTCCGCGATCGACGAAAGGACAGTACTTACGACAGATACTCATGAGGTCTTTACCCTCGCCGACCTGGTGCGCCATCGCAACGTCGCCCTTGAGCAACATCGCCCTCTTCTCCGCGATGATCTCCTTCGAGCGGTTCACGATCACGTCGGAGATGTCCATGATCTTCCGCACCTGCTTGGTAGGCGTCGCGCGGAGGATCCGCCGGATGATCCAATCGGGAAGAACGTATGAGAGCGCCTGGACCGCGAAGCTCACGACGAACGCGCGAGGCTCGATTCGGGGCTTCACAGATCGGGCACGAGGTAACGAGGTAAGCAAACTAGCCTGAAGTGGGGGGTTAGAGGAAGGCTGGAACGCGACATACAAAAACATCTTCAGTGACTCCCCGAACGCGTCCGTCGCGTCCCCCATGAAGTTGTCGAACGAGTACCCGAGCCCAGCCTGCCCCAGCATCTCGAGCGTCGTGCGCGCCATCCACCCGTTCACGTCGAGGACCCCGCTCGTGCCGTCGGGCGGGAGGCGGGAGCCCATCGCCTGGCGCACCTTGCGTGCGATGCCGTAGAAGATGTGCGTCATGTTACGGAGATGGGCTGCGGAGAAGACGGGGTTGAGGAGCTTGCGCTGTCTCCGGTGCTGCGGGCCCTTGCTGGACAGCACGCCTGGCCCGAGAAGCACAGAGAAATCGCTGAATGAATGGTGATGGGTTCTGTATACGGGCGGCGCAAGAAAGTGGATGAGACGTACTTGGACGGGTTGAGGCCCTTTGGCCAGAACTCTTGGTCCTTAATGAATATGTTGTACAGTGCCTTCGGATCGTGCAAAAGTACTATACGTGCCTGAGGTGCAAAACGTACATATCGCGTTCAATTTCGGATGACGTGGATTGCAGAACTCACCCCAAACATGCCATGGAGCTTAGACACCGGTCCATACGCCTCGGCGAGGTCGTCCCAAAGCTTCCAAGTCTGTCGCTGAGAAAGTTCCGGGAAGTTGCCTGAGAGGGTTCATGAGTTCGTGGCCCGTGGTATACCATCATTACGACCGGGATGATGGATGGATTGACGAACCGAAGAGAAAAGAGGTGCGAGCAGGTCCAGGGAGGTCGTCCAGGTGTGATCTAATCAGATATTGGTGGAACCAGCGCCAGGTCGCGTAGATGAGCAACCCAGCGACAACAGCGACCAGCAGAGACATGTCGATCGTGTGCGATCGTGCTCTTGAGTCTTGGGTACACGGCGACAATGCAAGCAACGAGAAAAGATAAATCAGATGAGAGAAGGGGCGCTCGATTGTGAAACCTGAGAAGAGGTGCGATTGAATGGTCGGGGTTCACGTTGACGTCTGGCAGTGGAAGGCACTGGACAGTGACTTTCAGTCCTGTGGCGATGTCGAATCGACCGTAGGGACTTGTACGGCGTAGGCGCAACGGGAGAAGACAATGGTAAGTAGAGCAGGACGAAATGGCTCCCAATAGCTTGGCGTACAATGTCGGAGCGCTGAGCCGTACTATCGGCCTCAGGCTGACGCCGGCCGGCTTGACTCCATCAAGATGTGAACGATCAAAACTTACTGTACTCTGCATCCTTCGTTTGGCCACGGACGGACGTCAACGATATTTCATGCTCCTATTCTATGACATACATAATACAACTAATCCAGACCGTTCTTAGTGTGGACAATACTTATTTCTACGTATGCTTTTCCATACCGTACGGCTTGAAATGATTTCGCGATTATTTCTGAGCATAGCGACAAAGGATTTTCCGAGATGTCCCAATGCGCCTATGACGGATGTCAGCACGTCTGCCCGCCTTATCCCAATCCAATAGTAGGACTCACATAATGGGTTCCGTGGTGGATGAGCCCGTAGCTCACATCCCGCACATTCTTCCCTGCTTTCCTCATCTCCTCGAGCTCGCGAGACAGCAAGTGGTGTCCGAGAGGCACCTCCCATACAGAATTCTTACTCAACACGTAACGGACCTCCACCGAAGGCCAGCCTTCCGCCCCTGGAGGAACAGTAGAACGCGCTCACCCCCAACGTGCCCAAGACCCCGTGCTCGAGGTAAGCCAGCCGCAGCGCGAGCAGTGCTTCGCTACCATTCGGCTGACATGGCGGGCCGTACTTTGTACGCAGTGCTTCTCGGCGATCAGGTTCTTGGTACTAGACGGTGGTCGTCCAGAGCTTTACCACCTTCAAGCGCAACGATTCCCGAAATCGCGACGTCCCTGTGGGCAGTAGCTTGTATGCAGGGACACGCTTCTCTGGAGCAAGGAGAATCAGCCAGCGGCCCGTATAGGCCCCCTAGCGGTGCATATCCAAAAAACATACGTAACAGCCATCTATGGACGAACGTCAGCATCGACCAAACAAACCCCACGCGTGAAACCGGAGAGTCTACACTCATCTAGAAATCGGAACTCACCATAGAACTCCATCCGCTTGACGGAGTCGCTTGAAAGAAGATCTCCACAGGGAAGTCAGTCACGTTCGCAGGGTTGTGCCCAAAGACTACCCGGCGAGAACGATTATACCATCCTTATTGCCTTGCGCGGACGGAATGTGGTTCAGACATAACGAGTTCCGCCAGATAGTCGGAAAGCTCCTGCGCACCATTCTTCATGGCCATTTCTGCTCCTGCGATGCCGTCTGGAGAGCGCGGGGGCAGCAAGACGAGCTCTTCTGAGGAGCATAGGGCAGAACCGGGGTATCCTCGCCGGTTTGGTAAGACTGCGTGGGTATTACGACCGCGGGCGAGCGGCAAGAAAGTTCGCTGTGGAGAAGAGTGTCGAGCACCATGAATGCGGAAATAGGAAGCACACCAGCATGAAAGCGCCAGCCATGGACCACCACAATCGTAGTGTAATCGTTGAAGCCGTTGGCCGCTCCGGAGCCGAGGAACGTCTTGACCAACGATTCTAGTTTCGGGGAGGTCGGTGGTTCAGCCATCATGATTGTTGAAGTCGCTAAGTAACGGACTGCGTGGCCCAATAGCATCGTCGTTGGCAAGACCTCGCACTTCCGGGTTAAACGCACTTAGGAATCGGGGAATCGTTGCTCGGCTAGAGCAACCTCAATTACTTGTCATCCAATGGAGGCTTGGTGAGACTTGACAGGCCCGATCCAGCGAACATCAGTACCGGCTTCCTGGACATTCATTGCACAATTCCATAAAAGCACGTCTGACCGATTGCAACGGCGTCTGGCGCTGTCACCACCCTGGCGCACATGAAGGTCCATGCCACGCGACAACTTGCGACCGACTCACTTTTCGCCGCGAATATCTATTCTGAGACGAAGAAACCCCTTTTAGAGCCTGTCTAAGACGAGCGACTCTATGACTCAGTGGCACTCGTCCGCGACAACAGTGCCACGTTTCTGTCTGAAGAATCTTTAAACATCTACGGAAATAAAATGGTTCAACTGATGTATCTACTCACCTCACTATTCTACGCAACCAAGATCGATGTTCCTTGGAGGTTGGGTATGGTAAAGGACGAGTTGGCCTTGAGTTGATGACGAGTCTCGGCCCAGGCCAAATCAGCGGAGACTGAAATAGCCAGCCGTACGGGTTACTCCATTGTTACGTTTTTGGAACTCCGAAAGTGGAACAAGAGGCGCCGCTCAATCCCTTCAACCTGGCATTACTCACTCCAAACGACGGACATCTTCCACTGCCATTTGACAGGACCTCCACACCTGGCGCCCTTTCCATCACTGGCTTTAGCCGTGGACCCACCTGGTTCTACCAGCGTCAAACAAACGTGGGATACTGTGCGCGCTGTTACTGGTTACGCGCGCGCGGGCGCGCTTTTGTAATTAGCAATACTGCCAATGCATGAGAGTTTTTTTTTTATTTAAAAAAAGACAGGACCTCCACATCGAAACCTTCTTGTCGAGGACGTGCCTTTCGTATTATCTCATCTATCATGTCGTCCAATCATCTACAGTCTGACGCGAACCTGGAGGCCCGGAGCACGGAGGATTTGAGGGAACTTTCGAGCTGGGACTCGGAGTGGACTCTATCTGGCTTACGTAATCCAGCAGCGTCCAACATGTGCGCTCACTCTGCTTTGACCTTCAACGTCACAGCGGTAAGTGCTATTCAATCGTGCCAGCTTCGTCCATTGACTAGCTACGAGTGTGTTTCTCTGACATTTTCTCTCACCCCCTTCTCAGTACCACGATGCGCACGGAACGCGACGAGGAGCGACTTCAGTGCGGTCACTATTGTCCATCTGGGCTCGTTGTTGGTCGGGACGTGTGATTATGGAGCTCCAAGATCAACTTGGGTCCTAAAATAAATGTCACTTTCCAAGGAGATGACGGCCGAAATAAATAGTGCTGAAAGGGGCCGGCCACCTAAACCAGTACGCAACAGTGTGACAAATAGCACTCACCTCCCAATTACCAATGACCTGTGAGACGCTTCATTCAACATGTCGATGTCGTATTAATTCCACCCTTCCTGCAATAACAGTCGCCCGGATCGTCGATTCTTCAGGACGTGATGCAGGATGGGTGGCCGGGCATCCGACATGTGACGACCGACTATCCATACCACAGACCAATCCCCGTTTCTTGCAACGATTTCCCGGGCAAGGGTGCAATACCGAGAAGCTCAAGGTCAGTGTAGCCATGCCGCTCGATACGGGTATGGCATATGCCTAGCCTTATTGCCGTCGCCGCAGGCTCTTGTGTTGATGTCCTCATTGGCAGGTTTCCTGTGGCCAATCGCCAGACCCTTCCTCAAGCGATGTTATGTCTGAAGAAATTGAGCACCCTTGGGCTGCCAAGGCAGGCACGCTCATGTCCCTCTACATGTCAGAATGCACGTCGGGAAACCCGCTGCTTGTCTATCTCAACATCAAGTCGCTTCCACGGGATTATGCGGATCGTCTGGCGACCGGCTGTACAGATGCACCATCGCGCCACTCCCCTACTTACCTGTGAAGGACTGGCAGGTTATGCATGGGGTGCACGACGCCGAAGCGGCACAAGTGTTTTCCGCGCTCATATCTCCGGCTTCATCTCCCAGCGTTCTTCGTCACCTCGTAATGGTACGCCGCGCTGGTTTGGCGAGGTATAAAGGCTTTTCATGTCGTAGTCCTGAAGTCAGGTTCTCTCAGAGCTTCCTGCCTCACAGTCGAGATGTCCAAGGTGGTTGCCTCCGGCCTGCTCGCGCTCCTTGCTTCCCTTGTCACCCTTGCCTTAGGCAAGCCCACAGCTCGCAACCTCAAGCTCCACGAGACCCGCCAAGGCGCCCCCGGCGGCTTCTCGCTCACCGACTCTGCGGACCCGAACCAGACGCTGAAACTGAGCCTCGCACTCGTCCAGGGCAACGTCGCCGAGCTTGAGCGCAGGCTGTACGACGTTAGCACACCATCAAGTCCAAACTACGGCAAGCACCTCTCGAAGTCCGAGGTACGATGCCAATCCCATTATTCGAATAGTCCTTCTAACCCGCTGTCGTCTATCTCAGGTACAACAGCTCATCGCTCCGGCACAGGCGAGCGTTGACGCTGTCAATGCGTGGCTTAAGGAGAACGGAATCACCGCTCAACCGTCCTCCACCATGAGCGACTGGCTCTCATTTGATGTCCCCGTCAGCAAGGCCAACGAGCTCTTCGATGCCAACTTCTCCGTCTTCAAGCACGATGACACGGGCATGGAGGCAGTCCGCACCCTCTCGTACTCGATTCCTGCCGAGCTTCAGGACCATCTTGACCTCGTTCACCCAACAGTGACGTTCCCCTATCCAAGCAATCTCCTTCCCCCAGTCCTCCTGACAGCGGATCAAAACCCATCTGTGTTCGACAACTTCAGTGCTCAGGCTGTCCCTTCTGCATGCTCAGACAGCATCACTCCCGCCTGTCTGCATGCCATTTACAATATCCCGGAGGCTCCTGCAACACAATCGTCGAATCGCCTGGCTGTTCCAGGTTTTCGTAACCAGTTTGCCAATCATGCCGACCTTCAGGTGCGACACGTCAAAATCAATATTAAATGTCATACAGTCCCGGCTGATCTATTTCTCTACGAGCAGGCTTTCTTAACACGATACCGTCCCGATATACCGGCAAAAACTACGTTCACCCTCCAGACCTTGGATGGCGGCTTTAACTCTCAGGACCCCAGTCGGGCAGGTGAAGAGGCCAATCTTGATATTCAGTACACTGTCGGTGTAGCTACTGGCGTCCCAACGGTCTTCATCTCTGTGGGCCGTTCGGGAATTGACGGTTGGATCGATCTCGCGCACTCCCTTCTCAATGAGGAGAAGCCGCCCTCTGTCGTGACGACCTCCTACGGCTTCATCGAGCGGGACCTCTCCCCAAACCTCGCACGGTGCGTATATTTTAACACGCCCCAGTGAACACCACCCGCTCATCATGATCTTGCTCCTCACAGCAACCTTTGCAACCAATATGCCGCACTTGGCGCGCGGGGCGTATCCCTCCTCTTCTCCTCGGGCGACGGCGGCGTGTCGGGATCGCGGCCGAACAACACCTGCGTCGATTTCATCCCGACCTTCCCCTCCACCTGCCCCTTCGTCACCTCCGTCGGCGCGACCCACGGCGTGAGCCCCGAGGCCGCCGCGAAGCTCTCTGCTGGCGGCTTCTCGAACCTCTTCAGCACGCCGCCCTACCAGTCCTCCGACGTCCACAGCTACGTCGCCGCGCTCGGCAGCGCCATCGACGAGGGCCGGTACAACGCGACAGGCCGCGCGTACCCCGACGTCGCCGCGCAGGGCGTGCAGTACAAGATCATGCTGCGCGGCAAGGAGGCTCTTATCGACGGCACGTCCGCGTCGTCGCCCGTGTTCGCGTCGATCATCGCGCTCCTCAACGACCGGCTCGTCGCCAAGGGCAAGAGCCCGCTCGGGTTCCTCAACCCCTTCCTGTACTCGGCTGTTGGCGCGGCTGCGCTCAACGACGTCAGGGCGGGCTCGAACCCGGGCTGTGGGACAGACGGATTTCCTGCGAAGAAGGGGTGGGACCCCGTCACTGGTCTCGGGACGCCCGACTTCGAGAAGCTGGTGCGTGCGGTCGGGCTGTGAATGGACGGGGATTCTTGGTCCTTGCTTTAGGATTGTTTGTTGGACGTGCTTGGCTATAGTATGGCTGGTAGTCCGAGGCTTGCCGTTTCGGATTGCAGCATGCGTCATCTCGAGCTTTGGCTTGTCATTTCGGAACGCACGTCTCGCGGTTGTTGCTGGTGTGCACGGGCCTGTTGTTAGTACCTCTACATTGCTTCTGCGTTTCCTTTCTTCATATGAGGTCGGTACTCAGTAACGTTCAATCCCCGAGACCAACCCAGGGTCGGGATACCATGGGCTAGTCGTCTATAGCGGTCACCCAGTCAAGTTTGTCACGAACACTTGCATGGGATCACTAATGTATTGGGAACACTCCGAAATCCCTGCGTAGGACGCAGAGTCTATAGAAAATTAAGTACACGCGATCTGTAGCACGAATAATCAACAAATGCAAATGTATCTCCGACTCTGACTTGCCGCGGCTAGATCACATGCAACCCAGACGTTCTCGAGCTCCAAATCAACAAAAATTGGAAGTTTAAGAACCCAGGAAGGAACGTCGTATAACCCACGGCGCCTCACCACATTGATGGCGTGAAGGAATGGCGCTCACCGCCGCAGTAATCTATTCCTAGAGCCGAGCGGGGATCGAATAGCCACGCGCATGCGTTCTGTGGTTGATCGTGCTTCGGAGGACATATGAGCGTCCAAACACCGGTATCCCGAGACATCACGACACTCATGCGAGGAATCCGAGCAGAAGAGCAGTTGCAATCGAGGACACCAGGTTCACCTACCAAAATCGCGTCCAGCCAACCGCCAAACTGGTCCGAGATACTAGACTGACCTGGTTGTTCGTCAGCAAATCCAGCCCGCTGATGACCTTCACGTCCACTCGCGGGTCAAGCGCCCCAGCGTCCTCGGTGAAGATCCGCTTCGTGGTGTTCACATACCGAGTACGCTGCACCGTGGCTCCAAGAAGCGAATCAAGCTGGACGCCAACACCACGTTAATTCTACTTCGCATAGACAGATGCAAAATATAAAACCGTACCAGGGAACCGAATCCTCCCGCAAAGGCACCCCACAATCAGCGTGACGGCAATCGTCAGCCCCATGAACAGTCCACCTCCAACCGACGCGAGCGTGCCCATCGTAGACAGCCCGCCATTCGTCCCAGGAGGTACAGGCTTGAGGGTCGTGATCAGGATGGGTGGCGAACGCGAGAGGATGCCGAGCTCGGACGCCAGTGTGTCCCCCAAACAGCATGCGAAATGTCTGTTGCTCAGCTTAAGGGAGGTGTATGCACAATGTAGGCAAATATACGAGACAAGACATACCCCAGCGTTACAAAGATGAGAACTCGGCTCCAGGACGCCGCAGGAGGCGGCGTAAGTGGACACCAGCGGTCGACGTCGAACCACACCTTCTGCTGCCCTAGACCCTCATCGATATCCAGATCCCTCAGCCCCTTCGCCACCCACGAGTACGGGTCATAGAGCGCGCTCCAGAGCACCGTGGCGACCGCGGCGGAGAGGGAGTTGCAGAGGACTTGCGCGGCGTTCCTGTACCCGGCAGCTTGGTGGCCCTCCTCCAGCTGTTGCTTCAGTGCCTTCCCGACCTTCGTCGCCCGCGATCCGGTCAGGTAGAACACAATCAGAGCGATGCCGAACGTGTAAAGTCAGATGGACATCATGGTGTATCCAACGGCGAATGCGGCGGCGGCACCGGACGGCGAGAGGGAGCGTTTGCGCAAGCCATGGGCAGCGAGGAGGGACGCGAGAGAGAAAGCAATGCTCGGAGATGGGATTGACATGGTGTAGAGTGTGTACGTCGTCGATGGCTTTGACCTCGCAGTAGGTAGGTCAGACCAGACCGTGGCCGGCGTCGGGCGCGATGACTGCGCGTCTCAGAGGCGCTGAGCGCCCGCGCTCCTCGGACGGCAATTCACTGTACGCTGCTAGGACGAATACCATGACGGCCACCCCAACTGTATGCGCTTTGCTTCACTGTGTCCTCCCCCTGGTCCGTGCAAAACCCTCGTATCCAGTGAGTGTCAATGGCTACATCGGAAACTTCGAGCATGAACTTACTTCCTCCTTGTAGACTTCGTTTTGTCATAAATCAACACGTTCGCTAGCATGCATCGCAGAGTGGGCTGTGGACAATGAACTCGGACTGTATGTGAAGCCTTGACGGTCTAAACGATAGATGGTACGTGCCAAGTCTTCCGAATCTGTCTTTCGTTGTGGTCCAAACCCGTACAAGCTCCTCGACTTTGGTCACGGCGGTGAGTACCGTATGACGGCGCCGGCGGCTTGTTCTGAGGTCGGTTCAACAACTGCTTACCGCACGCGTGTCAAGCTGCTTCTTTCTATCAACCATGGATTGGAAAGTGACCGGCTGTGAATAGTGCCTCAATTGCGACGCATGGACAAGTTCACAACCTCGGTTCGACAGACTTGCTACCCCTCGATATCCGACTTCCCCATTTCGCACGTGTGCCGTGCCAAGCCGTTGCGTATATACTACGCACGCAGCACGAGTGGGCAAGTGAGCGATGCGTCACTGCGGTCGTTCTGAGCTTCCCATCCCGAGAACGTTACATGTACCTTAAGTTTCAAATCCCAACTGCATCCTACGCGGAACAAGTGCGACCGGGAGGGACTTGGCTCAGGTGAATAAGGTACGCAGCATGAAGCAGTACAACCTTGTACTTACGTTTGGTCCGGTTTACAGTCGGTGTTGAGAAGTGCATACATCTTCATTCTAACGCGTCATATACTTATGACGGTACATACAACACAATAGTAGATCCAAAGTGTCAGAAGCACACGTTGACAAACCTGACCGCAGTTGACGACCTCCGAGGATGGAACCAACAGGGGCCGACGGAGATGACTTACGGCGGCGATCTCCACTTAAAATCTGGTATCTCCATCTCAACCCTAGCTTAGTCCTCCCATTTGCTTGTCTGCCAAAAGGCGAGTTCAGATACGATTGCTATTTGGTGTACTGTAGTTGACGAGCCATGCCAGCTACCTCAAGGCGTACCGTAGTGCGGTGCTGTGGACATCGCCATGTCAAATTTGTTGTTTGCGCAGCGGCTCGAGCAGCGGAGGCTCCACCGTCGGGTTGACCGGTGATAATCTGGCACCGACCCTCATCGACCCGGCTCGCCTTTGCCATATCTTCAGTCAGCTTGATTTCTTAGTGCCATGCTCGTAGAAAGGCTTGGTATTTGAGACGTATAATAAGTACCAAGTTGGTAAGTAACCCCAAAGTCCGAAGTTCATTGACAATGAGAGGATCAGGATCCCGCTATCCATACACTGCGAAGAAAGCAACTTTTCGGCATGGAGGAAAGGCTGCGGAAATGATCAAGATGTCCGAGATTTTTCACACAGGAGGGAAGTATTTGGAAAGGCGCCTTTCCTTGGTGACAATAGGCGTACCAGCCATTCCAGCCTCTGGTTTGGCCCCTTTCCAAAGCCTCTCCACCGTGCTGAAAGTTTGATGGAAAGTGTTCAATCCGTCAATCTTTCCGCAGAATTCAGGCGACTTTCCACAAGGAGGAAACATTGGTTTCTTCGCAGTGATATGCATGCTGCAGCTCATGCCAAGCACACAACGCGTTATCCGAGTTCTTCCGGAAGGCGCACGCGGAGATGTACACTAGTACAGACTAGTACTGTCATCTGTTGACTTCACGACTCCACACACGCATTGGCAATCATAACCCTGTTGTGTGCAAGTGTATGTCTAATTTAACTCTTACCTTCATCATCTGAGGGTGACTTACAAGTTGACTCCTGCCGGGTGTCTTAGACCGTCAGTCGAAATAGCCTCTGCACAACAGGACAGTGCAACCCAACTGCACCTCCCTTCGGTGTTTGTGGCGCAGACGCGTTACTGATATTATGACGACATTGCAGACAAGTTAAAAATAGAACTTCAACATCTCGATAAACTTGATCTGTCTCAATTGCACATGGTGATCACGCTCTTTCAGTTCATTATCAGCCACCGACCATGCTTCCCGCCGCGGTAACAACGCAACCAGCGGGTTCGACACACGTCCCTGATTGGGGGGCTACACACAACCAACCCAAGATTTTCATCCTGTGCCCATGGTCCTCTTGTGTGACCGATCGCATCCATGTGCTCTTCCCTCGGTCGTCCGCTTCTACCTATCTTGGCGGTGTGCGCATGCGTCGCGAACACATCATGCGTTCATGGACCATGGTGGTTCGGAGAGCTCGTCTGGCCGAGTATAAATCCTTCGTCATGTCGCGCTGGTCTCTTCAAGGTCCTCAGCCCTCCTCCTCCTCAGCCCACAGTCGACACGTCCTAGAGTCGCCATGGTTGCCTCCGGCTTGCTCCTTGCTTCCCTTGTCACCTTTGCCTTGGGCAAGCCTACCGCTGGCAACCTCAAGCTCCACGAGACCCGCGAGGGCGCTCCTAACGGGTTCTCGCTCACCGGCTCTGCGGACCCCAACCAGACCTTGAAGTTGCGTCTCGCACTCGTCCAGGGCAACGTCGCTGAGCTCGAGCGCCAGCTCTACGACGTCAGCACGCCATCGAGCTCCAACTACGGCAAGCACCTGTCAAAGTCTGAGGTATGGCGCGGTTGCCCTTCCCCTCATTCAGAGGCTTGTTCTAATCTATTTGCGTCGCCCACAGGTACAACAGCTCGTCGCTCCCGCCCAGGCGAGCGTCGACGCTGTCAATGCGTGGCTGAAGGAGAACGGGATCTCCGCCAAAACGATCTCCGCCGCGGGCGACTGGCTCTCGTTCGAAGTCCCCGTCAGCAAGGCTAACGAGCTCTTCGATGCCAACTTCTCCGTCTTCAAGCATGACGACACCGGCATGGAGGCCGTCCGCACACTCTCATACTCCATTCCTGCCGAGCTCCGGGGCCATCTTGACCTTGTTCACCCTACCGTGACGTTCCCGAACCCGAAGAGCCACCTCCCTGTCTTCCAGACGCCGGTCAAGCGCGACGTCCCCTCGGAGTGCTCGAGCACCATCACCCCTGCCTGCCTGCAGTCCATCTACAACATCCCGTCCGATGCCGCGACGCAGTCGTCGAACCAGCTCGCCGTCACTGGGTTCATCCAGCAGTACGCTAACGAGAACGACCTTTCGGTATTCTTACGCCATCCATTGAATGTGACAACTTGATACTGATTATGTCGCCTGCGAATAGAGCTTCTTGGGCCAGTACCGTACCGACATCTCGTCGGGCACTACGTTCACCCTCCAGACCCTCGACGGTGGGTCGAACCCCCAGGACAGCAACGCGGGTGTCGAGGCGAACCTTGACATCCAGTACACTGTCGGTGTTGCTACTGGTGTCCCCACTGTGTTCATCTCCGTCGGTGACCAGTTCCAGGATGGTAATCTCGAGGGCTTCCTCGACGTTGTCAACTTCCTCCTCGGCGAAAACGCTCCTCCCAGCGTCATGACGACCTCCTACGGCCAGAACGAGGACACCATGTCGCGGAACCTCGCGCAGTACGTATTCCTCATTCCGCTCCCAAGCATCGGCTCATTACTTATTTGTCCCCTCAGGAACCTCTGCAACGCCTACGCGCAGCTCGGTGCTCGCGGTGTATCCATCCTCTTCGCCTCCGGTGACGGTGGTGTCGCAGGCTCGCAGTCCTCCAGCTGCTCCACCTTCGTGCCCACCTTCCCCTCGGGCTGCCCCTACATGACCTCTGTCGGCGCGACCCAAGGCGTGCCCGAGACCGCGGCCGACTTCTCCTCCGGCGGCTTCTCCAACTACTTCGGCATTCCCGACTACCAGAGCTCCGCCGTCAGCGGTTATCTCTCCGCGCTTGGGAGCACGAACCAGGGCAAGTACAACGCATCCGGCCGCGGCTTCCCCGACGTCGCGACGCAGGGCGTAAACTTCGAGGTCGTCGTCGACGGCAGCACGCAGGGCGTGTCGGGCACGTCCGCCGCGTCGCCCACGTTCGCGTCCATCATCTCGCTCATCAACGACAAGCTTGTCGCAGCGGGCAAAAGCCCTCTTGGGTTCCTCAACCCCTTCCTGTACTCGACGGGCGCGTCCGCACTCAACGACATCACGTCCGGCTCGAACCCCGGGTGCAACACGAACGGCTTCTCGGCGGGGGCGGGCTGGGATCCGGTCACTGGTCTTGGTACACCCGACTTCCAGAAGCTTGCGTCCGCTGCTGGCCTGTAAGGTGTTGCATCCTCAAACTTGTCTTGCTATCTGCACATGTCGCATTTGTACATACATCATATTGTTGTAGCACCCACACGCTCTCGATGAATACCAATTCTGGCACGCATGATCTTCTGATGCTATTCTTGTGCCGCATGTGTTACACGTTGCGGAGTCCGGAAACCAAGTCTACACGACCGTTTACTATGTGCGACGGAAAATACTTGTGAAGTCAGTAGGTGAATGTTCGGATTCACAGGTTCTTTATGCGGAGCAACAGCTCCGGCTTAGTACTCTCCAGCCCCATGGTGGGGAAGGACACCGCGCCCACATTCCACACAATCTCCTCATCGGCCAACTCGAGTGAGAAAGCCATGAGCATGACGGAGAGGATGACCTCTAAGCAAGGCAAGAGGGTTCACTTTCAGTGGTAGATCTGACGGCAAGGTGGTGTAGACACGACTTACTCATCTCAAGTTGCGCAAACTTGAACCCACTGCCGGACCCCATGACATCAACAATTTATCGAATGTGTTACCAGAATAGAACAACTCACATGCACGCACGCGGTCCGCCAAAGAAGGACAGTCTGTCCGGCAGCGACGACCGAGGGTGAGTGCCGGCCAATCGGTGCAGAAACACCGAAGAAACTCACATGGTCGAGTAAACGCTTGGAATGCGAGCTTCGTCCAGGGCGCGAGGAAGAGGTCCGAGCCAGCGTTCCGGCTTCCACTCGTACGCGTCCTCGCCCCAAAACGCCTTGTTGTCGTTGCAGGCCTGAACGTCCACTATGACGTATGTTCCCCGCGGAACATGCACCTCATGTAGGAGAGCACCGTCCCTGCCCCGGATCGGCGCCGAAAGCGGGAGAAGCACGTCCTTGGCGGCCCTGTCTCCGTTCTTTCGTACTAAATCCAGAGATGAGAGGCGGTGGGCTCACCTGCGGGGAACGAGCTGCACCGGGGGATACAGCCTCAATGTCTCACGGCAGACAGCCTCCAGGTACGGGAGCTTGTTGAGAGCGTCGTAATCCATTCTCGCCTCGCCGCTGTGTGCTTCTATAATTTCGGCGCGGAGTTTTTCTTGTACCGCGGGATGCTGAGCTAGGAGATGGAAGGTGCGCGTAAGCATGTTGGACGTCGTGTCCATACCTGCGAGGATCAAGACGCTACACGACGAATTTGTCAATACCAAGGGTCTCCAGCTGAATGGGGTGAAGGAGGAGTACTCACGACGTCTGGGAGACGATCTCCTCGTCAGTGAGCTTCTCCGTCTCCGATGCTGCCATGTTATATTTGACTGTTCGGCCCGGAAAGCGCAGTTGGTACACGACACAGCCTGAGTGCAGAGAATGGGACGTACGAAGAGTACTCATGATATCCTTCCCGCCATCCTTGTGCACATCCGCCCTATCCGCCTTGGTGAGAGCAAATTTCTTGTCCGCGATGATCTCCTTCGAGCGGCGCTCCATGGAGTCCGATATATTCATCAGCCGGTGCAATCCTTTGAGAGGGATCAGCCGTAAAATCGATTTCATATGGTCAGTCGTTGCGAAGTACGAAAGCCCCGTGATGATCCCGTCCATCAAGGAGAGTTGTGATAGCATAGGACTGTAAAGATTGAATCAGAAGCCTCAGAAACCGGAAACAGGAGTGGCAACGAGGGGAGCGCAGCGTGACGCACAAGAAGCTTTTGAGCGCATTGCCGTAGGCGTCGGTCGAATCTTCGGCAAAGTTGTCAAAAGAGTATCCAAGGCCTGCTTGTCCAAGAAACTCGAGGGTCGTGCGTGAAAGCCATCCGTTGACATCGATGACCTGCGCTTCGTTGCCGACACGGCCTTGAATTGCGGTACGAACCTACGAGCGCCCTTTAGTGACAAAGCAATGGAGACTGTGCGCTATCTGACCTTGTGCGAGACGTCATAAAAGAGGTCGGTCATCTGCCGCAAGTGGTTGACCGAGAAGACAGGGTTCAGGAGCTTGCGCTGGCGACGATGCTGAACACCTTCAGTGGTCAAGAGCCCAGGACCGACAAGCATATGCATGAAACTAAGTCGCGAACCATGATCCATCAATATGCTTACGGATAACGATAGACAGGCTATAGTTACTCGGATGGAGAAATCCTTCGAAGAAAACTGTCTGCATCCTTCACAATAATGCTTTGCAGAGCCTTCGGATCGTAAACGACAAGCATCTTCATCTATACATAGATTGTGAGCGATGAATATGCGGGCTGTTCCAGGGCGATGAAACAGCGTACACCGAGAAGACCATGGAAGACAGAGACAGGACCGTACGCCTCCGCATGATGCCTTCGGTACTTCCAACTCTCGCGGGCCGCGATATCTGGCAGATTTCCTACAAGCCAAGCATGAAGTGTAAGAATAACAGCATTCTTGCTGTACGCACCTTTCAAGAACGAGGGTGAAGGGGGGCCAGGGAGGTTATCCAGAGGAGAAGTGAAAGCGTGGCGCAGAAATAACCCGAACAGGGCGCAGAGGATGACCGCAGAGCAGATCGTGGCCTCAAGCGAGAGACACATCGAAGGATGGCCGTATACGGGGAGCTGATCTTCGAGCGACGAGGGGTCAAGGAGCCACCCATATTTATGTATGTACAACGGCCGACGTCGTCGCGCAATCGTAAGATTCGATGCCGGGATGAATGCTGAGCTGTCACGCACGGCGCATGCCGGCACCCGTTGACCGAGATTTGTTAAGAAGGATACTTGCTTGTAAGATGCTAGAACATTAGTTTAACGCTCAAACGTCGACCGACAGGTGAAAGGGCGGCCATCTTACGGACGGAGTTTTGAACCATTGTCACGGTCGTCCATGCCATGATAAAAGGTATCTGAATTTGACGTTAGTACCATATGAGCACCTCTGAACGCCTGCTCGTGGCTTACATGTTTTCCAGGCATTTCCTTGCGGATGGGCGAATGAGGACGCCATTGGGGTGTGGCGCCACGATACTTGCCGAAACGAGAGTGGTTGTAGCAACCTGTGGGGTCTCGATGATTGCGGATTTTACAGATTCGCCGCGCCGTCTACGACCTGTAATTTTCGACCATACGATGGTTTCGTTGACATGGCCTATATCGATGCATGATTAACCTGTACCCGTCTAAATATCGAACAACATGTTCACATTTCGAGCTTAGCTTTTGCGAGCGTTGTTCTGTGCAGAGGACCACTCTCCGGTTGTGCCCCCAGGACTGTCAAAGAAATGTACTACTACATCATCGTCAGCAGACTTCGAACCCCAAAGGCAGTGGACGCGGCAAACCTCCAACTCGAGACCCGGAGCCTCGTACCCAGTCCTTGGCTCAAAGTTTCATGTATTCAACGATGTCGCCTTATTTGAAGTGGTATTTTCTAGACTCTCATTTTATCCGGTGACAGGATTGGAGTGAATCTAATATCGTCGAGGGAAAGGATGTCGATGAGGCAGGATGAGGGTGAAGCGCCGTGCAGGAAAGTTGCAATTTCAAGTGCTACGTCATAAGCGGAGATTCCACATAAAAAGCAGTGCCTACCATAAGTTTAAACTCCGAAACAGCCAACATATACTCCGCTTGATTATCCACGGAGCTCGATAAGTTACTTTTCGACATCCCATTTTACCTACCACCTTCATCCTCTATAACCGCGTCCGTCGACAGCAAAAACCCAGAGCCTAGCAGAAGATATGATGTGTGAAAGCCCTCAATTCAGTGGTATCTGCAATATTCAGGCTTGCTTAGTCTTGCTTCGAAGTTAGCTCCGCGCATATACCATAGTCGGAAGGATTCTCGGAAGTATGTACTCTTGTTTCTCCCTGCGGCCGCCTTGGACACTTTTTTATTGCTTGCAGGGAAATATTATGAGCACGAAAACAGGTCGCTCACATCGTCCCGTCGTCTCTCCCAGAGCTCCACTGCATATATATGCAGCTTCAGCGAGGGACCGCTCGACGCGATGGGCACTCAAAACAAGGCTCGCACCCCGACCAGACAGCTTCGACGGTGTCGCGCGGTGGTCCAAATGCGTCCAGGTGCGTTGTATGAGTATATGGGATGTCACTTTTGCACAAAATGGTCGCGCATCTCGGACGATTCCTTAATTCCTCCGTGTAAATTCGCTCAGGCCAGTTGCGGCCTGACCCATCACTCGAAGCTCGAGGTTCGGTATTCGGGCCCGCTTCGAGTGTGCGGAGAAGGGAGCGTTCCGATTATGGCATCCCATAATGACCATATATGCGGTCGGCCCCGCCCGCCTGCCCCTGCCGTCGTGTTTAGACTTTGACGTCTCGCTGGCGAGCCCTGCTTGACTCGCCCACGCAAAACGCAATATTGCAATGCGGATACCGCACGGCCTCCATGAGTGCACTCAAAAGCTCGTGGGTTAAACGTTTGACTCCGCGATCGGTATGTCATACGCTTGAACGCGAGGCGGTCTAGACACCAGGGACCCTCGATGGGGCTTCGAATTCGAGATGCGCGGTTTCACTCGCGCAGCTGCGTGGTCGGCGAGCGGACCTGACTTCACGCTGTTCCAACTTCTATGGTGCCAAGGCACGACAGGTCGGACGTTGTGAGGTCTTGGCCGACCGCACAATTCACCGGGCATATAGCCACGGCATGGGAGTCAAGCTTCGAGTGCCGTCCGCGCAGGAGTGCAAGATGACAAGTACGCTGGATCGTTCCCGCGACTGTTCGCACGAGACCCCGTAGCCCTCGGCCTCGCAGTCGATGACGCCTGTGGCGTGCTGAGCCTCTGCAACTTGCAGCCTTTGCTAACGTCACGATATCGTGCATCATGCATGCTTGTAGTTTGCTTGAAACCAACGCTGGGCACGATCGCTCACTGCTCGCTGTCCGCCGGTAGAGATGCATGCTATCGAGTGCAGGCCGCTCGGACTCTCGGAGAGATCCAGCCTCTGAGCGACAGACACCGATGGATGGATACGATGAACGATGAACGATGAATGTCGCGCTGGAGGTACTAGGACGCCTACGTATAGTCGCCTGACCTCCGCAAGCGCAGCCTATTGTCATGGCATGCATCCCTTCTGGCCTTCGTAACGCAGATACGGCGCCCACGGATATCCCCTGACCTATACGGGCGCATCGTGCTTCTCCCGGAATCGCTCGTCCTTTCTGGTACCTCTTAGAGCGCCTGCTGCGGCTCATGGCCATTTCACTCCACGTCTCTTCCGTTCCGACATTTCTGATGGTCGGACGTGCCAAGTGGCACCTTCGTCACAACCCAAGGATACATATCCGTTCATTGAACAAGACGAGACCCAAACGTCACCGCACCACGCGAGCGTATGCATGGACGTACGCCATCGGATGCAGCCGCAGGCTCTGCATACGCACCACCCTCATCGGGCACCATCGTGTCCGACGATCAGCGTAGCCACCTGTCTATACCGGGACCCTCGCCAGGGCCCGAAGACCCGAAGGGGACAGAAGCTAATTAATATCTCGTGGCCGGGGCCTTCGCTGTCAAGGTGGTCCAATGGGGGGCGAGATGCACCAGGTGAGGACGACATCGTATCCCGCCTCGATGCATCTCGTCGGGCGCCTCCAGGATCCCGTTCTCATGTCAAGCAGCGCGCGGACGCTAGAAGCGCCACCGTTCATAGCGCGTGCGAGGGCTATCCTTGTGTTTGCCTTCACGACGGGCGAGACAAACATGAGTGCGAGGAGCACGAAACATGCTTTGGGCGACGGGGTCGTGTTCATGCAGGGGTTGCTCGCGAAACAAAACCGTAACCATTTTGGAACGTACCTTTCAAACCCGACATGCATGCAACGCCGGCGGCTCAGGGAATCTCGGAAGTGTGATAGCACTGGCGCATCGCATTCCGAGGTTCTGCAGAGAAACGTCTTGGTCCCGTATCCGCAGCCTATCGTTCCCAGGGCTATTCCTTTTATACATGCACCTGTTCCTACCCGCGATCCACGGTGAGCCCGCCTCGAGCACGGTTGTGAACGAGTGTCGGGCTGCCAAGCGAATACAAGACAAGGAGAGACCGTATAAGTGGGCGGCATGGCGGTGGGCCCGGGGAGGCGAGACGACGAATAGCGGTGCTGCGCCCCACGAGTCGTGCTGCCGGGGTTCTCGCGGAGCGCGGGTGGGGCAGCGACAGTGGGACGAGAACGCGACGAGAAGAGAGAAATGCGGGTGACTTGAATGGAATGGCGAGAATCGATGTCGCGAGATAGGCAGGGTGTTTGGCGAGTGGGCCTCGTGTCCGGGGCGTGCGGGGCCATGACAGGGCCCATCTCGGTATGTGGATTTTTGATGTGATCTTGCGCGCGAGTAGTGAGACTTTCGAGCTCGCTCACAAACCACAGTTGGGCGACGAGGAGACACTGCCGATCGAAGTAAGTTCAAAGTCGAGCAGGAGCCCCTGGGCGGACTAATCGGTGCTTGTGGCAGAGTATAGGATAGCGGCAAAGGGGACGGCATCGTCGGAAATAAAATAAAGGAAGCAGAGGCGGCCTCGAGGCTTGAGAGCGGTGCAACATCGCAGAAGGTGAAGATGGGCCCAGCGCAGGCAGGTCGGAGATGATCCAACATGATAGGCGCATGTCGTCAGGACCCCTGCAATCGCCCCTTTACCGGTCCGAAAATGGCGTAACGAGCTTCAATTGGGCTTCAAACGCCAATTCAGTTCAACGATAGGATGAGTAAGTCAATCGTTATCATGAATGTGGAAGGCTGTGCTGACATTATCATAAAAATGCGGCTTATGTGATATTAAGTGTTCGGGGTCCCCCTAGAAGGAACGCTGGGTGGGCAAAGTTGAGGGCATGCGGGCAAGGGCACTCGAGCTCGGGCTCTCGTCTTGACCTCCAGCTCGTCGACGCTCGCATTACTGTCCACACGAATCATGGATCTCTGACTCGTTGATTTGTGAGTATTCAGTCTTCCGCTATTCACTACCGAGCGCTCGTTCTGGCCAGCGAGACCAGCGAGGACGCAATTGCGGCAGCGCTGTGACAAAGCATGCTCATTCTCTCTTCTTGCTCTGTTTTATACCTGCAGCAACGGCAAACACGACGCCAATAATGAATACGTGCCGGGCACGGTTTTCGACCGCCAACGATCAGCCAAACTTGCATCCTCCTCCCTCCGACTCACCCCAACTGTGGCGAAGTCCGCCACATCCATGCAACATTGCGTATCCCTCGATCTCTGGCCCAGTTTTCCTCGACTCACCCATTCCGCCGGATTTGCGCGCGAAATCCACCCCGCCTGGCGATCAACACCGTCAAGCCCGCCCTGTCTATCCATCTCCTCCGTTAACCGACGCAGCACTCGCCTCCACAATCCCACTTCCTGACGTCTCTGGAGGCCCTTCGCACAAGCAAGAGTGCCCGCCGTTTCGAGAAGGAGTTGTCGATGAGAATATGTCACACGATGGCGCCGGACACTTCACGCCACTTTCCCCGCCGCCGACCGTGCTCGTTAGCCCATCGGAGTTGCCGGGCGGAGATCACGACGAGCACCAGGTAGAGAGTTGGAGCTATGGAGATGGGCCCAAGGATGGCGGCGCCAGCGCGCCACCGTTCCCGCCGGTACGTGATGATTCTGGATTCGAGGAGTTTGGGCCGCAAGGAGGATGCCAGGACGGGCGGGAGTCCGGGGGCCTTCAAGATGATTGCACCTTGATTGAGCCCACTTCGGTATGGATACCGCACTCCCCGTTGAGCATGCACGAGGGTCTGTCTCTCTCCGATCTCCCGTTGCTGCCCAGTCTTCACGGTGGCGATCAAAGTGGCGGCCACTCCGATGTCCTCGTCTCGCCCATGGATACTGGAAGCAACGCGGATAGTTGGCCCTCCGGGTCAATTATGGACTGGACTTATAGTCCGAGCAGTACGTTGGTCAACACGCTTTCGCTTCCGCCCTCTCCAAAGCCCAGTGGGCTTTCTCTTGAGCTACCCTCACTGGACACTTCAGTTGGCTTTCATCCACATCATGCGCTACTCCTCCAACAGCCCTCACCGCTTTCCCCTGTCGAGATACCCTTTGGTCAAAGTGGTCCCCATTGGCTCCACGGGGACGATCTCAGGGAACTCTTCGGTAAGACATCACCCTCGAACCAACACGCACCTCTTCCGGAGGAACACGATCCTTTCTTTCCCTACCCGCATTCCTCCCTCCTCCGACCCCCATCTGTGGACATCGACTCTGAATACCCGGACTCGATCATGCCCTCGGAGGACGACGACAGGGCGGGGTTTCCCCCTTCATCTCCTCGCAGACGACTCCTCAACGATCTTCATGACACGACCCCTCCCCACGGGGACATACACCTTACGCCGGTGCCTCGATCTCCTCATCTGCCATTGGCGGATCTTGACATGGACGATCCGGCAGAACCGCCGTGTTCCCCGCACTCCCCGCACGCACTTCTCCCCGAGCTCGATGGCGAGGATGACCTGCAGCACATCCCCATGTTCCCGGACCCCCCGATGGAGACGATCGCCCCTTCGCTTCTCGAACCTCAACCGCAGCAGCCAAGCGCGCACGCGGGCCTCGGCCTCTTCCTCCAGTCGGATCCACCACTAGCCCGTTCGCCATCGCCGGACGACGATGACTTCGGATTCCTCGATATTCAGCTTGACCCAGAGTCAGCGAATGTCGAGGTGGACGAATTCCTCGCTCTTCGCGCATTGCGCAAGAGCGCTCTGGCACAAGAACGGGCCGCGCGCATGGCTGAGGCGGAGCTTAGCGAACGTATTACCGCCGCGGCGAGTGCCCTCCTACCCCCGTCCCACGTAGACGGGGATGGGATGGAGGTCGATGCCGACCCCGTTGTGCTCGATGCGGCCGAGAAGCGTGTGCGCAAACGCGAGCTTCACGTGCTGATGGACATGCGTGCCGAAGCCCGGCGGACGCGTAAGCTGCAGAAACAGCGGTCGAAGGAGATCGGCGCGTTACTGGACTTCAAGATGCACACGCCGATGTCGCCCATGGACGGCCTCCCGCCGCTCGTCATTGGTAGTGATAAAGGCTGGACAAAGACGATTGCCCATCTCGTCGCTCACATGGTTTTGCGTCGTCACGATCGCAGCAGACCGCTGGAGAACAAACCTCCTGCGTCACCGGTGCGATCCCCGTCGGTGCTGCATCGTTCGCTGTCCGCTGAAGATCTTCCCGGTATGGGAATGGATGCGGAGGACGAGGACGATGACGATGACGATGACGACGACATGGAGATGTGAACTCACCTTTTCCCGAGTTTGTCACGAGCAAAACGGTGCGCTGCGCCTTCAACTCTAAACTTTCCTATAGTCGCTGACTTATTGTTGTGTTTATTGTCGTGCCTCGCTTTTGGACACAATCTCTTACTGTATCGATAGGCCGGAAAGCAATCAACGTGTACGATACTAACAACCCCCACCACATCACCCATGCGATCTTTGTAGCTATTACATGTTGTCATAGTCCTCGATTCCGCATACCCTTGCTTTCATCTATTCCAATCATACGCGCGTCCGTATATTTTTTCATGCTGTATATGATGCAGAGTGGACTTACTTCTAGCCCGTGTGCCCGTGGCCTCGGTTTTGATTACTTGATTTTCATCTAGGGGTGTGGATAACAGTCGCGTGCATCGGCGTGAGAGGCAACGACGCCGACACCAAAGCGATACATCATCCCAGATGCAATAGTTACGGGCAACCCGACAGGTAAGCAACAAGTCTATGACCCCACCTAGAGAAATCCATTAAGTACATTAGCAAAAAGTAAGCAACCACGTTCGTGACGAAAACAGACCTGCATGGTTTCCCGCATGTGTTCAACACCAAGCTCGTTGATTACGATAGGCCGCGTCACACGGGTACACTAGCAAGGGTGCATGAACCTGGGAGACGTCACGAACATCTCGCCTTGGCCACCGATCTTGTTCACCCTACAGACCCTCCCTTCTCAAGCTTCCACCGCCTCGCCGATGGTCGTTCCCGCAGCAGTGCTGGGGTAATCCGCAACCAACAAGCCCCGGTTCCCCCTATGCACACAGGCTGCGATAGTATCCTGTGATACACAAGTGTGCATCCGATGGATATTGGAGTGTATTAGTTGCGGCGACTTGTGAGAGACGAGAGACAACGTCAATACTAACTTCTAAGCCCATAGATCGTTCCAGTTGCAACACCCGCAAGGGCATTGGCACAGATCAAGAATTAAATATGCGGCTACCCTACAAACCCCCTTCTCAAGATTCTACTAGCGTCGTGTCCGCAGCACTGGGGGGGCAGGCCGCAGGCCCCGGCTCCCCCTTCGTATTCGCAGTCTGTGAGAGTGTCTCCTGCCCAGGAGCAGCATGCGGCTGCAGCTCCTCCTGCTTCACCCCACGCTTGTCCAGCGCGTATGCCCTGCACGCCTCGCGGCTGTGGATCAGCCTCGGATCCTCGCGGTCCCACGCGTGGATCGTGAACCCGGGGAAGTTGTACTCCAGCAACTCCTTGAGGTCCGGCAGCATGAGCGGATCGGGCCCGTATGTCCCACTGTTGTTGTCGATCACGAGCTCCCACTTAACCGCGTCATCGGGGGTGTCGTCCGAGAAGTTCTCCCATCCTCCAGCGGGGCGCGGATGGAACTCGCCCGAGTAGCGCACAGCGGGGGCGCAGTTCGCGTGCAGAGCGTGCTTGGACGCGAAGTCGACGAAGAAGGCAGCACCTGTCTCGGAGAACCGGAACGAGTCGTCTTCGACCGCGATGATGTAGGTGTACACCGCGGGTTTGACGCGGTGCGCGAACGGCGATGGCGCGGCAGTGCCTGCACTCGCGGAGGAGGTCAGACTGGTCAGGCTGGGACGGAGTGTGGGCAGGCGACTGGAGTGGCCGGGGCTGCCGGATGGGACAGAGCTGTTGCCCGTTCCGATCGGGTTCCCGACGCTACCATGCAGGAGGAGGCAGAATACGTCTTCTGGACCGTCGATGATCCCGAACGCGTTCGCTGTCGATCGCGCGTAGAGCATGCGATGACCGGCCTGGATTGTCGAGCGCACTGCGATCGAGGCGGGGCCCTGGAAGATGGTTTGCGCAGCCTTGTAATTCCGGTTCCAAGGTTGCACCGTGTCGCCGAAGAACATACGGACGCCCTTGATGTAGATCTTCCACGTCGAGTACAGACGGGCGTCGTTGAGGTTGGTGAGGAGACCAATGGTCGGCGAGAAGTGACGGGAGAAGCGGATAGGGCCGTCAAAGATGTATTGTCTCCTCTCTGCCTTGTTGTCGGTAGATAGTGATGATTCAATCTGTTGAAGTGGCCGTGAGTTGTGGTCCGTTAACCGACAGTGTTACTTACATTCAACCAAAAGGTGCCCCGATTTCGTCGGATAGCCAGACTCTCGATCGTGCACTCCTTCGCCCCAGGTGTAACAAGAATTGAAAATTTGCCAATGTGATCATCCGTAATGTTACCGACGTCCTTGTCGTTGACCTCGACGGTGAGGGTAGCGGTACTGGGAACGTTCTTGATCTTCCACAACTCGTTCCACACGGGCGACAGCGTATCCATCTTCACCGTGGATCTACAATAGGCACGGGGCCAAATCGAGATTAGATCGCGCATACCCTGCCACGAGAGGGATATTTTGGGAAACTCTGGAAACCCGCACGTACACGAATGACAGCTTGTCGTCCAACTTGGCGATGAAGTAGGGATCCGCAGAGCCCACAACGTCCATCTTTGGCAACCCCGATGCGCCGATAAACTTGATTGTGACATCGACGAAGTGGCGGCCCTCATGGGTGAGCGCTGCTGCTGCATCCTTGGCCTCCGACTTTGCGAGGGACATGGCGCTATGGAAAGTGCCGACGAGCTGCGAGATCTGTATAGGGTTCCTGCGCCCGCCCGGCATGACGATGGATAGAGTGTGTTTGTTTGTGTGCCTGTCGATGATTTCGATGCCAGGTGGGAAGACTCACGGTACGAGGGGCTGGCTTTCTATGTTGCTTTTGTATGGGTTGACCGCAGAGAGGGGGGCGGGGAGGGTTACATCAGAAATGGAGCAGCCCAGAGTGTGGCGCGGCCGCTAGCGCCCGAGAGTCGCACAGCCTCCTCCTTGGAAACCAGCCCGGTGGGATTCGGGAATATCGACCAGAAGGGCAGTCTAAGGCTGTGGACGACTACTGGTAATTCTGCTTTGCCTTTCAGTCGGTGTCTGTGCTACCTGGTTCACCAGCTGGGGGTCTGGGCAGGAGACCGCAGCCCCAGCCATGGCTTGCAACACTGAAATGCAACCAATGCGGTGCGCTTGGCAAACCTAGTCCGACTTGAGTCCGACACAAACAAGTTGCAGGTCTACGTGAGTGAAATCGGAACCGGGGCCTCCGATTGTTTCACGGTTCAGCTGATAATAGCTCACCCCTCCTGTGCTCTTCGTCATCTATCCTATTTGCAAGGAACGTACACGTAGTTGAGTGTGAATGGGTAGGTTATAACAACAGGATAATTTATGTACAAATTCGATATCCAGGGATAACAGAACAGCAGCTTAGAGGCCAGCAGCAGACGCGAGCTTCTGGAAGTCGGGCGTACCAAGACCGGTGACGGGGTCCCAGCCCTCCTTCGCAGGGAAGCCATTCGTCCTACAGCCGGGGTTCGCGCCGGACGTGATGTCGTTGAGCGCAGACGCGCCCGTCGAGTACAGGAAAGGGTTGAGGAATCCAAGGGGGCTCTTGTCCGCCGCGATGAGCTTGTCGTTGAGGAGTGCAACAATAGCCGCGAACGTGGGCGACGCGGCGGAAGTGCCCGAGACGCCCTCGAGCGCGCCGTCGACCATGACCTCGAAGTTGACGCCCTGCGTGGACACGTCAGGGAATCCACGGCCCGACGCGTTGTACTTGCCCTTGTTCGTGCTTCCGAGCGCGGAGAGATAACCGCTGACGGCGGAGCTCTGGTAGTCAGGGATGCCGAAGTAGTTCGAGAAGCCGCCGGAGGAGAAGTCGGCCGCGGTTTCGGGCACTCCTTGGGTCGCGCCGACAGAGGTCATGTAGGGGCAGCCCGAGGGGAAGGTGGGGACGAACTTGGAGCAGCTGGAGGACCGCGAGCCTGCGACGCCGCCATCACCGGAGGCGAAGAGGATGGATACACCGCGAGCGCCAAGCTGCGCGTACGCATTGCAAAGGTTCCTGCAAGCGAGATGCGTGAGCGATCGCTCATAGGAAGAGGATGAGGTGTACGCACTGCGCGAGTTTCCGCGACATGGTGTGTTCGTCCTGGCCGTAGGAAGTTGTCATAACATAGGGAGGAGTATCTTCCTCAAGGAGGAAGTTGACAACATCGAGGAAGCCCTCGAGGTTGCCGTCCTGGTACTGATCACCGACAGAGATGAAGACCGTCGGGACACCAGTGGCGATACCGACCGTGTACTGAATGTCGAGGTTCGCTTCGATACCAGCCTCGTCTGTTTGGGAGTTAACGCCACCATCGAGTGTCTGGAGGGTGAAGGTTGTGTTCGATGACATGTCGGCACGATACTCCTTCAAGAAGACCTGACGGCAGGTAGATCGATCAGTATTGGGTTGATGGTACCAGATTTGAATGGCGTAAGCGTACCGCAAGGTCATCCTGATTAGCGTACTGCTCAATATAACCAGTGACGGCGAGCTTGTTTGACGACTGCGTTGCCGCTTCCGACGGGATGTTGTAAAGAGCCTGCAGGCAAGCAGGAGTGATGCGGCTCGAGCATGACGACGGAACGGCCCCGGCGCTGAAGTTCTGAACATCATTGGTAATCATGGCTGGTGCTTGGAAGACCGGGAGGTGGCCTTTCGGGTTCGGGAACGTCACCGTCGGGTGGACAAGGTCTAGATGGCCCTGGAGCTCGGCCGGAATCGAGTACGAGAGGGTGCGGACGGCCTCCATGCCGGTGTCATGGTGCTTGAACACCGAGAAGTCAGCATCGAAGAGCTCGTTGGCCTTGCTGACGGGGACCTCGAACGAGAGCCAGTCGCCGGTGGCGGAGGTCGTCTTAGCCGAGATCCCGTTCTCCTTAAGCCACGCATTGATAGCATCGATGCTATCTTGTGCGGGAGCAACGAGCTGTTGTACCTGTGTGTGACGCAAACAGATGAGAGAGTGCCTTGGAATGAGGGTAACGGCAACGGAACAATACCTCAGACTTCGACAGGTGCTTGCCGTAGTTCGGACTTGATGGTGTGCTGACGTCGTACAGCCTGCGCTCAAGCTCGGCGACGTTGCCCTGGACGAGTGCAAGACGCAACTTCAAGGTCTGGTCAGGGTCCGCAGAGCCGGTGAGCGAGAAGCCGCTAGGAGCGCCCTGGATGGTCTCGTGGAGCTTGAGGTTGTGAGTGGTGGTCTTGCCCAAGGCAAGAGTGACGAGAGAAGCAAGGAGCAAGCCGGAAGCAACCATCGCGACTCTGGGACTTGTCGAATTTGGGATGGGGAGGCGGACGGAGGATTCTGAATACACCAGCGCGACATGACCATGGCTTTATACTTGGACAAACAAGCTCACCAGACCACTGTGATGGAGTTCACAATGGGTGCGGAGGCCGCCAACACAGGTAGAAAACGACGACGGAGGAAAGGCCACATAGCGTGACCAGTGCGATGGTCGCACAAACAATCCAAGGTGGTTGTACGTGGAATGCATCCTAATTAGGGACTACTGGTCAAACCAGCCTGTTAGGTCGACATAGCGGCGGGGAACATCGTGGTTGCCGAGATTGAAGTGAAGAAGTGCGGTGTCGGGGCGGTGTCGGGGGAAGGAGCAGATATCGCCTTGTGAGAAGCAGACGCGCAAATGAGACAGATCAGCGGGGTCGAGATGTCGAGGTGTTATTTTACATTACCTTCAGTGGTTGTCATAACATTGCTCACGCCTCAACGTCACAAACACCGGCGGTTTGTAAGCAGAAGCTATATAATGAGCGGAGCTAAGGAGTCTTGAGGCATCGTCCAGGGGTCAGTAAACAGCTCTCAACCAGTGAAGGCAAAGATAAATCAAAACACATACTTTCACAACCACAATATCACATGTGAATAGGTGACGTGGATTCAGCGCATGATACATGCCTGAGTGCAGCAGGCAGCTTTTGTTCCCGAAGATTGCATGAGGGCAAGGCCTCGGCTGCCTGACGTGCGCTGCGACATGGATTGGGTCATTCTAATCCTCTCAATAAGTTCTGGATTCCGAGGCTAAGTAAATGCTTACCAGTCTCAAAGACCAAGCCACAATTACGGGCATGACACCAAGACATCAAATTGGTTGAAAGCATGGCAAGGGCGCAGAGGTCGGTGCCAAATGAGCACCGGTTAGCCCGGGCGTGTAGCTTCCGTGGCCCGGTCAACGGTCAACTGCACAAGCAGCGCGTTTGACTGCGATGTTCCTTGTACAAATAGTGAAGTCCTTGGTAGGTGGCATTCCTTGTCAACCACGAGATACCGAGATTGTCAGAATTGAACTCACCTATTGGCGGCCTGGAAAACGCGGGGATACGAGTAGCAGCGAAGACGTTGGCACCTCCTCCGTTGGTTCCGTCGTTCAAGGTGGTCAACTGCGATCATCTTCGTCGTTTCATGCGTAAGGCGACTGTGTATGGACGAGTCTGGACCTGTCACGATTATTAAGTTTGCATTCCTGCGCCCAAAAGCTATGTTTGTAAGTAGCGAGAATCTGAAACGCAAGGTACTATACATACCGGGGAGGAAGAGCTTGGAAACCAGTCAACTCCGCTGTGGTCATTACGATGGTAAAGGGACCTCACACGCTTCTTCACTCGTTCAACTTTCAACGGCGATCCCCCCGTAGTGCATGGGCGACATGGTGCGTGTGCGATGTGGTGGAGACGAGGTATTGAGAGACAGCAGGTCCGCCATACCGTATCGACACTTCAAGGTCGTCAACTTGCCCATGCGTCACGACGTATAATTGGTCACTTTCGAGGCTAGCTAACGGTCAGGAACCATTAGATCCGCGTGTAGCATGCAGCTGTCGAATGGGTCTGGAACAAGTCGTTAGCATATGAAGAAGGCCTGGGAGCTTGTACGACTGTGATGTGAGGTAGGGGAAGAGTCGGGGTGATCGTCCGTTTTCAGAACAGTCGAAAACCTTCCACATACTTTGGAGCCCCACACCACTCACTTTGCAATGCATGGCCAACGAAGTGGTTGGTGTCTGAACAGCCTTAAAAAGACGCTTCAAGTTCTGCAGAGAGTACTTAAGCTCATGCCAGTCACGGTCCTCAGATTCGACATTAAGCGGACATCATACCTTACACACAAAGGAGAATACAACGTTGCTAAGTGGATCAGCCGAACGAAACGGTGAAGAAAAGCGCATATAGTCGGGTGTCTGTTATGGTGCTTGTCGAAGTAGCTAGCGGCTCGGTGGCGACCGTACATGGGCATGGCGTCTGTGTTTGAGACTTGGTAGCGGAGCTCCAACTTGGCCGCTCAGCGCTCGGCGCCCAAACGCGCGCCGACGCCGGCCACGGTCTGGTCTGACCTACCTACCGCGAGGTCAAAGCCATCGACGACGTACACACTCTACACCATGTCAATCCCATCTCCGAGTATTGCTTTTTCTCTCGCGTCCTTCCTCGCTGCCCATGGCCTCCGCAAACGCTCCCTCTCGCCGTCCGGTGCCGCCGCCGCATTCGCCGTTGGATACACCATGATGTCCGTCCGACTTTACACCTTCGGCGTCGCCCTGATCGTATTCTACCTGACCGGATCGCGGGCGACGAAGGTCGGGAAGGCACTGAAGCAACAACTGGAGGAAGGCCACCAGGCAGCCGGGTACAGGAACGCCGCACAAGTCCTCTGCAACTCCCTCTCCGCCGCGGTCGCCGCCCTGCTCTGGAGCGCGCTCTACGACCCGTACTCGTGGGTGGCGAAGGGGCTGAGAGATCTGGATATCGATGCGGGTCTAGGGCAGCAAAAGATGTGGTTTGACGTCGACCGCTGGTGTCCACTTACGCCGCCTCCTGCGGCGTCCTGGAGTCGGGTTCTCATCTTTGTGGCGCTGGGGTACGTCTTGTCTCGTATATATGCCCACATTGTGCGCACACCTCCCTCAAGTTGAGCCACAGACATTTCGCATGCTGTCTGGGGGACACACTGGCGTCCGAGCTCGGGATCCTCTCGCGTTCGCCACCCATCCTGATCACGACCCTCAAGCCTGTACCTCCTGGGACGAACGGCGGGCTGTCTACAATGGGCACGCTTGCGTCAGTTGGAGGTGGACTGTTCATGGGGTTGACGATTGCCGTCACGTTGATTGTGCAAAGCACTGCGTGCCGTGTCCAGTGGCAAGGCATCCTGTTCCCGCTGTTGATGTGGGGCGCTTTTGCGGGAGGTTTTGGTTCCCTGGTACGTTTTCCTGTTTTGCATTTGTGTACGCGGAGTTGATGAGCGTGGTATCGGCATCCAGCTCGATTCGCTTCTTGGAGCCACGGTGCAGCGTACTCGGTATGTGAACACAACGAAGCGGATCTGGACCGAGGACGCTGGGGCGCTTGACCCACGAGCGGACGTGAAAGTCATCAGCGGGCTAGATTTGCTGACGAACAACCAGGTCAGTCTTTATTTGGGACCAGTTTGGCGGTTGGCTGAACGCGATTTTGGTAGGTGAACCTGGTGTCCTCGATTGCAACTGCTCTTCTGCTCGGATTCCTCGTTTGAGTGTTGTGATGTCTCGGGATACCGGTGTTTGGACGCCCATATGTCCTCCGAAGCACGATCAACCACAGAACGCATACGCGTGGCTATTCGATCCCCGCTCCGCTCTAGGAATAGATTACTGCGGCGGTGAGCGCCATTCCTTCACGCCATCAACGTGGTGAGGCACCGTGGGTTATACGACGTTCCTTCCTGAGTTCTTAAACTTCCTATTTTTGTTGATTTGGAGCTCGAGAACGTCTGGGTTGTATGTGATCTAGCCGCGGCAAGTCAGAGTCGGAGATACATTTGCATTTGTTGATTATTCGTGCTACAGATCGCGTGTAGTTAATGTTCTATATAGACTCTGCGTCCTACGCAGGGATTTCGGAGTGTTCCCAATACATTGAAAGGGATCCCATGCAAGTGTTCGTGACAAACTTGACTGGGTGACCGCTATAGATGACTAGCCCGTGGTGTCCCGACCCTGGGTTGGTCGCGGGGATTGAACGTTATTTAGTACCGACCTCATATGAAGAAAACGCAGAAGCAATGTAGAGGTACTAACAAGAGGCCCGCGCATACCAGCAACAACCGCGAGACGTGCGTTCCGAAATGACAAGCCAAAGCTCGAGATGACGCATGCTGCAATCCGAAACGGCAAGCCTCGGACTACCAGCCATACTATAGCCAAGCACGTCCAACGAACAATCCTAAAGCAAGGACCAAGAATCCCCGTCCATTCACAGCCCGACCGCACGCACCAGCTTCTCGAAGTCGGGCGTCCCGAGACCAGTGACGGGATCCCACCCCTTCTTCGCCGGAAATCCGTCTGTCCCACAGCCCGGGTTCGAGCCCGCCCTGACGTCGTTGAGCGCAGCCGCGCCAACAGCCGAGTACAGGAAGGGGTTGAGGAACCCGAGCGGGCTCTTGCCCTTGGCGACGAGCCGGTCGTTGAGGAGCGCGATGATCGACGCGAACACGGGCGACGACGCGGACGTGCCGTCGATAAGAGCCTCCTTGCCGCGCAGCATGATCTTGTACTGCACGCCCTGCGCGGCGACGTCGGGGTACGCGCGGCCCGTCGCGTTATACCGGCCCTCGTCGACGGCGCTGCCGAGCGCGGCGACGTAGCTGTGGACGTCGGAGGACTGGTAGGACGGCGTGCTGAAGAGGTTCGAGAAGCCGCCAGCAGAGAGCTTCGCGGCGGTCTCGGGGCTCACGCCGTGGGTCGCGCCGACGGAGGTGACGAAGGGGCAGGTGGAGGGGAAGGTCGGGATGAAATCGACGCAGGTGTTGTTCGGCCGCGATCCCGACACGCCGCCGTCGCCCGAGGAGAAGAGGAGGGACACGCCCCGCGCGCCAAGTGCGGCATATTGGTTGCAGAGGTTGCTGTGAGGAGCAAGATCATGGTGAGCGGGTGGTGTTCACTGGGGCGTGTTAAAATATACGCACCGTGCGAGGTTTGGGGAGAGGTCCCGCTCGACGAAGCCGTAGGAGGTCGTCACGACAGAGGGAGGCTTCTCCTCATTGAGAAGGGAGTGCGCGAGATCAATCCAACCGTCAATGCCCGAACGGCCCACAGAGATGAAGACCGTTGGGACGCCAGTAGCTACACCGACAGTGTACTGAATATCAAGATTGGCCTCTTCACCTGCCCGACTGGGGTCCTGAGAGTTAAAGCCGCCATCCAAGGTCTGGAGGGTGAACGTAGTTTTTGCCGGTATATCGGGGCGGTACCGTGTTAAGAAAGCCTGTTCGTAGAGAAATAGATCAGCCGGGACTCTATGGCATTTAATATTGATTTTGACGTGTCGCACCTGAAGGTCGGCATGATTGGCAAACTGGTTACGAAAACCTGGAACAGCCAGGCGATTCGACGATTGTGTTGCAGGGGTCTCCGGGATATTGTAAATGGCATGCAGACAGGCGGGAGTGATGCTGTCTGAGCACCCAGAAGGGACAGCCTGAGCACTGAAGTTGTCGAACACAGACGGGGTTTGATCCGCTGTCAGGAGGACTGGTGGAAGGAGATCGCTTGGATAGGGAAACGTCACTGTTGGGTGAACGAGGTCAAGATGGTCCTGAAGCTCGGCAGGAATCGAGTATGAGAGGGTGCGGACTGTCTCCACGCCCGTGTCATCGTGCTTGAAGACGGAGAAGTTGGCATCGAAGAGCTCGTTAGCCTTGCTGACGGGGACATCAAACGAGAGCCAGTCGCCAGTCGCGGAGATAGTTTTGGCGGAGATCCAGTTCTCCTTCAGCCACGCATTGACAGCGTCAACGCTTGCCTGTGCCGGAGCGATGAGCTGTTGTACCTGAGATAGACGAAAGCGGGTTAGAAGGACTATTCGAATAATGGGATTGGCATCGTACCTCGGACTTCGAGAGGTGCTTGCCGTAGTCTGGACTTGATGGTGTGCTAACGTCGTACAGCCTGCGCTCAAGCTCGGCGACGTTGCCCTGGACGAGTGCGAGGCTCAGTTTCAGCGTCTGATTCGGGTCCGCAGAGTCGGTGAGCGAGAAGCCGCCGGGGGCGCCTTGGCGGGTCTCGTGGAGCTTGAGGTTGCGAGCTGTGGGCTTGCCTAAGGCAAGGGTGACAAGGGAAGCAAGGAGCGCGAGCAGGCCGGAGGCAACCACCTTGGACATCTCGACTGTGAGGCAGGAAGCTCTGAGAGAACCTGACTTCAGGACTACGACATGAAGAACCTGTATACCTCGCCAAACCAGCACGGCGTACCATTACGAGGTGACGAAGAACGCTGATATGAGCGCGGAAAACACTTGTGCCGCTTCAGCGTCGTGCACCCCATGCATAACCTGCCAGTCCTTCACAGGTAAGTAGGGGAGCGGCGCGAGGGCGCATCTGTACAGCCGGTCGCCAGACGATCCGCATAATGCCGTGGAAGCGACTTGACATTGAGACAGACAAGCAGCGGGTTTCCCGACGTGCATTCTGACATGTAGAGGGACATGAGCGTGCCTGCCTTGGCAGCCCAAGGGTGCTCAATTTCTTCAGACATCACATCGCTTGAGGAAGGGTCTGGCGATTGGCCACAGGAAACCTGCCAATGAGGACATCAACACAAGAGCCTGCGGCGACGGCAATAAGGCTAGGCATATGCCATACCCGTATCGAGCGGCATGGCTACACTGACCTTGAGCTTCTCGGTATTGCACCCTTGCCCGGGAAATCGTTGCAAGAAACGGGGATTGGTCTGTGGTATGGGTAGTCGGTCGTCACATGTCGGATGCCCGGCCACCCATCCTGCATCACGTCCTGAAGAATCGACGATCCGGGCGATTGTTATTGCAGGAAGGGTGGAATTAATACGACATCGACATGTTGAATGAAGTGTCTCACAGGTCATTGGTAATTGGGAGGTGAGTGCTATTTGTCACACTGTTGCGTACTGGTTTAGGTGGCCGGCCCCCTTCAGCACTACTTATTTCGGCCGTCATCTCCTCGGAAAGTGACATTTATTTTAGGACCCAAGTTGATCTTGGAGCTCCATAATCACACGTCCCGACCAACAACGAGCCCAGATGGACAATAGTGACCGCACTGAAGTCGGTCCTCGTCGCGTTCCATGCGCATCGTGGTACTGAGAAGGGGGTGAGAGAAAATGTCAGAGAAACACACTCTTAGCTAGTCAATGGACGAAGCTGGCACCGTTAAATAGCACTTACCGCTGTGACATTGAAGGTCAAAGCAGAGTGAGCGCCCATGTGGACGCTGCTGGATTACGTAACGCATGGTGCCAGATAGAGTCCACTCCGAGTCCCAGCTCGAAAGTTCCCTCAAATCCTCCGTGCTCCTCGCCTCCAGGTTCGCGTCAGACTGTAGATGATTGGACGACATGATAGATGAGATAATACGAAAGGCACGTCCTCGACAAGAAGGTTTCGATGTGGAGGTCCTGTCAAATGGCAGTGGAAGATGTCCGTCGTTTGGAGTGAGTAATGCCAGGTTGAAGGGATTGAGCGGCGCCTCTTATTTCACTTTCGGAGTTCCAAAAACGTAACAATGGAGTAACCCGCACGGCTGGCTATTTCAGTCTCCGCTGGTTTGGCCTGGGCTGAGACTCATCGTCAACTCAAGGCCAACTCGTCCTCTACCATGCCCAACCTCCAAGGAACATCAATCTTGGTTGCGTAGAATAGTGAGGTGAGTAGATACATCAGTTGAACCATTTTATTTCCGTAGATGTTTAAAGATTCTTCAGACAGAAACGTGGCACTGTTGTCGCGGACGAGTGCCACTGAGTCATAGAGTCGCTCGTCTTAGACAGGCTCTAAAAGGGGTTTCTTCGTCTCAGAATAGATATTCGCGGCGAAAAGTGAGTCGGTCGCAAGTTGTCGCGTGGCATGGACCTTCATGTGCGCCAGGGTGGTGACAGCGCCAGACGCCGTTGCAATCGGTCAGACGTGCTTTTATGGAATTGTGCAATGAATGTCCAGGAAGCCGGTACTGATGTTCGCTGGATCGGGCCTGTCAAGTCTCACCAAGCCTCCATTGGATGACAAGTAATTGAGGTTGCTCTAGCCGAGCAACGATTCCCCGATTCCTAAGTGCGTTTAACCCGGAAGTGCGAGGTCTTGCCAACGACGATGCTATTGGGCCACGCAGTCCGTTACTTAGCGACTTCAACAATCATGATGGCTGAACCACCGACCTCCCCGAAACTAGAATCGTTGGTCAAGACGTTCCTCGGCTCCGGAGCGGCCAACGGCTTCAACGATTACACTACGATTGTGGTGGTCCATGGCTGGCGCTTTCATGCTGGTGTGCTTCCTATTTCCGCATTCATGGTGCTCGACACTCTTCTCCACAGCGAACTTTCTTGCCGCTCGCCCGCGGTCGTAATACCCACGCAGTCTTACCAAACCGGCGAGGATACCCCGGTTCTGCCCTATGCTCCTCAGAAGAGCTCGTCTTGCTGCCCCCGCGCTCTCCAGACGGCATCGCAGGAGCAGAAATGGCCATGAAGAATGGTGCGCAGGAGCTTTCCGACTATCTGGCGGAACTCGTTATGTCTGAACCACATTCCGTCCGCGCAAGGCAATAAGGATGGTATAATCGTTCTCGCCGGGTAGTCTTTGGGCACAACCCTGCGAACGTGACTGACTTCCCTGTGGAGATCTTCTTTCAAGCGACTCCGTCAAGCGGATGGAGTTCTATGGTGAGTTCCGATTTCTAGATGAGTGTAGACTCTCCGGTTTCACGCGTGGGGTTTGTTTGGTCGATGCTGACGTTCGTCCATAGATGGCTGTTACGTATGTTTTTTGGATATGCACCGCTAGGGGGCCTATACGGGCCGCTGGCTGATTCTCCTTGCTCCAGAGAAGCGTGTCCCTGCATACAAGCTACTGCCCACAGGGACGTCGCGATTTCGGGAATCGTTGCGCTTGAAGGTGGTAAAGCTCTGGACGACCACCGTCTAGTACCAAGAACCTGATCGCCGAGAAGCACTGCGTACAAAGTACGGCCCGCCATGTCAGCCGAATGGTAGCGAAGCACTGCTCGCGCTGCGGCTGGCTTACCTCGAGCACGGGGTCTTGGGCACGTTGGGGGTGAGCGCGTTCTACTGTTCCTCCAGGGGCGGAAGGCTGGCCTTCGGTGGAGGTCCGTTACGTGTTGAGTAAGAATTCTGTATGGGAGGTGCCTCTCGGACACCACTTGCTGTCTCGCGAGCTCGAGGAGATGAGGAAAGCAGGGAAGAATGTGCGGGATGTGAGCTACGGGCTCATCCACCACGGAACCCATTATGTGAGTCCTACTATTGGATTGGGATAAGGCGGGCAGACGTGCTGACATCCGTCATAGGCGCATTGGGACATCTCGGAAAATCCTTTGTCGCTATGCTCAGAAATAATCGCGAAATCATTTCAAGCCGTACGGTATGGAAAAGCATACGTAGAAATAAGTATTGTCCACACTAAGAACGGTCTGGATTAGTTGTATTATGTATGTCATAGAATAGGAGCATGAAATATCGTTGACGTCCGTCCGTGGCCAAACGAAGGATGCAGAGTACAGTAAGTTTTGATCGTTCACATCTTGGTGGAGTCAAGCCGGCCGGCGTCAGCCTGAGGCCGATAGTACGGCTCAGCGCTCCGACATTGTACGCCAAGCTATTGGGAGCCATTTCGTCCTGCTCTACTTACCATTGTCTTCTCCCGTTGCGCCTACGCCGTACAAGTCCCTACGGTCGATTCGCCATCGCCACAGGACTGAAAGTCACTGTCCAGTGCCTTCCGCTGCCAGACGTCAACGTGAACCCCGACCATTCAATCGCACCTCTTCTCAGGTTTCACAATCGAGCGCCCCTTCTCTCATCTGATTTATCTTTTCTCGTTGATTGCATTGTCGCCGTGTACCCAAGACTCAAGAGCACGATCGCGCATGATCGACATGTCTCTGCTGGTCGCTGTTATCGCTGGGTTGCTCATCTACGCGACTTGGCGCTGGTTCCACCAACATCTGATTAGATCACACCTGGATGACCTCCCTGGACCTGCTCGCACCTCTTTTCTCTTCGGTTCGTCAATCCATCCATCATCCCGGTCGTAACGATGGTATACCACGAGCCACGAACTCACGAACCCTCTCAGGCAACTTCCCGGAACTTTCTCAGCGACAGACTTGGAAGCTTTGGGACGACCTCGCCGAGGCATATGGACCGGTGTCTAAGCTCCATGGCATGTTTGGGGTGAGTTCTGCAATCCACGTCATCCGAAATTGAACGCGATATATACGTTTTGCACCTCAGGCACGCATAGTACTTTTGCACGATCCGAAGGCACTGTACAACATATTCATCAAGGACCAGGAGTTCTGGCCGAAAGGCCTCAACCCGTCCAAGTACGTCTCACCCACTTTCTTGCGCCGCCCGTATACAGAACCTATCACTATTCATTTAGCGATTTCTCTGTGCTTCTCGGGCCAGGCGTATTGTCAAGCAAGGGCTCGCAGCATCGGAGACAGCGCAAGCTCCTCAACCCCGTCTTCTCCGCAGCCCACCTCCGCAACATGACGCACATCTTCTACGGCATCGCGCGCAAAGTGCGCCAGGCGATGGGCTCCCGCCTCCCGCCCGACGGCACAAGCGGGGTCCTCGACGTGAACGGGTGGATGGCGCGCACGACGCTCGAGATGCTGGGGCAGGCCGGGCTCGGGTACTCATTCGACAACTTCGTGGGGGACGCGACGGACGTGTTCGGGGAGTCACTGAAGATGTTTTTGTACGTCGCGTTCCAGCCTTCCTCTAACCCCCCACTTCAGGCTAGTTTGCTTACCTCGTTACCTCGTGCCCGATCTGTGAAGCCCCGAATCGAGCCTCGCGCGTTCGTCGTGAGCTTCGCGGTCCAGGCGCTCTCATACGTTCTTCCCGATTGGATCATCCGGCGGATCCTCCGCGCGACGCCTACCAAGCAGGTGCAGAAGATCATGGACATCTCCGACGTGATCGTCAACCGCTCGAAGGAGATCATCGCGGAGAAGAGGGCGATGCTGCTCAAGGGCGACGTTGCGATGGCACACCAGGTCGGCGAGGGTAAAGACCTCATGAGCATCTGTCGTAAGTACTGTTCTTTCGTCGATCATGGTAAGGACCTAACGGAACGCAATGGCACGTCTAGTGAGAGCGAACATGGCCGCCACGGAGAAAGAGAAACTGACAGATGAGGAGCTCCTCGCACAAATGTCGTCAGTTTTTTCATTCAATCACCCTTGTCGCGCATACATCTAAGTTTCGCATATTATCAGCACTTTCATCCTCGCTGGGATGGATACCAGCTCGAACGCGCTCTCCCGGACCCTTCATCTCCTCTCCCAAAATCCGTCCGTCCAGGAGAAGCTGCGCGCCGAGCTTGTCGAAGCCCGCGGCGGACCGGGCGGCGACTCCGACATCCCGTTCGACGACGTCATGAAGCTCCCCTACCTCGACGCGGTGTGTCGCGAGACGCTGCGCCTCCACGCGCCAGTCCAGGTCTCCGGCCGCACGTACGCTCTTTCCTTACACTTGTGTCGTTTTCTCTAAAGAGACTGACACGGCGCGCCGCCAGCGCTTCGAGGGACATCATTCTCCCGCTTTCTGCGCCGGTGAAGACGAAGGACGGTTCGGAGATCAACGAGCTGTTCATACCGAGGGGCACGACTGTCATCACGAACCTCCAGGCGAGCAACCGGAACAAGCTGCTCTGGGGAGCGGACGCGGACGAGTGGAGGCCGGAGCGGTGGCTCAGTCCCCTACCTGAGGCTCTAGAGGAGGCACGCATCCCCGGAGTTTATTCGAACCTGTAGGTTTTCTAGGTTACCTCGTCGATGCGGAGATCGGGCTGACACCAAGGTAGGATGACGTTTACCGGAGGCGCGCGGTCGTGCATGTGAGTATCCCGTTTTATTCATCGTTTGATACGCTGGTGACGCGCGCGACCATAGAGGGTTCAAGTTCTCCCAGCTCGAGATGAGTAAGCAGCCTTCCGCCCGCCCTATCGCCTCGCAACATTGAACTCATGTTACGTCCGGAACGACAGAGATCATCCTGTTCACGCTGATACCCGCGTTCTCGTTCTCGCTCACCGACAAGCCGATCGCGTGGAACACGTCGACGGTCAACTACCCGACCATGGGCGAGGAGAGCACGAAGCCGGAGATGCTGCTGCGGGTCAAGGCTTTGTGTTGACGGTGAGATAGTACTTGGAGATGAGATGGCGCGGTTGTTTGGCCCTATGGGTCCACTGTTGCCAAGTCGGGAAGTTGTTCACGACGATCCTCCGTTTTCGACGATGGCCTGCGGGGGTGCACAGCGGTGGAAGCGGGAATTTTCGATGCCTCATAGTTCGAACTCCCGCAAATAGAAGTGCATAAATGCTCAGTTCAATTATCGATCTTACCGCGTCGCCGGACTACTGGCCAGCACAGCGCGTGTGAACCTCATCCATTGTTAGTTCCACTCGCCAGTGACCCCTGCTAACGAGCCGATCAGCTCTGTTCTCGTTCTCTAAGGCGGATGTCTACTCACCTAGATGCCTGATCCTCAGAGCGGCTATCGATTTTCCTTATTAGTTTACTATATTGGGTGGAAGCCGAGGGGCCACCAGTTCGATTCGATCCCGACGGCCGTCGATAGTACCTCGCACCAGAGGTTCTGCCCGACGTAATCCCTCTGCTATAGCGTTTCGGTAAACTGATAAGCCGATGACATGGACTTGTGGCGTGATAACATATGCAGCGATAATGAAAACACTTGTCAAACAGCCACTGTTCTGGACTATACGTCCAAGGTGTGTTCCTCCGGTCCATCGCATAACATGTTGTCCCGCATCTTTGCAGGTATTCGAGGGTGCTCACTTGGTCGAAGGAATTGTTGGCGGTTTCCAAGCGCTATACGCGCAAAGCGTCTACCGAGGGGTGGAGGAGCTTGACGACTGCCTTCCCGAGTTCCGGGGAGGGTATTTTCCGCGCGCCCCAACAAAATATAACGGGACACGCCCGTGCGCGGCCACTCGCCGGGGCGTGCATCAACGCGTTCCTGCTAGCGGAACCCAATCAGTGACCGACCGCGACGTAGGACCACACTTACAGTGACACGTCCACAGTGTCCGGGCGGGTATGCCGACATTATCATCGGATTTGTTCCTGCTCGGAAGAGGATCGAACGGCTGGCATCACCGAGCGCACTCTACGTTCCACGGTGAGCCACGAGACACATACCAACATAGACGGCTTTCCCCCAGTAACTCTAGTGCGCCGACGGATCCCGGAAGAACCCCTCGAAGTAACGTACATCCATGCCAGCCACAAGACGGCACGCAGGCATTCGGGTCGCCTCGGCAAGGGACGCACAACCTCTCCAGTCATACAGAGTGCATTCGCCCTGCGTGATCTGTCGGCGGCGAGGCTGATGCATGACGTGAGGATACGACACACGCGGCGGTGGGAGACGGTATGGGGAGCGTGTATGTATCACAGGACCTGGCGGAGGCGAGGGCGGCCAGGAACGTCGCGTTCGTACGCTTCCGGGACACGACGCATGTCGTGCGTTTGTTGGTCACGTTCGAGGCTGACCGAGCTCAGAGCTGAGAACGGTCCCGGTAGTGGGGCAAACTCGACCAATCCGACAGGACGATTGCTACGTTCATGCGTGCATATGAGCGAAGAGAGGAATAAAGGCGAACAAGGTCGTTGGGGTTCGATAATTACTTATGTTTTGTAGAAGCACAGAAACAAGGAGTTGTGGGGAAGCAATTGAACCGACTACAAGGCCGTCGGCTGGCAGGGTGATGGGGGATGCGGGGAGAGCCGAGGGGGCCGTGATCCGAGGTGAAGGCGTTCACAGTTTCAAGTTGGGTTGTGATCGACGCCTTTACCGATATTTAGCACCTCGCTCCTCCTCCGCTCCCTTTCTTCCCCGTCCTCCTCGTCCCCCGAGCTGCGCTGGTCGTCGTTCCACACGTCTTGCAAGACCCGACAGCCGCCATGCAGCTCCTCTTCTCCCCTTCCCCCGCTGCCTCCCCGAAGCCCCTCTCGTCGAGGTCGAACTCCTTGACAACGCGCTGCCTCAAGGTCCACTTCAAGCTGCCAGTCATCAAGAAAGCATCCCCGACCGTCTCAGTCACCAACGCCAATGCTGCACGCGCAAGTACTGCTCTCAGCATCTCCTCCGAGGCGAAGCCTTCTCTGCCTACCCTTCAGGAAGTTCTTTCTCCCACTGCGAATTCCGTCGCCTTCCCCTCTTCGCCCATTCCATGCCCATCTCGGAAACGGGCGCACAGCGACGATGGCTACGATTCGCGAGACCGAGCAGACGAAGCCGCCCACGTAGCAGCTCTCGAGACTGCACACAGGACACAGAATAACGCAATCCCTTTCCACCGTCGCATTTCCCACATCGACATCGTCCGCCGCCGTTCGAAGTCTGTCCTCGCCGCGTCCTACTTCCATAGCGACTCCGCGCTTCCCCGTGCTGAACATGTGCCTCAGGCTCCCCAGCCTTTCCCGACTGAGGACGTCGAAATGCCGGATGCGCTCCCCGAGCCGCCCGCGAAGAGGAGACCGGCTCCACGCCGCGAAAGCATGAGTGCCGGCAACCCATCGGGCAGGACGGTTCGCAAGGCGAGGCGTGTTGTCGCCGATGCCCAATTCTTGGCGTCCATGCACAGCAGCATCGCGCTCCGCGTGCGAGCCAGCATCGGGAACGATGCCACTACGACGCCTGGTCTTCGCAGTCCGGACGAGTACGCGGCGCAAGACGCACTCCTCGTAGAGCGCATCTGGCATACCCTCGTCGATATGGGATACAAGCCCGTTCCTCTCGATAACGCTTCCCCTACCCCCGTCCCTTCTCCCGCCCTGTCAGCCGTGGCTTCCGCCGGGCCCGTGCCGACGCAAAGCGCGCCATCACCGCCACCCCCGAACCCGAGCCGGGACGCCGCGCGCGAAGCCGCCGAACGCGCGGCACGTCGCACACAGGCAGTGTCCTCGTCCCCCTTCAGCTTCGAACGCGTACACGACATCGCCTCGTCTCCGCAGGGCGGCGTCCTCCCTGGCCCGCAGCTCGTCGCAACGCTGATCATGCGCCATCGCGAACGCACCGCGACACGTCCCAAGAGACGTGCCCTCGGTGATGGGCCGCGGCCACAGCCGGTGTCGCGCTCGCCTTTGTCGAAGTCGGCCACGTCCCTGCCACCGTCTCCGACCATATCCCCTTCCGTTTCATTCTCGACCTTCGCTCCGTCATCTGGACAATGATCCCTCGAGCGCATTTTGTTCATACGTAATCGTATCCATGGACCCGGATACGTTGTTTTTCTTCCTTTTATGACCTGGCGCGCCGGGTTCCTAACCGCCGCCTTTGACGATTGTGAGTACAATGATCCCGTCGATATCGGGTACACGCCCATTCTAATCTGGACGCGGCTGACCCGGATGACGTCTCCGTTTTTTCGCAGATGACGAGCAACCCGTAAACTGCATAATCGTTAATCCCTAATCACTCTCGCCTTCTATCTTCTTGTCTCTGTCGATTCCCCGTCTCGGTTTGGTTTGGTTCGGTCCTCTCGCGGAAGTCTCGTACAGAATATGGAACACAACACAGCATATCAGCATAACACCACCTTCCTTGTCTTCTACTACTCTCTATCTCCACCGTCTATAGCACTTACACCAACCCAACTCGACCTCGGACCCCGGCCTCCTCCCTCGCGGCCTCAGGCGAGCTCGTACAAACTGCAACAAGTACAAGTACATACCTGTATCCCTAAACCCTGTCCCTCCTTGTCCCATACGTACTGTTCCACCTCCCGCGATCGTCGGTACTGGCCCTCGGCATTCGGTACGCAACACTCGGTACTCCCGTCTCCAGTGTTCGGTGCCTCGTACTCCGTACGCAATTCCGGTATCCTCAATCGCACATCTGTAATCTGGACCTCCCGTGTCCTGGCCACCCACCAACCACGGCGCGCCTCTCTCGCTGGCCCCGAAAGGCAGCGCAACCGGTACCTCGAGCTCGACTCCAATCTCCAGGCGTTCCATCCTTCCGTCACGTACGCATGCTGTTCAATGTCACTACGGCGCGGATTGACTCGCCGACTCGCGCGGCTGTCGCGCTGGTATGCATATGCGTATGCGTGTAGTAGATATGTGTAGTCGGCGTGGCGTATGACATCGTCCTTGGATTGGCTTTTCGAGAAGTGGTTCGCTGCGTGGAGTATACGTATACGGGGCTGAAGCCAATTGCGATCTGAGTCGGCGGCCGGTCAGCTGAATTGTCGTGCGGACCTGGGGCTAACCTCGCTGCTGGAAGTTCATGTAAGTACGTGATTTTTCTTTTCTTTCATACACATAACTTCCGCTCCGACCATTCTGTGTGGGAAGGCTCTTACAGTATCTGGTCGGCACGAAGGAGGCTCAGCTATATTGAGTACTTGGGCTGCCATGAGAGTCGAGACCGACTTCGGCACGTTCTAGTTGTGGTGGCATGTGCAGAGGCCACGTTTTAGCTTCAACGTTCGGCAGGATTTCTCAACGCCGACTCTCAACGTTTTACATCGATCAGACACACGATATATATACATTTGCGTGGAGAGCAGAACTGGGGACAGACGCGTTGCACACTCTCGAGTTCTACGACTTCCAGAGACAGAGCGCGGCTATGAGCCTCGAGAGTCGAATCGTCGGTTTGAAGAGAAGAGTGGAGACGAATTGATCTCCTTGAGCCGCAGGGATGATGACGACCTGCTCTGCCTCGCCCAACGTCGAGACGTGACGGGCAGGCGGGTAATCTATAGTGGTTACCTGCTCTGTGGGCTCTGAATCACTTGCTACGTACTGGAACAGTTCTTTCTGACTGTTGACATGGTGGTCAATTGCTTTCATACGGATGGAAACCTATAATCTGTGTAAACGTGATGCAGTTCCAGGAACTTAAGATATCAGCAAACTGATTTTGTCGCATTGGTAGTTCTATATCATGGCATTCATACGAGGCTGAATAGAAGAGCGGTGTTAAATGCTCAGAATACAGCCCACTATAAACGTTAGGGTGTCTCCTAGGTAGCAGTTAGAACATATACGATACAGTCTATCTCGTCGGTATAGCTCCACCGAGGGATATATTGTGAGTGATGCACAGGGCGGAGGGTTGGATGGATGAAGCCACTACCAAGCTTCGTCGGAGTTAACATGGCCGGAAGAGCATACAGAGCGGGGAAGGTAAGGGAGTACGCACGCATAGTTGAAGCGATGTCCCTCGTCAATAGCTTTGAGTACGAAGCCAGAGCAGCATAAGGCTACATAAGTAGCCATCGGCGACGACCAGTATCGAGCGAGCCCCGCATTTAGAGCTCCGATAAAATACAAATAAAGACTGGTGTTTACATAGCTAAGTACCACTCATAGAGCTATTTACACTGTGGGTAATCGGAGTTCTAACTTCTGAATGTTCGTATTGGGAGGTAGTTCAGACGCTCTCTGCATCTCTCTGCACAGGGGTGTTCGCCACCGTCGTCGGCGACGAACCCATCATCGTCTTCGTCGTCCCGGACGACATCGCAATCATGTCAGCGGCACTGAACGCCCAAGCAGACACATCAGCTCAATCTTCTGGCACCATTCCGGACGTCTCTCTAGGCTCCTTTACCTCTACATTCTCTACCCCTGCTCGGAAACTCCGCATACCCTCGACTTCGACCGGGACGACTGCAGTTTCTCCTTCAAACGGATCTTTCTCCAAGCGGCGTGCCGAAGAGGCTACGCCCATATCCAAGCGCTTCGGACACGCTGATGATGTCGAGGAGGAAGAGGGGGACGTGCTGGACACTCCGGACGCGCGCAAAGGGTCGGACCGGTGGGGAGAGGGAACGGACGCATCTGCACCGGGTAGGCCCAAACGCACACGCAGTGCAGGGTCGAAGGGCGGGATCAACCTGACACTCCGGGACCAGGAGAAGGTACGTCCCTATATGCGTGTCCCGTACTCAGCGTGCGGACGGATGAACGTTGTCTGGGCGTGCTGTTAGCACATAGATGCGCTCAAGAAGGAGAACTTCAACATCAAGCTCAAGGTGCACTTCCTCGAGGAGCGACTCGCCCAACTCGCCCCCGATCAGATCGATGCTGCGCTCAAGCAGAACATTAACCTGAAGATCGAGGTTCAGCAGCGTGGCATGGAACTCAAGAAGCTTAAGAAGCTCGTTCTCGAACTTCAACGGGAGCTGGACCACCTACAACGATCCGGCGGTGCGCAGTCTCGTGCGCGCGAGCTGGAGGAGAAGCTGGAGGAGCGGGAACGGGAGCTCCGGGATCTCCGGCGGCGGCGAGCGGTCGGGCCCGACGATGGTGCGCTGCGAGAGTTGGAGACGCGGAACGCGGAGCTGGAGGAGGAGCTGGAGAATGTGCGCGGTCTGCTCGAGGAGAACACGGAGGAACTGGAGAGACTGCGAGAGCTTGCGGAGTCGAGAGGTGACCATTCGTCCCTTGGGAGCGAGCGGTGGAGGAGGCAAGCGGAGGAGCTGGAGGGGGAGAACGAGGACCTTCGGGCTCGCATCGACGAACTGGAGGAGCTAGTGACGCAGCGGACGGATGAGCGCGACGATGTGGCGGACGAGGTCGAGGCGTTGAAGCTGGAGCTCGAGGACATGCAGCGCCGACGAGAAGCTGAGTCGGTCGAACGCAGCGAGAGCCGCGCGCAGATCCTCGAGGAACGGGAGGGCCGGGAAGCCGTCGAGGATGATCTGAACGCTGTCCGAGACAAGCTCGCGGCCGCCCATATCGAGATTCAACAGAAAGAGGACGAGATCGAGATGAAGAATCGCGAGATCGACGAACTTATTGCAGAGCACCAGCGGATCGTTGAGAGTGTGGAGGACGAATGGCGAGGAGAGGTCGACGAGGCGAAAGGTCAGATGGAGGAGTTGCGTGACGTAGGTTCAACATACCCGCCAATCGGTGGTCATCTATCTAACTTATTTGTAGGCTCTCGAGCAGCGGGACGCGGAATGCAAAGAGCTGCGCCTGCATGTGGACGAGTACGAAGCGAATGCCGAGGACTTGCACCAGAAGTTCGAGGCTACGCTTCTGCATCTGGAGCGGGAGGCCGAAGACAAGGACAACGAACTCGAAGCGGCTAACCGTGACCTCGAGGCTACGAGCAACAAGCTATATGCTATCGAAGAGGAGAACGAGCGGATCAAGGAGGAGGTGGGCCGTGTACGCGAGGACGAGGCACACGAACGCGATCGTCTGGAACAGCTGACAGCCGCGCTGAAGCAGGCATGTTCCCGATTTGGACCCGTATTGCGTGGTGTGCTGATCTACCCCACAGAAAGTCGCTCAGGTCAAAGCCGACCTGCAAGAGGTGACCGATCTCTACAACACGCGCGACGCGGAGGCACAGGAACACCGGATGCGCAAAGAGGAGCTCGCACAACACATCGAGAAGGTCGTGCAGGAGCTGCAGCGCGAGCGCGGCGTTAGGGAGTGTCTCGAGCTCGACTTCGACAAGGCCGAGAAGGACCACGAAGATGTCCTTCGGCAGGAGCGTCGCGCGCTGGAAGCCAAAGAGTCCGCGCTTCAGTCCGCTCTCAATGACCTTGCGCGCGCCCAGTCTCTGCTGACGCAACGCGAAGCGGACCTCGTCGCCGTCCAGACGGCCCTTCAGACGCTGGAGGCTGATAACAAGAAGCTCGGGGAGTCCCACACCACGGCCCGATTCTCCCTCCAGCTCGAGGTCGACCGGCTCAGGCGCGACGTTGAGCGCCTCGAGGACGAGCTCGCACGCGCGCGAAAGGAGCTCGACGACCGTGAAGGCAAAGGTCGCGACCGCGACGGCGTCATCGACAAGCTGCATGCCGACAACCGCGACCTCGCGGCACAGCTCGCGGCGCAGACCCAAGCCCGTCTCAACGTCTCGGAGAAGCTTGACGATGCGCAGGCTTCGCTCCGCGCGAACGAGACCGAGACAGCGAATCTCAGGACCCGCATCTCGGAGCTCGAACAGAGACTGTCGAAGGACCAGCGGTCGTTGTTGTCCGCTGAGGCGCAATACCGCGATCAGTTGACGGAGCGCAACACGCTCCTTCTGACGATCTACCAGTACATGGACAAGATCGTGGGTGTCGACAAGACTCCGGTGCGTGTACATCCCGTTTGGAATGTTGCACAAGGACCTCTTGCTGATGCACACCATTCCATTCCATTCAACAGAAGAAGCACGGACAGGCCGAAACGAAGCCGTTCACGAACTTCACCGTCTTCCACGACAACTTGATCACGCGCCTGAAAGCTCTCAGTCACATTCAGGCAGAGTTCGAGAAGCGGGTCAAGGAGGCGGACCAGCGATACTCCGACAAGCTGGCCGACATGCGCAAGCAGATCGACCTCCGCTGGAAGCAGATCGACAAGTTCGAGGCCAGTGTCAAGACCCTCGCTGAAGCGAAGTCTATGTGGCGCAAGAAGTTGAGTGCAAAGGAGGGAGAGATTGAGGCTCTTCAGGTGCGTGAAGGTTCTAGTATCTATGCCCGTGGGGGCACGTCCTAACGTTATAATATCGACTTGGGTACATATTTGTCGTCTCCCTCCATCCTGACTGGAATGCTCAGGCAACGAACGCAGCACTGCAGGCGCACGTCGTCACTCGCAAAGGCAGTCAGGCAGACTCGATGGAGATCCGCTCTCTCACTGCGCGTGCGCAGAACGCGGAGCGCCGCGCGATCAACCTCCAGAATCAGCTGCTACAGTCGGAGGAGAAACTCACTGTCGTCAACCAGAGGACAACTGCGGCCGACAATAAGTGGGAGGCGCGCGTGAAAGAGTACGAGACTCGGTTGAAGGTTGCCGAGGAGAAGGTTAAGCGAGAGAGGCAGGGAGGCAAGGAGCGTGCCTCTGAGCTGGAGAAGGAGCTGAAGTGAGTTTCGAATCATTGTGATAAAGTATCCGAATACTGACTGTGGGGCAGGTCGCTGCAGCGGCAGCTCGAGGTTGCAGCTAAGCGAACGAGCACGCTCAACGAAATCATCGAGAACGCCGGCTTGTCTACGAAGACCTCTCCAGGGCCTGGAAAGTGAATACCCCTTTAATGCTGGCGCCCGAATCGTAATCCTCGCTATCCATATGCTTTCGTTATTTTTTTCCGTCGACTAGGACACATCCGCCATGTAGGTACTGTATAATTGTTTCGTATACCAGTCTCCCGCATGCCACATTTACTGTATCGACTACTTATCGCTCATACAATTCATTCACATCATGGCGCTCTTAACTTTGATAGATCTGCCAGCCACTGACTATTTGAACAAGATTGAATCGCCAGGGGTAAGGGATCTTGGAATGGCCGTCGACCACTCCGCCGACCTAAGCCTTTACCGTTAAAATCCTCCACCATTCGTCCAGCCTCCATCGGCGACGATAATCTGGCGAGGTGCAAGCATCGAGTAAGGTGAGTAATCTTCATATGGTTTTGTATGATGCATAATCCTTACCTTGTTAGTCATGTAACCATTAGTGACGAGCATCAAGACGATGGAGGCTATCTCGTCGGGCCTGCCAAGGCGTCCGATGGGTATCAAGCTCTGGAATTTACATTTTCGCACTCAGCCGGAGATGCTATACGCATTGCACGGCGACCTTACCCTGGCAGCATCAGTCGGGTTTGCCATCATAGCCGTATCTTTTAAGAACGATGAGGCGGTTGACATATGCATTCAGTGATAGCATGGTTTGGGGCGCACCTTCAATTAATGCAGGAGCAACTCCATTGGTCAACTAGGACATCGTACGTTCAGTTAAAATGATTATTCGTGCCGAGACGGTTGTAACGTCACTCACAATTCCTTCTTTGCAGTATCGCAAGGATAGCCAGTGGATCAAACCATGCAATGCCGACTTCGACGAGGCGTACTGGGGCCCGATTACGCCACCCGTGCCTGCTGCAACGCTAAAATGGGTATTGGCATTCAAAATTCGAACCTTGACATCATTCCGATGAAGTTCCACCTTGAATTGAAGACGATGCGCCCCCACTTTTTCTCTTGCATGTACGGCATGCATTTCTGTGCAAGCTGTCTCGCAGTTGGATCACCCCCGACGAAAACCACGACTCGACAAATGACAAAAGTTGTACGTACAACATATCCTGCGCCCGCATTAGTCCGCCAGGTCTCCTCGAACGCGTCCACGCTGACTTCCTGCATGTCTCCCGCAGGTCCGATTTTAGGACCAGTCACCCCATGGTTGCTGAATAAGATATCCGGATGTCCCAAGACCTCGACAACCTCGTCGCATAGCTTGCGCGCGTTTTCATACGCGGACAAGTCAGCCTCGAAAGCCGCGGCACGTACTCCAGGCGCGAGCTTGACAAGTTCCGCGACAAGGGCATCTGCCTTTGCCTTGGACTTCGAAGAGGAGTGGTGCACTGCGATCGAGCTGCCGCTGCGAGCAAACGCGCGCGCGGTCGCCTGGCCGATTCCGCCCCTGCAAAGATAACGAAGGCGGCATACCGACATCCATGCAGTATCAGCGACATTATTCGTGAAGTTGAGCAGTGAAGCCCGCTACACGTACGTGCATCCGGTGATGAGGGTAAGCTTTCCCTGAAGAGGGTAATCGACTACGTTGCTCATGGTGGTTCTGTGTCGTAGATCTTTGCCGCAGTGCTGAGACCGAAGTTGCTTGCTAAGCCTCGGATACATTCCTGCCTCCGGCCGCTGATTGGCCCCACGGTGGATTCCCATGGTCGTGAACCAATAGGTGACGTCGTTCGTGCCACGGGAGCAAACCAACGCCCGCCGGGCCGAAGTACAATTGCAAGAAAAATACAGAGAAAAGTACACACAACACGTGAAAGTGAGTGTTCAACGCATCACGCTATTCTAATCAGCAAGCCAACGGCTTGACCTTCAACAACAACTCTGGCCGCGTGCTGTCCTTGACCATGGTGGGATAGGAAACGGCACTGGTGTTCCAGAAGATCGGTTTGTCCGTCAACTCGAAGGCAAATGCCGGCAAGAGAATGGTCAGCAGGACCTCTGCGACAACCATGGCGGTCAATAAGAGGGAACAGAACTGCCTCAACGACGATGTGCTTACTCATCTCGAGCTGGGAGAACTTGAACCCTCTGGCGGCGACAGTCAGTAAGCTTGCGCCTCGTCGAAGCAGACTGGGTGAGCTTACATGCAAGAACGGACCCCGCCACTGAAGGACATCCTACGTCGGACGTTATGTAAGTTGTTGGGTAGTCCCAGAGGAAAACCGACGATCTCACAAGTTCGAGTACACGCCAGGCACCCTCGCCTCCTCGAGCATGGGAGGGAGGGGCTGCAGCCAGCGCTCCGGCTTCCACTCGTATGCATCCTCGCCCCAGAGCTTCTTATTGGTGTTGCACGCCTGCAGCCCAAGGAGGACGAACGTGTCCTTCGGGAGCGTGATCTCGTTGACGAGCGTTCCGTCCTTGCCGCGCACCGGGGACGACAGGGGCACGACCATATCCTTCGCTGCCCTGTTAGTGCCGCATCTCGGCGTCAGATTGTGTGTCCGTGTCAAGGCTTCCATGCGCACCTGCGGCCGATCAAGTTGAGTGGCGGGTAAAGCCGCAGAGTCTCGCGACAGACGGCATCGAGGTATGGGAGCTTGACGAGGTCATCATAGGGAACGTCCTTGCCGTTCCCGACGATCTCGCGCGCTTCCGAGAGCTCGTGCCTCAGCTTCTCCTGCACGTGCGGGTGCTCCGCGAGGAGATTCAGAATGCGCGATAGCGCGTTCGACGTGGTGTCCATTCCGGCGAGGATGAAGGTGCTAGCGGGGCTTCAGTATATGTAATGTGAAAGTTTTTTTGGAGTTTACTGACGACATTTGTGCAAGGAGTTCTTCGTCGGGAAGCCTTTCCGAGTCGCTGGAGGCGTTCATGTTCGATTTCACTGTATGTCCGCGATTAGCGACATATAAACAGACATTAACCTGCAAGAGGGACGCACAGAGGACGCTCATGATGTCTTTGCCCTCGCCGATTTGATGCATGACAGCGTTGTCGCCCTTTCGCAGGGCAGTCTTCTTCTGTTGGATGATCTCTGATGAACGCTTCTGCATGGTGTCCGAGATGTCCAAGAGGCGAAGGACGTGGGGGAACGGAACTGCGAATCGAAGGACTCGGCGCATGAGCCACTTCGGCATGTAGTTCGCGAGGGTCATCACGAAGAGGTTCAGTAAAGGAACGTGGTTGATAACAGGACTGAAGATGTTTCAGTATTAAATCGGTCCCACACACCCAAGCAGAGAGCGGGAGACGTACAAGAATGACTTGAGGGCCTCGCCATATGAATCCGTCGAGTCGTCCGTGAACTTGTCGAACGAGTATCCAAGGCCCGCCTGACCGAGCATCTCTAGAGTTGTACGCGCCATCCAACCGTTGACGTCGAGCTCTTGGCATTGGGCACCGACGCGGCGTCGAATCGCCTCCTCGAGCTAGGTAAAACCGTCACTAAAATTCCTTACATCGCGATCGAAGGGATTTACCCTGTATGCGACCTCATAGAAGACGTGCGAGACATCGCGCAGTTGTACGACAGAGAAGACGGGGTTAAGCCACTTGCGTTGCCGACGGTGCTGCGCGCCCTCGGCGAAGAGAAGACCGGGCCCGATGAACAGAGTGAAGTCGCTGCGATATGCTCTTGAGCAAGGGAGGGAGATGCAGGGTAGATCGGCTACTCAACTCGTACGCGGCAGTCTTCTTGGGGTATAGCTCCGTGTCCTTGACGAGAATGCTGTACATCGCTTTCGGGTCGAAAGTGTACAGCATTTGTATCTGAGTGGATGTCCCATATCAGTCTACATCGACGCTAGCATGAGAATCACGCACGCCGAAAAACGCGGTCAGCTTCGTTGCGGGGCCACAGGTATTGGCGACATGTCTCCACCAGACGTGGCTCTGGCGATGGATGATGTCGGGAAGGTTTCCTAAACGTTGGATAATTGGGACCGAGTTATTCGTGTGAGAATTATGCGACATACCCAGGAACAAAGAGCTAGGCGGACTTGGGAGGTTGTCCAGAGGCGACCGCACGAGGTAACGATGGAAGGCCAGCCAAAAGACATATGCCACTGCGGCGATACTCGCGATGACGAGGGAAGAGTCGAGCATAATGCAAGCACTTCTGTGCGAATATTTAGGAGGATGGGGTCATAGCAAGCTGTAATGCTGAAGAGAGCAAAGGTTTATAGCGTTCTTCATAATACCAGCGTTAAGGCGTGCGGGTCCTCAAGCGACTTGTCACCCGCTGTCTGTGCATTGTACACACTATGATTTGACCTGCATCACTAGTCGCCGATCCGCGAGGAAAACGGATAAGATCACCCCCTGCCGTACGATGTAGCCGCGACTGTCAGCGGACTGTGAGCATTCCTCACAAAAAGGATTGAACCATTGCGAGAAACGAATATCTCCAGCGCCATGAGGAGATAGAAAGGCTTCGACGTCATTGTGCCCAACAGACCCGTGTCAACACTTCTTCATTTCATGACCGGACGACTTGCTCACCGCCAAAAGTAGAGAAAATTTGCAGCACAAATGCCATGATCGCCTGCGTTCCGGCGTCTTGGTGACGTGTTCGGGAGACTGCGCGTTGGTGCCTTACAAAGCTGGTCTCCGTCCTGCATGGCATGCTACACCATGTAAGCTCGTGCCATGTATAGTTGGAATCCTGCAAGCCCGTTATATAGACTGTGTCAATGTGCGGACACTAGACGGTCAAGCAACGGACTCACCGTTGACGTTCTTTTACTTGCGGCGTTTCACACGTGGACCGGCCAACGACACTTGCGAGCTTCCAGACACGGAGAGGTGCTGTGATGCATCAAGAACTGTGGACGTTCGCAGGCCGAAAAAGGGTAATAAGCTGTCAAAGGAAAGCTCAAATTCAAAGGGTCTCAGTATCATGCAAAGCCCCAGTCACGGCGAACGAATGGGTCATAGTACGAGTATTTGGGTAGGTTGAATTACAAGATCGACCCGATGTGGCTGTGGTCACAGTTGAATTGTTGGCGCTCCGCCGGATGCAAGCGAGCGGCTCTTGTACCAAATACGGCTTGAATATTCAACTCCGACCCCCATTCTAGGTCTATGCATTCCCGAGTACATAATCTCCCCGTTCTATCGTCTATCTATATGTCATTCATCTCATCTGTTATGATTCAGGACCAAGAGGCCCTAGATCTCCTTCTCGCTGAGAAACTCGAGCAACGTCTTCTCTGGGAGGTCCCAATGCGCCTACGGGTCAATTAGAGACGTAATCACAACGTACTCCCGGTACAGAGAACTCACAAAATGGTTTGCACCCCTAAAGCGCACGTAGTCGACCGATCTTATCGATTGCCCTGCTTTCTTCGCCTCTTCCAGCTCCCTCGGGAGTGTCCACGCTAACAGCGGCATCTCCCAAATCGACCTATCGCACCAGATGTGTCGCAGCTCGACCGAACGCCAGTCATCTCCGCCAGCAGGCACGTCGCGCAGGAAGAACGCTTGCTTCCTGAGTAGCTCGTACACCCCGTGGGCGAGGCACGCCCTCGCGAGCAGGTCTTCGCTGCCTCCAGGAGCCCCACCTGCTGACGACGACTCCGCGATGTCTTCAGCTGACATGGTTGTGACGGTGGGTGGTACGTCTTCTGCCGCATTGCGGTCCTCGAGCGCCTTGAGCCCGGAAGCGAGCAGGTCACCGTGGGTAAAGTAGCTGGACACCCAGACGCCGAACTTCTCCTCGAGTTCTTCGGCCGGCAACGCCGGATCGTGCAGCGGGTGATAGATGCCCGCCGGATAGGGACACCCGAAGGCGAGGTACGATGGATCTGAGCAAACATGCAGATGAGTTTCCCTTCCTCTCGCACGATCTGAGCGTCTTGCGGGTCAGATGTCAAACGGAAGACTTGGAAGATGTCGACTCGAAGCAAGCAGCAGACGGCGACAGCATCGCGCCACTTGCCCTGAGTCGATCCACCCATCCACTTGTACGCACACAAGTATTTGCTATGCTTGCCACGCACCATAGAGTACCAGCCGTCTGACGTACTCGCCCAGGCGGACGTCCCCTACTGGGAACTCCGCGACATGTGCGAGTAGCGCGGATATCCATGTCGCACCGATGGACCACCCCGCGACGACGATCCCGCCCGTCTTGCCCTGTGCGCGCGGGAGACGCTCCGTCTTGACGAGGTCGACGAGGTAGTCGTACACTTCGCGCGCGCGCGCCTTCATCTCGGCTTGCGTTCCCGCGACGGCTTCGGGAGAGCCCGGCGGCGCGTGCGCCAGTTCCGCGAGGTGCGCGACCTCCTCAGGGCTGAAAGGCGTGGACCCGGGGTAGTCACGCCTGTTGGGGAGGACGATGCGGACGTTGTTGTCGTGCGCGAGGGGCAGGAGTTTCTTGAAGTTTCCTGTATGGGACGTCGTAAAAAGCAGGGTCATGATCAATGATCAATGAAATTCTTACCAGCGTGGAAGCCCCAGCCGTGAATTATGACGAGGGTGGTATAGTCAGTGCCGCCCTTGGGAGCTCCGGAGTCGAGGAACGTCTTGAGAAGCGGACTGATGGGGGAGGCCATTGTAAACGTGGGTTTGATTTTGGTAGCCAGCATTCCTCTTCCTTTTATCCCTTACATTAGTAAGCATCGCAGCAGGATTTGTCAACACCGACGCTGACAGAGACTTGCGGATGATGATAAATATTATACGTGCTTGTCATCGATCAAATGCATAAGGCTCCGTTCGGATACCGGATTCTGAGCCAGAATCTGGTGGAACCCAGATTCCGCTCCCAAAGTTCCAACCGGGCGTTTACGTGACTGATGGGTGACTGATGGGTGACAGGGGGTGACCGCATGTCTGGAGCGCTCGTACGCTCAGGACCTTCGAGGGTCGCTTTTCTTGCGGTAAACCTCTCATAGGGGGGTTTTATACAAGAATATGCACAATTAGTTCTGAATTCTTACATAAAGGACGGATTTTAATGTTCTTCTGAGGCCAAGCCCGGCATCCAAGGCGTTCTCCTGGTTTGTAAGCATACCTTGAACAGTATTAATATTAATATGCTGACAGAACATCATGAAACATCCTAGAACCTTTACAGTCCATGCTAATAGTATCAGATTTTTATGAAGTGAAATTTAGAGGCACATCGAGATGACACCGGCATTAGAACCTAGTCAACAAGGTAAGATTGGCACAGTGCACAACTGACTACATCACGTGGTTCGAACCTGTCACATTTCGGCCATTCTGGCGGGGAGAAAACTTTAGAAAACCATAGGCTCCAGAGTGAGTCCCCTGGTCGAAAATATAAAACCACAACTTTGTGAAGCAAATGGGATACTAAAAATCTCTGGTTCTCGATTTTTGATTTAGGGCCTCGTCGAAAAGGAGATACAGTTCCGCGTTGCCCGAAGAGACGGGCGTCTCCATATAAGCTTTCCTTGAATTATGTCATCGGAGGCGCTTAAGGTACTTATTTGTGACCGAGAGACCGAAAACTCATCTGCATTCTCCCTGGAACTTAGTCTCGTGACCAGACGTTCGGAGCTTGGAGCGGATACGAAAACTTCGGACGTCTCCGTGCTCCTGAACGTCTGGTGGCTTTACCCCCGTGACCCCCCGCTCGGTGACCTGTGTGACACTAGCAGAGTAAAGCTCGCGTCCTCCGAGACAACATTCACGCCGCAATGCAACGCGCGGAGATCCTGCGCTACCCTCGAGGGTGCCATTCAAACAAGCAAGAGGTCGCGTAGGCTATACTCCAGTTCGCGCCGTCATCCCGTACCAACGTCCACCTGGGCCAAGCCACGCGGATCGAGGCGGTCATGCACCGACTGGTGCGCCATCCTGATCATGGTCGCGAGCCTGCACCATTCCGCGCTCAAAGCCAAAAACCAGCCCCAGGGAAGGCAAGACCATCGCAATGACACCAGGCGGCAAAAGGCGACGCAAAGGAGGACTGGGAGTGTTCGCGCGCAAGGGTGGAGAGAGAGGTGCACCAAACTGTCATCCATACATGTCATCGTTGGCGACGCCGCGAGGCAGATTGACGCCCACTGAGAAGGGGGCAGAGGGAGTAGGGAGGTCACACAGGTCACCGAGCGGGGGGTCACGGGGGTAAAGCCACCAGACGTTCAGGAGCCCGGTAAGTCCCGTTTTTTTCGCGTCCGATTAAGGCTCCGAACGTCTGGTCACGAGACTACCTGGAACTGTTACTGAGGGATAAGTATCTGGGGCTCATACCTTGCTTTTTCTGTCCCTATTTCTCTAAAACTATTCTGAAAATCCTCCAACTCGCACAGAAACCAAGGGTAAGTTGAGGAATCTTCACTGAGCCCAGGGCGCCCCACAAATGGAAACAGAAGGCAAGAAGCAAGTATTGTGATGTCGTATAACTTCATATGTATATAGATGCGAGTAAAAAGTATGTTCAAGGGCCTTGGACTTTACGGAGACTTTGTGTAGATTATATGTTATTTGACTGGCGATAACACTGAGTTTACTGTAGAAAGCGCCCGACTCACGTGCTCCGTAACGCTGTGACATAGTAGTCAGTTGTGCACTGTGCCAATCTTACCGGAACCTGCGCCTCTGCACCTGGCGCGTATGTAGGACCTCCGGGCCGGCATGGCAGCCGGACCCCCGAGAAAGAAGATCACATTTCCGAGCTGGCTGGGCTATAATAATACAGAGGGTGGGTAGGGGGGTCGCGCGAAGAGCTAGATACACAGAACACAACAAAAACAAGGCGTACAACTGGAGAGTAGACAAGCGGTAAGAAAGAGGTTTAATTAATAAAATCAGGGCTAGTGCCCCTTACCACGCGCAGACAAGCGATAAGAATGGGCGGCAGTAAGAACAGGCGGGCTGCGAAGGCGAAGTCTGCGCGCGATGAAGCGTCAGCCGGAATTCCAGCTGGGATCGTGTCGAGGCATGCTCACCGGCGTGGGAGGAGGAAGAGCTGCGTGATAGGGGCGCGACAACCCGCGGTTCTCTCCTCTCGGCCGCGGTGACGCATGGACGACGTAGCGCGGACACTCATCCACTCGCCCGATGGCCTCGACTGGGCGACGCCAGCGCCGATCGGGGAGCAAGTGTCAGCGAAGGGGCAGCGCGGGCCGCGCGCTGGAAGAGCGCTCTCGCATGGCAGAGGCCTAGCTCACTGCTCCCTACCCTCGGAATCCGCAGTGAAGCCGATCTTCGCCAGGCGCCGTGACTATCATGTACGGGCATGGTGACAAGAGGCGCCCGTAGTGACGGAGCGGAAGATCCGCGGCGGAATCTGGGTTCTCACGGATTCTGGCTCAGAATCCGGTATCCGAACGGAGCCTAAATGGCGTGCTGAGACACTGACCTTGGCCTTTACTAGTCTCGTGACCAGACGTTCGGAGCCTTAATCGGACGCGAAAAAAACGGGACTTACCGGGCTCCTGAACGTCTGGTGGCTTTACCCCCGTGACCCCCCGCTCGGTGACCTGTGTGACCTCCCTACTCCCTCTGCCCCCTTCTCAGTGGGCGTCAATCTGCCTCGCGGCGTCGCCAATGATGACATGTATGGATGACAGTTTGGTGCACCTCTCTCTCCACCCTTGCGCGCGAACACTCCCAGTCCTCCTTTGCGTCGCCTTTTGCCGCCTGGTGTCATTGCGATGGTCTTGCCTTCCCTGGGGCTGGTTTTTGGCTTTGAGCGCGGAATGGTGCAGGCTCGCGACCATGATCAGGATGGCGCACCAGTCGGTGCATGACCGCCTCGATCCGCGTGGCTTGGCCCAGGTGGACGTTGGTACGGGATGACGGCGCGAACTGGAGTATAGCCTACGCGACCTCTTGCTTGTTTGAATGGCACCCTCGAGGGTAGCGCAGGATCTCCGCGCGTTGCATTGCGGCGTGAATGTTGTCTCGGAGGACGCGAGCTTTACTCTGCTAGTGTCACACAGGTCACCGAGCGGGGGGTCACGGGGGTAAAGCCACCAGACGTTCAGGAGCACGGAGACGTCCGAAGTTTTCGTATCCACTCCAAGCTCCGAACGTCTGGTCACGAGACTAGGCCTTTACTATAATTGGGTTTAAAGCCAAGGTAAATCACCGCGCGTGTACGGTGCCCCGCTGTGGCACTCTCCAACCGGCCGCGCGCGGTTGGCGCGTTCCTCCCGCGCCCGCTGGTGCTCCTCACCTCTTGAGTGGAGCATTGGGGGCTGGCCTGTAGAGCGGCGTCGGCCTCTGCAACCAACCTTTGCTTGCCGCCGCCAGGTAAGCACGCTTGCCACCTGGGACCGCGTCCCATTTTCCAGTGCTCACCCTTTGCTCGCCGCCGACAGCGCGCTCTTGCGTAGTTCGGTGTTTTTCATTATCCACCTCCCTCCCTAGTGCATTATTCATGTACCGTCCAGTGTCGAATCGAATTCGCGTTTCCTTTGGGCATCGCTGTGGACACACCCCGGGGCGCCCGAGTTCTGGTGTATTCTATACTGTATAGCGTCCGTGTTAGGCTGCGTCGCGGTTTACGTTCGAGCCCTGTTTCTCGCATGTCTCTTTACTTATCCTCAGCCACAGCTGAACGAAGCAAGAGCTCCGGTGGTTTAATCCGACAGGAGAAGGGGATGCTTACATAACCTGACAATTCCGGCAAATACAGGTAAGTAGTGTTGAACGATACGGTCCTTCCTCTTCCGTCTGAAACGCTGCCGCTCGGCCCAAGAAGCCTGACGATATATATTCGAGACTCGAAATGGTCCTCACCCTAGGTTTTCCGCGTTCTCTGCCTTCTGCTGCTACCTATGGCTTCCAACGGCCCTGCCAATACCGTCCATATTATGGACATCCGCGCCCGTGGTGAGCCTTCCCCCGGCTCCTTGATCCGCGACCAGATCACGTTCGGTCTTGCGCAAGCAGTTGGATACAAAACCTTGCCTACCATCCTCCTCTACGATGAGCGCGGCCTTTGCATTTACGACGAACTGACAACCGATGCCACGGAATACTACCTGTTCCCGGCCGAGGAGGGGATCCTCAAGAACAAGGCAGATGAGATTGCGCGGGTCATGCACTCGGCTGTCCCTGACGGTGACCCCATCGAAGAAGTGATTGTCGAACTTGGTGCTGGGTGAGTGTTTCTATTCTGTGTCTCATCCACGACCACGGCACCCTCATTGCTCGTGTCTATCTACACCGCTAAACACTCGCGACTGTTATGATGACGTTGACCTCCGCGCCGAGATACGTAATCGTGTCTTCCATTCCCAAATCGTTGGGCCCGAACCACGGGCTATACGAATCTGTTTTCGACGTACAATCATATGCACCGAAGCGTCTCTATCACGGTCGGTTGCCCAATGCAACCACCCTCTGACCCTCTCTTTTGGCAGTGCACTTCGAAAGACGTCCCTTATCTTGAGCGCCTTCGCTCGCCTCGTCCCTAATTGCTCTCCTGTTCCCCCTATCAGCTACTACGCCCTTGACCTTGAGAAGCGCGAACTTGAACGCACACTCATGGAGCTCAATGCCTCGAATATCGGTGCCCGACTCGAGGGAAGAGTCGCGACTGCCGGCTTGTGCGGTACGTACGACGATGGTCTCAAGTTCATCGAGGAGGGGGGGTTTGAAGACCGTGCCCCACTCGAGAGGATCGATTCACCTCTCGCGTCCAAATATTCGGTGGAACGTATCGGTAGAGATGCGTCCCCAAGTTCGATCACTCCTTCCCAGAGTCGTACTGAAGAGACAGAGGTGACACCCCCTTCAACACCCGGCTCTCAGCAGCCCCTCCACATCCTCTTCCTCGGTTCATCGCTCGGCAACTTTGCTCGGGGAGAAGATGCCGCGTTCCTGAAGTCCCTGCCGTTGCGCTCTGGCTCTGGTGACACGCTCTTGCTTGGTATGGACCATGGGAACGACGCAAACCAGATTAAGGCGGCATACAACGACTCCAAGGGTATCATGAAGAAGTTCATCATGAATGGCTTGACTTGTGCGGGCCGCGCTCTTGGCGACGAACAGCTCTTTGACCAAGATAAGTGGAAATACGTTGGCACATATAACAAGGAGCTTCGTAAGTTCGCTGTCTGTATGTTTCGAATACATGCTAACACAGACCTGCAGGCCGTCATGAGGCGTACTATAAGTCGACTTGCGACCAAACGGTCGTTGATCCGGAGACGAAAGCGTGCTTCCCGTTCGTCAAAGATGAACTTGTTCGTGTTGTGGTTTCGCACAAGGTATGACACAAATTTGTCAAATCGTTTGGGCTCTTATTCGGCCTGTTTACAGTTCTCCGAGAGAGACGCATACATGTTGTTTACCGACGCAAACCTTCGTCCGGTCCACCGCTGGACCGACAGCTCGTCGCAGTACTCCTTCTGGCTCCTGGAGCGCCCGAAATTCTCTGTCTCTCTGCTCAAGACGCCGTCATCAGCAGACCCCAGCGCAGTTGCACGTTCACCATTCTCGCTCCCTACCGTGGAGGAATGGCGCGACATGTGGGCTGCGTGGGATTTTGTCACGCGTCAGATGATCCCTCCATCTATGCTGTTTGAGAAGCCCATTGATCTCCGGCATATCTACTTGTTCTACTGCGGTCACATCCCCGCTTTCTTGTCCATCCATCTGTCAAAGTTGTTGCAGGAAGCCGATACCGAACCCGTAGAGTTCAAGGTCTGTCACCTCTTGCGCCTAATCAGTGTTTGTGGGATATATGCACTAAATGCCGGTATGACAGTACATCTTCGAACACGGTATAGACCCCATCGACGATCTCACTCAATGTGATGTATGTGCGCTGAGGACCACTCATCCGAATGCTTTATTCATCACTGCACTCGCTCTAGCCCCACTATGAGGTACCCCAGAAAGATGAGGATTGGCCTTCAATGTCGAGTATCCTACAGTTCCAGTCCAGGGTCCGTGAGCGCGTTATGAAACTCTACCGCGACATCGAGTCCGGGAAGGTTCAGCTCACTCGTAAGATTGCACGAGTGCTTCACATGACGCTTGAGCACGAGGCTTTCCACGTTGAGGTTGGTAGCCCACGATTGTCTCCAGGCGAAAGCATCTACTGATATGGCATTTTGTAGACATTGTTGTACATGCTTCTGCAACGCGCCGGTACTGGAACCATTCCCCCGGCTGGTTTTATTCCGCCTCCTTGGGAGGCTCTCGCCAAGTCATGGGACAAGCAAGCCCTTCCTGCTATGGACACAGTTACCCTTGGTCCTGCGGAGATCAGTCTAGGTCATGACGACAATAAAGCTGAAGACGACTCCACTGATGTCCTTCGCCACTCGTTTGGGTGGGACAACGAGCATCCCCAGCGCACCGTTAACGTCGAGAAGTTCCATATTGAATGGCGTCCCGTCACGAACGGGCAGTTCTACGAGTTTTACATAGGCCACGGCAAGAGCAAGGTTCAGTTCCCGAAGAGCTGGGTCGAGCTCGACGGGGAAATCTTCGTATGCCGATACTCTATTGTTTGTTCGAAACTCGAGCGCTGATCCTCGATTACTAGGTCCGTACCTTGTATGGACCCGTTCCCATGAAGTTCGCCCGGCACTGGCCCATCAAGACATCGTATGATAACCTGTCAGTGTACGCCAAGGTCAAGGGCGGGCGGATCCCCACTGAGCCCGAACTCCGCTTGTTCCTTGACACGTTCGAGTGTGGCTACGAGGGCGGTGCCAATGTAGGCTTCAGAAACTGGCACCCCATCCCAGCGACAACCGGTGGTCCCGGTGAAGGCGGAAGGGGCCACAACGGCGGCGTCTGGGAGTGGACATCCACCGTGCTTGACAGGCACGAGGGTTCCGTGCAGTCCAAGTTATACTCTGGGTAAGTACGGCGTTCCGTCTACGATTCACGCGTTCGGTCGTTGATTCGTTGGACCTTGTGCATTAGGTATTCTACCGGCTTTTCCAATACTTACCATCAGGTCGTGATCGGGGCATCGTACGCGACGATCCCGCGGGTATCCGAACGCCGCACAGTGCGCAACTGCTACCCGCACAACTACCCGTATGCATGGGTCGGTGCGCGCATTGCCTACGATGCTTGAGATAGGGTCGCGCATAATGCGAAGAACGAGTGCGGAGATCAGCCGTTGTAAGAAAAGTTGTATTTGTAGTATATCACATCGGAACAATCGTCCAAACTTGGGACTTATACGACCGCGACGCCTAACAACCGATGATTGGGTGTTGCTCCTTACTACGCCGTACGCACTCGCTTTCTCTTTTCTCGTGGATACATGCCGGGGGAAAGCACCTGAACGCTCCGGGCATGCAAATGTTGCCGGGAACGCTCCGGTTGCGTGATTGAACCACTCGTTCTGTTACCTCATTTTTGTTCTTCTGAGTAATGTCCCATTATTCATCTCATCAGTTTCTGTTTCATTATTTATCCTTCCTTTCTGAATCTCTTTCAGTGCTCTGCAAAAATGGTAATTTGCATGACTGAAGCAGGTGCAATGCCAGTCTCGTCCTGTTCTGTATCGGCACAAGGTAAACTAAAGCCTCTCGACTTGTTCTCGGTCCTTTGTTCCAAATCTCCATCGTGCATGTGCAGCAATACTTTGGCTGTTCAGCGCAAGTTCATGTGTAGTTGTTACATGCCTGTAGCTAAGCGTAGCCGCTGTAGTGAGTTATGTCTCCGTACCTAAGGTTGCTGCCGCGACTGCGTAGCGTCTCTCGAGTAACTACTACATAGCAGCTTAATAATGTGAGTATGTAATTGTAACTTGCGGAACACAGCCACGAGTGTCACATTCGTACTTGGGTACTCACGACAGGCTGGTTCTTATGAACTATCAACAGCAGCGAAATTACAGGTGTACAAAACAGGGATGCTCACAATCTGTACGTCATACCTGGAACGTTCTCAGGCAAATAAAATGTAGTACCTGGGGCGCAATATTCGAATTGAGCTGTGTCCACAAACTGCTGACGATCGCGCATCGCCTCAACGGGATCGTCGTAGGCTCTGAATGACAAGAAATCGAGGAGTCGACCAACCGGGAGTCGAGAGAGAGTGCCCGCATGCGGCTTCCAGTCGTCTGTGCCAACAATACATCGACGTGAGTGGGGAGATCATGATGCACAGATATCCGGGTAATGGACGACGGAAGAACACTCACGGGCGGCATAACCCATACGCAAGTCGCTCCACGCTTCCGAAAGGACGTATTCGCCTTGAAGGCGTTGTGCCGTGATCCGCTTCCTGGGGTCAGCTTGCAGCATCTGCCGAAACATAACCGTCAATACGACCCGGCCTCCGTCATTCAAGCCCAAGAATCGACGCACCGAGATAACGAGTCCAGCCAGCAACGGATGGTGCCGGTCGAGCCCGGGCAGCACAGCGGAGTCGAAAGGCAACTTCGCCGCGTGCTCGCGCCGTATCCCCTCGATATCGACCGACTCGAAGTACCTCCCCTGCGAAATCCCGAGGATCTCGAGAAAGACCAGCCCCATGCTCCACACGTCCGCCACCGTGCCGTGCGTCGAGCCCTCGCGCACCATCTCCGGGGCCATGTACGAGTACGTGCCCGAGCATGCCGCCCGCTGCCAGCTCTCGTATACCGCGGGGGGCACGAGCTGCGCCATGCCGAAGTCGGCGAGGATCGCGCGGCCATCTTGCGCGATGAGAATATTGCTTGGTTTAATGTCGCAGTGGACGATGCCGAGGCGGCGAAGCTCGCACAGAGCGTATACCTGTCGAGGGATGTATGTTATTGTGTGAAAGGATGTGTAGGCGAACCTGACTGACCAGTTCCTTGCAGTACATGTACCGGTCATTCCAGGTAGGCAGGCCCAACTTCAGCGCGGTGTACAGATCCACAGGATAGAACGGCTGTGGCGGAAGATGTCAGCCACATGTCGCCGAAAAGGCACGAAGGCGAACGAGAAAAGACGCACCATTATGAAGTAGATCATTTCTGGCTCCTCCCAGGACATTGCGAGAGGCATCAAGAACCGCCTGCTCCCCTCCGAGGCCGAGATCGCCGCCATGCATGCCTTCTCGCGCAGGAAGTCGTCGCGCGTGTGCCGGTGCTTCTGCGCGCACCGCTTGTGGATCCCCTTGATGGCGTAAAACTGCCCGTGGTGCTCGCCGAGGACCACCCGTCCTGCCGCGCCCTTACCGAGGAAGTGCGAGAGGGTGAACGTCACGCCGCGATGGTGCACCGTCGCGGGTGGTTCGTAGCTGTAGGAGGAGGTGGGGGCAGGTTGATGGCGCGGTTCCAAGGGGTCAAGATCTTCCTCTTCCCAGTCGTCGAAGGCGGACGGAGCCTGAGCCGGGGCAGGGAGTCCGCACGGCTCAGCTTGTGGACGAGGGGGCGGTAGAGACGGAAAGACAAAGGGGTTGGGGCGGGGAGGGTTGTGTTGAGGAAGTACCGGCGCGAGTGGAAGTTGGCGGGCAGCGGAACACGTGGGACATGCGCATGTCGAGAAGGTGGTTGGCATGACTAGCGGTTGTCCACCGAGCGGTGCATTAGGAATCCTAGGAGCGCCAGGCCAACCACCGACACCACTACCAGTATTCGGGATGCCGGCAAGGCCGGACAAACCCCATAGAGACGGATTGCTCGTGCCGGGAAAGAAGAGCGGCTGCGCCACCTGAGGACGCGGGCGGTTTGGATAGATGGAAGACGGTGGCTGCGAGGGGTGTCTGATGAGGGCGGTATTGAGAGTGGTAATGCGATGGTCGTGAATAACGCTCGTGTGTACAGGGAGGGGAACCGTGTATTGCAGTTGCGTTCGGGGGTGGTTGGCGGACAGCTCGTTAGAGACCCACGGAGAGAGATTGAGAGGAACCCGCTGTCGAGGTTCCTGCTTCGGCGGCAGCGCAGTTGGGATATAATATCCCCGTGGTTGATCGAGTTTCGACGGCTGCATGGGAGGAATGGAGATGTTGTTGGGTGCTACGTTGGACTTGGACCGGGTGAGAGCAGTGATACGAGCTGTCTGCCGAGCACGGGACAGAGAACCGCAGAGTAGAGAAGTGTCCCCGGAAAGAAGGGTCGACTGAGGTGGGAGACAGAAGTAAGGCTTGTCAACCACGCGCTTGGACCGAGATCTACCAGGGCCACGCATCCCATCGTCACGCTTTCTCGGTGCACAAGCGAGTGGCGTGACCAATCCATTTGAAAGGCCACCGGGGGTGGGTTCACACGCTTGAAAAGGTTGTGAGGACATGGATGAGGAAGAAAAGCGGACGGGATGAACCAACTAAGCGAGTGGGTTCCGCTTCTTATGGCTGGCCAAGCGAGTGGCGATGAACAAAGACAATCTATCGATATCCTCTGTGATACGTATTCCGCGCGCCGTCCTTTATGTGGGAGGATAGTTGTGACTCACGGACAAAGGAGTCGATTGGATATGAGTAGAAAGATAATTTTGCGTGCGCTTTAGCGGAGCGTGTCAACCCCCATCAGATAACGGTACAAAAGTACAACGCACGACAGACGCCCTAACAATTGGGAGGAGGTATCCATTGCCAGGATATCCATCATAGCCGCTCCGAGTCGTCGGTGCACGGTGGGTAAGCATCGATATCCCGAGGGCCTCCTTCCATTCCGCGACATTTTTGATCCGCCGACTGGCTCATATCCCCTCGTGCTGTGAGTTCCAGTACTAATTTGAAGGTAAATATCCAGTGATACCGTAAAGGTAGGTTTGAGATTGTCGATAGAGGAGGTTGGCACTGTATTGAAATCCATAAGCCTAGCGAGATGTTTTGAAGTCGGTGCGTCACGGTCCGCGTGAGGAGTCGGTACTGAATGCCGCGAGCATTCGCCGCTAGCAACGGTACAGTAGTTTTGAGGCAGTATGTAGTTAGTCAGCGAAACTTGAGGAGGGTACTACCAGCGATGGTGACAGGGTGGACAGCACCGGTACTTGGTAATCTTGGGGCCGCGACGGCGGTGGCGATGTCTAGGATCAAAAAACCCAGTTAACTTAGTTAATTCGGAGTATGAATTCTGGTGTAATCATCGGCTTATGTAACTTGACCCAGAGCTTCAACGCATTGCGTAAGTATTGATTATCGTACTTACAGTCGTAAGAAGCCTTACCTTACGCTCCATGACGGTCTTGTCCATCACACATCTCCGCCGAATTCATAGCCAGGTCGCATTCAAGTAATATAAATGCTACTTCAGTCGTTTATTATTGGCTTCCCAGTGTTCTCGCTCTCTTCTCCAATGCTGACCACGGACGGTACCACATCCGGCGCCTTAGGCTGGTCAAGAGGCCGGTGCCGCAGCACCCGCTCCTCGTTATCCAAATGCTCAGAGCGGGAGGCAAAAATTAATACACAGTATCTTTGCATCACAAGCTTTCCAGCTTGCAAGCGAGTACTTCACTTTGGGGGATGACACGGTCAATTATATCATGATCCCAGTACCTAGCGTAAGGTCGCCACTATGTACACTTACTACATGACCTGTCCGGGTCCGGCACCTACGTAGAAAGTCAGACCCAAAACCCCCAGAGATGGTGATGGTATATCGCGATGATTTCGGGAGAGCGTCCGCTCTCCGCTCACCACTCAATGGAGCTCAACGACGAAGCTGGACTCGAACGGGATCCCCAGCGCCACGTCCAGCACCCCCGCGCCCTCGTCAAACGTCACCTTCGCAGCATCAACATTCCTCCCGTTCAGTGTCACACGCGTCGGCGCGCTCTTCGTGCCCGCGAACCGCACGCGCGCCACGTTCACCCCAGTTGCGTACCCGTACTCGCCGCGAACCTCGAGCCGGCCCTTCTCGTACGCGAACTTCACGCTCGTGTGCGTCTCCGGGGCGGCCGACACCCCGTCGTCGAGGTACAGCGAGCCGTGCGCGCGGCCATTGGCGAGCGCTGGTGCGACGACGAGCTCGAAGTCCATCTTGCGCAGCGCGGTCGTCGTGTTCGCGCTGTGTGCGCGCAGCGGCAGGACGCAACCGCCCATGATCGAGACGGGGATAGACGTGAAGTTCACGTTGGTGAGCTGCACAGAACTCCCACCACCGGTTGTTGGGGCGAGCGTGTGGAAGTCGTAGAAGAGCTCGCGGGGGTAGTACACGTCTACGCTGGTGGAGTTCGCGTCGATGACGGGCGAGACGAGCACGGACGGCCCGAAGAGGAACTGCGTGTCGATCGCGAACGTGTTGGCGTCCTTGGGGAAGGCGTACCAGAGCGGGCGGAGGACGGGCGAGCCGTCCTCCTTGGCCTGGTGGAACGCGGTGTAGAGGTAGTCGATGAGGCGGTAGCGCGTGTCGAGCGCGTTCCTAGCCGCCTGGGCGGTCGTCGGCCAGCGGTAGAACTCCTGGCTGATGGCCGCCAAGTCTGCGTGCTGTACGATGCGCATCAGGTCAGGCTCCGCCAACCAAAACGAGGGAACACTCACGTTACGCATGAAGGGGTAGAACGCGCCGAGCATGGCCCACCGCGCACACAGGTTCTCGTTCGTGTCCCCCCCGAATCCGCAGACGTCCGCGCCGACCATCGGGATCTGGTAGATGCCCGCCATGCCGAGGATGCCGGCGATCGACGACTTGTACTCGCTCCATATGCTCAGGTTGTCCCCGAGCCACTTCCCGACCTTCGTCCCGGCCCCGGGGAACGTCGAGCGCGTGATAACGAGTGTCTTGAGGCCCGGCCGACGCGCAGCCATTGCCCCCTGCGTCATCGTCGACATCATGTGCCCGTAGAGGTTGTGCGTGTCGTACTCGATCAGCCCGTTCGCGTGCCGCGCGTCCGTGTACGCCGTCCTGTCCGAGAGCGCCCCAGATCCGGCATGGTTCGCAATAGCGTATGGCGGGTTCTGCACGTTGTCCTTCGAATGTTCCGGGGCCGAGGAGCGCTTCTGCTTGCTCGGAGGCGCCTCGCCGAAGATGGGCGCATTCGGATCTGGGGGCGGCGAAGTGCGCGGGGGCGGGAGGTTCTGCTCCCGCGCCTGGGCGAACGGGTCCGTGCACGGGTAGTTGCAGAAGCTCGCCGGCTCGTTCATGTCGATCCACACACCGTCAATGTCGATGCCGGTCTCCGGGTTGTAGAACAGCTTGAACTCGTTGTTCCAGAACCTGACGGGGAGAATGCGTTAGCACGGGATTTAAGCGACCTCGCGAAATGAAAGCTTACTCCTTGACGTCCGGGTGGAACCAGTCAGGGAAGACGGTGACACCCGGCCATACGGCACCGAGGAAGGGACTGCTGCCGTTGGCGGCCTTCAACCAGACGTCGGCCGCGGTCCCACGATCGAATACTCCGTATCCTTCTCCCGGAGCGTAGGCAACAGCCGGGTCCGTCATGAGGACTGCAGTCCCATTCAGTAATGGAATATTCGGGTGGATGCATATTGACCTACTGTATTTCTGGTCGCGGGCGTGGAGATAGTCAACAATTTCGCGCACGCGGTTGAGCGGGAAGTACTGCGGGTCAACTGTAAAAACCCGGCGGCGGTCCATGTAGTCTACAAGAATATTTTCAGTCAACGTGTTGAGAAGCGGGGTGGATCGACTCACCAATGTCAGTCCACATCGTCTCGAGCGGGATGCCTGCGGCCGAGTAGTTGGTAATGACCTCCGAGACGTCAATGTAATCTGAAAATTCGGTAAGCCATCTGAATGCTGGATGGGAAGCAAAGCGCGGCATTCACTTTTGTAGCCGAAACGGCACTGGTGGAAGCCGAACGACCAGTACGGCACCTCCGCGGGCGTCCCGACCACGTCCGCATACTGGCGCGCGAGCTCGGTCGGGTCGCTCTCACTGCCCGCGAGGAAATAGAAGTCCAAAACGCCGCCAATTACGTTGTACTCGAGCGTCGTCCCCGTGCCCTCCGTGTCGTTCAGCTTGATGTCCATCCCGTTCGAGTTGAGGAGCATGACGCCGTGTGTGCCCGTCGCCCGGTGCTCGAAGTAGATCGGGTGGTTCCCGTACAGGTTCTCGCCCTGGGGCAGGCCGTACGCGTCCCGGGACCACATCGTGCGCGTGTAGTTGTGCGTCGGGAGGCGGAACGAGTCCGAGTGTTCGCCGAGTCCGTAGATGTTTGCGTTCGCGGGCAGGCTCGTCTTCACGCGTAAGAACTGGGGCTCGAAGATGATCGGGTGCGACGCGGTGGAGAACAGGACCTCATGGGTCTTGGAGCGGTAGATGGAGAACGAGAAGGGCGAAGCGGTGTAATTGAACCGGACATTGGAGGTCAGGGGACCGGCGTTGAGATCGGCTTTGGGACGGGGCAGCACTTCTTCCGGCACTTCATATCTGTTGTCCGCGGGATCGGTGATTTTGACGTGAATACGATCCTCTGGTGCGCGAAGTCCAAGGTATAGCAGCGCAGTCATGCAACGTGAAAAGATGACTCACGGTTCTCGTACGTAACCTCGAGCTTGAGCTTCTCGATGTCGTTACCAAAGACGTTGCAGGCCTTACCGCCGAGAATGAGGTCTGCGGTAAGCTTGTGACCATAGTTGAAGACGTTCTTCGCCTGGTAGCCCGGGCAGGCGTCGAGGACCTTGGGGTCTGAGTACGTCGCGCTTGCCAAAGAAGCGAACTGTGCGAGGAGCGCGAACTGGAACGCCGCACGGGAGTACATTGCTGACACAGGTGGCAGCAGTGGGGGTGTATGCTGGAGGACGCGGGGACGCGCAGAGCGCAAGTGACAGTGCAGCTGACCTTATAACTCCTCATTTCGCCAGCCGCTCGCTCCCTAGACCCGTTCGCTTATGATCGAAGTCTCGGGAGCGTGTGACCGGGTCTCGGGGTCGCCAATTCTGCAGGGAGTACGATGCTTACTGTTGAGTGACAATATTGAGTTCTTGGTGCTCACTTGACCGACCGGGCACATGCAACAGTGATCGTACATCAAGCTTCGCGTAAGATGGCGGACTGGGCAGTCGGTCATTGTATCGTCGAGGGAGGTTTCATGGAGTTATGGATTTCCAGATTCCAGATTCTACGCACGACATTAATGTGCGATGAAATGTGTACCATAAGGTGTAATTGAAGAGATTGGGGGTCTGAGAGCAGGGAACAGGGTGGGGGGGGGGCTTGAGCCTCTATGACAAGCATACACATCAAGATTTTGGAACTCACCGCCAAATGAAATGCCGAGTGCTTAACAGGCCGTGGAGAGGATATATCAGACTTCCTCATATTACTGATGGGGCACATACCTGACCTCAGGGCCATAGACCTCCATGGTACGCCTGTTGAGATGGAATTCTGTTCTTCCAGCGGTCCTTGAAAATCAAGAAGTAGACACTATCAAATGACAGGCGATTAAGAATGTGCATATACTTAGGAGAGGGGATGGTGGTGGATGAAGTGGGGGTTCGAGTTCGGATTCGATGGGGCTGTCCTTGTCGGATCGCTGGCAGAAAATAAAATTTTATGAAATTAAACTAAAAAATAATTTGAAGAATGGTGCTATAGTGTAGTGGTTATCACTCGGGATTTTGATTGTTTGATCGTCTTCCCGAAACCCAGGTTCGAACCCTCGTAGCACCTGCAGTATTGTCGTTTTGTTTTGTTTCACCCCTTTTTTTGCTTACATCAATGAAAGATCATCGATCAATATGTGGCCGCCCCCCTGCCCGCTTTCGTCTAGCACGCAGGCTCTCACGTCGTGTAAGTACTAGGTACCTCTTATTGATTATGTCGGTGTCAATTCGCTGACTGAGAAGTGCATTAATAGCTACGCTGATCCGCAACAAGTACTTACTGCCACTGATCATGATGGCCACTCTGGTGGACACACTTCCATTCCTTGATCTTGCGTCATGTTTTCCCATCGCAGACCGTACCAGCCTTCTCAAGCTCAGGGACAATGACATACGGGCGTGGTCCGTAGCCAAGGCCGACGATTATCGCAGCTTCGCCCTCGCTCTACTCTCCGTCTACAATGCGGTAGCACCCATCCATCGCCTACCTTTCGCAATCTTATCCAAAATCTTCGAAGGGTGCTGGACGGATCGCAAGAGCTTGCGGATCGGGGATGTCTACGGCAGATGGCGGTCTGTGCTCCTCAGTACCTCAAATTTCTGGGCAGATGCGGTCAAGGGTGGGAGGTTCCGTCTGGACGACCACTCTACAGGCTATTTGGGGGTTACGCTTGAGTGATCTGCACCCCGGATGGTCGCGCCATCCTTCATTCGTTTCTCGGTTAACGTTTATCCTTGTCTTGCTCCGTCTACTGGCAGGATCTCATGCCACACTGTGTCCCTCCCCGACTTCGACGGGCTTTTCGCTCTGTGGCGCTATCTCAATTCCGGGATGGATTCCCTTGATACGTTGGCCATCGCCGTAACCGACAATCGTCTGTGGGCAGGCAACCAATGTATACGACACGTAAACCAGTCCCAGTGACAGAGCTCTTAATTAGTGGGCTGAGAGCGCGGGACGTCCGAGAGCGTCCGAGGTGCCGACTTCCGCGCGTTTCCCCAACTCCTCCGGGCCGACATCCTCGGGCTCGGAAAAGTGGCAGATGGCATCCTGGAGAACTTCGCTCGCAGCGACGGAGAGGGCGAGGCCCTCCCGCCTCGCGCCGTCTGCTCTGAGCTCAAGATGCTGGTTGTCGACTTTCAGTTCGAGTACCAGGAGGACGGAGGCGGCGTCCGCTATACGGTGTCAGTGCACGTCCGTTATCGAGGCTGACTTTCGCAAGCGCTGCGCTACATTGGAGCGTGCCCTCTCGCGACGTGCAGTTATGGAGACGAGGGTGACGCGTCTAGAGCTCGAGTGGACGAAGAAGAAACGGCAGGCGGATATCGACTCGTGGACAGAGCGCTTGTGGTTGCTGCGAACGGATAAACCAAACGTTTGGGCACCGTGGGCGGCGATCTTGGGGCCGCTTGAGAAGTTGGTTGATGGGCCATTCATCACGAAAGGCTACAGTTTTTATCCGGGGGATGACTGATAATTACGGTGGTTTGCCACCCAAGGGCGCACTCTTAATCCTCCCTTCTGGATGGGACCGTTTGTCGTCCATGAGTTTTCCTTCAGAGACCATGGTGTTGCGTCCTATCCCTTGTCTGTCCGAATTACCAAGCTACATCACCAATCGGAAACTCGATCCGACGTCAACGCAAACACACCGCAATCTCACCAGCATAGCGTTATAATCGGCACAGCATGACAGACATACAACGGTACAGTCGGGAATCCGAAGGCGACATCCACTATGAAACTCAACACCAACGCAATCGGCGCCCCGCTTCAACCGACGGTCCGTGTCATTCCTCACAAGGTGACGGGAACGCAGCCGATGGACACCAGGCCGCCCTGCAAAAACACAACCGTCAGCATTTATTCCGAGAAACCTGATAGCATGAACCCCATACGTGGCTGTTGTCGGAGCAGCAGACAATGTTGGTCGAGCAGCTGCTACCGGTGCCCACACCGATGACGGTGATCGGGGAGCAGGTCACGCCGATGAGGACGTCGACGTCCTGCACGACAATGCCGAGCAGGCCCAACAGAGCAGCGCCGGAGGGAGATCCGGCCTGTTCATCGCGCATGTCAGCGAGCTCGAGCGACCTGAACAATGGGACGGAGCGGGGGTACCTTCTCGGTGGTGTCGCAGCACTGAAGGTCCCCGGTGGCGCAATCGGCACGGGCGTTGAGCGCGATGGGGTTGGCGGCCGCAAGGAGAGGGAGAGCGGTGAGGGCGAGAACAAGGGCGCGAGTGAGCATCATGTTGGTGGGTGTGGTTGCTGGTGAGTATCGAGCGAAGGACGACTGAGTAGTTCGACCTGGGGTGCCCTGCTCGTCTTCGCGCCGCTTTTATATGTTTCGTGAGCCAATTTCGTTCCTATCTCCTTCCGCGGTGGTCGGTGCGTCATATACTCGGAGGCGTCACAGGGACAATGCGACCCAGTGACGGCCAGTCCAGGGTTCCAGACTACACGAGAGGCCGTGTATTGGAGCCGGGAAGGTCATACTCGGGACCGTCTGGCGAAGACGATCAGTACGCATACCTTCGCGGGATCAAGGTGGCGGCAAAGCATACCGTTTTCGCTCGGAATGCAAGAACGCTCATCCTCGTGCTATTAGATGCTCCACCTGGCGGAAATCGCGTTGCATAGCGTCAATACATTCCAGGTATCTTCAACCAATCCTGCGGCAGAGAAGGCCTACTCATCGACAGATGCTCCATGAACGGAACGTTCGGTGGCTTTTTGGATATAATAAGGGCATCGCACTCGGTGCCGGTACGGTCGTAAGGGCGATGTCATCGGCATGCCACCAAATACCACTTGATTTTAAGCTCTAGTTCTTCGTTCAGACGATGTGCGTCAATTAAGCTCAGGGGAAAGAGACTTACCTTGGTTGCAACCACGAGTAATTAGGCGCGTACGTATCATCCGCCGCCCCCGCCCCCACCGAGTTCCCGGGGTTGGAAACGATAACGCCCAGTCGACGGATCTTATCACAAGTGATTCCTGAAAGACATATAAATTCTCGCCGTGAGCACCGGGAATACGCGCGGGTACAAACATAACCGCGTACTGACAGGATTCTCCTAGCGCGCTCCTTCGACTGTATGAGATTGTCGTCATTCAAACCGCACAATCGGCGGACCCCATGTTGCATGTGGTGCGTCGAACTGTCACGTCCGGAAATATCCTGCCCACAGTTAGAATAATCTCTGCCCGCTCAAAGACCGAGATTCTCAGTCCTGCGGCGAGGCTGTTAGTTCACGATCCCAACCGTAGGCAGGACTGTAACGGTACCGAAACACTGAATGCGAGTGTGCGGGCCGTCACGGAAGAAATATAATGAACGCTCCTCTCTTGTGCGAGGATATAGGTCGCCGCTGTCCCTATGACCTCTGGGGACCTAGATGCTCTCGCTTTCTTTGAGCGGGTAGTTCAAAACGGGGTCGCAGCGGAAGTCAGAGAGCAAGGACTACTGACGATTATCTTCTAAAAGCCGGAAAAAACTGGCGGCGAGAGACGCAGATCAGCAAGGAAACCGTGCAACGATACTTACTTTGAAAGTCGTGGTAGTCGAGCCCTTCCCGCGTGTAATCCTGACCATGACGGTCTAGGATGCGACACATTCGAAGGAGCGGCTGCATCAGTACAATCCTGAAAGATGCTACATATGTCATAATTAGTTTTAACGTTGAAACACAATTTGGTACATACCGCTCGTACGTCAATCAACCAGCTCTACCTCGCAGCCTCGCAGAAACCGATTCCGGAGCGAGTGGGGGCAAAGCAACTTGTCTTGCCACGGTGGCGTTCCTTGTTCGGAGAGCACTTGGTTCTCACATTCCGTCCCGTATCATAGTTCTAGATGGCCACGGCCTTCCGAAGATCGTATTGGTACTGGCAGACCAGTACACGGACACTGAGTCACTAGCTCGGAATCGTGAGAAAAGTGTGGTGCATGCGCAGAAGGTAGTACGAACGTATATGGAAGGAGGTATAGAAGACACAAGGCCTGGATGTGTGCAGTCTTCGTCAGCGTCCAGTGTCCTTCCAGAAATGAATTGTTGATAACTTTTCGTCCATGATGGTAAGTAGCGAGCGACGTGTCGAACGTTGTATAAGTACCTCGGGCCGTGGCAGGCTCCCGCCACCAGTGCCACTGGCAAATTTTCTGGCAGACAATGCAACAACGTACCTAAGCTCACCTGGGCCCCAGCCCAGGGCACAGGCCATAGCTCCGCATAGAAATAATCGCACGTGCGACTTTCGAAGAGTACAACCCAGTGTTCGACATGATAGGAGGAAGTCCAAGATCATATCTGCTTGCTGGCGGACGGTCGCGCCCGCGCTTGATTGTCGGGCGCCCATCACCGTCAATCGCCACAGGGCGCTGAAAACTTGTAAATTCAAACATTTACTTAATTGTCTCCTGCCGCGGCCACGACCCGAGGCGGGCCACCTCATCCCGCTTTAATATACAACGAAGGTAGGTGTCTCGTGGAGTCGTGGAGATGATACCTATGATGCGAATTGAGCTGGTTTTAGGGATCTCGAATCCGCAATCTACTACCCATGCGCCACGGGTCTGTGCACCGTTGTTCTGGTGGCAACGACGTACCGACGTCACAGTGCCCCGACCACCGATCGTACAACCCTCGCCGCGAGCATCAAAAACAACTTCCATGTACTTTTGTTGAAAAAATATCTTGCGGTACCGTTGCCAAGTCCGCTTTATCTGGCCAGATCAACGCACAACGAGTTAGGTCGCTCGACTTTCCCGATATATGTCATGTTGTGTCTTGCTTTTTGTCCGTTGCGATGCGTGGGCTACCGCCCTTCTCTATCCAGGGGTCGCGCTTTGCCCGATCGCCTCCACCTATCCTAGGCTCCCCGCGCTATAAAAGGGCCTCCATCCCCGTCCACCGCTCCCCCGGTCTGACTCTGATCGTCTTCAGGCAATGGCTTCCATTGACGATATCCTCTCTTGCCTTCCCGCCACCATCTCACGCGACATGGAGCAACCGAAGTCCTGGTGGATGCAGGACAAACTCTTGAGTGGTGCTGCCCCGACGCGCCACTTCGCTCTCCCACCCCGGCTCCTTGGCCACTCCGCCACTCAGGCGTGGTCGACGGCATCATCCATCTCCAGCTCGTGCTCATCCTCGACGTCCTCTTCTCGGTCCACCTCTCCTAAACTCACCTCCGGCGCCACTCTGGCGATCTTCGCCGGCTTGAACCCACAGCTCGAGTCCCCATCGCCACCCGGAACTCATTCCAGACTCTTCACTCGGCTGCTTCAACGTTCCTCTCTCTCCAGTGAAGGGAGCTCGAGCCGCAAGCCTTCGTCTCTATCTCCTCCCCGGTCTCCGATCAAGCTCCCGTGGTACTTCCCTGCCTCCAAGCCCCCCGTCACGAAGAAAGGTATGGCTCACTCTGCGGTATGTTCCTTAGTCCGATATCTCTAATCGTTCCCCGTCGCTTAGACCTCAGGGATGCGTTCCTCAAGCAGCCAAACCTGTCCTCCCCGACGCGTTCGCCTGCCCTCGGTCTGGGACTCGTCTTACAGCCCCTGCCTCCCCCATCCACGATGGCAGCTAAGCGGCTGCTGAACGCCTCCCCCTTCATTGTACCTCTGCCCGCCGTCGCCCTCTCCCACCCCTCTTCCTCTTGCTCATCGTCCTCCGGTAGTGCGTCGTCCGTATGCGGCACGCCACTCTCCATCTCGAGCCCCGGCAACTCTACCGTCTGGAGCCCCCGCGCGGCATACACATCGCAGTGGCCCGCCCCAAGGGAGATCGCAGCTTCGTTCGGGCTGTCGCACAAGTACAAGTACAAGTCTCAAGCCGGCACCCCATGCGATTGCGGCAACGCCCTCGGCCTGTTCCACGCTGAGCGCAACTCGCGCGAGGTTTCCTTGTCCTCCGCGTACCCTGGCCCGCCTCGTGGTCTCCCCCATCCTCGCGCGCTCGTCGCGCCGCCCAGCCTGGAACGTCTCTCCATCGGGCCTGGGCTGCCGGAGCTCGCCTTCTCGGGCGTCGAGAAAATCGAGGACGTCAAGCTCTGCGGTCCCGATGCGTGCTACTGCGACTGCGACGCAGGCGCCGTCGTCCCCCAAGCTCCTTCGCTCGTCCACGCGGGCATCTCCTTGAAGCTGACCTGCACGCTCGGCACGGGCGCGTCCGCGCGGGTGTTCGGCGCGTCGCACGCCGGGACTGGAAAGCGGTACGCAGTCAAGGTGATCCACAAGGGCGCCGCGGCGGCGGCGGGCTTCACGCGCGGCGAGTACCTGCGCGAGCTCGACGTCTTCCGGCGCATTGGGGGCGCGGCCCCGGAGACGCACGCGGTCCTCTCGACCCTGAAGATGGCGTGGGAGGACGTGGTGCGGGATAGGATCTTCTTCGTCATGGTGAGTTGCTGGTACTGATGTGCATGTGCGGCGGCTGAGATGAGGACGAACGTTCAGGACCTCTACCCGACCGACCTGTTCGCCGTCCTGTCGGACGGCGCGCCGATCACGGCGCGCGATAGGCAGCTCTACTGCCGCGATCTGGTACGCCCGTCGTCCGTCTCACCGTCTCAACAACACGTCTCTTACTCTATTACCGTATGTGTGTGCACAGATCAGCGCCGTCGCCGCGCTCCGCGACCTCGGCATCGTCCACGGGGACATCAAACCGAGCAACGTCCTCATCTCCGCGCGCGGGCGCGCCATGCTCTCCGACTTCGGCAACGCCTCCTCCGTCTCCCCCGCCTCCGCCTCTGGCGCGGACGGCGCGTTCGAGCTCTGGCGGAGCCACGTCCTCTCGGGCACCCCGCCGTACATGGCGCCCGAGGTCGCCGCGGAGCAGGGCTACGGCGCTCGGGCGGACGTGTGGAGCCTCGGGCTCGTCTTCCTCGAGATCTTCGCGCGGCGCGCGGGCGCGTACTTCGACGCGTGGACGGTCGAGGAAGTCCGTGTGGAGCACGCGAGGCTCGGGCGGCGGGGCGTGGATCTGGGCGCGGTGCCGGTGTTTGAGATGCCGGGGTCTTTCGGGATCTTGCTTGATTCGGTGCGTGTTCCTTCTGTCTGCTGGTTACTGTTGAATGTGGATGGGGGGCTGACGGGTTCGACTTGGACTTGCAGATGCTGCAGTACTACGAGGAGCTGCGCCCGACGGTGGAGGAGCTCGCGGAGTGGAACGCGCGCCCGATGAACTGGGGCGTCGACCCCGGGGCTACTCGTGAGTTTACCCTTGCGTTTGTGTTTCTCTTTACGGCAGACACTGAGGAATGTGGTTGTGCAGACGACTGGATGCCCGTGCCGGACTCGGAGTCGTCATGGGATCTGCAGGACAGCTGCGATGTTGCGGATTTCCTCTCCTTCGAGAGTCCCGCGAGCGCAAGGCTGGCGGAGGTGGAGGACCCTGTGGAGTTCGAGTATCGTGCTCCTGGGGCGTTTGCGTGATGGCTGCTTTCCTTCATCTCGTGCGACTTGGACCTACATAAATGGTGGTCCACTTGTGCGCTGTACAGTGTGTTCGGATGGTGTAGATGGCCCCCATTACGTACACTGAGACTTCAGAACGGGCTTGTATGCCTGTAGGAGTCTCGGGCCTTAAGTACTGTAGCGAATAGTTCAGATGTCGTGGCTGCAGTTCTGTATTTTTGGAGTGTACTCGGTCTGAGGACAATGTAGTGCTACTAGCGTTAGAGCAATTTGTGGCCCAAGCCTTTCAAAGTTATCTCTAAGGAGGACTTCATACAGCAACGTACTGCACATCACACAGTACTACAAGGAGCATGTTGCCCTCCCGGACACCACAGGTGCGTCAAGTCTTCGATCACAGCGTACTGAGAACGCATTAGTGATGCCCGTGGCAATACCGGTATCCACATCTATCTGTTAGTAGCGGGGGGCATCTCGGACTAGCGGTCGAGTCAATCGTCAGTCGGTGGTTAGTTGAGAATGTGAGCTTGGAGGAGATGCGTACTCAAAACTGTTCTTTCCGAGGTTGTGCCCGATCTTGTTCTTTCCGACATCGCGTTTCCGCTCGGTTCTTTGCGCTCATATCATTTGGAATAACGTTCCACGAGTGGACGGCTACCGTAGGGTTCCAACTTTCGTATGGGGTGCCTGAAGAGGTCCGATGAAGTTAGATGCATGGATGCTTCAAGGCTGGAATACGAATGAAGGAGACGGACCTGGTGAGAAAAGGTAGTGGTACTTGGAGCTTCTGTCCTTGGTGTAATAGTGGTGAGCTCGAGGCCAGAAGTCGATGTTTAGCGTCGGGTTCCAGCTCTCGTACGGGCTGCCTGCAAACCAGGGAGTAAGCTACGCGAATGCGCTCTTGACGACAGGAAGGAAAGAATGCGCACCGGGTGGGAACAGATAGTGGTAATGACAGGGTCGGTCGTTGTATGGGTTAGAGTGCTGAGGCTCTCTGGCGGCTCTCGTTGCATCCCGCAGGTCTTCAGGCGTAAAGCTGTGGCGGAGTGGCGAAGGGCCGGGTCTGGTGTAGCATGTTCTTGCCTTGAGGCCCTTGCGGCGCCGATAACGTGACTTTCCCAAAACATGTGGCGGTATGGCACTCAGCACCACAGGTTGGGAAGTGTCCTGTACTTGACGGCTCGGAGATGACATACGACGTACTCAACTTCAGGAAGTTCACCACCAGGATATGCCAGCGCGAGACGGTTCTGCTGGTGCCAGCGAGAGTTATAGTGGCTCAGCGGCTTTTCGTAGTTGATAAGAAGGCAGATGTTTAGAGGCCGAGCTCGGGATTCCCCATTGGGGTCATAATGAAGAGCGGGTGGGTATACATACGCCTATGATACGCGTGCCTTTCCGGTCATGTATTGTCCATACCAACTGCTGGCTCGGAGTCACCAAGGCGCGGGGGCCAAGTTGTTCGTTGCTCGTCGGGCTTCCCAGGTAATCTTGAGCCAAACGTGCAGAAGAACTGAGTAGAGGGCATGTGCGGATGGCGGGAGGACGCGACGAGAATCCGAAGGGAAATCCGAAACACGTGGCAGGTTAACCGCTGGTGGACCTTTAAGTTAAGTCGACGGGATCTGTCACATGCACGTGCCGTCACGTCACCAGCGCTAAATACCCGTAGCCGCCGTGTGCACTGCTTGCGCCCGGGGCCGAATGTCTTCTCAGTCCCACCACTCGCCCGCCAGTCGTCCGTCTTCTCGTCTTCTCATTCCCCGCCAATCGACTCCCGATACGTCGATTATCGTTCTTGGACTCCCCGTATCTCTCCATACCCGGCTGTGCGCCGAATTCCCTGGGAGCAATCATGCCAGCGCAATCCTCAACTGGCCGGTGAGCACCGTTCCACCCCATCTGACCGCCATCGCACATCCTCACCTTCCACAGCCGCAACGAATATTCCGATAAAGAAGACACCTATCTCGTGAAGTACATAGCCAAGTACAACCCACAGCCGGAAGGCCGCATGGGCAACAAGCTCTACCAACGCCTCGTCGAGAACGTACGTTTCCTGATCTCTTCGTCCGTTCTCCTCTCAGTGCGATCCTTTCGGTTACTTTTAGGCCGAGGGCAAGTGGCCATGGCACAAGAATCACACCTGGCAGTCCTGGCGGGAGCGTTATCGCAGCAACAAGGACTACTTTGACAGGCGCATTGCGAAGCAACTTCGCGCTGCCGCGACCGAGGCGAAGGCCAAGTCCGGTGGCAGCGCCGCGTCAGCATCGCCCACTCCCGCAGCCCCAGCCCGGGCCTCGGCCCCACAGTCACCGCCGTCGGACAAGCGGGAGCGCGTGCCGTACACGATGGAGGACGATGACAACCTCGCCGAGTACCTCGCCGCCAACTCGTTGTCCAATCGAGGCCGTCAGGGGAAGAACCTGTACGAGGCTATTGCAGATGTGAGTACTCATTGCTTCCCGTTTAGATTAATCTTCCCTCCACATTATGCTATCTGTCGCGGAATGTGCTCGTTTGCTCGGTTTGTCGGCGGTGACCACAAGCCTCGGGAGACCTGCCCTACAACATTGGCTCGCCCACATGCATTCTCTGCCCCTATTACTGGCAACCCCTTCTTCCCCTACCCCTGCACCAGAGTCCTACACGAGCGGTGTGCCTACTGCGCCGTAGTGGATATATGCGGGTGGTCTGTGGATATATGCGCGGGGATTCGTCGCATGAGCGGACCCCTGATTCAGGGTGCTTCATGAGACCAACTTCCTCGTCGCTTGATCGAAAAGCAATGGGCGCAGACATGATCCCCTACCTCACTGTGTACATTGCATACCTTCAGGTCAGCGGATGTATGCGCACTTTTGAGCAGCCAGTGGTTCATGGGCAATCCATGCCCACCGCGCAGCCTTGAGAGCGGTTTACCAACGGCCCATCGCGCATTGCTGCAAGGAATCAATGTGCATAGCTCCGTCCAATGTCCGGAAGAGGCTGGGCGAGAAACTGGCTGGTCCGTCGCCATCGTGAAAGGTTGGACCTGGACGGCGAGCCACTCTGTTGTGAGGCGGAGCTCGGGACGGGCAACCCACCCCTACCGATACCAGACAGGTTGGACACGCCCCCCACCTTCCCTAGTGCGACCACCTGGATATATGCGCGGAATTCTCGGGTGGGCGGGTCATGACATGATGTGGGCTGTTCACTCCCATCGCAAACGCTCCTACTCCACATGCGGAGCACGAGGATGGCGCATCCCGATGCCCTGCTCTCCGGAATAAGCACACAGTACAAAAGATCCCAGCCTTGCCTTCGCTTTGCGAACCAAGCGGGGTACAAGTCGGTCATCGAGCCCCCTATTTCTTCAGGTTATCGCATTCTACCTGACCCGTGCGCTGAACCCTGACAAACGCGACGCACAGGAGCCCTGGGGCGCGCGGCACCCGTGGCAGTCCTGGCACGAGCGCTACCGCAAGAACTACGCGTACTTCGACGCGCGCATCCGGCGCATCTATGCCGGCGAGCATGACGACGAGGGGGACGATGAGGACGTGCCGCGCCCGCGGACGGTGGACGGCGCGACGCGGTACTCGCTCTCGCAGTCCCGCGTGCATGCGAAGCGGGAGAAGGAGAAGGAGAAAGAAAGGGAAAGGGAGCAGACGAAGCGGCGGAGGGAGAGCCAGGGCGATGAGGGCAGGGAGGCGCCGCCGAGGAAGAAGACGTGTGTGGAGCAGCCCGTCCCGGGCCCGTCGCAGAGGAGAGAGCCTCAGCCCGAGGTCGTCGAAGTGCCTGAGGAGTCCGAAGTCGCTGAAGTACCTGAAGTACCTGAAGAACCCGAGGTCGAAATCTTGGACGAGCCGGACGTTGGAGGAGCTCACGAGGGGCGGGAGGATGAGGGACTGCCGGATGGTGAGGAAGAGCAGGCTGTGGTGCATGACGAAGAGCGGGACGAGGAGGCGGATGCAGGTGACGGAGGCGAGGAGCAGGATGTGGAGGATGAGGATGAGCTAGAAGATGAAGACGAGGACGAGGACGGGGACGAGCAGGGCCCGATCGGTTCTGACGACTACGGTGGGGAGATCTTCGATGCTCCAGAGCCGGACGAGGAGGTTGAGGGCGAGGATGGATCGGAATCGGAGTCAGACCGGGATCAGGAAGAGGCAGAACTGATGCTGTCTGACAATCAGTTCGCGGATGCGCAGGACATGGACGAGGCTCTGGGCGGGGATGTGGATGCGGATGCGGATGTGGGCGGCGACGAGACAGTCGTAGAGGCGGGGTACGTGGTGCTCGATGTCGCACCATTGAGTGACTATATGCGGCATACTAACTGTCCATTTTACCCCCAGAGCCGTACAGCTAGAAGTACAGAACGAAGACCCCGAAGAAAACACGTTCGACGCTTCTCCCCACGACATCCCGATGGCCGACGACGACCATAACAACGAAGACGACAACGAGGGCGAGCCCCACATCTCCACGACACCGCCATCGGGCGCGTCGCCCCCTGCGCGCACGCACAACACGCGCATCGAGCACGACATCGACGCGCGCCCGGACACCCCGGAGCTGTCGCCCGCAGAGGACGCGGACGCCCGCCGCCGCCGCGAGCACGGGCACGAGCCCGCCCCCGCGCGGAAGCACGCGACGCGCATCCGTGCTCTGCGCAAGCGCGTGCGGGGGGAGGAAGACTTTTTCGCGACCCCGACCCCGGCGATGTCGGCGCAGAACTCGCCCACCGCACGGCATGTCGCGCGCAGGGAGGTCGAAGGCGAAGATGGGGACGGGGGCGACGGGCCGCAGAAGAGAGAGCGCCAGCGCGAGCCGCCGCGGCTGGACGAGGGCGCGTGGAACACGGCGTTCTCGGACGCGCGGGGGAGGACGCGGGCGAGCCCGAAACGGCCGCGGAGGTCGGGCGTGGAGCCTGACTTTGAGTTTGAGGAGGCGGAGGCGAGGGAGGCTAGCGAGGGTGAGGGTGAGGGTGCGGGAGAAAAGGAGGAGGCTGAAGCGCCGCCTGCGCAGTGGCCACCTGTGCGGGGTCGGGCGAAGGGCAAGGCGAAGGTCACGGAGGAAGCGGCTGCACCGACGACTCCCGCGCGCGGTGTGAGAGATAAGGGCAAGGCGCGCGAGGTCGTTGCGAGCCCGGGTGAGGGACGGGTCGTCACGACCGAGCATATCCTCAGCGTGAAGACGATCCGGACCGTCGAGCGGCGTCCTGCGAATGGTATCTCTGGTGCCGCTGCGGGTGCGGGAGCGACTGTGGAGGCCGCACGCGAACCGGCGGCGGACCAGTCGTCCTCCCCGCGCACGCTCGTGCAGGAGGACGAAGACGAGGATAGGAGGGAGGAGGTGAAGGCAGAGCGCCATCCCTTCAGCCAGGTCGAGCCAGGGGAGTCGCGCGGGGCCTCAACCTCGCGGGGAATGTCCGTTTTCCCGCGTGTCGGCGGTGGGGCCAAGGACAGTCGGAAGGAGGACATCGCGCGCATGCAGAAGATGCTTGCTGCGTCTCGCCGTGCGATGCCGCCGCAGGAAAAGGACAACAAGGACAAGGATAACGAGAAAGACAAGAAGCGTCGCGCGAGGCTAGGCGGTCTCTGGAGGGACGAATCCCCAGAGAGCTTTCTGCGCAGGTTGGCGACGGGAGGGGGCCCGGGGAGGGCGAGCGAGTTGGGTGTCCGGACGACTCACGGGATGTCCCCCGCCGGTAGCGCAGAGGACGCCCGTCGGCGTGAACAGCGGCTCGCGCGATTCCAGGAGCGCGAGGAGTCCTTGCCGGTGCCCGAGTCCGTCCCTCCAATAGCATCCTCTCCGCTCGCGCGTCGTGGTTCCAACTCTACTGTTGGCGAAATCGTACCCCACGCGTCGACTTCGCGTGCGGCGCAAGGCGCACCCAAGGCTGGCCCGCCGCAGCGTGCCGACAAAGGCAAGGCCCGGGCAGGCGCACCTCCGTCTGGTGCACAGATAAATGCCTACGGGCAATCGCGACGGCACACCACAAACGAACCCGAAGCCGATCTCAATCCCGCACCTCGAGAGCAGTCGACTGTAGTGCGTCGTTCCCGGCATGCCCTACGCCCGTCCCTCGCCGTCATCCCCTCATTCCCTCTCGGGGACGACCCGTACACGGCCCTGAGCCACATTTTCCACCCCCCGCCGTCCGGCGCAGGCCACGCACGCGTCTACACGCTCCCGTCGCGCCCCTCCCCGCCCGCACACCCCACCTCCGCCGACCCGCCGATGTACGCGTCGCTCCCCGCGCACGAGCGCGCGATGGTGAAGGCGGCGGGCATGCAGTGCATGCTCGCGGCGATGGCGCGGAACCACGGGTTCGGGATGGAGGTCGTGAATGAGGTGTGCGCGGAAGCGAGCTCGCTGGAGAAGACGGACCGCGTGCTGCGCGACATGCGGGAGAGCGCGAACAGGCAGGCGAACGTCTCGCTCAGGGAGATGTACTCACGGTCGGATGATGGGGAGGGCGAAGGGGAGGCGGACGAGGAGGACGGGGCTGAAGCCGAGGAGGATGACGAAGAGGAGCCTGAGGATGCAGAGGATGCAGAGGAAGAGGTGGAAGCGGAGGAAGCGGAGGAAGATGAGCCAGCAGAAGGCGCGGATGATGTGGACGAAGACCTTCCCGACTCCAGCATGGAGGCGGACGACGGCGACTCGGCAGAGGTCGAGAGCGTGCTCGGCCAGGACGCCAACGGCTGGCTGGACGACGCGCCCCAGGCGGAGAGCAGCCGCATCCGTGGCGGCGAAGCGGAGTACGGCGAGGGCGGTATGGACATCGACGTCGACGTCTCGCGCGTCGCGAGCACCTCGACCTCTCTGCGCAAGCCGTTCCGCATCAAGGTGCTTCCGAAGGAGTCAGCGCCGGGCGCAGTGTATTCACCCCCGAAGAAGACGAGGGCGTCGCGCTTTATCAAGAAGGCGCAGAAGGCCGAGCTCGAACTGGCACGGAGCTCACAGCGAGGGGAAGATGCAATGGACGTGGAGGCGGACCCATTTGCGAATGTGCTGATGAAACCTCGATATGCTAGCTTGCCCGCCGGAAGCATCGGGCAGCTGTCGAGGTACGGCGCGGAGGAGTGGCTGGAAGTGGAGCGCAAGTATGGTCCAGGCGCAGCGAAGATGATGATGGGGAAGGCGTTGGCGAAGCTCCTTCCTGCACACCCTCAGTGAGATGTGGTGAATACGTATGGACATATGAACCTTATGGACTACTCGCTGTGCGCTGTGTGTGTTGCTCGTCCTTGTTTGTTGCATACTCTCGTCTTGATATCGCTGTTCAATACGCACTGTACATCTCGCCATTCTCAGACTGTTTTTTACATGTTGAATCGATACCTCCTTGGAGTTTTAGTTAGTTGAAACATTATTTGAGAACATTAGCCCGGAGAGTAAGCGTCTTATATAGTGATAGATGACGACCTGATAAGCTTGCAGCTTCTCCCAACCGGTACCAATTTTATCAAATGCCCCCGCGGAAGTGCTTCAGTGGCTCAACTCGTGGAGCAAATCCCCGCCTCTTTCGTAGACGGATGCTTATCCAGAAATTTGACTGCTAGAGACGAATCTGATGGAGTGCTCGCCTCGGAACATCAAGACGGAACACCTGATCAACTGGAGGCCGATGTTACATGCATCCGAATTGTTTTGGAATCCCCGAACCCCTGGTGTGCTCCCAGAGGACCGATTTAAACGACATCATTTGAGTCGTCTTTTGGGAAGCTGTTAACGGCAGATGAGACATCACAAACAGCAGCGGAAACTCCGAAGGACATACTACTCGGGAGTTACAGCGATCTGTACCGATCGCCCGCGTAGAAGGGGGAACACGTCCCGAATGTCTTCCACAATCCGCCTCCTGGAGATGACCATCCGCCCTGTATCCGAGGCCCACGCCTTCCTCAGCGAGAACGACACCTCTTCCAGACACCGGAGGTCGGCGAGAGCAACGTCGAGTGCGTGCCATTCTTCGTATCGGAACCTGTTGTCTATGAAGATGCCGTCGGGCGACGCCACTTCCCGAAGCTCGGCGGCATCATTGCCCGACACGGTCGTGCGGACGACGGGCAGCTCAACGACCTCGACGGGAACGCCCTGAAAGTGCACCTGCGCGAGCCGGGACGAGACTCGCCGGAGCATGTCGCACGTCCGCTGCCAACTCCATCCGGGCCCGTTGTCATGCGTCTGGAGATGGAAAGATAGATTTCGGAGGTTCGTAAACGCCTCCATGGGGAATTTGACTGGGTAAGGTCATTAGTTTTCAGCGTCGGTAGGAGGGTGAGCGGAGTGCTATCGTAATGGTAACAAGACTCACTTTCAGGAATCATTGACAATGTGGTCACAGATGCTGCAATCGCCTCAAAGAACTGTATTTGGAAGGGCTTCCACAGATCCTCGGTGACAGAGAACCGTGCTGGGTCGGTGACGGACAACTCACGAAGAGAGTCCCTCGTCGGAGTCTGGAGGAGCCACGGCAGGAGCGTCCTGTGGCTATCGAAATTGGCGTCGATCGCCAGGGATCGCAGTCTTGGCCGTCGTTCTGGAAAGCCTCGCAAGGGAGAGTGTTGGGAGATATCGAACCATCCAGTCCGGCGCAGTTGAACAGAGGTGAGAGACGGTAAAGAGACGAGGATGCGTCGTAGAGTCTGGAACGACGCGAAATGGCACTGCTCTAGGCGCAGCTCGCGTACGCTCGAAAAGCTCGAAAGCGCCGCAAATATGGCCTTGTGAGGTGCGCCCGGCCCCAGAAATGAGTGAAACGTGAGAAGATGGAGGTTGGGTAAGTGACCTGCGAACTCCAAGATGAATCTCCAGGGAAGTTGAGGGTCCGCTTTGAGTGCCTTGGTGTCGAAGGCTAACGTTTTCACCGCAGATAGTCGCCAATGCATGTCGGCTGATTGTAGGACGTGGCTGACGAGTAGCTCATACGCTCGCGATGAGCGAATTTCGACGGTCGTATAGAGGCGATGTAGACTTGTAGCTGTCCAGCCTCGGCACACGAATGCACAATTATACAGCGCTCGGCCACCACGGATATATGAAATGATCTGGTCCGTCACTTCAGGGGGAAGAAAGGCCACTGGCATGTCCTGTAAACCCATCAGCTGAAAGGTCATTGTAATACACAGCAAGGTCAACTTACAATGCAGGACAGTTCGGGGGACCAAAGTAGATACCGGTGAGAATGGTGCGGGGCAACTTTTACTTAATCGCCCAATGCACGATTATTCATGGCAGTGTCCAGAGTATGCCACGTGGCTGAGACAAACCAGGCATGCGTGGGTAACGACGATCCATACGACATGGGTGACGGTGCTCGGAATTTACCGTAGTGGGCTTTGTTCCTGTGATGATCCAATCACCACCGCGACTCTTTACCTTTATCTGTGGATTTTGCATGCATCAGGGGTAGTTACTCGCGTATCAAGTAGAGAGAATCAAGATGACATACATACCAGTTGGCAACTTTTTTTCTGAGTGAACAGCGCTAGTAGCGCTGAGCAGACGTGTGCACAAGAGGCTCCCACTCTTTGCAAGTGGGCTGTAATCAATCTAGTCTGTAGTAGAAATTCGTTGACAGGATACAGTACAGGTCGTGCAAGAGATTCCAGTTGAGAGGTCGAAGGTGACTCGGAACACGGAGAAAGAAGAAGATATATAGCCAACATTACTTATCATGTAAATACTTACTGCCATGACTACTGTACTTACTAGATGCTGCTGGCGCTTGCCAATTATTTGGTCGCACCTTTAGCGCTAATTTCACTATCGCGTCCGCCTGTGCCACTGACTCAGGCGAGTTGTGTCTGTCTGTTTCCGCGACCAGTGAGTAAATCCCTTTTGACAGATGTCCCTATTACTCACATACTAGCGGGTAGCCGGGCTTGCGATACCCATGGCGAAGATGACCTTGGTCGACAGACTGATGCTCGCTAGCCTTGCGTCGCCTCCGCCCATTTTCGACCTCACGAGCCTCATCGGACTCAGCAACGATGACGTCCGAGCGTGGTCTGTGGCTAAGGCAGACGAGTACCATAGATTCGCTCTCACCCTCCTCTCCGCCTGCAATGACGTTGCGCCTATCCGCCGCCTCCCATCCGAGATCTTGTCCAAAATCTTCGAAGAATGTTGGACAGCTCGCAAGAGCCTACGCATCGGCCATGTTTGTCGATGGTGGCGGTCCGTGCTGTTCGACACCAAACAATTCTGGACGGCTGCGGTCAATTTCCCGAGCCTCTTTGCGGATGACGACAACTTCATTGGCTTTCTCAGAGCCATGCTCGAGCGATCTGCGCCCCGTCCGGTGAAACTATCCATTTACTTTTTCTCGACCCACGTCTCTCTGTGCCTCACCCCTCATGCCGGAAGAATTCTGTCCCTCAATGTTTTCCTTGATTCCGATGGGGCCTTCTCCGCGTTATGGGATTATCTCAACTCCGGAATGTCCTGTCTTACGTCGTTGACGATCAACCTTGATGACAACGATCCTGAGTGGATTCTTCATGCACCGTTCGAGAATATATCTCTATCCCAACCGCTCTTCCCCATCTCACTCGAATCTCGGCACCTGTCAGTTTGCTACCTAGTCTGGCGCTTCCTTCTCTACACCACATCACCCTTACAAACCCGCTTGAACTTGCAAGTCCCGACGGTCGACTTGAAATTGAACACTTACGGCAGACACTCACAATGTGTGCTCGGAATCTACGGACCTTGGAACTCATCGGGGCACTACCCTGGATGTACAGAACGGACAGCCTCATTTCCCTTCCGGTGCTGCAGCGTCTTCGCGTTCAAGATGACTCGTGGCGTTGCTACCTCCTCCTCTCCCACCTTTTCCTCCCGAACATGGCCCACATTCATTGCACCAACATCGACGGCCTCACCCTTCATAGCACCATCCCTGTCTCCTCCGGCTCCATACAATCAATCCTAACCGCAACGCATCGTGTGGCGATCACTGAGACCGCCGAAACCGCGTCTGTCCATTGCTACGTCGAGGACGAGGAGCGACTCCGCGTCGACGTCGGACGCCCTCAGGGCGCCGGTCATCAAACCGCGGGGCTGTGGCACGCGGATCTCGTCCAAGTGTTCCGTGACAGGACCCGCGTCACGCGGCTCATGGTAGACAGCTGCGGCCGCACGGGCAAGCATGGCGTCGCGTGGGGCGCGTTTCCGCACCTCGTCCACGCCGAGATCCGCGGGCGGAAGGCCAAATACTCCGTGAGGAGCCTCGCGCCCACCGGCGTGCCTCAGCCTGGGGGCGGCGTCGCGGCCGCCCCCGACATCCCGTGCCCAGAGCTCAAGGTGCTGGTCCTCGACTTCGAGTCCAGGTTCCCGCTCCCTCACGGCGTCGGGCGGGACGTGAACTTCGCCGTGAGCGTAGATCCCCACCTTTCCGGACAGTGCGCTGACTCGGAGCTCGAGCGTGCCCTCTCGCATCGCTCGCAGAGGGGTTCCAGGCTGTCACGATTGGAGTTCGGGTGCACGGAGCGGAGCGATGTGGGGTCGCTAGGCTCGAGCTCGAGCGAATACAAGAATGTGTTCGACCCATTGGACCCGGACTGGGTGTCCTGGCGGCCGTTCGTAGAGCCCCTTGAACAGCTGGTGGATGGGCCGGTCGTGTTTACGGGCTATCATTTCCTCCTGGCTGACTGGCAGTGATTGTAATACATAGCCTGAGATACCACTCAGTACGTATTTGAAGTCGTTAGACATCGTCATGCGCGCTCGTAGACACCATGTAGCGTTACCATGGGCAACCCTTCCTCAAACACATGCGTACTTAGGCCTATCTGTGCCATCACATTTCCTGCATTGACACAATGAAATGTCGCCTCGCTACAACCATTGAACTATACAAGCAGAAAAAGGCTGGAAATAATACAGTATCAATTAAATTGTTCAAGAGTGTCCGAAATACAGGGTGCGGTCCATACGGTCGTAAGTCCGTTGAGCCAACCCCCTAGTTCTGCGTATGAGTGGGTTTGTTTCTCCATATCCATCAGGATGTCTTGGAGAGGTTGCTGACTCGCGTAGCGCGAGGTCTACGGCGAAGCATTGGCGAGGCGTCGCGCCAAGCAGTTGTATGGTGCTGACTGCAGAGGTCCGTCCCTAGACATGCGGGTCCAACGTTGGCGCAGGTTTACGCACGAGCGTGATGGCGGGGAGCGCGATGGTTACGACGACGGTAGCCACGATTGGCGACGCGAGCGGGATGCTGTAGGACCGCGCTGACGTAGAAGTGGTGGGTGTGTAGGTTGCCCGTAGATGGGGGTGATGCGTCTACAGCCCGAAGTTGAACTTCTTTAGGCTGGACTTCGACGGCTTCCGCTGCGCCGCGCGTCCGGTCGAGGGGTAGAACGCCTGGCGCACGTCGTCGTACATGTGGTAGGTGTCGCGCGGCAACTGGGTGGATGCGAAGAGCGCGAATGCATTTGGTGCGGAGGGCGCGGTGGAGGAGAAGGCGTAAGCGGGAGTGCTGGTGGAGAAGGACATCTTCGGGCTCGAGAGTGTTCGGGGTTCGGGGAATGGTAACGGTGTTTGAGCGAAGAGTGAAAGGTTTCTGAATGTAGAGAGGTCGCTGTAAGACTAGCTGGCGATGCAGACTTGCCTTCCAGTACCCTCCTCATATATATTAGCCAGAATCCAGTGGATTGCTGCTATCAGCGAGCCTGCGGCGATATGGATGGAGGCGAAGTGCCAATCGAGCCTCAAGCGGTCGCGCACACAAGAAGTTGCCTTTCCCGGCAAGTATTCGCGTCGAGACAAATACTAGCACATAGCAGCCGTCTGTTTCCAAGGTACAGGTCGCCCTCAGGGACATCCTAGCGCAGAGCGAGCCAATGAAGCTGGAGGTCGAGGTCGACAATGACGGCGAGACTTGGTGAGAGGTGATTAGACGCTGGACGGAATTGTTTGGCCACCGAAGTGTGCAAACAAACCTCAGCGGGCGCTTGAGCACTAGCCCGAGCTGAGTGAGCGTCACGGTTCTCCTTTGAAATCCTACTATCATCCACCGTATCGACCGACGAGGTTTGTTTCTTACCCCCCTTTTCCCTCTCACAGGTGAGCTGGCTGATCTTCGTAGACACAGATGGACTTTTCGCTCACTTGAAGATTCACTCCGCTCGTGCGCAAAAGTGCATACTTTCATGGCTACTCTGGTCGGCCGACTTCCCTTCTCTCAGGCATGCTTTCCTCCGTCTCCACCAACCACAGATCATGCTACTTTCATCGGTCTCAGCGATAACGAGATCAGAGCAATGTGCATGTCAAGGGCGGAAGAATATCACATGTTCGCTCTCGCTCTACTCTCTATCTACAACTCTATCGCACCTATCCACCATCTCCCTCCAGAGATCCTATCCAAAATATTCGAAGGATGCTGGATGGATCGGAAGAGCCTACGAATTGGGCATGTCTGCCGTCGATGGCGGTCCGCGCTGCTCAGCACAACGGCATTCTGGGTCAATGCGGTCAACGGTGAAACATTCTCTCCGGACGAACTCACGATCACGTACCTAGGAGTCATACTCGAGCGATCAGCCACTCGGATGGTGGAGCTATCATTCACTTGTTTCTCCAAGAGCATCTCCCGTTGCCTTTCCCCATACGCTGGAAGAGTGACGTCTCTTGAGCTTTCCCTCTCTAACGAGAGCGGCCTCTTCGCCCTACTGGCCTCCCTCGATTCTGGCATGCCCTGGCTTGAGACCTTGACGATTGCCTTCGACAGGTATGGCGATCCAGAAGAACCCTCATGGACGAACAATCCCCGAATCGAATCTCGATCCCCGCCTGTTCTCCCCCGCCTCACACGCCTCACGGCACCCCCGTTCCTGTTCTCTATCTTGGCTGTTCCATCTTTACGCCACATTACCCTCAGGGCATGGCATCAACACCACTCGTATGACGGCCTGCTTGGGAGCTTAGCATGGTTCTGTAAAGCGTTGGCAATATGCTCCCGCAATTTACTCTCGCTTGAGCTCTTCAGGACATCACTTTGGGTAGACATCCATCTTCCTCACCTCGTCGTTTCGCTCCCTACTCTGCGCCACCTTGAGATCACGGACACCGCACGCGGCTGTATGTCCATTCTCTCCTACCTCTCGTTGCCGAAGGCTGTCCAAATTCAGTGCACCAACCTCAATGACGGCAGTCTTTCCGCGATCATCTCCGCCAATCCTGATCCCTTTCACTCGCCCATATGCGCCACCGACCGCGTGGAGATCCGCGGTACTGCCACCACCATATCTCTGCATTGCTACGCAGGGGACGGGGAACGCCTTTGCCTCGGCCTCGTGGGATCCACCAGACGCCTGCGTCCCGACGACATCGTCGAGCTCTTCCGCGACAGTCCGCGAGGAGTCCGCGAGCTCGCGGTGTCCAGGTTGACCCGCCGCGAGGTCCAGGGCGTCGAGTTCCGCGCGTTCCCACACATCATCCGCCTCGCCATTCACGGGGAGACGGCGAAACACGTCCTGCGACGCCTCGCACGCAGCATCGACGACAACGGTGTTCACCTTCCGCTTGAAGATCTCTGTCCGGCGCTCGAGACGCTTACCGTGGACTTCTACCCGACCCCGTTCAAAAGCCGCGCACTGCGCCTCGGGGCCGCGCTGCGCAATCGAGACCTCGCGGTAGTCGACGCCGACCTCCGCGAGCGGTGCGCCGAGCTCGAGCGCGTCCTGTTGTACCGCGCACAGACGTGGGCTCATAAGCTGACGCGTCTGGAGTTCGGATGTACGGACGAGAGCGGGAAGGCGCATTTGAGCGGGCACCATCAGGAGTGCTTACCTGACCCCGCCGACCCGGACTGGGTGTCATGGTGGCCGATCGTGGAGCCGCTCGAGAAGCTGGTGGATGGACCGGTCGTGTTCACGGGCTATCGCTTTTTCGTGGCCTCTGAGTGACAGGCTGTGACTGTATCTAGCTTTCCACTGAAGTGTCGGCGCAGACATCGATGTCTTGTGACTGTCGAGACATCCATGCAAGCTTAGGAGAAGGGGAAATGCCGTCCGCAGCCCGACCGCTGCCGCGGCCTGAGCAGGCTCCGCGTCCCGACGGTGCGGTTTGACCCGTCCTCTGCTTGCGCTGAGGAGCTGGCCCGCCGCACAACTGCGCCGCACTGGCTGTGTGAGTTGTCTGTGGATCACGTCACTCGTTGGGGGGAACTACCTGAGGATGGGGACCGCGATCGAGAGGACGACGTGGTGCAACTCTGGGGTTTGATGGAGAAGGTCTTTCTGTGGGCCATAATTCGTAAGCCGACGAGGTAATCACAGCTCTTCATCGCGACGACGAGCCTAAGCGAACTCGAACATGCACTTTGTCTCAGGCTGGTTCGGCCGTGGTCCACCGTTGGTCATTCGACAAGTCTGAGTAGGCCGGGCCGGGCCGGCGATGGACGAATGTGGACGGAACGGGCGCCAGCAGATCGAGTCCCACTCACGTCTCTTTCCCTCTTCTCCTCGAGCTCTCTCGGGTCATCCGGACTCCTTCTAGAATGTGGACTCGCCGGCCTTCCAGTTTAAACTTACCTTCAGCTTACCTTAACGTGGATTACATCCAGCAAGATCCGGGCTGGTCGGTACAATCGGCTTCACCGACATCACCGCCAGGGCCACCAGCATGTGTTGTGGGTGACATCCGTGTTGCGGTCTCATCTCAGCTCGTCAATACAGTGGAAGACAGCTTTGTTCGCCGTATGTGATCGAAGCGTCGGTGAGTTCCGGCTACTCCGCAAACTAGAGTTTACGTTACGTTTGCAGAGACTTCCACTTTTACAATGACCAGCCCCTCCCTATCCCATAGGCCGGAAGTTCTCGACCACGCCTTCTACTGTCTCAACCCAATACACCAGCTCGAAGACAATGCAGCATATGAGTCGTGTCGGTCGTTACCCATCGCTACCAGGACTTTCCAGAGGGGTACGAGGAACGCTGTTGGAGACTATCAAGAGGATGCGTCATCAAGCACGTACTTAAGGTTTCCGTTTCTCCGTCATCTAAACGCTCCCACATCTGACATCAACTCCTCTTTCACCATCCATGCGTGTTCTAGCCTCATTGATTTCCTGTTCGCCAGGATAGCAAGCTGGACAAACAGATGGCTACAATGTACCACGCGGATATGCCGGTGTGTTTCTCTATACAGCCTGCCTTGAGCGATCGTCCACGTCGCTCCTTCAAGGCGGGAAGAACAAGCTTGGAAGCTTGACATCGTGGATGACGGCGCCAGAGTCTATGCCAAGCGCTCCTTTGCAAGCGGGACTCCGACTCTCACCCCGCCTCTAGGCTCCATTCAACGCGGCGGTATACTTACGGCAATGTATACAACTGTAAGTCTTCCTGGCCCGGTGCTCGCCCTTCTTCATGATCTTCTGTGCCAGCAAAGGTGGCTTCGGTTTCCGAATCCAGAGTCGGATACCTTGCAGAACAGAGTAGAGAAGCCGCGCATACTAGATTTTCACCGGTTCTTCTGATGGTCCTACAGGCACGCGTGCGGCTCTGGACTCGTTGGATCCGACATGACCGGGGCATAGTCTAAAGATTCTGAAACATATCGCTCACATGTCTTTCCACGAGGCCGTCCTCGCTTTATTAACCGAGGAGGCCGCAGATCCACGCTCTCCCCTCTCCTGCTTCCCCTGCTACCAGTGAGTAAATTCCCTTTCACTGAGGCATTGTTTGCTTACGGATGAGAGGGCATATTCTAGGTCTCCTCTGGTGTATGCAACACATCCATGGCCACCACCATCTACAGCCTTCCTTTCCCTGACCTAGCATCCTCTCTGCCCATCGCTGACCGTGCCAGCCTCGTTGGACTTTGCGACCATGACGTGCGAGCTTGGTCCGCAGCCAAGGCGGACGAGTATCGTCGATTCGCCCTAGCCTTGATGTCCATTTACAATGCCCTGGCGCCCATCCATCGTCTTCCATTCGAGATCCTATCCAAAATTTTCGAGGAATGTTGGACGGATCGCAAGAGTTTGCGCATCGGGCACGTCTGTCGCCGGTGGCGGTCCGTATTGCTCAACACCACGGAATTCTGGGCTTGTGCCGTTGCCAGTGAGGAGTTTTCCCCAAACAGTCGCTCCATGGGCTACCTCGGAGCTACCCTCGAGCGATCCGCCCCCCGCGCTGTGGAACTGTCTTTCTCCCGTTTCTGGGATCCCATCTCTCGCTGCATTGCATCTCATACTGGGAGGACCGTGTCCCTGTCGGTCACCCTCGCCGACAGCAGCCAGCTCGTTGCGTTATGGAACTGTCTCGACTCCGGGATGCGTCAGCTTCGGACTCTAACAATCACCTTCGACCTCGAGGCCGATCCAGATCATCGTTCATGGACCTCGGATCCGCGGGTCGAACCCCTATCTGCGACGGCTCTCCCCCGGCTCACGCGAGTCACCGCGCCTGCCGTTCTGCTCCCCACTGGTCTAACAGTGCCGTCGTTGCAGCACATAACCCTGGAGAACCCGTACGGACGTTACAGCCCCGAGGGCCGCCTTGCGAGCTACGAAGCCCTCTGCACAGCGCTCGCGGTCTGCGCGCCGACTGTGGAAACGCTCGTGCTCCTCGACGTGGGGCCGCGGGTGGACGACGACGCCCCTCCCTCCCCCATCTCGCTCCCTGCGCTGCGCCGCCTCCGCATCGCGGACACCACGCGCCGCTGTGCCCTAATTCTCTCGCGCCTCGCCTTCCCGCACAGTACGCACATCACCTGCACGAACGTCGACAACGGCGCGCTGTGCGCGACGCTCCCCACCGACCTCACCCCGATCCGCACGGCGGAGCGCGTCGAGATCCGCGGCACCGCCGACGCGACGACCGTGCACTGCCTCGCGGGGCCCGCGGAGCGGCTCTGCGTCGGGCTCGCGGGCGTGCGGCGCGGCCTGCGCCCCGACGACGTCGTCCGGCTCTTCCGCGGGGCGCGCGTCACGCACCTCGCGGTTGCCGGCGTGGACGGGCGCGACGTGCAGGGCGTCGAGTTCCGCGCGTTCCCGCACCTCGTGAGCGCGGACGTCCGCGGGGAGGTCGCGTGGTACGTCCTTCCGAGCCTCGCGCGCAGGGGGAACTCCGACGCGACGGACGACGCAGACGCACAGGCAGACGCGGACGGAGAAGGGGAGGAGCGTCAGCGCCGGGGCGCCGGGGTCGTCTGCCCGGGGCTCAAGGCGTTGACTGTTGACTTCCAGTTTGTGTCTGGGGGGACGGCCAAGGGCGACTTGGGGTCCGCGCTGAGGGACGGCGATATCGCGGCGGTGGAAGCCAACCTCCGCCAGCGGTGTGCGGTGCTCGCGCGTGTCCTCTCCAAGCGGTCGCAGATGGGCGGCGCCAATTTGACGCGTTTGGAGTTCGGGTGCACGGAGCAGGGTTGGACGGGGGACTCGAGCGAGCACAGGTGCACGCCAGGACTGGGACCGTCGCTGGGCGCGGACTGGGTGTCCTGGCGGCCGATTGTAGAGCCGCTGGAGAAGTGGGTCGATGGTCCAGTTGTGTTTATGGGTTATCGATTCTTGTCGGCTGCGACCCGCCCCCGAGACCAGTAATGTAGTGCTCAAAGTACGTGCTTTCACTGAGGTATTATAGAGCTTGTAGATGGGTGTCGCGGAGTCTGTTCTTCAGCCGTATTCTTATACACGCTGACTTGGGCCTCTAGGGTTCTACATGTCATCGGTTGCCCCGTCCAATACTGGACGTGGGGGCGTTGAAGAAGTTGACACAGTTGAACTTAAGTCACTCGGACGATCGCTAGCAGAATAGGTCTACTGGCACATCCGCGCGCATGAATAGGATATATTGTAGTTGTACACACACATTTCTCAGTACCCGCGCCCGCTATATAAAATCGGATGCCACTGAACGTCGTCAATCGCCGTGGTGTGATGTACAGTAACCCGGATATCATTGTTTGGTCGCCGGGTGTGCAAACAAAGCAGTCAGCGCTTCGAGTCTCTCCGTCTCGCTGGCTTTCCCTTTCCTGTTAATACTCTCATTCATTTGCGATGATGACCACTTGTACATCGGATACACCTCCAGTACTCATAGTACTCATGGCTGGATTATAGCCTTATCTGCATGCCCGGTCTACAGAACGTTCTGTAAGCGTCTTGGGAAGTTTTTTCTCTGGTAGTGAAAATGATCTGACCACTTTGAATTCTGGCAGAAGCTACAACTCGTGCCAACGTGCCTACCGCGTTGCATGGGGGAATGGCGGCCATTACTCCTGCCCTACTCGGCATTTGTCGTCAATATACAAGTCAGTCGACTCTTGCAGATTGCGACACTGCTTCGCCATCGAATTTGAATATTTGAATGCCCGGAACGGCACTCCAGCAAATGCCGATCGGGCTTGCGATATCAGAGCGCGCCGTTGCCCTTACTCCATTTGCTCTCTCTGGCCGCTTGATATCCGTAACGAATGTCGTATCACAGTTCGATCCTTGGTACCAACGCTGTTGCCTACGTCAAGAGATATTCTCGACCACGCCGGTCGGAGACCTCCCTCTCCAGTTTAAAAGCGAAGTGCGAAGGGGCAAATGTACTCAAAGTCATCCACAAGAATTGTCATCCACCCCTACCACCATGTCTTCCCAGTCCAGTGTCGATGACACTCGTGTGTGGTTTAGTAAGTATTCGAATCCCTTTTGCGAGGGTACAATGCTAAATTACTTCTTGACGCTCTCAGTCACAGGGAGCAGTCAAGGACTCGGACGAGCCCTTCTAGAGACTGTGCTCGCCTCAGGTGAACGCGCAGTTGCGACAGCCCGCAAACCGGAAACCCTCTCCGATTTGTCTCAGCAGTACCCGTCCTCCCGCCTTCTCATTGTAGCCCTCGACGTCACGAACGAAGAGCAGATCAAGGCGGCGTTCCAAGCCACGAAGAATCACTTTCGGCGTCTGGATGTCGTCGTGAACAATGCCGGATATGGGATCCAGGGCGAGATCGAGGCGACTCCCGAGGCCGAGGCGAGGAAGATAATGGAAACCCTGTTCTGGGGGGCCGTGCACGTCACGAAGGAGGTCGGTCGACGTTATGAAGCATGGCGTACACTCAAAGCTGACCCACATTTTTGTCAGGCCATTCCGCTCTTGCGCGATCTCAACCCGCCCGGTCACGGCGGCCGCATCGTGAATATCACGTCCATGGGCGGATACATCGGCAATGCGACGCTCGCCTACTATTGCGCCGGCAAGTTCGGTGGGTACTTAATCGCCTTATGCTCTCGCTCCCCTCTCGACTGAGCCCCCATATGCAGCGCTCGAAGGCTTCACCGAGGCACTCACGAAGGAGATGGTTCCCGAGTGGAACATCCGCGGCATCATCATCCAACCAGGTGGCTTCCGCACGGAGTGGGCGGGGAGCTCGATGCTCACGCTGCCCCTCCCGCCGCAATACGACCGCGCGAACGCGCCGTCGGTCCGGCTCCGCGCGCTGCTCGCACAGAGCCACGCGATGGGCGACCCGCGCAAGGCCGCGCGCGCGATCATGCAGATCGCGGCGCTGCCGGACCCGCCGCTGAGGATCCAGCTCGGAACGGACGCGGTGTTGTCGGTGCGGAACCAGGCGCTGAAGACGGCGCGCGACAGCGAGCGGTACGAGGAGCTCGCGCATTCGACGAACGCGGACGGGGTGGACAGGGATCGGGTGATGGAGATGATCAGGGTGGGGACGCAGGCGGACAAGTATTGAGTATGTATTCAACTTGAACTGGGAGTATAGATGGTCCTGCAATTCCGTTACATACTACAATCGCTACAGATTAGCCAGGAAAGAAACGATAGCCCGTGAACACGACCGGTCCATCCACCAGTTTCTCGAGCGGCTCCACGATCGGCCGCCACGACACCCAGTCCGGACCTGCGGGGTCAAGTATACACTCCGGACCGCGACCGCTGGAATACACCCACTCGCTCTTGTCCGTGTACCCAAACTCCAGTCGCTTCAGTTTACCAGGCCCCCTCTGTGCGCGGTACGAGAGGACGCGCTCAAGGACGACGCATCGATCGTGGAGGTCAGCCTCGACCATCGCGAGGTCCTTGTTCCGCAACGCGCCACTAATGCTGCTTCCGGACCCGGTCAGTTGGAAATCCACGGTGAGCGTCTCAAGCCCCGGACTGGGGATGGGAACTTGAAATTGAGCGGCGTTGTCATCTGCATTAGGCGCGAGCTGCTGCAGGACGTGTCTCGCTGTCTCTCCGCAGATCACGAGGCGGACGATGTTGGGGAACGCACGAAGATCGACGCCGTTCAGGTCGCGGTGGCCCAACCCGGACAGCACGAGCTCGCGGACTCCTCCGGCTCTGTCGCGGAAGATCTCGACGATGTCGTCGCGGCGCAGGCGTTCGGTGACAGTAGATTCCACGAGGCCGAGGCACAGGCGTTCTTCGTCCCCTGTGTAGCAATGCACGGATACGGCGGCTGGGGTGCTGCGGATCTGCATGCGGTCGGCGGCGCATAGGGACGAGTAAAAGTGGTCGGGATTGGCGGAAATAATCGTGCGTAGTAGACTGCGGCTGTTGACGGCGGTGCAATGAACGTGGGCGGTCTTCGGCAACGAAATATGGGAGAGAATGAACAAGCAGCCGCGTATCGCGTCTGTAACCTGAAGGTAACACAGCGAGGGGAGCGAAATTGTGCGTTGAGGGATGGACATGATCGCCCAATATGCCACCATGTCGAGGAGAAGCGAGCGTAGATTGTGGGAGCAGATTTCCAATGCTTTACAGAAGCCTTCTGACGTCCCAACCAGGCGGTGGTATTTATGACGTGCCTTGAGGGTAACGTGGCATAAAGAAGGAACTGCCAAGATGGGAAATAGAAACGCAGGTGCCGTGAGTCGCGTGAGTTTTGGGAGAATGTGTGGAGACAGAGGGCCAAGTGGTAGATTTTGAGTCCATGAGTCATGGAGTGAATCGTCAATGTTGTCACCAATAATTGTCAATGTCCCAAGGTGGGGCATATTGGTCTTGAGGGAGGCAAATAATGCGCAGAGGTGGCTCTCGTCGGCGAGGGAGACCTCAAGGGACACAATCCTCTCCGCATATGTAGGAAGGCAGTAAGAAATGGGCTCCTCAAAATAAGAGAATGATAGATCCACCATCCGAGGGGTCGATCGCTCGAGTATGACTCCTAGGTACGTGATCGTGAGTTCGTCCGGAGAGAATGTTTCACTGTCGACTGCATTGACCCAGAATGCCGGTGTGCTGAGCAGCACGGACCGCCATTGACGGCAGACATGCCCAATCCGTAGGCTCTTCCGATCGATCCAGCATCCTTCGAATATTTTGGATAGGATCTCCGGAGGGAGACGGTGGATAGGTGCGATAGAGTTGTAGATAGAGAGTAGAGCGAGAGCGAACATGTGATATTCTTCCGCCCTTGACATGCACATTGCTCTGATCTCCTTATCGCTGAGACCGATGAAAGTAGCATGATCTGTGGTTGGTGGAGACGGAGGAAAGCATGCCTGAGAGAAGGGAAGTCGGCCGACCAGAGTAGCCATGGAAGTGTGTACTTGTTGCGCACGAGCAGAGTGAACCTTCAACTGATAGAAAATGTGTGAATAGTCCATCTGTATCTATGAAGATCTGCGTGCTAACCTGTACAGGGAAGAGTGAGGCAGGAAATAAACCTCGGTGGTCTATATGGTGGATGATAGTGTAGGATTTCGACAGAGAACCGCGACGCTCGCTCGCGCTGGTGCTCTCGAGCGCCCACTGATGTGTTTGCACACCTAGGTGGCCAAACAACCCGGTACGGCGTCTAATCACCTCACCTCTAGTCGACCTTGACCGCCAGCTTCGTTGGCCCGCTTTGCGCTAGGATGTTCCTGTGGGCGATTCAGTATTTGGGAAACAGACCGCTGTACACGATACTATCGTCCTTCCTTTGTTTTACTTAACCTGTTGAGTGATTTCAGCCAGACGGCAGCCATGTAGTCACCGGCGCGCGCATGAAATCATGTCCTCCAAGCGGATGCATAGATTAAAATCACTATATTGACCAACAACTCGGCTACCATCACACCTTAGATGTACACACGATTACTGTAGACGCCTACCATAGGGCTCGGCCCCCCGGGGCAATGAACGAGGAGTTGAAGAAGAAGAAGACTCCCCGTCTCCGCCTGAGACGTCGAGTGTGCGCCTGCGTTTGGTGCCCGAGCTTCCCGAAGGATCTACTGTACCTCTGTCCACCCGAACTCCAGTCGAGCAATCTTGGAGCCTCCCCTCAACGACCGCTGTTGAAGAGCAAATCCGAGTACAGTGCATAGTATACTGTATAGTGCATCGCTCGCGGAGATCGTCTTCAACCACGGTCATATTGCCGTCCCGAAGTCCAATCCCAAGTTCTTGCAAGGGGGCCGTTGGCGTCCGAGGTAAACTGGAAGTCGACAGCCAGCGTCTTCAGCTCTGGGCAGACGACTCCATGCTCACCATCCACGCCGAAAAAACAGCTTATTCGACGTCCACACGCTGGGCGGTGGGCACGAGTCAGACCAGCTCCCCGAGATAGTGCCTTATTTTGTTCACGCAACGATTGAAGTGGAGGAAAAGAAGATCAAGCTGCATAATGTGCGACGTATAAGGTCGCGTACGAGTCGTAGTACAAGCAAGCAGACATCGGTAGGAGAAAGGTCCATTAATCTCAAGGTCCTCCAGTACGCCCAGTTTGAGAACGACGAGCGCTCTCCCATATCCATCAGGATCTCTTGGAGAGGCAGCCGACTCGCGCAGCGCGAGGTTTACGGCGAGTTTCGGTAGACCGGCGCGCGAAGCCACAGCGCAGGGGGGGGGAGCGTTAACCGCAGAGGTCTCAGACATGCGGGTCCGATGGTGGGGGTGTGTGCGGGGGTGCTTCAGTGCTAAGACGAGGAGCGCGATGGGGCAGCGAGGATAGCCGCGCTGGGCGACGCGAGCGGGATAGAACCGCGCTGGCGTAGAGTTCTCGATAGTGGTGACATAGATCGCCTATAAAGAAGGCGAGTACGATGCGTCTACAGCCCGAAGAACTTCTTCAGGCCAGACTTGGACGGCTTCCGCTGCACAGCGCGCTCGCTCGAGGGGCAGAACGCCTGGCGCGCGTCGTCGTACATGTGGTAGGTGTCGCGCGGCGACTGGGTGGATGCGAAGAGCGCGAATGCTTTGGGTGCGGAGGGCGCGGCGGGGAAGAAGGTGTATGAGGAGGAATTGGTAGAGAAAGACATCTTCAGAGCGTTCGGAGGATGGTAGCGACTCGGACGATAAGTGAGAGGTCTCTGAGGATCGAGAAGTCGCTGTGAGACTGGCTGATGATGGACACTCAGCTCCCCTCATCCTTCCTATATATACCAGCCAGAACATAGCGGATTGCTGCCATTAGCGAACCTGCGGCGATACGGATGGAGGCGAAGTGCCAATCGACAAGCCTCGGGCGGGTGCGCACACAAGAAGTTCCCTTTCGCGGCAAGTGTTTGCGTCGAGGTCAACATGAGTACATAGCAGCGGTCTGTTGCCAGGATACAGGCCACCCACAGGGACATCCGAGCATAGAGCGAGCCAATGGAGCCGGAGGTCGAGGTCGACAATGAGGGTGCGGGTTGAGGATGCGTTAGACGCCCTAGGCATTATTTGGCGAGCGTGGTGGCCAAACAACGTCGTGAGCGCTTGAGAGCTCCGGATACTTCGACGGTGGAGGCACTTCAGGCGGAGAGCTTGGCTTGTTGGATAGTATGTGGTCTACAAGCTGGATAGTATCCTGGAGGCATGGGCGGTTTGACTCGTGTGCGAATCACCCTGCTGACTTGGGGGCTGCGAACGTATACACGCTCCGATCCAAAACGTGAGGCGTTCCACGAGACACGCCTTCCCTGCTACAATCGTCCCCCGGATGTACGTACAAGAAATCAGCGTCTGCAGTGCGTCGCATGTCCAACGTTTCCAAACGGTCCACGACTCGTTACTCATTCAACCAGCACTCTCCAACCGACTCAAATCGAGCCTAGCTTCCTTCGCCTCCCCCTCAGGCGATTTGATTTCATCCTCCAAAACGCCTCCTAGGGACATCCAAAGTTCGGAGGCGGGCACGTCGCCTGAGGCTTTTGCACAGGCTGGTTCGGCCTCTGCCCCTGCTCGCACGCCACGTCCGCCACGCTCCGCGCGACCGCATTCACGCGGCCGAACCTGAGCGCCTGGCCGTTCGTGACGGCGTTGAGGAGGTTGAAGCCGACGTTGAACCCGCCGGCGGCGACGTCGACCGCGCGCACGAAGAGCGTCGTGTTGTCGAAGTCGGAGCCGGGCGCGGTGAGCGTGAGCGCCCAGCAGGTGCGGCAGCTGGCCGAGTTCCACCCGGAGATGACGGGCGCGCCGGAGATGTTGGGCCAGCCGGGGATTTCGGAGAGGGTCAGGGCGCAGTCTAGAGTGGGAGGGGCAGGACGTGTATTGGTGAGTGAGTGCTCTGGCAACGCGGACCGGTCGGGGAGAGAAGGGCGGGATTACGCGGGGCAGCGGCGGAGTGCGCTGCGTGCCCGCCTATGGCTCATGCATGAGAGCTCGATGGGTGGTCGATGGCGTCTATCAACATGCCCCCAAGTAACCCTTTTCGTGGAGACTGAAGGGACGCTACGACGTCAATGAGGCGCGCGCAAACCAGCGACCCTCTTCACTCCAACAGAAGTGACCGCTCATGATGATTGCGATCGCGCATCAAATATTGGGGAAAGGGATGACGAACTTTGACAGATAACTCCGTTACCACCATTGGAGCAGGCGATGCCCGTGGTGGATACGTTGCCGTTGTCGTACGTCGGGTCATAGGAGAGAGTGGTGTTGAAGCTTTGGTTTGTCTGGGCCAACGTTGTGGCTAACAGCGATAAAACTGCCGCTGTGAAGACGAGGAGCTGCATACTGTCCTAGGGGATGAGCAGGCAGAGCGATGGTGGATGCAGGTGAGGTCGACGAAAGGGGAGAATAGCCAAGCTGCCTGAAGACCAAGTGCCACCCGAGTGAACGATGCGGCTTTAAACACCGAGAGCGGTTCGAGAATTTGGCAGGGCCATCTTGCGGGCGAGGTCCAGAAGAGAGGCATGTTGACATGGCGGACCACATCGACGGCCTAAAGGACGTAGCCACGTGGGCATGGACGGAGGTCAAGTGAAGGAGAACCACCCCTTGACGGCGTAGAGGCCCCAGAAGTGGCCAGAGGCGCAAGGAAACGCAGGCGTTCTGTACCCCATGACTCACAGAGAGCGCTCCTGTGGACGTCTACGTTGGATTTAGAGAGGCGAGTTGTTCGCTTCCTTGTCCTTAAAAAGGGTTCGGGAAAGATCTGACACGATGCAGCCGCGGTAATCAGAAGGTGGTCTTGAGACTGCTGGCCGTGATGCATGAACCATGGGTCATAAGTAGTACATCTGCAATGGAAGTAACGGGTTAGCGCACATCTGCCAGTGTAAAGAGACACGCAACAGAAAATTGTGACTCTTTGGGCAATACCGCGGTAATCCATGCTTCCCGGGCTACACAAAGACGTTCTGTGTGGAGTTGGCTGGCATAGGGAGAATGATGGTGCAAGACAGGTGCAAGAAGACTCGACGCCATAATGTCGTTGACGTTGAACGTCGGCGTTATCGGAGGGGCGTGGGCGCTCAAATTGTGTATGCCGGACTTCGGCATCTACAAATAATTATATTAATTATGTCCAGCTTTCAATGTGTCACGTCCTCGCTTGTTGCTTCTCTTCCACCACCATCCTCTGGCTTCTCCCATTCTGCACGCTTTTTGAAGGAACCGAGTCACAATCTGGGAGTGCGCATTAAAGCTGTCTAGTTTCGTGGACAGGAAGGTTTGGAACTTGTTGTATGACGTCATTTGCGAGGGTGGAACGTTGAACTGTCGGTGAGTCGCGCTGCGTTGCTCTGCCAATGCCTTTCCCATCCGTCGGACGTGTGGTCCTAATGATGATCGCTTTTCAAGCTGAAGCTGTAATCCACCTGCTCTGTATTCTGGGCCCGCCCACGCATTCTCTGTCATCCATCTGCACAAGCCGCCGCGTCTCAGACTTCGAGATCTGCTGTCCTCCCGCCTTTCTCGAGGACCCATATACCGCTCTCCGTCCTGAAAATCTTCTGCAATATGCCGTCAGAGCGCGATCCCCTGCTTCAACGAGTAGAGTCTCCGGAACCGGATGACTTGAAGCGGCCGGATGGAGTTGGTCCCATGGAGATTTCGCGGTCCACGCGCTACGGCATCCTGGCAGGCATCTGGACTGCTACTTTCCTGTCTGTGTGTAATACATTTCGTCACGCACCTAATCAAAGTATGCTCAAGGTTCCATTTTGCAACCCGTGCCACACAGTCCCTGAACAGTGCGTATGAAGTCCAAACCAGTCATTACCAAAGCTAGCCCTGACCTTGGAACACGTGTCGTAGCAACTTTGGTTGCTACCCGTGAGCATGCACCGCATATACCGAGCGAAGTGTTGTCTCAAGGTTCAATTGAGTGTTGCCGTCGATCTCTTCTGACTTCAACAAGGCCCACCAAGCAAGCTGGCTCGGAACCGCGTACGTGAACGCATACCATCCCCACACTGTCCAGCAGCGAAGGAGCGGCGGTGTGCGCCAAACTGTACTCACCGACATACATTGATCCAGGTACTTGCTAGCGACGTGCACGTTCACGCCTCTGTATGGCCGACTGTCCAACGTGATGGGACGCCGCGGCGCGAACCAGGCGGCCGTGTTCTTCGCGGGCCTGGGAACACTGGCGTGCGGGTTCTCCACCAACATGGAGACCCTCATCGCCGCCAGATTCGTAAGCATATAGCCACTTATCTTATTAGCTCTGAGTCAAAATCGTATCTCTCCCAGCTCGGCGGTCTGGGAGGCGGAGGGATCTTCACGACCGCAACGTGCGTTCCGCCTCGGTCTTCGTCTTCCCTTGTATGCGGTTGACCGACGCTATTTGCAGGATCATCACGAGCGATATGTATACCTTGAGGGTACGGAGCACTCACGTATCTGCTCGAAGTTGATTTTAATCTGGACATGTAGAACCGTGGACTGACCCAAGGAGTGGCAGCCGTCTTCAACAGTGTACGTCCCCGTTGTCGACTGTGTTTTCCAGCATTGAAGTAATCTCCCCAATGCAGATGGGAATGGGCCTTGGCGGCCCGCTGGGTGGATTCATCGCTGACCGGTACATCCCCGCTCTTGACTGGTGATTCATGGTGCCGAGGCTCAACGGCTCTTGCTTGCCTCTCCAGCTTAGGATGGCGCTGGGCGTTCCTTCTCCAGATACCATTGTTCGCACTTTCCTTCACCTTGACCGCATTCAACTTGCATTACGTAACTCCGGTGCGTCCGCGCGTTACCTCGCACTCCCGCTCGGTCCTCTCGCTGCTTCGCTGAACTCTATCCTTTCCGTACATCTAGGGGAGGGGTAAGAGCGCGAAGGACGTGCTGAAGAGGATCGACTACGGCGGGAGTGCTACCCTCCTCGGGACGGTACGAGTGGCGATTGTTCTCGCGAAACACGGGCACCGCCTGACACATGCTTTCAGGTCCTCTCGTTCCTCATCTTCCTCAGCATGCGCTTCAGCGAGGAGTACCCCGTACGCACCCTACGCCTTGTCCCTCTGAGGTGTCCTTTCTCTAACGTGTTCGCTGCTAGTGGTCCTCCCCACACGTCTACCTCCCGCTCGCCAGCGCGGGGGGGTGCGCGCTGCTCTTCGTGTACGTCGAGCTGCGCGTCGCGCCCGAGCCGATCCTCGCGCCGTTCCTGCTGCGCGAGCGCATCCCCGTCCTCGTCGGCGTGAGCAACTTCCTCGTCGCGACGTGCAACTTCACGGTCATGTACAACTTCCCGACGTGGTTCCAGACTGTGCTGCTCACCAGCGCGAGCGAGGCTGGTGCGTGTGCTTTTTTCTTCTCTCCTTACGCTCGCGATGGGTGTGGAGGGGAACTGTGGGGGGCTGGCAGATAACGTTATACTTTTGCGCAGGCGCACATCTTATTCCGAACGGCATTTCGATATCGTGCGGATCGCTTTTCGCCGGGTGCGTTCCATGCAAAGTAAATGGCGTTTTTTTTTCGCGTCGAGCTGACATTGCGTTCGGCGCGCAGCTGGGTCATGCACCGCACGGGCAAGTACAGGAAGCTCAACCTCATATTCGGCCTCTTCCCGTTTGTCGCCGCGATCCTGATATCGCTGATGACCGAGAACTCGCCCGCGCCCCAACTCTGGCTTAGCATCGTGAGCGATTTGTCTGAGGCCTGTTGTCGTCTGGCGAGGTGTGCGCTAACGACGCTCGGTGTGTGACCCGTAGATCCCCCTGGGCTTCGGGAACGCAGTCGTGCTCCAGACCATGCTGAGTGCGTACCCCTCCTAACTGGCTCCCTCGTTCCCGTCCCGCATACTCACTTGACGCGTTCGTCTTCACAACAGTCGCGCTGCTCGCCCATCTACCTCGTAAGTTTTTGTTTTTCAGTGTTTTTTTTTCAGCGTTGAGATCTAAGTAGGAGCTGACTGGTGGGACAACAGAGGACGCGATGGCGGTCGGGACCGGGTTCGGCCAGCTCTTCCGCGGGATCGGCCAGGTCGGCGGCGTCGCGATCTCGTCCGCGCTCTTCCAGTCCATCCTCGCGCGCGAGCTCCACAAGCGCATCCGCACCCCCGACGCCGACGAGGTGCGCCCCGCTCCCTGCCCCCTTCCCCCTTCCCTTCTGCCCGTTGCTCGCGTAGTTAGACATAGACAACTAATATTGGTACGCGCGGGCGCAGATGATCAGCAAGATCCGGCACTCGTCGACGCTCGTCGCGCAGCTCCCGCCGCACCTGCAGCGCGCCGCGCGCGACTCGTACGCGATCAGCCTCCGCGCCGTCTTCGTCTTCGCCGCCGTCGCCACCCTCGCCGCGTACCTCGTCCGCCTCCCGGTGCGCCCCCCCCCTCTCCTTTTATTGTGCTGGTACTAGGCAATGTGCTGACCACAAATCATGATGCAGATCCCGGACAAGGCGCTCGACCAGCCGCGCCCGCGCGCGCACTCGGTCGAGGAGCTCCCGAACCCGCACCCCGCGACGCGCGCGGAGCTCGTGGAGGAGCTCGCGGGCTCGTCGGCCGCCACCGAGGGCGAGGGCGACGTTCAGGTCACGGAGGAAGAGGAAGAGGAGGAACGTGGGGGAGAGGGAGAGGAGGGGGTGTCTCCGCTCCTGCCGGGGCGCCGTATGCGGCGGAGGCTGTCGACGTACGAGAGCTCGGACGGGGGCATGGACCTTGAGGACGACGTCATTGGCGGGTCGGCGAGGCGGTGATGTGCGTCCGCTCTATGGTAGTCGGGGTGCGGGAGGCGGGGATGCCTTGAGGCTGACGGTTGTTTATAACGTGGACTGACGCAGATGGCGCTTGCCGCATGTGGTGGTTAGAATACGAGAGCGGGGAGGCGGGGTATACCCTGAGGCTGACGGTCTTGCTCTTGGACAAGGACAATTCGGTCGGTAGTGTGGGCTCACACGCGGACTCAGAGGTCGGACGTCGTGAACGGACGTTTTGGGCACTAGGTAGTACGTAGTGTGGCCCTCATCCTGTCTTTGGGGCGGCTGGCCTTCAGCAATGGAATGTACGTCGGCCGTGACGACGCTTGATGTGTTGAATGACCACGCAGGGTGTATCAACAAGACGATGATCGAGTTTTGTCTCAAATTGAGTCGTGCAGCGTAACGGTCGTCTACTTGGGCTCATATCATCATCCCGCCGAACACCAGCCCCGACGTCGGGACACCCCTCTCCTCCTTTACACGCATCTCCTCCCTCGTCTCCATCGATGCGACGACAGCGCATCCCTCCGCCACGCAAAATATGACGCACTTCAGCGCGACCACGCTCAACGTGACCCCACACACAGCCAGCGCCGCGAGGCCCGCCGCCCCCACTCTCCAGCAGCCGTCGTCAAGCATGCGGTGGACGTACGAGTCCTCGCGCAGCGCGACGAGCGCGATCGCGAGCAGGGCGCAGAGCACGACGGCGGGGCACAGGTGCGCGAAGACGCGGTCCTGCGTGAGGTCGGGGTCTGCCTGCATCCGCCGGATGACGGCCTGCACGTCCGCGAGCGGCGGCGCGAGCGCGTCGTACCACTCGCTCGCTTCGTCGCGGAGCGCGATGCGAGGAGAGCGCGAGCGCGAGCGGGGGCGAGGGGATAGAGACACAGACTCGGACGAGCACTCTTGGCGGTGGCGATGATGGCGAAGTTTGCGCTGAGCGGTGGTGGGGCTGGTGGACAGGAGGGCGGAATGTTCGGCGACGGCGTCGTAGCGTTGAATGAGGCCCGGCATGTTGAGGAGAGCTATGGTGGAGGACGGTGGTGGTTGCTTGATGATAGAAACTTGGGTTGTGCTGAGCCTGCTTCTCGATATGGAGAGAGAGAGGGACCCGCGGGTTGATGAGGAGGGAACGCGCGAAATTGACGGCCTTTTATGCGTCTTTGGGAAGCGCTCGTGTTCACCGAGGGTAGGCTGAAGGAAGGTGGATTCGAAAATCTCTAAGTCTACTTCCGCTTGTAGACTTAAAGATGTGGTCCTGTTCACGCGCGAGAGACACCTCTGCTGTCTCTCGAATCGGACTGACAACTCGGAGTGTCAGCCTCGCTTCCGACCTCCGGGTTCTCGGATTGTTTGGATCTCATCGGCAGTGTATCTTCGCCCGCTGACGCTAAAGGCCACTGAAGTGACGCATTTCATCGCGCACCGAAAATCGGTTTCGATGGAAACACCTGAGGAAGGATTAACATCCTGACGTTCGCTTCTGTCGCGGAACTAGCGGGTCTCTTGCACTTGCACCGTTGTCGGAAATAAATATCAACAGCCGATTGGAGAGCGGAAAATGGGGAAAGCGCCTTGAAACAGAGTAAAAATACAATACGTCGATATTTCATCTTCTACCTTCTCGAATCTCCATACTTCTATGCAACACATGCTATCTAGAAGTACGCCTATAATCGCAATGATGTGTGAGGATGGGTAGGCAGGGCGACATACACGACGAACACTCACTGCAGCGTTCGGCGGACTGGCAACACCTCCAAGGCTACGCATAACCAGTGGTCAGTTACGAAGGGAAATAACCTTGAGCTTTCCACTGCTTACACATTGAGCGGCCACGACGAGAAGAAGAACGTGTACCGGCCGGTCTCGGCGCATTGCTTCGAGAGCGCCTCGAGGTCGAAGAACTCGCCGATCGGCATGCCCCAGAGCCTATTCAGTCGCGGTTCCATGTCCGATTCCAAATGGCACGCAAATACGACCATCCGTCAGCAACACAGCATGTCTCCGGAGAGCAGACGGGGAAGTAGGAACGTACCCGATCAGGGTGGAGTGCAAGTGACGGACGTCTTCCGGGGGGGGCCAGCGCTGTTGCGAATTTCCGCGATTGGTCAACTATAAGTGACGCATGCGAATTCAGAACGTGAGTACTCACCTCGAGAGCCGGCTGGTCGGACGCGATAGCCGCGAAGTGGTTGTCCCACAGGAAGCGCTTCATGTCCTCGGTCTGTTCGATTCCCGCGCTGACCGGCCTGCGTCAGCCCAACGACTCATCTAGGGTGTTTTCATGCAAGACAAGGCTTACAAAGTCTCCGGCTTGCTAGCGAGGCTATCGCGCTCCTCCTGAGTCGCGCCATAGTAGCGCTGTATGAAACCGACGCGGAGGATGAGTATGTCCGCGGGCTGGAACGTAACGCCTTGCGCCTTCGCGGCCGCAAGCATGTCCTCGACGGTGATGGCATGCGTGGTGAACGGGTCGTATGGGAGCCTGCCGAACTTGTCGGTGAAGAACTTGACCATGTCGATGAGGACGCCCCGGCCGCAGATGCCGTGCTGAGCCCAATCTGTGCGGGAACGGTAATCAGCATAACCCGCAGTTGGGATACAGCTGGGACGAGACATACTATGGATGCCGAACTTGATGAGATCGGGGTTGACGTTAGTGGGGTCTTGGATGTCCAAAGAGCCAGTCTTGAAGAACGATTTCGGTGTGTTCTGGTAGAACAGGCCGTGGTGCAAGAGACCGAAGTGCCTCAGTCCGTCCCACTGAGTACCCGACTGGGTATTCTATAGTAGACGTTAGGCGACTCCTGTGGTAACGAATGTGGCAGATGATGGGGAGCTGCTCACAATGTGTATATGATCGTCATGCACCGCACCGAAGCCGGGCTTGAACATGATGTCGTGCACTGGCGGCCTGCGGTTGAACATGGGCTGAGAGGAGTAGCTCTGAGATTCAGTAGAAGTAGATAGCAATAATGTAACTGTAGATGCACCTTGCTGGGGAAGTTGATGGGCCTGCCATACGTATAGGTTTTGTCCAGAGTAAGCTCTCGAGATATATGGTACAGGGGAGACGATCGACAAGTATTATCGACTGCACTCACCAATTCAGACAGACAGCCTTACCCGTCCTACACAAGGCGCAACCCACATCATTAGTCGATCCCGTACGATCTCGGAATCCTGGCACGTACTTAATCTCCTTAGACGCCTCCTTGACCACCGCTGGCGTCAAGAGGTTAACCGTTCCGAGCTGATCGTCCTTTCCCCACACCTCCCAAGCACATCCCGAGAACTCCTTGAAGGCCGGGAGCTCATCGAACTTGGGAAGTTCGCGGATCGTCGTCATTGTCGATGATGAAGGCTGAGAAGCACCAGCTGAGCCTGAGACGTGGGCGAACACGTCGTGCAGCCGAGCAGACGGACCACGGCCGTTATAAGGGGCGCGCATGCAGCTTGACCCCGAGGAGGCTTAAGGAACAAGGAACACCGCAGTCGGGGGGCTTAAGACCTGGAATATGGGAGAACCTGTCGGAAGTCGCCCACAACGGCCTCCAATCTGGAATAGCTGGCAATACGAACATTTTTCCGGGTGAGGTGCAGGAGTCGTGACCTGCGATATTGCTCATCTGACCCCTCACTTGACCACAACAGCGGCGCGGGAGAGCGACGGAGCTTGCTCGCCCACGCGTACCGCCTCTCTTGCACGGCCCCCGAGCCCGTGGGGCCGTGGGGTATGGAGACTAAACATGGACTGGAACACCTCTACAATAAGTAATAGGCCTAAGCGCCAAAAGTAATAGGGATACAGTTCGAGAGTAGATTACGTATCTTCAACGCTTCTCGTCGAAAACGTTGCCACATATTTGGCACGTTTCGGGAACTCCATGACACCTACGGCAACCCATGATACCCATACGCCGAACGTTTAAGGGCAGGGTTCGACTACCCACGGATGAAGGGGTGAAGCAAGGCTTCTTTAGGCGTGATCCGCTTTGATGGGTCCAGGGCAAGACATTTGTCCAGCAAATCGACGAACGACATGAGCAACTTGCTCTCCTCATCCTTCAGCTTCACCGAGCTCGGGGGAAGCACACGCTGACGAAGATCCCGTGACGGCTTCGTGATGTGAACTTTGCGGACGGTATCCTGTGGAGCAACGGAAAGAGCAGACAGTATTAATGCTGGACGTCCGCGTTTCAGACAATCGAAGGATACGCACCAATCCGGTCACACGGTCCGGCTCCACGCTTAAAAATGCACCGAGCTCGTCGAAGTACATGTCGCCGAACTTGGCTCGCTTGATCATCTTCTGGTTGAACCGCCCCTTAAGCTCCATCATCAGCAAGAGCATCTGGTTGTTGGACCGGCCCGGGAACAGGATCTTGCCCGTGTACAACTCGTAGAGTGTGCAACCGATCGACCAGATGTCTATGGCCGGGTCGTATGGGTATCCCATGACTGTCAGGGACGCAGAAATGAATAAACCATAGATACACGATGCGAATGAACGTGACGTACTGATCTCCGGGGCACGATAGAACCTGGATACGAGATAGGGCGTTATCTCGTTCTCAGACGCATCAGAAGCCGAACCCAAGTCGCACAACTTGAGTAACGTTTTCTGGTCGTTTACCTAGAAGAAAACGGCACGTTAAATGAATGGTTTCTGATGCGGAGGTAGACAGAATCAGCTGACCAGGATATTATCCGGTTTAATATCCGCATGCATGATGTTCGATTTGCGTAAGAGACTCAGAGCGAGGAAGAGCTGGTGTGCATACGCGCGGACGGCGCGAATATTCAAGCCGACATTTTTCCCAAAGCGTTTGACGACGTCTCGGAGGTTCATGCTGCAATTGGATCGATAAGCGTCGGTTGAAGCTGTGAATAGCCAGGCGTACAGACATACCTCAAGGACTCAAAGACGAGACACAGATGACCACGATGCTCGAAAGTTCGTTCTAGCCGAACGACATGCTTCTTGTCCTCAGGATCAGCCTGCTTAAGCTTGTTCAAGATCTGTGCTTCCTTCAGACCGGCTTTGAACCTGTACCGAGACAGAAAGTCAATTCCGGAAGACAGGTCGAAGATAACGGACGTACATCGACTCCTGGCACCGAACAATCTTGATTGCCACTTCCTTTCCGGCTTCGTTTGCATCGCCCTGAAGAACACGCGCTCTGACAACATTCGCAAACATGCCTTTACCAAGAGAGGAGAAGACTTGGTATCGCCCTCCGTCGAGCTGTTCGCCGAGAATGACTTGGTAGTATCCCTCGGAATCAGCAGCGGAATCAAGCGTAGCAGTGATAATGGCCGGCGCGGCAGGTTTCTGCAACATGAAGGGCATGTGATCAGTTTCTAGCAGCCGGACACATTCAGTGAAGACTTACGACCACGCGCTTCACTTTCTTCACTTTGTTCTCCGTAGTTGCGGCGACGGCGAACATGTCGTCTACATCATCCTCTTCTTCTTCTTCCTCGATCATCTCAACGTCATGTGGTTCCTCCTTGGTGCCCCATACTCGCTTGTGCTCGTCCTCACGACGATCGAGACAAGGATCGTAGTCGGCTGCAGATATCTGCTCACCTCCTCCGTCCTCCTGCGCCTTGGCTTGCACTTCCTCTTCTTCACCACCCTTTGCGAGGTCGAAGGCGCCGGGTGTGGGTGGCGGAGAGGCGGAGAGGCGTTTCTCTGGAGCTGGAAGATAGGATCAGAGTGAGCAAATTTGTTTGGGGCGGATCTCCGCGAGGGAGTAATCCTGGAGGTCGATGAAGACGAAAGGAAGATACTCACCGGCACTATCTCCCCGTACAGACTGTCCACGGACGGAGTCGGAAGGACCAGGGGTGCCAACAACGCTGTGAGCCTGAGATGGGAGATTAGAAACATCAGGCGTGGCGGGAGGCGGTTCAACCGCACTGCTAGATCCCGGGCTAGGCGTCGGTCCTTGACTTGCGATGCCGGCATACTTCGCCATGATGGCTTGACGTTTCGCCCGGCGCGCCGCTAGCGTCTCCTGAACGGGAGGCGGGGATGGTGGAAGCTCGAGCTCCATCTCTGGTGCTGGTTGAGGCTCAGGTGGTGCCTTTGTTGTAGTTTGCGCGGTCGATGGACGCGCTCCTCTTGACCGAGGGGGAGAAGGTCCACGACCGGAACGCGGTGACATTCTGTTTTGAAGCGCATATACCCATCAGACATTGCCGCATATAGAGACGGATAAGGAACGACACTTACTCCTGGCTGGGCCTGGGCGAAATTCTGCGCTCGCACATTAGGAGACCAGTGGAAGGAAGAAAGGATGTAAATGACACTCACTCTCCTTCCTCCTTCTCGTCCTCGACCTTAGTTGCGCGCGGGTGAAGGCCAGAACTTCCATTCAAGACCTTATCTCTTGGGTGGGGAGGAGATGGGCGCCGACTGCGATGGTGGTCGTCCCTTCGTCTGTCGCTTCCGCGACTCTCATCCCTGCGAGAGCCGTTGTCTCTGCGCGGACCGTGACTTCGATCCCCCTCGCGCTCCCTCTCCCTCTCCCTATCTGTATCACGGTCATCTCTTCTGTCCCTCCCTCCACTGTAGTCTCGGGGTTGTCTCCTGTCGTTGTCGCGCTCCCTGCTACGAGGTCTGTGATCTCCGCGTGAGGGTCGTCTGTCCCCTCCTCGCCTATCTCGGGCGTCGGTGTCTCTCCTGCCAGGTCCTTTGCGGCGTGGGGAGTCTAGATGGACGTCCCTCCAGTCGCGGGCGTCCTCACGAGGTCTTTTGTGCGATCCGTTGTCGTTGGGCCCGTCCCACGCACGCTTAGACCCTGATGACACGTTAGTCATGTTTAACACCGAGTGATTTGGGGTTACGGAGCACCACACGATGAGAAGAAAGGGCTCGTTGTCGGCGATGACAGCGGTAGTGGTGGTCAATGCGGAAGGACCAGTTTGAGTCACCGCCGTGGAGGACAGCCCAGACCTTGGTTCGGTTAAGCTTTGGCCCGCGAACCAAGTGGAGCGAGGAGATGAACCAATAGCCGACTTTACACGCGCCAAACTGATTGTTGCCTTGTGATCCCCCACGCGACGAGAAGTCGAACAACCACCACCAGCACCACCACCGCCGCCGCCCCGGACCCCCTGCTCGCCGTCGCCCGCGATGAGCAGACGACAGTCTCGTGTTTCCATCGATGCTCGGCAGAACGACACCCTCCTCGAGTTCGAGAACTGTGCGTGTTCCCAACGGGGTCTTCCCCGCCCTCCGTCACTCCGTCCATGCGATCTCACACTCATTCTCTCATGCCTTCTCAGTCAAGAAGAAATTCCTCCTTGCCAACAAGCACATCACCAAGTGAGTGTGGTCACCGCAGTTATATTGAACATTAATGCCGACTGTGGCTGGGCAATTAGGTTGAACTCGACTCTCAGCGCAAGAATCGAAGAACTGAACGCACAGATTTCCACTCTCTACGTCGAGAACCTCCGACTCCGTGCCTCAGAGATAGCGCTCACCTCGCAGCTGAAGAAGGAAAGGGAGAAGTCGAGAAAGGTCTTGGCAGATACCGAGTCCGCAGTGAGCATGCTCTTCATCTCTTCTCCCTGTTATATTGCCCCCTACACATGCCCCCGATCATTTGGGAGTGGTGTATGCTGCTCGATCTGCCACGAAGTGCTCGCAGTTTGTAGATTTCATGAACCGGGAGCAGTCGTGACGGGTTACCAAACCAATCGAGCGGGTATATGCATCACGTTTAGGGGTACACCCTCGCGGAAACCTTTGAACTTGATTCTGGCAGAGTACACGCTCTGCGAATGACGGTTTATTGACGTTTCCCCCCACTCCAGACGCATACGCTCATGAAACAGTTGGGGCTCATCCGGAAATCTTTCGGTGTCCCCCATGGCCGAACTAGCCCCGAGTCCCATCCACCACCTCCACGCGCAAGACGTCCAATTCCTGATCCCAACGTCTCTCCACCACCCAATCGTATAGCCCGTCCGCCGACAATCCCCGTTCTCGTGGAAGATGAGGAGCCCATTCAGTCGTCTCCGGAAGACATGGACCTGGATGATCTTCCGGAGTCCAGCCCCGCCCTGCCGAAGAAGCGCACTAAGGCCAAGTCTCGGTCGTCTACTACGAGCCGTCTTCCGATTCCCTTATCCAAGTCGCCGTCTCCACCCCCGGTCGAGGTGTTGCAATTCGAGTTCGACGAACAATTGGTTAAGACCGGGAAACGACGACCTTCTCGGAGACAGAGCGGCCTCCTGCCGGGAGCGAGCGTCTCGATCACGGCGGCGGTTGCAGATTGCCTCGATCGCGCCCCTAGTCCTGTTCCTGATTCACCCATACGGAGGGCGTTGGAAGAGGATGGTTTGGCGACGGCGGAGCGTGATGAAGACGAGATTGAGGCGATCCTGCAGAGTGTCAGTAAGCGGAAGAGCAGGAGAGAGAGCGACCGAGCACGCGAGTCTGATGCGGACATATACGCGGATATCCCCCGACCACGCGAACGCAAGAAGCGTGTTACGGAGCAACTTGCAGATGTCGGAGGGAGCAAGTCCAAGCTGAAGGACGTCACCAATGCCCAGGCGAGCCGCCCCACCCTGCCTTTGCTTGACACGATGTCTGGTGCGTTCAACAAACGTGAAACGTTCGCGGGTTCTCGTGTCTCACGCATTTCGCATGACACAGATCCCGAGCGGCAACGCACACCGGATGAAGATGCGCCCACATCCGCCACCAGTCTAGCGAGCACCTCTACCCGGAACTTCCTCTCCACGCCTGCCACAACCCCTGCGCCTGGTTCTAAGCCGGCGTCGTACCTGCCCACTCCGCGTTCCTCGAGTCCTGCGCCTCCATCTCAATCCGAGCCGGAGCCCTTGGCGACTGGTCGTGCACGCAGAGCACGGAGCAGCGTCAACTACGCGGAACCCAAACTCAACACGTAAGTCCCCTCTAACCCAATATTTTAACGTCTTGATAGCCAACATCTTCTGCTTTCAAACAGTAAGATGCGGAAGCCTGACCCCGTCCCAGCACCAACAAGCACGACGTCGAGACGCTCCTCGGCCTCTGCTTTAGCCGCCCCGGAGGAGCCCCTACCACTGTCTTCGCGCTCATCTTCATCGAACGGTGCGGATGCAGACGGCGAGCCTGCACCCGCCGGTACCGTGAGGCGCAAGAAATCTCGGGCGTATGTCCCTCCCGATGACGGCGAGGAGAGCGAGGGGACACAGGCCGATGCAGAGTTCGGCGGCCTTCGTACCGGTACATGGGGCAGCGTGGACGGCCGACGGCGCAGCGTGCATGCGTCGGGGGCACGCAGGGTCGAAGGCGACGACGCACGACGACACAGTATGGCTGTATAGCCCTCGTGTTTGGGCTGACCCCCCCCCCCACACACACACATGCAAACGCTCGATGAGCGGGTCGGGGTTACCTTCCGGGCCACCGGACCTGTCCCCATTTCCGATATCTCGACGCCCGAAGGCGTTGCACGCGATGGTGCTGAGCCTACCGTGCGGCGATCGGCGCGCCCGCAGCGGTGCGGTTATACATATGTTGATGATGACCTTATGATATGATATGTACCATGATGATCCGCGAGACCTCTCAGTTGCCATACTTACTTACGGCGTCCCTGCGCTCTGCGCTAGACATAATATTATTCTCGGTGTCTTGTTTAGTACGCAAGCGGAACGAACCAAGCTGTATCATATGTATCATAACTCTATTTCTCTCTTTCTGGTGAATATATTGTCGTCATGCTTTGGTGAATGAAAGCTTTCGGAATGGTCGTGGTCGGGACTACGGTCATGCGTGTGTTTTGAAGGCATTGCAATTTGCGACTCGTGAACGGCCTCGATCGAACATCGACGCCGGTCTCGGGTCGACGTCGCTTTGAAGGCCAAAAAGCCGTAGGTGGTGAGCCGCGGAGATTCATCTGCATCATTCTCAACAGCAGCCAAGCGCACCTATCCGGAATACAGCCCATGGCCATTCATTAGATGTTGTTTTATTTATTGGAGTTTCGACAGAATAAAACGTTACGCTAGAACATCGAGGAGGGTTTCGCTCCTGAACCCATATCAAACATGACGTCCGTGAGCAACGCCATTCTCGACCCCGACAGCACGCCAGGTGATGAGGGAAAGCTTTCCGCACACACCCTCGTATCGCCGTCCCGAATCTGCTGCACGTATCTATCGAATCTGTAACAGGATACAGTCGCGGCAGGTACTTTCCAATTTGGGTCAGCGATGCCCAACCAACGAATAACTAATACCGCGAGTACTCACTGGATCAAGATTCAGCGGGGCCCAATGGCCGTAATTCGCGACGCAGTCGGTGCGGCTACACCTGCGCTGCATCTCCGCATACGGCAGACCATCCCTGACATCCTCCTAGAGCGCGGTAATTCTCCGACTTGATTGCTCTGCGCCTAGGCCACGAAACCAATATATAAGTCACGGCGCTCATCCCAGTGATCAAAAATAGGCGAATCCGACTCACTAAAGCATCAGGAACACCGCCCGCTTCGGCACACCTTGTGGCGACGGACTTACGAGCGGACTCAATACCCATCGCACATGCATTCGAGACACCCTGCACACGCACCTAGCCCCGAACAATCTCGCTATGCCCACTTCGAGCCGTTCGATGGCGTGGTGCTCCCTCAATAGCTGGGAGCATGAGTCAGTCTGGGCGGAAAACAGTTAGCAAGGTGACCTCCAACGCCCCGGATCAGAACTTGCGTACTAGAACGGACATGGTGCATGCTACGTCTGGTGGTGGCAGAGCGGAAGAGGCGGACAGCCTGCACCGGAGGTGAAATAACCTGTGAAGAAAAAAGGACATCAGAGCGAACACATGCAATTTCCAAAGGGACATACCACGTCGGAGACAGACAACGGTGATATCATGGCGGCAAGACTTGCTCCGCAAAGAGAGACTCGGACTGGAGAGGTGTTACACTGTACGAAGGCGACCTGGGAAGGAGAGGGCGACATGGACGGGGCAGTGAGTACTGAGAGTCCGCTCGACCGTTTGCGCCGGCTTATATACTCGACTAGGAGGCGGCGCGCTGGGGTGCGGGTGCTTGGTTTCGGGTTATCCGGCTTCGCGTAACCGCCCTCCCTACTGCCCTGAACCATGCGACGTCGCACACACCCTGTTTCTAGGAAACCTGTTAAAAGTTACAAGCCACGCTATCCGGTCGTCGGCGTACCTGTTCCCGGCTATTCAGCATGCGGGCCGTCCCAGCAATTCTTCATCCGAGGGATGTGGTGCCCGCCCAATATCGCTTGTATGACGACCCTGTAGCCAAGGGCGTGAACCCGCTCATCGTCGCTTGTAATTTTCAGGGATGCTCGAAAACCCACCATGCCTGCAGTGCCCGGTGGCCCCAGTCCATCCAGCGAGCCAGGAAATCAGGTCATTACACTTGCTTCTGGCGATTTCTGCGTGGATGAGTATCAGCTATCCAACCAGATCCAGGTATCCGTACACTTGCAGGCCATATCTTCATGATCCTTTGCCAGACACGGAAAGCGCCCTTGCGCTCGATACTGACGGGTCACGGCAGACGCCAAGACGGCATCTCGCACCGAGTGTAATTCCGTGCATTGCGCACACGCGACAACTGTTTCAAGAGAGCGAACTTATCAACCGTCATCTTCTCGAGGGTAGGAGCAATATCGAACGCAACATACCTTCCATCTAGACTCGGCTCCCAATTTGCCCATCTCCGCCGCGGCGCGCGTTCAAACATGACTGTCGGCGCGCTTGAACGGCTGCCGGCAGGGTCCTTACTAAGTCGTCTGCGTCGTCTTGCTGGAACCTGCATTCCAACGACGATCGTGAGGACCTGATTCAAAGTCAGAATGACTGCTTCCGACGGCTCACGGTGCTTGTAGATTGGGGGACGCACTCGCTGGTCATCCAAGTTGGATGCTCAACGATGTGATTTCACCGAATGTTGTCGTTCTATCAGAGGTAGCATTCCTCCTGATTCAGCCGCTCTTCGGTTTCACAAGGCATGTCAAACATCCGGCACCAAGACGCGGTAGCTATCCTTCGCCGCGGGGGCCCGCTAGCCTGTGCACAAAGTTGCAGGCCTAACAAATCAGCCTGCTCATTCGCCTCCTGTAACCGCAACTCGCAGCATCACTAGACTGAAGACGCACCAGTATGTGCGACACGATTGAGCGAACCGTCGGGAGTCTTCATGCCGGAACGTCTCGAATATTCCCGGTACATTTCAGAACAGCCCGCGTCTCCGCTCCGGACGGAATGTGTCAGTCAGTGGCAACTGAAAATTTGCATTCGCATGATGCGCAGATGGACGCCGTGCTGTGCACTCAAGCGTCGCAGAGGGGTAATTGTAGTCACTCCGACGGGGCCCCGACTCGGACCGCAACAAGAGTAGAAAAATAGAACGAAAATAACGTACCATGCAATCCGTTCCCGCACTGTTTTTTGCCTCATCAGGGAGGGCGCCACCCATTCTCGCTTGAGAGGCAATCCGACCACATTCCTATACGCAGTGCGCCGTAAATATTGCTGTGGCGCCGTGTTTCCGCCAGCCTGGACGACGACTAGATGGCAAAGTCTCCTGTATCAACAACATTGAAGATCAGTAGCTCTTGATGCATTGCGACGGACGCACCAGAGTATCGGGCACCTTGTCTGCCTCCGTGCGGGACGCGGGACCTGTAACTTGGTACACAACGTAAACATATCTAGGGCCCAATTTCGCTTACTGTCACGGGCGTGTGAGTTAAGGATTCGAGTTACGCGAGGGTACGATCTCGCTTGAACCAGCTTGGCAACGCGATTCGAAGCTCAGGCCTCAGGGTTGGCTGATCTGCGATCCGTGCATGACATACGAGTACAGAGATCCTCCCCGGACGTACCGAGATTAGCTCGTCTAATTTTGACCTCGCTGCACAACTTGCCGCGGGTAGGGTGGTCATTGCAGGATGCTGACGTCACTCGTGTTACTTAGCGACCTGCAGACGCGCTTCGGAAGGACTCACCCAAGAGGCTGGATGACCGCTTTAAGCAGGCGTGTTCTTCAGTGCTGCACGGAGACGGTGCCAAATGCTGAAAGGACCTACAATGCAAAGAGGCTGGACAAGGACGTGCGCCTGCAAGATAGAATCATTAGCAGGGAGCACAAGCCCTCGTCAGCTCAATATCAACGCGAACCGACCTTAGCGAGGGTCTGCGGCCACACACGCAACCCTGATTGTAAATAACAACCCTGACATTCGTTTAACCTTGTTGATTAGGATATCACGGTCTGGCCTCGTTTTTTCCAGCGCCATCGGTCGGCAGGCCACCGAGCGGTGCTTGGTTTCCAGGTGGTGGGACCTCCGACCTGCACGTCGTATGGGTGCGTCCGTGCCTGCAGCTTAGCAGCTACCCAAAGTCAGTCCGGCAACCAAATACAGATCTAGATTCCAGGGCTGGCTTATCCGCATGCCGCACGGGCAAAAAATGCAGCAAAGTGAATAATATTGCTCACCTTCATTGCGAGCCCGGATCCACATACCAGGAGCAGCCTCAACGCCAATATGAAACATGAAAACCATGACCGACGTACCTAGCATAACCTACACATGCATAGATACCCACCCAAGGCTGATCTCCAGCTCTAGACGAACACACATATTGAGGGATTCCGGTAGCGCGACGTGTCTGCATGACAAAAATGTGAACAAACCATTCATATAATTGTGCACTCTAAAGCTCCAACGTCTACCCTCCTATCATCTACAAGTTACCTCGCCTCTCATTCATACGCACGCGCGACAGCATGCCTCCCATCCGTGAACGTTCCAGAGCGTCACCGCACATGTGCGGCCACGACCGAGCGTACTCGACCGGCCTCGCAAAGCTCAAGGCCGCCCTTCGAGGAAGAATGACAGGGAGACTGAGTACGTACCAATCGAGCACGCACTCAGGCTCGTCGCGATGCAACGCGGACTCACGGAAACGGCAGGACAACTCACCGGAAACCAAAAGGCGAGGATGCACTGGTCGAAAAAAGGATATGCGCTGGGCGTTGTTGTCCGCAGCGGCCACCACTTGCGCTCATGGCCGACATACGCCAACATACCCTTCGCAGACCCAAGCGCGATCCCCGGCGGCCAGCCCACCATCCGCTTCCTCCTCGCGCTCTGGGACGTCGGCATCCTGCGCTTTGAGCCTGCGACCGCCGAGGACATCGACCTCGCCCGTCGCAACCCAGATGCTGTCCTCCCGGGCACACCGCCTGCGCTCCCTGCTCCCTTTTGTTGGGGCCCGTTCGGGCGGAACGACATTGGCCTCGGTCGCCTCCGTCCAAAGACGAATCCGCTCGGCTTGCCACTGAGGCGCCCGAAGAACGGCCCAAAGACCGCAAAACTCTTGCTAGACTCGGACGTTGATGATGACGAGGTTGCCGAGACAGAGGCGGGGGAGATCTAGCAAGCACGAGGAGGGTCGAGCAGCGGTGTGCGGCGTAGCAAATTAGATATTGCTCAGTTGCTGGCGACGAGCGATGCGAGAAATTTTCCGACATAAAGGGTGCAAGCGAGGCTGATAGTGGGCCATGCACGCGCATACAGCAGCGGTGGCCGCCGCGAATGGTGAGACCGGGGGTGCGGACATGGTGGTCGAGAGCAAGCGGGAAACAAGTGCGACGCGAGAGCTCCGTTCCCAGAATGGCAGGCGCGAGCGCTTCGGGCTTGGTGGCGCAGCGCGCTGTCCCTGGCGCCTCGGCAGGCGATTGTTTCTTGCCTCCGTCCCTTCGCACTCGACATTCATCTCCGGCAGATTGGTCTGTGAAACCCCTCGGATAAACAATTCCTGGATGTCGCAGGTATGCGAGAATGACTGGTACGTACCTATCAGCCCTGATTTTCGCATGCTTGACACCTTGTCAGGGTGCCTCAAGTAAGTATCCAGGTCGCTGCAACTCATGAGCGCAGCTGTTCAAGTTTCCAGGCGTTGTTCGCGATCGGATACCCCTGCGATACATGATATGATGTTTATGGTTGCGTTGTGATTGTAAGCTGTATTTTTCAGATGTTGGGTGTCCGCAGGACTGTTAGAAGTTGTGTTTGCGCAAATCTAGCTCGCCCGATTGCTGATAAGAATTGATCCTGAGTAAACTAAGCCTCAAGGTGTTACGTGAAAGGCGTTGATATATTGAAATTGAGCAATAAATTGACAGGGAGAGTGCTGCGCATTGCATTAGTTCTGATCCTTTCATCCGGTCATTGTGCATGTGTCCTGAACATATTCTGAAGCTTCCAAATATTGTGGGCGGCCACTTGCTGCACACATGAAACAAAAGATTTGCGATCGGCTACAAAATGTACAGGTACAAACCATAGCAACGTGCAGGCGAGACTCCGCCTGCCTGCCAGTGCAGCAGATCAACCCTGGATATTATGGCATGTTCCCAAATGTTAGGCTGGCCGATGTCAGAGAGAATGACAGCGACTTACCACATTTTCACCCTCTGGATGCACATCTAGAGTGTCCTCCGTCCTCCACCATCTTTCCCCACCCTGTCGTCCCCAACCCCTCTCTCTCATCCACCCACCCTGGATCCTTATCCTGACATAGCGCAGCCCTCACCCCTCCGAATCGTCCCACAGTCCATCCCTCACCCACTGCAGGCCTGTCAAATACATCCTCATCCGCCACCTGCATTCACCCGTTGGACCCAGTCAATACCAGCATGCCTCGCGCTGTGTCGGACGGCGTGTAGACCATCAGATGCTCTAACAGATGCGATCGAGGTGAGTCGGACCCAAGCCGGCTGCCGTACCAGTGAATTTGGCAACCATTGGATGTGTGCTTACCAGGCTGACTTGAATTGAATTTGTTCAAGGTTGTGAGGGCACAAAAATGAAGCCAGGAAAGCGACGAAGTTGTTTGCTGGATGGAGCTGCATCAGCTGGCCATTCGACGAGGTGCATCCTGGTGCGTCCCGTTCAAGCCGTTCTCGAGCGCTTGACTGATCAGTTGTCGGCAGTTTGCGGCTGACGTCCCAGTACGCTCTCCAGCCTGCACCGCTCTCTCCTTGCTGCCGTTCGTCATCCCGCCATGGTCTGTCGGCGTCCAAGTCCTGCACGCGCGAGCCACCCAAGACGACTTCGTGCAGCATCGCCCCGTTAAGTATCAAATGTCGGCAGGATCTTCGGAGTCGGTTGGAGCGTGGCGCGGCTGTTGGGCCCGGTGTCCCCGCACTTTGAGCCGCCCATGGCGTTTTGCATGGGTATATGCGCCGGTAAGTATCTCATAAAAGCGTGCTCAAGCACGATTACTGATCTGGATCATTCAACAGCGCCTGTCCGACGTCGAGTCCTGCGGAGAGGCGGAGACAGCAACGTAGCCGACGTCCGCACTGGCGAGTTGGGAGGGCGGTGCATCCACAAGTCCTTCGCATGCCGCCCACAGGCACTACTCTCGCGACGCGAAACTTGGGATCCAACGCACCCGCAAACTCGTTCGTTCCCCAAGTCCTCGATCGCGTGATCGGACGACAGCTCGCGATCCCCCGCCCTCCCTCTCGGACTTGTCCGGAGTCCTCTCCTGGCTCTTCCGCTGTCCTGGTCCATTTGGGGAGAGAGTGCCGGTGCGTCGACAGTCGAGCGTGCCCAAGCTCTCCTCGCGTCTCTGCTCCTTCCGCGTCTCTGAGGCTCGTGCTCCGTCCCACTTCCGGCCCGCCCGAAGATTGCTCTCCGACTGTCCCTCTTCGCTTGCCACCACGCCCACCGACAGTCCACATGCAGGACGAAAATTAGGTGCGTCTCTGTGACTTTATGCTACCACTCTGATTTTGAACGCATCTTCACAGGCATCTGTGTTTCGAGAGTGAGAATCTCAAGGATGCCGGTTACAAGTCACGACGAGCGACTCACGCACCGCCATCCTCAACTCTTCAAGTCGATCGCACGGTGGAGGCCGACTTGGCATCCATGCGCGAACTCGCCCTATGCTGCGACTATGCACCGGTAAGTGTGTTTCCAGCACGACTGCAGGTGCATGAACTCATTTTCCTTGTCTAGTGCCTCACATTTGGATACAGGAAGTTGGACGGCCGGCTGTTTTCGTTTTCGCGGGTTGCGCGCCAAGAGGGCTACTCAAGTAGCGACGGCCGGAGTCCCTCCAGTCTCGAGCCGGGACGCGACTTGGCAGCCAACCCACTTGCAAGCTCCTCCCCCAGCAATGTGCGCGTGACTGGATGACAGTTCGCGATCCCCCGCCAGACGTCTCGGGCATGTCCGGAGCGCCTTCTGCCGGTCCTGGCTCTCTTGCTGTCGAGTTTGCGGGCAGTCGAGCTGTCGAACAGCTCGGTGACTGCGAGTGCGTCTGGCCTTGTCCAACGCTCCTCCGCCCGCCTCTCTTTCCCCTCCGGCTTCCCGGGTCCGTTCTCCGTCCCGGTTCCGGCCCGCCTTCGTCCCGGCGCCGATGCTTCCTACCGTGTTCTGCTGCAGTCGGAAGCTTGCTCTCCGACTCCCCCTCCGCCTTCTTCCCCTCACTCTTCGACGGCGGGCACACAGGACGAACCTCAGGTTTGTATTGTCTCTTCTTCCTGATCCTGAGCACATCTTTTGCAGGCGTCCATAATGGCTCGGTCCGGACTCGGCCGCGACGGGAGGTTGAGGATGTGCGCGGACACACGGCGTCGGTCGAGTCTGGACTCACCGCGCGGGGCGCGGCGGTCTCTGTAGGTTCGTCCTCTGTCCGTGTCTCATCTCTGTTATCGTCTGACCGGAGACGATGTTTGCAGCGCGTCGTCATATTGAGCATGCCCAAGAGCTCCGGGAAAACGGCTACGACGGCATCCATGTCCCACGCCTGCGAATTTCGCGGGATGCCCGGCCATCCTCAACTCTTCAAGTCGATCGGTATCATGGTTCTTCGCTTCTGTGGACCATATCGCTGGCATGCGATCGTCTTCGATCGTCGCTGCCCAATCTGCTATGCTCGCTTGGGCGTGTCGATGCAGACGGTGCGCGCCACCTCTCCAACTATCCGCTCAGTCCCATTCGGATGCCTTAGGTCTGCAAGCTTCACGAGATATCAGTTCATCCGCGACTCTTCAAGTCGATCGGTATCAAGGTCACTCGCTTCCGTGGATGGACCGCTCCAGGATGTCGTTGGCGCGCGATCGTCTCTGCTGGCTCCGCCGTTCTCGCTTGTACGCCGCGCTGCGCGACACTTCTCCAACTGTCCCTTTGGTCCATTCGGAGTGAGCATGTCTTACGCGCTCTCTCCCACCGTTTAGCGTCCGGCATGCACGCTTCCTGACGCGTCGACTCCCGGTCGGAAGAAGATTACTTTCCGACTCTCCCGATTTGTTCGCCACCTCGTCCGTCGTCGGCAGGCACTCAGGACAAACGTTATGTCTGTTTGTACTGTTGTTATGATATGTCTTCGATTGATTCTGAACGCATGTTTTGCAGGGGTGTGTCTCTCGGATGCAATGGCTCGGCCAGTCAGCGACAGGAGCCTGAGGTCGTAATTGAGGATTCGTGCGGACAGGCGATGTCTGAGCTTGGAATGATTGCGGAGGAGGCTGCGGCTTTGGAAGGTCCGTCTCTTTGCTATGTCTTGTCTATCATGTCGCCTCATCGGACATTGTATTTGCAGCGGGTCGTCAGATTGAGCGTGATGAAGAGGATTTCGACAACAGTTCGTGCACATGGAGTTCGCGAGATGGCCGGCCATCCTCAACTCTTCAAGTCGATCGGTATCAAGGACCCGCGCTTTCACCGACTGCTATCGCGCGTCGTTCGTGCGCGATTGGTGTCTATCCTCGATGCTCGGCCTCTTCCTTCTCTGTCCTCATTTGGACCCCGTGCCGCGGACACCGTCGTCTCCGTCTCGTGAGCGCCACCTTCATTCGGACTGAACGCCCCGTACCCTCTCTCTCCCGAGCGTCATTGTTCCCTGTCCGGCGGCTTGCGAAGATCGCTCGCCGAGTCTCCCGTCGGCTGTCTCCTCGCGTCCGGACGTCTATGCGGAAGAAGAAGGCTCCCGTTTCTTCTGCCTCTGCCCATCGTTGTCGGAACACCGGGAGGGCGTCCCTGGTCCCCTTCGCATGTGCGCGCTTTGCGACATTCTGGCTGGATCGCCCGTGACCCCCCTGTCAGTGGGCGAGAGTGCGTGCTCCTTCGCGTCTCTCGACATCGGCTGTGTCGTGGATGCTCGATCGAGGTTCGATCTCGAGTGAGTTCTTCTCCGCCTCCTCGAACGCTCCTGGCTGACTTGTTGCTTTGCAGTTGCGCCTTGGCCCCCTGTGAGTGTCTTACCTGTACTGGGGTCGCGCCATCGCGTGGTGCGTTCGCGAGGTTTTGTTCGCCGCTCATGTGCGATCTGACATTCGCCTTTTTGTGCAGGACGCCATCCTCAACTCTTCAAGTCGATCTGCGCCTGTGGCGCGTGGCGTTTGTCTCCACGATGGACACCACGCCGGACAGCACCTGGCCATCTTCTCGGATTGGAGTCCTCGCCAGCTCCAGTCCGCTTGCAGAGCACTCCGCGAGCACTTCCCGACGACGTTTGGCTCCATTTGTCAAACCGCTGCTTTTTCGCCACGGATGAAGACTCAAACTGCGAAGGTTGGGTAAGTCGTTCGCGGCTGTTTTGTGGGGCGGCTTTGAGCTCAGATCGTCTAGGGTCCATCCAACCTCGTGACTTTTTCGCAACGAGCGGATCGTTCTCTCGCACGAGGACTGGTATCATGGACATATCAGTCTCGCCAGCTCGATATCGCGTGAGCGAGCGCGGCTGCCCGCAAACCCTACGAACTTGTCTGTAGATAGTTTAGTGCGCTGTCGCAGCTGAGATGTGTCGTTCCGGGTATTTTAGGACAGGGTAGGTAGCCTTAAAACGACGATCAGCTGTATCTTGTACCCGCGCGCCTTGACTGCACTGCCCCGTGTATCTTCGTTCCGAACTCCCACCATCTGCGCGCGCGCGTCCCCCACAACTTAGAAACGCTCCTCTCTGCAGTACCCTACACCACGCCACCCCATACTATGCCACCCCACACTGCGCTACTCTACACTGCGCTACCCCACACTGCACCACCCCACACTGCCCGAGTCAAGGGCTTGTCACGGTCGGTTTCCCCGTGTGCCAAAACAGGAACGACGCGACGCGAGATTACGATCTGCGGTCCCGAGATGCGCGCGGCCCCGAGAGGCAGCGACGGTGCGGGCGCAGCTGGCGGATACCGATCTGGAGCCTAAAAGCCAGGCACGGCGCGTCGACGGGCTTCTCTCTCGATCGCGTCGATGACAGCGACGTTGGACGCGAGCCCGCCGTGGGCTAGCGGAGGCTAGCGGGCCAGTGGACACCCCCCAAACTGATTGTTGCCTTGTGATCCCCCACGCGACGAGAAGTCGAACAACCACCACCAGCACCACCACCGCAGCCGCCCCGGACCCCCTGCTCGCCGTCGCCCGCGATGAGCAGACGACAGTCTCGTGTTTCCATCGATGCTCGGCAGAACGACACCCTCCTCGAGTTCGAGAACTGTGCGTGTTCCCAACGGGGTCTTCCCCGCCCTCCGTCACTCCGTCCATGCGATCTCACACTCATTCTCTCATGCCTTCTCAGTCAAGAAGAAATTCCTCCTTGCCAACAAGCACATCACCAAGTGAGTGTGGTCACCGCAGTTATATTGAACATTAATGCCGACTGTGGCTGGGCAATTAGGTTGAACTCGACTCTCAGCGCAAGAATCGAAGAACTGAACGCACAGATTTCCACTCTCTACGTCGAGAACCTCCGACTCCGTGCCTCAGAGATAGCGCTCACCTCGCAGCTGAAGAAGGAAAGGGAGAAGTCGAGAAAGGTCTTGGCAGATACCGAGTCCGCAGTGAGCATGCTCTTCATCTCTTCTCCCTGTTATATTGCCCCCTACACATGCCCCCGATCATTTGGGAGTGGTGTATGCTGCTCGATCTGCCACGAAGTGCTCGCAGTTTGTAGATTTCATGAACCGGGAGCAGTCGTGACGGGTTACCAAACCAATCGAGCGGGTATATGCATCACGTTTAGGGGTACACCCTCGCGGAAACCTTTGAACTTGATTCTGGCAGAGTACACGCTCTGCGAATGACGGTTTATTGACGTTTCCCCCCACTCCAGACGCATACGCTCATGAAACAGTTGGGGCTCATCCGGAAATCTTTCGGTGTCCCCCATGGCCGAACTAGCCCCGAGTCCCATCCACCACCTCCACGCGCAAGACGTCCAATTCCTGATCCCAACGTCTCTCCACCACCCAATCGTATAGCCCGTCCGCCGACAATCCCCGTTCTCGTGGAAGATGAGGAGCCCATTCAGTCGTCTCCGGAAGACATGGACCTGGATGATCTTCCGGAGTCCAGCCCCGCCCTGCCGAAGAAGCGCACTAAGGCCAAGTCTCGGTCGTCTACTACGAGCCGTCTTCCGATTCCCTTATCCAAGTCGCCGTCTCCACCCCCGGTCGAGGTGTTGCAATTCGAGTTCGACGAACAATTGGTTAAGACCGGGAAACGACGACCTTCTCGGAGACAGAGCGGCCTCCTGCCGGGAGCGAGCGTCTCGATCACGGCGGCGGTTGCAGATTGCCTCGATCGCGCCCCTAGTCCTGTTCCTGATTCACCCATACGGAGGGCGTTGGAAGAGGATGGTTTGGCGACGGCGGAGCGTGATGAAGACGAGATTGAGGCGATCCTGCAGAGTGTCAGTAAGCGGAAGAGCAGGAGAGAGAGCGACCGAGCACGCGAGTCTGATGCGGACATATACGCGGATATCCCCCGACCACGCGAACGCAAGAAGCGTGTTACGGAGCAACTTGCAGATGTCGGAGGGAGCAAGTCCAAGCTGAAGGACGTCACCAATGCCCAGGCGAGCCGCCCCACCCTGCCTTTGCTTGACACGATGTCTGGTGCGTTCAACAAACGTGAAACGTTCGCGGGTTCTCGTGTCTCACGCATTTCGCATGACACAGATCCCGAGCGGCAACGCACACCGGATGAAGATGCGCCCACATCCGCCACCAGTCTAGCGAGCACCTCTACCCGGAACTTCCTCTCCACGCCTGCCACAACCCCTGCGCCTGGTTCTAAGCCGGCGTCGTACCTGCCCACTCCGCGTTCCTCGAGTCCTGCGCCTCCATCTCAATCCGAGCCGGAGCCCTTGGCGACTGGTCGTGCACGCAGAGCACGGAGCAGCGTCAACTACGCGGAACCCAAACTCAACACGTAAGTCCCCTCTAACCCAATATTTTAACGTCTTGATAGCCAACATCTTCTGCTTTCAAACAGTAAGATGCGGAAGCCTGACCCCGTCCCAGCACCAACAAGCACGACGTCGAGACGCTCCTCGGCCTCTGCTTTAGCCGCCCCGGAGGAGCCCCTACCACTGTCTTCGCGCTCATCTTCATCGAACGGTGCGGATGCAGACGGCGAGCCTGCACCCGCCGGTACCGTGAGGCGCAAGAAATCTCGGGCGTATGTCCCTCCCGATGACGGCGAGGAGAGCGAGGGGACACAGGCCGATGCAGAGTTCGGCGGCCTTCGTACCGGTACATGGGGCAGCGTGGACGGCCGACGGCGCAGCGTGCATGCGTCGGGGGCACGCAGGGTCGAAGGCGACGACGCACGACGACACAGTATGGCTGTATAGCCCTCGTGTTTGGGCTGACCCCCCCCCCCACACACACACATGCAAACGCTCGATGAGCGGGTCGGGGTTACCTTCCGGGCCACCGGACCTGTCCCCATTTCCGATATCTCGACGCCCGAAGGCGTTGCACGCGATGGTGCTGAGCCTACCGTGCGGCGATCGGCGCGCCCGCAGCGGTGCGGTTATACATATGTTGATGATGACCTTATGATATGATATGTACCATGATGATCCGCGAGACCTCTCAGTTGCCATACTTACTTACGGCGTCCCTGCGCTCTGCGCTAGACATAATATTATTCTCGGTGTCTTGTTTAGTACGCAAGCGGAACGAACCAAGCTGTATCATATGTATCATAACTCTATTTCTCTCTTTCTGGTGAATATATTGTCGTCATGCTTTGGTGAATGAAAGCTTTCGGAATGGTCGTGGTCGGGACTACGGTCATGCGTGTGTTTTGAAGGCATTGCAATTTGCGACTCGTGAACGGCCTCGATCGAACATCGACGCCGGTCTCGGGTCGACGTCGCTTTGAAGGCCAAAAAGCCGTAGGTGGTGAGCCGCGGAGATTCATCTGCATCATTCTCAACAGCAGCCAAGCGCACCTATCCGGAATACAGCCCATGGCCATTCATTAGATGTTGTTTTATTTATTGGAGTTTCGACAGAATAAAACGTTACGCTAGAACATCGAGGAGGGTTTCGCTCCTGAACCCATATCAAACATGACGTCCGTGAGCAACGCCATTCTCGACCCCGACAGCACGCCAGGTGATGAGGGAAAGCTTTCCGCACACACCCTCGTATCGCCGTCCCGAATCTGCTGCACGTATCTATCGAATCTGTAACAGGATACAGTCGCGGCAGGTACTTTCCAATTTGGGTCAGCGATGCCCAACCAACGAATAACTAATACCGCGAGTACTCACTGGATCAAGATTCAGCGGGGCCCAATGGCCGTAATTCGCGACGCAGTCGGTGCGGCTACACCTGCGCTGCATCTCCGCATACGGCAGACCATCCCTGACATCCTCCTAGAGCGCGGTAATTCTCCGACTTGATTGCTCTGCGCCTAGGCCACGAAACCAATATATAAGTCACGGCGCTCATCCCAGTGATCAAAAATAGGCGAATCCGACTCACTAAAGCATCAGGAACACCGCCCGCTTCGGCACACCTTGTGGCGACGGACTTACGAGCGGACTCAATACCCATCGCACATGCATTCGAGACACCCTGCACACGCACCTAGCCCCGAACAATCTCGCTATGCCCACTTCGAGCCGTTCGATGGCGTGGTGCTCCCTCAATAGCTGGGAGCATGAGTCAGTCTGGGCGGAAAACAGTTAGCAAGGTGACCTCCAACGCCCCGGATCAGAACTTGCGTACTAGAACGGACATGGTGCATGCTACGTCTGGTGGTGGCAGAGCGGAAGAGGCGGACAGCCTGCACCGGAGGTGAAATAACCTGTGAAGAAAAAAGGACATCAGAGCGAACACATGCAATTTCCAAAGGGACATACCACGTCGGAGACAGACAACGGTGATATCATGGCGGCAAGACTTGCTCCGCAAAGAGAGACTCGGACTGGAGAGGTGTTACACTGTACGAAGGCGACCTGGGAAGGAGAGGGCGACATGGACGGGGCAGTGAGTACTGAGAGTCCGCTCGACCGTTTGCGCCGGCTTATATACTCGACTAGGAGGCGGCGCGCTGGGGTGCGGGTGCTTGGTTTCGGGTTATCCGGCTTCGCGTAACCGCCCTCCCTACTGCCCTGAACCATGCGACGTCGCACACACCCTGTTTCTAGGAAACCTGTTAAAAGTTACAAGCCACGCTATCCGGTCGTCGGCGTACCTGTTCCCGGCTATTCAGCATGCGGGCCGTCCCAGCAATTCTTCATCCGAGGGATGTGGTGCCCGCCCAATATCGCTTGTATGACGACCCTGTAGCCAAGGGCGTGAACCCGCTCATCGTCGCTTGTAATTTTCAGGGATGCTCGAAAACCCACCATGCCTGCAGTGCCCGGTGGCCCCAGTCCATCCAGCGAGCCAGGAAATCAGGTCATTACACTTGCTTCTGGCGATTTCTGCGTGGATGAGTATCAGCTATCCAACCAGATCCAGGTATCCGTACACTTGCAGGCCATATCTTCATGATCCTTTGCCAGACACGGAAAGCGCCCTTGCGCTCGATACTGACGGGTCACGGCAGACGCCAAGACGGCATCTCGCACCGAGTGTAATTCCGTGCATTGCGCACACGCGACAACTGTTTCAAGAGAGCGAACTTATCAACCGTCATCTTCTCGAGGGTAGGAGCAATATCGAACGCAACATACCTTCCATCTAGACTCGGCTCCCAATTTGCCCATCTCCGCCGCGGCGCGCGTTCAAACATGACTGTCGGCGCGCTTGAACGGCTGCCGGCAGGGTCCTTACTAAGTCGTCTGCGTCGTCTTGCTGGAACCTGCATTCCAACGACGATCGTGAGGACCTGATTCAAAGTCAGAATGACTGCTTCCGACGGCTCACGGTGCTTGTAGATTGGGGGACGCACTCGCTGGTCATCCAAGTTGGATGCTCAACGATGTGATTTCACCGAATGTTGTCGTTCTATCAGAGGTAGCATTCCTCCTGATTCAGCCGCTCTTCGGTTTCACAAGGCATGTCAAACATCCGGCACCAAGACGCGGTAGCTATCCTTCGCCGCGGGGGCCCGCTAGCCTGTGCACAAAGTTGCAGGCCTAACAAATCAGCCTGCTCATTCGCCTCCTGTAACCGCAACTCGCAGCATCACTAGACTGAAGACGCACCAGTATGTGCGACACGATTGAGCGAACCGTCGGGAGTCTTCATGCCGGAACGTCTCGAATATTCCCGGTACATTTCAGAACAGCCCGCGTCTCCGCTCCGGACGGAATGTGTCAGTCAGTGGCAACTGAAAATTTGCATTCGCATGATGCGCAGATGGACGCCGTGCTGTGCACTCAAGCGTCGCAGAGGGGTAATTGTAGTCACTCCGACGGGGCCCCGACTCGGACCGCAACAAGAGTAGAAAAATAGAACGAAAATAACGTACCATGCAATCCGTTCCCGCACTGTTTTTTGCCTCATCAGGGAGGGCGCCACCCATTCTCGCTTGAGAGGCAATCCGACCACATTCCTATACGCAGTGCGCCGTAAATATTGCTGTGGCGCCGTGTTTCCGCCAGCCTGGACGACGACTAGATGGCAAAGTCTCCTGTATCAACAACATTGAAGATCAGTAGCTCTTGATGCATTGCGACGGACGCACCAGAGTATCGGGCACCTTGTCTGCCTCCGTGCGGGACGCGGGACCTGTAACTTGGTACACAACGTAAACATATCTAGGGCCCAATTTCGCTTACTGTCACGGGCGTGTGAGTTAAGGATTCGAGTTACGCGAGGGTACGATCTCGCTTGAACCAGCTTGGCAACGCGATTCGAAGCTCAGGCCTCAGGGTTGGCTGATCTGCGATCCGTGCATGACATACGAGTACAGAGATCCTCCCCGGACGTACCGAGATTAGCTCGTCTAATTTTGACCTCGCTGCACAACTTGCCGCGGGTAGGGTGGTCATTGCAGGATGCTGACGTCACTCGTGTTACTTAGCGACCTGCAGACGCGCTTCGGAAGGACTCACCCAAGAGGCTGGATGACCGCTTTAAGCAGGCGTGTTCTTCAGTGCTGCACGGAGACGGTGCCAAATGCTGAAAGGACCTACAATGCAAAGAGGCTGGACAAGGACGTGCGCCTGCAAGATAGAATCATTAGCAGGGAGCACAAGCCCTCGTCAGCTCAATATCAACGCGAACCGACCTTAGCGAGGGTCTGCGGCCACACACGCAACCCTGATTGTAAATAACAACCCTGACATTCGTTTAACCTTGTTGATTAGGATATCACGGTCTGGCCTCGTTTTTTCCAGCGCCATCGGTCGGCAGGCCACCGAGCGGTGCTTGGTTTCCAGGTGGTGGGACCTCCGACCTGCACGTCGTATGGGTGCGTCCGTGCCTGCAGCTTAGCAGCTACCCAAAGTCAGTCCGGCAACCAAATACAGATCTAGATTCCAGGGCTGGCTTATCCGCATGCCGCACGGGCAAAAAATGCAGCAAAGTGAATAATATTGCTCACCTTCATTGCGAGCCCGGATCCACATACCAGGAGCAGCCTCAACGCCAATATGAAACATGAAAACCATGACCGACGTACCTAGCATAACCTACACATGCATAGATACCCACCCAAGGCTGATCTCCAGCTCTAGACGAACACACATATTGAGGGATTCCGGTAGCGCGACGTGTCTGCATGACAAAAATGTGAACAAACCATTCATATAATTGTGCACTCTAAAGCTCCAACGTCTACCCTCCTATCATCTACAAGTTACCTCGCCTCTCATTCATACGCACGCGCGACAGCATGCCTCCCATCCGTGAACGTTCCAGAGCGTCACCGCACATGTGCGGCCACGACCGAGCGTACTCGACCGGCCTCGCAAAGCTCAAGGCCGCCCTTCGAGGAAGAATGACAGGGAGACTGAGTACGTACCAATCGAGCACGCACTCAGGCTCGTCGCGATGCAACGCGGACTCACGGAAACGGCAGGACAACTCACCGGAAACCAAAAGGCGAGGATGCACTGGTCGAAAAAAGGATATGCGCTGGGCGTTGTTGTCCGCAGCGGCCACCACTTGCGCTCATGGCCGACATACGCCAACATACCCTTCGCAGACCCAAGCGCGATCCCCGGCGGCCAGCCCACCATCCGCTTCCTCCTCGCGCTCTGGGACGTCGGCATCCTGCGCTTTGAGCCTGCGACCGCCGAGGACATCGACCTCGCCCGTCGCAACCCAGATGCTGTCCTCCCGGGCACACCGCCTGCGCTCCCTGCTCCCTTTTGTTGGGGCCCGTTCGGGCGGAACGACATTGGCCTCGGTCGCCTCCGTCCAAAGACGAATCCGCTCGGCTTGCCACTGAGGCGCCCGAAGAACGGCCCAAAGACCGCAAAACTCTTGCTAGACTCGGACGTTGATGATGACGAGGTTGCCGAGACAGAGGCGGGGGAGATCTAGCAAGCACGAGGAGGGTCGAGCAGCGGTGTGCGGCGTAGCAAATTAGATATTGCTCAGTTGCTGGCGACGAGCGATGCGAGAAATTTTCCGACATAAAGGGTGCAAGCGAGGCTGATAGTGGGCCATGCACGCGCATACAGCAGCGGTGGCCGCCGCGAATGGTGAGACCGGGGGTGCGGACATGGTGGTCGAGAGCAAGCGGGAAACAAGTGCGACGCGAGAGCTCCGTTCCCAGAATGGCAGGCGCGAGCGCTTCGGGCTTGGTGGCGCAGCGCGCTGTCCCTGGCGCCTCGGCAGGCGATTGTTTCTTGCCTCCGTCCCTTCGCACTCGACATTCATCTCCGGCAGATTGGTCTGTGAAACCCCTCGGATAAACAATTCCTGGATGTCGCAGGTATGCGAGAATGACTGGTACGTACCTATCAGCCCTGATTTTCGCATGCTTGACACCTTGTCAGGGTGCCTCAAGTAAGTATCCAGGTCGCTGCAACTCATGAGCGCAGCTGTTCAAGTTTCCAGGCGTTGTTCGCGATCGGATACCCCTGCGATACATGATATGATGTTTATGGTTGCGTTGTGATTGTAAGCTGTATTTTTCAGATGTTGGGTGTCCGCAGGACTGTTAGAAGTTGTGTTTGCGCAAATCTAGCTCGCCCGATTGCTGATAAGAATTGATCCTGAGTAAACTAAGCCTCAAGGTGTTACGTGAAAGGCGTTGATATATTGAAATTGAGCAATAAATTGACAGGGAGAGTGCTGCGCATTGCATTAGTTCTGATCCTTTCATCCGGTCATTGTGCATGTGTCCTGAACATATTCTGAAGCTTCCAAATATTGTGGGCGGCCACTTGCTGCACACATGAAACAAAAGATTTGCGATCGGCTACAAAATGTACAGGTACAAACCATAGCAACGTGCAGGCGAGACTCCGCCTGCCTGCCAGTGCAGCAGATCAACCCTGGATATTATGGCATGTTCCCAAATGTTAGGCTGGCCGATGTCAGAGAGAATGACAGCGACTTACCACATTTTCACCCTCTGGATGCACATCTAGAGTGTCCTCCGTCCTCCACCATCTTTCCCCACCCTGTCGTCCCCAACCCCTCTCTCTCATCCACCCACCCTGGATCCTTATCCTGACATAGCGCAGCCCTCACCCCTCCGAATCGTCCCACAGTCCATCCCTCACCCACTGCAGGCCTGTCAAATACATCCTCATCCGCCACCTGCATTCACCCGTTGGACCCAGTCAATACCAGCATGCCTCGCGCTGTGTCGGACGGCGTGTAGACCATCAGATGCTCTAACAGATGCGATCGAGGTGAGTCGGACCCAAGCCGGCTGCCGTACCAGTGAATTTGGCAACCATTGGATGTGTGCTTACCAGGCTGACTTGAATTGAATTTGTTCAAGGTTGTGAGGGCACAAAAATGAAGCCAGGAAAGCGACGAAGTTGTTTGCTGGATGGAGCTGCATCAGCTGGCCATTCGACGAGGTGCATCCTGGTGCGTCCCGTTCAAGCCGTTCTCGAGCGCTTGACTGATCAGTTGTCGGCAGTTTGCGGCTGACGTCCCAGTACGCTCTCCAGCCTGCACCGCTCTCTCCTTGCTGCCGTTCGTCATCCCGCCATGGTCTGTCGGCGTCCAAGTCCTGCACGCGCGAGCCACCCAAGACGACTTCGTGCAGCATCGCCCCGTTAAGTATCAAATGTCGGCAGGATCTTCGGAGTCGGTTGGAGCGTGGCGCGGCTGTTGGGCCCGGTGTCCCCGCACTTTGAGCCGCCCATGGCGTTTTGCATGGGTATATGCGCCGGTAAGTATCTCATAAAAGCGTGCTCAAGCACGATTACTGATCTGGATCATTCAACAGCGCCTGTCCGACGTCGAGTCCTGCGGAGAGGCGGAGACAGCAACGTAGCCGACGTCCGCACTGGCGAGTTGGGAGGGCGGTGCATCCACAAGTCCTTCGCATGCCGCCCACAGGCACTACTCTCGCGACGCGAAACTTGGGATCCAACGCACCCGCAAACTCGTTCGTTCCCCAAGTCCTCGATCGCGTGATCGGACGACAGCTCGCGATCCCCCGCCCTCCCTCTCGGACTTGTCCGGAGTCCTCTCCTGGCTCTTCCGCTGTCCTGGTCCATTTGGGGAGAGAGTGCCGGTGCGTCGACAGTCGAGCGTGCCCAAGCTCTCCTCGCGTCTCTGCTCCTTCCGCGTCTCTGAGGCTCGTGCTCCGTCCCACTTCCGGCCCGCCCGAAGATTGCTCTCCGACTGTCCCTCTTCGCTTGCCACCACGCCCACCGACAGTCCACATGCAGGACGAAAATTAGGTGCGTCTCTGTGACTTTATGCTACCACTCTGATTTTGAACGCATCTTCACAGGCATCTGTGTTTCGAGAGTGAGAATCTCAAGGATGCCGGTTACAAGTCACGACGAGCGACTCACGCACCGCCATCCTCAACTCTTCAAGTCGATCGCACGGTGGAGGCCGACTTGGCATCCATGCGCGAACTCGCCCTATGCTGCGACTATGCACCGGTAAGTGTGTTTCCAGCACGACTGCAGGTGCATGAACTCATTTTCCTTGTCTAGTGCCTCACATTTGGATACAGGAAGTTGGACGGCCGGCTGTTTTCGTTTTCGCGGGTTGCGCGCCAAGAGGGCTACTCAAGTAGCGACGGCCGGAGTCCCTCCAGTCTCGAGCCGGGACGCGACTTGGCAGCCAACCCACTTGCAAGCTCCTCCCCCAGCAATGTGCGCGTGACTGGATGACAGTTCGCGATCCCCCGCCAGACGTCTCGGGCATGTCCGGAGCGCCTTCTGCCGGTCCTGGCTCTCTTGCTGTCGAGTTTGCGGGCAGTCGAGCTGTCGAACAGCTCGGTGACTGCGAGTGCGTCTGGCCTTGTCCAACGCTCCTCCGCCCGCCTCTCTTTCCCCTCCGGCTTCCCGGGTCCGTTCTCCGTCCCGGTTCCGGCCCGCCTTCGTCCCGGCGCCGATGCTTCCTACCGTGTTCTGCTGCAGTCGGAAGCTTGCTCTCCGACTCCCCCTCCGCCTTCTTCCCCTCACTCTTCGACGGCGGGCACACAGGACGAACCTCAGGTTTGTATTGTCTCTTCTTCCTGATCCTGAGCACATCTTTTGCAGGCGTCCATAATGGCTCGGTCCGGACTCGGCCGCGACGGGAGGTTGAGGATGTGCGCGGACACACGGCGTCGGTCGAGTCTGGACTCACCGCGCGGGGCGCGGCGGTCTCTGTAGGTTCGTCCTCTGTCCGTGTCTCATCTCTGTTATCGTCTGACCGGAGACGATGTTTGCAGCGCGTCGTCATATTGAGCATGCCCAAGAGCTCCGGGAAAACGGCTACGACGGCATCCATGTCCCACGCCTGCGAATTTCGCGGGATGCCCGGCCATCCTCAACTCTTCAAGTCGATCGGTATCATGGTTCTTCGCTTCTGTGGACCATATCGCTGGCATGCGATCGTCTTCGATCGTCGCTGCCCAATCTGCTATGCTCGCTTGGGCGTGTCGATGCAGACGGTGCGCGCCACCTCTCCAACTATCCGCTCAGTCCCATTCGGATGCCTTAGGTCTGCAAGCTTCACGAGATATCAGTTCATCCGCGACTCTTCAAGTCGATCGGTATCAAGGTCACTCGCTTCCGTGGATGGACCGCTCCAGGATGTCGTTGGCGCGCGATCGTCTCTGCTGGCTCCGCCGTTCTCGCTTGTACGCCGCGCTGCGCGACACTTCTCCAACTGTCCCTTTGGTCCATTCGGAGTGAGCATGTCTTACGCGCTCTCTCCCACCGTTTAGCGTCCGGCATGCACGCTTCCTGACGCGTCGACTCCCGGTCGGAAGAAGATTACTTTCCGACTCTCCCGATTTGTTCGCCACCTCGTCCGTCGTCGGCAGGCACTCAGGACAAACGTTATGTCTGTTTGTACTGTTGTTATGATATGTCTTCGATTGATTCTGAACGCATGTTTTGCAGGGGTGTGTCTCTCGGATGCAATGGCTCGGCCAGTCAGCGACAGGAGCCTGAGGTCGTAATTGAGGATTCGTGCGGACAGGCGATGTCTGAGCTTGGAATGATTGCGGAGGAGGCTGCGGCTTTGGAAGGTCCGTCTCTTTGCTATGTCTTGTCTATCATGTCGCCTCATCGGACATTGTATTTGCAGCGGGTCGTCAGATTGAGCGTGATGAAGAGGATTTCGACAACAGTTCGTGCACATGGAGTTCGCGAGATGGCCGGCCATCCTCAACTCTTCAAGTCGATCGGTATCAAGGACCCGCGCTTTCACCGACTGCTATCGCGCGTCGTTCGTGCGCGATTGGTGTCTATCCTCGATGCTCGGCCTCTTCCTTCTCTGTCCTCATTTGGACCCCGTGCCGCGGACACCGTCGTCTCCGTCTCGTGAGCGCCACCTTCATTCGGACTGAACGCCCCGTACCCTCTCTCTCCCGAGCGTCATTGTTCCCTGTCCGGCGGCTTGCGAAGATCGCTCGCCGAGTCTCCCGTCGGCTGTCTCCTCGCGTCCGGACGTCTATGCGGAAGAAGAAGGCTCCCGTTTCTTCTGCCTCTGCCCATCGTTGTCGGAACACCGGGAGGGCGTCCCTGGTCCCCTTCGCATGTGCGCGCTTTGCGACATTCTGGCTGGATCGCCCGTGACCCCCCTGTCAGTGGGCGAGAGTGCGTGCTCCTTCGCGTCTCTCGACATCGGCTGTGTCGTGGATGCTCGATCGAGGTTCGATCTCGAGTGAGTTCTTCTCCGCCTCCTCGAACGCTCCTGGCTGACTTGTTGCTTTGCAGTTGCGCCTTGGCCCCCTGTGAGTGTCTTACCTGTACTGGGGTCGCGCCATCGCGTGGTGCGTTCGCGAGGTTTTGTTCGCCGCTCATGTGCGATCTGACATTCGCCTTTTTGTGCAGGACGCCATCCTCAACTCTTCAAGTCGATCTGCGCCTGTGGCGCGTGGCGTTTGTCTCCACGATGGACACCACGCCGGACAGCACCTGGCCATCTTCTCGGATTGGAGTCCTCGCCAGCTCCAGTCCGCTTGCAGAGCACTCCGCGAGCACTTCCCGACGACGTTTGGCTCCATTTGTCAAACCGCTGCTTTTTCGCCACGGATGAAGACTCAAACTGCGAAGGTTGGGTAAGTCGTTCGCGGCTGTTTTGTGGGGCGGCTTTGAGCTCAGATCGTCTAGGGTCCATCCAACCTCGTGACTTTTTCGCAACGAGCGGATCGTTCTCTCGCACGAGGACTGGTATCATGGACATATCAGTCTCGCCAGCTCGATATCGCGTGAGCGAGCGCGGCTGCCCGCAAACCCTACGAACTTGTCTGTAGATAGTTTAGTGCGCTGTCGCAGCTGAGATGTGTCGTTCCGGGTATTTTAGGACAGGGTAGGTAGCCTTAAAACGACGATCAGCTGTATCTTGTACCCGCGCGCCTTGACTGCACTGCCCCGTGTATCTTCGTTCCGAACTCCCACCATCTGCGCGCGCGCGTCCCCCACAACTTAGAAACGCTCCTCTCTGCAGTACCCTACACCACGCCACCCCATACTATGCCACCCCACACTGCGCTACTCTACACTGCGCTACCCCACACTGCACCACCCCACACTGCCCGAGTCAAGGGCTTGTCACGGTCGGTTTCCCCGTGTGCCAAAACAGGAACGACGCGACGCGAGATTACGATCTGCGGTCCCGAGATGCGCGCGGCCCCGAGAGGCAGCGACGGTGCGGGCGCAGCTGGCGGATACCGATCTGGAGCCTAAAAGCCAGGCACGGCGCGTCGACGGGCTTCTCTCTCGATCGCGTCGATGACAGCGACGTTGGACGCGAGCCCGCCGTGGGCTAGCGGAGGCTAGCGGGCCAGTGGACACCCCCCAAACTGATTGTTGCCTTGTGATCCCCCACGCGACGAGAAGTCGAACAACCACCACCAGCACCACCACCGCAGCCGCCCCGGACCCCCTGCTCGCCGTCGCCCGCGATGAGCAGACGACAGTCTCGTGTTTCCATCGATGCTCGGCAGAACGACACCCTCCTCGAGTTCGAGAACTGTGCGTGTTCCCAACGGGGTCTTCCCCGCCCTCCGTCACTCCGTCCATGCGATCTCACACTCATTCTCTCATGCCTTCTCAGTCAAGAAGAAATTCCTCCTTGCCAACAAGCACATCACCAAGTGAGTGTGGTCACCGCAGTTATATTGAACATTAATGCCGACTGTGGCTGGGCAATTAGGTTGAACTCGACTCTCAGCGCAAGAATCGAAGAACTGAACGCACAGATTTCCACTCTCTACGTCGAGAACCTCCGACTCCGTGCCTCAGAGATAGCGCTCACCTCGCAGCTGAAGAAGGAAAGGGAGAAGTCGAGAAAGGTCTTGGCAGATACCGAGTCCGCAGTGAGCATGCTCTTCATCTCTTCTCCCTGTTATATTGCCCCCTACACATGCCCCCGATCATTTGGGAGTGGTGTATGCTGCTCGATCTGCCACGAAGTGCTCGCAGTTTGTAGATTTCATGAACCGGGAGCAGTCGTGACGGGTTACCAAACCAATCGAGCGGGTATATGCATCACGTTTAGGGGTACACCCTCGCGGAAACCTTTGAACTTGATTCTGGCAGAGTACACGCTCTGCGAATGACGGTTTATTGACGTTTCCCCCCACTCCAGACGCATACGCTCATGAAACAGTTGGGGCTCATCCGGAAATCTTTCGGTGTCCCCCATGGCCGAACTAGCCCCGAGTCCCATCCACCACCTCCACGCGCAAGACGTCCAATTCCTGATCCCAACGTCTCTCCACCACCCAATCGTATAGCCCGTCCGCCGACAATCCCCGTTCTCGTGGAAGATGAGGAGCCCATTCAGTCGTCTCCGGAAGACATGGACCTGGATGATCTTCCGGAGTCCAGCCCCGCCCTGCCGAAGAAGCGCACTAAGGCCAAGTCTCGGTCGTCTACTACGAGCCGTCTTCCGATTCCCTTATCCAAGTCGCCGTCTCCACCCCCGGTCGAGGTGTTGCAATTCGAGTTCGACGAACAATTGGTTAAGACCGGGAAACGACGACCTTCTCGGAGACAGAGCGGCCTCCTGCCGGGAGCGAGCGTCTCGATCACGGCGGCGGTTGCAGATTGCCTCGATCGCGCCCCTAGTCCTGTTCCTGATTCACCCATACGGAGGGCGTTGGAAGAGGATGGTTTGGCGACGGCGGAGCGTGATGAAGACGAGATTGAGGCGATCCTGCAGAGTGTCAGTAAGCGGAAGAGCAGGAGAGAGAGCGACCGAGCACGCGAGTCTGATGCGGACATATACGCGGATATCCCCCGACCACGCGAACGCAAGAAGCGTGTTACGGAGCAACTTGCAGATGTCGGAGGGAGCAAGTCCAAGCTGAAGGACGTCACCAATGCCCAGGCGAGCCGCCCCACCCTGCCTTTGCTTGACACGATGTCTGGTGCGTTCAACAAACGTGAAACGTTCGCGGGTTCTCGTGTCTCACGCATTTCGCATGACACAGATCCCGAGCGGCAACGCACACCGGATGAAGATGCGCCCACATCCGCCACCAGTCTAGCGAGCACCTCTACCCGGAACTTCCTCTCCACGCCTGCCACAACCCCTGCGCCTGGTTCTAAGCCGGCGTCGTACCTGCCCACTCCGCGTTCCTCGAGTCCTGCGCCTCCATCTCAATCCGAGCCGGAGCCCTTGGCGACTGGTCGTGCACGCAGAGCACGGAGCAGCGTCAACTACGCGGAACCCAAACTCAACACGTAAGTCCCCTCTAACCCAATATTTTAACGTCTTGATAGCCAACATCTTCTGCTTTCAAACAGTAAGATGCGGAAGCCTGACCCCGTCCCAGCACCAACAAGCACGACGTCGAGACGCTCCTCGGCCTCTGCTTTAGCCGCCCCGGAGGAGCCCCTACCACTGTCTTCGCGCTCATCTTCATCGAACGGTGCGGATGCAGACGGCGAGCCTGCACCCGCCGGTACCGTGAGGCGCAAGAAATCTCGGGCGTATGTCCCTCCCGATGACGGCGAGGAGAGCGAGGGGACACAGGCCGATGCAGAGTTCGGCGGCCTTCGTACCGGTACATGGGGCAGCGTGGACGGCCGACGGCGCAGCGTGCATGCGTCGGGGGCACGCAGGGTCGAAGGCGACGACGCACGACGACACAGTATGGCTGTATAGCCCTCGTGTTTGGGCTGACCCCCCCCCCCACACACACACATGCAAACGCTCGATGAGCGGGTCGGGGTTACCTTCCGGGCCACCGGACCTGTCCCCATTTCCGATATCTCGACGCCCGAAGGCGTTGCACGCGATGGTGCTGAGCCTACCGTGCGGCGATCGGCGCGCCCGCAGCGGTGCGGTTATACATATGTTGATGATGACCTTATGATATGATATGTACCATGATGATCCGCGAGACCTCTCAGTTGCCATACTTACTTACGGCGTCCCTGCGCTCTGCGCTAGACATAATATTATTCTCGGTGTCTTGTTTAGTACGCAAGCGGAACGAACCAAGCTGTATCATATGTATCATAACTCTATTTCTCTCTTTCTGGTGAATATATTGTCGTCATGCTTTGGTGAATGAAAGCTTTCGGAATGGTCGTGGTCGGGACTACGGTCATGCGTGTGTTTTGAAGGCATTGCAATTTGCGACTCGTGAACGGCCTCGATCGAACATCGACGCCGGTCTCGGGTCGACGTCGCTTTGAAGGCCAAAAAGCCGTAGGTGGTGAGCCGCGGAGATTCATCTGCATCATTCTCAACAGCAGCCAAGCGCACCTATCCGGAATACAGCCCATGGCCATTCATTAGATGTTGTTTTATTTATTGGAGTTTCGACAGAATAAAACGTTACGCTAGAACATCGAGGAGGGTTTCGCTCCTGAACCCATATCAAACATGACGTCCGTGAGCAACGCCATTCTCGACCCCGACAGCACGCCAGGTGATGAGGGAAAGCTTTCCGCACACACCCTCGTATCGCCGTCCCGAATCTGCTGCACGTATCTATCGAATCTGTAACAGGATACAGTCGCGGCAGGTACTTTCCAATTTGGGTCAGCGATGCCCAACCAACGAATAACTAATACCGCGAGTACTCACTGGATCAAGATTCAGCGGGGCCCAATGGCCGTAATTCGCGACGCAGTCGGTGCGGCTACACCTGCGCTGCATCTCCGCATACGGCAGACCATCCCTGACATCCTCCTAGAGCGCGGTAATTCTCCGACTTGATTGCTCTGCGCCTAGGCCACGAAACCAATATATAAGTCACGGCGCTCATCCCAGTGATCAAAAATAGGCGAATCCGACTCACTAAAGCATCAGGAACACCGCCCGCTTCGGCACACCTTGTGGCGACGGACTTACGAGCGGACTCAATACCCATCGCACATGCATTCGAGACACCCTGCACACGCACCTAGCCCCGAACAATCTCGCTATGCCCACTTCGAGCCGTTCGATGGCGTGGTGCTCCCTCAATAGCTGGGAGCATGAGTCAGTCTGGGCGGAAAACAGTTAGCAAGGTGACCTCCAACGCCCCGGATCAGAACTTGCGTACTAGAACGGACATGGTGCATGCTACGTCTGGTGGTGGCAGAGCGGAAGAGGCGGACAGCCTGCACCGGAGGTGAAATAACCTGTGAAGAAAAAAGGACATCAGAGCGAACACATGCAATTTCCAAAGGGACATACCACGTCGGAGACAGACAACGGTGATATCATGGCGGCAAGACTTGCTCCGCAAAGAGAGACTCGGACTGGAGAGGTGTTACACTGTACGAAGGCGACCTGGGAAGGAGAGGGCGACATGGACGGGGCAGTGAGTACTGAGAGTCCGCTCGACCGTTTGCGCCGGCTTATATACTCGACTAGGAGGCGGCGCGCTGGGGTGCGGGTGCTTGGTTTCGGGTTATCCGGCTTCGCGTAACCGCCCTCCCTACTGCCCTGAACCATGCGACGTCGCACACACCCTGTTTCTAGGAAACCTGTTAAAAGTTACAAGCCACGCTATCCGGTCGTCGGCGTACCTGTTCCCGGCTATTCAGCATGCGGGCCGTCCCAGCAATTCTTCATCCGAGGGATGTGGTGCCCGCCCAATATCGCTTGTATGACGACCCTGTAGCCAAGGGCGTGAACCCGCTCATCGTCGCTTGTAATTTTCAGGGATGCTCGAAAACCCACCATGCCTGCAGTGCCCGGTGGCCCCAGTCCATCCAGCGAGCCAGGAAATCAGGTCATTACACTTGCTTCTGGCGATTTCTGCGTGGATGAGTATCAGCTATCCAACCAGATCCAGGTATCCGTACACTTGCAGGCCATATCTTCATGATCCTTTGCCAGACACGGAAAGCGCCCTTGCGCTCGATACTGACGGGTCACGGCAGACGCCAAGACGGCATCTCGCACCGAGTGTAATTCCGTGCATTGCGCACACGCGACAACTGTTTCAAGAGAGCGAACTTATCAACCGTCATCTTCTCGAGGGTAGGAGCAATATCGAACGCAACATACCTTCCATCTAGACTCGGCTCCCAATTTGCCCATCTCCGCCGCGGCGCGCGTTCAAACATGACTGTCGGCGCGCTTGAACGGCTGCCGGCAGGGTCCTTACTAAGTCGTCTGCGTCGTCTTGCTGGAACCTGCATTCCAACGACGATCGTGAGGACCTGATTCAAAGTCAGAATGACTGCTTCCGACGGCTCACGGTGCTTGTAGATTGGGGGACGCACTCGCTGGTCATCCAAGTTGGATGCTCAACGATGTGATTTCACCGAATGTTGTCGTTCTATCAGAGGTAGCATTCCTCCTGATTCAGCCGCTCTTCGGTTTCACAAGGCATGTCAAACATCCGGCACCAAGACGCGGTAGCTATCCTTCGCCGCGGGGGCCCGCTAGCCTGTGCACAAAGTTGCAGGCCTAACAAATCAGCCTGCTCATTCGCCTCCTGTAACCGCAACTCGCAGCATCACTAGACTGAAGACGCACCAGTATGTGCGACACGATTGAGCGAACCGTCGGGAGTCTTCATGCCGGAACGTCTCGAATATTCCCGGTACATTTCAGAACAGCCCGCGTCTCCGCTCCGGACGGAATGTGTCAGTCAGTGGCAACTGAAAATTTGCATTCGCATGATGCGCAGATGGACGCCGTGCTGTGCACTCAAGCGTCGCAGAGGGGTAATTGTAGTCACTCCGACGGGGCCCCGACTCGGACCGCAACAAGAGTAGAAAAATAGAACGAAAATAACGTACCATGCAATCCGTTCCCGCACTGTTTTTTGCCTCATCAGGGAGGGCGCCACCCATTCTCGCTTGAGAGGCAATCCGACCACATTCCTATACGCAGTGCGCCGTAAATATTGCTGTGGCGCCGTGTTTCCGCCAGCCTGGACGACGACTAGATGGCAAAGTCTCCTGTATCAACAACATTGAAGATCAGTAGCTCTTGATGCATTGCGACGGACGCACCAGAGTATCGGGCACCTTGTCTGCCTCCGTGCGGGACGCGGGACCTGTAACTTGGTACACAACGTAAACATATCTAGGGCCCAATTTCGCTTACTGTCACGGGCGTGTGAGTTAAGGATTCGAGTTACGCGAGGGTACGATCTCGCTTGAACCAGCTTGGCAACGCGATTCGAAGCTCAGGCCTCAGGGTTGGCTGATCTGCGATCCGTGCATGACATACGAGTACAGAGATCCTCCCCGGACGTACCGAGATTAGCTCGTCTAATTTTGACCTCGCTGCACAACTTGCCGCGGGTAGGGTGGTCATTGCAGGATGCTGACGTCACTCGTGTTACTTAGCGACCTGCAGACGCGCTTCGGAAGGACTCACCCAAGAGGCTGGATGACCGCTTTAAGCAGGCGTGTTCTTCAGTGCTGCACGGAGACGGTGCCAAATGCTGAAAGGACCTACAATGCAAAGAGGCTGGACAAGGACGTGCGCCTGCAAGATAGAATCATTAGCAGGGAGCACAAGCCCTCGTCAGCTCAATATCAACGCGAACCGACCTTAGCGAGGGTCTGCGGCCACACACGCAACCCTGATTGTAAATAACAACCCTGACATTCGTTTAACCTTGTTGATTAGGATATCACGGTCTGGCCTCGTTTTTTCCAGCGCCATCGGTCGGCAGGCCACCGAGCGGTGCTTGGTTTCCAGGTGGTGGGACCTCCGACCTGCACGTCGTATGGGTGCGTCCGTGCCTGCAGCTTAGCAGCTACCCAAAGTCAGTCCGGCAACCAAATACAGATCTAGATTCCAGGGCTGGCTTATCCGCATGCCGCACGGGCAAAAAATGCAGCAAAGTGAATAATATTGCTCACCTTCATTGCGAGCCCGGATCCACATACCAGGAGCAGCCTCAACGCCAATATGAAACATGAAAACCATGACCGACGTACCTAGCATAACCTACACATGCATAGATACCCACCCAAGGCTGATCTCCAGCTCTAGACGAACACACATATTGAGGGATTCCGGTAGCGCGACGTGTCTGCATGACAAAAATGTGAACAAACCATTCATATAATTGTGCACTCTAAAGCTCCAACGTCTACCCTCCTATCATCTACAAGTTACCTCGCCTCTCATTCATACGCACGCGCGACAGCATGCCTCCCATCCGTGAACGTTCCAGAGCGTCACCGCACATGTGCGGCCACGACCGAGCGTACTCGACCGGCCTCGCAAAGCTCAAGGCCGCCCTTCGAGGAAGAATGACAGGGAGACTGAGTACGTACCAATCGAGCACGCACTCAGGCTCGTCGCGATGCAACGCGGACTCACGGAAACGGCAGGACAACTCACCGGAAACCAAAAGGCGAGGATGCACTGGTCGAAAAAAGGATATGCGCTGGGCGTTGTTGTCCGCAGCGGCCACCACTTGCGCTCATGGCCGACATACGCCAACATACCCTTCGCAGACCCAAGCGCGATCCCCGGCGGCCAGCCCACCATCCGCTTCCTCCTCGCGCTCTGGGACGTCGGCATCCTGCGCTTTGAGCCTGCGACCGCCGAGGACATCGACCTCGCCCGTCGCAACCCAGATGCTGTCCTCCCGGGCACACCGCCTGCGCTCCCTGCTCCCTTTTGTTGGGGCCCGTTCGGGCGGAACGACATTGGCCTCGGTCGCCTCCGTCCAAAGACGAATCCGCTCGGCTTGCCACTGAGGCGCCCGAAGAACGGCCCAAAGACCGCAAAACTCTTGCTAGACTCGGACGTTGATGATGACGAGGTTGCCGAGACAGAGGCGGGGGAGATCTAGCAAGCACGAGGAGGGTCGAGCAGCGGTGTGCGGCGTAGCAAATTAGATATTGCTCAGTTGCTGGCGACGAGCGATGCGAGAAATTTTCCGACATAAAGGGTGCAAGCGAGGCTGATAGTGGGCCATGCACGCGCATACAGCAGCGGTGGCCGCCGCGAATGGTGAGACCGGGGGTGCGGACATGGTGGTCGAGAGCAAGCGGGAAACAAGTGCGACGCGAGAGCTCCGTTCCCAGAATGGCAGGCGCGAGCGCTTCGGGCTTGGTGGCGCAGCGCGCTGTCCCTGGCGCCTCGGCAGGCGATTGTTTCTTGCCTCCGTCCCTTCGCACTCGACATTCATCTCCGGCAGATTGGTCTGTGAAACCCCTCGGATAAACAATTCCTGGATGTCGCAGGTATGCGAGAATGACTGGTACGTACCTATCAGCCCTGATTTTCGCATGCTTGACACCTTGTCAGGGTGCCTCAAGTAAGTATCCAGGTCGCTGCAACTCATGAGCGCAGCTGTTCAAGTTTCCAGGCGTTGTTCGCGATCGGATACCCCTGCGATACATGATATGATGTTTATGGTTGCGTTGTGATTGTAAGCTGTATTTTTCAGATGTTGGGTGTCCGCAGGACTGTTAGAAGTTGTGTTTGCGCAAATCTAGCTCGCCCGATTGCTGATAAGAATTGATCCTGAGTAAACTAAGCCTCAAGGTGTTACGTGAAAGGCGTTGATATATTGAAATTGAGCAATAAATTGACAGGGAGAGTGCTGCGCATTGCATTAGTTCTGATCCTTTCATCCGGTCATTGTGCATGTGTCCTGAACATATTCTGAAGCTTCCAAATATTGTGGGCGGCCACTTGCTGCACACATGAAACAAAAGATTTGCGATCGGCTACAAAATGTACAGGTACAAACCATAGCAACGTGCAGGCGAGACTCCGCCTGCCTGCCAGTGCAGCAGATCAACCCTGGATATTATGGCATGTTCCCAAATGTTAGGCTGGCCGATGTCAGAGAGAATGACAGCGACTTACCACATTTTCACCCTCTGGATGCACATCTAGAGTGTCCTCCGTCCTCCACCATCTTTCCCCACCCTGTCGTCCCCAACCCCTCTCTCTCATCCACCCACCCTGGATCCTTATCCTGACATAGCGCAGCCCTCACCCCTCCGAATCGTCCCACAGTCCATCCCTCACCCACTGCAGGCCTGTCAAATACATCCTCATCCGCCACCTGCATTCACCCGTTGGACCCAGTCAATACCAGCATGCCTCGCGCTGTGTCGGACGGCGTGTAGACCATCAGATGCTCTAACAGATGCGATCGAGGTGAGTCGGACCCAAGCCGGCTGCCGTACCAGTGAATTTGGCAACCATTGGATGTGTGCTTACCAGGCTGACTTGAATTGAATTTGTTCAAGGTTGTGAGGGCACAAAAATGAAGCCAGGAAAGCGACGAAGTTGTTTGCTGGATGGAGCTGCATCAGCTGGCCATTCGACGAGGTGCATCCTGGTGCGTCCCGTTCAAGCCGTTCTCGAGCGCTTGACTGATCAGTTGTCGGCAGTTTGCGGCTGACGTCCCAGTACGCTCTCCAGCCTGCACCGCTCTCTCCTTGCTGCCGTTCGTCATCCCGCCATGGTCTGTCGGCGTCCAAGTCCTGCACGCGCGAGCCACCCAAGACGACTTCGTGCAGCATCGCCCCGTTAAGTATCAAATGTCGGCAGGATCTTCGGAGTCGGTTGGAGCGTGGCGCGGCTGTTGGGCCCGGTGTCCCCGCACTTTGAGCCGCCCATGGCGTTTTGCATGGGTATATGCGCCGGTAAGTATCTCATAAAAGCGTGCTCAAGCACGATTACTGATCTGGATCATTCAACAGCGCCTGTCCGACGTCGAGTCCTGCGGAGAGGCGGAGACAGCAACGTAGCCGACGTCCGCACTGGCGAGTTGGGAGGGCGGTGCATCCACAAGTCCTTCGCATGCCGCCCACAGGCACTACTCTCGCGACGCGAAACTTGGGATCCAACGCACCCGCAAACTCGTTCGTTCCCCAAGTCCTCGATCGCGTGATCGGACGACAGCTCGCGATCCCCCGCCCTCCCTCTCGGACTTGTCCGGAGTCCTCTCCTGGCTCTTCCGCTGTCCTGGTCCATTTGGGGAGAGAGTGCCGGTGCGTCGACAGTCGAGCGTGCCCAAGCTCTCCTCGCGTCTCTGCTCCTTCCGCGTCTCTGAGGCTCGTGCTCCGTCCCACTTCCGGCCCGCCCGAAGATTGCTCTCCGACTGTCCCTCTTCGCTTGCCACCACGCCCACCGACAGTCCACATGCAGGACGAAAATTAGGTGCGTCTCTGTGACTTTATGCTACCACTCTGATTTTGAACGCATCTTCACAGGCATCTGTGTTTCGAGAGTGAGAATCTCAAGGATGCCGGTTACAAGTCACGACGAGCGACTCACGCACCGCCATCCTCAACTCTTCAAGTCGATCGCACGGTGGAGGCCGACTTGGCATCCATGCGCGAACTCGCCCTATGCTGCGACTATGCACCGGTAAGTGTGTTTCCAGCACGACTGCAGGTGCATGAACTCATTTTCCTTGTCTAGTGCCTCACATTTGGATACAGGAAGTTGGACGGCCGGCTGTTTTCGTTTTCGCGGGTTGCGCGCCAAGAGGGCTACTCAAGTAGCGACGGCCGGAGTCCCTCCAGTCTCGAGCCGGGACGCGACTTGGCAGCCAACCCACTTGCAAGCTCCTCCCCCAGCAATGTGCGCGTGACTGGATGACAGTTCGCGATCCCCCGCCAGACGTCTCGGGCATGTCCGGAGCGCCTTCTGCCGGTCCTGGCTCTCTTGCTGTCGAGTTTGCGGGCAGTCGAGCTGTCGAACAGCTCGGTGACTGCGAGTGCGTCTGGCCTTGTCCAACGCTCCTCCGCCCGCCTCTCTTTCCCCTCCGGCTTCCCGGGTCCGTTCTCCGTCCCGGTTCCGGCCCGCCTTCGTCCCGGCGCCGATGCTTCCTACCGTGTTCTGCTGCAGTCGGAAGCTTGCTCTCCGACTCCCCCTCCGCCTTCTTCCCCTCACTCTTCGACGGCGGGCACACAGGACGAACCTCAGGTTTGTATTGTCTCTTCTTCCTGATCCTGAGCACATCTTTTGCAGGCGTCCATAATGGCTCGGTCCGGACTCGGCCGCGACGGGAGGTTGAGGATGTGCGCGGACACACGGCGTCGGTCGAGTCTGGACTCACCGCGCGGGGCGCGGCGGTCTCTGTAGGTTCGTCCTCTGTCCGTGTCTCATCTCTGTTATCGTCTGACCGGAGACGATGTTTGCAGCGCGTCGTCATATTGAGCATGCCCAAGAGCTCCGGGAAAACGGCTACGACGGCATCCATGTCCCACGCCTGCGAATTTCGCGGGATGCCCGGCCATCCTCAACTCTTCAAGTCGATCGGTATCATGGTTCTTCGCTTCTGTGGACCATATCGCTGGCATGCGATCGTCTTCGATCGTCGCTGCCCAATCTGCTATGCTCGCTTGGGCGTGTCGATGCAGACGGTGCGCGCCACCTCTCCAACTATCCGCTCAGTCCCATTCGGATGCCTTAGGTCTGCAAGCTTCACGAGATATCAGTTCATCCGCGACTCTTCAAGTCGATCGGTATCAAGGTCACTCGCTTCCGTGGATGGACCGCTCCAGGATGTCGTTGGCGCGCGATCGTCTCTGCTGGCTCCGCCGTTCTCGCTTGTACGCCGCGCTGCGCGACACTTCTCCAACTGTCCCTTTGGTCCATTCGGAGTGAGCATGTCTTACGCGCTCTCTCCCACCGTTTAGCGTCCGGCATGCACGCTTCCTGACGCGTCGACTCCCGGTCGGAAGAAGATTACTTTCCGACTCTCCCGATTTGTTCGCCACCTCGTCCGTCGTCGGCAGGCACTCAGGACAAACGTTATGTCTGTTTGTACTGTTGTTATGATATGTCTTCGATTGATTCTGAACGCATGTTTTGCAGGGGTGTGTCTCTCGGATGCAATGGCTCGGCCAGTCAGCGACAGGAGCCTGAGGTCGTAATTGAGGATTCGTGCGGACAGGCGATGTCTGAGCTTGGAATGATTGCGGAGGAGGCTGCGGCTTTGGAAGGTCCGTCTCTTTGCTATGTCTTGTCTATCATGTCGCCTCATCGGACATTGTATTTGCAGCGGGTCGTCAGATTGAGCGTGATGAAGAGGATTTCGACAACAGTTCGTGCACATGGAGTTCGCGAGATGGCCGGCCATCCTCAACTCTTCAAGTCGATCGGTATCAAGGACCCGCGCTTTCACCGACTGCTATCGCGCGTCGTTCGTGCGCGATTGGTGTCTATCCTCGATGCTCGGCCTCTTCCTTCTCTGTCCTCATTTGGACCCCGTGCCGCGGACACCGTCGTCTCCGTCTCGTGAGCGCCACCTTCATTCGGACTGAACGCCCCGTACCCTCTCTCTCCCGAGCGTCATTGTTCCCTGTCCGGCGGCTTGCGAAGATCGCTCGCCGAGTCTCCCGTCGGCTGTCTCCTCGCGTCCGGACGTCTATGCGGAAGAAGAAGGCTCCCGTTTCTTCTGCCTCTGCCCATCGTTGTCGGAACACCGGGAGGGCGTCCCTGGTCCCCTTCGCATGTGCGCGCTTTGCGACATTCTGGCTGGATCGCCCGTGACCCCCCTGTCAGTGGGCGAGAGTGCGTGCTCCTTCGCGTCTCTCGACATCGGCTGTGTCGTGGATGCTCGATCGAGGTTCGATCTCGAGTGAGTTCTTCTCCGCCTCCTCGAACGCTCCTGGCTGACTTGTTGCTTTGCAGTTGCGCCTTGGCCCCCTGTGAGTGTCTTACCTGTACTGGGGTCGCGCCATCGCGTGGTGCGTTCGCGAGGTTTTGTTCGCCGCTCATGTGCGATCTGACATTCGCCTTTTTGTGCAGGACGCCATCCTCAACTCTTCAAGTCGATCTGCGCCTGTGGCGCGTGGCGTTTGTCTCCACGATGGACACCACGCCGGACAGCACCTGGCCATCTTCTCGGATTGGAGTCCTCGCCAGCTCCAGTCCGCTTGCAGAGCACTCCGCGAGCACTTCCCGACGACGTTTGGCTCCATTTGTCAAACCGCTGCTTTTTCGCCACGGATGAAGACTCAAACTGCGAAGGTTGGGTAAGTCGTTCGCGGCTGTTTTGTGGGGCGGCTTTGAGCTCAGATCGTCTAGGGTCCATCCAACCTCGTGACTTTTTCGCAACGAGCGGATCGTTCTCTCGCACGAGGACTGGTATCATGGACATATCAGTCTCGCCAGCTCGATATCGCGTGAGCGAGCGCGGCTGCCCGCAAACCCTACGAACTTGTCTGTAGATAGTTTAGTGCGCTGTCGCAGCTGAGATGTGTCGTTCCGGGTATTTTAGGACAGGGTAGGTAGCCTTAAAACGACGATCAGCTGTATCTTGTACCCGCGCGCCTTGACTGCACTGCCCCGTGTATCTTCGTTCCGAACTCCCACCATCTGCGCGCGCGCGTCCCCCACAACTTAGAAACGCTCCTCTCTGCAGTACCCTACACCACGCCACCCCATACTATGCCACCCCACACTGCGCTACTCTACACTGCGCTACCCCACACTGCACCACCCCACACTGCCCGAGTCAAGGGCTTGTCACGGTCGGTTTCCCCGTGTGCCAAAACAGGAACGACGCGACGCGAGATTACGATCTGCGGTCCCGAGATGCGCGCGGCCCCGAGAGGCAGCGACGGTGCGGGCGCAGCTGGCGGATACCGATCTGGAGCCTAAAAGCCAGGCACGGCGCGTCGACGGGCTTCTCTCTCGATCGCGTCGATGACAGCGACGTTGGACGCGAGCCCGCCGTGGGCTAGCGGAGGCTAGCGGGCCAGTGGACACCCCCCAAACTGATTGTTGCCTTGTGATCCCCCACGCGACGAGAAGTCGAACAACCACCACCAGCACCACCACCGCAGCCGCCCCGGACCCCCTGCTCGCCGTCGCCCGCGATGAGCAGACGACAGTCTCGTGTTTCCATCGATGCTCGGCAGAACGACACCCTCCTCGAGTTCGAGAACTGTGCGTGTTCCCAACGGGGTCTTCCCCGCCCTCCGTCACTCCGTCCATGCGATCTCACACTCATTCTCTCATGCCTTCTCAGTCAAGAAGAAATTCCTCCTTGCCAACAAGCACATCACCAAGTGAGTGTGGTCACCGCAGTTATATTGAACATTAATGCCGACTGTGGCTGGGCAATTAGGTTGAACTCGACTCTCAGCGCAAGAATCGAAGAACTGAACGCACAGATTTCCACTCTCTACGTCGAGAACCTCCGACTCCGTGCCTCAGAGATAGCGCTCACCTCGCAGCTGAAGAAGGAAAGGGAGAAGTCGAGAAAGGTCTTGGCAGATACCGAGTCCGCAGTGAGCATGCTCTTCATCTCTTCTCCCTGTTATATTGCCCCCTACACATGCCCCCGATCATTTGGGAGTGGTGTATGCTGCTCGATCTGCCACGAAGTGCTCGCAGTTTGTAGATTTCATGAACCGGGAGCAGTCGTGACGGGTTACCAAACCAATCGAGCGGGTATATGCATCACGTTTAGGGGTACACCCTCGCGGAAACCTTTGAACTTGATTCTGGCAGAGTACACGCTCTGCGAATGACGGTTTATTGACGTTTCCCCCCACTCCAGACGCATACGCTCATGAAACAGTTGGGGCTCATCCGGAAATCTTTCGGTGTCCCCCATGGCCGAACTAGCCCCGAGTCCCATCCACCACCTCCACGCGCAAGACGTCCAATTCCTGATCCCAACGTCTCTCCACCACCCAATCGTATAGCCCGTCCGCCGACAATCCCCGTTCTCGTGGAAGATGAGGAGCCCATTCAGTCGTCTCCGGAAGACATGGACCTGGATGATCTTCCGGAGTCCAGCCCCGCCCTGCCGAAGAAGCGCACTAAGGCCAAGTCTCGGTCGTCTACTACGAGCCGTCTTCCGATTCCCTTATCCAAGTCGCCGTCTCCACCCCCGGTCGAGGTGTTGCAATTCGAGTTCGACGAACAATTGGTTAAGACCGGGAAACGACGACCTTCTCGGAGACAGAGCGGCCTCCTGCCGGGAGCGAGCGTCTCGATCACGGCGGCGGTTGCAGATTGCCTCGATCGCGCCCCTAGTCCTGTTCCTGATTCACCCATACGGAGGGCGTTGGAAGAGGATGGTTTGGCGACGGCGGAGCGTGATGAAGACGAGATTGAGGCGATCCTGCAGAGTGTCAGTAAGCGGAAGAGCAGGAGAGAGAGCGACCGAGCACGCGAGTCTGATGCGGACATATACGCGGATATCCCCCGACCACGCGAACGCAAGAAGCGTGTTACGGAGCAACTTGCAGATGTCGGAGGGAGCAAGTCCAAGCTGAAGGACGTCACCAATGCCCAGGCGAGCCGCCCCACCCTGCCTTTGCTTGACACGATGTCTGGTGCGTTCAACAAACGTGAAACGTTCGCGGGTTCTCGTGTCTCACGCATTTCGCATGACACAGATCCCGAGCGGCAACGCACACCGGATGAAGATGCGCCCACATCCGCCACCAGTCTAGCGAGCACCTCTACCCGGAACTTCCTCTCCACGCCTGCCACAACCCCTGCGCCTGGTTCTAAGCCGGCGTCCTACCTGCCCACTCCGCGTTCCTCGAGTCCTGCGCCTCCATCTCAATCCGAGCCGGAGCCCTTGGCGACTGGTCGTGCACGCAGAGCACGGAGCAGCGTCAACTACGCGGAACCCAAACTCAACACGTAAGTCCCCTCTAACCCAATATTTTAACGTCTTGATAGCCAACATCTTCTGCTTTCAAACAGTAAGATGCGGAAGCCTGACCCCGTCCCAGCACCAACAAGCACGACGTCGAGACGCTCCTCGGCCTCTGCTTTAGCCGCCCCGGAGGAGCCCCTACCACTGTCTTCGCGCTCATCTTCATCGAACGGTGCGGATGCAGACGGCGAGCCTGCACCCGCCGGTACCGTGAGGCGCAAGAAATCTCGGGCGTATGTCCCTCCCGATGACGGCGAGGAGAGCGAGGGGACACAGGCCGATGCAGAGTTCGGCGGCCTTCGTACCGGTACATGGGGCAGCGTGGACGGCCGACGGCGCAGCGTGCATGCGTCGGGGGCACGCAGGGTCGAAGGCGACGACGCACGACGACACAGTATGGCTGTATAGCCCTCGTGTTTGGGCTGACCCCCCCCCCCACACACACACATGCAAACGCTCGATGAGCGGGTCGGGGTTACCTTCCGGGCCACCGGACCTGTCCCCATTTCCGATATCTCGACGCCCGAAGGCGTTGCACGCGATGGTGCTGAGCCTACCGTGCGGCGATCGGCGCGCCCGCAGCGGTGCGGTTATACATATGTTGATGATGACCTTATGATATGATATGTACCATGATGATCCGCGAGACCTCTCAGTTGCCATACTTACTTACGGCGTCCCTGCGCTCTGCGCTAGACATAATATTATTCTCGGTGTCTTGTTTAGTACGCAAGCGGAACGAACCAAGCTGTATCATATGTATCATAACTCTATTTCTCTCTTTCTGGTGAATATATTGTCGTCATGCTTTGGTGAATGAAAGCTTTCGGAATGGTCGTGGTCGGGACTACGGTCATGCGTGTGTTTTGAAGGCATTGCAATTTGCGACTCGTGAACGGCCTCGATCGAACATCGACGCCGGTCTCGGGTCGACGTCGCTTTGAAGGCCAAAAAGCCGTAGGTGGTGAGCCGCGGAGATTCATCTGCATCATTCTCAACAGCAGCCAAGCGCACCTATCCGGAATACAGCCCATGGCCATTCATTAGATGTTGTTTTATTTATTGGAGTTTCGACAGAATAAAACGTTACGCTAGAACATCGAGGAGGGTTTCGCTCCTGAACCCATATCAAACATGACGTCCGTGAGCAACGCCATTCTCGACCCCGACAGCACGCCAGGTGATGAGGGAAAGCTTTCCGCACACACCCTCGTATCGCCGTCCCGAATCTGCTGCACGTATCTATCGAATCTGTAACAGGATACAGTCGCGGCAGGTACTTTCCAATTTGGGTCAGCGATGCCCAACCAACGAATAACTAATACCGCGAGTACTCACTGGATCAAGATTCAGCGGGGCCCAATGGCCGTAATTCGCGACGCAGTCGGTGCGGCTACACCTGCGCTGCATCTCCGCATACGGCAGACCATCCCTGACATCCTCCTAGAGCGCGGTAATTCTCCGACTTGATTGCTCTGCGCCTAGGCCACGAAACCAATATATAAGTCACGGCGCTCATCCCAGTGATCAAAAATAGGCGAATCCGACTCACTAAAGCATCAGGAACACCGCCCGCTTCGGCACACCTTGTGGCGACGGACTTACGAGCGGACTCAATACCCATCGCACATGCATTCGAGACACCCTGCACACGCACCTAGCCCCGAACAATCTCGCTATGCCCACTTCGAGCCGTTCGATGGCGTGGTGCTCCCTCAATAGCTGGGAGCATGAGTCAGTCTGGGCGGAAAACAGTTAGCAAGGTGACCTCCAACGCCCCGGATCAGAACTTGCGTACTAGAACGGACATGGTGCATGCTACGTCTGGTGGTGGCAGAGCGGAAGAGGCGGACAGCCTGCACCGGAGGTGAAATAACCTGTGAAGAAAAAAGGACATCAGAGCGAACACATGCAATTTCCAAAGGGACATACCACGTCGGAGACAGACAACGGTGATATCATGGCGGCAAGACTTGCTCCGCAAAGAGAGACTCGGACTGGAGAGGTGTTACACTGTACGAAGGCGACCTGGGAAGGAGAGGGCGACATGGACGGGGCAGTGAGTACTGAGAGTCCGCTCGACCGTTTGCGCCGGCTTATATACTCGACTAGGAGGCGGCGCGCTGGGGTGCGGGTGCTTGGTTTCGGGTTATCCGGCTTCGCGTAACCGCCCTCCCTACTGCCCTGAACCATGCGACGTCGCACACACCCTGTTTCTAGGAAACCTGTTAAAAGTTACAAGCCACGCTATCCGGTCGTCGGCGTACCTGTTCCCGGCTATTCAGCATGCGGGCCGTCCCAGCAATTCTTCATCCGAGGGATGTGGTGCCCGCCCAATATCGCTTGTATGACGACCCTGTAGCCAAGGGCGTGAACCCGCTCATCGTCGCTTGTAATTTTCAGGGATGCTCGAAAACCCACCATGCCTGCAGTGCCCGGTGGCCCCAGTCCATCCAGCGAGCCAGGAAATCAGGTCATTACACTTGCTTCTGGCGATTTCTGCGTGGATGAGTATCAGCTATCCAACCAGATCCAGGTATCCGTACACTTGCAGGCCATATCTTCATGATCCTTTGCCAGACACGGAAAGCGCCCTTGCGCTCGATACTGACGGGTCACGGCAGACGCCAAGACGGCATCTCGCACCGAGTGTAATTCCGTGCATTGCGCACACGCGACAACTGTTTCAAGAGAGCGAACTTATCAACCGTCATCTTCTCGAGGGTAGGAGCAATATCGAACGCAACATACCTTCCATCTAGACTCGGCTCCCAATTTGCCCATCTCCGCCGCGGCGCGCGTTCAAACATGACTGTCGGCGCGCTTGAACGGCTGCCGGCAGGGTCCTTACTAAGTCGTCTGCGTCGTCTTGCTGGAACCTGCATTCCAACGACGATCGTGAGGACCTGATTCAAAGTCAGAATGACTGCTTCCGACGGCTCACGGTGCTTGTAGATTGGGGGACGCACTCGCTGGTCATCCAAGTTGGATGCTCAACGATGTGATTTCACCGAATGTTGTCGTTCTATCAGAGGTAGCATTCCTCCTGATTCAGCCGCTCTTCGGTTTCACAAGGCATGTCAAACATCCGGCACCAAGACGCGGTAGCTATCCTTCGCCGCGGGGGCCCGCTAGCCTGTGCACAAAGTTGCAGGCCTAACAAATCAGCCTGCTCATTCGCCTCCTGTAACCGCAACTCGCAGCATCACTAGACTGAAGACGCACCAGTATGTGCGACACGATTGAGCGAACCGTCGGGAGTCTTCATGCCGGAACGTCTCGAATATTCCCGGTACATTTCAGAACAGCCCGCGTCTCCGCTCCGGACGGAATGTGTCAGTCAGTGGCAACTGAAAATTTGCATTCGCATGATGCGCAGATGGACGCCGTGCTGTGCACTCAAGCGTCGCAGAGGGGTAATTGTAGTCACTCCGACGGGGCCCCGACTCGGACCGCAACAAGAGTAGAAAAATAGAACGAAAATAACGTACCATGCAATCCGTTCCCGCACTGTTTTTTGCCTCATCAGGGAGGGCGCCACCCATTCTCGCTTGAGAGGCAATCCGACCACATTCCTATACGCAGTGCGCCGTAAATATTGCTGTGGCGCCGTGTTTCCGCCAGCCTGGACGACGACTAGATGGCAAAGTCTCCTGTATCAACAACATTGAAGATCAGTAGCTCTTGATGCATTGCGACGGACGCACCAGAGTATCGGGCACCTTGTCTGCCTCCGTGCGGGACGCGGGACCTGTAACTTGGTACACAACGTAAACATATCTAGGGCCCAATTTCGCTTACTGTCACGGGCGTGTGAGTTAAGGATTCGAGTTACGCGAGGGTACGATCTCGCTTGAACCAGCTTGGCAACGCGATTCGAAGCTCAGGCCTCAGGGTTGGCTGATCTGCGATCCGTGCATGACATACGAGTACAGAGATCCTCCCCGGACGTACCGAGATTAGCTCGTCTAATTTTGACCTCGCTGCACAACTTGCCGCGGGTAGGGTGGTCATTGCAGGATGCTGACGTCACTCGTGTTACTTAGCGACCTGCAGACGCGCTTCGGAAGGACTCACCCAAGAGGCTGGATGACCGCTTTAAGCAGGCGTGTTCTTCAGTGCTGCACGGAGACGGTGCCAAATGCTGAAAGGACCTACAATGCAAAGAGGCTGGACAAGGACGTGCGCCTGCAAGATAGAATCATTAGCAGGGAGCACAAGCCCTCGTCAGCTCAATATCAACGCGAACCGACCTTAGCGAGGGTCTGCGGCCACACACGCAACCCTGATTGTAAATAACAACCCTGACATTCGTTTAACCTTGTTGATTAGGATATCACGGTCTGGCCTCGTTTTTTCCAGCGCCATCGGTCGGCAGGCCACCGAGCGGTGCTTGGTTTCCAGGTGGTGGGACCTCCGACCTGCACGTCGTATGGGTGCGTCCGTGCCTGCAGCTTAGCAGCTACCCAAAGTCAGTCCGGCAACCAAATACAGATCTAGATTCCAGGGCTGGCTTATCCGCATGCCGCACGGGCAAAAAATGCAGCAAAGTGAATAATATTGCTCACCTTCATTGCGAGCCCGGATCCACATACCAGGAGCAGCCTCAACGCCAATATGAAACATGAAAACCATGACCGACGTACCTAGCATAACCTACACATGCATAGATACCCACCCAAGGCTGATCTCCAGCTCTAGACGAACACACATATTGAGGGATTCCGGTAGCGCGACGTGTCTGCATGACAAAAATGTGAACAAACCATTCATATAATTGTGCACTCTAAAGCTCCAACGTCTACCCTCCTATCATCTACAAGTTACCTCGCCTCTCATTCATACGCACGCGCGACAGCATGCCTCCCATCCGTGAACGTTCCAGAGCGTCACCGCACATGTGCGGCCACGACCGAGCGTACTCGACCGGCCTCGCAAAGCTCAAGGCCGCCCTTCGAGGAAGAATGACAGGGAGACTGAGTACGTACCAATCGAGCACGCACTCAGGCTCGTCGCGATGCAACGCGGACTCACGGAAACGGCAGGACAACTCACCGGAAACCAAAAGGCGAGGATGCACTGGTCGAAAAAAGGATATGCGCTGGGCGTTGTTGTCCGCAGCGGCCACCACTTGCGCTCATGGCCGACATACGCCAACATACCCTTCGCAGACCCAAGCGCGATCCCCGGCGGCCAGCCCACCATCCGCTTCCTCCTCGCGCTCTGGGACGTCGGCATCCTGCGCTTTGAGCCTGCGACCGCCGAGGACATCGACCTCGCCCGTCGCAACCCAGATGCTGTCCTCCCGGGCACACCGCCTGCGCTCCCTGCTCCCTTTTGTTGGGGCCCGTTCGGGCGGAACGACATTGGCCTCGGTCGCCTCCGTCCAAAGACGAATCCGCTCGGCTTGCCACTGAGGCGCCCGAAGAACGGCCCAAAGACCGCAAAACTCTTGCTAGACTCGGACGTTGATGATGACGAGGTTGCCGAGACAGAGGCGGGGGAGATCTAGCAAGCACGAGGAGGGTCGAGCAGCGGTGTGCGGCGTAGCAAATTAGATATTGCTCAGTTGCTGGCGACGAGCGATGCGAGAAATTTTCCGACATAAAGGGTGCAAGCGAGGCTGATAGTGGGCCATGCACGCGCATACAGCAGCGGTGGCCGCCGCGAATGGTGAGACCGGGGGTGCGGACATGGTGGTCGAGAGCAAGCGGGAAACAAGTGCGACGCGAGAGCTCCGTTCCCAGAATGGCAGGCGCGAGCGCTTCGGGCTTGGTGGCGCAGCGCGCTGTCCCTGGCGCCTCGGCAGGCGATTGTTTCTTGCCTCCGTCCCTTCGCACTCGACATTCATCTCCGGCAGATTGGTCTGTGAAACCCCTCGGATAAACAATTCCTGGATGTCGCAGGTATGCGAGAATGACTGGTACGTACCTATCAGCCCTGATTTTCGCATGCTTGACACCTTGTCAGGGTGCCTCAAGTAAGTATCCAGGTCGCTGCAACTCATGAGCGCAGCTGTTCAAGTTTCCAGGCGTTGTTCGCGATCGGATACCCCTGCGATACATGATATGATGTTTATGGTTGCGTTGTGATTGTAAGCTGTATTTTTCAGATGTTGGGTGTCCGCAGGACTGTTAGAAGTTGTGTTTGCGCAAATCTAGCTCGCCCGATTGCTGATAAGAATTGATCCTGAGTAAACTAAGCCTCAAGGTGTTACGTGAAAGGCGTTGATATATTGAAATTGAGCAATAAATTGACAGGGAGAGTGCTGCGCATTGCATTAGTTCTGATCCTTTCATCCGGTCATTGTGCATGTGTCCTGAACATATTCTGAAGCTTCCAAATATTGTGGGCGGCCACTTGCTGCACACATGAAACAAAAGATTTGCGATCGGCTACAAAATGTACAGGTACAAACCATAGCAACGTGCAGGCGAGACTCCGCCTGCCTGCCAGTGCAGCAGATCAACCCTGGATATTATGGCATGTTCCCAAATGTTAGGCTGGCCGATGTCAGAGAGAATGACAGCGACTTACCACATTTTCACCCTCTGGATGCACATCTAGAGTGTCCTCCGTCCTCCACCATCTTTCCCCACCCTGTCGTCCCCAACCCCTCTCTCTCATCCACCCACCCTGGATCCTTATCCTGACATAGCGCAGCCCTCACCCCTCCGAATCGTCCCACAGTCCATCCCTCACCCACTGCAGGCCTGTCAAATACATCCTCATCCGCCACCTGCATTCACCCGTTGGACCCAGTCAATACCAGCATGCCTCGCGCTGTGTCGGACGGCGTGTAGACCATCAGATGCTCTAACAGATGCGATCGAGGTGAGTCGGACCCAAGCCGGCTGCCGTACCAGTGAATTTGGCAACCATTGGATGTGTGCTTACCAGGCTGACTTGAATTGAATTTGTTCAAGGTTGTGAGGGCACAAAAATGAAGCCAGGAAAGCGACGAAGTTGTTTGCTGGATGGAGCTGCATCAGCTGGCCATTCGACGAGGTGCATCCTGGTGCGTCCCGTTCAAGCCGTTCTCGAGCGCTTGACTGATCAGTTGTCGGCAGTTTGCGGCTGACGTCCCAGTACGCTCTCCAGCCTGCACCGCTCTCTCCTTGCTGCCGTTCGTCATCCCGCCATGGTCTGTCGGCGTCCAAGTCCTGCACGCGCGAGCCACCCAAGACGACTTCGTGCAGCATCGCCCCGTTAAGTATCAAATGTCGGCAGGATCTTCGGAGTCGGTTGGAGCGTGGCGCGGCTGTTGGGCCCGGTGTCCCCGCACTTTGAGCCGCCCATGGCGTTTTGCATGGGTATATGCGCCGGTAAGTATCTCATAAAAGCGTGCTCAAGCACGATTACTGATCTGGATCATTCAACAGCGCCTGTCCGACGTCGAGTCCTGCGGAGAGGCGGAGACAGCAACGTAGCCGACGTCCGCACTGGCGAGTTGGGAGGGCGGTGCATCCACAAGTCCTTCGCATGCCGCCCACAGGCACTACTCTCGCGACGCGAAACTTGGGATCCAACGCACCCGCAAACTCGTTCGTTCCCCAAGTCCTCGATCGCGTGATCGGACGACAGCTCGCGATCCCCCGCCCTCCCTCTCGGACTTGTCCGGAGTCCTCTCCTGGCTCTTCCGCTGTCCTGGTCCATTTGGGGAGAGAGTGCCGGTGCGTCGACAGTCGAGCGTGCCCAAGCTCTCCTCGCGTCTCTGCTCCTTCCGCGTCTCTGAGGCTCGTGCTCCGTCCCACTTCCGGCCCGCCCGAAGATTGCTCTCCGACTGTCCCTCTTCGCTTGCCACCACGCCCACCGACAGTCCACATGCAGGACGAAAATTAGGTGCGTCTCTGTGACTTTATGCTACCACTCTGATTTTGAACGCATCTTCACAGGCATCTGTGTTTCGAGAGTGAGAATCTCAAGGATGCCGGTTACAAGTCACGACGAGCGACTCACGCACCGCCATCCTCAACTCTTCAAGTCGATCGCACGGTGGAGGCCGACTTGGCATCCATGCGCGAACTCGCCCTATGCTGCGACTATGCACCGGTAAGTGTGTTTCCAGCACGACTGCAGGTGCATGAACTCATTTTCCTTGTCTAGTGCCTCACATTTGGATACAGGAAGTTGGACGGCCGGCTGTTTTCGTTTTCGCGGGTTGCGCGCCAAGAGGGCTACTCAAGTAGCGACGGCCGGAGTCCCTCCAGTCTCGAGCCGGGACGCGACTTGGCAGCCAACCCACTTGCAAGCTCCTCCCCCAGCAATGTGCGCGTGACTGGATGACAGTTCGCGATCCCCCGCCAGACGTCTCGGGCATGTCCGGAGCGCCTTCTGCCGGTCCTGGCTCTCTTGCTGTCGAGTTTGCGGGCAGTCGAGCTGTCGAACAGCTCGGTGACTGCGAGTGCGTCTGGCCTTGTCCAACGCTCCTCCGCCCGCCTCTCTTTCCCCTCCGGCTTCCCGGGTCCGTTCTCCGTCCCGGTTCCGGCCCGCCTTCGTCCCGGCGCCGATGCTTCCTACCGTGTTCTGCTGCAGTCGGAAGCTTGCTCTCCGACTCCCCCTCCGCCTTCTTCCCCTCACTCTTCGACGGCGGGCACACAGGACGAACCTCAGGTTTGTATTGTCTCTTCTTCCTGATCCTGAGCACATCTTTTGCAGGCGTCCATAATGGCTCGGTCCGGACTCGGCCGCGACGGGAGGTTGAGGATGTGCGCGGACACACGGCGTCGGTCGAGTCTGGACTCACCGCGCGGGGCGCGGCGGTCTCTGTAGGTTCGTCCTCTGTCCGTGTCTCATCTCTGTTATCGTCTGACCGGAGACGATGTTTGCAGCGCGTCGTCATATTGAGCATGCCCAAGAGCTCCGGGAAAACGGCTACGACGGCATCCATGTCCCACGCCTGCGAATTTCGCGGGATGCCCGGCCATCCTCAACTCTTCAAGTCGATCGGTATCATGGTTCTTCGCTTCTGTGGACCATATCGCTGGCATGCGATCGTCTTCGATCGTCGCTGCCCAATCTGCTATGCTCGCTTGGGCGTGTCGATGCAGACGGTGCGCGCCACCTCTCCAACTATCCGCTCAGTCCCATTCGGATGCCTTAGGTCTGCAAGCTTCACGAGATATCAGTTCATCCGCGACTCTTCAAGTCGATCGGTATCAAGGTCACTCGCTTCCGTGGATGGACCGCTCCAGGATGTCGTTGGCGCGCGATCGTCTCTGCTGGCTCCGCCGTTCTCGCTTGTACGCCGCGCTGCGCGACACTTCTCCAACTGTCCCTTTGGTCCATTCGGAGTGAGCATGTCTTACGCGCTCTCTCCCACCGTTTAGCGTCCGGCATGCACGCTTCCTGACGCGTCGACTCCCGGTCGGAAGAAGATTACTTTCCGACTCTCCCGATTTGTTCGCCACCTCGTCCGTCGTCGGCAGGCACTCAGGACAAACGTTATGTCTGTTTGTACTGTTGTTATGATATGTCTTCGATTGATTCTGAACGCATGTTTTGCAGGGGTGTGTCTCTCGGATGCAATGGCTCGGCCAGTCAGCGACAGGAGCCTGAGGTCGTAATTGAGGATTCGTGCGGACAGGCGATGTCTGAGCTTGGAATGATTGCGGAGGAGGCTGCGGCTTTGGAAGGTCCGTCTCTTTGCTATGTCTTGTCTATCATGTCGCCTCATCGGACATTGTATTTGCAGCGGGTCGTCAGATTGAGCGTGATGAAGAGGATTTCGACAACAGTTCGTGCACATGGAGTTCGCGAGATGGCCGGCCATCCTCAACTCTTCAAGTCGATCGGTATCAAGGACCCGCGCTTTCACCGACTGCTATCGCGCGTCGTTCGTGCGCGATTGGTGTCTATCCTCGATGCTCGGCCTCTTCCTTCTCTGTCCTCATTTGGACCCCGTGCCGCGGACACCGTCGTCTCCGTCTCGTGAGCGCCACCTTCATTCGGACTGAACGCCCCGTACCCTCTCTCTCCCGAGCGTCATTGTTCCCTGTCCGGCGGCTTGCGAAGATCGCTCGCCGAGTCTCCCGTCGGCTGTCTCCTCGCGTCCGGACGTCTATGCGGAAGAAGAAGGCTCCCGTTTCTTCTGCCTCTGCCCATCGTTGTCGGAACACCGGGAGGGCGTCCCTGGTCCCCTTCGCATGTGCGCGCTTTGCGACATTCTGGCTGGATCGCCCGTGACCCCCCTGTCAGTGGGCGAGAGTGCGTGCTCCTTCGCGTCTCTCGACATCGGCTGTGTCGTGGATGCTCGATCGAGGTTCGATCTCGAGTGAGTTCTTCTCCGCCTCCTCGAACGCTCCTGGCTGACTTGTTGCTTTGCAGTTGCGCCTTGGCCCCCTGTGAGTGTCTTACCTGTACTGGGGTCGCGCCATCGCGTGGTGCGTTCGCGAGGTTTTGTTCGCCGCTCATGTGCGATCTGACATTCGCCTTTTTGTGCAGGACGCCATCCTCAACTCTTCAAGTCGATCTGCGCCTGTGGCGCGTGGCGTTTGTCTCCACGATGGACACCACGCCGGACAGCACCTGGCCATCTTCTCGGATTGGAGTCCTCGCCAGCTCCAGTCCGCTTGCAGAGCACTCCGCGAGCACTTCCCGACGACGTTTGGCTCCATTTGTCAAACCGCTGCTTTTTCGCCACGGATGAAGACTCAAACTGCGAAGGTTGGGTAAGTCGTTCGCGGCTGTTTTGTGGGGCGGCTTTGAGCTCAGATCGTCTAGGGTCCATCCAACCTCGTGACTTTTTCGCAACGAGCGGATCGTTCTCTCGCACGAGGACTGGTATCATGGACATATCAGTCTCGCCAGCTCGATATCGCGTGAGCGAGCGCGGCTGCCCGCAAACCCTACGAACTTGTCTGTAGATAGTTTAGTGCGCTGTCGCAGCTGAGATGTGTCGTTCCGGGTATTTTAGGACAGGGTAGGTAGCCTTAAAACGACGATCAGCTGTATCTTGTACCCGCGCGCCTTGACTGCACTGCCCCGTGTATCTTCGTTCCGAACTCCCACCATCTGCGCGCGCGCGTCCCCCACAACTTAGAAACGCTCCTCTCTGCAGTACCCTACACCACGCCACCCCATACTATGCCACCCCACACTGCGCTACTCTACACTGCGCTACCCCACACTGCACCACCCCACACTGCCCGAGTCAAGGGCTTGTCACGGTCGGTTTCCCCGTGTGCCAAAACAGGAACGACGCGACGCGAGATTACGATCTGCGGTCCCGAGATGCGCGCGGCCCCGAGAGGCAGCGACGGTGCGGGCGCAGCTGGCGGATACCGATCTGGAGCCTAAAAGCCAGGCACGGCGCGTCGACGGGCTTCTCTCTCGATCGCGTCGATGACAGCGACGTTGGACGCGAGCCCGCCGTGGGCTAGCGGAGGCTAGCGGGCCAGTGGACACCCCCCAAACTGATTGTTGCCTTGTGATCCCCCACGCGACGAGAAGTCGAACAACCACCACCAGCACCACCACCGCAGCCGCCCCGGACCCCCTGCTCGCCGTCGCCCGCGATGAGCAGACGACAGTCTCGTGTTTCCATCGATGCTCGGCAGAACGACACCCTCCTCGAGTTCGAGAACTGTGCGTGTTCCCAACGGGGTCTTCCCCGCCCTCCGTCACTCCGTCCATGCGATCTCACACTCATTCTCTCATGCCTTCTCAGTCAAGAAGAAATTCCTCCTTGCCAACAAGCACATCACCAAGTGAGTGTGGTCACCGCAGTTATATTGAACATTAATGCCGACTGTGGCTGGGCAATTAGGTTGAACTCGACTCTCAGCGCAAGAATCGAAGAACTGAACGCACAGATTTCCACTCTCTACGTCGAGAACCTCCGACTCCGTGCCTCAGAGATAGCGCTCACCTCGCAGCTGAAGAAGGAAAGGGAGAAGTCGAGAAAGGTCTTGGCAGATACCGAGTCCGCAGTGAGCATGCTCTTCATCTCTTCTCCCTGTTATATTGTCCCCTACACATGCCCCCGATCATTTGGGAGTGGTGTATGCTGCTCCATCTGCCACGAAATGCTCGCAGTTTGTAGATTTCATGGACCGGGAGCAGTCGTGACGGGTTACCAAACCAATCGAGCGGGTATATGCATCACGTTTAGGGGTACACCCTCGCGGAAACCTTTGAACTTGATTCTGGCAGAGTACACGCTCTGCGAATGACGGTTTATTGACGTTTCCCCCCACTCCAGACGCATACGCTCATGAAACAGCTGGGGCTCATCCGGAAATCTTTCGGTGTTCCCCATGGCCGAACTAGCCCCGAGTCCCATCCACCACCTCCACGCGCAAGACGTCCAATTCCTGATCCCAACGTCTCTCCACCACCCAATCGTATAGCTCGTCCGCCGACAATCCCCGTTCTCGTGGAAGATGAGGAGCCCATTCAGTCGTCTCCGGAAGACATGGACCTGGATGATCTTCCGGAGTCCAGCCCCGCCCTGCCGAAGAAGCGCACTAAGGCCAAGTCTCGGTCGTCTACTACGAGCCGTCTTCCGATTCCCTTATCCAAGTCGCCGTCTCCACCCCCGGTCGAGGTGTTGCAATTCGAGTTCGACGAACAATTGGTTAAGACCGGGAAACGACGACCTTCTCGGAGACAGAGCGGCCTCCTGCCGGGAGCGAGCGTCTCGATCACGGCGGCGGTTGCAGATTGCCTCGATCGCGCCCCTAGTCCTGTTCCTGATTCACCCATACGGAGGGCGTTGGAAGAGGATGATTTGGCGAGGGCGGAGCGTGATGAAGACGAGATTGAGGCGATCCTGCAGAGTGTCAGTAAGCGGAAGAGCAGGAAGGAGAGCGACCGAGCACGCGAGTCTGATGCGGACATATACGCGGATATCCCCCGACCACGCGAACGCAAGAAGCGTGTTACGGAGCAACTTGCAGATGTCGGAGGGAGCAAGTCCAAGCTGAAGGACGTCACCAATGCCCAGGCGAGCCGCCCCACCCTGCCTTTGCTTGACACGATGTCTGGTGCGTTCAACAAACGTGAAACGTTCGCGGGTTCTCGTGTCTCACGCATTTCGCATGACACAGATCCCGAGCGGCAACGCACACCGGATGAAGATGCGCCCACATCCGCCACCAGTCTAGCGAGCACCTCTACCCGGAACTTCCTCTCCACGCCTGCCACAACCCCTGCGCCTGGTTCTAAGCCGGCGTCCTACCTGCCCACTCCGCGTTCCTCGAGTCCTGCGCCTCCATCTCAATCCGAGCCGGAGCCCTTGGCGACTGGTCGTGCACGCAGAGCACGGAGCAGCGTCAACTACGCGGAACCCAAACTCAACACGTAAGTCCCCTCCAATCCAACCTTTCAACGTCTTGATAGCTAACATCACATCTTCTGCTTTCAAACAGTAAGATGCGGAAGCCTGACCCCGTCCCAGCACCAACAAGCACGACGTCGAGACACTCCTCGGCCTCTACTTTAGCCGCCCCGGAGGAGCCCCTACCACTGTCTTCGCGCTCATCTTCATCGAACGGTGCGGATGCAGACGGCGAGCCTGCACCCGCCGGTACCGTGAGGCGCAAGAAATCTCGGGCGTATGTCCCTCCCGATGACGGCGAGGAGAGCGAGGGGACACAGGCCGATGCAGAGTTCGGCGGTCTTCATACCGGTACATGGGGCAGCGTGGACGGCCGACGGCGCAGCGTGCATGCGTCGGGGGCACGCAGGGTCGAAGGCGACGACGCACGACGACACAGTATGGCTGTATAGCCCTCGTGTTTGGGCTGACCCCCCCCCCACACACACACATGCAAACGCTCGATGAGCGGGTCGGGGTTACCTTCCGGGCCACCGGACCTGTCCCCATTTCCGATATCTCGACGCCCGAAGGCGTTGCACGCGATGGCGCTGAGCCTACCGTGCGGCGATCGGCGCGCCCGCAGCGGTGCGGTTATGCATATGTTGATGATGACCTTATGATATGATATGTACCATGATGATCCGCGAGACCTCTCAGTTGCCATACTTACTTACGGCGTCCCTGCGCTCTGCGCTAGACATAATATTATTCTCGGTGTCTTGTTTAGTACGCAAGCGGAACGAACCAAGCTGTATCATATGTATCATAACTCTATTTTTTCTGGTGAATATATAGTTGTTATGCTTTGGTCCATAAACGCTTTTTTAATGCGTACACCTCAATACTGTGGGCCGTAGCTGTAATACAACTACATAATGTAATGCATTTGGATTGGACCAGGGAACTGGCCCCTGGGACAACAATTTACTTGACGTCATTACGTAATGCGTAGGATGAGCGGTCCGAGAATGGCAGCTTTGACGCCCAATGCATCTTGTCTCGAACCAGGCTCGAACTTGAACTACCGTGGCTTGGCCGCAACCACCTGCGGCTCACTTGCTCCTTGATTCTTGGTTATACTTTTGCTATATTACTGCTTTGCACTTGGCTATACTAAATTTGCGACTATGGAGGCGGCATCATCCTCCTATTCGATTGTCTCCGCCCCAGAAATCAGGCTCGACGAACTCGTTACCTGGCGCCATGCCAACTTCACCGCTCTGCCGGAAGAACTCTGTCCACCATCACGGCCCTCATCTCCGACCTCAGATGACCGGGTTTCGGCGCTGAGGAATCGGATGAGCAGTCTCGTCAACCTCGCAGGCGGCGACCCGACGAATCCGAAGTGGGGGAACCTCTCGCGCTTCACGCGTCTCGGGTGCACGAGTAGAGGATACATGCCAATGGAGAGCGGCATGCGGATAGCGGACGGGCGGAAGGTGAGCGTGGGGAAGGGGTTCAAGTGGGAGCTGCCGGAGACGGAGGAAGAGTGGGCGGCGTACGAGCGGAGGTGGGAGGAGGCTGTGGCTGAGGAGGCGAAGAAGAAGGCAAGGGCGAACGGTGCGGCGAAGGCGTCCAAGACGTCGAAGTACTTCAAGTCTTCGGTGGAGCCGGATGTACCGCCGCGTCCTAGCAGCAAGGCGGAAGTGATCCGAGAGAAGGTAGAGCGGTGGCAAGCACAAGTGGTCAGCGTGGTGGCCGTTGGAGACGTGCCCACATCGCAAGAGATGACCGAGTCGCCGCTGGCAATTCGTCCGGAAAAGGTTAAGGCGAAGGAGAAGGGGGGGAAGGTTCAGGCCTCGCTAGGTTTCCCTGTCGTGAAACGAGCAAGCACCTCGTCTGGGAAAGGAGGCAACAGCGCTTCTTCCAAGCCAAAAGTGTCTCAGACGGCTCGTGTACCCACACCTCCTAGCGATGAACCAATGCCACCCGCCCCAAAGGAGCCATTAGAGCCGATGGCCCGTGATATCCCGGAACCTCCTCCAGAAACGTCCGAACAAGCTGTCGTCGCTCAGATCACAGAAGTCCCAGAGCTGGTGAGTGCAGGATCTGCTTCCTAGATGAAATCATCGCTAATATATCGCCTAGTCCTTCCTCCCACCCTCTTTCCCGTCTCAGTTGCAGACATCGACGCCTCCCCTGAATGACAAGCGTCGTAAACCACAACCTATTGCCCCATGCTCTCCCCCTCCGACCTCTCCGTTGTCGGAGAAAACTTTTGACGCAGCTAGACCCAGACTCCAGGATGCACAGCAGGCGTCTTCAAACCAGTCGCTCGTATCACCCATACGGCAACCTCAGAAACGTGGCCGCAATGAGAGTGTATCCCCGGACCGCATGGATATTTCACAACCACCGACCGCCACACGGAGCCCTCTCACCAAAAGGCCGCGCACCGATATGTCACCACAAGCTGCGGTACAGGAGCCGGCTTCAAGCGGTTCAGCACCTGCACCGCCTTCGACGCCCCCTCCCATGTCCTCCTTACCAACTGCGCCTGTGACACCGGTGTCACGCCACAAGGGCCTGGGCAACGCGAAGGGCATTCCAGTGCCAACCACTCCGGATACAAACCCCTTGCCGACCCTCACCGATTTGTTAGCCACATCGAGACGCTCGAAGCCTCGCCCGCGGCCGCCATCGCGCAAGGGCACGCCGCACAGCAGGGCGAGATCGCGGGAGTCAGACGAGGCTCTCGATGAGGAGATGGACCTTCCGGCCCTGGCGGAGGACGAGCGGGAGCCGTCTCCCACGAAGACGTATTTCTCGTCTCCTGCTTCGGGTTCGTCGGGATCTCCCGGCTCGGTCGCGCAGCGCGCTGCCTCGCCCGTCTCCCCCCTGGGCTTCACACAGCACCCGAGCGCGTTCGCCCCCCGGTTCGTCTCCTCGCAGCGGCCGCTGCCGCTGCCGCTGGGCGACGGCGAGGACGACCCGTTCCTCGCCGCGCCTGTTCGGGTTGGACTCCAGGTACAGGCGCAGGCCGACGGCGGTCTCATGCGGGACAGCAGCGGCTTCTTCGGCATGGGCTACAGCTCGCAGTTCGACGTGGAGGGGCATGTCGAGCAGGTCAGCGAGCTGCTCAGCCACGATGTGGACTTCGACGGCTGGCTGCGCGACCCGGACGAGGACGAGGCGGCGCACGGCCAGGACCAGGACATGTCGGCAGCGGCGCAGGGGCCCAGCCAGGACGCTTGCGCCGTTAGTACGCAGCAGTGACGACATTCCGCGGGCTTGCTTGCTTCGGGTTCGGGTTGTGAGGTTACGCTCGGCGCACGGGGCGCGGGATGTTTGGCTTACGGACGCAGCGTAATTCGGCTTAGGCTTGTGTTGTACTGTACGCACGAGGTGTGAAATCCTGCCACAATCTATATGTCACGAATCTTGTTTGCTGGCCGGGCGGAGTTGGAGCCTAAGTACTTGCAGCGACGACGTCGCACCTGGCGAAGTTCGCTCGAGGGCCGGCTGGCGCGCTTATCGGCCAGCGGTCTTGCCAGAATCGCGCACGCTTCCTTTGATAAGGTTCTTGACCGAAAACAATCTGATGATTGGCATCGAAGAAGGATGTATGCATCCGCAGGGTGTTGGACACTTAAACAGTTGGGGGTGTCGTAGACAGACAGTTACATGAAGTTGTGCGCGTGGATGGCCTCATGGTGGTCAGTCGAACCCAGGTCTCGACTGTCGGCCGAAAGAAATCCCTCCCAGCTTCGACTGTTCGCCGGAGGTGCTGACGAACGCACATGAAACGTCCGGCAGCCCTGCTATCATCGAGCGACGAGTTCCGCGGAGCACGGAAGTATGGGTGCACAAAATCAAATCCATAACCCCAACGGCCCTGCGGTTCATCCAGCGTCGGGAACAGTGTATGGCGTTGATTTTGACATTTTGTGGGACACGGCCGTGCCCGGCTACCGGGGACCCACACGCCCCTCCGACGAACCACTCCGGCATTCACTCTCAAACACGCCGGGGTGTAGTCCAGAGCAACGAGGGCACTATTCGGGGAAACACCTGTGCGACAGCATGTGAAACGTTGGTTAGCGGGTGGGCTCGGCTACGTATTTACTTACCGGAGAAGCACGTATAATGGATTTGCGCGGATAACAATTGACTTCGACCTACCTCCTTTGGGGTTGTGGACGTCCGCGTGTGCCACTTGTTGAGGGCAGTTGGGCTGGCGGTCCCCCGCGTGACCCCCGGAGGTGCAATAAGCAAGCCACACTGCAGAATAAGCTCGAAGAAGCCGTACCAGAACCACCCATCAGTTCTTGCACCTCGCTCCATCCCGGTGGAGGTGTAGTGTGTGTACTGCTGCATAGCTGCCTCAAACAAACTCGCTTGCCACCAGTGTGACCGCTCAGGAACTGAGAGCACCGGACGTGTGCTGTATATTGGGATTGTAGCAGTGTTACATGAGAGCAACCAACTCGAACGCGTTGACCGCCCGAAGTTCGCCCGATTCGTATGCGCCATCCGTATTCGAGGTTTGACGAGGCCCGTAAGGGATGCCGCCGGTCCATAGGTCGCTCGAGGCTGTGTCGGCGTCACATGGGCGGGGTGCATACCTACAAGCGAACGAAAAAAGTATCACGGAGTACAGATTACGGGCGACCCTTGAGCGCGGCAGGAAACCAGCCCGCCCACGGACCAATAGTAGGCGTAGTCCGAGACTCCGAATGTGGGCGCACCATGATGCGGACCAACGGGCTGTCGCGGGGAGGCTTCAACCGAACGTCACTCGCTTCTTGGGTTTGGCCCCGCTGTTTTCTGCAAGCTTCTCGCCGGAGGTCTTGACGGTGTGGTGTTGCGCGTTTGGCTCGTCGGAGCCATTGGCCTTCCTTCGCAATTTAGCCTTCTCCCGCTTTGCGTGTGCGGCCTGCTGAGCGACTGCTGCCTTTGCGCGCTCCTGTATCACGGTTTGCAACAGGTGATCAGGATGGATGGATGGGGTTCATTTGTGGAGGATCTATCACCCACCAGTCTCCCCTTCGTCTTCTGTGCGGATGAGCGCTCTCCTTGTTCTGGATTCGTTCTGGCAGATGCCTGGTACACGTGAGTCAGCACTCGTCACGTTGGGTATGTCATGCACGTTTGCCACTTCTCGAGCTCCCAAAGCTCCGGCGGGGTAACCCACGGAGTAAGCCACTCGCCTTATCACGCCGTGTTTTGATCTTTGTCTGCGTCTTCTCCTCCACCACGTTGGAAACGCTTCTAGCCAAATCTATCGCAGCATCCTGTCAGGGGTGCAGGATGGTGAGGTATTCTGCCCGAGAACGGCGAGGATCGGGGGTAAACGTAAATGTTTGGGAGGATCGGGCTTACCTTATTATCCACAAATACTTTCTTCTTGGTTTGCCTACCCATCTGCAGGGTCGTGGATGTGCTGTGGTGGTGTAACGTGGGTCAGAGTCGTTTGCTGTCTATGGGCATCGTTGTTTTTGGCGGCGGAGGCTGGCTGAGGAAAACATAGCCCTGCGGTGGCTGTACTGCCTATGTGCCAATTTTGCCACGTGGCGGTTGCCCGATTGGGGAGGATTGCCGAGCTAGCGCCTGTCGGGAGGGTGGAATTGGGTGCATCGCGTCGCTTGCCACCTCCGTCCACCATCATCTCCTCCAGCGGGGTTGCCCAGTCCTGTCCAGCCCTCTTTTCCTGTGCTCATCATACTCCTGAGAAACTCAATGCCTTCGTTCAGCCTCTACGAGAGAGATGTTTGAGCTTGCCCGGGTCTCACTATATCCGAGTTGTTCGTAATCCACGCCACGGCGGTTCGTCCAGCGAAGCCGTGCTTCTCCTGCAAGGTCCGATGAACCCTCTTGGTCATGGTTTGTTCCAGCTATTCGTCGATTCTCTAGGATGGCTATGATGATGAAATATATATGCTGTGAGAACCCCTTTTTGAATCATCAATTCCCTCGCCGACTTTCAAGTGAGTTCCCGAGAATCCCGTTCGGACTGCCAGCTCGCATGCGCAGCCACAGACCTCTCTTCTTTTGCTAACACGCGTACCCCTAACAGAACTCTTGATTGAGATCTCGAGCATGACTTCATTTCCCACGTTATTACGGGCAGATTTGTGCGCCCTTCTCCGGAACAGCCTCCTCCGTCGGTCTTCGCAGCGTCACTCACCAATCAACAGGACATCTCAACTTCACGAAGCCGATTCGCGCCCCCGAAGATGAATTACTCTTAAGATTGCTGAGGTATTATCTTCGTCTCGGATATAAAACACGACTGAGCGAGAGCCTGCACTTCATCGAACCAAGTGTTCTACCCCTCCGCTCAGAGTACTCGCCACAACACATACTCGCCACAGCACCACTTTCGTCTCTTCGTGCCTCTCCGTATCTCTCCGTGCCTCTCCACACCCCTTTGAAACATAATGTGCTACCTTCGCCAGTCCGTGATTTTGCAGTCAACATCTATTGAAGCTCAACTAACATATCTTTCGCTTGTTTGTAGAGTCTGCTACGTCTACGAGAGTTGCGGACATGTATACCCTATGGTGAGCTTCTGGCTCCCGTCATCGCCCATGCCACCTGTCAGCGAACTAACTCTGACGTATGCTGTCCACTAGCCGGATCAACAGGTACAAAAGCCACGCCGTCCCCTTGGGACGTCAGACTGAACGCTTCTCGCCTTGTCGTACAGATAACCTGCGACAACCCCCGCTGCAAATTTAGCCCGGTGCACCCCAAGAACTGTCACGGCGCCAGCTGCAAACAGACTTGCAAGCAATTGTAAGCTTCTCCAATCTTCGCTGTGCCGCAGCAGCGCTGACCGTCATCGCGATACGTGTAGCCGCCAACACCCCCAGCAGTACTGTGAGTACCGTACCGGCGACTAGCTGTCCTTCCGGTCAACACTAATTGTGATCTTTGAACTCGGATAGCGCCCCAAATGGCCGGATACTGTCCGGGTTGTGCGAAGGGCTGGTAAACAATTCGCCACGGGGAAAAGCATACAGTACCGTCATCGTCTTGCGAGCCTCACATTGTCTTGTACTCCAAGCATCAACTTAGAATACCTGTCAGAAGCCTAATACTCTGTGGCGCTTCGCAGCTACACACATCTCTATCTTGTGCATCAGGCCATGTACTCCGCGCTTCCCTTGTCATATATACATATACATTTATCATCTGGCAGATCGCAGAGCATCCTTCCCGGCCCCACGCACCAAGCTTCTCCGGATCCGTAAATTGCCATCGTCATTGTCATTGTCATGCATATGTTCGCCAGCTGACCACCATGGGTCCTGACGGATATGCCGAGTATCAAGCTCCGCTCTCCGAGACTACCGTGTCTCAGACTTCGGGCATTGATGCTCCCTTAGCCACATCTGCTGCTTCCCCTTTGAGAAACATCTTGCTTCATCCCGTTTCTCGAGTACGCAGATCAAGGCCGCACACCCCGAAGCCCCTATGCGAATTCAAGCGCTTCTCTTCTGACTCGGATCCTCGCGGAGTTCTGCTCGATGGCGATCTCGGACAAGTGAGTAAGGCCGTCTCGTAAGTCAGCCCCTTCGACCTCTCTCACTTCTCGGCCACGTTCTGCTGCTGTGCAGATCTCGCACCAAGTCTTACTATCACGGCACGGAAATGCCTGCCTTGGCTTCCCGACGCGCTTCTTTTGCGGGGTATGGCTTTCCGGGCGCCGCGCGCGAGCCTGTCCGGGGAACGCGACGGTGTGGCGGTGACACTGCAGTGACACAACCTGCATCCCTTTCGCCATGTGGCACGTGCAGCTGGCTTTGCGCCCTGGATCATGCCAAACAGCAACTTCTTTCCCCATTAACATTAACGTTGACACCAGAAGCATAGTCAAGGGGCGCGCGACGCCCCGCAGCTACTGCTCTGTCCCTGCAGGTCACGCACGGCGAGCCCAAGCCCGCATCCACGCCATTGCGCATCGCCCCGGACGTCCTACTCGTGCGCACCGCATACGGACTCGGCCTCGTCGGCGACGGCCTTAGTCCCCTTCGCAGCGCACACGGAACGCTCTGGGGTGTACTCGCTTGTTGCGCGGCGGGCAGAGACGATAGGGGAGAAGCAAGCTGAGGTATGGGCTCGACTGACGGCGCTCGCGTGTTGCTGCGCCCGCCGCCCCCAGCTGAATATGATAGCAGGGCGGCGGTCGCGGGCGACGCCGGTGGTACGCTTCCGGTGCCGGTCGCGAGCTCCGGTGTCTCAGCCACGCACGGAGATATACTCGGGTACCCGGGTGTCTGAAGGGGGTGCTGTGGGGCTCGCGTTGCAAGCTTCAGATTGACGGCAACGACGCAAACGCGCCGAAGTCATGACCGACTTGTTACTTGGCGGCAGTTTGAGAGGACGGCAACGCTGCACTGTCTCCATCCTGGGTATGCGGCGAAGCCACTATTTTGGAGATGCGCTGGAATACAAACTGCGGTGCGATCCAGGCGGGAAGGCCTATCACCGTTATAGGTGCGAGGGAGACAACACGGGATGTCTGCAGGGGCTACCAGTCTACCATTGAGACAACCTGCAAGGTGTGCTCCTGGGTATGGCTGCATGACGGTTTCCGAGTTCGGAGATGGGGCGCGGAAGGACGATGAGGAGAACTCGCTGCACATCTCCTATCACAGGCGTGCCTGGCGAGAACCACGTTCTCAGATTCGGCCGTTTGCTGCATTGCCGAGATATCCGGGATGTTTTCCAGGCTCGAGCGGAATCGGGATCGAGTGGGGGTTGTGAATTCGCCCCTCGTGAATTCGGAATTCGCGTAGTAGACCTTCACAGACCCAAAATCTTTTGTGTGGTCTGTGGTTAGATCTCGCACTGACCACACCGCACCTTGGATGTACAGAGATGCCCCAGGCCACAGGCAGTAGGTATCGGCTAGAAGCTGGAATCTCTAGGTCATGGATAGGAGCAAAGTGGGCGGACGGCGCACTCACGGACTCTTCTCAGACCCCACAGACATCCACGTACCCTGGCGCAGCCTTTTCGGAGGTGATCATCAACGTCTTCTTCGTGGGATACATATTTCCAGGTAGGTGGATGACGCCTTGTCCTCACTGCCTCATAGGTCGGCAACCAGTGTTCTTCGTGAGAATGACGGCGGCCTCACAAATTATGCTCGTGTGCCCACTGGACTTCAGCCAATATCTGGGGTTTGGCATCCGGGGCGGCACGACGCTCCCGAGCGCCTGTGCACGCAGTGAGCGTCCTTAATGAGAAATGGGGAGAAGACAAGTACGACGCGCGACCGCGCGACAGGGTGGTGATGATGTCACATCGTAGAGGTTCCGAATTCGGAAGCGTTGTTCGCTGTTCTAGATCTGCTGCGTTAATGCGTGCCATTATCTAGACACCTGTGATGACTTATGAGCCATTGACCCGATCGCGAGCGGAGCACGTACGGGAGTGGCGCGCTGGGGCATCGGCATCATACCGTTAAGGTGCAATGCATCTCGAAATCGACGTTCTTGCGATGTCGTCAGGCTTCGTGGAATGGAAGAAAGGCTCCCCTTGGCGCGGATGCATGTGCGGAGTCGTCTCCGGCGCACGTAGAGCGCACCCGTAAGGTCTTCCCAGCGTAATACAAGGTCGAAGGTCGAAGTTGATAGTCCAAAATAAGGGAGACTTGAGTCCAACGGTGGAAGCGATTTGGCTGCACCGCCCGCGAGAATTCGCTGATCATTGCAGGGTTCTGCGATTGCGTGCCTCTCGGACTTGTTCCAGCTCGGGTGACAGGTTCACCATGTACACCCGACATTGATAAACAGGCTCCCTATGCGGCTCTGCCAAAGACTGCACTGAGTCTGCGTATGAATCTGAGGCGCATATACCCATGTCAGCTTGAAGGGAGCAGGTGAGCGATGAAATATCTGGAACCATGTCATCTAGGAGCGCTTGATAGACATTGGTAAAGACCGATCGCTGGCTCCTCATGCATCTGTTCCACAAAGAGAATGAGAAGAGATGCGCTCGACTTAGCATAGAAGAGAGATGGCACCTCAACTATCCCGTCTCCTTCGATCTGTCGCTTTCAGAGTCCGCTGAATCGTATACCAGGGGCGAGAACCTTGTCCTGGGCAAATAGCTGGTGCGTATATGCACGGGGTCAGCTCGCGGGCTGCGAGCAGACTGATGAACGAAAGAAGGCCACAAGATGGAAGCGAAATGGATTCGCGCTCACCGTATTAGGAGCCCTTTGGCTCCCGGCAAACTGTCACTTCCCCAGCTTCTCCTGCCATGATATGTCAGCCCGTCGAAGCTGCTATCGGGTGGGTGCATTGCATGACACCATCCAGGCGACAAAGGAAACACTCACGATCTGGTGAACGGGCGATGGTCGAGCCGCCTGCGAATCTTCGGTTCGGCCGCACAGCCTCGGAGAAGAAGATCGTAGCAGGAAGGATGTCCGCTCCTCTCGAAGCGTGCGAGCGTCCCGACGAATCCGCACGCCTTCTAGCCACCTCACAACATGCACAGCTCCGCGGGGGGATCCATTCCGGAATGCTCTCCAGCTTGATAGTGCACACATCGGTGCCCCGTCGCCGTCCGCATCTGCTAGGGTTATTCGATCAAAGACTGGTTGGACGTGAGCGTATATACCGATCGGGGAGCTCGGTCATGTTTGCGAGTACTGGGCCGCCCATGTCCACATAGGTGGGCCAATGTCGTAAACATGGGGTTCGCGCAGCCCGAGGCTTCGAGTTCGCCCGTTTTCCGCCCGTGTGTTCGTACGTTGTAATGGCAGATCATGGGAACGTGCACAGCCCTCCTGGGGGAAGTGTTGGGTGGCGCACAGAGAAGTGTTAGGTGGCGCAAAGGACATTCGGCCGGTCAATGGAGGCAAACGCTGGCAAATACTGTGGCTCACACTAATCTGGTTCTTGAGACAAATGAGTAGATTGTAATGGACTGGATGTACCGAAGGTGGTCACTCCGGATCCGAGACCTGGTAAGTATATGCGCAATAAATCAGGTCTTCCATGCAGGCATTACTCTGGAGATGAATTGCATACTTCAAAAGTTGTCAGAATTTCGGAAGAACCATGGAGCTTTGTGGGAGGTCGACGACTTGGTATGCTTCCCGGGACATGGTGAAGGTCGAGGAGAAAGATGCATCTGAGCGCCAATGATTGCCATCCTGGGAAAACGCCCGCCGTATCATGACGTCACCATTGTGCCGAACCTAAGTATCCTACTTACTGGTATCCCTCTCTCCTTCAACTCAGAAAACTTATTCACGTTCGAATCAGGGTTCAATGGGCACCTAATACCTATCTGCCTGCGTCCCCTCCCTAATCATCTCCAACACCCGATCCCTATCCACACCATCAACATTCGTCGAGTGCGCCAGCTCCTCGTACTTCTTTGTGTCAGCAACCGTCTTCAAGGCCTTGTTCCTGACCGACAACACCGCGTCCGTTCCGAGCTGGATCCTCAGCGGCGGATCCGGCAGCGAAGCGATTTGCATGATGACGAGCGCGGCCTTGTGCGGGTCGCCCATCATGGGATTCTGCGCCAGCAGCGCGCGGAACCGGACCGACAGCGCGTCCAGGCGGTCGTACTGAGGGTGGAGGGCGAGGGCGACCATCGAACTCTTCGCCCACTCCGTGCGGAAGCCGCCCGGCTGGACGATGATGCCGCGGATGTTCCACTCGGGCACCATCTCTTTCGTGAATGCCTCCGTGAAGCCCTCGAGCGCTGACGATATAGGGCTCGGCTCAAGTTAAGAGAAGGAGGATGCTTGGAGACTCACCGAACTTGCCGGCACAATAGTATGCACGCGTCGCATTCCCGATGTATCCTCCAACGGAAGTGATGTTCAACACGCGGCCTCCGTGACCAGGAGGGTTCAGATCGCGCAATAGCGGGATCGCCTGTTATGAAGCTCTGGTCAGTTTCGTACGAGTGACCATCGAGTGGCTGCCTGACCTCCTTCGTGACGTGCACCGCTCCCCAGAATAGCGTTTCCATTATCCTCCTCGCCTCGGCCTCCGGGGTCCCTTCTATCTCGCTCTGGATGCCGTAGCCTGCGTTGTTCACGACCACGTCGAGACGCCGAAAGTGTTCCTTCGTGGCTTTGAAGGCCGCCTTGATCTGTTCTTCATTCGTAACGTCGAGGGGAACCACGAGCAGTTGGGACGAAGGGTACCGTTGCGACAATTCGGAGAGGGTCTCGGGTTTACGGGCCGTTGCAACTGCTCGTTCCCCTGAAGAGAGGACCGCCTCTAGAAGGGCCCTTCCGAGGCCCTGATTGCTCCCCGTGACTAAATGGCAATCGACAATGTCAACATTGCAAAACCCACGATAGGAAGGCGGATACTCACTAAACCACACGCGGGTGTTGTCGAGGTCGTGCTGGGCTGAAGAAAACATTATCGTGAAAGACTCTTGTCAACGGTGAGTCCATCCATCCTCGCGTGGATCGTCATGGTTTTATAAGTAGGATAGAGTCGTTCTCCGATCGGTATAGTTGACATACTATCCTCCGATACCGTGGACGTACGCAAGAAAGTCTCTTCCTGGGATAGGTCAGTGTATTCGATATAGACGTAGAGCGGCTGAACGAGATGAATGCAACCGTCTCAGTAGCGCCTGCAGTCTCCGACGTCCAACCCCGATCGGTATTTATTTGAAGGCCGTACCGGCCTATCAAGTTTGAAGGCGAAGCATAAGCATAGGGTGAAATCATATTGTTACGTAGAAACTGACGATAGAAGCCGGTCAAATGAAGTAACATACTCGGAATCGTCCTCCCAGGCCCCTGCTGCTTATTTTGGTACCCGCGTTCTGAAGAATCAATCTTGTCGAGTAAAGCCAATCAGTCAGGTCATTTTAACACAGGAAAGCAGTACTAAAACGTCTTACGAGAGCTCCTACAGTTGAGATGGTCAAAACACAGACGAGATATATGCCCAGTCTCAGGCCAGGGGTAATTGAGTCAAGTGGAAGAGTGCTGGCACCGTGGCAGATGTCGGAAAGCGCCCACATGGGTTTGTTTGTACATCAGGGCTGCCCAAATAAGAATAGCCAGCGTCGAAGCCTCTCCCACATCTCTTCCTCATTGTCGACCCCGACCTCTAGCTTCATTGGCTCGCTCTGCGCTAGGATGTCTCTGTGGGCGACCTGTATCCTGGAAACAGACGGCTGCTATGTACACATGTTGACCCCAGCGCAAACACTTGCCGCGAAAGGGAATTTCTTGTGTGCGCAACCGCTTGAGGCTCGTCGATTGGCACTTCACCTCCATCCGCATCACTAATGGTAGCAATCCGCCAGTTTCTGGCTGGTATATATGAGGCGGATGCTGGAAAGTAAGCCAGCATCATCAGCCAGTCTCACAGCGAACTCTCGACACCCAGAGACCTCTCACTCTTTGCTCTAAACACCACTATCATCCTCCGAACACTCTCGAGCTCAAAGATGTCTTTCTCCACCAACACCTCTGCATACACCTTCCTCTCCACCGCGTCCTCCGCACCGAACGCATTCGCGCTCTTCGCATCCACCCAGTCGCCGCGCGACACCTATCACGTGTACGAGGATGCGCGCCAGGCGTTCTGCCACCCTTCGGACGAGCGCGCTGATCAGCGGAAGCCGTCGAAGTCCGGCCTGAAGAAGTTCTTCGGGCTGTAGACCCATCGCATTCGCTCACGGGCGATCGACACCACTACCACAAATTGTATGCGAGCGCGGTCGTTTCCCGCTCGCGTCACCCGTCCCGGCCGCACGCCTGCACAAACCCGCATGGTGGCTGCCATCCTCGACGCTATCATGCGCGCAACTCGCCTTCGCACTCCTGTGCACCCCCGCTCGATCGTCGGGCCCGCATGTCTGGGACCTCTGCGGTCAACGCCTGCCCGCGCGCGACCCCACCCAAACCCCGCCGTAAACCTCGCGCTGCGCGAGTCGGCAGACCTCTCCGAGAGATCCTGCTGGATATGGAGAACAGAATACACATTCATCATTTAGAGGGTGGACGTTACGGACTTAGAGGATTATGGACCTTCTATCTGCTTTGGTCTTTCCTGTACTGCCTACTCGATTCATATTACGCATCGTGGTCTCTTTGCTAAAATCTGGTGTGATATCTGGTCGTCTGCGCTGCCCGACGCGTCCCGGGCCATGCGCCGGTTGGCACAAACAATCCCCAGCATGCAGAAAATCAAACATCAGTGCATCGCAGACATCAACATTACGAGGTCGTAGCGTAACATTGCGCGTAACAAGGCATGTCGTCCAACAAGCACCCATTCCCATTCCAAAAAACCTGGAGTCTAGAGCGAAACGGGAACACAGCCAATCCCGACAGTGCCGCCCTAGACCGTCCAATAACAGCGTCATCAGTCACCCGTTCCGAGTATGGACCCTCAGCGCACAAAAACGAGCACTCACGACCTCGGTGTCCTTGCAGCACACAGGGGTAGCCTTGCACTCGCTCGAGAGGCCGACGCCGACGAGCGCGTTCATGGGCGTGCACCCGACCCCGATCTGCCCCGTCACGTCCTGGACGTCGAGCTTGAGGAGCGAGCGGATGAACGACCCCTCCTCGGACTTCGACTGTATGTGTCCAGAAAAACGGTGTCAGCGTCGGGGTGCGGGAGAGGAGAGAGGGGGGAAGAGGGGAAGGGGACACGACGTACGTCGACGAGGCTGCTGCAGCACTGCATGGAGCCCGTGCTGCACACGCCGGCATTGCCGGCGCCGGCGAGGGTGGTGAGGGCGAGGGCGGAGACGGCGGCAAGGCGGGCGAACATGATGTAATGTGTAGCAGAGGTGGGGTGGATTGGATGCGAGGGCGAATGAGGAAAGGGAGAAGGCGGAGGCTGCGAGTGCGGTCTACTGCTCCTGCTGTTCTCCCCCCTGCACCTGCGCACGTTATATACGCACAGGGGGAGCCGTGCACCGCGACCTGGGTCGGGCGCATCCTGGACTCGTCCGCTCCTCAGTCCGCGTTTGACATATACCCGGGACCGAGCACAGCGGGCGACCCGAATTGCGAGCAGTGGCGCGCTGCGCGCGCATCGGTTGCAGGGGGGCTCGATAAAGTCTGCCCGCCGGACTCGGTGAAATTATCTGCTTGGCATGCTAACAGGCGATCAGTGTATAGGAATCCACCTGCTCCTGCAACCAGGATTGGGTGTATAAGAGCGAGCAACGTATGAACGGATAAATGCTGTCAGCCGGGACCGAGCGAGGGACTGAGGGAGACGATGTGCGTGCGACGCACCCAAACGGAGGTGGTTGTCATGGGACTCGTGGCCCACATCGCGCATCCGCCGCCAGACGGAAGCTACCTTGCTCGGTGTGCTTCTTACTCCTGTCCCAAGGTATCTTAGAGTACAAAGGAACCTTCCACCACCGTCGCAACCCCCCGGCGTTGGCAGACTTGATGTATTGACGGCAAGTGTAGTCAACTTGAATGGCGGGAAAGTTGGTTGGATACGCAATCCATCTCATTTCGAACAACATACACGTTCTTCTCGCGCTAGCTTCCTATTCTCGAGGACCATGGGTGCCCAGAGACAGTGCTAGCAGCGGTCCCTCGACGTCGTGTACCCGATGTCGACCCACGCGCGCATCCGGTCCCCGTACCAGATCGTCAGCAGAATCGCCCTGCAGCGTCCGGAACCCACGTCAGACGCCACGCATGAAAATCGCTACTAGGAGCAGGGATCGCAGGGTAAGGAGGTGGAGACGGAGACGCACCCGAAGCCCATCCACCCGATGAGCGCGAAGAGCGCGTTCGTGGCGGCGACGCCGATGGTGTTGATGAGCGGGAGCATGCCCGCGGTCGCGAAGGCCGCGACGAGTGCGCGGAACGAGCTGTTTGGCCGCCAGAGTTCTGTCAGTACGACGTACGTAGTGAAGGGGGGTGAGGACTCGGTACTCACGCGCTCGCGGCCATCGACTCCGCGCTCCGGTCATGCAAGATGTCGACGAAGTACGACGCAGAAGGGGTCAACACGACGAGCAGCTACAAACACAACACCCCACCAGCGATCAGCACTCCGCGTCCGCGATCTCCCCAGCCAAAGTGCTGGGCAACTACTAAAGGTAAATGTAGGACGCACCCCGACGCCGTTCACGAACAGCCAAAACACGACGAGCGCGATCCCCAGGACCCCGGGGACGTACGCGATGGTCAGGCCCTCCGCGAGGACCGACACGGGCACGAGGACGGCCGCGCCCCAGAGCGTCGCGCGGAGGCGGTCCTCGGGCACCCAGATCCCGCCGCGGCGCGCACGGTGGAGGACGACGGCTCTGTCGGAGAGGTATCCGGCCAGTGGGGAGCCGACTGAAAGCGAAAACGTTGAATACGAGGGTGCTGCATCGGGTTCGAGGGAACTCACGGATGTTGCCGAGGCCTAGGGGAAGGAAGAACGAGCCGATGACGGCTTCGTTCGAGATGTTATATGCCTTGCCCTGGTGTCGTGTCAGGCTCACGTCTTGGAATATATGGGATTGCGGGACTTACAATCGTATAAGAGACGGGGACCATCATGACTGGATAGCGTTAATTAACTGCAAACGATCTTGAGCACGGACCTACCAAAGTCACATATCAAGCCCGTTGCGCCCGCCACGCTCTAAGACTCTATCAGCTGAGGTCACCACATGGCACAAATAACAGGACTGACTCACAGGTAGGAGGACGTTCGGACTACGCAAGACCGCAAGACTGGCAAGCGGGTTCAAGAACTTCCCTTCAGCCTTGACCTTGTGGAGCTGCGCCGAGCCCAGCGTTTCGGGGAGCCACAAAGCGACCGGGACGAGCGCGGTGATGCCCATGACGAACAGGCCGAACTGCGCATATCGCCAGGAGGCATAGTGTGTAGCGAGGCCTCCGCATAGGGGCGCGATCGCCGGCCCGAACATCGACGCCTATTGTTGAAGACGACCAACGATAAGTGAATCGGTCGCTTGGAGGCCGTTCGAAGTGATCAAACGGCATGGAATACAACTCACGCCGACGAAGAGTCCCATCGCGTATCCTCGCTCCTCGAGTCGGTATATGTCCCCGATGACCCCTGCGCCGATGGCCATCCCGCTCGAGGCACCGAACGCTTGAACGACGCGCCAGAACATGAGCGTGGGCACGGCGTGCGAGTTCGCGACGCCCAGCGAGCCCACGCAGAGGCATGGCAGAGACCTCAGATACACGAAGCGACGGCCGTCTACGGTTGTGAACGATGATCAGAGAGCGTAAAGGGAAGGACTGGAGTTTGAGAGATCATCCACTCACATGTGCCGGAATATGTCGCCCATATTAGACTGCCAAGCGCAGTGATAGCGAGTGATAAGCTCACTGCAAGGCTATTCCAATGTCAGTATAAGGGTGGGCTGGATGTGCTGGACTAAGTCTGTGTATGCGGCCGTACCTGATAACAGGGCCCGAGGTGCTCAGATCTGTCGCGATCTCGGGGATGCATGGAATGAACGACCCAGAAGCTAAGACTGGTTGAAAGCCCCAGTGAGTTTATGAATACATCTCGATCTGGGTGCGTTGGAGTACTCACAAGGAATCACAGCAGCATAACTGATCAGGCCGACGATGGCGCGTTTCTGGGAGGGCGAAAAGCGTTGGTAGAGTAGATCATGTTTCAAAGTCTCCTGATCTGAAGGAGAGGGGGAGAGGAGTGGAGTTTCCTCTCTCGACGCCATGTTCTGTCTATTCAGCAGAACGGTTTGAGTTCGCGGTAGTTGTGTCGATTGAAGGCCGATTTAGCACCACAGTTGTGGCATTTGGTGAGGAGGACCGCAGCGAATTCGAGTCATTGAGTATCAGAAGGGGTGTCGTGATCCCACGGGAATTCTTCCAGCATCTATTACCTATGTTTGTCAGCGAACTCGTGGCATGTAATCCTCGAGAGCCTCGGACTTGGAAAGAACGTACCAGGTCTTGGAGCATACTTACTTGAACTTCGGACTCCCCTAGGCCTTGATTAGCAGATATTTCCCCTAATTCCAATATATCCAGATTACCTGAAAAAAAGGTGGTAGACGATAGGCAACAGCCACGTAGCCTCAGGACTCAGGAGGTCGCTCAACGTTGGCGAAGAAATGACTCGCAGATGTGTTCACTTCCGAGCTCACGGTCAGCCCGGTCCGGCAATCGGCGTCTTGGCTCAGCGCCTATGCCTCTCTAACTTGGGTTGAAGTTCGGCGTAGCGGCGAGCGCTCGCCCGGATGAGAATGATGCCGAGCGGGTTGGCGTCGCAAGCAGCTTCTTGTTGCTGCAGGACTTTCGGACGTGAGTAAATTGACACTGGACGAGAGTACATGGTCGGAAAGCGCAGAGGACAACCCCCGAGGATCTCGATCTGCTGACATACACCCCCTAGCTGCTTACATAAGGTCAGGCGAGCTGAGACGTCATCATTCTCAACTCTCAGCCGGGTCGTGGTCCATGGCAATCGACTATAGCTAGACGGATACACCATAGACAAACGCGAAACAAGTGAGCAAATATCCACGCTGAACGGGTGCTTGCTTCCGAACGCACTGGGTAGAACCTATGGCTTACTGGAGATTATCTTCACGCGAACTTGGGGGCTGCAAAATCAATTTAGAAAAGTGGCATAAGGTGCCAATTAAGGATTGGATGCGAGACACAAAAACGTTCGCAACCCAAGCAGTAGATTTCAAGTGGGTCCACCCCCATGAACACAAAACGCAAGGCGTAACGGAAGGTTAGACATTATCAGAACGTAGAGTAGTAACATCTGACTAGTATTGACTAGTATCTAAAACGCGGCCTGCTTAGAGGGAAATGGGGACACAGCCAATCGAAACAAGGCCACCCTAGTACGCACTCGCGTCAGTCACCATGCGTCATAGTCCTAGCAGCAATAAAACACTCACGACGTTGTTGTTCTGGCAGCACACCGGCGAAGCCGAGCACGCGCTGCTGCCTCCGACCCCAACGGCGGAGAGGGGCGAGCACTGCAGACCGATCTTGCCAGTCACGTCCTGCAGGTTGATTCCGAGAGTCGCCAACGCCCCCAAAAGCGTGGACCCGGAGACTGAATCTGACTGCAACAAGTTGACTCTTAGCAACTGCAAAAGGTAAAGGGAGGAAGGAACATACCTCCTCGACGTGGTTGCAGCACTGCATGGAGCCCGTGTTGCAGTTGTCAGCGGCGGCCGCAAGGACAGCGAAAGCCAGGGTAGAGACGGCGACGAGGCGGGAGAACATGTTGTCAAGTGCGTTGGAGTTGGCTGGGGTGGGAGGCAATGTGTGCTGAAGACGAATGAGGAGAATGCGCTCGACTGCTGCTGTCCTCCTCGTAGCCCCACACCTTATATGCGTCAAGAACAGGGCCCGTGCGCTCAGGCGATACGATACTTCACCTCGCGGCACGCCGAGCGAGCTCTTCACGCTCTCTAAATTTGTAGATGGCCCCGGGGCTGAAGTTTGCCAAGCGCAGCGGTCGGCGCGAGCGATTATACGCGTCGGCTCCTGCGAAGCGCAATTGAGAACCCGTCGCCAGTCCGGCAGCGTGGCCTCTTACTATATGTACCGGAAGGGCTCCAGGCATGAAGCTAGCCTGGAGGACGTGGCAATGGCATCGATCCTGCAACTGTCACGGGACCCAGACCCGTATATTGATCGGGGCTCGGCAAGCGGAACTCATCTCTGGCGATTGTGACGACGCAGCATTTCGAGGGAACGCGATAGGCTGCAGTGAGATGTAGGCTCTTCCGGTCTCGCCATGCCTCTATGAACAACCTGGAAAGTATTTCTGGAGGAAGGCGATGAACCGGAGCAAGTATGTTCTACATGGCATGGAAGGTGAGCCTTTGTATCGTTATACTCGCCTGCTTGCGCCGACCTTGATGTGGGCATGTCAGAGACGCTGAGTCGCTTATCCTAGCAAGGATGATCGACAACAGGTAGCAAGGGTAAAGCGGGTGAACTTGAAAAAGCGTTGACGAACGGGGGCAGGTCATACATTCAAGTTTGGCATGACGGCCTTTCCAGCCATCGTCGCAGTTACGATGGACAGGTTCTACAGTGGCATTACCAATGTATTATTAAGATCAGTACTGCCATTAAGATCGCGAGTTGAAGGACTTGCACTGTATAGAATCGTTGGAAAAGTGCAAGCTGGTTATCGACGGCCGGAGAAACTTCAGGTCGGCGGCGCTTGTCAACCCGAGTTTGTTTGCACACTGAGGTAGCCAAACAATGCCCCACGGCGTCTCTTCCCCACTTGGCCTTCCCCCTCATTGTCGACCTCGACCTCCAGCTTTATTGGCTCGCTCTACCCTGAGATGTCTCTGTGGGCGACATGTATCTAGGCGACGAACGGCTGCTATGTACTCGTGTTGTTCTCGACCCAAGCACTTGCCGCGAAAGGGAATTTCTTGTGTGCGCGGACGCTCGAGACCTGTCGATTGGCACTTCACCTCCATCCGTGTTTCTGCAGGCTCGCTAATGGCAGCAATCCGCCAGTGTTGTCACTGACCGGCGGTCAGACCGGTCAGACCACCTTGACTGGTCAAATTGGTCAGCAACTGACCGCTTTGACTGACCGGTCAGTCACCCATAGTGGCGCCCATCCCGCTTAGATTGCTGAAGCACTGATAAGTATTATAAGCTGCACACCGCGCGCAGTGCGCGCTTTCTCATCGAAGTTGTCATGATTTCTTTCATACATACATAGATAAATTTATTTCAGTTGTACTCATAGATCTACAATGTTATTAGGGTCAATTAATTCCTGCTCGAGCTCCAAACAGTGCTCTCCGTGTGCCCAGAAGAAGTCAAGACCGCCTTGATTGGGATTGGATGAGTTGGTCGGAAGAGCATCATAGACGAAGAGTTTGGAGAGGGGAATATTTGTTTTTGGGTTGCGATGAGTTGGGGCATTGACTCGACGTTGAAGCTCCGATGCAACAGAGGGATCGGACAAGTCTTCTGGGAGGAAGAGAGAGTCGGGATGCATACCATGGCTGTTCTCGCTTGTCCGAGTCTCCTCGCCCGACTCATCTCCCAAGTTATCCCAGCTCCGTCTCGCCTGCTGAGTAAGCTCACCCGTCATCTCATCGAACAACTCGAGGTCCGGGTCATCGTCAAAATCATCCGGATGGACTGGACCGCGGGGGGCCGGCGCCTGGGGTACAACTTGTGCTCCGGTGCTGCTTGCTACGAGGGGAGTCGAAGAGGCGGATGCATGAGCAGCAGGAGCAGATGTGGAGGAGATCGTCTGCTGGGATGATGGTGGTGTGGGAGGAAACGAGGTGGCATTGGTGGCTGTGGGAACATCGGTGCCAAAATGCCGTTTGTTGCGGCTGAGGGGCGGCTGAGGATACTCGGAGGTTCGACGAACATGCATCTTCACCAGTGTGGCCTTATGCATCTTCTCGGGGGAGAGGCGTGAACGTCGCTTCGTGTGTGTAATGCCAAAGTCGCTAAATACCCTCTCGGTATCTCCAGTGTTCGGGATGACAGAGAAAAGTCGCACAGCAAGTTGCGCTATCCCTCCAGCCTGAGGACAGACAGTCCCTGGTGATGGATCGAGTGCTTCCCAAATGAGCTTGATGTTGACACGCTAATGTTTCCGATCACAGTTATTACCACATAGTAGGACATTCAGTACGAGTATCCAAAGCGTACCTCCTTGTTCTTGTTTGCCTCCTCTCGGAAGGCGGTGAGGAACAGATTTGCGTCCGAGTAGTCTCCTTTCCGATTCGAATACACTGTTAGAGCTTGGATAAATGGGGCACCAGTGTCATGTGCAAAGAAACGCTTGAATGCGACCCGCGCCATGTGGATTAACTTGAGTGGTGGAAGAGCGTTACGGTTGAAGCATGTGCCACGGACGTAAGGGTTGAGGAAGAGGGCAAGGATGAAGACATCTTGGTCGGCAGCTTTCCACCGAGCTTCAAGGCTAGCGAGAACACGGTTACGAACACTTTCATCCACGTCTTGAGCTGACTGGAATGTTTTGTAGAGCTGTCCAAGCGTGAGGAGAACATGGTCGAGTCGTGTGTCCGAGCCTTGGGTGATGTTCGCCGCCACAGCGAGTGGGCGGAGATACTGCTCAATCCTATAGGTGGCTTACGATAAGTCCTCCCGGCTCAGTTCTAAGAATGACAGGATACACACCTTGCTAATTGAGTCCAGAAATGATCGTTACGCACATTTGCCACGACTTGATTCGCTTTTTGAATTGCGTCTTGATCATTTCCGACAGACTGTATAAGACGCTCAGAGCTTCGGAGGACAAGAGGTTGTAGATCAGGACGTAGGAGGAGAAGGCGAGTGATGGCGAGGAGATGGGAAGTCCAGCGAGTTGCGACAGGTCGTAGCAATGAGTAGATGCGCCCTCCTCGGTCAGCCCGGGGGTAGTTAGATTGCTCCTGTCGGAGAAGTTCGAGTGCGACACCATTGTTATTGAACCAAGTGATGATCTCGACTGCTATCCGTACCGTGTGGGCAACCCAAGGAACGCCCAGTAGATCGCCGACAATGAGATTCATCTGATGAGCCCAGCAGAGCACGACTATCAGATAGAAAAGGTTCTCGCGCAGGAGTCGTCGAGCCTTCTTCCCATCCGGGCCGTCATCAGTACACCAACCGACAACCTCGACCTCATATGTCTCCTCCATATGATGGAGATCGGACTTGATGAGCTCGTACATGTAGTCGCCTGTTTTGGGCTTGCCTGTCATATCATGAGTCGCAACAAGGTATGGCTTTTGCGCATTAGAATAAGTATTACAGACAATAGTAAACAACTACTACTCACCTCGTATTCGACAGACATAACAGTACTTGCTACATTCGTCTTCGCAGCGGTCTTCCACCCATCGCTCTGCCCCATTGCCAGCTTCGTTTGTAAGTTCTTCATTTGTGAGACCGTGTTGTCCTTCGCATCCTCTGAGGTTAAGTCTAAATACTGGCCGGAAAGCGAGCGTCGGTCAGGGAGGTTGGCCTTTGGAAGCCACTTGGAGAAGAAAAGACGGAACTCCGGGTTGTCGGCAACCTTCCATGCGATGCTCGAGGTAATAAAGACCTTGCAAAGGTCCTTCGCAAACGCCTCTTGGCAGTTGTCATCCCAGATGGGATTAAACGCGACGGATGTGGAGCATGAAGAACGTGATGTATCAACACGACGACGTTTCGAGGGCGAGGGAGTGGCGGAGGAGCTGCTTGGTGGATTGTTCTCTTCGTCTGCCTGTGCTGCAGCCTTCGCATTCTTGTGTCGTTTTGTGGTTGCCTTCTGTTGCTTCGCCTCGGAGGAAACACGCTTGACTTCTTCTTCATCCAGGTTGGCGCACTTCCAAGCATGGGACTCCATCGAGGAGGCACGGCCATACACAGGCTCGATGCTGGTCTCGACTCCCCGCGTCATCAGTGGATGTTCCTGCAGCTCTTCCGCTGTAAATGCCTTGACCCCTAAGGCTAGTATGGTCCGATCAAAACCCTATTATGAATCGGAGGACTGGCACGAGTACGAACCGATACGCCTCAGCTCAGCTTCAGATCGGGGCTCAGAGAGGTTCCCTAGGCCCATGTCGATGTGATCGCGCTCCCTGTTCTGCTCAATGTGGGCATGGATGCACCCCTTGCACCACGCATTATTGTAGGACCCGTTATTGCCGAATTTCGTACCAGTGTCTTCGAAGAGCTGCCACCACGGGCCTCTGCGAGAAGAGTTTCCAGACATGCAGAGAGGGCGAGAAAAATGAGAAGAGAAAACACATTTCATTCGCTACATAATGGCTACAGATTCTATGGCGGAGGGGGGCTGAAGTCGCTGCACTAGAGAGACAATCGAAACCGAGGTGGGCAATGGCGGCGTTCAAGCAGTCGCCAGTGCTTTGTCCGATAACAAAATCCAGGCGTCTATCTAAAAATCCCGTGACCACTGACCTGTCTGACCCGCTCCGGTCTGACCGGTCTGACCTGGTGGTCAGTGACTGACCGGTCAGAGATTGGCTGACCAGTCAGACCTTTCCTTCCAACACTGCAATCCGCCAGATTCTGGCTGGTATATATGAGGAGGATGTTGGAAGCTAAGTTCCTATCATCAGCCAGTCTCACATCGAGCTCTTTACACCTCCAAAGACCTGTTAGTCGTCGCTCGTAACATTACTCTCATCCTCCGGACGCTATCGAAGATGTCCTTCTCCACGAGCTCTGCTTCTTACACCTTCTTCCCCACCACGCCCTCTGCACCTAACGCGTTCTCACTCCTCGGATCCATCCAGTCGCCGCGCGACACCTACAACATGTACGAGGATGCGCGCCAAGCGTTCTGTCCCTCGGGCGAACGTGCTATGCAGCGGAAGACATCCAAGTCCGGCCTGAAGAAGCTCTTCGGGCTGTAGACGTGTCATCGCGCTCGCCATCCATATGGACGATCTTCATCATCACTGCTATCACTTCTGTGCCAAGGCGGTCCCATCCCGCTCGCGACACCCACTCGCCGCGGCCCATCCCGCTTCTCGCGTTCGCCCTGGCACTTCACTCCCATTCCAACCCTCCCTCGTGGCCCACATGGCGGTTGAAACGCCTCAATAACTGCCGCTGCGACCAACACCACTTTCTTTGCCGGCGCGATGTCGTCCCGCTCGCACCGCCAATTGCGTCTACCATCGTCGACGCCATCGCATTTCCCGCGGATGGGTCCATACACCCGCTCTGCCAACTGCCATCGAGTCATCCGCATGACTGGGCCGTGCCGGAAATATGCCACCCCCACGCAATCGCTTTGCGCGACCTTCACCACAACTCCGCCGTAAGCCTCGCGTTGTGCGAGCCGGAAAATTTTTCAACAGATCCTGAAGGATATGGAGAGTCCTCTTTTGCATGATGGACGATGCCCATCATCCGAGTCCGCTTCGCCCGTCGTATCGCGTACTAGACATATACAACGCGCTCACCTTTCATCTGCCTTGACTGGTCCTGTCTGATCCTAGTACTAACGAGTCGTCCCGACCACCCACCCCGCTGGCGTTTGGCGCTACCTTTTCACCCCAATCTCGCCACGAACCGCGATGCACCGAAACGACAACGATCGTCACTAGGAAGGACGTTCGGCTGCTCTGTTGTACAAATCTCGTGTAACATATAAGTACATGCACTCATTTCTACGCGTTATAAGGCTCGTTGACGTCAAAGAAGAACTCGAAGCGGGACAACCGATAGCCATTTCGAACACGATGTGCCAGGCCGATGGCGAGGGCCCTGCACATGTCGCGGAAGTCCCTGGCGACGACCACGTCCGCCGTGGCACCATGGCCGGTGTCGTGACGCCTGAGCGGCGCGATGCTGTCGTGCCCGAGCGGCGTCTCGAGCCCCAGCGTGATGTCCTCAAGGAATGAAAATGACGGCACAATAGGAGGCGGCGTGTCATGGCTATAAAGCGCGCCCGGACTCAGTGATGCCAGGAAGCACGTAGCGTCGGGGCTGTGGATGCTGAGATGGGTGAGATGCGGGAAGGCCGCGAGGATCCCGGTGCGGAATAGGCAGACGAAGGAAGATGAGTACCCGCTGGGGCGGGGAGGGGTGGTCAGGAGGACGCGCGAGACGGGCGCGTTGGTGCTGGTAAAGAGGCGGGCTCAGCTCAGCTCGTTCTCGCGGGCCCGGTTGTATTCCCCGCCGATGTAGCGGATGCGGAAACGCTCGGCGCCGTCGATGTACCCATGCACGGTCGGCGAAGGGCCATTCTCAATGGTGACCTGATCTATCTGCGCGACGATGGCATCCAACGTGGCGTTGTCACAGGTGAACGGGTTGGGCTGTGGCCACGGCTTGGAGGAGAAGACAAACCAGTCATCTCGGTCATCCCATTGGGGCGGATCGGAGATGATCTCGAGGTCGATATACGCGGAGAGGGAAGGGGTCAGGCGCGTCAGCATGGCGGCAACTGTTCCCGGGTGGGCTGCTATGCGGAGTCGCTTGAGCGTCGCAAATTCGAGACCGTAAGTGTATCCGTCCTCGGTGTCTCCGTCGACGACTGCCTCTTCGATCTCTAAGGCCCTCAGGTTCGGGTAGTGTTCCAGACATTCCAGTATGAGATCGAACGAGATTCTGGATGAACGATGACCGAAACGACCCATTCGGTCTGACCTCAATACTATCTCCTGGATTGTCTTCAAGCGCCAGCATTCGGAGAAGGGGAAGAGAGTGGCCGGAAGGGTGAGCCGGGTGAGCCGCGGTAGCTTGTCGGGAGAAAGGCCATGAGGACGCGCTACGTTCTTGGTGGAATCGCACAAGCAGACTGCAAGGTCTTCCAGCCGAGGCATGCCTGCACGGAGTACCTTCCATAGCCACTCGAGGTGGTCGCCGCCTGGCGTGGAGAGTCGGAGAGACGTGATCCGATCCGCTAGTTTGATCAACTGGAGATGCCCCCTGGAGGAAAGGGACGAGAGGCGCAAAGAAAGAGGCCTTGAAGCGGAGCGTACGCAGGCGGCAGCGAGGTAATCCTCGTCTGAGGGCTCTTTGTCGTCGCTCGGCAAGCGGAACTCGCCTCCTGCTACAGCGATAGCCCAGAATTGAGACGTATCGAGGAGCAACAAGCGCCCCAGGCAACAAACATGGGTGAGATGGAGGCCTCCCTATCTTGCCATGCTTCTGTGAAGATCTTGGAGAGTACCTCCGCGGGGAGGCGGTGGACGGACGCAAGAGCATTCTGCATGGAATGAAGGGCAAGGGTGTATCTGTGATACTCTTCAGCTTTGGTCACGGTCCATGCAAGCATGCCTGGAACGGTAAGCCCCCGACAAAGCTTGCGCGATCCGCGGCAGGCAGAGAGGACAATGCAACTGAGAGGCCGTTGGCGAATGACAGTCCGACCGGATGCATGACGGTGTCAGTCATTTGGCTCTCCGACACATTCAGAAGCATGTTAGAAGTATGTCAGCAAGGTGGAATGCCAATTGCAATTAGTTGAGAGACCTGCACGGTCAAAGGGAGAGAGTGGCGGGGCTTGCGAGCCTATGGTCGAAGTACCAGATCAAAGAGAGCAGGATATTAGACGCTACGCTGCAGGTGACCGTTTAGACATCCACGAGGCACAAGCCGTAGATGGCTCGTGTATAGTTGAATGCTCACCATACAAACGTTCAAGGTTCAAGTCCGAAGGTCGGTATGTCGTCCTCGACAACTGCCCACTTTGCAAGCTGTGGACATCCGAATCCCTCAAAACGTTCGTGGGGTTCAATATCTACCAACGAACTTGGGCCAGTGTCCCCTCCCACATCGCATGTGGAGACAAACACGCTAAGTAGCATGATATTATAAGAACGTAGGGTAACACATCGTTTGAGAGTCTAGAGCATGACAGTCTAGAGGGAAATAGGAACGCAGCCGATCGAGACAAGGCCACCCTACACAATCGCGTCAGTCACCACGCCCCTCGGCGGTTTTTACAACAATAAAAAACACTCACAACGTTGTTGTTCTGGCAGCACACTGGCTTCGCCGAGCACGCGCTGCTACCTCCGACACCGACCGCCGTGATGGGCGAGCACTGCATACCGATCATGCCAGTCACATCCTGCACGTTGACACCGAGCATCGCCAACAGCGCGGACGAGGACGCTGATTTTGACTGCAACAAATCCAAGTTGACTGTCAGTATGCAACAGTCGCTCATGACGAGGGAAAGGAGCGTACATCCTCGACGTGGTTGCAGCACTGCATAGAGCCCGTGTTGCAGCTGTCCGCAGCGGCGGCAAGGACGGCGAAGGCGAGAGTAGAGACGGCAACGAGGCGGGAAAACATGTTGTCAAGACTTGTTGGAGTTGACCTGGGAGAGGTGGGGGTGTTCTGAAGGCGAGTGAGGAGGAGAGTGCGTTCGACTGCTGCTGTCCTTCCCCCTCGTAACCCTACAGGTTATATGTGTCCAGAGGATGGTCCGTGCGCTGCGCTTCAATTCACGGAAGTGCTTCACGCCGCCTATGCTTGACCCGGCATTGAGGTTGGCCGGGGGCAGCGGTCAGCGCGAGCGATTTGGGAGCGGGGCGCGCGTCGGCTACAGGGGTGTAATATGCGTGTTCGCTGTTGGACGCGGCGCGCTGTACGTGTACGTCAACGCGTCACCCCTGACCCTCGCTTGGTGGGTTCTTGAAACAACGCAGAATGCCGAGGCATCAAGCGCACAAAACGAGAGGATGTCTCTGAAATGTGCACACGCCAGAAGATCCAGTATTGCAGCAAGCCGTACCATACATGAAGTCACTGTTGCAACAAGGGAAATCATTAAGTTTCTTGTCGCAGTCAAAAGAGATGCGGAGAGCTCACTTCCGTACTAAGAACTACTCCCGCCCAGTACGCGGCAGGGATAACAAGCATATAACTAGCCGAGAAGCTCTATCAGCGCATGCAGTGAAACACAGAACATGACATGTCGTCGGTCGCCATAACGTGTCATCACGGCTTCTCCCTGACAGCAGCGACAGCAGCGCAACTTGGCTGGCAAGGGGTATCGACAGCACTTCGTCCATCTCCTTGGGTATTTGACCCCCCTCCGCTCTCCGTGTCCGCGGGGATCTGGTGATTTACAGGATCAGGCAACGGATATCCAAGAGGTAGGCGATATACGTACACCTACTCGAATCGGCGTACTCAAGCCCCAAGCCAAATTCGAAAATCGATTTGTTGAGAACCCCGTCACCGGACTGCCTTGCAGGTCCGCGCGTCCGTTCCTGTGTAAACTGGTCAGCTGGGATGAAACGCGAAGAGTTCACTGGACGGCATCGCACAGGGTGACAAACAGCGAAATGACGTAAAGCTTCCCAAGGATTGCCTGGAAGGTCAAATCCCAATAGTTCTCATCAACCTGATAACGATGGTATTTACTTAATTTATGTAAATGGGTCGGACGATGAACGACGCACTAGTGTTAGATATATGACAACCGTTACGATTGCACATATACATGGGGGTAGAGCTGCCTCCCATATCAGGACAGTAAGTCGTCTCAGAATCTGTGTAATGTTTCGGATAAGCTATCTATATTTGTGGCCAGAAATGACTGACGCGGCGAAACCTCGACGAGGTGACATGTTGTTTTGAACGTGCAAGGAAGGTGAGCACTAAGCCACAACCACAACCTTAGCGTCAGAAGGTTCCCATTGCAGGTTGAAGTGGCTGCACTCACGTATCCCGGTCACGAGCACATCGAGCACTGAGAAGCAAGGTGATAATGAAGGATTGCTGATCGTCAGAAGGGAAAATGACGCACATGCGGAGCTTGTGAGACTGAGAACGACTAGAACATCCCACGGAGTTAGTTCGCCAGTGCGATCGGCATGACGTTCGAGAAGGTGAGCGTACAAGTGATATTAATCTGCAGAAGACCGTCAATCATCGAACGAGTCCAAGGGAAGATCGTTAACTTACCGGAACCTTAGGAAGAGGACCTTCGTAAACTTGCACTATGCCGAAGTGGGATTTGAACGTCTCCACGGTGACCATGATGCCAGCAATTATTGACGTTAGCAAGAGCAGTAGTAAGGTAGCCTGATCGTGGTGAGCCCGCGTGTTGTGCGTTGAGGATGAAGCGACGACGAACTAGGATGTAGCGGTTGCGGTTGACGAGCTGAAATGCGTTGATTTAGTCTGAGAAGAGAACGAGGGCACGCCCAAATCTCATACAGACGTACAGTCCAACACCTCCATATAAGGAACGCCTGCACAGGCGCCGCCATCGAGACAGTCTATACAAGCATATTAGTCTCCAAGATCGGATAGAGACATATCTGTAACGATGGAGAGTGCTCACAAGTGTAGACTGGATCTTATCTGCCCAGACGAAATCCACGCTGCTGTACTGAAACCTAGGTTTGCCATCTGGGCCAGGGGTTCGAATGGCGAAACGAAGCCTACCCAGTTCCCAAAGTTTTCCACAAATGTGCGCCATGATGTATAGAAGCTGAAGGATGTCTGCAGGCTATGTACGATGAGCAATAAGCACAGGTCCTAGCAGGAAGGGAAAGAGCGATACCCACAATGCAATGCTCGTGACGAATGAGACCACAGCACGAACAACTGCGAGCTCCCTCTCCGCGCGCTCCCAGAATGTCAACGACTGGTTGATCAAGATGCCCGTCTGAAGTGCCTCCAGCGTGAGACTGACGAGGGCCGGACCGATGTACAACCCCGGATGCGCCTCCAAACCCTCCAGCGACAGCGGCATTGAGGCGTTCCTGATCGTCAACACCATCAGTTCCCATCACCAGCGACCAGGGAGCGGGCGCAAGAACACCAACCTTGCCAACGCAGAGCGGACGCAGCTGGAAGTTGCGATAGGGAAGGGCGAAGGTCCAAACGCACCCTTGCAAGCCAGGGCATATTTAGGTCGGAAGCGGTGTTATATAGACCCCGCGGATATAAATGAACGTCATTCATCGGCACCTGGACGTATCTTCTGCCTTCTATGGTCGGTTAGAACGCCCTTTCCAATATCATCATTCGCTTCCGATCCTCCGTGTCGGAACTGCCGTACGAGACACGGTATCTGTTGACACGCTCACGGATGCTACGAACTTGGGAACAACTTCGGTAACCGGATGGCTGCATTGAGACGGCAAATACCGTTAAGCTTCGTGTGTCCGGTTGCGGCGTAATCTGGACGGGGGGGGCACGTATCTGTGGTGTCTAAAGGCCCCGTTTGCCAGGGCTGCGCAGGCCTTCTCCGCGATTGGCTTTCGTTTGGCTTGCAGTTCGCAGGTCTCACTGGGGAGATCTGCCGCATTTCTCATAGTCAGAGTTCATGAACGAAAGGAGGCTGCGTGTCGCTGCGACCTACCGGCAATAAAAGCATCGCCTCATGCGTGCTTCTGGCCCCAGTCTTAAGCGAACTCTGGGCGTCGTGTTACTGAACTCCGGGGGCGATTCCGTAACGATTCACTCTAACCCGTTGTAGCATGCAAAGTGCCCTCGTCGGAGTTGAGCCGTTCGACTTTCTCACGTTCACTGTGAGAAGAGTGGGTAGTGATCCTCTCAAGGCACCTAGCACTGCGTAATAGGTGTCTCATATACGACTGTCAATGCAGCTGTGGCTGGGACCACTCACCGTGTCATACGGCGATGTCAACACCCACGCACATTGCTTGCATGCATCCTTCGGAATGTCTGATCCATCGGGGGTTTTGAGCATGTTGAGTAGCGAAATAGAAGTTTGACACTTATAACATCTCGGAGCGACCCTTCCCAGACCCAAAAGCCGAGATTCTGGAGCTACCAAACTGCATACACTATATCAGGTCGTATAGACAGTGCAACTGTTACTCACCGCAGCCTCCCTTTGCCCTGGCAAGGCTGTCCTGTAAAGGGAGACATTCGTGGCAACCCGCACCATCCGTCCGCCTCATCTTGAGAGACAATGTCAGAAAGCGTCGAACGGGCCCTCCCCCACTGCACGTCGCACTCACCTGACGGCCACCCATGCGCAGCACCCGTCCCGAAATGAATGCGTCGGAGTCGCGCAAGCAATCGCCACAACGTCGTGCTTGCCTTTCGAGGGTCCAAATTCTTCCAGGTGTGACCGCCCGCACGCGTCCTTCCCAGGACGTCAGTACTTCGGTGCACCGGGGGGACGGCCCGTCGCGAACGCTGCACAAGAACGGTCAGATTGGGGACCCCCCTTCGCCAATGGGGTGCCCAGGAGATACGCAGATTAGTCACCGGGGGAGCCATGATGCGCACCGCTGGCCGCGTCCTCGCGCGCGCGCGTTCTAGCGGTGAGAACCCGGCGCAATACATTGCGTCGGCACTTGGGAAGGGAGCAGCCCGGAGAGAATGCGACCCGCTCCCAGACGGAACAGAGCGGCGGATAGAGGCGTACGTCAACTCTACCCCAGTCGAAGCGCGAATCCTCCGCCCGGCGATGTCTATCTCAGGCCCATCTCCCTATAGACCTAACCTTGTCAAGTGGAGGCGAAGGTCAGAACGCGCCCGAACAGGCACAAAGCGGAGCAGGCGTTCGCGTACCACTTTGTCTTGCCGGCGGCACGAACACGGAGCCGGTTCGGTGTGGGGACGTTCGCATCGGCACAAGGCGAGCGTGCGGGTTCCCTTCGTGCGCGTCGTTCGCGGGAAGGCACGGGTTTGGAACCAACGCCTGCTGACCCCCGCGCGCGAAGCGGGGCTATAGCCACCGGGATGGACGTTCACACATCCGTGGAGGGTCCTGGAATGTCATGGAACGCAATGGCAAAGTATGTATAGATGAGCGATAAAGATGTAGCGATACATTGAGGGGTGCGGGGTCTGCGGGAATGATGGTATAAGTTAGGAGCCAAGAACGGAACGGTCATCCGGGAAACCACATAGCGAGATATATAAGGGATTAGTGCTGTCCATCTAGTGTTGGGAACCTGTATCTGTGTTCAATCAAATGGACACGGTGGAGGACGGGGAGACCGGACATACCAAGAGTACTCCGACGATATTTGGCCATCCTCTCCTTGCTCACCGGCCCTTCAGGCCGCGCCCATCTTCCTCAGCGAAGAACACGACCAAGACAGTCATGTCGTCCCTGACAACGACCCACAATTCGGTCAGCACGGCTCCGTACCTCTATGTAGATCGAATTGGCGCACCTGTACTTCCTCGACCGCGGCGTCTGCATAGTCAACAATGTCGCAGTCAGGTCCTTGTCCGCGCCACCCAGTGCATTCCGAAGAAGGTGCGTCGCAGCATTGCCATCCGTCATCACGAAGCGCTTCTCCGCGCCCCACTGCTTGTACCGGACGGTGTCGTCGCGTTCTGCCATCCACACGGGAAGCGCATCGGGCGAGTACCCGCCGACCGGCTCTCGCGTCCCGAACCGGTTGCGCTGCGCCTCCTTGAACAGCCCGACGAGCCCGACGGCCTCCTCGCTCGTCAGGCTCTCCCAGAGCCCATCCGTCGCCATGATGAGGAAGTCGCCCGGCCTGACCTCAACTTCGGTCACGTCCGGCTCCGCGGTGAGGTATGGGGGAGTCTTGACCTCGGGGAGGAGCGGCTTGCCCTGGTGCCCCTTCCTGAGCTTGTCCTGGACGTCGCGCGTCCACTTGTATGGCGCGTCGCCAAAGGCGCGCGAGATGCCCATTCCGAGTACCCGCCCGTTCTGGACGACGGTTTCTCCGGGGTGCTCCGCGTGTAGGCGGTCGACCTCCGCCTGGTTGATGCCGTTGTGGTCGGTGGAGAGGATGTAGACGTCGTACTTCAGGTCGCCATCCGCATTGACTCGCTGCCTGCCCAGGACGGCGCGCGAGTCGCCGGTCAGCGCAACACGGAGCAAGCGGGAATGCGAGTCGTAGAATGATAGCAATGCGCAAGAGCCTGCGCACGCCGGACCAAGGAGACTGACGGCGGTTTCTTTAGACTTAGAAGCGAAGACAGTTGGGAGAGGTGCGTGGCAGATGTCTTCGTCCAGTTGAAGGAATGTCGTCTTGAGCACCTTTTCGACGTCGGAGGAGTCTGGAACAGGAGCTTTGCAGGCGTCGGCAGACGTACGAAGGGAACCCGCCAGGCGAGAATACAGGTCGGCGAGCGCACCGGAGACGGCGGGGATCATGTTACTAGCGAGCCATTTGCTGGTAGCTCCGCCGTTATGGCCGTCATACAACCCGAAGAACGACCAATATCCCGAAGGTGTTGGCAACACGACTTCTTGATGTTCGTCTTCTGCTGGATCATTGCTGGTCAGTGAGGTTTGTCATGCTCCGAACCGCGGTATCAACTCAGCAACAATACAAGGCAGACTACATGCGGTGCTCTGCACAACGTGAAATAGGAGTACTGTTGAGGGTTCTCGCATTGCCTTGCGAATTGGGATGCATGCCAACCCGCGCCACATAGCTATGACACGAAACCCACCGCGGGACATCATAGTACTCGAGAACTACGTCGGCTGCTGGCGTCACGACGAAGACCCCAGTGTCCACATTTAAACTCTTCCAACATTTCGCTATATGGAAATGGTACTAGGCGTACAACAAGACCTTTTCCGAAGCCAGCCAGCCATTCGGGAACGCAAGGAGAGGTAGCATAACATCTGAAATTCGGTCCCCGCCCCAGATATATTATTTCACGGGTGCGACGGGGCCGCGTCAAGTCAAGTCTTAGATTAAGGGACACTTCTCGCACGCACATAAATGGAAGATGGCTATATGCGGTTTTACTCCGCGAGACAGCGTTGGGGGCCACTCCCAAGCTTTCTCGCCTTGTGTGGAACGGATGGACATGGAGTATATGCACGAGAAAACTCACCTCGCTACGTGTGCGAAATCATATCGTAAGATACCGGACCCCTTGGGTGCCTTGGATGCCTTCTCGTATCTCCGTAGTTTCCCCTCAATATCCAGCCGCCCTTCATCGCATCTGTGTGAGTCCAAACACAGACAACAGCCCAATTGCAAACTCACGATCGAGGTTCCCTTCGAGCGATACTGCAGCCTTTGAGAGGCAGCCCATGGCGGCTGCCCAGAAGCCGACCAAGGAAAGAAAGAAGCCCCGACCGGCCTTCGACCTCCGCGAGTGTGACTTCTCGGATCCGCGACCATTGGCTTCAGCTCTAGCTTGGCCTCCGGACATGCTTCTGCGTGCCTGTGGTTCGATATATATACGCAGTTGTTGTCTGAGCCGAAGAGGGTAGAACGAGAGCAGAGTAGATGTTCCTCTAGACTTGGGAGTTGAAGAGGGGAGAGCAGCAGGACGCATAGAGCAGCCTGCGTGCCTCCCTGGCCTCTGGCACCCGCGAAACCGATGTAGAGCGACGGTTGCTGAGAGCGGAGTTAGGGAGACAAGTAGGAAGGCGGATGTATGACGTAGGAGGCGTGGGCGTTTGGGCAAGAAAACTTTGGGATGGCCGACTGCTTCAGCTGTGGACTGGATGTAGGGAGAGCGGAGGATGGCAAGGGTACATGTAGGGTGTCGGATGTCGTGGTATGGTCGCAACCCGGAGAAAAGATCGTTGTCAGTGCCGGGATGTCGAGGAACAAGGCAATGCCGTAGGCGCGCTCAGAAGCGGGATCGCCTTCGTCCCAGCGTTTCTCATCGGGATGGCAGTGACGCGCATTCACAGCACCATACACATCTCAAAAAATACGCTCTTTTTCAACGGAGCTATAGTGCTCCTCTCCGGCGGTTCGCAAAGCGTTTGCAGGTCTGCTCAGGTTTTAGGGAGGTCAGAAGGGGAGCTTGGGCTTGGCGGCATGTGCAGAGGCAATCAAATCTGTGGGAACATTCGGCACAGCCGGCCGGTGTCTAAATTCGACCCGGACCGGGGCGGCTTGAACAGCCCGAACGGGATCTTGGCCTCAACGTCGACCTACTTCAAACTCCCTCCTCCGCTTTTACAAGAGTCAGCAAGTACCAATGCAGCATCCATACATCTGTATACTTATAAATACTCTTTAGTGGCCCTGGGATAATGCGAAAACCAACTACCCAAGCCTGGTTGAGCCCGTGAGTCCCGACCATCACAATCCACTGCGCGTGAAACGTCGTCGATATCTCACATCCCGTCAGCTGCATCCTCGTCGTCATCGGATGAATTGGGGTCGATATCGGCTCGTCTGAAGGCATTTGCGTCCGTTAGAATGTGCGCAGAGAAATCAAGTCGTTCCCGGTCAGCTTGCCAGCATCCTTCAAACATGAATCCAGCATGGCACTCACTGGCACGATTTGCAGACATGCCCGTCGATCCTCGTGCGGGTGACGACGACCTCCCCACCGGGCGCCCACTCCCAACACGAACCCTTCGCAACGGCCTCCTTCCACACGCTCCCGCCCCCACGGTACCACTCGTCGTCCTCCTCGATATCGTCCGCGTACTCCTCCCAGTCGCCGAGGATGACCACCTCGTCCGCCAGTCGCTCCAAGCGCCCCAGGAACCGCTTCGCGACCCTCCCGCTCCAAATCCGATTGGGACACAAGTCGCGAACGCTGTAGTACGCCTTGTACCTGTCGAGGTCCCGGTCGGTCGTGACGCACAGCTCCAGCCTCGCCAGCCTCGCCCCCGACGTCACATGGTGCGCTTTGAGGACCTCGACGAGCTGCTCGAGCTCGTCCACCGCCGCCCCGACCCCATACTCGAGCTGCACCGCCCACGCGACGGTCAGCGCGTCCGCGTTCACGGCCGCCGGCTGCCCGTGGTGCCGGAGGAAGCCCTCGAGGATGCGGGCCTTGACGTTCCGCCGCGCGGCGCCGAGCAGCTCGAGGCGGCGCAGGTCCCAGAGGCCGCAGACGAGGCGCACGACGGGGTCGAGCATGGCGTACGGCCTGGAGAACATCGCCACGGACGTCAGGTTCACGGCGAGCGCCGTGACGGACGGCAGGCGGAACGCGCAGATCGTCCTGTGCAGCTTCGCTGAGGAGTGCACGAACCGCCTAACGCAGAGCCGCTCTGTGTCGCCGGCGAAGCAGCGCGCGACGACGTGCAGGGTGCTGCCCAGACGGAGCTGCAGGGAGTCTACGAGCGGGGGCTCGTGGAAGCCGACCATGTAGGTCGGGAGGGCGGCGTCGATGATGTATGGGCCAGAGGCCCTATCCCAGAAGGTCAAGTCGATGTGAACCTCTTTCGGAAAGGTGAGCGCCGCGAGGACTTCCTCCACGTGCCCGTCGTGGCCACTTATGCTGACCCGTCGGACCTTAGGCAGACGGACATGAACACTACACGAGCGTTTTCCAGTGTCGAGGCTCCGCCGTCGTGTGCGCCAGGGTTCCAGCGTGAGGGATTCCAGCGTGTCCGCGCACCTCGACAGCCCATCGACATACCCCGACTTGGTGGACCAGGCCACCAGGTGAACTGCCCTTAAAGACCTCACCGCGGTGACGCCGCCGAAGACGGCGCACGGGATTTTCAGCTCCCGTAGGCGAGGAAAGTCGGAGTCCCTCCACGGGGCGAGCTGTGCCAACGCACCGGACGACGGCGAGTGCGCTATTCGATCACCGACGAGCTCAAAGACTTCCAGCGACGGCATGCCCGCCGTCCGGAGCGCCTCCAGCACATCCACGACGTCCTCTTCGGTCTGCGCGACAACAGACAGCGACGAGAGCTTCGACAGGTGCGGCACGACCGCCTTCCAGACGTACGACTGATGCGCCACGCGGACCACCCCGAGCCGCACAGGATGCGTCTCGCAAGTGCGCGCCAGAAACCCTGGCAAGAACTGCGCGACGCCCGCCTCGTGTCCGCGCCCCCGCCCGCCTATTACCGACGGGGTGCGGGAGAGCGACCAGACGGCGCCCGCCCACAGCTGGGGGCTCCCCAAGGCGGCCCGCCGCCACGCCCGACAGACGTGCGTCAGCGCGAGGATCTCGCGCCATCCGCGGAAGGCGCCGGGGACGGTGAGGATCCGCGTGAGAACGGCGCGGGGGATGCGGCGTATTGGCGCGGAGGCCCCGTTGTGCGGCGCATACAGCGTGCGGATGCGCTGCTTGCCCCCGCCCCCGCCCTTGTCCTCGTACTCGGCGGGCGGGATCCGCGTTGGGAGCCAGACCCGTGGGGAGGGCGCGCGGAGGAGGGCTTCTGGGTGGGGCACGATTTGGAGCTCGGCTCGGAGCGTTGAGGCCAGAGAGTGCCCGGATTGGCCGTCCGAGACGAGGGTCTGGAGAGTGGACGTTTGTGTGAGCTGAGCAGGCGCTCGAGAGGGGTTAGGACGGAGGGAAAGCGGCTCGTACCGTTCCCGTGCTACTAGATCCGCTTGGGCAGTCATAGTTGCTGAGGTACAAAACCCTCAGGATCCTTGCGAGGGCGGGTGGGGGCATGGAGACTAGCCTGGGACGTATGTAAGTGGCATGCGCAGTCAGTCCAGGTGATAAGAACGGTCGGGAAGATCCGTCCAATGGCAGCAATTGAAGGCCCGGACGCAAACCCTCTGCAGGTGCATCGCATATCCGCCGAGGAATATTGGAGAGCGTGTATGTGTGCGATCGTGTGCAGTTGGATACACAGAATTCGAAGGAAAGCATCGCGCGCCCTCGGACTGAAAGTCGGGTGCATTGTCCACAAATACCCATGTCTAGCAACGGGTGGTGGTACATGTCCCCAAAACAGCTTGAGAATGGGAAGGCTCCTGAAGGAGATGAGTACTAGTCATAGAGCACGATCCAGCGAATGATTATGCTCGCCCCCCCCCCCCCACCGTGCCCACCCACCCACAGGTATCCGCGCAAAGCAAAGTCCGATCTTTCCATTATGCTCCACTCAGAATTACCAAATATTTTGCAGCATCCCTCCATAGCGTCCCCCAAACGTATCCGGATACCCTTTAATTAGAGGCGCGGTACCAAACCACGTCGCGAATGCAGAGCATGTCCCGCCATCCGCGAGAAGCTAGCGATGGTCAACCAACCTTCAGCACGCCACCCACATCCCACTACACTTGGCCGAACCCATCGAGCACCTCGGAGGGGGGGAACGAGCGAGACGGCGAAGCTAAGATAGAATTGACCATGGAGCATGACAGCTATGCATGACCGCAAGCCTGGGCATACGCCGCCGCCGGCTGTCTAGGAAGAGATCCCCAATATTCTGTGATCTGCGTCGGAATCCTGTAGCTGGTTTGACCGGTTCCTGTCTCGCCAGGAGTGAAACGGGAAAGCACAGCGAGGAGTCCGAATCTCCGTCCTTGCAACCATTATGCAGCTTGAACCTGTTTACTGATAACAGTACTTTCTCAGCCGAGAGGGTTGTAGAAAAATGTCCACTGCAGGGAACGCAGACATCGCGCGCCTTCCAAGCCTGTATGCAGTTCGAGTTCACAATACTCCTGCTGCCGTGCATCTGCAAGGCCAATAGTCAGTTAGTGGTATATAGAGTGGTAGTTCACCATTCGACTCGAAGAGTAGTACCTCCGGTGTTGCCCTAGTATGCGGGGGCCTGGTGGAGAAAAGTTGAGATCTATGCATCCCATGCGGGACATATTCTTCCAGACCTATTGCCATGGTCAAATCGACGCCAACTTCAAGAACCCTCGTGCAGGCACGACATGGTCGTCGGAGCCGGACTTCCCTTGCAGCCGGTTGTAATATAAGATTGTCCGATAACACCCAGTCCGATATGGTGTAGTGGCTAACATTATCGCCTCTCACGCGATAGCCCGGGGTTCGATTCCCCGTGTCGGAACGACGGTCTTCTCCCTGATACATTTTTTATCAACAGATATCTCATGTATTCCTGTTAAACGTTTGAGGAAAGGGTTGAAATGTCCAAGGTACAACGGACGAACCGGAAAAGCACGTACTAGACGAACTGTCCGTGAGGTTCATTTCTACTGATGCTTGCGAGGCCCTTACTTACTTACTTACTTACTTACTTATTTAGGTACTTCCTTCATTGGCGAGCACGTTTCACGACGCAGAGACCCGAGCGCCCAGCGCGTAAGTTCTCGGAAGACTCAGATCTAGAGGCGCGCCGTCGACGTCACCGGGCGACAGACCAGGCACGGAACCAGGGACGTCGAACGGGCGCGCTCCCGACGAACTCTCTGTGGCGGCCGTCGCCGACCTGGCCCGACGCCCCTCCTCGCAGCCAATGGTCGCTGGTAATTGGTGCGCATTGCCCTCGAGCTGGAGAGCTTGACCGACGGGCTGGCGGGTGCCAAGCCGGGGCCGTCATCGGACAGACAGCAAAATGCGTATTGAAGCTCGAAGCTTGGAAGAGCGGCGGTCGTCCGAACGGTGTGTCGGTGCCAACCGGTCGTCTGAGCGATCGCGCGCGCGAGCCCGGGGGCACATCTCCAAGGCATCTCGGAGGACCAGCGACGACAGGCGACGGACGACATGTCACGATGATGCGTTCGTCCGACTCGGAACGCGCCCTCCGGAGGTCCGGAGCGGGCAGGAACCGCGGAGGCTCGGATCATGGATGTATAGTTGAACCTGAGTTGAACTGTTGAAGAACGTTGATCGACAGGCTGCAGCACCGCCGGGCGCGGGGTGCGCACTGGAAAGCGTGCTGCTGCTGCAGGGTCACTACAAGTATGCTGACGTTGACGTTTCGCTGGTTGTTAGTGAAGGATCCCTGGTTTCACATTGCTACTTACCGCCTAGCGTACGTACCTACTTACCCACGACTGGGCCGCACCTGGAGGCTGGAGGCTGGAGGCTGGAGAAGATGTGAGTTTCGAAAGAAAATGAGATTACAAGCTACTAGTAACACCGTTGGTAGTACATTTGGATTGGACGGGGAGACCCTTCAGCCGAGAACCGTGTAACCGTATAAATACTAATAGGTTGTGTAGTGTACGTGCACGCCAGGGACTTGAAGAGAGACGGAAAGTCGTGATGAGGGTGGTGTTCTACAGTGCGGTAGGATGGGTATTGGAATATATTCAGGGTTCGTGAGGAGCGGGGTCGTGTGTGTGAGATGAGGGTGAGAGATGGGATGAGATGAGATGGGGAGCATTAGCAGGGAGCGGCAGGCCGATTAGCACGAGACGAGCGGCGTGTGTGATAAGAGACGGGAGGGAGCGGAGGTGCAATGCAAGAGAGGAGAAAACAACGACGATGAGGATGCACGACGGGTACCGGATCGTATGCTGATGACGTTGGGGAGTGGGGGGTGATAAAACAAGAGTCGTCCGGGCCCGGAGTAAGGAAAAAAAAAACCACAACACCTGACTGACCGACCGATCGCCCGACCGATCCCGCCATGCCCAGTGCCCCGCCCGCATCCCACGCCCAGCGCCCCGACACCGTCTCCGATTCAGCTTCACGCCGCGGCGGCGACGAGCTGGGACAGCCCGCTCTTGACGTAGCCCTGCTGCTCGCCCGACAGTCTCCGGCGGAGGTACGCGCCGAGGGGGCGGCCGCTCGTCCGGGACAGGAGCACGCTCGCGACGAGGCGGCCGCGGGTGTCCTGAGCGGGGGAGATTCTCGAGCGGCCGAGGCCCGGAGGGGTCGTGAAACTGCTGGACGACGAGCTCGGGACGGTGTACGCCGACACGGTGACCCGCGTGCGGGAGCTGATGGACGACGACCGCAGGGGGGGAGGCGGGGAGAGGGGTGTGAATGCGTCGTCGCCCTCCGCGTCCGCGAAGGGGTCCTCGAGCTTTGGGATGACCGGGGGCAGCGAGACCACGGGCGCGGGGACGATGGATGGGGTCAGCGCCGATGCCGTACGCTCTGCAGGGACGGGGGGCGGTGGTGGCGCACGCCTTGTGGGCGTCGGGGAGCCGTATGTGACCGACGTGCGTCGAGCACGGTAGCCAGTGGCTGACACGGAGAGGGGGACGCCAGCTCGTGTACCGGCTCCGGTTGAGCCACCCGACGAGATTCCTGTTGCGAAGGACGTGCGGGAAGTGGGAGCGATGGGCGGTGTTGGTGAATCGTACATCCGGACGCGGGGAGCGCAAACGTTGGGGATGCGGTTCCAGGAGGCCTCCATGGTGGAGCCCGAGAAGGCAAAGTGCGAGGGAGCGCCGAACGCACCGTGGATGGGTTGGATACGGCGGGTGGAGACGGCCATGATAATTGGTGCTGGGGACGCGGAGAGAGGAGTCGAGCAGGATGCCGGTGGGAGTCGAGGGAAGAGATGCGGGTACGAGAGGAGCGTAGATATATGAATAAAGATTAGTAAGTGTACTTGTTGCTGAGGACTCGGACTTTGACTTTGGGTTGGCGGTGGGTAGAGGGGCGGGACAAGGAAAGCGACGGAGAACGACGGAGAGCACTGGCTGGGGACGGGCTGATCAAGGGGCCGAGACTATATACGGCCAAGTCGGACGCGACACAATAGGTAAGGCGCCTATCTCCCGATTTGCTGTTTTACCCCATCACACGGTACACCCGCTTGCCGGCGAGGCGGTGCCGCCCTGCCGGGTCGCTCCTCGTCGTCTTCGTGAGCTTGCCGCTCGCCTGTCGCTCTCCAGGACAACAGCGACAACAACGTGCCCAAGCGCACAACCCAACCACATCCTCTTCCCAGAACAACGCCTCCCGCTCGCTCGATTCTGCCTACAATGGCCATCCCACAATCCACCTACTCTGCCCGTGTACGTCCGGCGCAGCCTCGGACAGTGACACTTGCACAAGTTGCCTTCTTGGTGTCCAGCGGATCCTGATTGAACCTCCGCTGTGCACGGCGCGTCGGTGCAAAACCTCTTCCATGCCTGGTTCTCATCTGCTCTCCTGCGCGCCTCAGCCCAAAGTGCCGCCCAGCGCCGCCACTCTGCGCCTCCCTTCTGCTACAGCCTACTGCCCTATTCGACCCTGCTCTACGCCCAGATTAGCCCGCGCAGACGCACACGACCACGCATCGTCGCATCCCTTCTTCCGTGGGCCGTGCCAGCGTGTCAATGTCCCTGGGGACGTGCGTTATGCGTTATCGCCACCCTCATTCTGCCCTTCCATCCACCCCGTTCTGACGTCCCGAGCCCTGCCACGGCCCACCATCTTCTATCTTGCTCTATCGGTGGCCACGAACCGCCTTCGTGTGCTGTGAGCAGGCAGCTTTCCGCGAAGGGCCCCAAGGGGCTCGCTCGGCCATGCCGCTGCTCTTCCGACCTGTGCAGTACGTCCATCCGTATCACGACGTCGTCCTGGAGCGGCGCCGCGGCGGCCTCGCTCCGCACGCTCGACGAGTTTAGACCGGGGGCGTGAGGGGGAGACGGTCAGGTGGATGTGTACCGTGAGTGGCGCTTGCTTGGACCACACTATCCGCAACCCCGTTCCAGCCAAGTTTCTCGCAATCCACGCCTGTTGGATGGTCCACTCCAGCCGGCGGCTCCTGCCAGTGCAGTACACTCTCCGAGCATGTCCAATCCGGAAACATCCCCCCACCGAGCCTATTTCTCCCCCCTCCCCAGAACTCTGCACGCAGGGGTGGCAGTCCGTGTGGGGAGATGGGAGGATGGAGGCCGGGACGCGATCCGAGCTCACGCCTAGATCCCATTGAGTGAGCTCCATTGAGGGATCTGGGCCAGGACTGGCGACGGTGCTCTCCCCATCGCCGTAACCAGCTCCGATCCTGCCCCCTGCGTTAGAGTTGTCGTCGGTCGATCCCGTCCACCCCAGGACGCTCATAAGGCCGTCTGTATGGAACTCGGGCTTCTCCCGCCAGTTCCGCCCCCCTCTTATCGCCGCAGCGGCGCACCCTGGCGGTGCTCCTCGTCTTCGTCCGTCTTTTTGGTCCACGCTCTCAATCTTCTTGTCGCCGTCACACTCTCAGGATAGGGGGAGGGGGGGCACAAGACGTCTCTTCACCGCCTATCCTGGGTCCACAAAGCCCAGCCTCGCCCCCTGGAAATTCAAGTTTCTGATCCGCTCGCGCGCAATGCGTCACCGTAACACGTCGTGCGTCGTGCGCCGTGCATCTTGCATCGTGTCTCCCGCACTGCAGGCTGCCGGGGGGGGGGGTGCCAGAAATCTTCTTCAATCACAACGAGGCGTGCCCCCGAACGAATCGAATCTGCCTCCGGGTCTGTAGTCTGTGGCCCGATCTCGCTTCTCTGAATCGAGCTCGACATGCGCGGCACTTGGAGATCTCGGACACGTCCTGGCCTCGCCAGGACAAGCTCTTAGCTCAGGCTCGCGCTTGCGCGCACGAAGATTACAGTAAGATGCGCATCTGATTCTCTGCCGCTCGCTCCTCCGCCGCGGCTATCAGCCCGTCACGGCACGTTCCCCACACCAGCGTGCTGCTTTTGTCCGCGTTCCCATTGTGCTCGGAGTCGGACTTTCCAGCTCTTCACGAATCACCGCACGCTGCGGGGAGGAGGGGAGGTGGTTCCGTACGCGTGTCCGCCCCACGAGGCTCCCAGGTCTCACTAACGACATCGCGCCATGTTGACGCTGAAAACCCATTGGTCGCAGCTCGTCTCAGCGAGAGAGTCGAGAACGCGACGATGACTACACGGGAAGCCGCGTGTTCTCAACGCCTTTTCGACTACATTGGAACGTGCGGATTTGGAACCTCCTTTCGTTTTCCGCCATGTCGTCGTGTCGTCGTGTCAGCACATAGGGGACAAGAGGGCTGTATGTTTTGGGTGCTTTTTGTCGGGCCGACCGGCGACGACAATGAGCCACACGAGCGAGGCGCGCATCCTTGTCTTCTATAATGAATTCAAACCACGTCGTGGTGTCTGGATTCGGTAAGTATGGAGAGGGCTGACGTTATGCCGCGAGCCGGCTTTGTCCTCGCGCGACGGCTTCGCTTCGTTGGTATGGAGGTATGTGCGCAAATTCATTGTCTCCTCAGAACGCTCAGACAAGTGACTGACTGCGCCACCTCGCGCCGCAATGTACCAGGACGTAACCAAGGCCCACCCCATCCAGCTCTTACGAAGAAGGCTCGTAGCCCATTTCAGGAGCTGAGCGCGGAGCCTTTGTTCACTCGTTGTGTCGTTGTACTTATCAGGCAGGCGTACTTGTTACTTGTCTCCGTGGGATCCGGCGGATCCCACGCGTCGGTGCCAGACGACGCGCGCGATGCTGTGCAGACCCTCTCTTGTCGCGGGCAGTGGGCGGTGGGCGGTGGACGACGATCGTCCACATGGAAATCCGTACGAGGACAGGTTTCCTCGTCTACGGTGTCGAGGGATATCGATACATGTTGGCATCTGGATGGTAGGTTGTGGATTTGGATTTGTTGGTGTTGCGTTCGAAGGTGGGTTTGTCGTCCCTAGATTCGCCCCATCCTCGAGTTCTTATGACGCCGCATACAGCCACTCTCATAGCTTTCCACCCCCCGCGTACGTAGTGCAAAATAATAAAGGGTGTGCCAACGTTCCATGTATGCTACCGCCGTATCGGTCAAGCTCACGCTCAGGGTTCGCTCCGCAGGCCTAACGTGAAGTAGGGTTCCGAATCCTGTTCACTTCGTTTTCCAAGGACAACGGAACCGCTTTCATGGATGCGGCGATTTCCGTGGCAGTTCGGCGTTTCAGATGTGATTTCGTGTTGACATGTTCGTGGAAAATCTGCATCGGGAGGACGGACATTGTGTCAGATATCGTGGGTTACCAGTGATCGCAGGGCATCTTGATTCTTGAACTCGTCATAGCGATCGCACATTCAGGTTCGTTCGTTGTGGTCTGCTATTTCTTGATCGTCGCGTTCACGCAACATCCCTTAGGAAAACACTGGAGATGATGATCAAGAGGACTAGGGCTAATCGGTGTCTCGCGATGAAGGACCGGGTGTCTTGCGGGCGCTGCGCTAGGTGAAGCCTGAGGGGCCCGGGTGTTATAATTACAGCTCGCCTTCGGGTCTTGAATTGCGATTTCAAGTTGCCTGTCCACGGCGAACGCTCGGACGACGGACGGCGCGGAATAACCACCCACCCGGCTTCCATTCTAACATCAACACGGCCGTGCAACTTCACTTCAGATCTCGCACTCTGGAGGATGAGGCTTTGAGGCCGTGTCCCTGCGACCTGCAGGATCACCGCCTCGCGTAGCTAGTCGGACATCTCCGGCCGACTGTCCTTCCTTGGCGCCCGCGCAAACTTTGGCTTCCGCTAGTCGCCATCAAACTTAGCTGTGTATTTTTTTTTTTTTACCGTGGAAGGCCATTTCACCTTCATCGCAAACGGCCTGGTAAGTTCAAGAATTTCATGTAAGTTGTGTGTGTAGAATGCTTACTTCTAGCTCAATTTCAGTAAGCTTCGGGAAGCAATGGCGACGGACCGCCCGACGACGACGCTAACCCCGCCTCGCTTCTGTCATCGCAATTTCATACTTTTGGCCACGGGGCCTACGTCCTTTCGCCCCGTCTCGTTTTCAACGCCAAGGCTGCCGCCAACAGACTCCCCGCCGTACCCGTTGTCAAGGTCTTCACGAACGACGTGTCTGCCAGCACTGGCGCGCCATCGCGTGAGGGACCCCGCCGCAGCGGTGTCCGTGTTCAAATCGCACGTCGAGATGGGTCGCCGACGCCGTACCCCCTGCAGCCCGCCGTGCGCTCCGCCCCGAATCTGCTGCGTGTAATGTAGAGGACGCGATCTTTGAGCCCCACTTCGCGCGGATGGCGCACCTGTCGGTGGACATCGGGTGCACGGAGAACGTGCTGGCGGTGCTCGACGCGGCGCGCTCTGGCATGCGGAATCTCGAGAGTCGAGAGCTTGCGCACCAAGCGGGATTTTTGCGCGCTGGTTACCGTTGACGAACGGGTGACGCTGGACGACTCGGATCTCCCTCTCCTCTACACCCTGTCCATATCTGGTTTCTTCTTCACCGGGGCGATCGCTTTGAGATCTCTTAGGTCCGTCACGATCGAGGATGCTCCCCGAAGCCATCATATCTTCCTCGCCGCGCTGGAAAGGTGTGCGCTCAGTCTTGAGTCGCTGACGATCGGTCACTGGGCGCATCCGGACCGGATGGTCAACGGGCCCGGCTCTGTCTTCCCGACCGTGCGCCTCCCGAGCCTTCGCCACCTGGAGGTCACTATGTATCCGCACTCAATTCCTCCCGCGTTCTTCATACCGGGACTTTTGTTGCCCCCAGACGTCAGGATCGACCTCGACTGGAGTCTCATCCATGGTAGGAGCACGCATTCATTCCTGCCGAGACACCTCAAAGGTCTCCTCGCACCCCCCTTTTTTGATGCTATATGCGTCTACCTCGCCCCCACCAATGCGGTCATCATCAATGGCTTCGTCGGCGGCACGGAACGCCCTTGTGTGCAAGAGGGGCTCTACTCTCCGCCGCGCGTTCCCGAAATCCTGGACAAGTACATGTCGGCGAACGTCGCAGAGCTCACCGTGTACCTCAGCTCCGACAACCCGTTGAAAATGTTCATAAACCGCGATGACCTACGGCGCTTCGTCGCCGGCTCGACCTGCTCGGCAAGGCCGTCTGGGACATCAAGATCCAGATGGTGCAGGTGTTCACTCTGGCGCAGTCCGGCTCGGCACAGTGCCGAGCGCTCGCGCTCAAGTCCGAGGAGCGGGTTCCCGGGGTGCGGAGTGGGAGGTCCCGACGAGCACTGCTACACGCCCGAGCGCCAGCTGGCCGCCGTGCGCGCTCAGCTCGACCAGCTTGAGGCGCTCTCAGGGCGGGCGGCTGGCGGCTGCCCCGGCTCGAGCTCTGCGTCACGATCCTCCGCGTCGTGCCGCAGGAGATGCTCAAGGCGGAATACTACCGCCTCGCCGACGTGCCCCCGAGCTCGCACTGGACGCACAAGCTGGCGTGGTTTTACAGGCCGCGCTTCCAAGAGCTGGTGGACAAGGTTGTGTTCTTTGGGGACAATCGGGGTCAACAGCGGGTGCTCGGAGGCGGGGGTGCGGCAGCTCACGGAGGTTAAGGCGCAGGATGCGACCCCAAGTCGGGTGGAGAGGGGTAGGAAGACTCGGCGCAGGGAATGGTTATCACGATTGCCTATCGGTATGTTCTCCGCCGTCATTTCTGCGCCCGCTCGGGTTCGAACTTGTTGCGATTATGTAATAGTTTGCCCTAGGTCCAACACACGCGCACAGCACGAGGTAATTGGAACACACATATATATAAGAGCGACCTTTCTCTAGAGCATCCGTGTATGGACGACCTTGCGAATTCCACGGTGAGGAGCCCACTGTCATACTTGTTCGATTTTCTGACCATCTACCAACACCCACTGTAGTGTCCTGTCCTTGCAATTCGACATGAGCCACCCCGCAACGACCATCCTTCCGCATCTAGAGCTGGCTTCTTCTTTGCCCAAGCGCGATGCCGCTGCGCTGAGGACCTTATCTAACACATCTCAGGTGCAATCCTGGACGCGACGGACGATAGCGAGGTATCAGAAGTATATCACTGCTCTCATCGCCATCCAGAACTCGATCGCGCCGATCAACATGCTACCCACCGAGATCCTTCAAAAGGTCTTCGTCCTACTTCCCTCCAAATACAGGGGATGGAACGCCCTTTCGTGGATGCTCTCCTTGCAATCCGTCTCTCGTCGTCGGCGCTCTGTCCTTGCCGCCATGCCGGAGTTTTGGATACAGGGCATGCCATACATCATGGAGACCTACAGGTACGGCTTGTTCTCCGACTCAAACTCCGAGTCGGAGGGAGGCTTTGGGGCCTATGTGCTGGATCTATTCCTCACCAAGTCCGCCCCGTGCTCATTGGAGCTGACGATGAGTTATACGTCAGGCAAGAATGGTCTAGGCTGGCGGACATTCGAAGACCACTTCGACAGAGTCAGCGTCTTCGAGATTACGGCGACGGGCGTTAACAACCTCCGTAACATTCTGCGCACCGTGACAACAAGGATGCCGCGCCTCGAGAGTTTCGAACTCGCCGACTTCGATTTCGACGTGTCGAAGGATGGCCTCGAACAATGGGACCCCCGGAACCTGCCCCGCCTGAGATACCTCAGCATCCCCAATGCGTTATTCTGTCGTGCGACGACAGTTCCTTCATTGCACACCATAATTTTGACCGGAAGAGAGAACATCGGGTCGTTGCCCAATATGTTGGCTGCATTGGAGGGGTGCCCGGCTCTCACCACGCTCTGTTTGCACTTCACGCCGGAATGGGGTAGCCGTGACTGTGGACGGATTCAAGGACGGGTCGTGGGCCTTCCAAATATCCGCCAACTGAACATCATGGCCACTACGTCTTACATCTACTGCTTCCTATCCTCCATCGCTTTCCCCCCAGTTATCCAAATCAACTTACACGTCACCAACGTGAGCGGCGACCAGCTTGTGCTCCAGACCACTATACCACACTACTACTCAGGTTCTTATACGCCCACGAATATAGACCGCGTGTGTCTATTCGTCGCCTGAGTGGCTATATGCCTGGAGGTCCGAATTTGTGTCCATGCGGGGCTACGTCGAGGGCGAAGAACGAGTGCAGGTCAACCCTGCCTTGCTGCTTCGCAGCGCTGACCACTTGCTGCAATTTCTAAATTCCTTCAGCGCATGTACCTTGACCGAGCTCGCGCTCGATCTGCGCCACCTTCCCAGCGATGTGGACTCCGTGTTTTGGGCGCGCTTCTTTGCGGCGCTCCCCAACCTGCGCTGGCTCGAGCTGCTGTCGTCTACCACGGAGTCCAGCGCCACAAAGCGCGTCATCGCGGAGCAGTACATCGCAGCTTCGCGAAGCCTCGGACGGCAGGAACAGGAGGGTTCATCTCTGTCCTGCGTGCTGCGTGCGGAAACAAGCGGTACGAGGCAGCTGGAGAAGGAGCTTCGTGATGTTGAGGAGGTCCTGAGCAGCCACGCGGACGCGGGTGGACGCTTGGGGCTGCTAGAGCTCTACATCACGACGTCAAATTCCCGTTATTACGATTCACCGCCCGCCAATGCGACGCAGGTCCTGACGGATCGCGCGGCCAGTCGGTTGGTGACTAGAGCCTACGTCTCCCGGCTGGGGGACGCGGCGGGGGTGGTTGTCGTGGGCGGCGGGGTGGGGGTTTGGGGCGAAGAAAAGGAGGCAAACCGCCCTTCCCGAAGTGCCCCTGCATAGAGTTGGATCATTCCTCTCGGTCCCTGCGCTATTGTGAATACGACAATTGATGGTTTTCACGCACTGTAGGAGGTGAATTTGGTACGCACTCTCCGTATAGAAATGCCATTTCTATGCTCATGATCGGGCTGAATGATTGTGAGTGGTCTGAGTTGGGGCCCGGAAAGGCAGTGGTCCGACCGGCGACAGTGGCCTCGGCCCTCAGCGAAGGTGTTGCACGATGATGGCAGAGCCAGTAAGCTCGCCGCCGCGGCGCGCGCTTATGAGGCACGGATATAAGCCCTCTGCTGGGGCGCTGCAGAACTGCTTCTCTCTTTCCCTCACTAGAACCAATACCACCATCTACGCTCGAGGCCCCCTCGTAAAACTGTAGTCCAGTCTTGGACCTCCAAGACTATTTTTTAGTAAGTCAGCCAACTATTGTAGTGGCCGTTTCATGTTCTTAACTGTTCATGCAGCGCTGTGGCGTCCAAGCGCGCCACATAGGAACATGCCCCACGCCGGAGCAACCATATTACCTGATCCCAGGATTGCTTTTTATCTTCCCGAGGTGGATGCGCGTAGGCTGTTAGAGCTTTCTGATGCCCCCGAAGTGCGGGCTTGGACGCGATGCAAGGTGGACGAGTACAAAAACCGCATCTATGCCCTGTTCTCCATTCATAACTCCGTCGCGTCGATCAACACCCTCCCCAATGAAGTCCTCAGAGAGATATTTGCTTTCATATCCAGCGGACCAAGGCGGTGTTCCCCTTTGTGGATGTTGACTTTGGGGTCCATCTGTTATAGGTGGCGTGAGGTGCTTCTCGCCACCTCGGAGTACTGGGCGCAGGGTATTCCGTCCATTTTAGGTTCCACCTACGACTATGGTGACAAGATTCGCGACTTATTCCTCGCTCGATCCGCGCCTTGGGCCCTAGAGATACTCAAGGACTACTCATCACCGTGGAAGCCCCTCGATTGGGGCGCATTCAAGGACCACTTCGATAGGATCACCGTCTTCGAAGTTCCCGCCGAAGATGAACACGCCCTGGGCTGCATTCTTACCGTGGTTGCATCTAACATGAAGCGCCTTGAGAAGCTACGGATCGAAGCGGAATGGTCCAACCTTGAGATGACGAAACTTCTTTCAGAATGGAAAGTTGAGTTTGAAGCCAGGAACCTACCACGTCTCAGACATCTCGAGATCACCAGCAACCTGCTCTGCTCCAGTATTGTGGTGCCTTCTTTACACACTATGGTCCTGTTGGATCCTTGGTACATCGATATCAAGTCATTGCCACTCTTGCTTGACGCTTTGGAGAAGTGTCCCGCTCTCACGGCACTTCAGCTGGAGCTCACGCACAAAAGTAATGACAACTCCGATGACGATGACGACGATGGAAATGGCAACAACTACGATGCTTACCAGCACCGGATCCTGAAGCGCGTTGTGCCAGTGAACCTTTCCAACCTCTGCAAACTCGCTGTCGGAGGCTGTGTCTCCGACATCCACTGCTTCCTGTCCTCTCTCACCTTCCCCTCGACAGCCTTTGTCGTGCTTGATGTCATCAACGCTCAGCGCGAGAAGAAGCCAGGGCTCATTCTCTGTAATCTTCTGCCTAGGCGCCGTTCTGCGACCCACGCGCACCCGATGCTGGATCAGATAGACCGTCTGTGCTTCCATTGGAAACGAGATGATGTTTATTGTTGGTACGACGAACCTCCCGCGATGGTATCCATGGTAGGCTATATCCAAGGCGTAGAGCGACTTCGTGTCAGCCCCGCCTTCGAGCTCGACAGCGCCAATCACTTCCTCCAAACACTGGCGCTCTTCAAAGAATGCGCGATCGCCGAGCTCGCGCTCGACCTGTGGCAAGTCCCCGACGATATGGTCGGAGAGTTCTGGGCGAAGGTTTTCATTGCGCTCCCCGACCTCCGCCGCCTCGAGCTGCTGACGCCTACGTATGAGTCCAGAGCGATGAATCGTGACATTGCAACCCACTACCTCGCGGCTTTCCGGGAAACGGTGCCGCAGATAGCCCCCCAGTCCGATGTCGTCAATGCTCCCCACAGCACCGCCACCCCTCGGCGAGCAGTGTCTCTCGCGTGGGTACTATGCGCAGACGAATGGGACCCGAATCACGCGACAATGTTGGAGGCAGCCCTTACAGACGTCGAACAGGTTCTGAGGGACCACGCGGAGTCCGGTATTCGCATAGAACGGCTAGAGCTTTACGTCGCGAATACGGAGTCCCACCGTTATGGTGGCGGTCGACAAGTCTTGTATGCGACGCATGTTTTTACAACTGAAATAACCACTCGGCTGGTAACCGAGAAGCATGTCTCCCGGCTGCAAGCCGCGGCGGAGGTGGTCGTCGTGGGTCGCGGAAGGAGAATTGGGGACTAGACAAAGTACGATACAGATGATTGCTAGTGGTGACAACGGCGAGGAGGGAGTCAGGTCTTCCAGTGATGTGTACCTCGATCATCCCTTTCGATATGTGCCTTACTATAATGCATTTTCTAGTGCGCCTTTATCAATATAAATAAAAAAGTCAATATAAGTCATGCCACCGAGGCGTGGTACCCTCAGTCCTGGCGTTCACTACACGAGGCGTCTGGGGACTCATAAATAATGGGATCAGTTGAGCGACGATATCCCAAGCCTGACAGCTTCTCGCGTCTTCTCGAAGCTCAAACTAGGCGTCCCACGCGATGTCGCTGGCATGGGTGCCGCATGCGAACATAGTGGACGCGTCACATTTGGAGAAAGAGCTTTCCGATGTTGAACAAGTGTTCGGCGGCCATGCGCAACAGAGGGCACGCCTTGGACGCTTGGAGCTGCAAATTGCGAGTGGGGAGCCAGGTTATTGCCGGTCAGACTACATCAATAACCAGATCGTTGATGTCACGCACCATGAGCTGGACGAAACTACCGAGTGGGAGCTGAGGGGGGACTATGTCTCCTGGCTGGCGGAAGCAGCAAAGGTCGTGACTATCAGCCTGAGCCAGGCGGAATTACGAACAGATGACGAAGATGGCGAAGCCGATGAATCCGCGGACGATGAGCCACATGGCAAAGACGTATTCGAGAATGGGTCAGATGTGGACAATGCATCTGATATATGAGAGAGGGTGCGTGGAGGAGCACCAGCAAACGAGATAAAGACGAAAACGGGGAGAGACTCGGCCGGTTCTTCAGATGACGTGTCCTAAGTATTCTCATGGTCATGTTACTTTAGATTCCCATACGGTGAGACGAGTTCGAGCTATGTACTTACTACTGGCGTAGACTCGTCGTCACTCCACTGTCCCGACTCCTTGCCGCTGGCAGAGGCTGGCAGCGACTGGACCAAACGAGTAAGCGTATCGAGGTAAAATGGCAGTGACTCGGAGTATTGCGCAACATTACCGCGCACCCAAATGCTTACAACTGTCAACGACTTGATCGTCTTTCGGAACAACTTCATAATGCTAGCGATGACCTCTTGGTCCAGACTGGCCAGGTGGTGATTACGTAACGGGCGCTGCAAGGATCGATGGGCGTTTGCGACCAATCTGCTACTTGTCCTTCAACTTTTGGACCGCGTCGTCACCGTGTACAAGGCTCTCCAACGCCCTCTTTTTGCAGATTTTCAGGATTCATTTGAAGGTAAGGAAGTCAACCATAGTAATCGAGCATTGTTCTTGACCATTCATGCAGTATTCAGTCCGTCAAACATGCTCGGCGGGCCCCATCCTGTCCGGATGATCGTCGCTGAGCTCGCCTCCACTCTCCCCGAGACCGAGGCGAACACGCTGATGGGCCTTTTTGACACCACCCAAGTGCGGGCTTGGACGCAACAAAAGGCAACGGAGGACAAAAATCATGTATCTACCCTCCTCGCCATCTATAACTCCATTGCTCCGATCAACACCCTCCCCACCGAGATCCTCCAAGAGATCTTCACTCACATTCCCGAGTATGCATACACATGGTGCGATGCCTTGTGGCTATTCTCTTTGGGGCTCGTCTGTCGTCGATGGCATTCGATTCTCCTTGCCACCCCCGAGTACTGGGTGCGGGGCCTTCATACTGTTATGGATCCCGACTTCTACGAGTGTTATCGTGACAACGATGACGACAATGACAACAGCGACAACGACGATACCGCCCGTAGGCGCAAGCTATTTCTTGCTCGATCGGCTCCATGCCCGCTGGAAATAACTCTGAGATACTCCAAGAATGGCCCAGGCTGGGAGGTGTTCAAAGATCACTTCGACAGAGTCACCGTCTTCGAAGTCATCGCCAACGATGGAGACGAGCTCGACGAAATCCTCATCACGGTGGCATCTAGCATGAAGCGTCTAGAGAGGCTACGGATCGAAGCGAACTACAGTGACTTATCACAACCGCTCTTTGATTGGGAAGCCGAGGACTTTCCGCGTCTTGGATGTCTCGAGATCACCAGCCCCCTGTTCTGTTGCGTCACGACGGTGCCTTCATTGCACACGGTGATCTTGACACAACCTTCTCGAGATATCAAGTCTCTACCCTGGTTGTTTGATGCTTTGGAGACGTGCCCCGCTCTCACCACGCTTCGCCTCGGGCTCACGCACAGGCACGATACCTTTCACAACCGGACTCTGGAGCGTGTTTTGAAGCTCCCTAAGCTCCGTTCTCTGGCCGTTGTAGGAGATGTATCTGATGTGCGCTGTTTTCTGTCCTCCCTCTCATTCTCCTCCGCGACCTTCGTCGAGCTAGACGTCACCGGCACTGGCCCGAACAAACAAGCTCTGCCTAACATCCTGCCAAGGGGCCTCTCCACGGTCCGCGCGCACCAGTTGTTGGACGGCATCGATCGCCTCTGCTTCTATTCGCATCACCGGATTTGTCATCACGAACGCGCGCTCGTGTCCATGCGAGGTTACGTCCAGGGTGCGCAGCGATTGCGCATCACCCCCGCGTTCTGGCTCTACAGAGCCAGCCACTTCCTCGAGATCCTCACGCTCTTCAGGGAATGCAGGGTGGCCGAGCTCGCGCTCGACTTGCGCCATACCCCCCGCGACATGGACGGACAGTTCTGGGCGAAGTTCTTCACCGCCCTCCCCGACCTCCGGCGGCTCGAGCTACTATCCCCTAGTAGTACCTTGCCGTACAGGGGGACAAAGCGCGACATCGCCACCCACTACCTCGCGTCGTGCCGCGTGCCACCGCAGCTGGAACCCGTCAGTTTCTCCCACCGTACCGCACCTCCTCAGCGTGCGGTGTCTCTCGCATGGGTGCTGCATGCAACGGACAATTATGACACGTCACAATTGGAGACGGAGCTCGCCGACATCGAACAGGTTCTGAGCGACCACGCGAACTGGGGTGCTCGCGTGGGTCGGCTGGAACTCTACATCACGACTTCGAGGCCCGACGTTCACAACACGCAAGCTCTGGATGTGACGCAGGTCAAGACACTTTGCTGGGCCAGTCGTTTGGTGGCGAGAGACTACGTCCCTCGACTGGAGGCCGTAGCGGACGTTGTGGTGGTGGGTGGCGGATGGGGAGTTGCAGAGCTTGATGGGTTACAGGAAGATAGTACTGAAAATGAGAGCAGTTGTGACGACACAGATAAAGAGGACTCGGACTCGGACTCGGGCTCGCACTCGGAGGGAGAGGAATCAGAATGAATCGTCTTGTAATGCGTTAGTAGTAGTGGCATGCCATGCGCAACGGTGACTTACGGGCCTATTCCAAGCGTGATAATCTAGTCTTACTGGCCTGATAGAGATAAAAATGCTAAATTTAATAATGGAATCGATCAGAGCTAGTCGACAATGGCGTCCATATGCCGCGATGGCCTCCAAGGCGGCTTTGGGAGATAACCCAGGTTGCCATTACGTAATGCTCGCTGCAAGGATCGATTGGGCGTTTGCGACTTGTCACCTCCTTCAAGTTGGACCGCATCGTGGCCATGTACAAGGCTCTCCAACGCTGTTTTTCTGCAAATTTTCAAGATTAATTCGACGGTAAGGCAGTCACACGTCGTAATCGAGCGTTGTTTTTGACCATTTACGCAGTGTTTAGCCCGTCAAACATGCTCGGCGGGCCCCACACTCCGATGACCGTCGCTGAGCTCGCTTCCACTCTCCCCGAGACCGAGGCGAATGCGCTGATGGAGCTTCATGATGCCTCTCAAATGCGACTTTGGATGCAATGCAAGATGGAGGAGTACACAAATCACGCATCTACCCTTCTCGCCATCTACAACTCCACTGCTGCGATTCACATCCTCCCCACTGACATCCTCCAGGAGATCTTCGTTCGAATTCCTGAGTCCGAATCGACGTGGTGCGACGCCATGTGGATGCTATCCTTAGGGTCCGTTTGCCGTCAATGGCATTCTGCCCTTCTTGCCACCCCCGAATACTGGGTACGTGGCCTTCATACCGTTATGGATGCCGACTTCTACGAGTGCTTTTCCAACGACGATGTCGCCCATGGCCTCAAAATATTTCTGGAGCGATCCGCTCCATGCCCGCTGGAGATAACGGAGGCCTATTCCTCAGTATGCTTTGGTCCAGGCTGGAACGTATTCGATGAACACCTTGACAGAGTCACTGTCTTAGAAATCCCAGCCATCGATGACCACGAGCTGGTCGAAATCCTCGAGATGCTGACGTGGTCCGTGGACATGAAGCGTCTTGAGAGGCTGCAGCTGCAAGCGAAGCGCACCAAGGTGTCAACAAAACACCTTGTTCAATGGGATGACGAGGGTCTGCCACGTCTAGGACATCTCGAGATCAGCAGCCATTTGTTTAGTCGCAAAACGACGGTCCCCTCGTTGCACACGGTTATCCTCACAAAACCTCCTCTAGAGATCGGGTCACTACCCAGCCTGCTTGACGCTTTGGAGAACTGCCCCGCGCTCGTCACGCTTCGCCTGGAGCTCGCGCACAAGGACGATACATTCCAAAACATGACCTTGAAGCGTGTCCTGGAACTTCCCAAACTCCGCAATCTCTCTGTGTGTGGTGGCACATCTGACGTGCGCTGTCTCCTCTCCGCGCTCTCTTTCCCTTCCGCAACTCTCGTCGAGCTTGACGTCCTCGACACTAATAACGAGCGAGACGGAGGACTCGTGCTGCCGAATGTCCTGCCAAGGCGCCCTTCTGTGGTCCACGCGCACCAGCTGCTGGATGGCATCGACCGTCTATGCTTTTACTCAAAGCATGGGGTACTCTCCGACGATAAACGTGCAATCGTATCCATGAGAGGATACGTCGACGGCGCAGAGCGCCTCCGGATCAGCCCCGCTTTCTGGCTCCACAGCAGCGACCACTTCCTCCGCTTCCTGGAGCTCTTTAGGGGATGCGAAGTCACAGAGCTCGTGCTTGACCTGCGCCATGCCACCAGCGACATGGACGACGAATTCTGGACGAAGTTCTTCGCGACGCTCCCCGATCTTCTCCGGCTCCAGCTGCTGTCACCCACCGCGGAGTCCAGGGCGATGAAGCGGGTCATCGCAAAGCACTACCTCGCGTCTTGCGGGGTGCCGCATTTGGTCCCCGTGACCGACGTCGTCGATTTTGTCTGCCGCATCGTACCCCCTCGACCCTCGGTATCCCTGGCCTGGGTGCTGCCGTGTGTGGACCGAAGCGATGCATCGCAGTTGGATGAGCTTAGTGACGTCCAACAGGTCTTGATCGACCACACGGAAGATGAGGATATATGCCTGAAGCGTCTGGAACTCTACCTGACGACTACAGATGCTGATCAGTCGGGGGAACAACCTCTCGATGTGAGGGAGGTTACACCGGATGGTATGCCCAGCCAGAAGATTGGCGGCCTCGTCATCCCCGGACTTTCCGGGCTGGTCGACGCAGCGGAGATCGTAGTTATGGGTAGCAGGCGTTGGAGAAAGTTTCCCGAAAACGTTGTGTTCAACATGGATGGTATTGAGAGGGAGGATGCGGACAGTGAGCATATGAGCGAAGAGATTGACGATGAGGAACTTGGCTCTTCCAGCGACTCCGACGAGATGCAGATCGTATGATTCTTGATGCCCGTGTTACCGTACACCACTGCTGATCATGTTCGCCACCCGGTCCCACTGTGACTTTAGCGTATTTTGAGTACCATGTCAATAGGTCTCTAGGCGGCCGCGGTTTGAGTTTGTGTCAGCTTCACTCCTCTTGATCACGAATTTTTCCCATAATACGAGGCTGTACTCCCAGACCGCAGTCCCTCTCAATTCTCCACATGTCCCCGACGATAGATCACTTGTTCCTCCAATCCAATCTCGACTACAGCGAGGTGCCGTTTGTGTCCGTACGTGGACACGTCCAAGGCGCAGAGTAGCTGCGTGTCGGTCCCCCCCCTCTAGATCCACAATACCGATCGCTTGCTCCAACTCCTGGACGTCTTGGCGGATGCACGGTGACGGAGCTCGCGCTCGACTTGCGCCGTGTCACTGCCGACATGGACGGAGCCCTTTGGAAGCGGTTCTTCGCAGCACTCCCCCACCTTCGCCGGTTCGAGCTGCTGTCGTGCTCCGTCGAGTCCAGGGAGATAAAGCAAGCCATCACGGAGCACTTTCTCGCGTCTTCAAGTTGCCGGAACCCCCAGCGGATATCTCTTGCTTGGGCGTTACGTGCTGTCGAACGCGACAAGGTAGCACAACACAGTCGAACGCGTCCTGAATGATCATGTCAAACAGGGTGGACGCCAGGGCCTGGAGCTCTACGTGACGAGTCGGAACCCTAGCTCTTGCAACCCAGACTATGACTGCCCACAAGTTGTTGACGCGACGCAGGTTAGGTTGGAATGGACGCAGAAATGGCGGCTAAGTCGGGACTATTTCTCTCGGTTGGCGAACACAGCGGAAGTAGTCACCGTGGGGAGCCAACTCGAATTATGAGCTGATGACGAGGATGACGAAGAAGAATCCGAGAATGACGGCCCAGGATGAGTACGCAGAGGAGCACAGTGACGAAGACAAGGAAGCCAGCTCTTCCAATGACGCGGAGTAGATGCTCCGCGTTGACACTTGAATCCCTAGTAGAACGATGTCAATTCAGATCCCCCTATGATACACGCCAACGCTGACCTACGTACCTAGATGTAGACCTATCGTTCCATGCGAGGTGACGAAGCACGCGGACACTCATCGAGCTCAAATGGCAATGAGGTATTATCCAACACCACCGCACTCCCACGCACTTACAACAAAACCTTGACGTCTCCAATAACGTACTCATGAAACACAGTAACAGGATGCACAAATCCCCAGACCCGAGCCCGCGCCGAGGACAATAGTTACGCCAGTAATGGGGTGATATAACGCATGAATGACAGTATAGAATGACAGTGTCCGAGGCGTTGGCGGGGATGGAGACGAGGCGGACAGAGCGACAATGGTGATGACAAAGGCGGAGAGAGAGCGGATGGAGGTCTAAATGTGTGCGTGTACCTAGCCGTAAGCCAAATGCAGCTCTGGTATTAGGATGATGGGGAGCTGTTGAATGTGGGCACGTATGTATATATGGATGATGCGACGGCAGCGAGGCAAGAAGTACGGGAATCCAAAACGGGGAGCGGGCGACCGAAACACCAGACGTGTGGGTGTGCCGCTATGGGGTGATGTCGAGGCCAGCGAGCTCCTTGCGGATCTCGGCCTCGGTGTCGATCTTCTTGAGCTGGGTCGCCTCGAGACGCTCGCCCTTCTTTTGCTTCTCCTTGAGCTCGTCGATCGCCTTGAGCTGATCGCACATAACATAAACGTCAACGCGCATCCTCTCAATGGAGCGACGGCTGCTCACGCACCTTCTTGGTCAAGTTCCGGACCTTCTTAGCGATCGGGTCGAGCCCGCCCTCTCCACCTGGCGTCGGAGGAACAGACGCAGCACCGTTCGCGGCAACGTCCGTAGCGGCCCCATTGCCGTTCACGACAATGTCCAGTGAGGGGCGCGCGCTCGCCTCGCCGCCATCCTTCTTGCCGCCCTCCTTGTCCTTCGCCCCTTTCCGCTTCCGTCCACGCTTATCCGAGTCCCCACCAGCCGGTCGCACGGGTGATGGCGACGTCGGGGCACCAGGGATATGTCTTCGGCCATTCAGGAGGCGATTGGGGACAGGGCTCCTGCTGTAGCGTCCATTCGGCGTCGAGTGTCCGCTGGGGGTGTCATCGCCACGCTTGTATGCCGCTGAAGCCTCGGTACCACGCGCACCGGGAGGCCGGTAGGCGCCAGCAGGCTTCGTCGGTGTGGGCTTAGCGATGGTAGCATGCTGTAGGACACTCGAGGCTGGCGGGGGGCTTTGAGGGATGTTCTGGGGGAAGGGAGGTACGGCGTCGACGTGCGCCGGCCGCCAAGATACCTGGTAGAGCTCATCCGTGAGCTGGACGTGGACGAGAGGGCCCGTGCAATGCCAGATCTTGATGCCGTTGTCGACGCGAAGACGAGGGGAGAGGGTGGCAGTGAGGAGGAAGCGGCCGTCAGGCGACCATTCACAGTGCGAGGTATTCGACGCGTCGATGGTCGTAACTTTGTTCAGCGTCCTACGGTCGTAGATGTCAACCTTGCCAGCCAGGTTACCAAAACCGGCGATGGCGAGAAGGCGACCTTGGGGGTTGAATGCGACGAAGTTGCAGAACGCGGTACCGAAGTCATGAAGAGACCGGGCGCGCTGATCAAACAACGTCGTCTTGGCAGGCATAACTAGGAGGTACGATGTCGGTAAATTGACAACGCAGCATTGAAGGATGAACTCACAGCCGTAAGTGACAATGAACTCCTTAGAGTTCGGACTCCATGCCAGATCGTGAACTGGACCGTCCTTGTCCAACGTGATGCGACAGTCGAAGTTGCCGGCGGCGCTGAGCAAATACAGGCCGCCAGTCTCGCCATAGTAGCTCTTGTTCGCCTGATCGACATCGGTGGCAGTAAGAACGAGCACTTGGGTACCAAGCGTGTTCCACTTGATCTGGGATCGTTGGGCCTTAAAGAAGGTTTTCTGGCATGTCGGGAGACCGTTCAGCGAGGTGAGGCTGTAAATCTTGACGCTTGCCGGTTGTCCCTAATCACCGGGTGATCAGTCAAACATACTGCATCACAAGACACAGTCAGAAAATGCTTCAGAAGATTTTGCACCCTTCAACGTGTCTGTAACACTTTTCCGAGGACGAAGAGGACAACAAGGGCTGGAGAGGAATATGGAGAACACGTCAAATGGTCCAAACACCATCCTACAGAATTTGCCTACGAAAACATGCGAGAATGGAAAGGCAAATAATCGACGTTGTAGGTAGCTCACGGATGGGAAGGTGGGGGGGAGGGGGGGACGGGGGTAAGGACCGTGCACGCACCTTCTTCTCAGCGATGAAAACCGCCACCGAAGGATTGAGTCCCGGACTGAGGGTGATGGAGGTCGCACCCTCGACCTTGAGCTTGTCCACTACACCCTTCGACCACTCCGCGGGCCGGAACACCTGGATCTCGGGACCGACCAGGCGGATGGCATGGGACTCGGAGATGGTGTACTGGAGTTCCCACCCCTCCTGCGACTTCTGGGAGAACGCAACAAGCTCCTCGCCGGTCGAGACGGAGAAGATGCGGAGGTTCTTGTGCTGTGTGCCGTCCTCGAACTTTTGGGGCCTTTCCCAGGTGGAAAGGTACGTTCCGCGGGGGGAGAAGCTGATCTCCACGATGTTGGGCAGAGAGAGCTCCTGGAGCAGCTGCGAGCTCTCCGCCTGGAAGATGCAGACGCCGGTGGGTATGGCGTAGGCGAAGAGACGTCCATCGGAGCTGTACTGGTACGTTCGAGCGGGTACTTCTGGTGCCTGGAAGGCATCGATGGCGTCGTAGTTGGGGGTACCACCTACAAGACCGAAGCTCTTCTGTGCGCGGACTGCGAACGGCTAGTCGTCAGAAACCGGCGAAAATGGGTAAAATTATGAGATGGACACAGACAAGCGTACTGCTGGGATGGTTGCGAGGCCATTTGGTGCGCAAGAGAGGGAGAATGAAGCAAGTTAATGCCTCAGACGAGGTCGGGGACGATGGAGGAGGATGAAGCTGGATGAAGGCGGAACTGTGCAGCGATCAAGCGTGCATCACCGAAAAATGGTGGCTGGGATTACGTAACAGATCCCGGGTTAGGGTTAGTCCATCCCGTTCACGTGGTTGCTGCTCTTCGGCGTCACTGGTCAGGACGGTGGTCGTCGTGTCTGCCGTCGTTCTCGCCGTTTCTCACATCGTCCTGGTTCACGTTGTCTCCATCTCCTACAATGACCTCTTCGACGGACGCTATACTCGCTCTGAAGCAAGCACTAAAGGGCACTAGAGGAAGACCTGCGATCACATACAAAAAGGGCTCATCGACTGTCTCCTCCTTCGCCGATGCTACACATCTTGTCCTTCCACCGGCCACCACGCTCCTAAAGACTGCGCCAACAAGGCTAAGAAAAATGGGGGCCACGTCTACTGATCCACAAGCCAACCCTCAGGACTTCTTCTCACTTGGCGCTGTGTATCTTGCTTGGTTGTTTCGCGATGCTCCGGGTGCCGAGTACATGAAGCACGTCCGCGAGAATGGCTTCGCTGTTGGCTTCGTTAGTGTCACAGAGCGCAAAGGAGTGGTGGATTGGCTGGTGGACAGAACTCAGACGTTGGCTGGACTCATCTCCGTGGAAGGCGTGTAGACCCACTACCCTCGAACTCAATATATGCGCTGACGTCCTCATTCAGTTGAGTCAACCACGCCTCCGGGGACCCCACCACAACTACGAGCCTCGGCAACACTGCCCTCATCGTCCTCCCTCTCCAAAATATATGAATCTACGTCCAGTCCTCTCAAACGCAGATATGTCACAGACTCCTCGGATATAGAGGTCGTTAAGCGGATCAAGGCGAACGAGGTAGAGCTACAAGATCGGAACACTGTACTCCGTGGAATTAAGCCCAACGTTTGTCAACGTCGCCATTCATTATCACCTTGTCGACTGACGCATTTGCACTAGAACTTCAATTCTCTCAAGGAGTCCTTTGCCGACAAACTGAAGAAGCTGAGAGAGGGAGGGAGGAGTACAACATCTAGCAGCACCCTTTCTTCGACACCTGGTGAGGCACTTCTTTCGCGTCTCATCCGTAGGCGGATATTGACAACCATTTAGACCCAAAAATGCAACCTCGGAAGGCCCGTGAGTCTATTCTACTGTTCTGCCCTAAGTTCTCGGCCCTGAATTATGCCCTCAGGCAATCAATACCCCATCATCATCATTTCCTCATCGCCGACGTCTCTTATCACCATGCACAACGTGCGCCGGTTCCTCCAAGATGCTGTTTTTGAGCCGTCGCAAGACGCGCGTGCCCGCGCGACCGCGGAGGGGAATGCACGACCGGAGGACATGATTCCCATATACAGGAAGCGAACCACTATCGACTCTTCTGGCCGCGAGACCGAGATGCAAACCAGGTACGGACTGACGTCATTGCTTGTTAAAGGCACGAACTCAGGTATTTGTTCGTTCCTAGATACTTTGTAGTGGATAGCACCGAGGCGTTGGCAAAGTTCGGAACTGACGCGTGGGACCGCGTCGTGTGCGTGATGACCACTGGCCAGGCGTGGCAGTTTCGGCCATACAAGTGGACCGAGCCGAAGACGCTCTTCCACCACGGTAGGTGTCCGCCACGCAGCATGGTTGTATGCCGTAACTGATAGGCCGTGGGTATCGCTCAGTGAAAGGGATCTACTTCTCGTGGACAAACGACCCGCCTAACCCCAAGATCAAGGACTGGAACGTCACGGACCTCAAGGTGAGTTTGCTTCTCATTCCGCCGTGTGAGGTCATTATGCTGATAATGGTGCCTGATATAGATTGACCCACACCGCCGACACGTGGACAAGTCCGTCGTAGCCCACTTCTGGAGGATCTTAGACCAGTGGACGAGCACGTACAAGCCTTCTCTCGTGCAGGGATGAAACTTATACCGCTACTCTAACCATCGTATCCCGCTGTGTTTCGTATGCTTTGCTGATTGTATTGTTTTAGTAATGGTATCTGTTGTTTTCCATCTATTCAAGATGTCCGCGCGGGAGACCGATCCAACCTCATCTCATGCGCACGAGGTGGCCTACGCGTACCCCTGTTTCATCCAAGAAGCCCTATCCAAGAAGCTCATTTATCCAAGAAGCTAGGGCTTAGTGATGCCCTCTCCAAGAAGTCCAAGAAAGAGGTGCGTCATAATGCACCCGGAGCAATCACGGTCATAGCGGCGTCCAGCCGTGTTCCGTCTTTCTATCCTCCCGTCCCGTCCCGGGTCGTAGCCTGTGGAGTCACCACGACGGGGCGCTGCAGTCATACGACGTCGATGACCGAGATCCGCCGCGCCCCCGTCGTCCTGTTGTTGAGCAGCAGACACACCCGCCCCGTCGCCTCCTCCAGGCACACGCTCACCAGGTGCTCCTCGGGCTCCACCCGCACACTGAACGACCCGAGTCTGCCCGCCGACCCCAACTCCTCCGCGTCGAACGCCGCGGCGTCCACGCCGAGATCGAGGATCGTCCGCGGGAGCGAGTACGTCCGGAAGTGCACGAGCTGCGAGCCGTTCCGCGCCTCGGTGCAGTCCCAGACGGCGCGGCGCAGGCCGACCGCGCCCAGCCCGATGTACCCGATTTCGGCGCCCAGGGCGAGCGGGTAGGCCACCTCGCGGTAGTCGACGTGCGAGTCGGGGAAGACGCGGAGGACGTGCAGTGCGCGGGTGCCTGCAATGACGAGCGGGTGCACGGGCGCGCCGGCGACGGAGGAGCTGGTGAACGGGCTGATGCGGTAGATGCCCGAGCCGATGTCGCAGGCCGTGCTCCAGACAGACTGGACGGAACGTATGCGGGGTTGTATGGGTCCTGGTGTCGAGGCGGGGAAGGGGGGGACCTCGTAGATGGAGATGCCGCCGTGGTAGGCGAGCATGACTTGGTTGTCGGAGAGGACCGAGATGGTGAAGTCCTCGTCTGCCTGCGAACGAATGGTCGATATGAATAAGCCGGCGGTGGTTGGGATATGGGTGCAAACTCACCGACCATGGTCCGATGTTCATGGACAGGGCTGGGCCTTCGGCGTCGGCGTATTGCGGCCCTAGGGGGCAGATGTGCAAGATCATGTCTCCGGTGCCGCTTTCGAGGCCGTACACCAAGAGCTGTCCCCCTGAGGCACAGCACCAGACGGAACCCGTCACCGAGATCTTCCCCACGCGCAAAAATGCAGGCACGGGATCAACCACGGCGATGTGGTAGACGTAAATGTTGCATTGGCTGTCGTCCCCAGTGCCGTCCCCAAAAATCAGTCCGTCATCCTCGAGGAATACACACAGACGAGGATGCACTCACTTGTAGTGGACACCCATCTGAAGGATGATCAGGTCCTCGCGTTCATTGGTCAGGGAGAGACGTGAGCTCAAGTAGAAGACGGACTCGTCATCCATCAAGCTTTGCGCCAATGTGACAGCGGGAGAAGGGGCGCCCAGCTCGTGGAGTTGTAGCGACCCATCACGCAATACGACGACGAGCCAGTTCCCGCCGGCGACCAACTTGACATGTTCAACCGTTCTGTCGCAGTGATAGTCACGGATGACCCGGGGCTGGTAGTCGATCCGATGCCATAGCCGGTCGAGCCTGGCAGAGTGTATGACCCACATCTTCATTTCCTCCACCTCCATGTTTGCCAGGCGCATGGCGATTTGCGGCTGGGGGAAGTGCAGGAGGAGGCGAGAAAGCATGTGATGCCACATTGAGCGGTCGCGCATTAGTACTTGTCCTTTCTTGCAGGCCTAGAAGCAGAGCATGGCCATCATTCTTCGCACTCGAGTCTAAGAAAGAGTGAGGGGAGGGGACTCACCGCACAGAGCCTGACAACATCCCTTACGGTCAACAGTCGTGCGAGCGCGAGCTGGACATCGTAGGGGAGGCGGTCCATCGCAGGTTGGACCACTGGAGGACGGGGAGCACAGTCCAACAGTGGAGGACTTGGACGAGTTTATCTGCGTCCTATCAGCCGCTCGAGGCAGGGAACGCTCCGGACGCTCCCAAAAGTGCGGAATCTACACAGGCACACGACGCTGCCACTTGTTATCCCGGATGGTTTGCAATCTTAGCCGCTGAATTACCAACGCCGAGACCGATGACGATTTTCTACTACATGGGCTTCGCCGCTTGCACACATGTGGGAACTGTGGAGTCTTCATGCGCCATAATACAAGGCCATTGCCGTCCTATCGGGCAGACTTCACAATCCTCTTTGCACACAAAGCTGGATGTGGAGCAACCCTCGCCTGTTATATCCGAATCATTATGCAACTCCTCGTCCTTAATTCAGGCCCTCGGAGATTGCGGTCTTAAAGGCCATTGTCGTCGCCTTGTGGTTGTGGCTGAGCTTGAGAACTACCGCCGGTGCCGACTCCATCATCCCCTCTCTAAAATCACAGAGTCCCATCCCTCGCCATCGAGTCTTTCATAGAAGTATTATCGTGGATATAGCCGGGAGGATGTTAAGACCCGGTCATATGGCATATACGCGTAGCCGTGAGATTCATCTGGATCTCTAGAAAAACCGGGAAACCCAGCCCTAGATATTGCCGTCATGGCGAACCTTTATGGCTACAGTGCTAATTCCCCTTCACGTTTTGCTCACACCCCCCAGATAGGATGGGAAATTGGCGTTTTGAGACAGATCGCTGAAGCCCGACGTGTAAGTAGCCGGGAAAGGAGCACATGCAAAGAGCAAAGTTGACGGAGCACCAACCATCAGACGGCTGCTCGGCCCGTTCTGTACTCAACTCCCCTTCATCAGCGGCGAAGTTCCTTAAGCGTCGACAGGTGTCTTGTACTTACTGACCTGGACTTGGTTTCTCACCAGGATGGACTACGCAAGGAGATTTCCGGAACCGGAAATGAAAGCCTTTGAGATGAGGATGGCGAAAGCGGCCCGTCGGGATTGCGGGCCACACCCACGCATGGATATGGTGTCTTAAACCTGCGCATCGTGATTTAAGAAGGGGTGCGGGTAGTCGGCGTGTACAAGCGTACGGTACGTACACATCGTCATCAGGCACGAATCCTGTCATATTGAACGGTGGGAAGGAATTGTATATTCCTGTGGAGTTTGAATGACTCACTTTAGGTGAATAGGTCAGGTGTCCACACGCGGCATACCAGCCTAGGCCGTTAGTCCTAGCCTGGGTAATCTCTGTAAGCATGAATATTGGTAAAGGTTGGCGAAGAGCGCACCATGCATGAAGCCATATGAACGAGGATTATAGCTTGAATCAAGGTACGTGTAAGTACTAGTAGTCGATTCTCTTGGTTTATATGCTGCGGGCTGAACTTGGTCACAACGTCCAACACTGCCTCCGCGTTGTGACTTCCGACGACGCCCTTATCAGCGCCCGCGCTCACCCGCATTCCAGAGTCCAGATGACGGCGGGATCTCGGCAAATCACGATGCAAAGATAAGTTTTACGCTGAGCTGGTCATCCAATCACACGCGACGCACGTAAGTAAAAGGTCAAATGTCGAGTCGGCTAACGTAATTAAAGGCAGCCGCAGAGCCGGGACGATGACTCGAATTTCAATTACTGACGCTTTTGACCGGACGACTGTTGCGGCCAAGAACCGGAACCTCCCTTGTTCCCGACCTCCACTGTGTGTCCGAGCACCATTGGAGAGGGACGACAGAACATGGCCGCGACAACAGAAGAGAGCCCGCTACTGGCTCCGTCACCAGATCCGGCGATCTTGAAGCATGATCTACTCTATCAACGCTTTTCTCCCTCCCAAAAACGTACCATCATCGGCCTGATCAGTTACGGTGCTGTGATACCTTGTGAGTGTTTCAGAATATCCATGTCGAGGCGAGCTCACGGCCTCACCGAGCCGCATGCATGTAGTCTTGACCTCTGGGTCGTTCATACCCTGCATTCCTGAGATCGCCAGAGAGCTTGATAGTACAGGTGCGGTTATCAGGTGCGAAGGATCTGTGATGTATCTAGTGTCTCCGGCTTCTCTGTTCTGACGTCTAAAATCCAAAGCCTTGCAGTGAGCTTATCCCTTGCTGTCGCGGCCATTGGCAGTCTTACATGGGCGACCTATTCCGGTACATGTGAGTGGGCAGGTACTCAGGACCTCCTTCGCACCGTTTAATCACCCCCGTTGTAGATGGCCGTCGCTTCGTGTACCTGAGGTCACTCCCGTGCCTTTGCATAGGGTCAATCGGAGTTGCGAACTCCCATACCGTGCCCACGGTCATGTTCTGGCGTGTCGTCCAAGCTTTCGGTGCCTCAAGTGCGATGTCCGTGGGCGCCGGAGTCATCGGCGATATATATCGACTTGAGGAACGAGGGTTCGCCATGGGTCTCTTCTTCGGCGTGAGTCATGCTGCGTGCGCTTCGCGAGCTACGTTTCACAATGATTCATTGATGTTCATTTCCGGCGGGCCTTCTTCGACTCAGGCTTCGCTCCTCGGCCCAGCGATTGCCCCCCTGTGCGGAGGCCTTGCCACACAGTATGGCTCCTGGCGCTATGCTCAATGGGCCTTGTTTATCATGGGCATCACCGCATTCATCCCGATTGTATTCTGGCTCCCTGAAACGCTAGACCCAGAGAAACTCAACAAGATCAAGGCCGAAGGCAACACGTTTAAGATTCTCAATCCCTTTGCTAGTCTTGCGCTCATGCGCAGTCCGACCATCATCGTCATGGTGAGCCACGGCTGTATTCATTATCGACGCCATAATCTTTACTGATCGGGTCACAGACACTCGCAGGTACAACGGCTTTAATGTCTGAATGGGGTAGGTGAATGTCCTGTGTGACGATGCACTCAGCTAACATCATTGACTACTAGGTTTGGTGGTGCCTCTCTCGTATACGATCGTAAGTCCATGTAGCTTCACTGCTCGTCCGAAGAAAGACCTTACGCATCATCAGGAAGAGGCGTACGGCATTTCAAACGCGGCCATCATTGGGGCAATCTTCGTTCCCCTCGGTATAGGAAACATGGGTGAGTCTCCACCTCCGCTCTGAAACCAACGCACCGTCCTCACCGTTTACGAATTCAGTCGGCGCCCCGCTCTCTGGACGTTTAGCCGACAGGGCTGTCGTCGTTTGGCGCGAGCGTCGTGGTGGTATCTGGGTGCCTGAAGACCGTCTCCGCGCGGCAACATGGGGGGCCGCTTTCTGTGTCCCTGTGTCAACTCTCGTCGCGGGCCTAGCAATGAAATATGTCCACGGCCTTCCCGGAATTGTTCTTGTGCTATTTTGCCTGTTCCTGAATGGCGTCGGGGTACGTCATGCAATTTGTGACTCGTTATTGGCTGCAGAGTGCTGATCCTTTATCTGATGACTATAGGTAGACATTGTCCTCACACCCTCCTCTTCATACTATGTCGACATTTTACATGATCGGAGCGCCGAAGCGATGGCGGCGAGCTTGTGAGTACCGAGTGTGCGGCATATGATTGCGTCGGGTTGCCCTTGCTGACGTCAACTCGTACCTCAATAGCGCGTGCCGCGCACTCATCCTGGCGTTCGTGACGGCATGGACGTTCCCTCTGATAAACTCTATCGGAGTCGCTGCAACGAACACATTGTTAGCACTAGTCGCATGGCTGGGTTACGGGTGTGTCTCGATTTCACCTGGTACTCTGCTCACTGTCTCAAGCATATTCATATTCCTCAGAATGATTTTATTCACGATCCGGTACGGAGACCGGATGCGTGCATGGGTGGATATCGGGTACACGACCTCGAGGGACACCTGTTAGAGATGCACTTTGACGTGCACGATGACCTCGCGTGACGACATTTACGACACTGTCATATAGAACTCTTGTATCAACTCTTTCTTTCGATAGTTCCAGCCCGCCAAAGACAAGCCCTCAAGTATCGCCAGCCTGTCTGCGATGGCAGGTGACATTTAATGGCTCTTATTAATGCACATTCTAGGGCCGTCGTGGTGATGTACTAATGCGAAGAGGTAGGGTACCCCTTCTGCATTGATTCGGGTGCATGCAATGTCCAGGAGTCATAGGAGCACTCATGTTTGGTAGGTTGCACCGACACGCTGTCTTGCTGAATCATGCTCATTTGTTCTTCGTTTTCCGCCGTCAAGGCGCTTACTATTCAAGCAGTCCCTAATACTGGAGTCTCAAGTTGAGGTATTTATACCTCGACCTCCGATACGCCAATTTGAAGTTCTTGGAAGGTTCGGGTCTCCGGAGCTTGGTCGTCTTCATATTCGCTTGCGATGTGATTGGACGCAGAAACAATGAAACAGTACGCGAAACATTTCAACACTTCGCCGGACTCACCAAGCGATGCTCAGCGTTGATGCGTCGACGTGCGACCAGGCAAGAGTCCGGCACGGTGCATATTCGCAGCAGCCGACGAGCGTCCCGCGCCCTATTCGCTCGCGCCGACCGCAGCATCGCGGAGCACTTGAAACCCGTGCAAGTTGTAGCAGGGGTGAAGGACTCGCCTATCGCGTCTCGGGTGAAGTACAGCGCACGGGCTCTCCTCTGGACACATATAAGGCGTGGGGGTATGAGGAGGAAGGCCAGCACCAGTCGACCGCACTTTCATCCTCACTTGCCTCAGGCTTCAGAACGCCAACTATCTCTCATCCAAAGCATCTCCAAAGAACCTGACAATATGTTCTCCCATCTCGTCGCCATTTCCACCCTTGCCTTCGCTGTCCTTGCGGCCGCCGCTGCTGATAGCTGCAACACGGGCTCCATGCAGTGCTGCAACCACGTCGAGGATGTATGCTCATTTCTGCTCCGATCGCGAGCCATTTACAGATGCTGACAAGGAGATCTATGTAGTCCGACTCCGCTTCCGGTTCCACGCTGCTGGGCGCGTTGGCGATGCTCGGTGTCAACGTGCAGGACGTGACTGGTAAAATCGGTCTGCAGTGCTCGCCCCTCTCGGCGGTCGGTGTCGGAGGTAGCAGCGCGTGCTCGGCATCGCCGGTGTGCTGCCAGAACAATAACGTTGTGAGTGTCGTGTATTGCTACTAAAGCCAACGAAGCGGGTAATAATCAACACGATCTTGTAGGGTGGCCTCGTCTCGATTGGTTGCGTTCCCATTTCCCTCTAGAATCCAGATCATCACGCTCTAGACTCACATGATGTGTTACTTTACGTTCTTATAATAATGTACTGCCCTGCAGCATGTTTGTCTCTCCTTGGGCTTTAGGAGAAGACGAGGGCTGTTCGGTGGCATAGATTGAAGCTTACAAACGTTTTGCCAATTCTTGGGTTTCGGTTGTCCACAGCTCGTAAAGTAGGCAGTTGCCAAGGACGGCGTACCGGCCTGCGGACTTGAACGAAGAAAGTTGCGCAGTAGACTTGCCCAAGCGATTGAAATATTTAGAAGTTGGATTGAGAATCGCGACGTTCTCGTAGGTGCACGCTTCAAAGGTCACTTGCGCTGGCGTCTAACATCACGTTCTCCTTGATCTGGTACTTCGACCATCGTCTCGCAGCCCGGGCCTCTCAGGGGCACTGTCTCCTCCACTTGCCACATATCGCGCAAGCCTAGTCTCGCTGATCGTTACAGCCGGACCATATCTAAAGCTGGAGTATCACAGAAACACCCTAGCTCTTCATTCCATGCAGAATATTAATGCTCTTGCTCCCGTCCATCGTCTCCCCGCCGAGGTACTCTCCATGGTCTTTATAGTAGCATGGCAAGACAGGAAGAGCCCATGCCTCACCCATGTCTGTCGCCTATGGCGCTCATTGCTCCTCAACACGCCGCAATTCTGGGCCATCGCGGTTGCCGGAGACGAGTTCCGCCTAGCGAGCGACGACAAAGAACCCTCCGACGCGGACTACCTTGCTACAGCCTGCGTACGTTCCGCTTCTAGGGCTCTTTCTTTACGCCTCTCGTCCCTTTCCTCCAGAGGGCACCTCCAGTTGATTGACCTTGCAGACCGGATCACATCTCTCCAACTCTCTGCCCAAGGCGGCGACGACCTGGAATGGCTGTGGCAGACACTCCGTGCAGGCATGCCTCGGCTAGAAGACCTCTCCATCTGCTTGTGGAATTGTGCCAAGAATGTCACGGCTCCTCATGGCCAGTCTCCCAGCAAGCTATTCCGACTCACTCGGCTCACTCTTCCGGCCATCCTCTTTCCCTTCTCCAAGTCCTGGTGCTTGGACACAATCCAGGAAATAGCATTACGGTCAGACCGTACGGATAATTACGGTCGCCGTTCATCTCGGGTTTCGCTTAGTCTCGTACTGGAGCGTCTGGTATACTATCCGAACCTGAGGACCTTGGAGATCGATGACAAGGCAGTCGTCGAGGATGGAGATCCAGAGGATGGAGATACTTCGGTTTTCGAATTTACGACGCTCGAGCGACTCCGCATAAAAGCCCATCCGGGGACAGTTGCCGCCATCCTGTCGTGCATGAACTTCCCCCCCTCCGCATATATCGACCTCGAGATCATCTCCGATCTGCCCCAGTGGGACAACGACCGCTCGCGTGACTGGATTGTCGCCTCCAAGCCGCAGCCGCAGCCCGACCCGTTCGACACGGACAACGCCACGCTGGACGCCATCGTCGCACAGATAGACCAGGTCACCATTGAGAACGGCCCTTCGCCCACCTTGCAGGGGTACACCGACGGCGCCGAGCGTCTCCGCGTCCGTTACATAGGCGGCAAATACGACCGGGCCCGCGAGTCAGAGAGGAGCCTCACCGGCCTCTTCACTCGCGCCAACGCGCCCGTCTCATATCTCCTCCTGACCACCCCTCCGCGTGCCGGCCAGCACCCGTTTCCCTTCGCCTGTCCGTTCCGCACCGGGGTCCTCGCGGCCTTCCCGCACCTCACCCACCTGAGCGTCCGCAGCCTCAGAGCTACGTTCTTCCTGCTCTCGCTGGGTTCGGACATGTATTACTATCTCCGCTATGGCCCGCCATGTCCTACCATGCCCTCGTTCGCGTCCCTCGAGGACGTCACGCTCGGGCACGAGATACCGCTCGGGGACGTCCGCGTCGCGCCGCTCAGGCGCCTCAACGCCGCGACGGACGGACGAGTCGCCGCCGGGGACTTCTGCGAGAGGTGCACGGCCCTCGTCGATGGCCTGGAGCATCGCGTCCGGCAAGGTCATCGGCTGTCCTGCCTCGAGTTCTTCGTGTACGAGGAGGGGTGCACGGCCGACGCGGACGTGTCTCTCGTCTCGCACATCGACCTGGCTGCGCGCCACCCCGACCTTGTCGAAGACGGCCTGAAGACGCTCCAGGCGTTCGTCGATGGGCCGGTCGTCTTCTCGGGATATCGATTCTTTACCCACAGGTAAGTTCCCATTGGCTGGTGATAATCCAAGCTTCAAGGCGGATGCTGATCGTTGTGCCATAGGCCGGAGCCCCCTGCTCCCATGTACTAAAGAGATGACAATTATGTCAACGAGCCTTATAACGCGTAGGAATGAGTGCATGTATTTATATGTTACAAGAGATTTGTACAACAGAGCAGCCGAACGTTCTCCCTAGTGATGATCATTGTCGTTTCGGTGCACCGCGGTTCGTAGCGAGATTAGGGTGAAAGGGTAGCACAAACGGGACGACTCGTTGGTACTGGGGTCGGACAGGACCAGCCAAGGCAGGTGAAAGGCGAGCACATTGTATATGTCCAGTACGTAACACAGGCAAAGTAGACTTGGACAGTTCATATCATCCACCACGCAAACGGGGAGGGCTCTCCATATCCATCAGGATCTCTTGGAGAATTTTCCGGCTCGCGCGATGCGAGGCTTACGGCGGGGTGTCGGTGAAGGTCGCACGGAGCGACTGCGTGGGGTTGGCATGTTTCCAGTGCGGTCCGACCATGCGGGTGCCCCGAGGCGGTTGGCGGCGCGAGCATATGGACCCGTTCCCAAGAAACGCAATAGCGTCGACGATGGTAGGAGCGATTGGTGATGCGAGCGGGATGGGATCGCGCCGGCAACACACTAGTGTTGGTGGGGGGCGGTGGTTATGAAGGTGTGCAACCGCCATGGGGCCGCGAGGGCGCGTGATGCATCTACAGCCCGAAGAGCTTCTTCAAGCCAGACTTGGACGACTTTCGCTGCGCAGCGCGTTCGCTGGAGGGACAGAACGCTTGGCGCGCATCCTCGTACATGTTGTAGGTGTCGCGCGGTGACTGCATGGATCCAAGGAGCGAGAATGTGTTGGGTGCGGAGATCGCGGCGGGGAAGAAGGTGTAGGAAGGAGAGTTCATGGAGAAGGATATCTTGGATAGCGTTCAGAGGAGGGTGGGAGTAGTGTCACGAGGTCTTGCCAAGGGCAGTGAAAGCTCGATGTGAGGCTGGCAGATGGTGAGAACTTAGCTTCCAACATCCTCTTCATATAGACCAGCCAGAATCTAGCGAATTGCTGCCATTAGCGAGCCTGCAGCGAGAAGTGCCAATCGACGAGTCTCGATCATCCGCATACACAAGAAATTCCCTTTCATGGCAAGTGTTTGCGTGACGATCAACACGAGTACATAGCAGCCATCCGTCGCCTAGATACAGGTCGCCCACAGTAGTATCCTAGCGCAGAGCGAACCAATGAAGGTGGAGGTGGAGGCCAACAATGAGGACGAGGGGCACTGACACGGCGTGCATCCCCACCTGCCCGGACCCCGGACACGCCCTCGGAATATCCTTGGCTGTTTAAAAGCACAGGGGAATGTCTTACGCCTGCCAGACGCGCCGTCATTCAGGATGAAAAAAGAATTCCAGTGTCCATGACCGTGTAAATTGACATATAATGTGGACCTGATAGTGATATTAAGCCGATAGACACCGGACATGCAAGACTCCAGGGTGTGTGACAGTCAATAGAAATTCGGGCCGACAGACGCATTCCAAACAAATATCACGCACATGAAAATTGAATAGACATAAAACATAGTGGTGGCGTTGGAAGAAGTACAGACTTGCACACAGAAATCAAGAAGATTGCTAGCCAGTCATGACCCTGTCCTTGACCTGGAAAGAGGATGTGTCGCTGGGCTGTCTGGTGGGCAGGAATGTTTAGATAAGATAAGGGGTCAAGCAGCGTGGCATACAAGAGGAAACTCCGTGACATAACACCTTTCAAGGCAATTCCCGCTGCCGTGACATCAAGGGGTCACATAAAATGTCAAGGACATGTCTCGATGATGGGAAACTTATTATGTCACTACAACTGGAATTATGTGGACACACAATATGTCTTGCCGACCGGCATTCTACGACCATGTTGTCTGTCAAGCCAGTGCGGTGCGGCATGTAGCGCCACACCGCGAGTATGCGCAGGTATGCGCCCTTGTGCAGTCTTCTCGCCCATCGGCGCTCCTCTCTGCCCCGATGGACGACGTCCGCTCCTTGAAGCGACCGAATACGGCGCTTGCCGGAAGCCACGAGGCCACAGCGCCTAGACGTCACTGAGGCTACTCAACGCCCACGAAAGGACTTGGTGAGCTCGCTCCCTTGTGCGGCCCCGCGCTCTTGCTTGTCTCCATGCCCTGCCATGAGAAGCCCATTAGATATCCTCCCCGCACCTCTCCGCACCTTCATGCTGTCCTGCGCTCGCACGTTCACGTCGTCGCGCTCTCATGCGCTCTCGTGCACCCCCCCCTCCGCGCCTCTCCGCGCCTCTCCGCGCCTCCCCACGCCTCCCCGCGCCTCTCCCCTCCTCGGTGCTCCCCTCCTCTCCTCGGCGCTCCCCTCCAATCCATCCGATGCTCCAATCTACGTCTGCGTGCTCTCCTCAAATCCCAGTGCTGCAGGCTGCATCTCCCATTCAACAATGCTCTCGATGTCCCATTTTACAGCCATAGCAGGGCGCACATCATCCGCAGTTTCAATCATATCCATACACAGGTGAGAGTGCTCGGAAGGGCTTTTGGGAGCATCAGGAAATTTTCTCAGAGGGCATGAGATCTGAAGAGCAGCATGGGAGCGAACAAGGGCCCAAGAGCAGGTGAGAACGGAGAGGTACAGTCTGGCAGAGATAGTAGATGCGATGTGGTTGAATGCTGACCGTGTCTGTGGTTGCTGTGATATACATATATGTGTGCGACGTACTTCATACTCGTAGTAAACCCCACTAGCCTGTCCCTCCCATTTCATCCGCAAGCGTCCCAACCATCTCACGCTGCAATTTGTTGGCTACCTGCATTGATACCGTGTTCTCGGGCCATTTGATGGTGAAGTCGTAATCTTCATTGATGATGGCAAGCTTCCTGATAATCCAATCGGGCTGCTTCCTCAGCCAAACCACATCATAGCAGTTGCGCCAGAGGCCAACCAGAGTGACTAAATCCACAATTGAAGGCTTCGATGCTGACACGTATCGTTGTTGTGGCGGGCGACCACGATTAGACTTGCCAACGTCCTTGTCCCAGTCCGTGAGATAGTGTTGATCGAGGCTACGCATGAAGGTCTTGAAGTCCTCGCTCTGCCACTCCGCCTCAATAATGGCATACAAACCCTGACATCGCGCTTCCGGAGATTCTGCTTTGTCGCCACTCATGTGAACAGGTCAAAGCTTTGTGAAGATCCACATGTGGTCACGAAGGCCGTAGGTAGCCACAACATAAGTATGACAAAGCAAAATCTATTGATTGTGTGAGCAGTTGAGGAACTGGAATAGGTGGTCTGACCAGATATGAACGTACCGTCTTCTGACGACTGCTGTTCTGTTTCTGACGTCGCCGTTTCTTGACTGCTTGCATGGCACGAGGAGTTGTCTGGTCCCTCCACATCTGGTGAACATGGTCCATATGACCTTGCAAGGCCATCTCAACATGCACCGGTACGAGATGGCGCGAAGGGATGGTTGGCACAGTAGTCCCACCCCCAGCGGCAGACTGCAGGAAGTGGCGTACAAAGAATTCATTCACAGCCCTGTTGAATGCATCCCTAGCCCAGCCACGTTTGCAACAAATGCGGAAGTTTTCCTTGCAGGTGAAGTAAATGACTGTGCCATTTACCCAAGCAGCGTACTCCTCGTCGGAGAGAGCGGGATAAGATTTACCGATCTGATCTAGGCTGTGGATCCGTAGTAGGTGGAGGAGGTGTTTTCTCATGCCATCCTGTTCGGTATTGGCAGCAGTCAGCACTCGTAAAAAGTGGACGAGTTCTCGCTACTGACCTGCAAGTGCTTGATGAAGGTGCCTTCAACATCCTCACGTTCCAGAGGCGTCATGGCAGCCACGAGTAATGCTTCTTCCTTTGACGTGGTTTCCAGGATGTTAGGTGTAGGCTGCGTTCCAAACGCCATAGGGTTCTGGGCATTCGACGGTGGTGTTTGTGGATTGGTCATCAGCGTATCCTCTTCATTAGAGTTGACCTCAGCAAGCCATGCTGTGAAGTCCTCATGCTCCTCTTCGTCCTCACGCTGTAAATGTGTGAGATTGATGCGTGTGGCCATTGACCGCGATGCACGTGCACTTCGCCTGACTGGGTGAGTTGGAGCCTCCGAGTGTGAGGCCTGAGCCTTCCATGGGGTACAAGAGGACATGACATTCAAGTTCTTGAGCTTCTGAGTGACTTCGTCCAGGTTCTCAGCCATTGACGTCCTGGGATGGACTATTAGGACGTTGTCTGCAGCACTGAAGGAGGCCATATGTACTGTACTCTTGAATATTCATCAAGTTGATCTTGAAAACCCTGGACCTTGTTCAGAACAAGGACTTGAAAGTTTCCCTCACGCGCGGGCGGTGTATTAGACTGTACTCAGGGGTGTTAGAGTCAAAAGCACAGCAAAACCTACAGACTCCCACCTGTTGCTGCCGGATCAGCGCTTTGCCCTTGTCCCCCGCCCCCAATGACGTTGAGGGCTCAGTGGAAAGTACAGGATAAGAGGCGTTTGTTGATTGGGGCGGAGGATATGAGCGGACTGCATCTGTTGATTGGAGTGAAGCAGCTTGGAAATCAAGTTGCGCGTGCTCGCTTGAATACCCATGATCCACCTCCATCCCTTGGCCCTATGACAGATTGTCCTCAGTATCGAACAATGAACAAGTAACTTGACTTGCCTGATTCAATAGGAAGGCTTGACGATGAGACTGACCCTGCTGCGGGAGTTGCGAAGTGGCATGAGAATGGTATTGGGAGCTGATCTCAACCGGCGATCTGGGGATTGTTGACATCACCTTGTTCTGTTGCGCTGCCACAAATTGAAGGAGCCGATTCTTGTCGAGGGGAGATAGATTTCCCCAGAAACACTGTATATCTTCATTGGCTTGTGAGGACAGATTGCCAGTGTTGAGTTAGCACGTGTCTGTAGAGACCGCACTACGGTCCGAGGTCCCGAGACTGATGGCACCTGTCAAGAGAAATAAGGTTTGTTGGAGACTCGGACCGAGCACATAGCCTCTTAGGTGCCAAGCTGCCTTTTATGGCATGTATACTGTACAGTTGCTCGGTAGCTACTCGGAATGTATCTGTGATCACTGCTGTGATCACAAGTCCCCTTATATAATCCTGTACATCAGTTAGTATATAAGGACAGCTCCCCCGGAGCTGTACAATAACACTTCTTGTTCTCTTTCCCTCACATCAATTAAGCCTCAGCCTATCCAGGTGAGTTGAGGTGCATCCGCTAGAGTTGCAGCTCGGTGTTGCCTCCGGGCACCGAGTTCAACAGCCAGTGTGAACCGTAGGCCTAGAGCTAGCAACCAACGATGCCACATACCCCTGCTGAGGCTGATATTGCGAGTAATGACCTGCGTTCTGGTAGAACTCCGTGGATGCTTGGGTGGGCAATCGTCCATCGAGTTCTGTTTGGTGATTGTGATGCGTAGAAGTTTCATGAACAGAGCCATTAACTTGCCACATTTGGTCACGGCCGTGCGGAGGGGATGGGCCGCCAGCGGGAGTGCTGAACGTTGGATTGTAAGATAGAACATCATGAGTGTAGACATGACCAGGGATTCTGACTTGTTGCCTCATATCCGTTGTTCGCTGAACGAAGGGTTGCTGTGGTGTACGAGACATCTGATATCTGCGGTCAGGGTACTGCATTGTGGCATTTGGCTGAGATGATGTATGTTGTATTGATCGCTCATCCTGGGATCGCCTAGACCAGCCATCTTGCCCTCCCATATGACCACTATGATGGATTCTGGCAAACGAGACCGACTGTGTGTCGACGTTGTTCATCTCTTCGCCCGTGACTTGCGTCGTAGGTGACACAAATGACAATGATTGAGATCCTGGCACCGATGGGTCTGGAGGGAAAGTCCGGTAGCCTGGTGTCGGCTGCATAAGGGGCAGAACAGCCTGATATTCAAGAAGGGATGCATCGACAGGTGATGAAAGGGACCCGGCCGCTTGGAGAGAACTGCGGGGGCCTTCGGGGGCGGGTAACTTCGCACTTAGAGGCTCGTGTCTGGGACAGGGAGCTTGCGCAGGTGGGGAGACGATTGATAACTGCTGAGGCTGCTGTGTGGCGGGGTGTACAGCTGGCAATGGCGGAGGGTCTTGTGTGGCAGGGCAGACCTCTGGAACGGATGATCGGTCGATGAAAGGAGAGGGAGAGAAGTATAGGCGTGGAGCCATCCACGGGTGAAGTTGTAGTCTTGGCAGGGTCCACGTCCAAATGCAGTCCAGTCCCACGTACCCTTCGTCAGAGGTGCGTTAGTGAATGGCCTGTGAGGCAGAGGTAATCAAAGAATCCTACTCTTGATTGGGCAGATGTGACCTCGGGCGCACATCGAAAAGTCTGATGTGTCGTGTCTTTCCTAGGTACTAGAGGTTTCGCCCAATCCTAGAGTCACGTTAGTTGTTAAAGTGCCTCGATTACTCTCGGTACTTGCCTTCTTGTGAGACTTCAGGTTCTTGCTATTGACTAGGTCAGGATCTAGTGCCTCCCGCTTGCGGCCACAAAGTGGCGGAGGGGTAGCTGGACTCGAATGACAACTGGATGGCACAGTGTCGATAGGGCTCGAGGACATCGTTCTGGGGTACCACCGGGAAGTTGGTCCTAAATACCCCCACTTCACGGTTGACAAAGGTTTTTACTAAAGAAAATAACAGTGATACAACCATTTAACTTTTGAAATCCGATACCCCTGCCCAGTAGCCATGACGATAATTGTATTCCTGGAACTACAAAGGGATTACCACCATGCACACTATTGATGTTTGTGGCACCAGCGTCAAGTCACAGATTGGGGCCAGACTGATTATAAATCTTTGACCCGTCGTTTGATCAAGCATACAGTAAGCGTACATACTTTATAAGGATGTGTAGGGAGGGCAATGACCTAGAAATCGACATGAGTGCATGAGTTGAGAAGAATAGTGAGCATAGGAAGGAGGAACATACCAAGGATTTTATATGACTCGAGGACCTGACTCCCCATGAATATGAACGCAGTAAAGGCATAATGATTCTGCACCCCAATTATCCATGACCTCAAGAACAAAAACCCCAAATTGAAGGCCGGAGTGCTGGATATATTGAGCGATAGGGAAGGTCTGAATGTGATTGCGAGCATTGATATCGTATGTGAAGTCGGAGAGTATGACCCATCGAGCTTTGGCAGTCATCTGGGGTGGGGCGTTACGACCGGATGTTTGAGTGTCTTGAGTACTGATAAGATACTGGTCGTATCGAACATTGTTGTTGTCCCCTTCAACGACACCCCAAAGCATCATCTGCTGAGGCGCTTGGCCAGCATTAGCAGCAATTTCCTTTGGAATGTGCTCAACGCTGACGGATGTGGGGCGGATCTGCTCCAGAAGGGCAAGACCTAATTGACACTGGGTACGTTGCACAAACCAGCACTGACCAATTTGAGAGTCTTCTAGGATGGCGTTCAGAGGGTTGGTTGGGCAGAAGACACTGGGAGGGCATGGCGAACCAAGTGGGACCGTCAGCTCCCCTATCACATACCCGCCATCCACTGCCAGAGCAAAGTCGTGATAGGGCACGGGATTCCTCAGGGCTCGGGCGATTGCATCATCCACATAATCGTAGATATCGGGAGCGATGGTTTGCACAGGAACGTGTGACTGGAAAGGTCGAATCCGCGAAGCCGTCCACGTGTGGGCCGTAGTTTGCAAGAATGTGTCGGTAAAGAACATCATCCACCTGTCCCTCATCGAGAGGTACAACACCACAAGTAGGAGTGGAAGCGACGACCACAGTGCTCTTCCAGAAAGCTTGCTCCAGGAAGATGTTGAGCGAGCGAGCAAGCGTTGGCCTCCGGACGACCTTCGTGCGGTGTCTGATGGAGGGGAAGCCCAGCGTACCTTCTTGCAGCCTGTTGAGCATAGAAGTTCAGCATATCACGATTACAGATGCAATACTGCATCTCACCCTGAGCGGGTGGCCCGGAGGAAAACTGACTAGGATTGAAGCAATGGACCGAGTTGCGATCGGTAAGCATAGGGTGGAACAGTAGATACTAGAGGGCTGAAGGCGTCGATGGGATAAGGACCGGTTGGGAAGGGGTATGCAAAGGGAAGAGAGGAATGCTATTGGCACGATGCGAGGATGGATGTTTGCCCAGTCCACGCCACCCATGACGCTCAAGCGAAATACGTCACTGGATGCGCTTATCATGCCCGATCAATCCAATTAAAATGCTCTGAATCTTGGCCACTTTCTCTTTGTACATTCTGGTATCCTGGTATGTATGGTTCATAATTGTACTGTGATTTTAGACAGGGTGTAGAGGGCACTATACTTTATATAACTTGCATAGCTCGGAACATATAGAGAGATGTGAGAATCGACGAAGGGGCATATGCGTGATGATAGGCAGGGAGACATTCTTCATCGTCATTCAGTCTTCAGAATAAATATATTCCCTGCAATGGCTTCAGCGGATGCTGAAACAGGCATATAAGACGAAACGTATGAGGGGCGGCCTTCTGCTTGTGATACCAATTGGCCGTCATCCACGATGGCTTACCCGAGAGGTTGAGGAACAGATGTCGACCATCACTCTCCCGGGATAGGCCAAGGCGCACCGGCTTCCAAAAGGGCCTACCGTCATCACCCTCGGTCCACAACCAGAGTTGGACACCACGAGGCGATTCGTGCCAGTAGAGATCGCCCAATTGAATCTCATCATGGGCGGAAAGATCGGGGGGACAAGCAAGTGGAAGGTCGGCTGTGGACTCGAACCAGGCAGTATATCTTCATTCTACTTGGAGGGTTTTACCCTTGCGGTTCCGCATCGCCGCCTTTTCATCTTCCGTGAGTTGACAAAGCTTGATTTCGCGTTTATAGGCCTGAAGTAACATTAGACAAGGGAATAACATGATCCATCGCAAACGTACCAGCGGATCAACATCATCAAGCCTTAGGACCGACAGGCCAGAAGTTTCTATGGCAGATGCCGCACCTGTGGAGGATGCCTCATGGTGAGATGCCAATATGGTTTGATTTGGGAGCCCGGCAGGGTTGGTCACAAGAATCTGAGTCTGGGCAGCCGACTGAAGTGGAGACGTAAGAGAAGCTGGCTTACTGGCTGACAACCCAATAAAGGGAGTAACGGCGGGTGTCACCATTCGTGCACTGGTAGAGCGGAGCGTGGAAGACCGGATGCTCTGCGAACGCTGAAAAGTGACTGTTGGCATACCAGCTCGACATGGAGTAGCATCCGGGTGAGGAGTACTGGCTCGATTATGGAAAACAGATGCAATGCTAGCGGACCTGGACAATGAGGGCGAAGAGCGTGACATCGATGCACAGGAAAGATGGGATGGGGCCGGAGTGTGTGTGCGAGACAACGGCAACAGTGCATCTGTTCTTGACAGTTAGAGCGTCAGAAATGCAGGTCGGTGCCGCAGACCTAGCCTATGCTGGACCATACCGGTGGCTACCACTTCAGTACCACTACCAGACTGGGCTTGGTCGTCTACAGCCGCTAACTTGATAACGGAGAGGCTTGAAGTACAAGGTTGTCAGATTCCATGCAGAAAGCAGCCAAATTGAAACGTACTCGGGATAAATATCTCCAAGCATCCTGACCGTCGTGGGCGCTGCCTTAGGTGGATGAGATTGGGGTGCGGGAGAGCGAAAGTCTAAGCAGGTCGTCCCCAAACAGTTTTTCATGACTCAAGCACGCGTAATGTACTCGGGCGATGTTACGACGAGGCCTAAGCCCATGGGGTCTAGGGTGCACACTGTCTAAGTGGGCGGAGGGCGAGGAGTGAGTCAAGCAGTGTTCAAGGTGTTCTGAGGTTCTGGGTCACAGGGGACAAAGGGCCAACGACAGTTGGTCAGCAGTCCAATGTGGAGTGTAAGCCTCAATGGATTCAAGAGGTCAAACTAAGGAAAAGTACATGGGAGACACATGGGCTTATATAGGTTCTGGGGACAATAGGTAAACCGAGAGAGCGGGTCGCTAGATCTGACTAAGGAACAAGGGAGAGCGAGATGAGGTAAGCCTATTGTAACTAAGGGAACAATAGCACGTGACAGTCCGGACTGGGAGTAATAGCGTCCGAGGATCAACACATGCCCCCTCAATAGTCATAGGGCTCTCCATCCTCGTTCAGCCCATAGGTTGTCACCTGTTCGTGGTAGGCATAGTCGAAGGGGTCATCTTGGGCAACCAGCAGGCTGGATGTGGCATAGTTGAGGGGTACGGGCAGCGGAGAGAGGGTGACAACAGAGGCAGAGGCTGGAGGTGGAGAGGGGGATGCAAGCCTTTCGATGAGGGCAGGCCGGACAGCTGATATGGAGGCGGGGCGCCGGGACCGGCTGGAACCGGAATGGGATGCTGCCTCCTCAGATGCCCTGGTTGCCGCCTGGGTGGTGCTACGTGGGGATCTGCGTCGCCAAGGCGGGAGTGTGAGGGAGGGAGATGGGGTCTCCTCTCAGTCTAGGGGTGGCTCGGGCTCGATTGGAGAGGCAGGAGGTGGAGAGGAGGTGGCACGATAGAATTCAACGGGGATCTGGGCACCCAACGGGGCCTGCCTCAGGACATCGACAATGGCGTCGAGGGACTCGTTAAGCCTGTACTTGGACTCCTGGAGGTCCTCCTTCATCAGGCTGACCACCTTGATCGTTCGTTTGCAGAGGCGAAGGGCTATGTCTGCTTGGCGAGCACTGTGAATAGCGGCAGCAAGAGGGGGGTTGTCATTGACTAGGTCGATGAGGTGTTGGAACTCAGTGTAGTCGAGGGCAACGACACGCTGGAGCATAGTGGCGATCGCATAGCGACCTATGGTGGGGGAAGTTGCGGACGAGGGAGAGGACATGTTGGTGTGGGGGATGATGAGGATCAGCTAGAGATGATGCTGCCGTTTATATGGGAGGAGAACGTCTTCTGCATTGGTAAGATGGGATTCCGGTTCCCATGAGTTTTTGGCTGTGGAATATCCCTCCCACTTGACCAGATAACTCATCCGGCCATAGCGCTTCCGGTGTCCGACAATCGCCTCAACTTCATATTCCTCTTCTCCTTCAATAAGGTCAGGTGGTGGTGTGGGGAAGTTGGGTCCATGTGTCGCATTCTCATGATAAGGAGTAAGAAGGGTCACATGGAACACCGCGTGGGTTTTCCACTGTTTTGGTAATTGTAGCCGGTAGGTTAACGGGCCGAGAACCTCGATGATTTCAAATGGTCCTTGTCGCTTCATGGCCAACTTCTTGTGATCCGTGATAAACCGCAGGTGCTTGGCCTCCAGCCAGACCATCTGACCTTTCTTGAATGGGGAAAAGCCTTTTGTAATCCGTTCAGCCATTTGCTGTCGTGCAAGTTCATGTGCAGCAAGGGCTTCTTCTCGAATCCTCTGGAGTGAGTCTAGGCGTTGTTCAACGGATGGGACGAGTGTGGTTGGGAATACTGAGGGAATTGCTCGAGGATTGAAGCCCATCATTACGAAGAATGGGGATGCATTGCGGCCTTGAGCTTGGCGCTGATTGTGCATAAATTCTATGTCTGGTAGGAATGATGCCCAGTCTTCAGGGCGATTGGCGCAGAATGCTCGTAGGTAGACTTCAATCTCCTGGTTGGTTCGCTCAGTCTGACCATCCATCTGGGGATGATAGGCGGTGCTCATGGACGATTTGCAGCCAATGAGCCTTGTGAGTTCCTGGAAGACCTTGGCAGAAAATTGTGGGCCTCTGTCAGAGATAATGCGAGAGGGGAGGCCAAAGCGTTTGTACACAAATTGATGGTAGAGGGATGTCGTGCCCATTGCATCGATTGTTTTGGTACAGGGGCAGAGCACTATCCCCTTTGTAGAGTCATGGTCTACCACGACCATAAGTGCATCGAAGCCTGCTGAGGGGGGGAGATCTGTGATAAAGTCGATGGTCACTGTCTCAAAGGGGTTCGCTTTTGGGAGTGCAGGAATGGGTGTGAGAGGTGGTATTGTGGGGTGTGTGTTGATCTTTGTCTGCTGGCAGATTGCACATCCTTGGACATAGTTCCGGACAAAGACAGACATGCCCGGCCACCAGTAGTGGCGCCGCAGGAGTTCAAGTGTGCCAAATTGTCCTAGATGGCCCATAGGACGAAGGTCATGATAACGGTGGACAATATCACGCCGCAGTCCTTCATCAGGTGGAATGTAGCAGTGTGCTTGAAAAAAGACAAGGCCATCTTCAAACACCCAGTCTGACAGGGTGGATCGCATGGGTAGGACTGCACCACTCTTTGCAGCGGCAAGGGCTTCTATTACCACCTTGTCCTTTTTCTGGATAGAGCGGATGCGGTCTGCTAAGGAAGTATCGAGGGGGGCGATGAAGAGATGCTCTGGTAGGAGTGTGATAGATTCATTGTCATTGACTTCTAGGTTGAGGTAATGGAGATGAGAAAGTGTGTCAGATTGCACCATCTTTGTACCTGGGACGTGACGGAGCTGGAGATCAAAGAGGGATAGGAATAGGCTCTATCTAGCCTGTCGTCGATTGAGTTTTCGTGCCCTTCGGAAGTAGGTCAGGTTCTGGTGGTCTGAGAGGACCTCCACGGGGTGCGGGCTTCCCTCGAGGTAATGTCTCCATTCTTCGAGGGCACGGACGATTCCCAAGAGTTCTCGATCATATATCTCATAGTTCCGTTGTGCTGAGTCGAAGGACCTTGAAAGATAGGCGCATGGGTGCATGTCTCCATTTGCATTGGCCTGGTGCAGGACTGCTCCACTTGCGAACTTGGATGCATCAGACTCGACCGTAAAAGGCTTGGTCTTGTCTGGGAGGAGAAGAACTGGTGCTTCAGTGAACTTGGCTTTCAGGGTGTCGAAAGCGGTTTGTTCGACTGTGGTCCAAATCCAAGGTACATCCTTCTTTGTTAAGTCATGGAGAGGGCGTGTCAAGTCGGAGTAGTGGGATATGAATCATCGATAGAAGTTGCCAAATCCGAGGAATGATCGGACTCCCTTTACTGTAGTGGGAGTAGGCCAGTTGTGGATACCTTGAAGTTTTGTAGGGTCCATGGCAACAATGCCCGGGCGGATGATAAGGCCCAGGAATTCCACTTCTGCCACATCAAAGAAACATTTCTCCGGTTTCAGGTATAGGTCATTATCACGAAGGCGTTGGAGGACTCGACGGGTACGTTCAGCATGGGTCATTGCATCCTTGGAAAAGATGAGAATATCATCCATGTAGATAACCATCCATCCTTCATCAATCATATCGTGGAAGGTGTCGTTCATCATGGCCTGAAAGGTGGGTGGCGAATTGCATAATCCGAAAAACATGACTGTGGGTTCAAAGAGTCCTCTCGAACATTTGAAAGCTGCCTTCCATTGGTCTCCATCTTTGATGCGAACGTTGTTGTATCCCGAACGAAGGTCCATTTTGGAGAAGATGGTGGCTCCTTCAAACTTGTCAATAAGTTCTTGGACGAGTGGAAGGGGGTAGGAGTTCTTGACGGTGCCATCATTTAGATAGCGATAGTCCTGGCATGGGCGCAGAGATCCATCCTTCTTGGCGACAAAGAAAAATGGAGATGCCTGAGGAGATTTGGATTCCCGGATGTATCCCTTGCGTAGGTTCTCATCCAGGAAGTCATCTAGGGCCGACTGTTCCTTTGGAGAGAGGGGGTAGACTTTGCAGTTTCGAGGTAGAAAGTCTGGTTTCAGGTCGATTGCATGATCATAGGGGCGTGATTCGGGGAATCGTTCAGCGGCTTTCTTCTCGAAGACATCCCAATAATCAAGGTATGTGTCTGGAATTATCTCCTCCAGAGATTTACGTGTTTCAGTCCCATGTACTCATTGTGCCATTTCCATAGCCGGGTTAATCTTCCTGAGGCTCCATGTAAGCTGCCCAAAGGAGTACCTAGGGAGGAAAGTCTGAGAGTTCCACTTTGTGTAGCGGCCTATCGAAAGGGGACCCGAGTAGTCAGGAGGGGTTGGGGTGTCTCTAAGAACTGGGGGTTCATCCTGTTGGAATATGCCTAGAACAGGTTCGCCTTGAATATAGGATACGATGAGGTCATCGGGTAAGATTTCAATAGAGGGTAGATCCAGGTCATCTTCATCTGGCTGGCATGGTTCCGGGTCAGGGGAAAGAGGTGAGGGATTGTCATCCTCATCAGGTACCGTTTCTACCGTGGTGTTCCTCTTGGGTGTTTGAACGATCTCCTCTTTAGTGCCCAGTGTAATCAGACCTCACTGCCAGTCTACTTCGGCATTGACCTGTCTTAACCATGGGAGGCCTAGGATGATGTGTTCATTGCCTAGAGAGGTGAGGAGGAACCTGGTGCGTTTGGTGATCCCAGCGATGGTGAGATCCTTGCGGACGCATTGGGTGATAAACCCCTGTTGATTTGGGGTACCATCTACATTGAAGACTGGGATAGGGGATAGGAGGGTGGAGCAGGGAAACTGTTGGGTGATGGTGAAGTCTTGGTCCATAAAGATTCCTCCAGCTCCGGAGTCAATGAGAGCATGAGTTTCGACGATTGGGTTGCTCAAGACTGTAACAGGGATCCGAATAGATTGATTGGATACGTCCGCTACAATTACAGGGGCAATAGTGATGTGGGGTCTGCTTGACGTCGACGTAGCAGACCCTGTCAAAAACCCTCAGCTTCGGCAATGTTCACTACCTCCTCCTTCTCGCTCTCAGAAAGGGTAGCATATAGGGCGCGGATACGGTCAATGGGTTTCCCGGTAGGAGGGGTAGAGTCGATTGGTTTCTGGGTTGCGACCGGATCTTCCGGTAGGTCGGCTTTGAGGAGGATGGGGAGGGGTTGTTGGGGAATGCCGTGCAATCCCGAGCTACGTGCCCTTCTTTCCTGCAGCGGAAGCAGATGCCCTTCTCCATATAGCATGCGCGCTCTTCCTCAGTCAGTTTCCTAAGCCTGGTAGGAGTAGAGGAGGTGCCTTGTGGTTTCGGCTTGGTGCCTCGCTCGTACTCATTGGCCTTATGCCACTGCATGTCCAGGCATACTGCTAGTGCATAGTACTTCTCCATGGTGTCCGGGAGAGTCTGCACGGACAGAACGGATCACCGTAATCCTGAGGTGAGTCCGGTAAGGAAGTAGTCTGAGAGGACATCCACGTCTGTGACAGTGGACCGGGCCGCGAGAGGGCGGAATGTGGCTATGTAGTCTTCCACTGCACTAGTTTGCTTCAATGACTTCATCTTTGAGATGCATTCCATTGCAGGGGATAATGATTCGAATGCCAGGTTGAAGTCTGCGGTGAAGTCCTTGTACGTGCCAAAGCCCTTCTCGACTTTGTTATCATCAAGAGAGTATGCCTTTTCCATCATGGCCTCCTTCCAGGGTCCGGCCGACCCTCCCTCCATGAATGAGAGGATGAAGATGATCTTGTCCTCATCGTCTGGGTATGTGTCCTTGTTAATATGGAGGTAGGTTCGACAGGTATTGAGAAACACGGAGGCCTGTGTGCGGTCACCGTTGAAGTCAGGAGGGTGACGTATCTTTCGTTCAGTGGGTTTGGGAGCAGCGGTGGTCATGGTGGGTTTGGAAGTTTTTGTGAGAGCTTGTTTGGGGTTACTCGTAGAGGGTTTGGGTAGGGGTTTCTGAATAGTGGTGACTGGGGAGGGTTGTGCAAAGGTTTGTTTGGATACAGGGGGCAAGGGAATACTTGCTCCGGATGGGGAAGGTTTGGGCGTAGTAGTACGAGATGGGTTCAGGGGAACAGGGGGTCTCCATGTTGGATTCTCTGGGGTTCCTTGGGGCCAAGCTTGTTGGGTAACGTGGGACACACGTTCGAGGGGGTAACCGTCGGTACCAGTGGTGAAGACCCAGCAGCTTTCTCGCCAGACAATATGTCTGTTGTCAAGTATCCAGGTGCCATGTTCATTCTTTGTAGCGGTCGGTGGGGGACGGTCAGGACTCTGAGTTGCCATGATGATTGCCTAGACTTGGGTAAGTCGGCGGAAGGGGAGAGTTTGACCTAATGTTACGATGAGGCCTAAGCCCATGGGGTCTAGGGTGCGTACTGTCTAAGTGGGCGGAGGGCGAGGAGTGAGTCAAGCAGTGTTCAAGGTGTTCTGAGGTTCTGGGTCACAGGGGACAAAGGGCCAACGACAGTTGGTCAGCAGTCCAATGTGGAGTGTAAGCCTCAATGGATTCAAGAGGTCAAACTAAGGAAAAGTACATGGGAGACACTTGGGCTTATATAGGTTCTGGGGACAATAGGTAAACCGAGAGAGCGGGTCGCTAGATCTGACTAAGGAACAAGGGAGAGCGAGATGAGGTAAGCCTATTGTAACTAAGGGAACAATAGCACGTGACAGTCCGGACTGGGAGTAATAGCATAACGTGATGTTGCAATCACGTGCAGTACAGGTACAATGGGGTTACGCCCATTGTGGTAGCGATAGGGGACACGGGAGACAGGAACGAGACGACGAAGTGTAAGAGTGGAGAAAAGTGGTAACAGGCGATGTGGGTCGAGTTGCCGCCATGGGGCATGAGCGGGCGACGTGTAAAGGTTGTGTATACGAGAGTGTAGAGGATCTGGCGAAGGAGATTTTGAGGAGGGAGAACGATGAAGATTGTGGTTGAGACAAAGGTACTTATCAAGAACCAGCTCTAGTATCCGAGGTCGCAGTGCATGTCGATTGTCAAACACTCAACTCCTTTTGGTCCGGAAATCCATCCACCTTCAGGCCGCTGGAGAGGGTGTCAGCGCATGACTGAGATGGCGTTGAACCGACGTTGGAGACTAGACCGGAGGCACCCAGTATGCAGCATGGTACAGAGCTTAAAAGTTAAGCTATAGGACATTGGAAGGGAGATCTGGTAGCGTGTCAGGCATTGCAAAATTGCATCATAGACTCGGGCAGGGCAGGGCGGTCCAAATGGCCGATCACTATGTCCGTGCCAAGCCCGCGTCCGAATTCCTTTGTCCTTACCGTCATGTTCGCCGATAGACAGCAGTCACCATGGCTTTCTCGTACACCAGTCCCTCTCTTGAGCCACTCCTCAGACAGTCTCCTGCAAAATGTCCGATTTCGATGATGTCCTTCCTCGCAGGGCACCTTGCTATCTCAACTATCTTGGAAAAGTATTGGTCATAATGGTCTTATTCATTGCGATGCAAGCGATATGGCTGCTACAAGATATTCAAAAATATCAATGCACTCGTCGAAGTGGGCTTCCGGCTTCTGTGAATGTCTTCGAGTTAGTCACTAATCCTGCTGGGGAAGGTTCGTGGACGTTGAGACTTCTCTTTCTCACACTGCTCTGATATGCTTCCACATACAAGTTACCATCTGTACATCCACCCCTGACGGGTCATGCACCTCGAGTGGTAGTCCGGTGTGGATTGGAAGCTTTCCTGAATGCATTCTGTCGGTGAGTGCATATTCGTTCTTCTTGCTTCCCTGTTGTTTGACTACGAACACAGAATGACCATATCAAGTGGCTGCAAGAGGGCAAACAGGGTTGTTTCTCTTTTCTAGACGCTATCTCCACGGATGTGTTCATGGGATGTGTGGTCTCCCCTCTGCTGGGTACTTTTGCATCACCTGTTTTTAGTTAATTACCGTCTGACGCTCCTCACCCCCACCTGCGGTGCAGCATCCGCAGATTCACCACCCACTGCTTCCACCTTATCTTCCCACGTGTTTCATTCGTAACACATAGTGGAGGATACCTAGCCGCCAATACGTCCAAGCCTACACGTCGACGTCCAAGCCTATGCTGATGTCATAGATCCAAGCACATGCACTCGTGCAGGACAGTGGCCTGTAGAGGTCACAGACTGTCGGTTGCTAGCGACGATGTACCGCGTCCTCTAGTGTCACCACGTTACGCTGTATGATTTGCTCTTGTAAAATGTACTTGTCTGCATCAGAATGCTCGATTTTTTTGCACAACAAAGCATCGAAGTCAGGATGATAGCCAACGGTTACAGCATCAACTAGTCTATCGCATGATCTACTGAGCTCGATTTCCGACCGCCGTCTTGAACACCAAGTCGCCCCTCAAGACAGAAACCAGAAAGATAGAAAGAAGAGCGACAAGTGTCCATGAGAGGCAGAGGCAAAATGCTAAGGTATTCTTGCTTGAACGGGGAACTGGACGTCCTAGACAAGAGATGAGATGCTAGAAGGTGATAAGATGTGAGACTAGACTCACGTTCTTCCGCCATCCACATGGTACAAATGGAGGATCCGTTGACAGTCATAACGCCAGCCGTGATATAAAACTGGTCCTTCATACTATTATAGTATGCCTACATGGTAGCCATTGAGCAAAGTAGTTTGGAATTCCAATCAAGCTTGATCTCACCGAGATTGCCACAACATTTCCAAATTTCGGGATTGGGAGCCTGTAAAGGATCCGGGGTTGCGGATTGACCTTGTCATTCCCCTCAAATGTATCCATCAGGTCCCACAACGTAAGCTGTCCAGCTGTACTGCCTTCAAAAAGTGTGAGACCTCCATGGATCCAGAGGATGGGTGTTGGATTCTCCAGAACCTGGTAGTTTATGGCACATAAGCGCACCCCCGATGTAAGCGAGTACACTTCGCAGCCTCGAAAAGCATTGAAAACCGCGATGCGCTTGCCGTCCGGAGATATGCTAGCCCCAAGACTGAAAGTGAGCGTCGTTAAGCAGATCTCACAACCATAGCCGGAGAGCTCACATTTGTCCATTGAGTGGTAGAGTGTGCACTCTCATCCAAGTCCTCGGTTCCAGAAGGCTGAACAGTTGGTTAGTTGCATTTGAACTGAAACCAAACAGTCACATACATGGCGCCATGGTTCATATATATGATGACGACAAGCGATGGATGCCGCAACGAGGAAATCCAATGTATACCAGCGATCAAGACCTCATGTGATTCATTCTGTGAGTCCCCATGTGGGCAATCGAGGTCGAGCTTTTTCAAAACTCTTTTATCTAATGGCTAATGAGCGCACTCTCTGTTTGGCAGAAGACGTGCAACATACCAACGGGATCCCAGCCCCATACCGACAGCTTGCAGCCCGCACCAACTACAAGGTTGCCATCCTTGATTGTGAGACATTCAACGGGATATGGATGAGCCCAGACAGCCGTGATTTCGAGCAAGTCCTGCGCAAAGCATTCAGTAATCACACGGGTCGAGAGCATTGGATGTACTTACCCCACCAATGTCGATGCAGGCTATGCTCCCATCTGCTAAGCCACATATAAGAGTGTCCTCATCAGGAGAAACCCATACAAGTGATAGAGCGGCGCTTGGCCCTCTCAGAAGGTGGAGTAAGGCCCCATTCCCGAGATGCCAAATGCAGATCCTGCCGTCGAGGCCACAAGTCGCAATGTAGTTGCCCTTGGGACTGAAAGCTACACTAGTGATGCCTTCAGTGTGTACTTCATCAAGTTGATGAAGTTCTTGATATTGCAGCGTCATGGTGGGTACTTGGCCGATGGGGACGAATAGAGAAAGTGCAGAGGGAGAGAATGTATACGCTGCCACCGCCAGCGACTGTAGCTCCAAGGAGATGTGGTGTCCAACCACATGACGCTTCTGCCATGGACAATGGTTGTGAGAAATATGAACTTGATGAAGAAAGCAAGAGAAAGCCCGCGCAATGAATGATTGAGAAGAGAAAAGAGGTGCAACTCAACCCGGGAAGCCGAGGAAAGTGGAGCTGCTCAGGGCGGAAGGCCACGTGGAATTATGTAAGCCCCGTCAATGGTTTCAAACATCGATTCACGACTGTCAACTTCGAACGCTCTACTTTAACACTTCGCATATGGGCGACCGTGGCTACACTTCTTTGGTGACATTCTAGCGCAGTCAACTTGGGCGAGACTTGAGCAGCAGAGGTGGCGGTGAGCACGGCGTGCGACGACTCACCACAAGATCCTCGCCCTTGCCCCCTCCGGCCAGCTCAAACTTCAGCTTGTCACTGTTCGTCACCTCCCCCCTGTAATCCCAATTTTCTCGCGTCCTCCCTGTTCATTAGCATTTCTCCCAACATTGCTTCACCTGAGATTGTTGTTTACCATGCACAATTTAAAGTGAGTGTTTTCCGTCCCTCTAAGTTCCTGATGAACTGAGCCATCAGCTCTCTACGCTACCTGTACGGGGGTCATCAGGACACTTTGAGAGGAGGTTAGATAATGCAGCTATTCTAGAGCACGGATTTGCAATGCAATCCCAGTTCAGTTCGAGGTGGTGTGCTGCAGATGAGAACCTCGAATCTCGAGCGAACCCACAGACATCCATGGCACTCACGATGGCAAGCGCCTGCGGGGATCTATCGCGCACCGAAGCATCGTCGGATTGACTGTACTCCGGAGTACTCCGGAAGTATTCTGGAACCGCTCCACTCCACTCCACTCCACCACTCCACTTTGACTCCAAAGCACGTTGAGATCATCCTCTGCCCGGTGACTTGTTGGTTTGCCGGCCGATCTGTCCCATCTAATCACTATTCAGCTGCCGGGTTCCTGACAGATTTGCATGGCTGTTATGCTCACCACGATTCATCATATTGACCTGATCATATACCATGGATGCGAACATCAATCTCAACCTTTTCGAATGGGACTCAACTGAAGTACAGTGGCACTGAAGGCACACAAAGCAGTCACTGCCGCCGAACGCTACACGAGGCGGATACATGCCTTGGTGTCTGCATACAAAGGTGATTCGCCAGGTTATAAGACTCAGGCGCATCTCTCCTTCGACCTCTCCTTGAAGCTCTCCAAGTAGCTTGGCCATGCCATCCCGCACTGCTCGCATTTCACAGCGCTCACAGTCCGATACGGCTGATTGCGCTCCGATGATATTCAAGTTATCACATGATCCAATGGCTCTGGTATGTGTTGCCGTTCTTTATCCATATGTGTGCTCATTTCCCGGAGATCGCTCGCTCACATCTTCTGCCCCAGATTTGCGACCTTTTGCTCCCAGCAGATATGCTGAGCCTTTATCGGAGCTGCAAGGCCATCCATGAATTTTTGCAACAGGAAACTTCGAAGATATTGTGGAAGGCAGCTCGTGCAAATGTCGAAGGCCTTCCCCCCTGTCCTGACTGGCTCACCGAGCCACAGTTTGCCAGTCTCTGCTTCGTCAAGTTTTGTTTTTGGTGCCTGGCGATAGACGAGAGTAGTAAGGACCCCATATAGGTACTCCCTGCCTGCTATTGTGTGGCATGCAAGGAGGAGATGTGAGTGGCATGCTGTTTATTGCATGTCTTCTGAAACTTATCATAGAGTCAGGATCATGTCGAAGAACCCGCTGGAGGGTCTTCCTCTCAGCGGCGTTTTCACAGACTTCCACTCCCACCTGAGTGATATCTTTCCAATTTTCCCCTCCTTGAGCTATGTGTCAGAGAGTAAGTACTGGTTGTACGTGTGTAGGGAGTATGTGGCTAATTTTGCTCAGGTGACAGCTACATATGGGTCGACAACTTCCACACCCCAGACGTCGAAAGGTTGCAGTCCCAACTGGCGATGAACCTTTCTCTCAACGATGGCAGCGTCTCCACGATCCTCTCGACTGTGACTCAAGCTTCGATTTTGGCTCTCCTCAACGACAAGCAGGCTGATACCAAGGCTCGCCGTGACGTATGTCCACACCGAAGCTGTGCCCTGCCTCTGCTAACGAATTTTCTTTAGTTCGCTACCGAATGTAGAAAATGGGGCTCCCAATAGAAGCTCCAGAAACTCTTGGCAGCCTTAGCCATCAAGTCAAAACGGCAATGGGAGTAAGTCCATCCTCCTTCAGGGTTCTCTAGAATGCAAACACATCTTGATTTTCTGCTGTATCTCAGTATTTTGACACATCTTCAAGAGTTGGGCTACGTCGACGAGGTCTGCGACCTCGGCCCAAGTTTCGAGGGCTTTTCCAAGGATGTGCTTAGACTTGTCAACCAAGCGCGCCCTCTCACTCAGCGTGGTTAGTAGACCCACTTGTCGTTTCGACCATAGTTTGTTGACCGGCCTTCTCAGAATGGAATGCGATCCGACCCCAGTTCGTCACGTTCATGGACTGGAGATGGGAGTTGGAGTCTCGGGCCAAATACGTTCGCTTGATGGTGTCCCGACTCAGGCTCCTGCAAGCGGCTGTTTTCAAGTACTTCCATGAGGATGTCAGGAGGGACAAGCGATTCGACAGAGTGAGAGTATTCCCTACGTTGCTAGATCTACTCGACGTGAAGGATGTCGCCAACCTTATCTCGCTTCCTGATGGTGCAGTCCTACTGTCCACTTTATGGACCGCATGTCTCCTGAAATTCGTCAAGGCTTGGGAGGAAGCCCGAGTTGGAGCCCTCGTCTCTCTGCTTTATGGACTCGAGCCTTGGTCATCGGCCGCAAACTTGGCACAACCTTTCCCAGGTTCAGTTGACATCCACCCGATCGCTGCTAGAATCTGCTCTGCCATACCATGCCTCCCTCTCCTACACCCTTCGGCTCTTTTCTGGTGCAATGCTTGCATGAGCATCATTCCCGGGATTGTCACGATGTCACACACTTGTTGCTACGGACGTGGTGGCGAGGACAGTCGCGATATCTTGACTCGTCTCAATGCTACACTTGATGGCACATATTCTCAAACCGTGGTTTCTGCAGACTCCGATGACTACCTCTATCAGAAGACTCTCATCGCGTTCTCAGAAGGGATTCTCCCTTGGTCTCATGACAATCTGCATGGGTGTCTTCCTATCATTCGCTCGATCCTCAGAACATGTGGCATTGTGGTCGATGACCTTCTCAAAGAGTTATGCAATGTCGAAAATGTTCGACTCGCTTGCACAATCTGCTGCCAAGATGGCAAGTGTGTACTGGCCATGGGCTGGTTGAGGGCTGTAAGTCATGACCACCTTCCCTGCATGATATATCATGCTGACATATCAATTCATTCTGTTAGGTCAGTCATGCATTTGAAGTGCACGGAGGTCTTGAAGGCTCGTGGGTGACGCTGCCCCCTAGACTTGTAGAGAAGATAAAAAATGCGGAGTATACTGCCAAACGACCGATTGCCAAGGACACTGATGCCCAAGCATGGTGGGAGTGTTCCTGCTGCACGTGGGAGCAACCGGAAGCCGGTCTTGCATACACTTGGCCTCAGCTCGAGGAGCACTTCACTCACTGGTGAGCTGGTCGTAGTTTCTGGAGTCCTGACACCTAACATATGGATACGTGGACAGCCACCCTCTCACCGATCTCAACCCAACCTGGTATCACATGTCTCGCGACTCTCCGCCATTTATGCATCCAGCTGTACTACTCGTTGAACGCGGTGCACAGGACGACATCGACGAGGATGACGAGGACGCGCCATTCCCTCGGAAGCATCTGGTCATCCAGATGAAGCTCCCTAAAGACACTTGGTCCCACCTTTCTAGTCAGAATTAGCCACTGTTTCGATTTGTGTACTATTTATTTGCATTAGAATGCAGCTATATGATGTGCAGACTGTACTTTGTGAAATTGGTTCTTGGGTGTGCCACGTGCGCAAAGGTTGCAGAGTTGAACCTTGAGTTTCTGGCACTGCGGGACTGTTGGGCGGGTATTGTATGGTCGTGTTGCTGTCGTGGCGCAATACCGTAATGGTTGCCACACATGGGTGGTCACCGGTCAAAGTCCTTCAGGATCTGGGATCTAGTCAGAACCGGCGTTTCAGCGTTCAATCTGTCTTTGGCGCTCTGCTCTGCTTGGCCTTGCTCTGGTCCGCTTGAGGCGGTGACATGTTCACCAAAGTGAGAGTGCCACTGCTCACTGATCAATCCTCTTCTCCTTCCTATGCTTGCTGAGCTCACTGGTTCCGTCTTTTGGGCAGCAATTCTTGGTGTCGCGGTGTTGATCACCTTGGCAGCTATTTTGCTTGTACACAAGAAGGCCCACCGAATGGTTACCTGCCGGCACGACTCTATCCAGTATGTGTTCACCACCACGGTGCAAGCCAGGACACCTCGTGTCACATACTTGGACTTTCCTGCTCCTCCTCTGCCATCCCAGGATGTTGTTCATGAGCCAACGGTGCTGAGGACGTTTGAGAGGACTTTGACGAAGCTGTGCTTCAGGTACATGGCAGAATCGTGCACTTCCATACCACCACTGACTTTCGCATCGAAGCGATACTGTCGAAGTCGAGCCAACTTCTGATAGCTCGAAGCTGAACCATGCAAGGGACATTCTGGATGGGCCTATCAATGCTACCACACGATGACGTACGGGCTGGGCTGCTACACTCCAGATCACACCAGTTCCCAATGCATCCGCATCTTTTGCTCCAATAATGGCATCATGGCATGAGTCTACTCCTTCCACTGCCATTATTTCCCGCAATTTGCCTTCACCATCCGAATCCCCTTACCAAGGCTGTGATTCTACTTGTCATCTCGAGGCGTCACCTCCATTTCTGGGTCCAAGCGAGCCTTGTCTCTTGGGACCTTCTAGCCCAAGCATTGCAGTTTGCGAAGATGCGACGAACGTTCCTGCAGCACTCTTTCCACAACCGTCTGACGCGAGGAACGTCTCGGAAAAAACGTGTCGTGAGCGTTCCTTCACTGGGGCATTGTTTTCCTCCGAAACGAGCGATGTAAGTCGGTTCACATATAATTGCAATATCCATTATGACGTTCCTCAGGTCGCACCCCGCCTTGTTCGTCACAAGCGGTTTTCTGGCAAGGTCGGCGAAGGTGCGGATGCAATCACGGTGTTCATGTATTGGTGGGAAACAACCTCTCCGGAACGCATCCAAGCACCCCCCAATCTATCGCATTACCAAAATCTTCGACTCGGCGACTTGTTTCTTTATAGGCATGACGGAGTGATCCAAATATGGATCTGGACTGAAGGAGGAGATCGGCCATCTCTATGGTGGAAGAAGATTCCTGATGGATATGCCAGGGCAGATGGACGGATTTTGGCGTTCACGGAGGTCAACAAGCAACCGTCTTGGTTGGACCCTGACTGGCATTCCACTCGCCGCAGACAAAGTGAGTCGCTGTTTTCACACCATCCGATCAGTACGTTGAATGTATTCTCACCCAGACTGCCTCTGAACAATCGTCACACCCCTTCATTTTGTTTGGCATGTAGTATACAACCATGTTTGTTTATTTCATCGGAACGTTGCTATGGTACTTTTATGGTGCCTAATGGCATTATATCCCAAACACGCTGGCATCAATGACTAGGTTGTTCGTGAGGAGGGCTACATTGGGGACTGATGGACTGCTCAACTGTCCTCACTTCCACACGATCGGCCACCCTCCGGAATTCCCAAAATGAACCAGATCTTGCCTCTACAAGAGATGACTATACAAGCAACTCACTCTAGCGATCCACCTACTGCATTCGACCCCGATATGACTTTTGACGCCATGCGGTTGGCAGGTCCCTCTGGTGTTTGGAGGATGATTCACAACCGGTGGGTCCCCATCATGCCATGGAGTACCCTTCTGTGGCTGACGAAACATCGCGACAGGACCATGGATTCCTTACGACCTTGCGGTTCCTGGGAGACGGAGCAAACCATTGCGCTCCAGGAGTTGGCAGATGCCGAGTCAGTCACGGAAGTCTTGCAGCGCGCAATATGCGAACTCAAACGCACACAGGTACGAACCAGCATGGACAACACTCACCCTTATTGATTATGGCTCCAAGGATGTATACGCCTCTAGACAGAAAGAACTTGAAGAGGAGAACATGGCGCTTCACACCTACATCACGAATATTAGTGGAGCCAAGTCTTCCCATACCAACACTGCATGTACGACGCCTTCATATTTATGTATACAGCAATCTGTTGAGGGTTTTATCTCAGTGGATGCGTCTTTCCTACAAGAGCAAGAAGCCGTTAAGGGCTTCAATTTTCCAGGATGTGTCAATGGCATCCTACAAAGTTCAGTGCTGAAGGCAGAGCGGGGTATTGTCATGCTCCAGGGACAGCTGATGGCTAGAAGAGAAGCTATCGATGATCAAATCCAGCAACTTGAGGCAACACAAGATCTCCGTCTTGAAGTGCTTCAGAATGCGGTTTCGGTGCTGTGGTCTTTGTTGCAAGACGTCAGGGGGACTCTGCATGTCCTATCCACTGGCAGCGAAAATCTGCGGCACATCGCCCTCACCTCTATTCCTGGTGAGCCTGCCTTGTGCATCGTCCCCGAGGTCGTGTATCTTACGATTGGATTTTAGGCATCGATTCCCCTCTGCCCTTTCTTGAAGATTCCACGGAACAGTGTGCTGATAGTGTGCAACATCCGACTCATGAGGTGGTTGTTGATGATGACGGATAGTGGAGTTTGCACTCTGGCAGAGCGGAGCACTCGACGACAAATGCTCAAGAATGCAATCTGAGCCCGTCCGAATCCTTCCCTCAAGAAGGTGACTCTACACAAGTCCAGCAGCAGGATTTTTTCATCAACGCTGGTGTCAGTCATCAAATTGACTCTGTGTCTACATCTCAAGGCCACCAGACATCTTCATCAGGGCAGCCAACAAACTCCAAACCAGCTGCGAGCCATAAATCCATGGACTTGGCATCAATCTCTGAATTACAACGTCAATTCCAGGTGGAAGCGCATACCGCCCCCGACTTAGCCATTTCTCCGGGCGGGACTCTAGCGATCAAAATACCCCTCGAGGGTACCCCTGCTCCATCGCCTACACAGCAGGCACCTGACAATGCCATTCATACAGGCTCCACCTCTCGTCAGGACAGTCAGAAAGTCGACGTCCCATCACATAACGCTGTTGGCGGTCTTCCAGTACACTCGTTGCAACACGTCAAAGGTGCAGCGCATAATGATGAAAAACCCAGCACGGATTTGTCAGTCTTGGTGAGACAGTGTTGACAGTCATGTGCCATGGTCTACAGACTGATCATTTCTTGGTTCTCTTGCATCTAGGCAAATCGCAAGGCATTGGATCATTCATTGGAGGAAAATGAACTCCCGCCTGATCCAAATCGCTCATCACGGGTTCTCCCTCAAGAAGTGTATTGTTGCAGCCCAGGGCATACACTTTCTTGGGTATCAGACTGTGTGAGTACCAGTAATTGATGCTATGCCCGTCAGCTACTGAAATAGTTTGACATGCAAGATTCACCATCTGGAGCTGGCAGGCTTACCGATGCCATGGACGGCTGTTGCGTGTACAACCATTTTCATCTTCGCTTGTGTCTACGCTAGCCTCAAATTTTCCCGCCACGAAATTGCAGACAATCAAGTAGCAGTAGAGACTTCTATGTCTCCGGAGTACCCTATCTAGGAGTGGGCTCTGCGAAGGACTTGATAACCTACCCATCGATGTCGGGATGTCGGGATGGTGCAGCATGGCAGCTTAGCCCCATGTATACTCACTGTCTTCAAGGGATCAACGCTGTCCTTGTGCAGTCTTTCTTATTTGTCTCACTGGGATGGAATTAAGTACATATCCGCCTCATAAGCGCACAGGTGGGGGAGCCTGTCTGATTTGGGCAACCAGGGTGCGCCCGCGCGCAATCCTCACAATCCTGCACGATGTTTGGCAGGGGATCACGTCCCCATACTTACCTTCATGGTGATGGCCTATAGTGGTGAAAATGGTACGCTACTTAGCATTGGGCAAAGCCCAACCGGGCCTGCTCAGCCTCGCTGTCACCCATCATGACCTCTCCATCCTCTGATCTGAGGGCCCCATTCATCGTCGTCATCCGCCTCCTGCTCTTCTGGCCCTTCCTCCTCCTCCTCCTCCTCCTCCGTCAGAGAATCATCCATGCGCGGTGGTCCTAAATGGCCAGAATGCGTCGCATTTGTGGGGGTCCAGATGTGTGCAACGGTGCGTGTGGGTGGGCTCCTCCTCCGGGTCAGAGCACGGAGGAGTATCAAGCGCCTGAGAACGCTGAAGCAATTCAGCAGCATATCAATCGGGGGATGTGCGGGCTGAGGTGCGGGTACGGGTGTAGGAGTAGAAGGCCAGGGCCGAATGTCATCCATGTCATCATCTGGTGCATCTTCGAGAGTGGTGTTAGGCCACGAGGGTGAGGTATTAGATACAGAGGTGGAAGGCGGGATAACGGGGCAAGCAGCCTCACGGTGACCAGACGGAACAGGGAGACCAGGCTTGGGATGGGGTGGGGGGGAACCTTGAGGGACGTCGGGGGCATGTCCATGAACTTGGCGGGCGCACGACATTGACGACGGCCAGAAGGGACATCCTTGAGGGTCACGGGCATGCTCGCCTCACGTTCGACCTGCATATATGCAGTCCGAAAATGGGAATAAATAGCAGAATGCCCCGAATCGATGATGTACCTGAAGTTGTGCCCTTCGCGCTGCCCACCTGTCCTTGGCCTCAGCTGCTTTTGCCCTCTTCTCCACCTTGTGTTGTTCCGCGGCTTCCTAAGGTGGTGCCTTCTCTGTTTGCTTGTCAATCTGGAGTTGGAGGCCAGCATCGACGAAGTCCATGACCCTCTTGCATGGCGGCGAACAGCGTAATTGGGCTAGATAACAGTTAAGTTCAACCAATGCAGCATGTTCAAAACATGTATACTCACAAAGTCTGGGGTGTGGCACTCATCGTAGAATGTGCGGGACGGCGAGAGGAGAGTCAGAGAGAACAAGGGTGACAATCAGATCATAGCCAGACGTCAGATAACCATGAACATGCTCATACCTAGGCTTGGAACCTGCTAGTTCTACCCGCCATCTTGGGTGACCGCTTGCCACACATATCCTTCCCAGATCAGACATTAAATCACCGGAAACACGCACGCACTTGGATTAACTTGATCCTCAAGCGACAATGTGGTGTTCAGTCTTCTATACACAACCACTCGACAGCATCAAGGCCGGCGAAAGCCCATGCCCCTCCGGAACCACTGAAACAGCTAGAAAAGCTCTCGTCGCCACGATGTGGTACAACGCCTTGTATCCACCATCGAACGTAGATGATCGCTGGCCATTGGTCCAAGAGCGTTTCGTTGGGGAGAGGTCGACGCAGGCTGGACGGTGAAGGACACATGACGTTATCGAGCAAACTCTTCACGCGTAGGGGTCGAACCCACCCTGACGATGTTGACGATGCTTGAGGCGGGTTTGGTCGGTCGCGATTGCTAGCACCACATAATGAAATCATAACTGTGGTCGACCGTGAGCGTTGGAAAACTAACATCGTGCTCTGACATCTCCCTCAAGGACGAGGTGCCCCTGCGACCGCTCGTTCAGATGAATGAGCGGGATCTCGAGGCATAGGTGCGTCTGGTCGAACCGAAGTCAGTACCTGCTCAAGGAGGTTTGCAAAGATCCTACTAGCCATTACAGTGAAACTAGCATGACACTCACAGGGCATTTTCCTTGGGGCCTCTGCCTTGCCAAAGACCAGACATCTCCAAGTAGAAGGTGAGCCAAATAAACAGGACGATGCGGTGGATGGGAGCGCATGTCAAAACTCCAACGGCTCGAGTTTGACTGGCCGAACCTGGGCAAGAAAAGACGTCAATATCCCTGCGCATGTACTTACATGCACAATGGCAAGGTAAAAAAAAAATGCACTGTGTTCGACCACGAAGAAGGGGCGCCGTCCCCATCCTAGTCCAAGAACATGCCCGGTGGCATGTAACGTGGAGGCATGTATGCTTTGCCTCTCGACTATGAATGTGCACAAGATGTCATTTGGGTTGTTGTCCCCGCCATCACTGCTCGAGTCTCGCCCGCCGACGCCTCCAGGGAGGTGAGCCGATCAGGCCGGACCGTCACAGCAGAGGTGCGTTGAGACTGTGGTGGAAGTATGCAAGAAGAGTCGTGGAGGGTAGAGGTAGTGCGGGTCCGCCAGCATGAGGGGTGTGTTCTCGTCACCGCTGCTCAGGTCTTGCCTTTGGGGATGTGAGCGGATCGAACCAGACCATCGCCGTAAGGGTGCACTGAGGATGGTGCACTGGCTTGACGGGATCCACAGGTCAATCGAGATGACGAGAGCTGATTGGGAATAAAGACTCAAGAGTCGGAAGACAAGGTGGCAGACCCAGGAGCGGAGCACGGCGGGAGATGCGCCTGATGCACTTTCAGTCCGGACTGGTCCGGAACCCACTGCTCAAGCTTCCACGCTCTGCTCTGCTTCACTCCTCTACCTTCCCTGTGCTCCGCTCCTCCTCCTCCTCCTCCTCCACTCCTCCTCCCACTCTGATTCTACTCTGATTGATCTCTACTCTGCTCTACTCCCGCTCGCCTCCCCACGTCTCTCATCCACGCTTTCATCACTCCTCGCTTTCGCTTCCACATGGGCCCGTCATGGTCACAACATTTATTCGCCATCCTTGTCCGATCTGCCCTCCGCCACGCATTACCTCCTTGCCATTGGCACTACTGTCGCTTTTGTAAGTGTATTCAAGTTTAGATATTTCTTTGTGGCCCCGTCTAACTGTGTCCCGGGATGTCGGTCCCTATCTGACACAGGTGCAGACTTAGCGGGCGGAGTATCGAGTCGCGTTAACATCGCTTGCCTTCCAAGCAACCCTGAATGCACTGAGAGCCACAAGTATGGTGAGTTGTTACAGTCTTCCGCCCTTCCTTGGTTCATTGCAACTAAGTATGTCTTTGGAGATGCTCCAATGCATGGGCGGGTAGCATGTGTACTGCACAAGGTCCGTGCCGCTACTATTGGCGTAGTATTGATTTTCAAATTTATTCCTTGGTCTCTACTTCATTTTTCCAGCTTGCTTATCCCCCTCATTGATGTCATCGATAGCATGTTGCTGGCAGGCGACGGGTACCTTTAAAGGCTTATAGTCGGCCTATGTACTTATCGTTGCATCCTTTATGACGTCATCTGCATCGAGAACATGTGTACCTCAGCTCGGCGGTTTGGTTCGTCCTTGCTGGTCCATTGGCGCATTAAGGAGCTTTCCCAAGTCTTAGACGATTGCATCGAAGACATTCATATATTGCAATGTAGAACATTGCATGTTGATGTCCAACACTTTCGCACAAAATTCATGGTTGACGAGTATTTTAAATGGGCTACCGGGACCGTACAAAGCAATAGCCACTCAACGCAACACGAGGTGTGTGTGCTGCTGTGTTACAAAGGCAGTTGTGTTGGAGAAGAGGACTGAAATCTTCCAATAAAAGGTTCAGCCTCATCCCCGCAAGTGTCGCAAGATCTCCGAGACCGAACTTGACATGCCTCCTCATTCCCCTCGCTCACGGCATTCCAACGCTGCTGCATTTCCCTCTCTCCCGGGAATTCTGAACTTATGTCACAATACTGTTGCTTTGGTACGTTCACCCTTTGTTATTTGATCCTTGCCCGCCACTGTGGGGGTCGCGTCAGGCTGATCTTGTCACCAGATTTGCGACCTACTTCTGCCGATGGATGTACTCAGCCTTTCCCGGAGCTGCAAGGCTATCTACGCATTCCTACAACAAGATTCATCGAAGCGGCTATGGAAGGCGGCTCGCGCAAACGTTCAAGGTCTACCCGAGTGTCCAGAATGGCTCACTGAATCGCAATTTGCTTCATTGTGCTTCGAAGACTTCTGCTCGCGGTGTTTCACGACAGACATGTATAGCCAGAGCCCTGTTTGGTCCTTTGGCGTCCGTTTTTGCCAGCCATGCAGGACTATAATGTGAGTTGCCCGTCGTCCGTCCGGTCCACTTCGGAGGCTTATCTAAGACTTAGGTTCACCACGAACCTATTGAAAGATTTTCCTACTAGCATCAGTTTGGGGCATTTCAAGTCTCATCCCAATAGTCTCTTCTGTGGCTTGTGGACAGTTATCAGGGGTGATGAAGGTCAGTATCAGTGGTTTATTCAGGCAGCACGTTGCTCATCCAATTCGAGTAGCCTCCGGTAAGGTCCCCTCCTTCCTCGTCCAGGACGTTGAGAGGTTTCGAGACAAACTTGTGGCATTGGCGCAACCGCCCGATCACGCTTCTGTAAATGGTGAGACCGACCCCGCTGCGATAGTGACTGCTGTTCTTGCCGTCCTCGAGGAGAAGGCATCTGACACCAAGGCTCGTGTTGAGGTTCGTTCTTACACTGTATTTATCGATAATTTTCCCTTGCTAATAGTTACTCCAGTTTACTTACCGGTGCAAACCCTGGCACTCCAAGTGGAAGGCCCAGCTGGCGGTGGCCGCTTGGGCTACGAGGTCCCAATGACGGAAGGAGTAAGCCGGTCCATCACCTCCCTTCACCGTTTACCTTTACCTTCTCATCCTATGGCTCAGTATTAAGCGCAAGCTTCAACTTTTGGGTTATGTCAAGGAGGTTCGTGAACTCAGTCAATATTATGAGGGGCTTTCGGGGGAGGCCCTAGACATTGTGGTTCAAGCCCGCCCTCTCACTGAACGTGGCAAGTCACCTCATTCTATGTTACCCCACGAAGTATGTTGACATTGGATGTCCAGAATGGAACATCGTTCGTCCCGTACTCACTGCTTTCTTGGACGTGAGATGCGAGTTAGCCGCTCGAGTCGACTTTGTCCGCCTAATCCGCTCTCGGTTGCGAGTCCTGCAGTCAAGCCTCTTCACTTACCTCCATGAGGGAGATAAACGGGACAAGCGCATTGATGGAGCGCGAGCCTTTCCTACAATGTTGGATCTTCTCGACGTGAAGAATGTGGCTTACCTCATCACGCTCCCGGAGGGCGCAATCCTCATGCCCACACTATGGGCTGCATGACTTCCTGCCCTCATTGAAGCTTGGGAGACAGGCCGAGGGAACGTTTTGCTCTCTCTACTCTACGGGACTGAAGCTTCCTCGACGTCCCATGACGTTGTTTCACTCTCTCCTTCCACCAACGCCTCTGTCACTACCCGTTCTGCCTCCCCATGCTCTTCTCCACTGTCGCATCCTGCGGCCCTGTTCTGGTGTGACGGCTGCATAAACCTCATTCACGGGGTACTCGCTATCACACATACGTGCTGCTATGGACACGCCACCCCGGATAGCAGAGGGATCTTGAAGTTTCTCGACCCCGCCATAGATGGTCGGTTCTCACAAGCTGTGATTACTGCCAACTCAGAGGATTGTCTCTACAAGAGGACACTTGTCACGGTCTCCGAGAGGGTCCTCCCCTGGTCTCATGAGCATTTGCGAGGATGCATTCCCATCGCTCGCTCGGTCCTCCAGTCCTGTGGCGCTGAACTTCATGACCTTCCCAGAGATCTTCAAAGAGTCAATGCTACCCGAATTGCATGCATGACGTGTTACCAAGCTGGCAAGTGCATACTGGCCATGGGCTGGCTGAAAGCCGTAAGTCGTTATCTATTCCTGTGGACCAGATGATGCCCTGACACTTTGTTAAGATCAGCCATGCATTCGAGGCGCATGAGGGTCAAGAGGGCTCATGGGCGAGATTGCCCCCCAAACTCAAGGATAAGGTCAAACGTATCGAGTACACTTCAGGGAAGTTGTTTTCAGGCGACTTGGAGGCACTCAGGCGGTGGGAGTGTGTTCGCTGTGCTTGGGACAAACCGGAAGCCGGGTGCGCGTACAGTTGGCTGCAGCTTGTGAACCACTTCACACGATAGTAAGTTGGGTCATCATTCTGTGGAAAATCTCATAAGTTCACCATGCACACATCATCCCAGCCATCCCATCACCGGTCTGATGCCGACGTGGTACCGTCCGTCGAAGGACTCTCCTCCGTTCATGTACCCTGCTGTGCTTTGTGTTGAACGCGGAGCGGAGGGGGACTTCGACGACGACCTTGACAAACCATTCCCTCGGAGGCATCTTGTGGCTTCCATGAAGCTCTCCACAGATATTTGGGTCCGGCTTCAGGTCTAGTTTTCTTTTCAGATGTTCTTCTAGTTTGCCCGTTTCATGTACGATTACGGTGTAGTTAGAACAGGGGACGTAATATAATGACCACCTCCAGCCGCGGCTAGAGATGTAATGTTTGATATATCCAACTTTTCTTTGCGTTTGATCACGGTTGTGTGCCAGGTTGTGCGAGATTCCACTGAGCACCTCGAAATTCCCGAAGACGCGACGTGGTCAACTTCAAGAGATTATATTGTGACCCCGCAAATATGGGCATCATCATAACTTCGTAAACACTGGATGATTTTCATGAAATTTTTGTCCACACCACGACATTGGAATGCCTGGCAGTGAGATGTATTTCTTGGTGGTTTCATGTATTTACATCATTATAACCACGAAGATATGGCTGGGTTCTGTCGCGGGTCGCACTGGAATATGGCCCACCTCTTCAAAATCTGGAATACTCAGGAAAATAATATTACACTGCCCATTTCGGAGGAGGGGATGCTCGAAATAAGAATCTAGACTTGATACAGTAACCCCACTGCGCTTCTATGCCTCCCTCAAGGGACACCGCGAATGCTAACCTCCCAGCTGCTCACGTTACTATCGAAGATATGGTAAAAAAGGCTAGCGCTGCGTTCGGGTTGGAGCGCTGGCGAATTTGCCAAGAATACCTGGAATATGGAGTAACCGTCAGCACCCTATGTTAGAAAAGGCAGGTCATCCTCACTAAGTTCAGGTATGTGGCACAACGCGAGGCGTATTGCACGTCTATCATTTGGCCAGGTGGTTGCCGAGGTTGTCGTACCAGTTCTTGAAGCCTGGAACATCACATTGCACAATCGCCATCCAGACAAGAATCAGCAGCAGCAGGAGAAGTGGGAGCTATGGGTAGCGCAAAGAGAGCGGCTACATATGGGCGATGTGGTGGAGCAGAGGATGGCATATGGCAGTTTGTCTCACTTGTGGGCGCAATGCACGCTCGTGACAAATGCGTCCAGTCATCAGATTTGACAAGGCCCATAAATCGGCTCCTCAGGGTTTCCTTCCTGCCACCATCTCTCCCCGCACCACACAAATCCTCAGTATATGCTCGCCCACTATGAGAAGACCCCAAGCAAGAAGTGCAAGATGGCATCGTCCTCGAAGGCAGCCGTGGCCTCTGCCTGGGGATCATGCCCCGTAAGTCCAATGCGACCAGAATCATTTGCATATACTCACCATCCTGTACACAGATTCTTTTCACCCTTTACTCCAATGCGACCATCCGAGAATAAGCCCAAGCACATCTCAGACGACGAGGATGAACCAATCACCAAGAAGAGTAGGCCTTCCAAGTTCCAACAAGTCTGTCGTGCACCAAGGTATTACCGATCCTTACCGATCCTTACCGATCCTTACCGATCCTTACCGATCCCGATGGCTATGATCAAACAGGAACCCTCTTCCATCGCCACGTCCATCGTCTCCCCCATCCTTGCCCCATCCCGACCCCTCAACCCTCACACTCACTGCCGACGAGACGTCTCCATCTTCCCCTCCAACCCACAACATTAGCCAATGCAACGTCGTGCGGCTCTGAATTGGTACGTACTGCACCCATCCCGTTCTGCTTAACATGTCCACTAATTACTTCCCATGCATGCACTCAACGCGGATGGGACAGAGCTCGAGGGACATGCTCCAGGCTCCTGCATGGCATGGAGTGCAACAGGATGCAGCTACGTACACTCTCCAGGGCTACAGCAACCGCACAGCGAGTAAGCGTGCGCCCAGTCCGTCGACTATGCAGAGCTCCAGATGGTCGAACGTGTGTGAATCATGATTAGTCGCCGTCTTTCTTGTCCCCGGTGGGGGACTTCTTCTGTATCCTGTACGATTCTCCTTCGCACATATTACTGCTGTCAATAAAGCTCTCCTCCCCTCTTCAGTCCGAGCGCATCCGTGTGTGTGAACAAAATGGTATATTTATTGTTGTATTCAAATCATACTCAGCTGCGCGCCCTTCCACGCAACACAGTGGAGCTGTGGCCAACTTGCAGCCATGTTGCATGCCCTCCCTATCCCAAGGTACCTCTGACTGCGCGGGATCCATCGTCGAGGTCACTTCAGCCCTCAATGTTGAAAGGCCCAGGCTATCCCATGAAGGTTAGCATGGGAGCATTAAGACGGTCTGACACTGCCGCCACCCGATCCGATGCATTCCTCACAATATCTCGCGAGGATTGCATGGGATCGGATGGGCTGGCCTACCCTCCCACCTTTCCCGTGTGGGATTCTGTAAGTAGGCCATCGAGCCATTGCGCAGACTACTCTTCGGGTATGCAACGTGTACTTTTCATGGTTCCCTGGACCGGCGTGTATAGAGAAACCTAGTCGACACTTCTACTTTTTTGCTGGTGCCACCTGGCTCAGGCTCTGCTTGGGTACTTAGGTTGTCCACGACAGAGAAGGGGTTCACAATGTTGTATCATGTGACTAAGGTGACATTATTGACGCGCGAGTAGGAACAACGCCGCCGACTTGCCAACCACCATCGTCCGTCGCTCTGCTCCGCTGCCAACACTGCTGACTCCCTATATCCTCGCTTGCATTACAAAATCGGATATCTTTCCTCTGGAATGCATGCATGGCCTCAGAAACTCGCTGCTCGACCATTTGAAGACACCGCCTGGACTGGACACTTGGCTGAACAAAGGAGCATTGAACTGACGAGCGTTCTCAAGGTCTTTGGTGGGTGGGGTACATAAAATGTCGATATTGTGAGTGGCAGCATCACCTCCCATCTTTAATCCCTCCATCCGAGCCACCCTTGCATTCATCAGCTTTCATCGTCGCTGTTGTCATGCAGAACATAGACAACCTTACTCTGAGCTTGGATGCTGAGGTTCTTCGGTGCATCGTATGCTCTATAGCGTTCTTCTTCACTGTCTTACATCCATCTCATGCCAGCGTATTGGGGGCCTGTCACTTCTCAGATTCCTCCCTTCTGTGGGCTAACGAGCTCAACCCGCTTCTCTCCAAGATATACTGGACCATGGTCCGGAGGACCAAGAACGATATCCGTGCAGTGGCTCAAGGCTTCTGCAGAGTGTCTCGAGTTGACCGCCTTCTTCACCATTTCCAGGATATCAACAATCAGATTGTTGTCCTACGCACCATGTTGATGGCTGTACGTATTCTGACTTGTGAGCCGATCGTCCTATTGTAATGAACCCCCATCTAGGTGGATGTGGTCCGCTTGCACGGCTCCAATGTCACTTCATGGATCGATCCCCAGGAACTGCGCCACATGCACGACGAGATTCCCACTCTTCGGAATGCCATGCGCTCCGTCATAAACAAGTTTTCCGCTTGGCAGGAAGAGCTCGGTGCTTGTCTTGACGTCTTCGCCTTATTGGAGGAACCGACGGTGTGCTATAAATTCCTGTTGCGTCTGTTGACGATCGCTGACATCGCTTTACAGGAAGCTATCGAGCTGTTGCTTTCATCTCTCTCATCGACCATCCCGGACATCTACCTCATTCACGGCAATGCGCTCATAGAGCGATTGGTGTATCTCTGGTCCGAAAGGAGGGTGCTCGCTGCCCAGGCTGTCGGACTTGCCCCCGAGAGTCGAGAGCTTCAACAACTAAGGGGACGTCTCATCGATCAATGCGAATGTCAGGGGTCCATCCTGAAGTCGTTCACGGTGAGAGTCTTCATAGATTGAGATGCTTTCACCACTCATCAAACCCACACTTCAGGACTTGGTCGATCAAATACGTGAGGTCCCCCCCCTTTACTTCTTCAACCAGGAGTTCGCTGCTCGTCAACTTTCAGGAGCCAATTGGGTCTTTAGACGTCTGGACCTGGGCCGCACCTCTATCATTGAGGTGGGTTCCTTAGAGACCGGATGCTTTCATGTGTTCTCATAATAATATAGGACATGAGCATCTGGAGAACGCTTTGGACCACTTCTTGGATGTCATCGAGGCTAGCGGAGAGTAGTTGCATGGTCTGAGATCATCGAGGTATGCTGATCCCGTTTTGTCTCCTTTGCCACTGGTTTGACCTTGCGTATGTTGTCAGAATTGTCGTCCCATTCTTCGTCCCATGTCTCGTCACTTCCCGGTCTCTACGTCATGCCCCGTAGCTCTCATCATTTCGCCAAGTCCAGGAATGCAACCCGACTCACTGTGGCGGGCCCCAAAGTCTCCCACCTGTAGCATTATGATTGTGTCGTCATCCTCCGATTTCACGGCATTACGTTACATCACGTTTCAGTTTTTTCATGGAATTTCTTGCCTCCTCTGCTGCCGCTCCTGGCCGTCCGCTCACATATTGATTCTATATTCCATTGTTGCCAGTACTTCCCGAAATTTGCGTCTCTTCCTCCCATTACCTCTACTGCCCCATCCACTCCCGCCTGCTCCTCCCCACCTGCCTCCCCTATGGACCTGCATATCTACATCGCTTTTCTTCTGTACGCTAGTCGTCGCTTCCAGTGGATGTTTAATTGCCGCGTCCTATATAAGCTTGATAAATGTATACTTTTGCAAGTGTTGTAACGTTCGCGATCGATCGTTGGCATACTGAAGCGGAGTCCGGCCGGGACACTACTAGACGTGCCGGTTGGTGGTACAGGCTTACAGCCGGTTTTCGCCAGTCTGTGGCAGGGCAGCCTGCTGCCAAGGCGACTCGGTGGGACATGTACCGACCAAACCCGCAGCTGCACCTAACTTACTGAATGTCCGAGCTCCTCATCTAGGTTTCACTGTTTTTGCATGGAAGCCCCAATATTGCAAGATAAACCTTGCGCGTCCATATGGACATGCAGCGCATGGACACACACCCCTCCGCCACTCTGTTTTGTGTGTGCAAAGTGTTCTCAACACAGGGACTCATGTCGTTTCAAGGGTACGCAAAATGTCCTTACCCTGTGCTATGCCTATTTATTCGTTGTCGGTAGATTTTCGTACACTTAGAAAGTTATCGGACAGCACCTACGCTACGGGGTTTATCCAAGCAGGGTCCCAGGAGTCTACTTCTCGCCCATGCGGTTTGAGCTACCAGCAGGTATTCTATCCTGCCGCAACCCTAGAACTCCAAACGGAGCTGAAAGTAAGGGTATTGAAATAAACACGGGCGTATCACGTAACCGTCGTCTTTAGGTTGAGCTTGCGCCGTGGCTGCAGCCAATGCTCATGGAGATGGAGAAACACGAAAGCCTGCCAAACCTCATCCGCAGGTGCCCTGAAAGGGGGTTGCAAATCTTTTGTGGTAAGTCGGAACTTAGGTTAGCATGCGTGCAGTGCTCACCAGCAGCCAGATAGCTGCAATACGTCCATTCTCTCATCCTCATTTTTGTGTGCAACTTGTGGCTACGAGATATGTGTAGCATGTCGAGCTGAAGACCGACACCCTGCTGGTAATTCATGTACTGTGGCAACAGTAGATGTTGGTACCTTCCAAGCTTATCTGATGCATGCTTCATTGTGCTGACGTAGTCATAGGCTCAGGAAAGACATAACTTCCTTCCACTTTGCCGTACCCAGGAGGGTCAACTGAAGGCTATGATCAAGGGAGTGAGAGCGGCCATTGGCCATCGTAACCATCGAGAGCCTATCGAGACCAATGCAACTGCACAACTGAGAGTACGTGCCCAGCGTGACCGCACAGTCCCTTCGATCCAGCCCAGTCAGGAACTTCTTTTTCGGTCCTTGTGGTCGCTCAACATCCCCGTGGTCGTCCCCAACGTGATGAGGAGAATGCAGTGCTCTTGGTTGCCTCAAGACTTCGTGGGCACACATGGTCATATATGTGTCAAGATGATCAAGATGATTCATCCCTCACCTGTTACCGTATCCGTGACCGTGCAAGAATTTTTCAAACAGTTTTCCGAAGAGAATACAGCATGCCCCTATGCGATCAAAGTCAAGGCGAGTGAATTACGCCTGGTCCATGTGTTAGACAGGTCTTAAAGTTTTCTTGACAGGATTGGCCCCCGTCTTCATCATTCAAAGAGGACTTCAAGCGGCATTTTGATGCATTCATGGATGTAACTCCCTTCCCATCCTATACCCGTCACAACGGATATTGCAACATTGCCTCACATTGGCCAGAGTCCCCCCATAGTGTGCCTAGCCTGAAGCCGGATCTCGGTGAGCGCATTAGCATTCTTCCAATGGTTCACTGCGTTCATCTAGCACAGGACCAAAGATGTATGTAGCAACTCGTAATCTTGAGGAATGGGGCTCCACTCCACTCCACCTCGACACCACAAGCGCAGTAAACCTTATGGTTTACTCATCCGGAGATCCGCAAGTCCCAGGAGCCTTGTGGCATATCTTCCGACCCGAAGATTCGGACACTATTCGAACATATCTCCAAAATAAGGGATTATATCGACAGGAAGAGGACCCTATTCATGCTCGGAAGACGTACATTACGCGCTCGATGTGACTAGAGCTCACTGCTTCGAATGTTCACACATTCGAGATCCTTCAACGGCCAGGCGATGCAGTGTTCATCCCAGCTGGTTGTGCCCATCAGGTACGCTCTACCATGCCAAGTAGTCAGGCCCCTTTACCTAAAACACCCTCGCAGGTTAGCAACCTCCACTCATGCATCAAGGTAGCATGCGACTTCCTTTGTCCGGAAGGTATCGCCTACAGTAGCTCTATTACCAGCGAGTTCCACCATGCATCGATCCCGGACGTCCTCCAGCTAGAGAGCATGCTCTGGCACTGCTGGATTTCTTTGAACTCACGACCCTCATATGAAAGGAACCGCGAGCTCACAAGAGCTCAAGCAAAGAGGAAGCATAGCCGTGAAACCCCCCGAGCCCAAGAGGATTCTGCAAGACGCAAGAAGAAATGTCAGAATGAGAGTGCATCGACGCCATTGCCTGGCCACCTCTATAAGTGCCCCCACCCAGACTGCGATCACCGGGATAGGGCTTTTACTCAAGCCAATGGTGTTTTCTCTCATCTGTGAGTGCATCTGATCGTAATTATCACTTGTTATCAATATTAAATGGTTAACCTAGTCGGGATGTGCACCACGTCTCAATCATTTCCTCATCGAGGCCCCAGTTTGAAGGTCTGGAAGCAGATGCCTTTCGAGAGCTCTACGTCAAAGCACTGGCAGATGGGCGGGTGAATGTTGGTAAACTATGACTGCATCAGCTACGCTAGAACTTTTATCATATTTTCTTGGGCCACTCCCTCACTAAGCGCAGTGGCGTTCTGAGTATGAAGCCAATATATGCCCTTCTACTCTTAGCATCAACGGTCATCCCCCTAGCTCTGGACCTAAGACATGATAGTGCCTCTATAGGGCAAGAATGGCTGCACTGGGGCTTCCGCCCTACAGACCCTACACGTCTGTGTGGCGCACATTGGAATTGTTCTCCGAAAGTATCAAAGTCCCCGAAAATCAAATTATTGTGTCTACAAGCTGAGTAATCAGTCGACAAAAGTACAGAAGGCTGCGTGCAAACATGCCATGCCTTTGCCTTCAGGACAGCCGCAAAACCAGCCACAATGGCAATGCCTAGAACCTACATCCCATGTCACTTAGCGTTACTATAGACGTGAAAACCTAGAACTCACCATGCAATACCGAAAGTTCCACCACCACACTGTTGGAGCCCGGCGATCTGAAGCGCACCAGATTACGGCCGCCACATCTGTATCGGGCTTGGTAATTCTGGTAGCAATAAAAAACTGATCATGAACATCGTCGTAGTGGGCCTGCCAAACATTTTGGTGAGCTCTCATATGAAAAATTGATGGTAGTTTATAATTACAGCGAGAGCCAGAACTCGGTCGGTATCTGGTAAAGTACAAGATGAGATAGCGTCATGAAAATCATAAACAATATGCACCTCGCAACCGGAGTGGCAGATGCCTTCGCCATGTGATGACATTCCATAGTTCGACCTCGCCAACAATGCTTCCTCCGAGAATTGCAGTCCCACCGTGAACAAAAAGAACAGGCACAGGATATACATCCCCAATTGTGTGCAAAAGAGAGCCTTCCGATTCCATGGTTTCCAGAGCATAAATGTCAAATCCTGTCAAATTAGAGACAACCATGCGACTGCTGTCCGCGGTGACGCTAGTGTTTGCACTTCACAAATTGATAAAAACCGGGGTCACGTATGAAAATGAAACACAACTTACATACAGCCATTGAGCGGGAACGTTCGAATCAAGCTCCAATCCGCAGTGTTGTACATCCTGTACCGCGTATTCAGTGTATGATTAGGTTACATTGATGTACATCCGGCTCACAAGACACCATGGTGCATATAGGTGACTAGTAATATAGAATGGTAAGTGCGTGTTTTTGTCCAATGGATACTCGTGACGAGGACTTCATGTCGTTCATTGTGTGAGGTCTTGGGAGGCTCCGGGAGGTCGGTGACGTGCCTCCAAATTTGACCTGATATATTACTCCCACGGTGTCCTATCAGAGAGAGACACACATTGTTGATGCACCATCTTTTTCATGCTTCCAAACAGTAAGCTCTTGCTGGGCACCGGCTGCGAGGTGAGCACCCTTTACTGCCAGGTGTTCAATTGGGTAATTATGAGCCCAGAACTGCCAAGCCTCTTGTCCAAGCTACGCTGAGCTGAGGAGACGATCAAGGGGACCAACGGTTGATGAACTCACAGGGCTAACATGGAGGATAGAGACAGCGCCATCTTGGCTGCCGCAGATCAGCGTATCTTCTCGATTGGGGAGCCATGCCAAGGAGAGTACCGGTTTGCTTCCGCTGAAAATGTGGTATAATTTCTGGTTTGATAGCGTCCAGACGCAGACCTTCGCATCCAAACCGGCAGTGGCGAGGTAGGTTCCGGAAGGACTGAAAGCGACCGCGGCGACACCCCCAGTGTGCCCGAGCTGCAATCGAGCGAGTATCCCATAAGATGCCATGATGTGGTGAGCAAGTTGGAAGGGCGTTCCCTCCCAGGTCAAACAAGATAACCTTGACCATTGGGAAACAAAGAAACCAACATAGGCGCCCGCGCGTGTCGTGCGCGCATCTACTCAGCTCAATCGGAAACCTTTACCAATGCCAGATAGTCCCTGCCAACTACCAAGCTCCAGCTTGACAGCATGAGCAACCCCTTCGACCCAGATCGTTTCCTTTACGAGGATTCCCAAAACCTAGGTCGTGCGTAACACTACTAAATTTGAGCCGCCAGCGCATCCACTCATGTCCCTCTCAGTGTGCAATACTGGGAAATCGAGTTCGGGACATGAGATGGAATCCCCCCCCAATTCGATCGGATGCTCTCCCCAACGCAACCACCCTGCCCCAGAGATCCTACCTGCACCCAGCTTATGAGCAACTAAGGCAAACAGGCACAGGGACACTACCCGTACCGGCCATGGCCACAAGAAGACTGGCTTTTGTTTGGAACCACGCACCACATTCAGTCGTCTGTGTGTCCTCCTCACCGTCGTCTTCGCCTACATCCTCGGTGGCTTGGTACAGCAAACGCCACTCCTCTCTCCCGCCCACATTCCATCCGACGTCAAGGCCTATATTGATCAGGCCGTTCTCCATCTGTCTAGGGACTCCGTCGGACTCCAGGATTTTGCCCTGTATGCGAATGGAGGAAGAGTCATTCGGGAGCTGACGGGAGTGCCTCAGGATGACGTTCTTGTCCTGCCGCTTGTGGATACCTCTCCTAATGTCTCAATTACCGACGACATGCGTGTCGGTAGTGTTACAAATGCCTACCCAGTCGCTCTGCATATCTTACACACCCCTTAGGACACCAACAACGAGCGCCACGACAGGGAACACCTAGCCTTCCTGTCGCTCTGGTTCACAGCCAAACGTGGCGACACGTCGTGAATACGTGTCTCAGCCTTACCAATCACGACACGTAGATCGACACATAGAAACATGTCACGACACGTAGGGACACGTCCACTGCACCGCCCTTAGTATGTACTAGTAGTTTCCATCACAGCCCGCGCAGCTGACACATCAGTCTGTGCAGTTCCACGTAGACACATTCCCAGTAGTATATAAGGAGGCGACCTCTCAGCTGAGGCCCCCCAGTTTTCAGTCTCTTGTGTATACACCGTAGTCTCGAGTCACCAATCTATAGTATATTGCTAGTTGCAATATACTCTTATACACTACGTCTCCTAGAGCATCCTTGCTCTAGTATCCAACTACTCACCTCGTAAGTCGTTGGACTTAACTAGGAGCTACAGTACTAAGTTGTACTTAGCTCGGGATGTAACAGGTAGTTGCTGGCAGTTTCCTGGAGAAGCTGGACAGCTTGGATTCTGAACCTCCGAGATGTTGTACCCAACGCGCATCACCATCAACCATATCCCGTTTGGGATCGCCGCCGACATTGGCCAAGCCCCTCGTTCAATGGCACTTTGGGAAGCAGTCGACAGCAGCAAGAACACAGAATCTCTTAATGCTATTTTAGCAAGCCCGTCTTCTCACACTCTAGGTCATCTTGGACGGACTCAGCCACATTTTGATGAGAACCTAACATTCATCCTTCTAACTACTTTTACATACAATATTCACTTACCAAACAACGTCCAGACCTTTCCCATAGAGTGCGTTATTCTTGACGCACACGTTTTCTTCGGGGTCTTTGTACTTGATATTCTTAGTAATTGGGGGGGGGAAGCGACATGCTTGTATCGCATTCGTATCCATGGGGAATCGGCCTTGTTGTGAACTGTGCCTGTTGTGTAGTCAGTACTAGTCCATACAGTCAATGTGACCAGTCGGACGTGAAGAGCCGCGCCGAAATCATAACCCTGGGTACCAACCCATCCCGCGAGCGGCTCCAGAGCCTGGTGAGATTCTAGATCTGGTGGTCAACATCCACTATGATTGGCATGTTCTACGTGTCTCAGACACTCTCCTTCGTCTTCATGGCCGCGCGGAGGCACAAATGCGTCGTACGGTGACTCATCAAGGGGATTTACAAATGTGAATGCCCGCTTGTGGTTCTCAACTTTGTTCATTGACAGTCTTCTTGGCTTGGACACCACTGTGCTCTCCGCATATGTGTTCACAATTCGTGTATGTGTCACATACTAACGAGATAATTCTTAATCCAGACAAGGTCGGAGTGGGGGAGTAATCCGCGGTATGCTTTGTCAGTTGTTCACCCTGCTGGTGTACCGATGGCTAGCTGGCCGATGATGGCAGGTTATCAGCACAGGTTACTAAGCATCGCGAACAAAGAACCATTGGATTTTGTGGCAAGTTTCATTGCCCAAAAACCAGTTGCAAGACTTTTATTTCCCGGATCATAAATATCTCCCTCACCAACCATCTTGCCTACCAATCCTGCCATCCTCCACATCCTACGATGAGCACCATGACTCAGAACTAGTGCACACGTCAACAGGTCTCATTGGTTCTCGAACTAAACTACCATCTAGCCCAATCATCCAGTTTGCTGCTGTGATAGATGTCCAGTACGCCTTGACTAACGATGCCGACCCTATCCCATATTTCGCACACAGTGGCGTTATACTGAGCGAGCTCGCTCCTGGAGAGTGTAGGCATTTTCTTCACCTACCATTCAGGCATGCGCTGATCCAGGTATTCCACTGGTGCCAGTCGGAATGGTCATCACGGGTCACTCCTACTCAACCACTATCGTGACAGTGGCAGTCACCGACACCTGGAAGATCTTTTCTGATAGCGTAAGTTGTGAGGAGCCGGTGTCGATCCGTGTGTAGCCATCTCATCGCCTTGCATCCATAGGATTGCCTTGAGGTCCGTTTCTCGCCGTGGAGTCCAGGAGAGCAACGCTATGGTCAGACATGGTTATATCTTCGCTTCAAGAAATCCAAGGTCCACTCTGACTTCAACTGTGTGCTCTGGGATATCTTCTGGCATGTGCAGTCCAAGGCGCAGCTGCTTAGGTCTCGTCTCAATGATATCGCATATGCCAGACTCTCCAACTTCACCAAATATTGCCGTCAGTACTTGGGCAAAGACTACTTCGACCAGCTTGCAGATTCCGAAGAGAGCGAGACCGACAATGAGGACACGCCATCGGACAGTGCCAACTGGAGCGATGAAGCCGAGGATTCAGGTTTTGAAGCAGGAGGGTCGCATTCTGAGGCTACAGCAGTGGAGAGTCTTCAGAATGTGTAATTAGGAACGTCCCATTAGTTGTATATTGACCGGCGTTCACATACACGCCTTGTTCATCATGCGTTTCGAGTTGAACTTAATATGAACGTATTCAAATACAGGCATTGTCCCACTTACGTCTCAGCAGTAACGACCACAATGCAACATGCAGTAGACCATAGCCCACTCTCCAAGAATGGGATGCAATAGATAGCTCGAGACAATTTTGTACAGCGGTGTATATGGTCCACATCCAATGGTAAGGAGTAATGACAGTTGGAACGGAGTAGAGGAGCAGTGAGAGACAGAGCACCATATGATACGCTTCCAGAATCCTTCTCCAATCTGCGGTTATATGATACACTGGAACCAAGCAACAGTCAAACATGTCAGAAGAGAAGGGAATCAACAGCCATAGATGCGTACATACTGTACGAGGAACACGTTTGCTCACTAGTATTTCGCTAGTTCCCTCCTAAGCCTCGCGGCAATCCTCATGACCTGACTGTTCAGGGTCTCCAAAAATCGTGCACCACCACTCAGGAGGGACTCTTCCCTGTCACCGGCGGGGGTAGCAGAAGGAGTGGCTGAGGAGGTGGCTGAGGCCGGTGCGGAGACGGGTCCAGCGGTGGCGGAGACCACGATGGAGGTCAGTGAGGAGGTGGGCCCGGGGGTAGAAGCAGACCCGGTGACAGGAGAGGGGGCAACAACGAGGGATGGAGCAGACGAGGAGGGGATCCGCTTCTGCATCTCGTCCACGACCTGGAACAGCTCCCTCACCTACTGACTGATGGTATCATTTGTGTCCACGACTACATCCTCGGCGAAGGCCTGAAGGGCCAGGGTACTGTCGTACTTCCTCCGTTTACCCACCAACTCCTCCCGGATTTGGTCCCCAATGTCTTCCTTCAACTGAGCGAAATCCTTCAACATCACCTCCTCGAAAGCAGCAAAGCGCTTGTTAGCAGATGCATCAAGCCGCAGCTCCATAGCCTTTGTGGCCTCGTCGAATCGGTCTCCAAGAACCTTCGCAGACTCCTTCATGGACTCCTCAATTGACTGCTTGAGGAGCGATACGATAGTGCCATCAGTTGTCCTAACCTGCCCATCGACAACGACGTCCTGCTCCTTGTCTCCAACACCGCAGTTGAGAACCTGGAGGATCTTCTCAAAGCGCTCCTCAACGGTGCACCGGAAGCCATCTACGGTGCGCTGGATCTTGCTGAGATCACGTTCGAGAGTCTTGAAGCGATCATCATGTTTGTCGACTTTCTCGTCAATGCCGACAATGGATTTCTGGACCTCGGTCGTGATACGAAGCATCTCCACTGTGGTGTCAGCCTGCAGAGCAACGACGTGTTTGGGTATCTTCTTGCCGCAAGCCCTCAGCATGTCTAGTTCGGATAGGGTCGACTGAGGGACGACAGCAACGGGCGAGGCGGGGTGATAAGAGTAGAGGGAACAGGAGAATGCAGAGGAATGGAAACCGTGAAGAGAGAATGACTTGTCGGCGCCCGCGTTGACCTTGAGGGAGGGATGGTCAGCTGCTCCCTCATCGGAGGCAGTGTTGGTAGCTAGGGAAGAGGTGTCTCGTTCACCCAAGAACACATTGGCGTCAGGGAGGGGAGAAGCGACTACGTCCTCGGTAGTGGGGTCATCGAGATGAGAAGAATGAGAGGTGCCCGACAATGTACGGGAGAAGAAGCCTGAGCCCGCTGATGCGTGATCATGGTCGGAGGAGGTGTAGCCAAGGGACGTTGGGGACCCTGGCTCATTATCAGCCTTGGGAGTGGTAAGCTTAAGCGGGTTGTTGGTGGGCGTGAACATCGGGTGAACCGGAGGATGGCTGAGGGCATACCACGGGTTGGGAGAGCATGAGGCCTTGAAACGGCGGTGACTTTGTACAGTGCCCTGGCAGTAGACGCTGTCGATCGATGGCATCAACAATGGCGGCGGCTCCGGTACTGCATTTGGGGAACAATGAGGAGGTACCAGTAAGTGTCGGTGGAAGAAGACAGGAAGTGAGAATGGCTCGGTCGACAGCCGGCGTGACTTACTCTGAAATGCCTGGGATCTTCCAGGGAATGTCCGGTACCCATGCACGCGAAGCAGCCCACATGGCCAGGTGGTGTTGGCCGCCGGTTTATCCGATAGCTAGACTCAAATACTGACTTCGGTGAGCAACCGATCGCAATTGTTAAGCCTGACATCTCCGACCAGCAGCGACCAGCATGGTCGTCTGTGGTCGTCTAATGCCAGCAAGACGGGGTCATCAGTGATCCGCTATGTTCATTGAACAGATTGAGATGCAGTCGACTTGGGTAGTACGAATACAGGTACAGAAGTTTGCCAACCGGGATGCCGGCACGGAATGGCTGTGGAGAAAAACCCGTTAAGTACCATTGGGTTATACTGATGTGTCTGAATGACATCATTTATGACACCTGCTCACGAGAGTGGTCATCAGTCAACCGGTCCCACTGTACATGTCGTGGGCAAATATGTGTCCAAGAGAATCAAGTTCAATCATCGAAGCTGCTGACACCCGTCCTTTAGGCTCGAGGGTCCATTGCTACCGATTTTCACAATGTGACATAGAACTAGAACTATGATTGCTTCATTTGAGCGTGTCTAATTGACAAGATCTATAGGGAGAAGAGGAAATCTGTAGTAGAAATCGAGAGAAGTGAAAACGAGACGACAAGATTACAGGAACATAAACCAAAGAGAGAAAGTTGCCGACAATGCGAATACACGACCATTCTGTACCCTTGTTCACATCACACTATGCGGCTTCATTCCATACTATGTGGCTTTGTCCCGCACTACCGCTGCCGTTGCGCGGATGGCATGTACGTTTGCGAGTTCTCAGTTCTCATCGACGTCCATACCTACGGATGATACTTCTGCTTAAGATGCGGTGAGATGCGTTCCAAGGGCGAAATGATGCTTTCACTTACTATCATTGAGAAGCTCCTTGTAATACTTGGCCATGACCCATGACAGGAGGTGGACCTTGCAGGTCACGATCAAATGTTTGCCGTCTTCTCGCTCGTAGCTGAATGGAATCTTCTTCTAGTGCGGGGCACCAACGTTGTTCAGGCACCACAACCACAACTGATATTTGTCGTCGACACAATCGAAGTAGACGTCGCCGAGAGCAAGACCATCGGGATGACCCGTGAGATCGGGAGGTGTGTCCAGCAACGGAAGCTTGGTCGAAATCTTGTAGAACCAAGTCGTAGTGGTAATATCAATGGAATCGCGAACGGGTACCTTCCCTACGGCGTTTGTCTGCGACTTCTTCGGCGACTTGGTTAAGACGCGTGTCTTCTTTGCGTATAGGGAGAAATTCTATGCAATATATGTAAGCAGTGACCCGTGAGGCCAAACGTAAACATATACTCACCATGGCATTGAACAAGGCACCTGGATGTTCGCGGAATGCCACAGGGGTCTGGAAGAATGACATGGACGAGGACGGGAAAGGAGACGAAGGAGGAGATGACAAGGGTGACGACGGCGGCATGTCATCCCGGGCCGTAGCGCAACGAGATGCCAAAAATGAATACGTCGTGTTAACCTTCAGACCCGTGAACTTGTTCACAAAGGAAGGGCCGAGCGTCGAGACAGAACCTGTCGAAGAAATCGGGTTGCCGGAGAGGAGAACAGCCTGGGCAGGGTTGCTGAGAAGGATGTTGGATTGCGAGGTGGAAGCTCCAATTGCGTTCGGTTGCTCATGATGGTCGCCCACAGAAGTCGACAAACCGGCAGCGGGAGCAGAGAAGCTCTTTTCCTCTAGAGCAGCCTGGCTGCATTCAAATGCTGCCCTAAAATGTAAGGTAATGAGACCTTGAAGTATCATTGGAGGAGCGGGAATACGTACCGATAGCTGTCACGGATGGGCACAGAGTTTGCACCCTCTTCGATGTGCACGGGAGAAGGATCGAGGTGGGATGCATGCAACCCACAGTCCTCCAGGTCGTGCACATCTTCCGGGCCGTGCGCATCTTGCCTGGAGGGATCATCGCGATGGGCAACAGGAGTCCTCCTGTGGAGATGATCTCGGAAGAGAAGGTACAGGACGAGAAGGAAAATGAAGAAGAGCATGTTGTCGGAATCCATAGTGGACCGATGGCGGGGAGCGAGGAGTACAGAGTTCACGTTCACCGAAGGGAGCATAATATACTCACGAGACAAAGGATCAAGTCCACCCTTGGACAGAAAGACGAGGCCTTCACATTGTTGGCAGTGTCCGAGCGATCCTGCAAATGGGCTACATGTCATACAATCTTCGATTGAGGCGAAGAGAAAAATGCGACATCATTGCTGTCACCGAAAACCAAGGCATCTATGACAATGCAGAGTGAGGAGAAGAAAAGAGAAGGTGACAAACGCGAAGTGCTTACTCCAACCACAATGCGCATGCCACTCATTATTTATGTAATATTGCCCAAGGATAATCGGCTACGTGTGAAATGCACATTCCTCTGCCAGGGCGACACTAGTTGGCCACGGCCACAAAGGTTCAGATTTTGTGAACTTGAAAGGGCCAAAGTCCAACGCGTCAACCCATATTGGTTTCGACTGCATGGGCCGCGACCCATGTGCCTGGACGAGGGATAAAAGCCTAGTCGTAAAGAAAAGAGTATTAGTAATTGCCTTTTAGTTTTCGGCAGCCTCATGTGTACTACTTTGGTACTACTTACACTCATGCCGGCGGGGCCGCGCGTTCCTGACTAGCCGCATGAAAGCCACATGCCCTTGAAGTTGATTCCTGTCCTCGAGACCAGCTGATTGCAAGGGTCTATAGAAACGTTATTTGGAGTTGAGTACCCACACTATCGTATGATGTGTCGACCCAGCGAGGAGGAAGATATATGCCCAAGCAGCTGACCAGTCAACCCCGGACCGGTTGACTAATGTTAACGACATTGACCAACATCACGAGGCGTACTGCTCAAAGGATGTTATATATAGTAGTACTTTTGAGCGCTCCGCCCCACTTTGCTCCGCTCTTGCCCCACTTTGCTGGGTCCTCGCGTGCATCGTTCTCGGGTCCCTGTGAGTGGGTTTTGACTCCGAGTCATACTTATGCATATCTTTTGCCAGGGGCAACTGACAAGTACCAGATCCGACTCATATGCTCGCACGACTTAGACTCTTAGCGGCAACACCAACCGGCGCTCCACTTTGTTTTGCATCGCTTTGCTCTCCATCATGATTTCCATCTACCAGTTGACTCCAGTATGTCTTGTACCACTTGCTACCACTCCAGTTTGTTAATAATTTGTCATCTCTTTCTTGTGTCCGGGAGTCACTGCTTTCATGATGCCTTTGGACAAGATACTAGCTAGATGCACATGCATGGTTTATGCTGGCGTATGGTCCGTCAATGTTTTCAGCTTTGTCGATGCAGGTATATAACAGTCTATTTTGACAAGGCCTTGTCTCACGATCTTCCTATTGACTTATACCATGCCGGCTCCGAACCCTGGATACCCTGAGGTATCCTCGGTTTGCTTCACGCCTGTGTTCGTTTTCCTGGCACTCACGTGCACCTATAGCCCGGTCGTCCCACTCGTGCTGGATGGGCTCGCACCTTCGTCACCACCATCATTGCGGCTTCCCCGCTCCCCCGCACCGTCCGGATCGGCCTCAAAACCCTGAGCCTAGTCCAGAGAATAGCCGTCGTGCTCTTCGTCGGAGGCGTCTATGTGGTCCGCTTCGCAGTCAACGCCATGTTCAAGATGTTGCTATTCATGAAGTTTCTGATCACCGCTGCTCTGGTTGGTCTTTTTCTGGCATCGGTCACTTCCTTCGGACTTACCACCATTGTGCTTAATACTGCGTCAATATTACGGCTCTCAGTGCACAGCGCAGTACATGACCTCACCTCTCTCAATGTTTGCAACCTTCCACTGGCCTCGCTCGCATTTCCTTCTTGCCGTCTCCTCCCCGTGGCGTCCATAAGCCATGCCGACTTCCCGGGTCTACTTGCCATCCAACATCGTGCTCTCGATGAGTTGGTGGCTGGTTCAACCACCAACTCTGAACTGGTCCTCAATGTGAAGCATGCAGAGCTGGCGATCCGAGACCTGGTCGTTTTGGTCAAGGCCAGCAATCTCACGACCAAAGACCCTCTCGCCGACACCCTTTCCCAGTTCTTGGTCGATGCTTGGCGCACTGGACGTCGTTTACAACTCTTAATCTCGAAAATCTGTGGTACGGTCGATCAGTACGTCAGTCTTTTCTGTGTGGCCCTATTTTATTTATTGATGGGGGTCATAAGTGCCATCACATACAACCTCTATGTGCTTCGCCTGTTGGAAACTACTTACGAGCGGATGCCCACCCAGGACCACGTTGATGATGCCATTCTTCGTTCCTTTGAAATGTCTCTTGCAAGCTTTGCTACCTCAATTTCTTCCATCATCATGGACGCGACCAAGGTATCCACCAGTCTTGACGAGCTGGAGGAACAGCTTTTGACTGTCCACGCCCTCTGCGTGCAAGAGGCTTGGGACAGAGCAGTTGTTGAAGACAAGCTCTTGTGGCAACTGTGGACACTCCTCGGCGGCAATAGGCACCAGCTACGTGACCTTGCCAATCGTGCCACTGTCTTGCAGAATGTTCAACAGTACCGCGCCCTCGCCTCCGCGTATGTTTCCACTACGGTCCAAGCATTGACCGTCGTCGATGCGGACCTGACAGAGCTCCACGAGCAGCTCACTACCCAAGCAGTTGATTTTGATCATATCCCACTGGAGGTACAGATCAAAAGCCTCGAGCAGAGCCTGTATCGACTCAAGGATAGCAGTGTGGGTGAGGAAACGGGGGGCCGGGTCATCGGGAAGAGAATCGAGATGGAGAAGTACCTGATGTGATTGCCATGTATTACTGTTGGACGATTGGATCGAGACTGAATGTAATGATGGATGAGCATTTTTTGGGAACCTTTAGTTGGACGCTCAACCAAGGAGCCCGCCTTTGAACTTGACTTTCCCTATAGTCACGAAGCAACTTAACGCGCCGCCGATCCATCTCGATCCATCTCGTCCCGTTCTTTCGCACTGAACACAGTATACCATATACCTCTACCTCTATCGACCCGTCCATCACTGCGACAGACATGGGTGGGATCACGCATCATGACAGGTGAAGCAGTCACGTTAGAGTGTAGAGTGTATGAGGTGCATCGAAGTGGAATAAATTGGCCGTGGTCACATGGCAATGGTTACAACTAGACTCAGTGATGGAGAGTGGCAGCGGAGGCAACATGACTGGAACACATATTGCGATCAAACTGAACGTCAATCATCCCCACGCACTGGTGGATAGACGTAAAGGATCCTTGCGCTCGTCCCACGTCTTCTTGCTCTCTGTCTTGTGTTCCTCGCACTTCACTGCTTTCTTCGGCCGCGCCGTGCATCTTCACGCCCTCGACCCCCGCGCAGGCTCTTCTCCCACTGTTCAGGCCCCGCCTGTGCTGCCCCATGGCACGGGGCAGCACCACAAGCTTCTCCTTGTGCATCTCGAGCCGCGAGAGCGACTGCGTGGGGTTGGGCGCGCCCATGAACAGCTACGAAAGCCTCGGATGGCCACGGGCGTGTACAAACCTTGTTCTGGGGCCCCTTTGCTGCTGCTAGTTCTCCTTGCCCTTCTCCATCTCTTTGCCCTTGCCCTTCCGCTCCTCCGTCTCCTTCCCTCTCCACTTGCATACTCCCTTAACGTCGCAATCCAGCTGGACTCGGGCATGGGTACTGGAGCGGCGTCCGTGTGCATGTCCATAGCCTCGGTGCATCGAGATGCATTGCGTTGGAGTTGTTGCATCTTCATCATCCTCGAGGACGGCGGCTTTCTGCTTACTCTCATTTTTGCTGCTCCTCTGCTCATTCTTGCGCGCGGTAAAGGCTTCGGTCTGGAGCTTGACGATAGTTGTGTTGTTTGCGGGATGAAACTGGGCAGTAGATGGTAAAGTGAGTGATAAGGTGGGGGAAGAAGTATGAGGAAATGAACCTCGTTTCAAGAGACTCAAAGACTTAGTTGTATTTCTCGAGCAAGCACTGCAATGTCGACTTTGTGGTAGGCATGGCGAGTGGAGCATGTAGCAGATTGCTCGTTTCAAGTAGTGTCTTAATGAAGGGTTGACGTCGGTGGGATGTTCAAGGGCTTCAAGCCTCCATATGGCTACCTCCATGAAAGGATCCATCTTACATCAGAAAGGAAAGGATGATAATATGGAAATGCGCCATGAAGGTAACGCACTGTAACTGGTCTACATCGTGACGAGAACATGGAAACCACGTTCCGGTGACTGTGCGTGCAGGGCAAGGGAAACACATGGGGAGGAACTTGAAGAGACCCAATCGATGAGCCGGACGTTGAATGACACAGCTTGGTCAATCCTACGCAGGATCGGGAATGAGGCCCCGAGGTTCATAGTTGAGCTGGGTAGCCTCAGAGCGAACGTCACCACCGCCTCTGCTCATCTCGCCTTCCTACGCCTCTGTGGAGGTTAGTCGGTCGATTGAGCCAGAATACCCTCACAGGGACTCACTAAAGACAGTGCCATCTACGCATCGGGTGAATGGAGGATCGCGCACCAGCTGGATGGATCAGGAGAGGAGGGCGAAGGAGGAGGATGACTCGAGAGCGACATCTTTAGACGCTCTACGGGCCACGCTCAACCGCCCTGGTCTGCTTTGCTAGGGGTGTACTCTGCTCCGCTTTGTTTTGAGTGTCACGGGCGGGAGACTCTCGGACTCATTCCTGAAGGTTGCGATAACAGCTTTTCAGAGTCAATGTACATAGAACTTATTACTTTTTACCCGCCCACTGCAGTTTTCACATCAAGCCTCCACATCGGCATCTTCGTCGTCAAACATTGCAGGTTTACTGTGAGAAAAAGATAAACATGACGATAGTGAGAGTTTGAGATAGTAACTTGCCTGTGAACCCAGGGTTTTGCATAGATAGCCTTCTCGTACAATGCCGTTTCCCAGTACTTGCCTGCACCTTCGATGGACCAGCGCTTCCAAGCGGGATCATCGGCACAAAGCATCACAGGTTTCCCAGGGCTCCGCACTTTGAGCTCCTTGATCGCCGCACGAAGCGCATCGAGTCGATGGGCAGTGTCGTCCCCCATGTCTCCCTGAACCGTGACATCGGCAGATGGTTAAATGATGACTTGGTTGATGGGGTGACTCACACGGGACCGGTATATGACCATACGCTTCAGCTCTTCGAGGTCTAGGTCGGGAAAGTCGTTCCGAGGGTTTCCTGTTACAGACGTCTTCCCACGTGCTCTAAACACCCTACGTACCACCTAGGAAACCAACAACGAGGGCAACGACAGGAAACACCTAGCCCTCCTGTCACTCTGGTTCACAAGCGAACGTGGTGACAGGTCGTGAATACGTGTCCTTGCCTTACCCATCGGGACACATATAAGGACATGTAGGGACACGTCCTAGGCTTACCAATCACTTATCAACCATTACCAAGCACCGCAGTTAGTATGTACTAGTAGTTTCCACCACAGTCCACGCAGCCGACACGTCAGCCTGCGCGGTGCCACGTAGACCTATTCCCAGTAGTATATAAGGAGGCGACCTCTCAGCTGAGGCCCCCCAGTTTTCAGTCTCTTGTGTATACACCGTAGTCTCTAGTCACCAATCTATAGTATATTGCTAGTTGCAATATACTCTTATACACTACGTCTCCTAGAGCATCCTTGCTCTAGTATCCAACTACTCGCCTCGTAAGTCATTGGACTCAACTAGGAGCTACAGTACTAAGTTGTACTTAGCTCGGGACGTAACATTAGACTGAAAACTCTACACCCCACCTATCCAGGTGTAGGGAACCCACAACCACCTCGCAAGTAGCAACACAGCATTGGACAAGTGTCCAACGGAAAGCAAGATGGAAACGTTTAGGACGACCAAGAGCAGACCAGTCACGGCTGAATCAAACCCTCGGGTGACTAACATTTACTTAGACGAACCAAGTACGAGCTCCAAGGCGCCAGAAGAGACTAGGAAAGTCCATTTACCGCACTGGAAGATTAAGTGGACCCGCAGCAAAGGCGAAGAACCGCCTCCGGTACCACCCAAGAACCCCGTCAAGTTTCGGGACCTCCCAAGATTTCCTCCAGTAGTTGACCGCTCTAGGATAGAGCCCCCAGTCATCCCTACCACAAGTAAAGGCAAGGAATGGGAAGTTACCACACAGTACATAGGAAGGGAAAGGTTTCCTATCCTCGAGATCCCCAGTACCCTCGGATTCACAGAAACTCCAGTCAGAATGGCCTTTAGAATCGAAAGCAGCATTCCGCCACGTCCAGGAAATCCCACGCCAGGGATAACCCCCGCAACAGCATTACCAGAATCCAGGGCATACGTCCTCCCACCACCAATCAAAAATATTAGCTCCACATCCTCGATCCATCAGTTCACACCACAGGAGTGGGAATTCCTCAGTCAAGGGAGTTTAGGGTCATCTATTCTAGCAAGAGCCAAGAAAAGGAATAGCGATGTCATCGTTAACGCAGAAGACTTCGTTCGCCTCGCACTAGATAACATCGTACTCCTTCAACTCCACGACTCCTTACTACCTGAATACCGACTTGGGACTCTCACAAAAGTCCACGACAACTTGTGGGAGATACACCGTACACTCAAGAAGTGGGTCAAGAGAAGACCTCAAAGTTATACCACCAGGAATCATCCACTCTCTGAATTCATCATAAACCAGATTCGAGCCCTTGAAAATCACCTCTATAGCCCAGCAGTCCTTATATCCACTAGGACTGGGGAGAACTTGGCTTTCCTCCAAGACCTCTATACGCTAAAGAAGCGCTTCAAGGACTTCCGCCGTGAACGAAACATATGAGTACATCTGTACCCAATTGTCACGGCCTACAACACGCATTCGATAATACCAGGAAGAGGGACGTACACAAGGAACCAGGACCAGATGCCAAGTGGACATTTTGCACAAGTCGACTGTGCATTGAAAGATATCAGAAGATCTTTCCAGCCAACACCCGTACCAAGTACAGTACCATCTACTTCAAGCCCACAGCAACCCAAGAAGCAGAGATCAAGAATACCCACCCTCCGAAGGGCGGAAGAACATACCCCATTCCTCACCCAGAAAACCAGACACCAAGCAGCAGTCCAAGAGTTACTGCTAGGCTCTCCTCGTTACAACTCTCGGTAAATCCGTTATCACCAGTAGATCCAGTTCCAGAAGCTGAAGAAGGCACGACCTTAGAATCCAAAACAACCATCTCAGTGTCAAGGATTCCACCCCGTAGGTCAGTGTCCCCAGTTTCAAAACCCACCAAAGAAACTCAGGAACGTACTCCAAGCCCTACTATGGCGTCCGAAGAAGCTCAAAGACTTTGGGCTGAATACAAGTACAATGTCTGAATGCACAAAGCCGTCAGAAGAGTGGACCCCGACAGAGAAACAATATCCCACAGAATTGAAGTCGAGGAAGAACAACTCGACTTACTCCTGGAAAGCACCGACAGAGCACCACTCACTCCTGACGACAAGAGCGTTCTGGCAAAATAAATCCAAGACACATGGAAGATCTACCCAGTCCAAAATCCCTCCAATCCCACCATGGACCGATTTATCTATAACTCTGATGGGAACGAAGACCTCACTCCCACGGAAAGTGCTAGTGCTGCATTCCGAGCTGCTGTTCCTCAACCCCCCTACGAGGGAGGACAAGGATATAGCTATACACCAGGGAGTGGAATTAGCACTGGCATATTTCAAACAGGGTCTGCCCGAAGGGCTATTCCAAGTTGGGGTGTTGGAAGAGATCTCACAGATCCTGCTAGTACTGACCCTGTGGACACTGGATCTAGTGCTACAGCCAGGGGAAAGCAGTTAGCACAAACAGGCGGGAATCCGAAGGATTTGGGTGGATCCGAACAACCTCCAGAACGACCACAGAATCCAGACAATCCCCCACCCGGACCACCCGGACAGCCAGGTGATCCAAGGGGACCAAGAGGACCAGGAGGAGGGGGACCAGGCGGACCTGGAGGAGGAGGCCCTGGGGGACCTGGAGGGTTCCCCGGAATGGGACAACAAATGGGAGGACTTCCTTTACCCAAGGGAAAAGGAAAGGCACACCCCCCAGAAATCTTCACAGGAGACCAAGACAAATCAGAAAAATTCCTGGAAGATCTGTTCCTCTTCTTCTCAGCAGATCCAAGGTTCACCGACGATCAATCCAAGATCTCTACCGCACTCTCATTCATCAGAGGAGACAACGTCAACTATTGGAGAACGGCAATGGCTAGAAAAGCGGAACATAATTTGGCAACCACCGGAACTTTTGGGAGTTGGGAAGCATGGAAGAACGACTTCAGAAACAGCTTCGCCCCCACCAACCAACCGGAGAAGGCAGTCCGAGCCTTGGAAGACCTCACGCTTGGAGAAACCATCCATGAATTCAATGCCAAATTCAATGCCCTTATTACCAAAAGCCGTATCCAAGATTCGATGGCTAGACTCACTTACTATCAAGACGCACTACCACTCTGGCTCAAGACAAGTGTGCCACATCTATACCAATCCCTCGTACACTAGAAGATTGGATCAGACGTGCCACTGATATCTACGAAGCCCAACAGATCAATCGGGAACTCAGTGCCAAGCGCCGCAGTAGGGTAAGAACAGTTCAACGCACACCTAGAAAGGTGCGCAAGGCAGAGTTAACCCCATCAACCAAGAATGAAGACAATACATCAGAAGACATCAACAGGATGACTGTAACAGAACGAAACAAGCACTTCGAAGAAAAGCTTTGTTTCACCTGCCACAAGCCGGGTCACATCGCTGCTGAATGTCTGCAAAGACAGAAGAAACCATTCAATAAGCAGAAGAAGCGACGCTTCACTCCCAGAGTCAGAAGAATACAAGAAGAGACAGACGAGGAAGGGGAAGACTCCGAGGCCTCGAGCTTCAAAGAATCCGATAAGGACGAATCGGAACAAGAAGTACAAGTCAACGCCCTTCACACGGACTTCGAAGATATGGATTTTTAGACCGGCAAACAGAAGCAACGCCTGCTTTGCCTATAGACTATTCCCTCCATGTATCAGTAGTATCACATACACAACGGTGTAAGCACGCCCTCCTCATACCAGGATACATACAAGTGGGAAAACAAGTCATTGCGGTCCGAAGTCTATTCGACACTGGAGCGGACGCAGTAATTGTCAATAAGAAAATAGTCAACCGGTATAACTTGCCAATGGTACAGCTACCAACGGCTCTCATCCTAAGGAATGCGGATAACAGCATCAATCGACAAGGATCCATTACTCACCGCATTGAAGGAAATTTCATCATCAACAAAACCAAATTACCCACACGATGGTACGTCGCTGACCTCGGAGATGATGATGTTATTCTAGGTATGCCTTGGATCCGCAAATACCAACCAACCATCAATTGGACAACAGGTCTAATCAAGTTCAGCAACAGGATTATCAAAGAACAACGACGGGTTCAGAAATACCAAGCCACCCATAATCCCCCAAAAGGTTCACTATGGGGATTACCACCTTCTGAAACCCTCAAACATTTAGTCCTATCATACATGGAGACCCAACAAGACATCATGGAGGAAGAGCCAGTTACGGCAAAACCATCACGTATACTTATCCAATTAATCCAAGACTCCACTTGGGCACGAAGGATTAATAAGTCCACGGAAATCGCAATCGCAGCTAACCAAGGGAAAAAAGAAAAGACCTTGGAAGAGCTACTACCTGATTATGCTCTAAGCACTCGAAAAGTATTCGAGAAGAAAGCATCTGAGAGATTTCCACCATCACGACCTTGGGACCATGCAATCAATATCGACAAAGATGTCAACATAAGACAACAACGAATGAGAGGGAAAATCTATCCACTCTCTCTAACCGAGCAAGAAGAGTTACAGAAGTTCCTGGATGAAAACCTAGCCAAAGGATTCATCAGGAAATCTGACTCACCCATCGCATCACCGTTCTTCTTTGTCACTAAGAAGGATGGCAGTCTACGACCCGTCCAAGACTATCGAGCCCTAAATGCGATAACCGTCAAGAATGCATACCCCTTACCACTCATCGATGGCTTGTTTGAAAAAGTACAAGACACCATTATATTCACCAAGTTCGATATTCGCGCTGGTTACAACAATATCCAAATCAAGAAAGGTGATAAATGGAAGGCAGCATTCAACACCCCAAAGGGGTTATACGAACCCTTAGTCATGTTCTTCGGGTTATGTAATGCACCAGCCACATTCCAGACCATGATGGATCACATTTTCGAAGACATGCTTAGGGAAGGCTGGTTAGTCATCTACATGGATGACATACTCATCGTCTCGAATGACGTCGAAACGCATCGAATCCGCATGAAGCGTGTCTTACAAAGACTCCAAGATCACGACCTCTACCTGAAACCAGAAAAATGCATATTCAAAACCAATGAAGTAGAGTTCCTCGGCATGATCCTCAAACCCGGCAAGATCCTAATGGATCCGGTGAAACTCAAAGCCATACATGAATGGCAGTCACCGACAACTGTCAAACAAGTACAAGCGTTCCTAGGCTTTGGCAACTTCTACCGAAAGTTTATCCAAAGTTATAGCTCTATTGTCCGTCCACTAACAGAACTCACCAAAAAGGACCGAAAGTTCAAATGGACCAAGGAATGTGAAGAAGCCTTCTAAGAACTCAAGAGCCGCTTTACAAAGGAACCAATCCTGCACTTACCACGACCCACGGAACCTTTCCAGGTCGAATGCGATGCTTCCAAAGTAGCCACGGGAGCAGTCTTACGACAAAAAGGACCGGACGGCATATGGCATCCATGTGCCTTTCTCTCCAAGTCCTTTACAGAACCCGAACGAAACTACCAGATCTATGATCGTGAACTCCTAGCAGTGGTTCGTGCCTTCGAAGCATGGCGACACCTCTTACAAGGATCACCGCATCCGGTCGAAGTAATTACCGATCACAAGAACCTTACATACTTCAAAACTGCCCAGAAACTCAATCGCCGCCAAGCCCGATGGCATATTTTCCTCAACACCTTTAATTTCATCCTTACACACAACCCCGGAAACACCCTTGTACAAGCCGATGCACTGTCCAGGAGGTCAGACCATGAGGGGGGGGAGAACGACAACAAGAATGTTATACTATTAAAGGACAAATTATTCGTAAAAGCCACTAATACCGAACTTCAAGAACGAATTCGCAGCAGTAAGGCAAGACACCCGGGACAGATCCCGATCGATAGCAAGGAAGCAAAAGTCGTACGACACCCGATGACACGCCGCAGCAAGGCACAGCCTTTACAGAAGACTTCTACCGGCAAAGAGATGGGCGTCATAACACATCCGCCAATGGGTAAACCCGAGGATTGGACCACGGACAACGGTCTTCTCCTCTACCAGAATAAGGTTTACATCCCACCGGATGACAATATCCGGTGCAAAGTAGTCCGTTTACATCATGAACCAGTCCACATGGCGCATCCAGGCGTCCAGAAGACTAAAGAACTGGTTCGAAGGGAATACTTCTGGGAAGGCATGGACAAATTTATCCAAGAATATGTGCGGGGATGCGCAGTCTGTCAGACAACGAAGGTTCGGACACATCCGACAAAACCTCCGTTGATGCCTATCCCACATAACGGTGACACTAGGCCATTCAGAGTCATTACAATGGACTACATCACCGACTTACCCCCGACAAAAGAAGGCTTCGATGCCATTCAGGTAGTCGTTGATCATGACGTCACTAAAATGGCTGTCATGTCCCCATACACAAAGACAATAACGGCAGAAGGGGCAGCTCAACTATTGTGGAAAGACGTCTTTAGCTGCTTCGGACTCCCAGACAAGATCATCTCAGATCGTGGACCGCAGTTTGCCGCCAAGGCATTCCAAGAACTGCACCAAGCGCTGGGAATCACCACGTCACTAAGCACTGCATACCACCCACAAACAGATGGACAAACGGAACGAGTCAATCAGGAAATAGATCTGGATCTCCGGATCTATTGTGCCAATGCACTGGAACGATGGGCCGAATTCCTGCCATTCTTCGAGTTCGCACACAATCAACGAACACATTCATCAACCGGCAAATCCCCGTTTGAACTGCTATATGGCTTCCAACCAGAAGGAATAGGCACAGTTCGGACCGCAGTAAAACACCCGACCACAGAAGAACACCTTTAGGAATTACAGCATTGCAGGGATAACACCATCGCTTCTCATAAGAAAGCCGCCGTAGCAATGATGAAACATAGGATGGGCAAACCTGTGAACTTCCAGAAAGGTGATGAAGTACTTCTCGAGTCAACCAACCTAAAGCTTCCGTACCCATATAGGAAACTTGCACCAAAACGAGAAGGTCCGTTCACCATTTCAGAAGTAATGGGCCCAGTCACATACAAGTTAAACCTTCCAGCCAAATGGAAGATTCATCCCGTGTTCCATGCAGCACTACTAACGCCATATCGAACCACTAAGGAGCACGGACCGGACCTCCCTAGGCCGCCACCAGACCTAGTAGAGGGAGAACTCGAGCATGAGGTTGAAGCGATCCTGAATCACCACCTTACGGGCTGAGGCAAGAAGAAGACTCGGCAGTATCTGGTATCGTGGAAAGGATGGGAGTCCTACGAGAACTCCTGGGAACCAGAGAAAAACCTCAAAAATGCTCCAGATATCCTAAATCCCTATAAAAGACGACACAAGTTGAGGGCAGTACAGGCAGAGCAATGTTCGCATACGCCGCTCTCTTCGCCATCTTCCTATTCCTCACCCACCTCATCACCTGTGTTGTCGTCGCCTTCCTCATCCGCGACATCACCCACCGCATCCTCGAACGCACCCTTCACGAGCGCGACGCTACCCGCCACGACGACCACAACCATGACACCGCCAAGGGCTGGGGTGACTGGTGCCAATGAGTCGTAAGGACTCATTCCCTTTTTTCTCTTCTTTCCTTCTTTCTGCATAACAACGCTGACATACTTTATTAACAGTTCTCGAATTCGCCTTCTGGTTGGGAGCGCTCTGGGTGCTCCAAGGAGTTAGTCTCGGGTTGGTAGTCTTTGTAGTCTACCACTGTATTCTCGTCACGGAGCACGCCATCTCTTACCGGGATGACCACGGCCACGTCCGGGCCAGAGCCGGGCTGGACACCCTGCGGGCAGCTATCGTCGAGCTGCCCGAAATCGAGATCGACAGTCTCGGCTTCCTGCGCCGCCGCACGCCGCCGCCAAGGCCCTCGCCGACCCCGTCCAACCCCTGGCAACTCGCCATGCCGTGGGTCAGCCTCGACGGAGATAACGGGAGGATGCCGGAGGACTCGGAGGATGAGTCGCTCTGGGAGTCGTTTTAGAAGACCACCGCGAACCTTTTCATTTTTCAAATGTAATTGTGTTTGCAACTCGGAACTCGCCGCCGGCTGTGACCACTGCCTCGAACCCTCTAAGAAGTCACTACGAACTACGCCGCAGTCAACATAAGAATTAAATAATGAATGTATCAAACCATTAGAATAAGATATAAGCACACGCCCCCAGTTGAATTCTCCAATGCCATGTCGCTCACCAACATCTTCCACTTGGTCGTTCACATATGGCCATCAGTAACCCTTTTTGCTTATGATAGCCTTAGACACAGGCAAGTCAACTAAGCATCAACAAAACCCAGTTAACCATACCACTTATCAAGCCGGATTACAGGCATGAAATCTCCTTCACAGACGATGAAAAAGACAATGTCCTTGTCTTCGAAGACTTAGAAGATAGCTACCCACCATGGTTCCAGCAATGGATAAGAGTAGCACTTAGAATTAACTATCCAGAAGCATACGCCAGATACATACGCACCGGGCGGTTCCTACCTTACCATATCCGGTCAATCCTAGTACAACCAGCACGGCCTCCGCTGCGCTGCATTCATGACTAGGTAGACAACGCATTCCGCAGTCGAAGACACGTACGCACATATGTAGCGCACCACGTATAGCCCCGACACGTATATACCTACGTATCAACACGTCGCCGCAGTCCCTGATGAAAATAGTACATAAGACCAGGCGAAGTAGGGAAAGACAGCAGTGTTCCTCACTCCGTCTTCACCAGCCTCCAACATTCGGTACTCAGTTCTTTACCCCCTCACCGTCCTCTTACTATGCCTCGCCACACCAATAGTTCTGGAGGAGTGGTTCGACGAAACCCCCAGCGATTGGTGGGACGGACCAATCCTTATTCCACCAACCACATCCCTGCTCCCCCCAGGTTCATTAAGCAGCGACTTCCAGTCAGCTACGACCACCTCCCAAGGGGAGACGTCTCGGCCTTCCCTGACAGATGCCTGTCCGACAGGATTGGTTGGATAATTGTCCACGCAGACCTCCACGATCACGTAGAGATGCGTACTCACCACATCCCGAATGTGGACACTCTCATCAGCATCTACAATGCATTTCAGCGCATTGGGTTGTTCTACACCAGAGTGGCCAAGTTCGCTATCAACGCGGGTGCCCCTCGTGGCAAGAAGGACGAAGCACTCCTCGTCGTGAAAGCAGTTCAAGATGCTTGTGTAGAAGGAGCAGAGCAGACGATGAAACTCCTCGCTACAGCTGAGATGGCCAGAGCCCTCTCAGACCTCCTTCCTACCCGCACTCAACATCGTCGCTCAACCACCGTCCTGAAGGAGGACATCCCCATTCGCCTCACAGGACCTCCTATTGACATAGAAGGAAACGTCTCCGCTGGGCTCTCCTCGGTCACTCTCAACGATGATGAGACACCAGACGAGCTCCTTCCCATCGAAGGCTCCCCTGTCGATGACTCCAACAAAGAGAATATCTCCCCAGCGGATATGCCTTACCTGGTTCCACCACCCACGCCGGAGAATCAGCTACCGGAGGTGGACTTACAGGACGTCGAGATAGAACGGGCGACCAGTGAGGATTTAGATTGGTACCAAGAAGGATGGAATCGGTTTCTAACCCTTGCACTAGATCAAGACCCCAGCGAGGATATGGACATTGCCACGAACACCGACTTAGCAGAAATGCCTCCCTTAGAACCGATCACCCCCAGCCCCGAGCCAGAGGGATCGCCTGACTTCAAGGCCTTCCCACTCGAGCTACCTCCTGAGCTCACAGCATTCCTCGTTAGCAACCACAACATACGAGGACCTACCACCCCCGGTGGCACCATCATGCATGTCAAAGCCCCCTGGCGGCTCCTTATCCTGAGGTCGCACCCGTGGACGACCACGGTTGTCTCTCGAACTGGGTTCCACCCTATCTTTACCATTGAGATCTTCAAGTCGAAGATCCAGTTCGCTCTCTACCTGCGCAACACACGAGCCTCGCCAGACCTCATCGAACACCTCACCCTTTTACTCGAGGACATCACCTGTCGCTGGGCGAACCCTGCTACCTCCTTGTACCAAGGAACCCCTCACCGCTACCACGACCGCTACCGCAACCTCACCGGTGAAACACCATCCACGGCCACAAGCAACTTATCGCTCCACGAGTGGAACACGTTCACCAACGTCATCGCCTACCAACTCACTAGGTACATCGGGTGGTTCAGCCAGCACTCGGTCGCCACTGACACGGTCACATCTGTTCCCCATGACGTCTATGTCTTCCACACCATGGGAGGACTCTTAGACCAGGTAGACCCGTCGGCTTGGTCCGGTAACCGGATATTCGGAGGACCCCAGTGGTCTTACCGCCTACTCCTTGCCATTCACGGGGAATGGGTTGTTTTTTGCTTCGACGGCAAAACCTACGATGCTATGCAAATTGATGGGCTCGCCTTCACCGATCTCGTCAATACCACAAGCAGTCCCTTAGGAAATCACCGTTGCGACAACATTCACCGATTTGATGCCTTCTACCGAATGCACAAGGATGAGCCCCAAGTCCAAGCGTTCAAAGAAGCATTCGAGCGTTTCCAACGAAACATAACCATTCGGGATGAATTGGTAAGGGAAAGGGGGGGTGATGTTACAGACGTCTTCCCACATGCTCTAAACACCCTACGTACCACCTAGGAAACCAACAACGAGGGCAACGACAGGGAACACCTAGCCCTCCTGTCACTCTGGTTCACAAGCGAACGTGGTGACAGGTCGTGAATATGTGTCCTTGTCTTACCCATCGGGACACGTATAAGGACACGTAGGGACACGTCCTAGGCTTACCAATCACTTATCAACCATTACCAAGCACCGCAGTTAGTATGTACTAGTAGTTTCCACCACAGTCCGCGCAGCCGACACGTCAGCCTGCGCGGTGCCACGTAGACCTATTCCCAGTAGTATATAAGGAGGCGACCTCCCAGCTGAGGCCCCCCAGTTTTCAGTCTCTTGTGTATACACCGTAGTCTCTAGTCACCAATCTATAGTATATTGCTAGTTGCAATATACTCTTATACACTACGTCTCCTAGAGCATCCTTGCTCTAGTATCCAACTACTCGCCTCGTAAGTCATTGGACTCAACTAGGAGCTACAGTACTAAGTTGTACTTAGCTCGGGACGTAACATTTCCGCCAACGTCGATGCCAAGCACCCGCAAGCTGGGGCAAACCAAGGGGTCTGTCTCTCCCAGTGCTCGGTACAAGAAACGAAGAAGAGAGAGACCGCCACACTCGTCGTCACGATCCAACCGCACCATGAGCTCGACGACTCCCACCATGCATGGGAGTAACATCGCTAGGATTGCGTGATGCGGGCCTACGTATATCTCCAATTTGGTGACCTGCGTGAGAGGGATAAACCCAGGAAGCGTTGACAACCATCCGTGCCAGCTCGGCATGTCCTCGGGCTCGTCTACGTTGTCCGTTTCGGGTTCGCGGGTGATCTGGCAATCCAGCCACAACCCAGATGAAGGACCCATGGCGATAAGCTGTAAGAATCTACATTCGGTGGCTATGTGCAGCCGATTGACGGACTGCATGACGTCAAGCTGGGGAGGTGGGGGCGTTTCAGGACCAAGGACGACATCAATTGCTTGAAGACAAACGAGGGCCGTCGCCGGGAGGGACAAGCATGCAAGCACTATGCTTGCGGTCTTCAGGCTGCCATGCACAAAGATGAGGGAGCGAAGGTTGGCCAGATTGATCTGTACATCGCGAGTGATCAATTGGCTGGGAAGGTGATCCAAAGAGTGCCCAATCACAGTGACGGTGAGAAACTCGAGCATAGGAGTGTTGGAGAGCAAGTTGAAGAGGGATGAGGAGAGTGGCAGGGGAAGGTCATTCGCAGATCTAATCACCAGATGCAAATGCGTCAAATTAGGAAAGTGGGTTGATGGAAGATGACCTGCGAAAGGGGCGAGGGATAGTGCCTTGAGAGGGAGTGTTCTCTCTCCAAAAAGGAAGAATGGCGAGACATGCTGGAGACCTCCAATGAAATGATCGTAATTGAGAGTGAAGCACTCCAGATGTTTTCCATGCAAAAAGGTGGGCGAGCGGCTGAAGATGGGAGATTTCACGTCTCGATGAATAATTTTGTTGATGACTTCGACTTGGGGCGATAGGTTTCCGACGTCTGCGGCACCCTGGTGGACTGCCATGTCAAGCTGCTTGATACGAGGCCCATCAGAAGAGAAGAGCTCGAGGAGTCCTTCTGTGTTGCTCGTCACAAACAACGAGAGCAGAAGCCTGCGCGCCCGCACGATGACCCTGGTGAGAAGATCTCTGTGGTGACTATCAGCGTGAGTCCAGAAAGGAGGATAGGCCCAGATGACGGCTTTCCAATTTGTACAGACACGAGAAAGAGTCAGAAGGATGGGAATATTGTGAACTCGGCTACTTGTGGGCCGAAAAATGACGTTGAATGTTGGGTCTGGGTCGACATCATCATAGGCTAGGGTGAACTTGAATATTTTGATGAATATTTCCTCCGGTACGCTGTGGATGTATGTTTTGTCCTGGAAAAAGGGTGCTCTCTGTCGGGAGTACTACGCGTTGAAGGATCTCTACGCCACTCACCATTGTAACACTGCGAGCAAGTGGTGAGAAGAGAAAAGGTGAAGGGATATGAGCAATTACCTTCTGAATTGTCGAGCTGCGCTTCAGGACACGTTCCACAGAAGGCCCTGGGAGCATTTAGGGAAGGACACTGCACCTCTACGTGGTGGGGACAGTAGGATGACGAAGAGAAGCAAACCGCATCGTTCATTTTAGTGCAAACCTTTGGCCGATGTCAAAATACCACCTACCGGTACTATGTATACAAAATACGACCTGTAATGCGTAAAGTGTATATCAGAGGCCTAGATGGAGGCAGCTAAGGACGCACGTGTCAATGCAATCCATTGGGGTAAAGCAGAGTGGCGTGGGCAGGAAGGTGATACTTACACATTGGCGTGCATCGTCTCCTCAAATTGCAGAGACGATACAGCCGTCCCACTAGCCATCCAATACACGCCGGAAAGGTAGATTTGGGAGGCCATATATGCTCATCTAGACTTGGAGTAACAGGAACCCCAGCGCAAACTTTGGCCGTCGATGACTGTACTAGCCTGGTGGTTCGCCTGTTCGAGCGGGGTCTAATGGGAACAGGCAAGAAGAAGTTAGCAAGGAGACCTCCTTATGCGACCTCGAGGACACGTACAGAACTTGGATGAGTCGGTCGGAAGAACCTAGGTATCCTAGGGCGGGGGCGATAGACTTGAAGCTCGGGAACCTGGATTGGAAGCTGTACCTGTATCGTCGGCCTGTGATGCATTGTGTATATGAGATCGTCCTTGACTACACATTATGACCACTCGTTACAGCAGATTCACAATTGCTGGACGCAAGTCGAAAAAAAAATTGACGTGTTTGAATCTTAGACTTCTGAGCAACCTGCTAAGTCAATTAGACGCCCATGGGTCCCGGTCGAACCGGCGTGGCATGTTTGGCTACCTGCCCCAAACGGCACGAGAGCCACCCACGCACCAGTCGGCGCCTAAGGGCTGCAAGATTGGTTCAGAAGATTGGGTTGGAATTTCGAACACGTTGAATTTTTTGGAGATGCGTAAGGTATTTGTGAATCTGCCGTAAATATTCACACACACACACACACACACACACACACACACAGAGACATGAGAGAGGGAGAGACAGAAACACATGACAGCTGCGGTGCCACGAAGAGTCCAGGACGCACGGGACTTATGTAAGGTGACCAGTGCCGTCGAGCTCGATGTGTGTAGCAACTTTGCTTTAGTCTCTCATCTCAAATGGTCACCCTCTGCAGCTGTGTCCTCAATATGACGTTCAGCCGATTCTCACGGTACATGGTCGCTGTCATCCTATCCAGACTAGCTTAATTTCCATTGGACTTGCACTTTGTAACCGGCTCGATTGTGTTCAAGGGTCTCGACTGCCCGTTCGCACTATGACAGGCCTGCTAACCGGCCATTAGTCTTTGGGGCCAACAACACGGAGCATTGTGTGCAGAGGTGTTTGGGGACAGGGGCAGTTGTGAAGGGAGATGGGTGCCTAGTAACCCCGCGAACAACTGCCGATTATACTCCTGTGAGTGTAGTAATTGTGCGTGCTCCGTTTCCTTTCTCCGTAGCAACGTGGGGAAAGGAAAAGGAGCACGCTTTTCCATATTCCCGCCGGGGTCTCCCTCGCCTATTCCCCTCAAACTGGGAGAGACGAGACCAACGAAGCGGACTTGAGGGCTGGGCGTACTCCCAAGCCCATATTCACGTAAACACATTCAGGGTTGTGATGGCTGGAAACATTTCCTTTCAATCCTGAAGGACCTTACAAGGCCCAAGGAAGATAAGGGTGTTTGGCCTCGTATGTCCTTCAATGTTCTATAAGGGCCTGTGGGCTGTTCCAAATTACCTCACTCTCGCAATTTACCCTAACTTTCCCCCGCACTCGTTCCTCAGCCATGGCACTTTTCCAGTGAGTTATTCTTTGAAACTGTATTGAGGCACACTCACAGGATGCTGTAGACAACCATTGATCAATTATTCTGTCCCGGGGTTGCATTATACGAGGGGCTCGGAAGCGAGTGCTCTTGTCCGTGCTGTCGTAGCGCAGCTGTCCACGCATGAATGTCAGTACGATCCTTCTTGGTTATGTTGCTCAGTGATGGCTCATCATTCGTAGATGGTCTCATTGTTACCAAGATCGTCGAGGGAGAGCTGTGCAACAGCCCTCCCCATGTGTTGACTTACGCCCTCATCAGTCACGGGGTTCAATTTGATACGATTGAGGTAAGCATCACCCAGAGGTTGTCCACGATGATTGCTGAGACACTCATAGCACAGCCAAATGGTCTCCATTCATGTGGGGCAACTGCACGCCTTTTCTCAGCTCTACTCCTTTTCCCTCACGTTTGATGAGGAGGGCGACTTCTGGGGTTTCGTGTCTGCTCTCTCCATGGCTAAAATGAAAGCTGTCAGTCGGATCTCAGACTTACGGGACAAGTTCCAGCAGGTGCTGGACACCGTGGCCATAGTGCCAGGTACTCCCGAAGCTGATACGCCCACCATTGTTGACGCCGCTGTGGCCGCTGAGGAGTCTTCTTCCATCTCTTAAAGTCATTGTGTAGGACTTGTTTGAGTTTGTACTCATCCTGCAATATCATTGTCTCTTCTGCGTGCCCCCACATTGTCGATATGGACCCCGTCTGGATACTTCGACGTCATCGCCATCATTACCACAAGATCATCATTATCTCTTCCACCGCCCACCCATAACCCTATTCTATCTGCACCCTTACCTCCCTTTCTCGCATTCCGTCGCATGCACACCGCATGAGGAGCTTCAAGTAGGTGGCTGGTTGAAATGAACATCACCGTCTCCCACCAACTGAGCGAGAACCATTGGGATGACATGCACATCCTTCTGCGCAGCCACACATTGTCGATGTGGAGACCCAGCGACCATCGAGATATTTTGGCATCATCATCATTACTTCCACCGCCGCCCTCCCCTAAAACCGCCCCCCTCGCATTGCATCGCATGCACACCGCACGAGGAACTGCAGGTTAGGAGGCTGGTCGAAGCCCACGGGTGTACCTCTCCACCTTGGACCACCATTCAAATATCGTACGTGCGACGCCAAACGTGGATCCGCCGCTCTAGTTTCCTCTACAGCTGGAGGTCCAAATTGGCTCCAGCCTGTGGCTATTGTATAGGCTATTACCGTAACCTCAAGATAGTATGTTTCATTGGAAGCACTCTTTTGTCGACAGGTACAAAAAGACGGAGACATCAAAGGTATTTGATCTGAAGATTCGTGCCACTTCCATCGTCGCCACAAATACACCATCTCCCTCCTGCACCATACCATACCATACTGGACTGAGTCTGACATGCCATCACAAGACGAGTCGAACATCAGTAGCCCAGGTACACCACCGGAAAACTCCCCAAGCTCACTGAGCAAGTTGGGAGCCAGCCACTTCGAGTCAATGCTCACCAGCGAGTGTTTCAGTGACGGCTGGAGCCCAGATCACATGCTTTCTACGTGGCCTCCATTAGAACTCGATGATCCAGGACACCTCTCCCCCATCCCTGACTTCTCTCCCCTCTTACCTCCTTCAGAACTCGATGATCCAGCAGGACACCTCTCCCCCATCTCTGACTTCTCTCCCATCCCCGCCTCGTCGTGTCCAGCGGGCAGAAATGCGTTGGGCATCAATATGGGATCGGACCTGCACCCGGAGAGGAGCCTCGACGATAAAAGGTGCGCTTAATCTCTCGTTGCCCTAGGATACTACTGAGTTACTGAGATGGATGACTCGGTACCAGTTGCAACATGGCGGCCCCCACTCTTTACTCAGCTATCCTGTTAGACCTGGACTCAATCTGTGAGTCTAGTCAGTCACTCCTGTCGCTTACCATCAAGCTGCAAGTACTTGACGTATGTCGTCCTTCCGATTCCTCTGGCTATAGCCTTACACTACATCTAGGTCTCTCAGCCATGCCGCACCAACTCGGTGGATGACCGCGTGGTCCAAAAGATTACTCAAGCACTGAATCTTTTGCACATATCTGAGAAAACCATCCTCGGTGACAGTGGTATGTCATCCTCAAAATATTCAGCATGCTTGAACTCACCAAGCACGAAGGCGATAGGCTTGGGAGAGCGAGGACTATACGCCAGCAAGAATGTGTACGTGCTGTCCACGATCTTCGCCACCAGCTGGTTATGGCACAAGCACGTACCATCAGATACTCGGCTTGGGCCGTTCATCCTCCACGTCAGCTTGATGCATTCGAAGATGGGTCCACATCCTGTGCCGAGGCCTTAATACCGGCTAGATCATCTATGGCTATCAACACTAGTATATCTCCCTGTGACCCTCCTCCGACACATCTCTCGTCGTCAACCACTGTGTCCGAGACACCCTCACCACACTCGGCCTCGGCTTCGGCTGACTCGATGCAACCCGCTACCATGTCCTCTGGCTTCTCCCCCCGGCAGATGGCTCCAACCAGACCGGAGACCTATGAAGCTGGACAAATGTCATCGGGTATGGAGCTGCCCTCCCCTTGCACTAGTACTCACAGTGATGCGGCCTCCGTCTGGCCAAATTTATTCGATGCATTGGGTGAGTTTGTTTGCCTTTTGTGATGCGTTGATGGACGCTTGATGGTTCTAAATGTATAGGCCTATCAAGGTCGTGGCATGACCGACATTCTATAAAACTCCTCACCGTCTTTCTTATGATCAGTATCCTCTTTTATGCCCAGTATTCTTTTCGTATAAAGTCACAGTCGAGTTCGATGACCGAAGGAGAGGTGCAATATCCGCTCACAGGTCATCCCATCTGGGACAGTGCCCGTGCCCGGGCTCGGCAGTTGGGGACCAAGTAATCGAGTGGAGAGTAGAACTGGGGAGCAGCAGCATGGTTTCCTATCCTGCTGTTCGATGGGCTTTAATCGTTTTGTTAATCTGTTCTCACTTACTCTACTATCATCTATCAACAACAATCGAAGTCATTATCTGATCTGTGATTGCTTCGGCGCCAACCATAGAACACTCTTCCGCTTCTTGAACCATGCCCATCTGCCTGTGTAGTACATGCATCTCACACTCATATCAGGACTCTAGGGGCACGACTCAATATGGTTGCGTGGTGAATAGTCGAACAGCCAAGGAGCACTTGGTCTGTGACGCTGTTCACCAGACGGAAGAGGACACCACTCGCGCCGCCGTCGAGAACAAACTTCTCCTTGCAACCCTCAAGGAGGAGCGTCCTGGTGCTACCAGCATATCGTTACCGGCTCGTATTACATCTCACGCTTCTCAGGCTCATGTCGTCCACAAATACTCGGTCACAAATGCTAAGGTATTTGGTTTTTCCATGTTATTGACACTGCAATCATAGCTGATGTCATGACGGTTAATGTTTAGCCTGTCCACCCTGCCATCGTTCCCAGAGATGTGTCAGAACAGGAGGTCCATGCAGCTCCATTTGTCGAGGACTCATCATTGAATCCAGTGCATGTATTTGCCTATGGGGATGATGAACCCACCACTGATATGACACACTAGGAATGACCAATTCTTTGCGAGCGACTCCAGACAATATCAAGGCTCCAATCTGGCTGTATGCTAAGGACGAACCACGTGTCCAACCAAACGATACCACAGCTGGTCTTCCAGTCTATTCCCGCTGCCGTCGATGAACCCGTAGGGCATCTCGACGAATCCTTCCCGAATAATGCACTCTTCCTTTTGTATGAAAAATGGCTTGTCTGTCAGATTCCCATCTACGAGGGTCTCGCGCCGGTGAACGACAAGGAGGTGGACTCCCGTCTCTCTGCGGAACTACGGGACATGAAGGCCAAGCTTCATCATTTAGAGAGGATGAAATTGAAAGCATGGGAACAACAAATCTTGGAGCATGTAGTGGGGCTATACTCTTTATCTGCACACGAGAAGCTTAGGATTGTATATCCACGTAAGTCCTGCTTGCTTACTTCTTTAGTTACCAGCTTTAACGTTGGCCGTACAGCTCAGGGTATTATCACGCAAACCTCAATGCCTACATGCCTGCTCGCCGGCCTCCTCATGACAACCGTTCTCCACACCCTTGCATCTGTCTCATTCCCCCACGCCAACTATCTTCTCGCTACTTTGAAGGTCGTTGTATTCGGCGCATTCATGGCCAGTCACGCTTATCCCCTTTCGACCTCCGTGACGTCCAAGCAGCGATCGCAACTCAATCACATCGCTCTCGACATACGCACAGTTATGAAGGACTTGGCTCTCGAACCCAGTATCACGCTTCATGCCAGTTGTCTGGCTTGTTCTTTCGTGTATCATCCTAACGAGCGGCAACCTAATGACCCATTTCCTCACTACTGCACGAACGAAGAGATGGACAAAGGCATTTGCGGAACACTGCTCATGAAGGAGGTTAAAATCAAGCCAAAGAAGAAGCACGAACCCATACAGATAGTCTACCGAGCCCTTCGAACATATCCTTATCACAAGCTCGAATCTTGGATCACCGAGTTCCTCTTGAGACCAGGGATGGAGGCGCTAATCAAGAAGCGTTCATCCCGTTCGACTTCATCTAGCTACAGGGATATAATGGACTTGCCTTTGATCTGTGATTTCATGCATCCGGATGGAACTCGATGATACTCAGTTGAACATGAGAACGAGATCCACCTCACCTTCAGCATGTTCATCGACTGGTTCAACCCCTACAGCAACAAGAAGGCTGGCAAGTTGCATTCGATTGGCGTCATATACTTGGCTTGCCTGGATCTCCCCCCCGATATTTGCTATCGAATCGAGAATATCTGCCTCATCGGGGTCATCCCTGGACCGAAGGAGCCCCACCTACATGAAATCAACCACTTTCTCCGCCCCCTCATCAATGAGCTGCTCGAGCTCTGGGATCCCGGGGTATACCTTGAGCAGACCGCTGCACATAAAACAGGTTGTTTAGTTCGTGCAGTGGTCATACCCCTCATCTGCGACGTACCTGCTATGTGCAAGACTGCTGGCTTTGCGTCCCATTCTTCTGCTCACTTCTGCTCGTTCTGCCCTCTACCTCTCAGGGACATCTCCAACATTGATCGCTCTACATGGCCAGAACCCTTAACATATGATGACCATTTAACAAAGGCCAAGCACTGGAGAGATGCCCCTACGGAGAAGGAGAGACACCTTGCTTTCGATAATGATGGCATCCACTGGTCAGAGCTCCTTTGTCTTCCATACTGGGATCCTACTCGCTACGCCATTCTTGACGTGATGCATAACCTCTTTCTTGGCGAACTTGCTCACCACTGCTGGGGGGTATGGGGCACCGATGCTGTTCATGACAAGATGCATCTCGTTCCACACACTCCCTCCGAACAAGAGCGTCAGTTGCTGCGCGTTCATGCTGCCCTTGCATCTACTTCCCCGGAAGCTAAGCTGATGGAGATCCGGAAGGATTATCTGTCCACTGTCGCACGCTTCAATCAGATCGTAGGAAATACCTCTGCGGAGCTCACGAAATGAGACTACACCCGTGCTTTTGTAGAATGGGTATGTTTCTCTATGACTATTGGTCGCCCCACTCGTCGCTCATCTCCATCGTTAGGCTGCTCAGAATAACAATGTCTCGGAGTTACTTCTCCTACCCGCCTTGCCTGAACTTGCCACGAGATACAGACTACCATTTGACGAGCCTCCTCAGGAGCCATCTCGATACCAGGTATTTACTAGCGACGTGCTGCGACAACTCAGAACAGATATTCCGCTCATGACCGTTCTGACCTGGATAGAGATGGCGCCTGCTAACTTCGGCAACGCCGGCTTCGGGAAACTCAAAGCTGACCATTGGCGGACGATCTGCACGATCAACATGGTGGTTACGTTGGGACATCTATGGGGTTCGGCCAATGCCTCGGCTGAGGAACAAGCAGCATTCGAGAATTTCGCCCATCTTATCTGTGCCGTCGACTTCGCTACTCGAAGGTCCATGAATCCCGATCATGCAATGGCCTATGACTCGCATATGGAGCAGTACCTGCTAGGTTTGCGTAACCTGTATAATCATACCCTCATCCCCAACCACCACCTCGCACTTCACCTTCGCCCATTCCTCGAAGGTTTCAGACCTGTGCATGGCTGGTGGGCATTCCCATTCGAACGTTATAATGGTACTCTACAGCGCATGAAGATGAACTCTAAACCAGGTCAATTTTTTGCTTTGTTCAAATGTTTATCTCGTTAGTAACCTGTCTTATCCATAGCGGAAATGCCCCACACTTTCATGCGGTACTTCTATCTGGGTTCAACCTTGCGGTGGTTGATGCGAACCACAGACTGGCCACAAATCTCCGAATATCAAGACATGGTCTCCGCGTTCAACACGGCATTTGGGGAGACCGTTCGGGGGACGCGTGTCACCGATTATCTATCATTCAGTGGAAAGCAATCCCCACCCACGCAGCACAACTATGACGTTCACAAGGAGACTCAACTTCCACAACACGTCTATAATTGCCTCATTCAAGTTGTCAATGCCTTGGGCTCTATGCAGTTCGTTTCTTCTGATAGCGCAGGAATAGGTCAGCAACCTTGCCTTCATTATGCTGCACATGTTGTCCCGGCTCTCCATCGTGACGGCATCCGCTTTACCTCATATGACGTCAACCTGGGAGATTCTCAGATAATGTTCCGGGCAACACAAGGTGATCATCGTGGACGCGTTATGGCTGGCCGTATATTGAGTATCTTCTATCATTGACGGATAGCTGATGGCACACGGTGCGTGGACCCGTTTCTCATCGTTGATGTGTATGAGCCCTTGACGGACACGGACAAAAACAAGGACCCATTCCGCCACTTCCCAGGGCTTCAGACCAGCTTGGCATACAAGCGGTTTGATAAAACTCTGCACGTTGTCCCATTGGACGACGTCATTGCCCATATTGTGACTCTCGAGTACATAGCAGAAGATGTCGGAGAACCTTGCATAATCATACATTCACTTGACCGGGTACATGCAGAAGTACTACTGATCCGAGATAATGTGCTAACAAGCTGGGTTTCCTTAGAGCTAATGCTAAACCTTCCAGTACTATGTATGGACGAGAGCGCGCGGAGGTGCCGATGGGAGCATCGGGGAGAGCGCATGAGAGCACTGAGGAGCGGGAAGGGGCGGAGTAGATATGGAGAGTGTCTAGAGTGCAGCAAGAGTGCGTATGGAGGCATTAGGCAGAGTGCATGATGTGCGACGTGTTATGACTGTAAGATGGGGCATCGAGATGGGAGCATCAAGTGCATTGTTAAATGGGAGACGCAGCCTGCAGCGCCGGGAATTTGAGGAGAGCGTGAGGTCGCCATGTACAGCTAGCATCCCAGAACAGGGTCCGACGAGCTCCGTTCGTGTGTAGGGGGACAAGACGCATAGCTGGATGGGTGCTTGCTCACGTCAATGTCCCGAACACGGGGGCGACGTTAACGCGACTCGATACTCCGCCCGCTAAGTCTGCACCTGTGTCAGATAGGGACCGACATCCCGGGACACAGTTAGACGGGGCCACAAAGAAATATCTAAACTTGAATACACTTACAAAAGCGACAGTAGTGCCAATGGCAAGGAGGTAATGCGTGGCGGAGGGCAGATTGGACAAGGATGGCGAATAAATGTTGTGACCGTGATGGGCCCATGTGGAAGCGAAAGCGAGGAGTGATGAAAGTGTGGATGAGAGACGCGGGGAGGCGAGCGGGAGTAGAGCAGAGTAGAGATCAATCAGAGTAGAATCAGAGTGGGAGGAGGAGTGGAGGAGGAGGAGGAGGAGGAGCGGAGCACAGGGAAGGTAGAGGAGTGAAGCAGAGCAGAGCGTGGAAGCTTGAGCAGTGGGTTCCGGACCAGTCCAGACTGAAAGTGCGTCAGGCGCATCTCCCGCCGTGCTCCGCTCCTGGGTCTGCCACCTTGTCTTCCGACTCTTGAGTCTTTATTCCCAATCAGCTCTCGTCATCTCGATTGACCTGTGGATCCCGTCAAGCCAGTGCACCATCCTCAGTGCACCCTTACGGCGATGGTCTGGTTCGATCCGCTCACATCCCCAAAGGCAAGACCTGAGCAGCGGTGACGAGAACACACCCCTCGTGCTGGCGGACCCGCACTACCTCTACCCTCCACGACTCTCCTTGCATACTTCCACCACAGTCTCAATGCACCTCTGCTGTAATGGTCCGGCCCGATCGGCTCACCTCCCTGGAGGCGTCAGCGGGCGAAACTCGAGCAGTGATGGCAGGGACAACAACCCGAACGACATCTTGCGCACATTCATAGTCGAGAGGCGAAGCATACGTGCCTCCACGTTACATGCCACCGGGCATGTTCTTGGACTAGGATGGGGACGGCGCCCCTTCTTCGTGGTCGAACACAGTGCATTTTTTTTTACCTTGCCATTGTGCATGTAAGTACATGCGCAGGGATATTGACGTCTTTTCTTGCCCAGGTTCGGCCAGTCAAACTCGAGCCGTTGGAGTTTTGACTTGCATTCTGTGACCTTACAGTCGGCCCATTCTCCCCTACTCCGAGCCTCCTTCCATGTGCTCCACTCCTCCTCCTCCTCCTCCACTCCTCCTCCCGCTCTGATTCTACTCTGATTGATCTCTACTCTGCTCTACTCCCGCTCACCTCCCCGCGTCTCTCATCCACGCGTTCATCACTCCTCGCTTTCGCTTCCACACGGGCCCGTCACGGTCGCAACATTTATTCGCCATCCTTGTCCGATCTGCCCTCCGCCACGCATTACCTCCTTGCCATTGGCGCTACTGTCGCTTTTGTAAGTGTATTCAAGTTTAGATATTTCTTTGTGGCCCCGTCTAACTGCGTCACCCTGTTTGGGATTTTCTGGAAGCAGCCCATTGAAAATCTGACATTTCCTCCAGAATAAAATCACCTTGAGAATCAGAAGAAAAGGGATCCATGGGTAATCCCTTTTTCAATGATTTTCTTCTGAAGAAAACATGGAATCCTAGTACCATGATATCGATAGAGAGGAGGGGAGTGCCGAGGAGAGGAGAGGAGGGGAGCACCGAGGAGGGAAGAGGCGCGGGGAGGCGTGGAGAGGCGCGGAGAGGCACGGGGAGGATATCTAATGGGCTTCTCATGGCAGGGCATGGAGACAAGCAAAAGCGCGGCGCTGCACAAGGGAGCGAGCTCACCAAGTCCTTTCGTGGGCGTTGAGTAGCCTCGGTGACATCTAGGCGCTGTGGCCTCGTGGCTTCCGGCAAGTGCCGTATTCGGTCGCTTCAAGGAGCGGACGTCATCCATCGGGGCAGAGAGGAGCGCCGATGGGTGAGAAGACCGCACAAGGGCGCATACCTGCACATACTCGCGGTGTGGCGCTACATGCCGCACCGCACTGGCTTGACAGACAACATGGTCGTAGAATGCTGGTTGGCAAGACATATTGTGTGTCCACGTAATTCCAGTCGTAGTGACATAATAAGTTTCCCGTCATCGAGACATGTCCTTGACATTTTATGTGACCCCTTGATGTCACAGCAGCAGGAATTGCCTTGAAAGGTGTTATGTCATAGAGTTTCCTCTTGCATGCCACGCTGCTTGACCCCTTATCTTATCTAAACATTCCTGCCCACCAGACAGCCCAGCGACACATCCTCTTTCCAGGTCAAGGACAGGGTCATGACTGGCTAGCAATCTTCTTGATTTCTGTGTGCAAGTCTGTACTTCTTCCAACGCCACCACTATGTTTTATGTCTATTCAATTTTCATGTGCGTGATATTTGTTTGGAATGCGTCTGTCGGCCCGAATTTCTATTGACTGTCACACACCCTGGAGTCTTGCATGTCCGGTGTCTATCGGCTTAATATCACTATCAGGTCCACATTATATGTCAATTTACATGGTCATGGACACTGGAATTCTTTTTTCATCCTGAATGACGGCGCGTCTGGCAGGCGTAAGACATTCCCCTGTGCTTTTAAACAGCCAAGGATATTCCGAGGGCGTGTCCGGGGTCCGGGCAGGTGGGGATGCACGCCGTGATGAGGGTTAGGAGCCTTTTAGGGATGACTCAGCCATCTATTGGGGGTCGTGTGCGATGGACGCATATCTGGATATGTCCTCCCATACAGTGCCTAAAAATAAGTGGGACAGCACGCATAGGTACAGTGGAAGAAGGGGCCCCAGGTCGAGGTCGGATGGTCCAAGGATGTGACGGATATCAGTTGGTAGCTGGTCTGGTTCCGTGAAGCCAGGTGTCACCTACTGGATCGCGCGAACCACTTGGAAGTCGAAGAGCACAAGAAGGACACAAGTTACTCGTAGAGAAAGCCAATATATATGCCATGGAGCACCAACTTATGTCAAGGTGGCGGACGAGAACAACGGGATTCTCGAGGTATCCGGGTCTCAATTTTGGGGATGTGTCACTCTGAGTCTTGGTAAGCTCACTGGCGACATAGTAGCCATATGGAGCGGCGGAGCAGGGTGAGCACGTAGGCATGATACTGAAGGACTCGGATGTGCACCAGCCATATGCGCCGTTGGCCCAAGTGTAAGAATATGATACTTCACTATAGAGAAGCCTTCGCTTGATTAAACTCGCAAAAATACATGACTACAAAGCATGTGTAGGAAAATCGAGTACATGATCGTCAGAACCAGAGTTCTGGGGGGTGACAGTATGGGTCGGGACTCTGAAACGAACATTCGGGTGTCCCGGACGCTTCAGGACGCAGTCTTGCCCATCCTTCAACACGAAGGTCTCACCCTCTGTCACACCCGGCCTGCGACGCACGAAGCACGAGAATGTGCGCTCCAGCGAAAAAAGCCTCCCAGAGCCCATAAATGCTGCCGGACCGCCTGACATGCTCCAGAGCTCGAAGCCGGGAGGACAATCGACGGACTGGCCACTGCTCGTGCACACGAAATCCGCACAATACTCCTGCATGACGCGGTTTCCGGGGAACAAGCGAAGAGAGTACTCGCTGCCCAGTATCGGACGTACATAGACGTTCCGCGTGCCCGGACGCGGTTTGGCCTGCAATCCGCCATTCGTCAAGTCGTGTAAGTACGGGTTTATGAAAGGCCGATTAGAACGTACCCCTGTGATGCCACCCGAAAGGTCCAGAAATATCCTAGCATCCTCGAAAACACGTTCGGCATCGCCTCTCCATGTGAGCTGTTGAGCGAATTTCTCGTCCAACCACGTCCTGAGTTTGCCCTCGGGTATGTCGTCATTAGAAACACCGAGAGCAAAGATCTCAAAATCGTTGAGAGGTTCGTAGTGGGGATATCTTTCGCGAATGCACTGCAGCAGGTGGGCCCTCCTTGTATTCTGGACATCCAGGTCGGAAGGCGACGTGGACAACAAGGAGCGCGGACTGCACGACGAAGATTGCTGAGCGGAGGATGGCATTGAGGTGGAAGAGGACGTAGACTGTTGCTGCGGAAGCGGTTGACGAGGTTGACGAGAGCGGGGTCGTTCACGATTGTATGGCTGCGGCCGTATCGCCTAGAAGTGTATGCGATCAGCCTAAAAATGATTTCGCATGGTGCATTCATATGTCGTCTTACCTTCCGAGAAGACGCTTTCCTTGAAACACCAGGCATCGTGGGCAAGCGCGGTAGGAATCTAGGAGGAGGCGGGATGAAGACGCGGTGATGTGCCAACAAGCGAATAATGGTGGTTGAGTTTACATAAGCGAGCATGCGCACGGCACCGCTTTGGCGATTTCAGCTAGTGTAGATGATACACGAAGGCTCGAGTTTTTTGTTTCGGCTAGCCATACATGAAGTAGATAATCATGTGAAGGACGCCGCTACTTTAAAAAGCCATAAGTAACATCAGCAGTCAGTGACGACACAAGGTCCAGACCCCATCGTCCCCAGGCTCCTGGCCTGGGACTGCTCCGAATGCTATGAGCATGCCAATTCGCGCGCGTTGTCGTTCCCTCTCCACGGCATGCTAGCTCCAAGCCACGCTTCTCGGTTGACTAGTGCAGAACCCAGCCGACACTGAAGTCAGAAGAGCGTCCTTCTCCTTTCGCAATGGAGCGTCGAGAGCAGTCGTCTTCTCGTGGACCGTCGGACACGCAGATATCGGCCACAGCCCCATGTATGCGTAGCCTCTCGCCTCTCTAGCTGGATCGCCACCTCATAATCCCCTCACCCCCTCGCAATGGCGTTTCCTGGTTGACAATGGCTTACCGGGTTTCAGGTAGTAAATCGATCGAGTCAGTACTAGTGCTGACATGAAAAGTGGGAGAGAAATACGCATATGATTACAAAACTCAATGCCTCCATCCGCAGGAATTGCAAACCAGAATGGCTGCTGAATGTACCCGCATTCCGCGTGCAATAACGATGTGTTGTTGTCACTGTCGGGTCGTGTCGTGATGGTGATTGTGGTTCGGGACCAAGGGGAGAGCGTCTATAAAATAAGCGCACATCGCTGGTCCTCCGCGTTTGCGCACTCAGCCCGAGTCCCAATGCTTTGTTACATAGAACGAACCATCATCTCTAGGGACTAGGACAAAAGCTATCTGTTAACGGACCCGGCGTTCGAACGGTGCGTTAGGGAAATAGCATAACTGTGGCAGTACTGATACCTATTGGCGCTTGAAGCCGCAGGTTCCGCGTGTTGTGTCAAGCCTGAGCAGGTCCAGAAAGTTGGCTGCGAATTCATAATCAGATGACAACATCACCGTTCGCGGATGGTCTTCATCTGTTGCCGCAGTGCCAAATGACATTGCCCATACAGAATGATATCGTTGGTTGGTCTCTCACTCCCAACCGGAAAGTAAGTACTACCTGTGTTTCGTCCATGATCCGTTTGGAGCTGCTCCGATCCTTTCCCCCAATTTCTCCAACTTTTCAGGCTGCAACACGGTGGCGATTAAGCTGGACAGTTAACTCGGTCCGACATCAGGAGGAGAGTGGCTTATGGATCCTTCACACAACCTGTTCTGCAGCGACTCCGCAAGAACTTCGCCGGCGAGGATGAACTACCGGCAAACTTACTTCAGGCCTCAAAGGGACTCGGAGCTGCTCGGCCCAAATATTCCACTACCGTGACCACCACGTCATCGGTGCTGACATAGTACACGGGTCTTCCTCAGAGCAGCTAGGGAAGAGAGGGGACTCAAGAGGGGGGTTCTTCCCGTCTTATCTTGTGAGAAACGCTCCAACTCCCATGCAAAGATGACCACCATAACGCCACCGCGTGCTACTCACCTGCGACGGGAACAGCAGTGGGTAACCTACTTGCTTGTACATCGTGTGACCGCTGCGTTCAGGGCGGCGCTCTCAAAAAAGCAGCGCACGTTGAAATCGCTAGCCCCCATCAGGATTAATCTACAGTTCTAGTATTTATACTCAGGCTCCCTAATCCGTACAGAGGAAATGGCAGAGTCGCTGTTCCTTCCCCAACCCCTATCGCAAGCCTTCCTACACTACTACTTACCCACTTCACCAACTCGCGCACTATGGATTTCGTCGCCGGATTGAAGGATGAGAACATCATGGCCATCCTCGAGCCCAGTAAGTCACCACCGTTCTCCTGATCCGAGTCGCTGCTCCAGCTCACGATCATCTACGGTGGCTGCTAGCCAAACAGGCCTTCGCAAAAATCCTGGAGAATCGGCGATCAGAGATCGAAAACCACCCCCAGCAAACGTTCCAGTTCGGGGGCACTGACAGACACAAGGTGTGTAACCTGCAGTCCTACATAGTACATGCTCAATACTCGACATCCCCCTTGCACCGCATGTACTCACGCTGATAACGATCGCCGACGTTCCGCAGCTCGACGTATTCTACCCTGACCCTGCAGCGATCGCCCCCAACAAGCCTGTCCCAGTCCTCTTCTTCATCTACGGCGGCGGCTTCGTCGCCGGCGACCGCAAGCAAGCCCCACCCTACGACCTCATATACACCAACCTCGGCGTCTTCTTCGCCAAACGCGGGTAAGTAGTCCGCCCTCTCCCTCCCGTGTCCCCCAGTCTCTGTCCTGCCGATCGCTAGCAATCTCACCCCACCCTTCTCACCTCCCCCACAGTATCCTCACCGTGATCCCGGACTACCGCCTCTTCCCAGCCGCGACGTACCCTGCGCCCGTCGAGGACGTCCGCGACGCGCTCGCCTGGGTCCTCGCACACGCTAACAGCGTCACCTCCGCCGCGCCCAGCACGCTCCCGCCCTCGACCCCACTCTCCAGCCTCTTCGTGCTCAGCCACTCGGCGGGCTCGAACCACCTCGCCTCGCTCTACCTCTCCCCTTCGCTCCTCCCGCCCGCCTCGCCCGTGCGCGCCGCGACGCGCGGGCTGATCCCGGGCGGCGGGCCGTACGTGTTCGACTTCTCCGGGCCGGGCGTGCTGCCCCCCAGCATCGCGGAGGGCTACTACGGCTCGCAGGCGGCCGCGCTCGCGCAGATGCCGCTGCAGCTCCTCGCGGACGCGCCCGCAGAGCTCGTCGCGGGGCTGCCCGAGCTCTTCGTGCTCAAGAGCGAGCGCGAGCCGCGCCCGATCGACGAGGGCAACGACGCGTTCGTGCGGGCGCTCGAGGAGAGGTTGGGGAGGAAGGTAAGGTATGAGGTGATGAAGGGGCATAACCATATCAGCCCGCATCTGGCGCTGTTGACGGGGGCCGGTGAGGAGTGGGCGGAGGACGTCGCGGCGTGGGTCAAGGCCACGGTCTGAGGATAATACTGTGTGTGTAAGATAGAAGGGAACGATTCCTGTAGAGTGTGATGATCGTGCGTCTAGAATGAAGATAGATGTAGTTGATTGAGTCGTGTCCGTTCCGGTCTATGTGCACAAAACCCCGTAAAAATCCCGGCAGAAGTCAAAACACCCGACGGCCACATCCCACAGCGCTCGTTCCAGAGGCGTTCTTAAAATCGCCAAATGTCCAGTCAAAGCACTCCTGATATAGACCACCGTCAGCGTCTCTGACAACGCAACTTATGCGTACAAACACTCACCACGCAGTCCGTTTCGGGAGCGGCGACCGGCACGCTCCCTTTGATCCCAGTCCCCGCCCAGTCGATGTCCTGCCTCGCGAGCACCCCGTCGACGAGCGCGGCGATCCCGTGGTGGATGATGTTCGAGCTCCAGCTGAGCTGCGTGATCGTGTCGTATTTAATCGTCTGGCCGAGATGGCAGCGCGTCTCGAGCGCGACGCCCGCCGCGTTGCACGACGAGCCGAACCCGGTGCAGGTGCCCATCGGGATCGGGTCCCCCGTGTTGTAGACGTGCGTGATGTGTTGGATGGATGGCTGCAAGTATAAGGGGATCAGGGAGACTGGAGCGAATGGGAGAGGTTACACGGGGAGGAGACGGCGTACCGGGAAGGGCATATGCAGACGAGTTGCTGCGAGGCGCTCTGCGGGGGCCTCGAATGCGACCACGGGCACGCCGAACGTGAGACCGACGAGGGATGATAATGCGCCTCCAAGAGAGTGGCCTTGACATGGTCGCGTTAATGGGGTTATGTGGCGCATGTAGTGAGGTCAGGCGTACCGATCAGCCAAATATTGGCGTCGGGATACATGTACGTCACATTGTTGTATAGATTCTACAAAATTCAGGAGTTTCAACATCGGCACACTCAAATATGACGAGAAAGAGAGAGCACTCACAATTCCGACCGAATAAAAAAGACTCTCCTCTGTAAGACTCTTCTCCAAGCAGCCTTGGTCGCACCTCTTCTCGCCATCATAGCAGCCGCAGACCGTACTCCACGTCGAGCTCACCCGGGCACAGCAGCACGAGAAGAGAAGGTTGTCGTTCAGCTTGTCCTTCGTCTGCGTCGGCCCGCCGCCGCCGATCGGCCACATGACGGAGGTGCCCTTGACGGAGATGACGACGGTGGAGTTGTCGGGGGTGGCGAAGATGTGGCCACGGAAACCGTCTGCGTCTGGTTCCCAGCCAAATGGGTAGGTCTGAAGAAACAATGTGAACGACCTGTCCCAATGACACAGGAAATAAGAAATAGGGGAGAGGGTCCGGACAGATATGCGCGCGTGGGGGACTTTAGCCACCACACACAAACGGCTAGCCGTCACTGTGGACCGTAGTATTACCAGGATATTCTGAGACGAATGCGAAAACTTCGAGAGAGGATGACAATCTGTGATTCTGCATGATCCTGCCGGCCCCCGGAGTGACTCTGAGGGTCATCCCAAATCGCGCAGTGGTGCTTGACCCAGTCGGGCGACTGCGCTTCCTCGCAGACTGCGACCCACATAGGACGCTCTCCAACGTTCCCGCGACGACCCAAGCAACACTAGAACTCACCACATTCCAATACGGACCAATGTCGTACCAGTCCGACTTGTTTGGCTCGGTATATGCGTTATTGGCCATCTTTGCCAGCAACAGCAGAGTCTCCCTGTCCTGCACGTCCGGCCCGTACACTTCCGAAGGCTTCCATGGTACGTTGCCGCCGCGGAAGCGTGCACTGCGTAGTAGTGCTTGTGATGCAGGTCTATGTACCGTCATGGGCTTGGTTGGGACGCTGAATACATCCGTTGCGAAAGCAAGCCCCAGCTTCGCATCGGAGAAGATAACGCGAGAGGTATTAGATATAGCATGCTGGTGGCGGAGCTGGAATTGTAGCGTAGGGGGCGTAGAGGGATGGTGCCACAGTAAAGAGGTGAGGAAGAGCTGTAATGTCGTCGGGAGCAGATTGTAAAGCATAGCAAGCTCTGCCGGAGAGGGAGTCTAGTCTATTCGATGTCGAGCGAGAGGGTGATGGTCAAGAACAAGCGATATGGGAATGCAGCTGCGCCGGAGTGGTCATGTCCCGCACGCCGTCGCCTCTTTGGGGACGAACGCCCCTTATGTCAGTGTGACATATCGTCACACCATGGTCATGTGCGTGTGACTTCGCCACGTGGCAGGCGCGTCACACCTAATGACCAGGACTCGGAGGCGTGGCACTTGTTCTGCAACCCCCAACGCGTCGGCCAGGCGCACTACTTTGCCCGCGAAGGCTGCTACGCAAGGTCTATACAAGGTGAGCATGGGGACACTATGTTAATTGAAATTTGGTCTTGCATGTGGTGTATATTACAGACAAGACTGGTCCGTAGTATAGAGAGACATACCCAGCCCATGTCTTGACTCACTGCTTGGTCTGCGGTATGAAAATCGTCGGCATTAACCTTTCAAGGAATATTCTATGTCATTCGCATGCCGGCCCCTGGAATGGTCCTTCTTTATTGGTGTGCGGACTGAACATATCGCAATTAGGGATCGCTCTGTTGAATTCTCGAATACCCTACGACCTCTGCAAACGAAGCCTTTTTTAGAAAGGCTCTATCTGTCGACCGACACCCTCATCATTCATAAAGTAAGTCAAATTTACCTTGTTATTTGAAGTTCGCTGACACCGGATGACCCTCAGGGACCCGCAAAATACTAGACCTCTTCCATGGCGACCAAGAAGGCACCCTCGCTCCTATCCGCCACGCTCGCCTCAGGATCCAGCCTGGTCCTCCTTCAGCTTTTCTCCCGTGTAATTACCTTTGTCCTCAACCAAGCCCTCGTTCGACTTGTCTCCCCCCAAGTGTTCGGCACGACCTCCATCCAATTCGAACTCCTGCTGTCTACCATCCTCTTCTTGTCTCGCGAAGGTGTTCGAAATGCGCTCCTCCGAGCGTCATCCCAGAAAGAGGCCGACCACGACGCTACAAACCCTCTGATCACCAACATCTCCTTGTTACCTGTTGCCCTCGGTATCCCCACCGCTATTGGCTCGGCTCTCATCTACCTCGGCAGCAGCTCTCTGACGACATCGTCCCAGCCGCACTTCCAGACGAGTGTATTACTCTACGTTCTGGCTGCTTTCTTCGAGCTGCTCTCGGAGCCGATGTATATCCGCACACAGAATGAACTCAGGTTCCATGTTCGTGTCCGTGCCGAAGGTACAGCAGTGATGTTGAAGACAATCACCACATTCTTGGTGCTCGTCCTTGCGTCGGAAGACTACGCCCTGGTCGCGTTTGCGCTTGGTCAGACCGCTTATGGTTTGACCATGCTTGTCTCGTTCGTCATCGCTTGCAGTGACAATCTGAATTTCGTTCCGAAACAGGTCACGGTCACTGTAAAAGATCAGTACGTGCGTATTGTTCTCTTCGGTAGTCCACTTGTCTGAGTTAGCAAACGTTAGTACGGAGAAGAAATACTTCGACCCAACGTTGTTCAACCTCTCTGTAGCGATGACGGGTCAGTCGCTCGTCAAGCATTTCCTCACCGAAGGGGACAAGTTCCTGGTCTCCCGCCTCAGCCCGCTAGCAGACCAAGGCGGCTACGCTGTCGCCGCCAACTATGGCTCGCTCGTCGCCCGCATCGTGTTCCAGCCCATCGAAGAGACGGCCCGCGTCTTCTTCTCCAAGACTCTCACTTCCGCCCCTACCTCAGATCCCAACTCGAAGTCGCCGAAAGCCCCCACCGGCCCATCCAAGGAATCCCTCCAGACCGCCTCGACGGTGCTCACCACGCTCCTCCTCGCCTTCACGCACCTCCTCCTGCTCCTCGTCACCTTCGCCCCACCCTACCTCCCGCTCGCGCTCTCGCTCGTCCTCCCGCGCAAGTACCTCGCGACCTCCGCCCCGCGCATCCTCGCCGTCTACGTCTACTACGTCCCCGCGATGGCCTTCAACGGCGTCCTTGAGGCCTTCCTCGCCTCCGCCGCGGCCCCCGCCGACCTCCGCGCCCAGGCGCGCTGGCTCCTCGCCTTCTCCGCGCTCTTCGTCGCCGCCGCGGCCGGCCTCGCGCGCGGCCTCGGCCTTGGGGACGCCGGGCTCGTCTGGGCGAACGTCGGGAACCTCGCGCTCCGCGCCGTGTACGCGTGGGCGTTCGCTCGCCGCTTCTTCCGCGAGCGCAGTCAGGATGGGGCTGGGGGAGAGAGCGTGCTCCAGGCGAGGCGGGCGGTGCCCCCCGCGCCTGTGCTCGCGGCGTTCGCGGTCGCGGGCGTGGCGGTGCGCGCGAGCGCCCGGGCGCACGCAGGCGTGCCGGTGGACCTCCTCGCGCAGAAGGCACACCTCGCGGTCGGGGTGGTTGCGGTATTCGGGTGTCTCGTCACTTGGTGAGTCTGGGTTTGGTTTATCGGTTCCTGGGGCTTGCTTGCTGTTGCTGCCCTCCTTTCCGCGCGTGCCCTTCGCCCAAGCCCTTCGCCCTCCGGTGCTGCGCGCGGGAGGTGCCAGGGACCGGGGGGGCTTCTGCTTCCGCGTCTGCTTCTAGCCTGTGGTCGCCGGGGGATGCTGACGGGATTTGTGCCACCCACAGTGTTCTATGCGAACGGCGGAGCGTCATGCAGCTCGTCGATTCGCTCCGGAAGGCGCGCTAGAAGGCTCGCGCCATTCAATGCTCGGGTGCCGCGGGCTGTGTCAGGAGGTCGAAGAATTGTGTGTACACGAACCCTGCTAGACCGCGGGAGCGCGGCGCGGCAGAACCAGCACGTACTCGTGCGGTTCGTCGTCTGGGAGAATGAATAACTTATTTGAGGGAGCGGGCCCTGGCCACAGGGCGGTGACGGACCCTCGCAACACGATACGATACGGCGCGTACGGCTCCGACCTTCCTCGCGGCAGAGCCTCCGCCACCGAAGGTTGGTAGTAGGCCAGACAAGGAGAGCAAGATGCCGCTCAGGCTCGCCGGTCTTCAAAGCTACACAGGTCGCGCCTCGCACTCCGGCGAATACTGCCACGGCGTGCCGTAGTGACGAGTCGTCTCGTAAATAAGCTACTGACGGCGCGATCTACGCCGCCGACATGGCAAGCTCTCTAGGCGTTGAAGCTTCTTCCACCGCGTTCTGTATCGCTGGTGTCTGTCGGCGACATGATGTCTTTCGGCGACTTAGTGCATGTCTCTCGCCGACTTGCTGTCTTTCGCCGGCTGGCTTGATGACCGGATGACGCACGTCCTGTCAGTATGAGACGCATCAACAGTCTGATCCGCAGAAGTAGACAGGCGGCGACAAGCGTCCGGATGTGTTTCTGGATTGCAACTGCCAGCTGGTGTTAACGCGTTGGTGCACGTTGCGGCGTCCGTACTGGTACTTCCTTCCGGAGCTCGCGGACGTTGACGTTGGTGGTGTTGATAATGACGTCGTCGTGCGCGCTTCGAGCGCAGTTTGCGTGGCCAGGGGCCGGGAGCGTGCGGCGTAGCCTGCGGAGTGAGTCGGTCGGTACGAATACTGCGTGCGGTGCCCTAATGTACATTTGCGTGGGATCGGACGATGGATAGGGATAGATATCGATGGGACGATACAGAGCGGAAAGCGGGGTGCGAGACAGCGAGGAGATCGGGACGAAGGCAAAGAGCAAGGTCGGCGTCGACGGTGCCAGTAGTTTGTCTAAAGGTCCGATGCCACCGGGACTCCGGGGAGAACGAAAGCAAAAGAAGCGACTCGAGAACCGAGAACGGGGAACAGAAGAGGGGGGGGCGCTCGGAGACAGCGTCGGGGGAGAAGAGGGCCGTGCCACCAGCAGCGGAATCGAAGGCTGCTGGAAGCGTAGTTAAGAAGGCGGGGCCAAAATCAAAGCAGCCCTATTAGGAAGAAAAGTAAGCTAAAATCAATACGATAGTTGGAGGGAAGTGGGTGTGTGTAGTCGGGGAGTATCATGTCTGCATCTCAAGTTCGGCCATCCACATGCTCGCCGCTTTGGGCACAACGCGCACCAGCCATAGCTTATCTATGGTGATGCCGCGCCGTTCTTTTCCATGGGCGATGGTGTACCCTTCGTCCTCTGGACTCGTCGGCGTTTTCCTCTTCTGAAACGCGATGCGGGGTGTTAGCGCATGTCATAAGGCAGATAGAATTCGCAGGGACATACTGCCTTCCGCATGAACGTCTCGATGCGCTGGCATACCGCCTTCGCGAGTTCTCCGCGGGTGATGAATCCACCACCTTTCTTCTGGACGCGGATGTACGTCCCGTACGATTCGTACCCGGGCCACTACGACGACAACAAGATGGTAGAACTACAACTGAGTTTCTGCAAATCGCGAGAGGGTGGAAGGACTCACGTCGATGACAAACCGGAACTGCCGGACACCCGTACTCTCGAATACGCGGTCGTTGTGCCCATCGACCTCAACTTTGCTGTGAAGGACGTCCCGGATCCGCACCCCGGGTTTCGAGCCCACGTGGAAGGCCTCTGCGCGATCCATGGAGCGCGTAGACACGAGACCTAGCTTCTGGGGAATCTCCTGTCGGGTCGGAGCCGATGCAGGCGCCTTCTCTGGCGACACGGGTGGGTCGGACGTCGTGGCGAAGGCCGGCATGGGAGCTAATGATAGACTAGGAACCGGTCCCATCGCGGGGGTGCTACTCAAGCTCATGCTGTGGAAGCTCGAGGGAGAAGCGACGAGTGGGGAGAAGGCGTTATTAGGGAGGTGATTGGGTGTATATGGGAATGGGGAAGAGTACGCGGTGCTGATCGTCGCGGTGGAAGCCATGGGAGAAGCGAGCGGGTGGTACGGACTACTATATGGGGAGTACGGAATAGAATGCGTGGAGGTCGGAGGCGAGACTTGTAGACCGGGGAAGTGATTTGGAGGTGAGAACACCTCCAGCTCTGCTATTGAGGAATACGGCGTGTAGTACGCCGTAGTAGCAGGAGAGGGGAGCGCACTGTTGGGATGCTCAGGCGTCGGGGGTGTGATGACATCCTGATATGGGAACGTGTGAGGAAGTTGGTCGAAGGGAAGTGGGGACAACATCTATTCATCTCGGTGAATCAACATACTCAAGCGACTTAAATGAGCGTGAGCTTACGGGTTCATCTTGAGAGGAAGAGTGCGAGGTTGTAGATGATTGTGATGATTGGAACACGGGCAGGCTGTAATGTCGCGGGGGCTCTGAAGGAAGAGCATTGGCAGCCGAATGAGGTGCATTCTGACAATGCACGTTACATTGTGGATAGTACTGTGGCTGAGGATGTGTTTGCGATCGACCATGAGGAAGTAAATGGGATGGGTACTGGGGCCACTCCTGCTGGAACATGTTCTATAATTACGTGCGGTCAGAAAATTGCCCGTTACGTCACAAAGATGTACGCGATAGATAGACTCACAGGGTCCCACTCTTGAGAGAACGGAGGGCCCGAGTCGAGGACCTGGTCATCGCCATTGCCAAAAGAGAAGTCGACCGGCGGGGTGGGAGGGATCATTAATGGACGTCGGAGGCGGGCCAGGGACGGGGATCATGTCTAAGGAAAGGGTTCTTATACATCTCCGTGCGGCGGAAGGAACGTGTAGATGAGCTCGCCCCGTCGCGACGCGTGGCGATGACATTTATCACGACCTCCCACAGCTTCTGTCGTTCTGGGGGGCTCGCAGGGGTGACGTCCGAGCCGTGCAATGGCAAAATGACCAGGAACTTCCGGTGGAAACAGCTCACCATGATGAAAACACGAGTGGGGAGGGAGGACATACTAGTCTGATGTATCACTTCTTTCCAGAAGTCGCATTGCACCGCTGCCATCGCACAGATTCTCCTAATGGGGGCATCGATGAGTGGCAGAAGCCCTTATTACGATATCAAGCCCCGTAGTCGGCTGTGTAAAGGCGCCCGACCAGTCGCTGAGGGCTGTACCTACGGCCGTCAGCGAAGAGTTCTCTCTCGAAATCATAGCGAAGACTCGTACCAAAGGCCAACGGGAGACGCACACCCGCCCCATGTCCGATGAGCTATCTGCTGACATGAGCGAACGGAGCGAGCAAGCGGAGTTTGTTCTGGCGCAGACTGGCGGAGAGATGATGGAGGCTGTGATCTTCCGTGCCTTTCTCCTGCCTTTCTCAGCCAATTTTGAACGTCCGGAAAGTGTAGGCGTGTCGAACGATGCCGCTTGCGAGGCAGAGATCTACCCCGTATGAGTAGTATGCTGTACTTAGTATGCCGTACGGCCACTTCATGGCCACGAACTACCACGGGACAATTTTTGTACCTATCATCCGCTGCAAACACGAGGTAAATGCGTGTCTGTATCGCGTTCCTCGCGGGATCATTTTGGGTAGTGTGGCGAACTCGAACCTGAAAATCAAGTCATCATGTCCAGAAGTCGATACACAACCGGGGAGGTTTTGACAGAAATCGCCGGGGAAGAAGACGAAAGGATCTTCGGACCAAAGTATATCATGTCCTCCGGAAGGATGGACACATCTAAGATATGTAAGTAACCCTCCAGGGAAAAGCACCCCGCAAAAGGAGCAAATCGCCGAATGACCATCAAAGATGCGGAAGGTGAATTCGCGAGACTAAAAGGCTTTGCTTGTGCATGAAGCCGAGGGTAACATACCGTGACCAGCACAAACAGTATGGATTCTCCGAAACCATAGGAAACATACCATAGGCTTCATGCATTTTAGCTTGGATATTTAGAGGGTTGTGGAAGTTCTTCCAACAAGGCCAGAGTTTGCATGATCAAAGGAGCAAATCCCTGCAAAAACCGAAGAACGATGGCTGTTTGAAGTCAAGTTGTGGGCGGCTAACGACCAGTCGAGACCCTTCGAGAGCACTACTAATAGCGGCCAATTGAGGTCGGTAAAGCAAGGTAAGGCCGATTAAGAACCGATTAAATCCGTCAAGTAGCGAACTCTGATTCAAATAAGTAACCCATACTAAGCAATTAAATGTGGTCCCACTTTCATCTCAGCCACCACTAGCCTCGACATCCACCGTCGACGGCGACGACGACCGCCACACCTTTCAACTATACCCTTTCCACCTCGACGACCCTCCTTTTCGATGCCTCTGGTGCCGTCTGTCTCTCCCGTAACTGGGAATCCCGTTCCTCCTCACTTTATTCACACCACCGACGCTCAGTTCGTTGACAACGCCGGCCGCACGGTCCTTCTCCGCGGTATCAACCTTTCTGGCGCGGACAAGGCTCCTGTGGGCGCATTCTCGCAAACACTCGATGGCTTCTGGGAGGCTGGAGAAAGCGGCGAGGAGTCGTTCGTCGGGCGTCCACTGAACCTCGACGATGGGTCGGCGGACGTGCACCTAACGCGCTTGAAGGGGTGGGGATTCAATCTGCTTCGGTACGTGGTGACTTGGGAGGCGTTGGAACATGATGGACCGTGAGTCGTGCACTTCTTTTCATGCGTTTGTATACCTAATGCCTTCCAAGCGGCAAATACGACTCCGAATTCATGGATTACACAATCCGCGTCCTCCGGAAGATCAAGGAGTATGGGTTCCGAGTGTATATGGATCCACACCAAGACATCGTGAGTGTCAAATTTGTTACGTTTTGGATACTTTCGAGAGCATAGTCCGGTTTCATTTCGTTTGGAGTTACCTAAAGTGGGCACGAGCGTAAGAGTGGCGTACTGGCATCCGTCCCGTGCCACGTCCCCCATAACTGTCTTATCGTTCGGGGAAATGCACAGGATTAATCGCTGGAGCGCTATCCATGCGACCCAGAACTATTCTATGTGCAGGCGTATGGGGAAGCATCCCGCAATGGGAAAGGGTGGGAGTTAGGGTTGTGAATACGGTGGCCACGAGAAGCTGGGCTACTAGTTAGACGAGATGTGTTGTGACTTGCTTCCATCCGCCACATGAACAGGATATGAGAAAGTAGCGGAACTTTCAATATTTTAGTGTTCGTGCCTTGGAGATACTTGCTAATAGATTGTTCTTATAGTGGTCTCGGTTTTCTGGAGGGTCTGGAGCACCCTACTGGACCCTGCCCGCCTGTGGTATCAACCCCCGCAACTTTACCGCGACCGGTACCGCTATCATCCACTCCGAATACCCCTCGAGCTCTGAACCCACACCTGAGGATCTGCCCGCTATGATTTGGAGCACAAATTATGGCCGTCTCGCTTCGCAGACTCTGTTCACATTGTTCTTCGCTGGCCGCGAGTTCGCTCCCAAGTGTGTCATCGACGACCAGAACATCCAGGATTACCTTCAGTCCCACTTCATCGACGCCATCGCGCAGCTTGCAAAGCATATACGTGACAACGCGAGCGACCTGCTAGACGAATGCATCATCGGGTGGGATAGCATGAACGAGCCAGCCGAGGGGTTCTGCGGCTATCAGGACCTGAACGAGGTGCCGACGAAGCAGGGCTCCGTACTCAAGAAGGGTCCGTTCCCCTCACCTGCACAATCATTACGTCTCGGCATGGGCGCCGCACAGACCGTCGACCATTGGATATTCACTTCGATGGGCCCCAAGAAGGACAAGACGATCACCATAGACCCTCTAGGCCGGAAGATGTGGGCGGACCCAGCTACCGAGCCGGGTGGCGTACACCCCAAATGGGGTTGGAAGCGGGACCTCGGCTGGAAGCTCGGGACCTGTATCTGGGCACAGCATGGTGTCTGGGATGTAGCCAGCGGCGAAGTCCTCGTTCCCGACTACTTCCGCCAGCACCTGAACGGCGACGAATTAGAGTTCATCGAGGACTTCTGGCGGCCACACTGGGAGACCTTCTCGATGCGAATCCGCGAGCTGCATCCCGAAGCCGTCCTCTTCATCGCACCCCCTGTCTTCGTCCCCCCTCCGCAGATCGATGAGCAACACCTCAAGGGTCGCTGCTGCTACTCAACGCACTACTACGACGGCCTCACCCTCGTGTCACGACACTGGAGCTGGTACAACGCGGACGCGTTGGGCCTCATCCGCGGCAAGTACTCTTCGCCGATTGCAGCTGCCAAAATCGGCGAACGCGCCATCCGCAAGTCGATCCAGGAACAGCTCGGCTACCTGAAGGCAGACGCGACGATCCTCGGTGCGTACCCCACGATCATCGGCGAAATCGGTATCCCGTACGATCTGGACGGCAAGAAGGCGTACGGCTACACCGACGGGGGCAAGTACAAGGGCGACTATTCGAGCCAGCAGAAGGCGATGGACGCGAGCATGAACGCCGCGGATGGCCCGAACGCGCTCAACTACACCATCTGGAACTACTGCCCGGACAACTCGCACAGGTGGGGCGACAACTGGGACATGGAGGACCTGAGCGTGTGGAGCCCGGACGATCTCCGGGTGCCACCGCGGTTCAAGATGGGTCCCGACGACTCGTCGTCCGCGTTCCTGCTGAAGAAGGGTCAGGTGGCGACCGTCGTCCGCTCCGCCGCTGCGTCGAGTCTCTCGCTGAATACGCTTACTCCTGGAGATAGCCCCGCGGATGACCACACCGTCGTCGCGAAGGGCATGTCGCCCGCGTTCTCGGACTGGGACAACATCTACGACTTCCTGACGGACGGCGCCCGCGCGCCGAAGGCGTTCGTCCGCCCGTTCCCCACGGCCGTAGTCGGCGTCCCCACCAACATCCTGTTCGACATCGCGAAGTCGGAGTTCAAGCTCACCGTCCAGGTCCGCCCAGAAGACGCCCCCAGCCGCGAGAAGCTCGGGCTCCCACCGCCTTCGGGCAGCCCGGACGAAGCCGAGCTCCCGACCGAGATCTACGTCCCGCTCGTGCACTACGCCGCCGATAGGCTCCTCGCTGACTCCCAGCTCGCAGAGCAGTCCGCGGTCGAGTCTCCCGACTCCGGCTCCGGCTACGTCACGCCGAGCATCGCGGACGGCCCGCTCTCCAAGTCTACCGATGTGCTCCCCCGGATGTCGGGCGACGTCGGCGCGGACCAGCTGCGCATGCTGTCTGGGCCCTCCCCGCTGCTCGCGCTCGACGTCGACGTTTCGGAGGGGCGGTGGGCCGTCGAGGCGCAGACGCTGAAGTGGTGGTACCCGGTGCCGTCTAGTGGCACGCGCGAGTATACCATCACCATCAGGCGGGTCGGGGGCGCCATCAAGACTGCGGGGGAGACGGGCCCGGGGTTGTGCTCTTCGTTGCTCGACTGGTGTCTGGGCGGCTGTGGCTTCGTGTAACGGCCGGAGCTTTACGTCGTTTGAAGTCTCTTTTGCATCGGACATTGTATGATACTGGCGTTCCGCCTGGCTGGGCCTCTCACTGTACTATGGGACATTCTCGGATGGATGCGCACGATAGATTAGTTTGCATGTTGCGATTTTTTGCAGTCTTTCCGCCGGCCTGCCAGTGTGCCGCGGCGATCCCTCAACTGAGGCCACTTGACATAATCGTATTTTTGGACTACGTGGCTTCGACTTCTCGAGTGGCACAGGGTGCTTACCACCTCGCGCTTTCCCTCCGTTACGAAGCTCATGGACGTTAGCGATAGAGTTCGTCCCGGATCCGTAATCCATTGCTCTCCGGACGCCCTCTGTACGTTGTACAGTACGTAACCTCACGTCCATCCCTGGCGCTCGACTAACCAGTGCACTCGATGCTGTCCTGCAGCGGGGCCCACAGCACCAGCGTTCCATATGGAAGGTCTAAATGAACGATGTTACACTGTGGTACCCCACCCCCGAACGGCGCACGCCCCTCCGGCCCATCACGGATGCTGAGTAAGTTGGCATAATGAGCCTGTCGACTGACTGCATAACGGGCCCGGTTCTCCCAGCACACTGGCAGAGGCTGTTGCGCCCCCCACGGGCTGTGCTCGCTTGGGTCGCGAGCGTCGATCTGTCTGTACTTACCCGTCTGCTGTGCCTTCTTGGGCTTCGGCCACGCATTTTGCGCAAGGGTGGGCTAGGCACGGTTCTGGAGCGCTTCTTGGGGTGGGATGCAATGGTTGATTTATCAGTGTCCGACCCGCCGTGAGGTCCGTGGTCGTTGGTTCTGTGTCCTGGGTCGCGAGCTAACGGAGTGCTGCACAGCGTGGAACACTAGATTACGCATGTCATGGTATTCAGCCCACTGTGTGCCTAACGATCTGCCACTCCCGTTAAGTAGCTTTGTCACTCCAAGTTTGTTCTAGTATGCCCATAGAGGATAAGGGTATTTCGCGCTTGCCACTCTCAATGCCGGTCAAGGAGCGATATACGGACGTCAATCACCCTCCACTCTTTACAAAGGAGTTTAGGAATACAAATAGTACGCGGGTCGTTCATATGCATAACTTACATCCTCAAAGGTCGACACACCGGCAGCTGCATGATCCTCACGCCCTTTCCTTGACCCACGTTACGACATCCTCCGCCCACTCCTCCCCTTCCCCGCTCATCAGCGCCCAATGGGGGCTGATATGGTTATGCCCCTTCATAACATCATACCGCACCTTCTTCCCCAGTCGCTCCTCCAAAGCCTCCACGAACACGTCGCTCCCCGCGAATATGACCGGCGGCTCGCGCTCGCTCTTCATTACGAGGATCTCGGGGAGACCCTTAATCAGTTCCTCGGACCCATCCTTGAGCAGTGCGAGCGGCATGTTGGCGACCGCGTTCTCCGGGGAGCTGTAATACCCGTCGAGGATACCCGGGGGGAGGAGGTCCTGCCGCGCGAGGTCGAAGTAGTACGCGCTACCCTGCGGGATGAGGCCCCGCGTCGCGGCACGGACGGGCGAGTCGAGCGGGAGAAGCGTGGGGGAGAGGTAGAGCGTGGCGAGGTGGTTCGTGCCCGCCGAGTGGCTGAGGACGAAGATCCTGGAGAGGGGCGTCGACGCGGGGAGGGTGCTGGGCGCGGCGGAGGCGACGGTGCTGGTGTTGGCGAGGAACCAGGCGATCGCGTCGCGGACGTCCTCGACGGGCCCGGGGAACGTGACGGAGGGGTAGAGGCGGTAGTCGGGGATCACGATGAGGATCCTGTGGCCGTTTGTGAGATGTATTGGGGTAAGATCTCTGACGATTACAGATTGGACACGGGATAGGGCACGTACCCGCGTTTGGCGAAGAATACGCCGAGGTTCGTGTATCCGAGGTCAAAGGGTGGGTTCTCCTTGCGCTCGCCGAAGACAAAGCCGCCGCCATAGATGAAGAACAGCACGGGGACGGGAGAACTTGGGGTGATTGTCTCGGGGTCCGGGTAGTACACATCGAGCTATACGAACACCGACGCGGATCAATGTCTGAAGGGTGCGGATGCATGGTGCGGGGTAGCTTGCAGGCTTACCTGGTGCCTATCAGTGCTTCCAAATTGGAAAGTATGTATAGGGTGGCCCTCGAGCTCTGTACGCCGTTTCTCAAGGAGGTTCATGAATGCAAGCTTGGCTGACAGCGATTCAGCCGTTATCAATCATGGCAACTGGTGTCGCATTGCGTGGAATCATGACGGCTTACTGGGTCCGGCTACTGCTGCGATACCAGTGTCCTTGAGTCCAGCGATAAACTCCATGGTGTGTGATTTCTCTGGAGTAAACTGGAAGATGTAAATGAGAAAGGGTTGCGAGGTGTAGACCCGTATGCATTGGGGCTGATAAACACGATCGTCAAGTGTTTCCCACAGAAGCACCGAAGCATCGACCGTCGGAAAAAGCTGGGTTACGGAAGACCGAGCTTCCTAAAAGTATAGGCAGAACATAACTGTTCACGTGGATCACTTTATTTCTGCGCCGCTGCGAGTGGAGACGGTACTTACTGTAACTGTAGGTGCAGCTCATAGTAACTTCAGCAGCGATACATCCCAACATTGATCGATGCTCACCACAATCTGCATTTTCGATAACGAGCCCGTCGATCATGTCGTTAGCCTTGCGGTGGTGACCATTGTATGGTGGTCCGCGAATAAGAGAACCAGCCTCGGCAAGCGCACGACGGCCCGGGGTCCAAGTCATGGGTCATGAATTCTCGAAGAATAGACGCCCTTTCCTTGACCCCGAACCACCATCTTCGCTACACGACAGTTATACATCGCGACCATACTGAACACAGATCAGCCTTTCCTCCGGGTTTCACTTGACTAAAAGCATTGGGGAACGAAATGCCAACCGACACGGGGGTTGAGAATGTGATTACCTATGTTCCTCTTCTCCTTCAAGTTGGAGTCACTCGCTGACCTAGCTGACTACTACGGTCCAGCCAGGAAATGTGACGGCAGGCGAGTATGAAATGTCCATTCGATTGGAGAGGCTGCGCGTGCGGGAGGCGTTGAACGCTCGCGACGTCGCCATCAATCGCCTGGCGGATGCGTGCGCGTCGGTCCGCGAAAAGGCTGCCGCGCTCGAGGCGCTACGGGAGGAGAAGGATGCTCTACAGCGTCAGCTGGATTCTGCGGTAGTCAAACAAGGAGGCAGCGAGGTCAACAAGGAGAATGACGAGGCCGGTGTGGAGATCAAGACCGCAGGCACGACCGACATCCGCAGGCAGCTCGCATCGTGCGTGAAAACGATTGAAGATAGACTCGCATCTCTGAAGATCATGGAGGACAGCGCCAGCGGAATGGTGGCTATAGACGAGATCGAGAGTGATTACAAGGTGAGCTATGCGCGCTTGCTCTGTACTCGGGTTTGACTCCACTCCTCCTCAGACGATCAAGCAGCGCTTGGAAACATCCTTCGGGATGGCCTTCAAAGTCCCGAACGACTCTTATCAAGGCCCTTCGGGAATGCTCAGGGATTTCTCCAATGGCATCGTGACCGGACCTGCTCTCTTACCGAGTCCATTGACCGCCCCCGGGACTCCGAGGGACCTGGACGCACCTGAGTCACCATGGACTCCACTTGAGGGAGAGCGTGCAGTCCGTCTTCGTATCATGGAGCTCTTCGCTGACTGACGAATGGGTCGTATATAGGTGGCGCTGCCGACAGTGAGTACGGCCGAAAAGATCGAAGCAAGATACGCTATCCTGGCGTCCCTTCCGCTTCCGTCAGGCATTCCTGGCGACTCTCTGACCCCAATTTTGATCCCGACGCCGTACTCTCTACACGACTTTGTAGGAACCACTTCTGGGGTGAGTACTTTCCTTCTGGATGTCCTTTCTCACGTTGATTTGACATATTACCAGCTCTTGCGTTCACAGTACGTATGTTTTCTGGTTTATATGAGACAATGACGCGCATATAGCTAGGTTGGGGAACTATCGGGTCTTCCAGCAATCGACGACAACCTGGTGCCCGGAGCGTGAAGAGCACGGGTATTTCCTGACACCGATGTTCAAGTGCAGCACGAACCCGCGGGTGAACACGGCGCATAGATGGAGCATCGCCGACATTTCTGGCAAGCTTGACAAGCCGACTGGTAAGTGCGCATTGATTTTCGCGTTGACTAATGACAGAACATGCCGCCAAGAATGCTTTTACAACAAGGACGGGAAGTGGTACTATGCGGGGGTCTACAAGTCTTTCCGTCTGGACGACCTATGTCCCCAAGAGTGGGACTGTCTATCCCAAGAGGTGCGGCTTATAGCGTGTTTGGGATATCGAGCTCATAGTAACTTCGTTATGTTATGCATTGTAGACATCGCAAGCCCTGATCAAGGAGACGCTCGCAGGTCGGAAGAACACCTCCCCGCAGAACATCTACGAAGTCGGCCAGCTGTACTCCGTAGGCGCGCTCAAGATCGCATGCATCGGTTTGCAATGCATCGGGTTCAACAACACGCTCTACCGCAGCCTCCTCGAGCACGCCGCGCTGTGCACGCAGACGGGCAAGTGGCGCGTGCAGGCTGGTGGTTTTAATACTACTGGAGTCGGGCTTGGAGCCAGCACGCCGTGGAGCGGGACCGTCAACACGAATGTTCATGGCAGTCTCAGCGGCCCTGGGAGTCCGGCGACGATGGGATCTGGGCCTGGTGTGCTGGCTACTGGCGTTATGGCTCCTCAGACTGGCAGCATGGTTCCTCAGGCTGGCGGTATGACTCCAGGCATGGCACTGGGCGGACGTGGCATCGGACCTGCGACGGTGGTCGGCGCTGGACTTGGACCTGGACCTGGGGTTGGGCTTGGTCTCGGAGGTCGGCAGCTGCTTTCGACATCTGGAGTTCGGATTTCACAGCACAGTCCTGAGGACGTCGCGGGAACGCCTGGGATACAACCGCTGGGGAAGATATAACAGCCCCTTCTCTTGTCGCTCGTGGCGCGTCTTTATTGTCTGGTGGATTTGGAGAGTCTGGATCTTTGGTTCTTGTGGTCACTATGTATGCATAGAAGATCGGAAGGAAATCTCATGTCGAACTTGTCGCAGAAGAAGTTCCTTTCAATGGATGGAATATTATCCTCAGTCAGCTTTTCGGGGGATACATGGGTCTCAGAAAAGGGATCTACAATGAAATTCTCGCACTCACGCATGAGAAAACGTCGAAGCTTACCGTCTTCCGCCCCTTTTGAGAAATTGTTCCCCGCACTAGCGCTGTCCGGACCGGCTTGTCCTCAACGCCTGCGTTGTCGACTTCGGTGGTCTCGCACTCGCCACATCGCACCATTCACCCAAAGCGCCATCCTTCGCTATCTCCACCATAGGGTGACCTCATATGCGTGGTAAGAAGCAGCCAAAAGAACGTACAGGCAAAAGGAAGAAGCGTCGCCCAAGGTCAACAGCCGAGGTCGACGAGTGCAGCGTCTGATAAGTCGTCGAGCGGTCTTCGGAGGTATGGTGTGCAATGGGAAATAGCGATCCGACCCGCCCACTGACTTCCATATCCTTGCTTCGACACAGGTGATAAGCGAGTCGTGTGCGCAATGGTGCCTGCGAATGGCGACAGCGCTTGTTCCGTTTTCGCCCTATATGGGATGTGTCCCTCCAACCGTGCAGCGCAGCTATCGCTATTTCTTATAGCCCCGGCCGAGTTGGCTCCATGCTATCTCACAAAAACCTCTCCGACTGTCTTAGGTCGAGTGCGACTTATCTCTTCCTGCACCTTCCTGTCCTCATCGTCGTTCAACCGTCGCCCTTGACTATCAGCTCTACTAAGCCCCCCACGACGGCATGTCCTCACTCCTCAGGTTTCTGCCCATGTCAAGGAGACAGGAGAGCTCGGACGACGTGGTATCTGTAGTACCTGAAGAGCAGGTTGATACGAAGGGGAAGTCCGAGGATAGTGATTCGGAGGAGATACAAGGGGCAGGGCCCTCGCTGGAGGAACGTGCGTACTAACACCCCGGTCTTCGAAAGGTCTATGAAATGCTCATACTGCAATGTCAACAGCTGCTGGTGGGATGGGTCGGCATCTAGGGGTCTTCAGCTGTACGCTCCTCATGTGAGTTCGCCGATGCAGGCGCCAGTGCGAGCTCAGACCCTTCTCCACACAGCGTGGGCAAGATGATCGGGTCGGGCATCTTCTCGACCCCGTCGTCCATCCTGGGGTCCGTGGGGTCCGTCGGCGCGTCCCTCATGCTCTGGGTGCTCGGCTTCGTCCTCTCCTTCTGTGGGCTCTTCGTCTGGCTCGAGTTCGGAACCATGATACCCCGCTCTGGGGCGGAAAAGGTATACCTTGAGGCGGCGTACACGAGGCCGAAGTACCTCGTCACCGTGATCTTCGCCGCCAACGCCATTCTTCTTGGTTTCACGGCCTCAGGTTGCATTGTGAGTTCACTCCGAATTTGAATTTTCGTACTTCGAAGCAAGCGTGTTGACCTGTCGCATATCTCCACCCAGGTATTCGCACAGAGGTGGGTTATGTCGTCTGACGAAAATATTCACGCGGGTAGAGGTTTGAGGTTTCGGACAGCATCCTCATCACCGCAGGTCACGCAGCGGAACGATGGGTTACGCGTGGGATTGCGCTCGGAGGTCAGCTGCCTCCAATCTCATCTTAAAATCCCGACTCAACGGTCGAGGTTGTGGAAACAGTGATCGTGTTCGCCGCCCTGCTCCATGGCCTTACCCCAAAGCTTGGTATCTGGGTCATGAACGTGGTGGCTGAGAGTCCGCAGTTTAGGTTTGAGCCTTGGTCTGACATTGATTTTCCTGTTGCCAACAGGGCCTAAGCGTCTTCAAGATCGTCATCCTCCTCTTCGTCGTCATTACCGGCTGGGCAGTTTTGGCCGGGCACACCTCTGTCCAGGACCCACATGCGAATTTCCGCCAACCGTTCGCAGGAAGCTCGCACAGCAGTAATGACGTGCGCATCTTCATGTTCCTTGCTCTGAGGGGCTCTCATGGCAGGTTGATGCTGATAATAATCCACATTGGCTGCAGTACGCGACGGCCATGTTCAAAGTGCTTTTCTCGTATGCAGGTTGGTCGAATGTGAACAATGTCCTGAACGACGTCAAGAACCCCATACGGACACTGAAGATCGCCGGCCCGCTCGGGCTCGGCGTCTGCGCGGTGCTCTACCTCCTTGCGAACGTCTCCTACTTTGCGTAAGTGCTATTTCATGGCGACTGGATGCGGTTGAATTTTGGATAGGGCTGATACGCATCTATTGCAACGCAGGGCGGCCACCAAGGAGGAGATCAGGGAATCAGGTGTTACGGTCGCGAGCCTGTTCTTCCGTAAAATATTCGGGGAGACGGCCCAGAAGGCGTTGTCAGTCTTTGTTGCCCTGAGGTAAGCTGCCTTATTCGATTCATCAAGTACAGGTAGCTAACTTGTTCGACAGTGCCCTTGGGTAAGCTATTCCCCAACACACAGAGTGATAAATCGGAGCTAACAAGGTTTCTGTGGTACGCACAACGTTCCAGAGTATGTTTCGCAGTCTCGTGGCCAAGCACGTGCTGACCATGATTAACGTAGAACGTCGTCACCGTCGTAAGTACCCAGTTGCCTCTGGAGATAGTCTGAATGGAAATAACCATCCTCCAGACGTTCGCCGCCGCCCGTGTCAACCAAGAGCTTGCGAAGGAGGGCATTCCCTTGCCCTTCGGTAGCAAGTTCTGGGCGTCGAATTGGCCCACAGGCAAATCGCCCCTCCCTGGTTTGATTGTGCACTTGATCCCTTCCGTACGCCTACACCTATGTCCTTGCTGCTTTCACAGCGAGTCTTATCCGATGAGCAGGTGATCGTCATCATCGCTCCGCCGCCTGCGCTCGCGTATCCTTTCATACTCGACGTGGAGGGTTACCCAGGGCAGATCATCAATTTCTTCGTCGTCATCGGCCTCTTCTGGCTTCGGTACCACAAGCCCAACACCCCCCGTCCCTTCAAAGGTTCGTGCTGCTCCCTCTCTTTGTGCTGGTTGCAGCACTGAACGCTGTGACAATAGTTTGGCTGCCCATCGCCGTGTTTTTCCTGGCAGCGACGACCTTCCGTACGTCCTCTTCTTCGACCCACCTTCCTACACCACCCCTCTGACGCAGTATTCCCGGGCCCTGCAGTGCTTGTCGCCCCCTTCCTCAAGCCCGCGAACGGTGTCGGAGATACCCCTCCCCTGCCTTACTATCTGTACGCTTTGTTCTATTCTTCGTCGCATTGATTCTCACTCGCTGTCTCCCATCCCACCGTCACTTTTGTTAGGTACTGCCTCGTCGGCATCGCGGTCATGGCCGTCGGCGTCCTTTACTGGGCGTCCTGGCGCATCGTGCCGAGATGGTTCGGGTACGACCTCGTGCCGCATAAGGAGAAGCTCAGCGACGGTACCGTCGTCACTGTGGTACGTCTTTTCCGACCCCCGCAAAGTCCGCCGGCGTCGATGATCAGGCTCACGTTTGGTCGTCCCTGCAGTTTTCGACGAAAAAACTTGACTAGATGGAGACTCTCAGGGCCCTTTCGAGGCTCCTGATTCTCGGCCTGCCCATCAAGGTTGTGTCCGAAGGTTGCACCCACAGAATCCCACCTATTCAAAGTACAGCGTATCCCGGATTTTACAGCAGCAGAGAAAATCTAATAACTGAGGCCTACTCGAAATACTGCGCCCTCGTTAGGAACCAATATCCCGAAAACACGACTGGTCCATCCACTAATCTCCGGAGGGGCTTGAGCTCACGCTCGGCTGAGTTGCAGCCGAGATCGGTGAGGTCGACATGCGAAACAGTCTGCCAGGGCTTGGCCATGCAGCGGCCTTCTTACGAGAAGAACTCGAGGCGGGATAGGCGGTAGTCCCTCTGCGCCCGCGCGTCCAAGACCACAGAAAAGAGCTCGCAGCAGTCGCGAAAGTGCGTAAAGACTTCGCGGTCATCGCCCGGACGCGCGACATTGATGCCGACACGTCTGAGCTCTTTGGCTACTTTGGATCGGCGCTTGATCGTGACACCCACGGTAAGGTCCTTCAGAAGGGGAAGGAGGGGCGTCACCGACTCGGATTCGGAAGAGGGGGCGCAGGGCGGGCACAGCGCTGCAAGGAGTTCCGTGCACATGACGTTGCAGCCGTGGAGGGCTAGGTGGGTGAGGTGGGGGAACGCGGGGAACATGTGATGACCTGTAAACAGTACGTGCTCTGGAGTGTGCAGCGTCAGGTGGGCGCGCGAGACGGGGGCATTGGTGCGCGTGAAGAGACAGAGAATCCTGCCGATCTGGGGCTCGTTGCCTCCTTCGGATAGGACTCTGATGCGAAGACGTTCGGCATCGGTGTACCCATGTACGGTCGTTAGCAGGCCATTTTCGATGGCCACTTGGTCGACGAGCGCCGCCAACCCGTCTAGCACGGAGCCTGGCGCGAACAGGTCTCCTTCTTCGGGGCGCGGCCAAAAGGCAACCTTGATGTCGACGCGGGTTGAGGGAGAGAAAGATAGGAGGGACAGTATCGCGGAAACCATTTCCGGTCGTAACTCTATCCGCAGTAGCTGGAGGGCTGGGAAAGCAAGAGAGGATGTCCGGGAACGCGGATTATTGAAGAGTGCCTCGTGGACCAGCGTGTCGTCCCGAATGTCCAACACCGTCAGCACCGGGTAGTATGTAAGTGCTTTAAGCACCCCCGTGCCCGCGAGGGGTCCGAGTCGATTTTGAAAATATGCATGATGACTCGGATTCGACAGGATGGCAAGTTCCCGGAGTGTACTTGGCCAAGAGCCTTGGGTCGGATGTGACGAGTGGAAAAATATTGGGGTGGGAAGAGTGAGACGAGTGAGAGTAGGTAAATTTTCCATTGAAAATTCCACAGGGTCTATCGCTCTCATCAAAGGACTCGGATACCCGCGGATGGTAAGATTTTCAAGACAAGGCATGCCTGCATGCAACATCTTCCATAGTAGGACTAGCTGATCATGCGTGCAAGTGGATACCTCCATGGACGTGATTCGATCTGCGTATTGGACTAACTTGAGATTTCCCCTGGTGGACATAGACGGCAGGTGTAAGGAGATGTTTCTGGGAGCCGAGCGTCGGCAAGCAGCATCAAGGTAATCCTCGTCGGAGACCTCACTGTCGTCGCCCAATAGCCGGAATTGGTCTCCAGCTATCGCGACTGCCCAGAATTGTGAGGTTTCGAGTAAGATGGTGCGCCACAGGCGGCAGACATGTGTAAGACGTAGGCTTTTTCTGTCTTTCCATGCCTCTACGAACATCCTAGAGAGAATTTCGGGAGGAAGACGATGAACGGGAGCAACGATGTTGTGGATGGCATTGAAGGTGAGGGCGTGTCGGCGATATTCGTCCATTTTTGCTGAGCTCCATGTGCGCATGTCCAAGATGCTGAGCTCGCCGATCCCTGTAAGATCTCCATCAGATAACAAGGATACCGCGGTGGAAAAAGCGTTGTAAAACGGCAGTCCAGACACGCCAGTGACGTGTAGTAGTGCCGTTCCTGCCATCGTCGTGGTTACGGTGGACAAATTCTGCAGTAGAATTATTGATCTATGATTCAAGTTCAGTGACAACCATCATTAAGAGTGCGAGTTGAACTTGAATGACTTACACACGGCGACAGAGAATGGAGACTCGGAGTGCGAACTGGTCCTCGTCAACCAGGGAAAGTCAACGCTGTGGTACTACCCTAGTATTTGTACCCGCCTGAGCATGATACTATCATAGTATCATGCTCAGGCGGGTATCGGATTCGATTTGCATGCGGAATCAGCTGGAGGAAGCCTCTACCAGATATAGATGACAGGTGTAGGGAGATGTTTCTTGGAGCAGAGTGTGCGCACTGGGCCGCCAGGCAGCAGCGAGGTAATCCTGGTCGGAGACCTCCCTAATAGATTTCCGGTTCAGTGGCAGACAAAACTTGTCTCCGGCTATGGCGACGGCCCAGAACTGCGGGTTTTCAAGTAAGATGGTATGCCACAGGTGGCAGACATGAGTGAGGTGTAGGCTCTTTCGATCTTGCCATGCCTCTATGAATATCCCGGAGAGTATCTCGGGAGGAAGGCGATGGACTGGAGCAACGATGTTCTGGATGGCATGGAAGGCGAGGGTGTATCGCTGATATTCGTGTGCTTTGGCTATGCTCCATGCACGCATGTTCGATATGCTGAGCTCGCTGAACCATGTACGATCGGCAACAGATAGCAACGAAAGAGCAGTTGAAAGAGCGCTGGTGAACGGCAGTCTGGCAGACATGCCAGTAACGCTTACGGCTGTCTTGGTCATCGTCGCGGTTACAATGGACGTAACCTGCAGTAGAATTACTGATCTATAATTCTGTAACGACCGCTATTAATTTGAACCTGAAAAACTTACGCACGGCGGCAGAGAATGGAGAACGGTGCAAGCTGGTTATCATCAACCGGAGAGAGTCAGCGCCACAGTAGCAACTGCGTTTGTTTGTACACCGGGGTAGGCAAACAATGCCCCACGGCGTCTCTTCCCGCTTCCCGTTCCTCCTCATTGTCGACCTCGACCTCCAGCTTCATTGGCTCGCTCTACGCTGGGATGTCTCTGTGGGCGACCTGTATCTAGGCGACAGATGGTTGCTGTGTACTCGTGTTGTTCTCAATGCAAACATTTACCGCGAAACGTATTTTCTTGTGTGTGCGGACGCTCGAGACTCGTCGATTGGCACTTTACCTCCATGCGTATCGCTGCAGGCTCGCTAATTGCAGCAATCCGTCAGATTCTGACTGGTATATATGGGGAGGATGCTGAAAGCTAAGTTCTCATCATCTGTCAGTCTCACATCGAGCTCTCTACACCTCCAAAGACCTCTCAGTCTTCATTCGCACTACTGCATCCATCTTCCTCCGAACGCTATCCAAGATGTCCTTCTCCACTAGTTCTCCTTCCTACACCTTCTTCCCCACCACGCCCTCTGCACCCTACACGTTCCCACTCCTCGCATCCACCCAGTCGCCGCGCGACACCTACCAGATGTACGAGGATGCGCGGCAAGCGTTTTGCCCTTCAAGCGCATGCGCTGCGCAGCGAAAGCTGTCCAAGTCTGGCTTGAAGAAATTCTTTGGGTTGTAGACGCATTGCGCCCCCTCGTGGCCCAATGGCGGTGGACGTACCTCCATAATTGCCGCCGCGACCAACACTCGTGCGCTGCTGGCACGATTCCATCCCACGAGCATCACCAATCACGCCTACCACCGCCGACGCCATCGCGTTTCTCGCGAACGGGTCCATATGCTCGCGCCGCCAATCGCCGTCACAGCACCCGCATTACCGGGTCGTACTGGCAACATGCCAGCCCTCACGCGGTCACTTCGCGCGATGTTCACCGACACCCCGCCATGCGCCTCGCATTGCGCGAGCCGGAACACTCTCCTAGAGATCCTGATGGATATAGAGAGTCCTACTTGTTTGCATAATGAACGATATAAGCTATCCGAGTCTACTTTGCCTGTGTTACGAACTAGACATATACAACGTGCTCTGCTTTCACCTGCCTTGCCTAGTCCTGTCGTAGCGTGACCTCCAACCCCAATCTCGCGACGAATCGCGATAAGCCAAAACAACAACAATTGTTACTCGGTCATACTTTCGGTTGCTCTGTTGTAGAAATCTCGTGAAGGTACGCGCACTTCAGTCCTACGCATTATAAACCTCTTTATTGTCACCATCTCCTCAATTCCTGCGAGCAGGGGACCTCCGGCCTACGGCAAACAGCATTCAACATCAATCTCCGCCTTGAAATAGAATTATCACTAGATGAACCTACGTGTGGGTGAAGAAACAATATCCCGAGAAGACGACCGGCCCATCGACGAACGCCTGGAGCGTCTTCAGGCCGTCTTCGACAAGGTCGGGGTGGCGCGCAGCCAGGTCGATGTGCGAGACGAGAGACGCGTCCGCGTCGGCCGTGCACCCCTCCTCGTACACGAAGAACTCGAGGTGGGACAGCCGATGACCTTGCCGGACGCGATGCTCCAGGCCATCGACGAGGGCCGTGCACCTCTCGCAGAAGTCCCCGGCGGCAACTCGTCCGTCCGTCGCGGCGTTGAGGCGCCTGAGCGGCGCGACGCGGACGTCCCCGAGCGGTATCTCGTGCCCGAGCGTGACGTCCTCGAGGGACGCGAACGAAGGCATGGTAGGACACGGCGGGCCATAGCGGAGATAGTAATACATGTCCGAACCCAGCGAGAGCAGGAAGAACGTAGCTCTGAGGCTGCGGACGCTCAGGTGGGTGAGGTGCGGGAAGGCCACGAGGACCCCGGTGCGGAACGGACAGGCGAAGGGAAACGGGTGCTGGCCGGCACGCGGAGGGGTGGTCAGGAGGAGATGTGAGACGGGCGCGTTGGTGCGAGTGAAGAGGCCGGTGAGGCTCCTCTCTGACTCGCGGGCCCGGTCGTATTTGCCGCCTATGTATCGGACGCGGAGACGCTCGGCGCCGTCGGTGTACCCCTGCAAGGTGGGCGAAGGGCCGTTCTCAATGGTGACCTGGTCTATCTGTGCGACGATGGCGTCCAGTGTGGCGTTGTCCGTGTCGAACGGGTCGGGCTGCGGCCGCGGCTTGGAGGCGACAATCCAGTCACGCGAGCGGTCGTTGTCCCACTGGGGCGGATCGGAGATGATCTCGAGGTCGATATATGCGGAGGGGGGGAAGTTCATGCACGACAGGATGGCGGCAACTGTCCCCGGATGGGCTTTTATGCGGAGTCGCTCGAGCGTCGTAAATTCGAAAACCGAAGTATCTCCATCCTCTGGATCTCCATCCTCGACGACTGCCTTGTCGTCGATCTCCAAGGTCCTCAGGTTCGGACAGTATACCAGACGCTCCAGTACGAGACTAAGCGAAACCCGAGATGAACGGCGACCGTAATTATCCGTACGGTCTGACCGTAATGCTATTTCCTGGATTGTGTCCAAGCACCAGGACTCGGAGAAGGGAAAGAGGATGACCGGAAGGGTGAGCCGAGTGAGTCGGGGTAGCTTGCTGGGAGACTGGCCATGAGGAGCCGTGACATTCTTGGCACAATTCCACAAGCAGATGGAGAGGTCTTCTAGCCGAGGCATGCCTGCACGGAGTGTCTGCCACAGCCATTCCAGGTCGTCGCCGCCTTGGGCAGAGAGTTGGAGAGATGTGATCCGGTCCGCAAGGTCAATCAACTGGAGGTGCCCTCTGGAGGAAAGGGACGAGAGGCGTAAAGAAAGAGCCCTAGAAGCGGAACGTACGCAGGCTGTAGCAAGGTAGTCCGCATCGGAGGGTTCTTTGTCGTCGCTCGCCAGGCGGAACTCGTCTCCGGCAACGGCGATGGCCCAGAATTGCGGCGTGTCGAGGAGCAATGAGCGCCATAGGCGACAGACATGGGTGAGGCATAGGCTCTTCCTGTCTTGCCATGCTACTATAAAGACCATGGAGAGTACCTCGGCGGGGAGACGATGGACGGGAGCAAGAGTATTAATATTCTGCATGGAATGAAGAGCCAGGGTGTTTCTGTGATACTCCAGCTTTAGATATGGTCCGGCTGTAACGCTAAGCCAGACTAAGCTTGCGCGATATGTGGCAAGTGAAGGAGACAGTGCCCCTGAGAGGCCCGGGCTGCGAGACGATGGTCGAAGTACCGGATCAAGGAGAACATGATGTTAGACGCCGGCGCAAGTGACCTTTGAAGCGTGCACCTACGAGAACGTCGCGATTCTCAATCCAACTTCTAAATATTTCAATCGCTTGGGCAAGTCTACTGCGCAACTTTCTGCGTCCAAGTCCGCAGGCCGGTACGCCGTCCTTGGCAACTGCCTACTTTACGAGCTGTGGACAACCGAAACCCAAGAATTGGCAAAGCGTTCGTAAGCTTCAATCTATGCCACCGAACAGCCGTCGTCTTCTCCTAAAGCCCAAAGAGAGAGAAACATGCTGCAGAGCAGTACATTATTATAAGAACGTAAAGTAACACATCATGTGAGTCTAGAGCGTGATGATCTGGATTCTAGAGGGAAATGGGAACGCAGCCAACCGAGACGAGGCCACCCTACAAGATCGTGTTGATTATTACCCGCTTCATTGGCTTTAGTAGCAATATACGACACTCACAACGTTATTGTTCTGGCAGCACACCGGCGATGCCGAACATGCGCTGCTACCTCCGACACCGACCGCCGAGAGGGGCGAGCACTGCAGACCGATTTTGCCAGTCACGTCCTGCACGTTGACACCGAGCATCGCCAACGCGCCCAGCAGCGTGGATCCGGAAGCGGAGTCGGACTACATAGATCTCCTTGTCAGCATCTGTAAATGGCTCGCGATCGGAGCAGAAATGAGCATACATCCTCGACGTGGTTGCAGCACTGCATGGAGCCCGTGTTGCAGCTATCAGCGGCGGCCGCAAGGACAGCGAAGGCAAGGGTGGAGACGGCGACGAGGCGGGAGAACATGTTGTCAGGTTCGTTGGAGATGCTTTGGATGAGAGATAGTTGGCGTTCTGAAGCCTGAGGCAAGTGAGGATGAAAGTGCGGTCGACTGGTGCTGGCCTTTCTTCTCATACCCCCACGCCTTATATGTGTCCAGAGGAGAGCCCGTGCGCTGTACTTCACCTGAGACGCGATAGGCGAGTCCTTCACCCCTGCTACAACTTGCACAGGTTTCAAGTGCTCCGCGATGCAGCGGTCGGCGCGAGCGAATAGGGCGCGGGACGCTCGTCGGCTGCTGTGAGTATCATACACCGTGCCGGACTCTTGCCTGGTCGCACGTCGATGCATCAATGCTGAGCCTCGTTTGGTGAGTCCGGGAAGTGTCGAAATGTTTAGCGTACTGTTTCATTGTTTCTGCGTCCAATCACATCACAAGCGAATATGAGGACGACCAAGCTCCAGAGACCCGAACCTTCCAAGAACTTCAAATTGGCGTATCGGAGGTCGAGGTATAAATACCTCAACTTGAGACTCCAGTGTTAGGGACTGCTTGAATAGTAAGCGCCTTGATGGCAGAAAATGAAGAACAAATGAGCATGATTCAGCAAGACAGCGTGTCGGTGCAACCTACCAAACATGAGTGCTCCTATGACTCCTGGACATTGTATGCGCCCGAATCAATGCGGAAGGGGTACCCTACCTTCGCCTTAGTACATCACCCCGATGGCCTTAGAATGTGCGTTAATAAGAGCCATTAAATGTCACCTGCCATCGCAGACAGGCTGGCGATACTTGAGGGCTTGTCTTTGGCGGGCTGGAACTGATCGAAGGAAAGAGTTGATACAAGAGTTCTATATGACAGTGTCGTAAATGTCGTCACGCGAGGTCATCGTGCACGTCAAAGTGCGTCTCTAACAGGTGTCCCTCGAGGTCGTGTACCCGATGTCCACCCATTGATGGGTATCCCGGCCGTCTGCTCGGGAAACCGTGCAAATGCGCCGCCCGATGTCGCCCGCAACCAGGAACCCGCGATCCGCATGCCCCCGCCGCTCACCTCCCTGGGCGCATCATCTTCCCTTTCGTCTTCCTCCCCACTTGTTTCCTTTGTACTCGGTTTTGACTGACATCGTGAATCCTCGTGTCGAGCGCACTAGAATCAGTAGTTAGTTTTATACTAGATACGATACGAGCCCTCGCGATGACCCGGTAGTTAGTTTGAGACCGCGACACAGCCGCCCGGAAGGTCCGCGTTCCTAGTTTTGTAAAATGTACCAACCTCCTGTATCTTCCGTACCACCACCACACCACTCCCTCTCCAATAATCCAGTTCTCCCTCTCTGTTAGACTCAAGGTCTTGCATCTGCTCGTCTCTCGACTTCCGTCTCCCGTCTCTCGATCTCGACCTCCGACCGCCGCTTTCCCCTCGACCTTCGACCTTCGACCTTCGTTTGGCACCCGGGCGCGTCTTCCCCTCGCTCACCGATTCCGTATCGTTTGGAACCGCACGACACCCGCGCATCCTCAAGAACCCATAGATTCGATTCCCACTTTCTAGTATACATTCTCTATTCATTTTCGTAGCGGTCTTCCCGCTGTGTTTTGTTGGTTCCTGGCGGTTTGCCGGTCCTGTTCTCCCTGCCCTCACTCTCATTCCCTCTCTCCCTTTCTCCTCCCTTAGGCCACGCTCGACGGACTCTCGCACCTTCGGACCACACTCTTACAGGGTGTTTAGGTCTATCACCATGCACGCATCCGGTCTCCGTACCAGATCGTGAATAAAATCATTCTGAGGAATATGAATATGCTTGAGACAGTGAGCAGAGTACCAGGAGAAATCGAGACACACCCGTAACCCAGCCATGCAACTAGTGCTAACAATGTGTTCGTTGCAGCGACTCCGATAGAGTTTATCAGAGGGAACGTCCATGCCGTTACGAACGCCAGGATGAGGGCGCGGCACGCGCTATTGAGGTACGAGTTGACGTCAGCAAGGGCAACCCGACGAAATCATATGCCGCACACTCAGTACTCACAAGCTCGCCGCCATCGCTTCGGCGCTCCGATCATGTAAAATGTCGACATAGTACGAAGAGGAGGGTGTGAGGACAATGTCTACCTATAGTCATCAGATAAAGGATCAGCACTCTGCAGCCGATAACGAGTCACAAATTGCATGACGTACCCCGACGCCATTCAGGAACAGGCAAAATAACACAAGAACAATTCCGGGAAGGCCGTGGACATATTTCATTGCCAGGCCCGCGACGAGAGTTGACACAGGGACACAGAAAGCGGCCCCCCATGTTGCGGCGCGGAGACGGTCTTCAGGCACCCAGATACCACCACGACGCTCGCGCCAAACGACGACAGCCCTGTCGGCTAAACGTCCAGAGAGCGGGGCGCCGACTGGATTCGTAAACGGTGAGGACGGTGCGTTGGTCTCAGAGCGGAGGTGGAGACTCACCCATGTTTCCTATTCCGAGGGGAACGAAGATTGCTCCAATGATGGCCGCGTTTGAAATGCCGTACGCCTCTTCCTGATGATGCGTAAGGTCTTCCTTCGGACGAGCAGTGAAGCTACATGGACTTACGATCGTATACGAGAGAGGCACCACCAAACCTAGTAGTCAACGATGTTAGCTGAGTGCATCGTCACACAGGACATTCACCTACCCCATTCAGACATTAAAGCCGTCGTACCTGCGAGTGTCTGTGACCCGATCAGTAAAGATTATGGCGTCGATAATGAATACAGCCGTGGCTCACCATGACGATGATGGTCGGACTGCGCATGAGCGCAAGACTAGCAAAGGGATTGAGAATCTTAAACGTGTTGCCTTCGGCCTTGATCTTGTTGAGTTTGTCTGGGTCTAGCGTTTCAGGGAGCCAGAATACAATCGGGATGAATGCGGTGATGCCCATGATAAACAAGGCCCATTGAGCATAGCGCCAGGAGCCATACTGTGTGGCAAGGCCTCCGCACAGGGGGGCAATCGCTGGGCCGAGGAGCGAAGCCTGAGTCGAAGAAGGCCCGCCGGAAATGAACATTAATGAATCATTGTGAAACGTAGCTCGCGAAGCGCACGCAGCATGACTCACACCGAAGAAGAGACCCATGGCGAACCCTCGTTCCTCAAGTCGATATATATCGCCGATGACTCCGGCGCCCACGGACATCGCACTTGAGGCACCGAAAGCTTGGACGACACGCCAGAACATGACCGTGGGCACGGTATGGGAGTTCGCAACTCCGATTGAACCTATGCAAAGGCACGGGAGTGACCTCAGGTACACGAAGCGACGGCCATCTACAACGGCGGTGATTAAACGGTGCGAAGGAGGTGCTGAGTACCTGCTCACTCACATGTACCGGAATAGGTGGCCCATGTAAGACTGCCAATGGCAGCGACAGCAAGGGATAAGCTCACTGCAAGGCTTTGGATTTTAGACGTCAGAACAGAGAAGGCGGAGACACTAGATACATCGCAGATCCTTCGCACCTGATAACCGCACCTGTACTATCAAGCTCTCTAGCGATCTCGGGAATGCAGGGTATGAACGACCCACGGCTCAGTGAGGCTGTGAGCTCGCCTTGACATGGATATGCTGAAATACTCACAAGGTATCACAGCACCATAACTGATCAGGCCGACGATGGCGCGTTTTTGGGAGGGAGAAAAGCGTTGATAGAGTAGATCATGCTTCAAGATCGCCGGATCTGGTGACGGGGCCAGTAGCGGGCTCTCTTCTGTTGTCGCGGCCATGTTCTGTCGTCCTCCTCCAATGGTGCTCGGACATACCTTTCGATAGTGGAGGTCGGGAAGAGATGCTCAGCGATGGCACTGTCGTCACAGTGGTATGTCTCGTCCGACTCCCTCAGGTCGGTCTCGGGATCTGGCTGACATATGGTTTTTCCCGTAGTTCTCGACGAAAAAGCTGGAGTAGATGTAGACCCTAACCCCATCAAGGACCTTCGTTCCGCTCATCAAGGATGTGTCGGAAGGCGCTCACAGAATTCCATCTGTGCGAGATACTGTATATCCGGATTCTACGAAAGAGAAAATCTAATCAATACGATCGGCTCACAATGCTACGCTTCGGTGAAGAAACGATATCCCGAAAATACGACCGGTCCATCCACCAATCTCCGGAGGGGCCTGAGCTCACGCTCGACCAAGTCGTGGCTGAGAGCCGCGAGGTCGCCATGCGAAACGACCTGGGGCGCCATGCGGCCCTCCTCGTATGAGAAGAACTCGAGGCGGGATAGGCGGTAGCCCCGCCGCCCGCGCGCGTCCAATATCCCGGGAAAGAGCCTGCAGCATTCGCGAAAGTGCACGATGACGACGTCGCTGTCGGTCCGGGGCTCACTGGTGCGCGCGATGCCGCCACCCCTAAGTGAGTTGCTGATATGCGAGCCGCGCTTCGTCGCGAGGCCCACAGTGAGGTCCTGCAGGCGGGGGAGGAACGGCGACGCCGACTCAGACGAGGCGGGTGGGCCGCGCGACGGGTGCAGCGCTGCGAGGACCTCCGCGCACACGCGGGTGCGGCCGTGGAGGGTGAGGTGTGTGAGGTGCGCGAATCCTGGGAAGACGGCCTCGCCTGTGTGCATCGGGAGCCCGTGCGCGGGGTTCAGCGTGAGGAGGAGGCGCGAGGCGGGTGCGCCGGTGCGCGCGAAGAGGCCGATGTCTCGCTCAAACCAGTCGTAGAAGGGGACGCTGACGCGAAGGCGCTCGATGCCGTCGGTGTTCCCGCGTACGGTTAATATCAGGCCGCTGTGAATGGTGACATGGTCGATGAGCGCCGCCACTGCGTCTAGCGCGGAGCCTGGGACGAAAAGTTCACCTTCCGGGTCCTGTCCGGGGCAGATGCTGATGTCGAGACGAGTCGAGGGAGGAAAGGTCAGGAGGGACAGGATCGCGAAGACTGTAGGTCGGGATGACCTTACCCGCAGGAGCTCGAGCTTCGGGAGAGCGCGAGAGGGGGGCCGAGAATACGGGTCATGGAAGAGCGCGCTGTCCCGGACGTCCAACACCCTCAGCCTTGGGTAGTCTTCCAGAGACATGAACACCATTTCCAGGGAAAGTATGAAGGCTCTATATCCATCGTCCGATCGAAGTGCAATTCCTTGCAGGGTTTTAGGCCAGGAGCGGCGGAAGAACCGAGCAGGAACGGTGAGGCGGGTGAGGAGAGGCAACTCTTTGGTAGATAGTTTCCTAGGGTCCGCCCACCCTTTGATCGAAGTAGATGCGTGGACGACAAGATCTTCGAGACGGGGCATGCCCGAGTGCAACATCTTCCACAGTAATTCCAGCTGATCGCGGGTGTGCGCAGAGATTTTCATCGACGTGATTCGATCTGCGTATTGGATGAGATTGAGGCTGGGCGATATGGACGTCAGGTGAAGGGAGATATTTCTGGGAGCGGAGCGTGCGCAGGCGGCAGCGAGGTAATCTTCGTCAGAGATTTTTCTGCCCCTGCTTGGCAGGCGAAACTCATCTCCAGCTATCGCGACCGCCCAGAATTGAGAGGTGTCGAGTAATATGGTGCGCCACAGGCGGCAGACATGAGTGAGACGCAGGCTCTTCCGGTCTTGCCATGCTTCCACAAAGATCCTGGAGAGGATTTCTGGAGGAAGGCGGTGAACCGGAGCAAGGATGTTCAGGATGGCACGGAAGGCGAGGGTGCATCGCTGATATTCGTCTGCTTTGGCTGCGCTCCATGCACGCATGTCCGAGATGCTGAGCTCGCCAATGTTAATCCCTGTAAGATCGGAAGCAGGCAGCAATGAAAGAGCAGTCGAGAGAGCGTTGGTGAACGTCAGTCCACTGTCCATGATGGCCGTGCCGACTTGAACAGGCCGGGCCACTGTCGTCGCGGTCACGGCAGACAGATCCTGCAGTAAAATTACTTAAATATCAATGAGTGGCTGCTATCGTTAATAGTTTGGGTTGAGCAGGACTTAAAGGACTTACAAGGCAATGGAAATCGCAGGCTTAAGTTATAAGCTTCAAGTGGACTGTCGCCAGCGAGGGGCCGCATTCAGCATGTATGTGCTTTTGTTTGTACACCAAGGTAGCCAAACAATTCCCCACAGCTTCTCTCCCCCGCTTGCCCTTCCTCCTCATTGTGGTCCTCGTCTGTCAGCTCCATTGGCTCGCTCTACGTTGGGATGTCTCTGTGGGCGACCTGTATCTAGGCGACAGACGGCTGCTATATGCTCGTGTTGATATTCACGCAAACAGTTGCCACGAAAGGGAACTTCTTGTGTGCGCGGACGACCGAGACTCGTCGATTGGCACTTCACCTCCATGCGTATCGCTGCAGGCTCGCTAATGGCAGCAATCCGCCAGATTCTGACTGGTATATATGGGGAGGATGCTGAAAGCTAAGTCTTCATCATCAATCAGTCTCACATCGAGCTCTCTACACCCCCAGAGACCTCTTAGCCTTCGCCGCTCGTAACATTACTACCCCCGCTCTCCTCCGAACGCTATCACAGATGTCCTTCTCTACGAGCTCTGCGTCCTACACTTTCTTCCCCACCGCGACCTCCGCACTCAACGTGTTCTCGCTCCTCGGATCCATTCAGTCGCCGCGCGACACCTACCAGATGTACGAGGATGCGCGCCAAGCGTTCTGCCCCTCGAGCGAACGTTCTACGCAGCGGAAGACATCGAAGTCCAGCCTAAAGAAACTCTTTGGGCTGTAGACGTATCTTGCTCGCTCGCTCGTATGAGCAAGCGATGCCACCACCACCACCCCATGCCAGCGCGGTTCCCTCCCGCTTGCAGATCCCCAATTGCGGCTACCGTCGTCGACGCCATCGCGGTTTTCGCAATTGATCCCGCACCCCCGCACGCAGCAACCTGTCCTGCCTAACCCGCATCTCCTGGTGACGCCTGGAGGCACCCTTCACGCCTCGTGGTCGCTCGCTCCGCTACGAAAACCCAACCGCAAACACGCAGTAATCCTCGCGCTGTGCGAGTTGTCAAGCTCTCCGAGAGATCCTGATGGATATGGAGAGTACACGTTTACAGTAACGGACGATGGACTGGAACCTGAAAGCTTGTTTATGTGATCGCGTACAATTCTCTGGTGTTGCCCTTGTAGTACTAGACCGCTCGCACAAATGCCTGCATTGCGAATTATCTTTTCTTCTGGCAGCGCGATGTTCGATGTCCGTGAAAAGTAATTTCGAGGGGTAGCCAGCTGTCTGAAACGTCGACATAACATATAGGGTCCAACACTATCGTTATGCCTTCAACCAGCCCCCGAGGGGTAATTCGAGAGGAGAGAAGTAGTGTGGTCTCGACCAAGACCGTTCGTGCGAGGGATTGGGCCGAACCCACGAAGTCGAGGAGTCAGAGTCTGGGAGATTAACCCGGCGCCCCCGACGGCCGAGTCTTTCGGAACTTGGGGCTTCACGAGCACTTGTCTACGATTCCTTCTTCATGACGCTACATTCGCGGGGTGTTTCCAGTCTTATGCACGCGCACTCTGCTGAAGGACCAGTACTGCTATGATTCGCTTTATTCCAGTCGAAGTCAGTCGATGCTTGAACCAGTGATGGTACCAAGTTCCGGCTAGCTGCCGTGACCAAGCTCGGTCGGACCAACACTATATGGCATACTACTTAGCTGCGTTGGAATCACCAAGGTAAGACACACTTTCCCAAATGATAGATCCCGTGTAACAACTCGTGAAAAGGCCCGCTGCTTCTCTGCGATTTGTACAACTGAGGACAGGTGCGGTTCAAGACTTCCGGGAGAGCTTCTGTTCGTCGTAGTACCAATCGAACTTCGTAGAAGTGCGAGTCAGGTGGAACCGGCTTAGATTCCCGTATTGTATCTCATCGGGACCGTGAAGGTTCCATAACTAAGGTTGCGTACCGCGGCTTTGTCGGGCTGTCCTTCCACGTCTCTATCCGAGTCGACGCGAACGACTTGAACGAGCTGGCGTACCTTGAGGAACTACTCCCGTTTGTCGAAGTGGCTTGGTACATAACAATATTATCTATCAAATGTTTGCCATCTGTTGTCGTTAATTTGGCTTTTCTTCGCAGACTCGTTTTCGACAACGCCTGCAAGCTCGACCTTGTAGATGACTTTTCTCACTTATGCTTGCATGCTCACTCGCTCGCTATCCATGTGTAAACTTCTCATAGATTTGTGTCATTTTCGATCCTGGTCAGTGGGACAAGCATGGACATTGTGCTGACCAGACTTGAGCACCTGGAAGAACTTGAGTAGCCAGGTACAGGGTCGTCCATGGGGCTACTTCATCTACATTATTGAAGGTAGCGTCTGATTTTTGTTCCTTAAGCTCTTGACGTCGCCCAACCTGACCCTAGATGATGGACACCCGTTCGCGGCCACGGTAATAGCACCTAATCCACCACAATATCCAACTTCTCGAAATAATCGTCAGAAATACCGAAATCAAAGGGTAAATCGTCGAAGTTAAGTCCCATCGTGTGATTAAACAGCACGGACAGATAGTCATCATAGTAGCGTGCGTAATCACCCGCAATGGTCGACGCGTTTGCGACGAGGTCCTTCCAGGCAGGCACGGACGCCAACCGGTAATCAGCCGTGATGGCCACCGCGATAGCTGCGTACTCGAACCACGCGGGGTACGCTCCGGCGACACCCCAGTCCAGAAGCCACAGGGCCCCACTCGCATCAATCAGGATATTTCGAGGGTGGATGTCCATGTGACAGAGAACGAGAGGGTGGATGGCATCGAACTTTGGACAGGGCATCAGCCACCCGCCCTGCCTGTGGAAGTAGATTCTGCAGCGGAGGCGCTGGCGGTCGAACCAGTCGGCCATCTCCTGGTAAGAACGGAACGGTCCAGCGTTGACTTCGCTGAAGAAGGATCCGCTGCACTTGACGGGTTTGCCGTCGGGATGAAGGGGGCCAGGGATCGATGGGTTCGGAAGGCGAACGCTCTGGAGCTGCCGCACGTAGCATCCCAGGACATCGAAGATGCTGCGCTTGCGTTCCTCGGTGAGCGTATCCCAGAGCTCGAAGAGGGTGCTTCCCTGGACGTAGTCCATGACTATCCAGTAGCGGCCTTCAGCTCGAGGATGGCGGTCTGGCAAAACGCGACGGACAGAGGGAACGGGGATAGATGTGTTGTCACGCACGAGCTGCATCGTGTAGGCTTCGGCGGGTCCTTTAGACAGCTTCGCAACGGCGTCTGGGGCAATACGCCACACCAGAAAATGGAGGGGACCGTCCAAGGACTCAACGTAGCCGAGGAGCTGGTCGCGCTTACAAGAAACGCTGTCGATCAGGCGATACAGCTCCTCATCGGATAGACTGTCAATAGAACTGCAAACTATTAGCATATAGTAATGAACATGATTTTCTATTTACCTTGTGCCCTCAAGAACATTTTCAACAACCATGACGGAGGCGTATACAAGAGGCCAAGGTACTGGTGTCGACTGAGTACGCCAGCGTGCGGTGGTCAACGCAACAGCGTCCATTCCCCCCGGAGGGAGTTGTTTGTTCCTGTTGATGAAGTGGCTGTGCGCCGGTTCGACATCACGACAGACTGCAGTCGACTTTAAACGCGCGCGAGCTGCAAACGTCTGTTGCTTTGTCTTTGGGAGTGCCTCTTCGCCCAGATAATCGACAACCGCCCACCACCGGAAGCTTGGTACCATACTAGTGCGTGCAAGCAGCTTCTGGGCGGGCAACGACTGCAGTTGGATATCGGGGCCGCAAATGACGACCATTGCTATAAACGCCCGCCCTGGCTGCTGCGTTTTCTCTCTCTCTGTCTCCTGGTACCGCACAACACCATGTCCGTAGTCCCGACTGAAGTGGCTGCCCCTCAACAGTCCAGTGACTTGGATGCATTCTGCACCGTCCTGACATCCAGCAAATGCCCCGGTATTCTTACCGGAGCCGGCCTCAGCGCGGCGTCCGGAATCACCACCTACCGTGGAACGAACGGGCAGTGGCTCACAACAGTGCGACTTTCTAACGTTATGTGCGTTGTACCTGTTACTAATTTATCTGATCGCAGAATCCCATGGAAGTCGCCTCTCTCCAAGCTTTCCAAGACAATCCCGGCCGTGTCTGGGCCTATTATCACCTCAAACGCGATCAGTATGTCGAATGTACCATCCAGTAAGTAGTGGGCTCTGCCTCAACGTGCTGACCCGTTCTCACCGGATGCATCGAGGCGAAGCCGAACGCTGCACATTACGCACTGGCATCGCTGTCTCTCCTCTCCGTCCGCGCGCAAGTCTTCCCCAATCTCATGCGGAAAGACAAGCCGCCACTGTACGTCACGCAAAACTTCGACGGGCTCTGTCGGCGAGCACTAGACGAGACGCTGAACAAGGCCTCTTCCCCCGAGGATCAATTGGACACTGACGAACGGAACGACGTGCATGCACGCCTCGTCGAGATGCACGGGTCATGCTATCGCTTTACGTGCACACAGTGCAAGTGCGTCAAGACGACCGCGGAGACGCCGCTGGCAGCAATCTTCAACGGCCAGGCTGTGATCGAGAAGGCAAAGAACGGCGAGGAGCGGATCGCTGTTGAGCAGCTCCCACGATGCGGGGGACCGGAATGGTCGGGGTCGAACAGGTATGGTATTCACTCGCATCTGTTCCGCGGAGTTGAGCTGATGGACGAGCAGATATGGGCGCTGCGGCGGGCTGCTTCGCCCCGGTATTGTGTGGTTCGGGGAGATACCCGAAGGCCAGGGTGAGATCACGCGCATCCTCACGAAGGTGGACGTGCTCCTCGTTGTCGGGACAAGCTCTCTTGTACGTCGCTCGCTCGTTCCGTCACGGTCCTTTCTTCTGACTCCCTCCCTTCACAGGTCCACCCCGCAGCGTCATATGCCACGACCGTCAAGAAGAACGGCGGCACGGTCGCCGTTTTCAACCTGGCGCCTTCGCAGGGCGACGACAAGGCAGATTTCGTATTCTACGGGCCCTGTGAGGAGACGGTTCCCGCATTATTGGAGCGTGCCAGACAAATGGTCGCTGGCGCGGAATGATTGTGTCGTAAATGTGCATCCAAATTACTGGCTATATGCGTCTTTGCGTGCTCACTAGTGCACGTCGGGTTAAGCAGCGCAGCTCTGAAGAGAAACTTTGTCGATTGCTGTCCTTGTTATCCCCGTGCACGTCTCCCCGTAATCGTATGCATACTGTATTCTTCTCGTCAAGATGGTACTGATCGTCCATCACCCTTCCTTATTCAGAGCTCATCCTCAACGGTGTCGTACGTCGAGGGCACTGGACATGAATGGATTGTAGCGGCGGGCTTGTGTCACTTCGCGTGCGCGAACAGCACCACATAGTCGCTGTTCGTACTACGCACGTAGGTCCTGCGTGGGAACTCCCGGCCCGGAGACCGTCCTGCAGTCTTCGCGAAGGAGTTTGGTGATGGGCGACGCCATCGCACCGTCTCTGAGCTCCATGCTGACCAGACTCTCGTGACGAAACGGGTGATGCGGGCGGAATACAGCCTCTTCATTATCCCATTTGGGAGTGTTTCTTGGAGTGTCGGGCTGGCAACAGGAACGGGAGCGATGACTCGGATGAGCAAGGAAAAGTGGATTGAGGAGAAGAGGCAGTTGTCGGTGGCCCACCTATCCGGCGCCCTTACCCCTTTCGTAGTAAGGCCTATGTGGATAGCATGAACTTCAAGTGAAGGCATTCCCGCAGTGAGATATTTCTAGGAGCGGAAGGTGAACGGGCGGCCTCCGGACAATCCTTGTCGGAAACATCCTTGTCGATGGAGAGGCGGAACTCCACTTTAGGTGCAGCGACGGCCCAGAACTGAATTTTGAATGGTAGAGGAATCCAAGTTGGACAACGTGAGGGAGACGTAGGATCTTCAACAAAGATCCGATTGGACAGGAGTGAGCAGAAGACGGTGAACCGGTGCAACTTGATATTCCGCAGGGCATGAAGGGAGAGGATATACTCGGGCTACGCTCCATGCGCGCATGTCCGGGATACTGGGCTCGCTAAGACATGCACGATCTGCGGCAGGCAGCAACGATAGGTTTGCGGAGAAATCATTGGCAAAAGGCATTCTATGTGGAATGATCCCCGCCATCGTTGCGATGAGTTTGTTCTAAGATGAGTATGATGAATACCTTAAATTTTAATGGCTGCGATTACGAATCGAAGGACATACCAATATGATGGAGATTACAAACTCGTCATCTTCGTCTGCTTCTGGGAGATCAGGAGGTGAGCCAAAGGCTCCTTGACCACATATATGCGGCATGCTCCGGCATAAACGTAAATCTTTGGGTAACTATCAACAATATGCATGATACAGTAACGTTCTGTGTCGGCGCACTTAGGGGCATGATCAAGGCGCAGAGGCTTGAAGCGCACCTCAGACGTAGGCACTGGTACTTCACAACTCGTCGCCTCTCCTCTTAACCCTCGTCCTCGGCGGATCTTGTAGGTCCACTCTGAGTACGCCCGGGAGCGCATTCAGTGCCCCAAACACCTCTGCTTGAGCTTGGGACCAGCTTTCGCGTGGGGCGCTGAGCACTTGGACATCTTGTAGTTCTCCAACGTGACCGAGGCGGGTCAAGAGAGGGTGAACAAGCAGCCCGTCAGGGCTGCTGAATAGCGCGGACGTTGGCGAGAGAGTGACTGTGATCAAGACGTTGTCCGTCATTTTTCGAGTGGCAAAAGGTGTTTACTGTACTGTAGCTGGAGAAGAACAAGATGATGGCCGTACGAAAGCAAGAGGGGGTGGAGCGGAGGCCCAGAACGAGGCGCACAGCTTCTGAGCTTGTCTACCGTCCACATGCATCTCGACTCTCCATTCGCCCTCAGAAGTCTCGCCTCCCACTGGAGCTCAGTCGTGAACGAGCTCGCCTTATCCAGAGTGGCCCTCAAGCTAGGTTTAAGCGCAAGTACAGCCTTACGCCGCCAAGAACGATGCACGCAGGACAAAGACAAATGGGCTGACCTTTTCGCCTACCACCTCTTCTCCCGATACCATCATCTACCACCCGGTTCCTAGCTTTCCTTAGAGGCCCCTCGCCACAATGACCACCGCGGAAAGCTCAAAAACGATCCCGCTCGACTCGCAGGTCGGCGGCCACCCAGGCGTGCTCACAAGCGAGGACGGATCGCTGCTCATCAAGCCCGCGCATCCCGCAGAGGTCGCCTTCTACCAGTCCGTGATCGCGGACCCCGGCTTCGCCCCTCTGCGCCCGTTCGTACCCAAGTTCTACGGCACGCTCCGCCTCGAGGGGAGGATCGACGAGACCGCCGCGGCCGCGGACGAGATAGGCAACATCGAAGTCGTGGAGGTGACGACGGAGGTCGAGAAAGATGAGTATATGCGCCTTGCTTCGCCGCGGGCTGAGTCCCCCGCGGTATCGGTATCTGGATCCTGTGGCTTACTGGTGATCGGTGGCGGCTGCACAGTCCCTAGTGCTCGAGAACCTCTCGCGCGCGTTCGCGAAGCCCAACATCCTGGACGTCAAGCTGGGGACGGTGCTGTACAGCGACGACGCGGGTCCGGAGAAGCGCGCCCGCATGGAGAAGACCGCGCGCGAGACGACGTCGCTCGAGACAGGGGTGCGCTTGACAGGCTTCCAGGTGTGTTCTGTCCCATATACTGCTGCGGGTGGTTGTGCTGACGCCATGGGCGCAATAGGTGTACGATCTCGCCACGGAGAAGGCTGTCATCACGCCCAAGGCGTACGGCAAGTCTATCAAACCCGCCGATCTCCCGGAAGGCATCGCGAGGTTCTTCCCTTTCGACGCCGTACCTGGCGTCCCACGGGAGCCGATCACACAGGGCGACAGCATCGCGAAGCCTGCGACGGGCACCGGTCTACCGCCCGACATGCTGCTGCCCGTCCTCGAGTCGATGAGGGAGGATGTCGCTGAGATTCGCGCGGCGCTCGCCCAGGTGCACATGCGCATGGTCGGTGCGAGCTTGCTCATCATCTACGAGGCGGACCTCGAGCGTGCGCGCGAAGGGATGAAGTGGCTGGAGGAGGTTGAGGAAGACCAAGGCGAAGAGGAAGAAGAGGAAGAGGAAGAAGAGGAAGAGGAAGAAGAGGACGAAGACGAAGAGGAGCGTGTGGGTCCGCCATATCTCGTAAAGCTCATCGACTTTGCGCACACGAAGATCGTGCCTGGGATAGGGCCCGACGAGGGAGTGCTGAAGGGCGTGGATACCGTTTTGAGACTGTTGGATGGACGGATTGAGCAAACCAAGGCAGTGCTTGCGTCGACGGATGCCACGCCAGCGTCATGACAAAGGCCTAATGGGACGGAGGGCATTGCAGGACATATGTCCGCGTCTTGTAAGCTGCCATATGTCCTATATAAATGCCACTGGGCTAACACTGGATTAAGGCCTAAACTCCATGCGCAAGCGGCCATTTTGACAGGGGCCGACAACGTGTACGATGAGTGGTAGACAACCGTGTGTAGATGCACAAATATACCTCGGTATCTGGCGACGTTAAGTGTATGGATATTCAAATCTCGAGGCGCTCCAGACATGTAGTTCTACATTTAACGATTATACTTGGGCCGATGAGAAGACACCGAGGAACACAGGCGATTTTACAGCCTCCGATGTTCTTAGCTCCCCAATTGCTTGCGACACAACATCTTGGATGGAAAGGTAGATATCCAGAATGTATGCGCGTACGGTATATAGTATACAAGAGTCAAGGCTGGTCCATTAAATGAAGTCCACGGTTATGAAGAATAACATCGAAGTAGGATCAACCTTTGGAGGGCCTGGTGGCCCGGCGTTGCGCTTCATGACACCGCTTGCTAGCACTCTGGATGGTCTGCATCCAGATTTGACAGTCACGTGCGGACGACGCTCGGAGAGAGATCGTGTCCCCACCCCGGGGATATGCTACAGCTACTTGGAACGTGAGATCGTCTTCAGGATCTCGTCAGCGGTGACCATGGCACAGAAAATGAATGGTATTGCAGGACGGACCTCGTATGAGCCCAGACGTTTCGCGGACTTCCACTTCGGCGAGGGATAGAGGCTGGGCAAAAAAGATGAATCCGGATCTCGCGTGATGTAGTGAGTCCTGAGACGCACCATGCGATACAAAGATTTGGTAGCATCTTCGGTAAGCACTAGGATATCGCTGCACAAGAAGGCCCGTAGCTTGCGTCCGCTCTTTGCCTTCGTCAGGACGCCTTCTTTCAGGAGCCTCCTCGGACCCATGTATCTCGTCGGGGCGGTAAGGTCAAGACGTCTGCTCATAGTCGTGAGTCGGAAGGTGCATGCTGGAGATAGACGACGAAACGTACCCTTGGCCAACCCAGAGGTCCTTGGATATTTCTCGGAGACGCTCCCTGCCCTCTTGATCGCGGATGGTCTCGTTGATGTGTTCGAGAACCTTCTGTGCCATCTGCTGTGCTCGCTCGATCTTATTACGATCCTCGCCAGGCTCCGTGTAATGTATGATCTACGGAGTATCAGTCACCGTCAGGCCCTGAGCGACCTTTGGGGCTCACCTGTTTGAACAACAGTGGATACCGAGTTATCCGTTGCACTATTGACGGTCTAAATTCATGGTCATGATTATGTGAAATGAAATGAACGTACTTGGCACAAGCAAATAACTCGATAGATCGAGGTTGCGTGCAGTAGGATCGTCCCTCAGGCGCTGCAGAGGTGTCAGAATCATTGAAAGAGGAAGCCAAAACGACAAACTTGAAGAGCGGCTCCCAATTCCGGGTTTGACTGGCGCAAGGTTTGCAAAACTTTAATAGCGCTGGCATGATTCACACAATACTCCTGAAAGGTTCTCTTAGCGAAGGGAGTAGACTATGAAGTGCGAAAACTCACCATATACACGCCTATATTTGCTATGTTCGTCAAAAGGATGTCCCCTATCCTGTCAACATATAGCCGGCATTCCTTCTGTCGCTCCTCCAGGGAGCTCAAGAAAGCCTGCAACGGAATCAACATGACGTATGCACCGTAATGGGAAGAGGTACGTACCGTGTTCATAAGAAGGATATCTTCTACGTTCGCGAACACAACCGTTCTCGCCTTCTGGTCTAAGATGGAGAAGACATTGGCGTAAAAAAGCTATACGGAATTGACTCAGCGCCTTCTACTGGTCAATTGCACCGCCGGACCTACCCCGACGATCAGCTGAAGATCCCGAACATATGCAGCTTCTGTGGCGATGAGCTCGAAAATGGCCTGTGAGTATCCCCATCCGGAGTTAATAACGAATTACATCGACCAGCGGTACGTCTCGATAACAAACATACCTCCTGACGACGACGCTCCGTAGGAGGAATACCCTCCAGCGCGGACTTGTCGACCAGACTAGCCCAAGACTATCCGTGGAACACGCGGTGAGTTGAACCATACGCCGGTGGGAATGCAATGAGATGAATCACTCACCGAACCGAACGCCGTGTCCGACTCCAGTGACGGCGACTGCTCCCCCTGCAAGATAGGTGCAGAGATAACCAGTCTCGCAGGCGTCTCCGTACCCTCGTTCCCAGGTGTCCGGGAGCGGAAGAAATGCAGGAAAGACGACGTGTGTGAACGAGACTCCCCCGATTCGGACGTCGTCGGCGTGAGCGTGGGCGCGGAGTGGCTTGCCGTGGACGTGCTGCTCTCCACCGACGCTATCGAGAGCCGATTCATCGCGAGGTTGCTCTGCCGATACGCCTCATACCGTTCGTACGCATCGTCTAGCCGGAACGACGGATTAGGTGAGTCTGCGCTGGGCAGTGGGGGAAGCTCCTTCGTCGGGGACGGGGCCTTCGACCGCTCTGGCACTGCTGGGGCAGGCCGTCGCCGACGATTCCTGACCCGAACTGGACGTGAAGGTGGACGACGGTGGTCTTCCTTAATGAACAATCCAGCTGCCTCGACCACTCGCTGACGTTCTGCTTCTCGAGCTTGCCGTTCCTGGCGTCGAGCCTCTTCGCTCTGCTCACCCTCATTGTCAGACTCGTCGGACTCCGACTCGCTTGCGGTCATGCAATCAGGCTCCGAATCATCCTCACTGTCATCGTCGCTGCTGGATTCATCGAAAGAGATCTCGCGGACCGGCTCAGACAGGGTGGACGTGGGAGGATCTGTGTGGCTGGGACTCGTTGCTTCCACAGGCTTGGGAAGCTCGGTCTCTGGGGTAGGCGTAGTCACTTTCAGAAGGGCTAAGTGTGTGTGTGACGACGTTCGATTCGGAGTTTGTAATCGTCCGATATTAAGTCGAGATACATGCAAAGAAAAATGAGATACTTCAGCCTGCCGGCAACGTAAACAATAGGATCGGAGCGAGCAGGATAAGTGACTAACCATCTGCGAGCGCAAGGTACGCAGCAGGTACGATGAACACAATCCCGCCCTGCTCTGCCTTCCACCAATCCGCATCTGACCTCTCGATGATCGTCAACTGGTCACCTTCTGCAAAAGGCAATTCATCTGAGTTGCTGCCAGCATAGTCGTAGAGAGCCTGGGCGCTGACTGGAAACGATTCCGTAAGCTACACTTGGTCTCAAGGAACTTTTTAACTGTATACTTACCTGGCGTAAACTGTTCGACATATGTTTTGGGGAAGAACCCAGTCTTGCCATCCCGCACAGCGGTACCGTGCCACCAATCCCCGCCAGTCTTGGATGGGTGGGCGGTTAGAATCATGTTCTCGCCGAAGCCTGCAATCCTTGTCAGCCAGATGAACAAAAATGCGCATCTCATTCCAATACTCACTGATCTCCTCAGGACGTTGCGCCTCGTATGCGTAAAGCGACCGTACACGGTATTCTGCCATATCAGATCAGCCATTCAACCGATTATTTTACGGCGCCGTAGGATCTAGCACTCACCGACACTCATGTCAACGTCCGCAAGCGCGCTGTCATCGGATCCCTCAACCTGGATTTGCGGGATGGTAGTAGGGGCAGGCGGTTCCTCCTCTTCTATAGTAGTGGGTAGTGGCTCGGATGGCAAGCGCTGCATAGCCGAACCGTCGGCAGCCAACCCAGCGTACCAGTCGACGGACTCCCTGTTGCTGTTTCGCGGAGTGGCATCCATCGCCTGTGGCTCGGGCATTGGGTGTTGCGCCTCGGGAGACGGTGCGTGAGGCTGAACCGCCAGGTTGATGTGCTCAGGAGGTGCGGTGTCCCCTAGAACCTTCCCGGTGCCGGCTACGCTACTACGATCGTTCGTGTGTGCCTTCTTGAGAGCCTTGCCCATCTGAATCGCGCTCAACAGCGCACTGCGATCTCCACTGGGTGCTGGCGGGGCGACCGCAGGAGGAGCAGGCGGCATACCCAGAGCCGGCGGCGCCGGCGGAGGCGCAGGTGCGACGGGGATGTTACTCATCATTGGAGGAGCAGATGGTGGAGGCGGTGGGGGAGCAGGAGGAGCAGGACTCGACGGCTCCGGCGACTTGGAGGGGCCACCTGGGGCTGCGGATTGAGGCCGGGACGGCGGAAGGATACTACCAAATAGCTGCTGCGCGAGCTTGTTGCGAGTGTCTCTCGAGGAGTCGAGCTCGTCCTCGCTACTGTCATCCTCGTCTTTCTCCTTGACGTCGTCCCAGTCGTCGTCTTCGTCAGCAGGGGCAGTATGATACGTTGTTCTGACTGCAGGAGGAGCAGGACTCATGGATGGCGGAGGCACGGTAGGCGCGGGAGGCGCAGGAGGTGCGGGCGGTGCTGCATTTTGAGCCTTGAAGAACGGGTTCGTACTGCCGCTCGCCAGTGTAGCAGGAGAGGGGACAGAACCCGGGCCGTCCTTCATCATGCGACTGAAAGGGTTGGTAGACTTATCGCTTGAAGGCGTGGCTACAGAAGGTGCAGGGGGAGCGGGAGGCGCCGGAGGGACCGGTGGAGGAGCTGGAGGAGCCGGTGGAGGGGCCGGCACTGCAGCGGGTTCGGGCGCAGGCGGAGGAGCAGGCGCAGCTGGAGGCTCGGGCGCAGGGGCCGGCGCAGGAGGAGCAACCCTCTGCTGGGCCTGTTCTGCGAGCATACGGCGACGGGCCTCGTATTGCTGCTCCGCCAAGCGAGCCTCTTCCTCCTCCTTCTCCAGCTGTTGGAGCCGAGCAATACGTTCGCGCTGCTTCCGGACAGCTTCTTCGCGTGCACGAAGAGCCTCTTCTTCGGGATCAACCATAGGCGCCACCGGAGCAGGAGGAACGACGGGAGGAGTGGGCACAGGTGGCTGAGGAGCGGGTGCAGGTGGTTGAGGAGTGGGTGTAGGTGGTTGAGGAGTGGGTGCAGGTGGTTGAGGAGCGGGTGCAGGTGGCTGAGGAGGAGCTGCCGCAACGGGCGCACGCGGTGCAGGTGGACGAGGAGCAGGTCCCTTCCGGGGCGGTGGAGGTGCGGGTGGTTTGCCCTTCGATGGAGGAGGTGTAGGCTTAGGCGTAGGAACCTGAGGAGCAGCTACGGTAGGCGGAACAGGCGGAGAGGGACCAGTAGGCGATGTAGGGCTCCTACCCTCTTTGATGGCCTTCTCGCCCTCAAGACGCTCGCGCCGGACTCGTTCTCGCTCTTCCGCTTCCCGCTCAGCCTGCTTGGCCTTCTCTTCCGCCTCCTTCCTTTCCTGAGCGATGCGGTCCTCGACGCTCGTGTCGATCTGAGCTGAGGGCGAAGGTGAAGGAGCCACAACGCCGAGAGCCGCCATGCGCTCCCTGATCTTCTGTTGGACCGCTGCCTGTCTCTCCTCTGCGGTCATCGGTTTCTTTGGACCAGCAGAAGGTGCGGGTGGCGGCGGACGAGGCGCAGCAGCCGAAGGTGCTGGTGGCGGCGGAGGAGGAGCAGGCTCCCGGGCCGCAGGCGGGGTACGAGGGCGGTCATAGTCGCGGTCGCGGTTGCGGGAGTACGGCCTGTAGTTGTCGCGCTCACGCTCTCTATCACCGTATGCGCTGCGTGGACGGTCGTAGTCGCGATCACGCTCTCTGTCTCCATATGCGCTGCGCGGACGATCATAGTCGCGGTCGCGGTCGCGGTCACGATCCTGCTCGTAATCGTACCGCGAAGAGTAGTCGTCGCGATCATCGTAACGACCAAAGCGGTCATTGCGGTGGTCCCGCTCTCGAGCCCACTCGCGCTTCTCGCGTTCCTTGCGTGCCTCACGATCCTTGATCCGCCGTTCGAGATCGGGCAGCTTCTCGTGCATCAGCTCCATAAGCTCCCGCTCCAGCTTGCGGCGCTCCTCGTCCTTCGAGACCGATCGCGGGCCTCGCGAAAGGTATTCGAGGTCCTCCTGCACCCTCTTAACACGGTACCGGAGGTCCGACATCTCCCGCTCCAAAGCATCATCCTCGGCGGTACGCGCCGCGTTCTCGTCAGCGACGCGATCGAGCATCTTCGCAGTGTTCTCCAACTGGCGCTTCATGTCATCGAGGTCCGCAGCGGGGCTGACATTCTCGCTTGCTGTCCGGATCGCAGCACGGTCCACATGTCTCGACCGGGGCTGGTAGAATCCACCGGCCGGAGCCTCGTCGTTGTGCTTGTAGACAGTGGCGTCTTGTCGGCCACCCGCACCAGCCGCATTATTGTAGAACGACCGCTCGCGCATCCGCGACGCAGGGCCGGTATCGAGACCCGCAGGCGAGCGTGCACGCGTGTCATGCTTCAGGATGTCCTTAAGCACGTCGACGGACGACTCGAGGTCACGATGCGAGGGGGGAACAAGCTCTTGTGGCAGGGCATCGGGGATCTCGTTGCCATTCAACTCTGCTTCCCCTGTCAGGAATGAACGCGATCACGAAGGAATGTGCTACGCACTCCGGTAAATGAGACCCATCGCAACGTGGAACTCGGCCAGATTGAGCTTCCCCCGATTATCAACGTCCGCAAGAGCCCTGCAATCGGCACTCAGTTCCCTTCTCACCTGCACATCCACGTTAACACTCACCAGATCTTCGCCAGATCATTCCTATCCAACCCGCTCTGCCCGAACACCTCCAGCGCCGTCTGCCCGCTGATGAACCCGGTGCCTTGCATATCCCAAGCACGGAAGATCTGGTCGTAGTTCTTCTTCTCCGCCTTCGACAAGGCCCATGGCACCTTCGGCGTCGCGTTCCCGCGCTGCGCCTGGTTGTGCTGGATGAACGACTGCTGAAGATCGAAGCCGCTCTGTTGCTGTTGGAACTGGGGCAGTCCTGCAGCGTTGTATGGCGCGGCGGTGTTCGCGGGCAGGAACGTGTTCGTCATCATCACCAGCCTGGGGTCGACGAATCCTGTCGCCTGTGGCACGAGCGGACGTAGACCACCACCCCCAGGGAATCCGGTCGGCTGCGCAGTAAGCGGAGAGAGACCTCCGGGAGGGGTGTTCAGGAAGCCGCTTGGCTGTTGTGCGTTGAGGAATCCGCTACTCTGTACATTCTGTTGAGGATGTTGGAATTGTGAAGGAATGGGGGGTACGGGTGGAACAGGAGGGATGGGTGGAGGGGCACGCTGCTGGAAGCCTCCGCCTGGGAAGCCAGTCTGCTGGGCCTGTAGCTGTGCCGGATATCCTGTCTGCTGAGGCTGAAGCTGAGCAGCGAACCCAGGCTGCTGAAAGCCTTGCTGCTGGGGAAATCCAGTGGGCTGAGACTGAAATCCTGGACGCTGACCAGGGAAGCCAGTGAGCTGTGAGGCAAGCGGTTGGAACTGCTGTTGTTGCTGTGGATTAAAGCCGGTTTGCATAGGATATTGGTACCCTTGTCCCCATTGTGCCATTGATAGCAGTCGTCGTCGTCGCCGTCGGGGTCACAGTGGTCGTCGCCGTCGGGGTCACAGTGGTCGTCGTCGTCGTCGCAGGCAAGGATGAGGAGATCCATTGGCGCCCGTTCACAGCAAACACATAAGCGCCCAAGCGGCCGGCGGATCGTCAAACCTCCCTCTTCTCCGAGTCTAGATCTGAGCTCTCGATGTTTCAGTGAACTACTCTGATCTACGATGATAATGTCTTATAGACACTTTGTGAAAGGAGCGCGGATTCAACAGAGGGAAACTCCCAGTACATGCAACTTCAACGAGTCTATCAACGATGAGTAGATTCTGAAAATTGTCGCTATAACTTAGGAAACGGTGATTCTAACAGCTCATTCCTTTGGACACCCATTTCGCCTCGCCGGGGGGGGACCTCCGCGATCGCAAACTCGTCATCGATACGAGACTCCTGGCTAGGCTCGCCGCCTTCGTTTGAGGGGACAATATCGGCCGAGGGGCCATCTACACATTCATCATCATCTTCAGGCTCCCGGCCGAAGTAGTGGGCGGGATTGATGGTAGCGCCAAGCGACCCAAGTGCGTTCGCAAAGTCGATCGAAGGACCGGCACTGCCGAGACTCTGAGATGAATGCAGATGATCGCTGCTGGCCAGGCCGACCGCCTTCCGTTGATGGGCTTCTTGGAGGTCGAGAAGGAAATGAGAGACGAGGACGGACGAAAGTCTGATCACGTCCAAAGCAGACTCGGGATGAGTACGAAACGGAATGTGAGACCGTGTATTCACGTACGGGGCTGTGAAGATTGACACGTTATTGTACTCTCCGTACGTCGCGATCTGCAAGGACGCCATCATGCGTGAACGACGTGCCCCTCATGCCCTAAGAAGCTACAAACTCACCGAGAGTTCCGTGAAAATGAGCTGCAATATATTCAATATCGACAGCACACTGTTCATGACCATGATGAGAAACAGCCATAAATCGGTAGATGGAACGCCGGTGGGCGAATCTCACATGAAGTAGATCATCCCTGTCGACATTGCCAATATCTCAGTCGAGGTCACGAACGAAACCAATTACCGGGCGTACCATTCCACACCATTGTCGAGGCAAGTCCGTTGATCTTCGTGGTTGCACCCCGAATTATGTTGGAGTCAGGCAGGAGTTTCCAGGTTACTACGGCCAGTATGATGTCTGCCAGAATAACTGATACGCGGTTCGCAATGGCAACTGTTGACCGATGTCAGCATTTCATCCCAGGACAGAATATACTTGACGAACAGCTACGCTATGGTGAGTGCCAGTTTAGAAGATATGATCACTGGTTGACATACGTTTGAACAAGCGAAATTGGGGTGCCGACGCTGTTTAGGCACCCCCCAAGGATAGGAACGTGAACGCCAGAGATGAAAAACCGTAAGAGAACCTGGACCACCTTTGTCAGAACGACTGCGAACTTGTATTCGGGAGAATCAGAGGCGCACCATGTTTGTGACAAACTGAATGATTGAGAGAAGGAAGACGAGGGCGGACAGCCAGCGACGCTGAGTCAGTGCATATGCCCGTAACCCAGCAAATACTGTCACAACAAAGTGAATACAGCACATAGGCATTGAAAGTAAGAAATGTGCACCTGCGGGTGGAATGAAGGATGAGAAAAAGATTATCCTCTGCACATTGCCGAGCCTGGTGCAACTGCCAAGTCCGCGAAAATTTGAGTACGCAGAGTGTATTATATGTCAGGTACCGTAACGCACCTCTGCCGTGACAGTGGAAGTTAATGACATGTCTGAGTACTCTCAGACTCGTAGAGATGGCAGACGTACCTGATCGGACAGTGGAGCACTACTGTCCTCGACCACATATATGATGTGCGAGAGAATGTTCAAGTACTTGTTTGAAAAGTAAAGGATCGCGGAGAGCGGTCGGGCCTTTCCAGTCCAGAAAAGTCGCACTTCGCGGGCTAATGTCACCGCCCAGTCATACAAGATGAACGCTGAATAAAATGATCAGAGATGATTCAACCTGGCAGTCACACAACTAGATTTCAGACACACCGCACACAGATATAGTGCAAAGTTCGTCCAGAAATCTACAATGCATGGTCAGCATTAACTATCTAATGGTAACCGTCAAGGAAACTCACTTACAGAGAAGCGAGTAACTCGATTATCTCTTCAACTGCGGGGTCGGACTGAGAGGCCATTGAGAACGAGAGGTTTGGGGATAGCGGAAAGCTAGACTAAACTCACATCCCTTTTATAACCCTCGATGTCTCCTCCCCCCATCAACGTTCGGTCGCTGGAGGCCGCTCACAAAGCCAACTTCAATGCAACGCCTCTACCGTGACCAACCTTCCCTACTCCATGCCACCAATCGATCGAGAAACACAGCCAATTGTGCTCCACCAGGGTGATCCGCGGGATTGGCTGTCGATCTGTAGAAAATATGTGCACCGCTCCGACGGAAAGTCGAAAGTGCAAGACTTTGTGCGTATGAATGCAATAGCATGATGGTCGGGATACGAGGAATTCTGAGCGATGTACACGCTGCTGAGAAGATAGATTGTAGATTGTCGATGAAGAGGTCGTAACCGGAAAGGATTGGGTATTTGAGGAAGCAGTTCGACAACGTATGTTCGGGGACAGTATTGTCCGCCGGACAGTGCTCTACCTGTGGGAGGCGATGCGTCATGACGTGAATGGAAGCGTCGAATGGGGGTGAGCAATGTTTACTCCATTAAAGAGGTCGTGGTAACTCACCATCGTAACACATGGAAGTCAGGTATTCCATTCGAGCAAGTGGGTTGTATTTGCATTTCTGGGGACGCGCCGAAGACGGAGCTGATACGGGGATTTGCGCAACAACGGCCCATCATCTAGCGTGCATCCGTCGTCCTCGCATAAGGTAATCGACGAAAGCAGTCTGCGTTATGAATGAGGGATTCGCAGCCTTGATGAACAGGACTCCGGGAGAATGCGTCCAAGTCCTGGAAGATGGCCAATTAATGTTAGTACTGATGTACCACCCCGGTTTCTAATGCACGCACTCGGAATCTTTCGTTTGCATTCCAACTGTCCCCGGATATCGTAGAGATACCATGGAAGGATTGCTCACGCATAGCCCGAGCCCGTGTGCTGGAAATTTTCTCCCCTTCCCTTCCCCGAATATGCCGGCCGCAGTGGTCATAACGAGCGATCTTTGTTCCCGGATAATGTATCGAGAACCTCGAGAACCCGTGCCAGACCAAAAATAGTGACATCCAGTGTCTGAGGGATAACTTCACACTCGTGGGCTGTCGGGGTGGGTATATGCGTGCGAGATCAGGCTCGTTGTGCGGCCCGTGCGGTCTTTCAATGAATGTCAGCCAGCGATGGGATGTGAAATGACATAACACACTATATGCTTTATCACCCGTTCATTTTTTCCCCACAAAAGAACTGTTGGTTGTTTGTAGGGTGTGGGTGGAATTTGGGTGGAGAGAAGAAACAGGTCGACAAACGCGGTCAACCCAAGGTTGGACGGCGTTTGCCGAAGCCGGCGGTGTCGCGTGGCACCATCGCGAGCGTCTGAGTTGCCATATCGAGCTTACATCTTCTAACTTGAACGCCGCTTTCGCCACGCGCTTTTGCGTCCGCGCCGACCTGAGCGAGGAACGCGATCCGGCCCCGTGTGAGGTTTGGTTTGGCGCGCGTATCAGAACATCTCCGTCGTGGCTATTTCCCAGATAGGGTTTCCGGATGACCGCGTTTGCACTGCAGCGCGATTCCGTGAACGATCAGTACCATCTTGACAGGCAATACAGCATACATTTGATTACAGGGAGAGCCTCTGCACAAAAACAACAAGGAGAGCAATTGACAAAGCTTCTATTCATAGCTATGGTGCTCGAGCTGACATGTTCTGATGAGCTCTAGATGACGCATATAGCCAGCAACTCCGACATACATTTACGACATAATCATTCCGCGCGAGCGACCGTTTGTCTGGCACGCTCCAATAATGCAGGGACCGTCTCCTCACAGGGCCCGTAGAATACGAAATCTGCCTTGTCGTCGCCCTGCGAAGGCGCCAAGTTGAACACGGCGACCGTGCCGCCGTTCTTCTTGACGGTCGCGGCGTACGACGCTGCGGGGTGGACCTGCGAAGGGAGGGAGTCAGAAGAAAGGACCGTGACGGAACGAGCGAGCGACGTACAAGAGAGCTTGTCCCGACAACGAGGAGCACGTCCACCTTCGTGAGGATGCGCGTAATCTCGCCCTGGCCTTCGGGTACCTCCCCGAACCACACAATACCGGGGCGAAGCAGCCCGCCACACCGCCCATACCTGCTTGTGCATCAGCTCAACTCCCCGGAACAGATGCGATGAATGCCATACCTGTTCGATCCCGACCATTCCGGTCCCCCGCATCGTGGAAGCTGTTCCACGGCGATCCGCTCTTCGCCATTCTTCGCTCTTTCGATCACAGCCTGGTCGTTGAAGATTGCTGCCAGCGGCGTCTCCGCGGTCGTCTTGACGCACTTGCACTGCGTGCACGTGAAACGGTAACACGACCCGTGCATCTCGACGAGGCGTGCATGCACGTCGTTCCGCTCGTCAGTGTCCAATTGATCCTCGGGGGAAGAGGCCTTGTCCAGCGTCTCGTCTAGTGCTCGCCGGCAGAGCCCGTCGAAGTTTTGCGTGACGTACAGTGGCGGCTTGTCTTTCTGCATAAGATTGGGGAAGACTTGCGCGCGGACGGACGGGAGAGACAAAGATGCCAGCGCATAGTGTGCAGCGTTCGGCCCCGCCTCGATACATCTGGTGAGAACGGGTCAGCACGTCGACGCCCGGAGCCTACGGAATGGTATTTTCGACATACTGATCGCGTTTAGGATGATAATAGGCCCAGACGCGGCCGGGGTTGTCTTGGAAAGCTTGGAGAGAGGCGACTTCCATGGGATTCTGCAATCGGATAAATGAGTAACGGGTGCAGCGCACATAACGTTGGAGAATAGGACCGTTGTGAGCCACTGCCCGTTAGTGCCACGGTAGGTGGTGATTCCAGACGCCGCGCTGAGGCCGGCTCCGGTGAGAATACCAGGACATTTGCTGGATGTTAGGATGGTGCAGAATGCATCCAAGTCACTGGACTGTTGAGGGGCAACCACTTCAGTCGGGACTACGGACATGGTGTCGTGCCAGTGCGGTACCAGGAGAAGGAGAAAGAGAGAAAGCGAAACCAGCGTTAACGTTTATAGCATGCGCGCATAGTCACTTCAGGCTCCCCTGATATCAAACTGCAGTCGTTGCCCTCCCTGAAGCTGTTTGTTTGCATGTATTTGTTCGGCATCTAGGTCATCGATTATCCCATTGCATACACATCTATTTCTAAAGACCGTAAGGCAACCGACATTCTCAGACCCGAAATCATGCGCGCATGGGAACGTCGGGTGCAGTTTGACATGATGATACAGTACATAAGTAGTACTTACTTGTTTTGCGAATGTTCGGCCTGGGTTGCCACGTTGAACCGGCGCACAGCCACTTCATCAACAGGGACAAATACTTTCCGCAAGGATGGGCGGCGCCTCTAGCGGTGTTGCATTTACCACACTAAGTCAGAATCCGAATCGGTACCGTCACCTTCTCTTTCCGCTTCCACCTCCAACGTCCACCCCTGCATAGTCATGGTTGTTGAGAACACCAGTGGGACTCTTGAGCGCACAAAGTAAGCAAAACCTCATCTTTACTTACTGTGTACTGATACTTGGCAGCTCCATCGACAGTCTATCCGACGAGGAGCTGTATCGCTTAATCGAGAGCGTCCGTCATGATCGCGAACAACTCGTTGGTTACATGCCATCCATGGACGGCGCACTCTGTTATCCAGTGTGGCGTATCGCACCAGACGCTATTGTCAAGCTGTCGGAAGGACCCAGCGAAGCATACACGATGCAGCTCGTACGCAACAACACCTCGATTCCCGTTCCCACCGTCCGTCGTGTCCTTCCGATCCACCAGTCATCTCGGGATCACTACTGGATTATCATGGACTACATCGATGGAAGCACCCTGTTCGAACTTTGGGACACGCTCACTGAGGAGCGTAAGCGCAGCATTATTGACGCCCTGGCGGGCTATGTGCGGGAGCTCCGTAGTATCCGCCTGCCAAACCCGCAAATCCCTGGTCCCCTCCATCCCGACGGCATTCCTGTCAAATGCAGCGGCTCGTTCTTCAGCGAAGACGAAGCTGGACCTTTCAGTTCCTACCAGGAGATGGCTGACTGGTTCGATCGCCAGCGCTCCCGCGTCAGGATCCACAACCACATGTGGTTCGGAGGGGTGATATCATGTCCCAAGTTCGACGCCACCCATCCGCTCGTTCTCTGTCACATGGACATACACCCCCGGAACATTCTGATCGACAAAACTGGGAGCCCGTGGCTCATCGACTGGGGTATCGCTGGGGTGTACCCACCGTGGTTCGAGTACGCGGCCATTGCAGTGTCAGTCAAGGCTGACTATCGGTTAGGCGAAGTGTCCGCTTGGAAGGACCTTGCCGCAAATGCGGCAGCCGTCGCCGGTGATTATTCACGGTACTATGACGACTACTTATTGATCTTATTTCGCTTCACGAATGGAATCAACTTCGATGAGAAGGCTCAAGAAATGGATTTTCCTGATGACTATTTCGAGAAGTTGGGCATTTCTGTAGATTAGCTGTTACCGTAGCCTTTACATACTCGTTCACGCTGTCACCTAACTTTCCTAATATTAATTGTGACTTCAACATATCCCCTGTACGCTTGCCTCGTTAGCCCCCGAACTTTCGATTACTTACCTATGGACAATCACAGACCTTCGGAGCTAGTAGCTGTAAGAGCCTAGCCATATTACACCCAATGTCGATCGATGGGGCGATTTCAAAAAACCGGGTCTTCTGTAAATGGCACGGTCCTTCATTCAAGTTGATCCCTCAAGCCCATATAGAGGACATGCAGTGGTGTTCGGAGTGTGTTCCGAGCGGCGTGCTTAGTCTTAAGATGTGTGCTGGAAACAGCGCTCTGGTCCTAGGATGTACACGGTTGCTATGCGGACCGCCCCGCAAAAGCACATACTGGGAGCCCGTAGCGTTTCCGAAGCATGGAGAAGATGTGCACCCTGTCGTGCCAGACTCGGACTCAGATAGAGACACGCCCGCGGGAGGAACGCCCTTGTTCTAGGATACCCTATTTGTTCATGCCTCACACCATGCCACGAGCCGCCTCGCGAAAATCAATCCAGGGAACAGAAACGTTTGGGGCCTAGAAGGAAAATTTATTGTTTCCGAATCATGGAGAAGCGAGCGGCGTATGGGCGGCACCCTGAACGATCCTGAGCGGCATCTTCACACTGAGTCAGAGGGTACGGATACGGAAAAGAGGCTCTTGTCCTAGGACTTACTCTGTGATGAATTATTCACCGCTCGCACTGCTTGCTGGAACAGCATCACTTGCATGCATCCGGATTCTGCGACAAACGGGCAACTCGAGTCACTCGCTTGTCTCTTCCCGTTGTCTGCGACCGCAGGGAAAGCTGCGCACCTTCGAGTCCGCTCGAGTATTTAAGAGCACTCCAATCCGACCAACTCAGCCTGCACCCCACCAATCCATTCCCTCTTCAAATAAACTCTCCTATCGACAGAGACGATCTCTCTACGACCGCACCTCCTACAATGGCAACTGCTGAGCAACTTCAAGCACAGTTGGCTGCCCGCAGGGCTCGTCAACCTACCTGGATGACAGGTGCGCACTTACGGATTTATTGTCACACAGACCAGGAAATAATTTTCGTACAGAGAAGGACGATAACCTGTACGACAAGGGCTACGACCCGAAACACGGCTCCAAGCCTGTTCTTTTCGTTCGTGTCCTCGTCAATAGGGTGGAGGGGCGTGGGGGAACTTCCACCCAGTCGGTCCCAATGGCGCACTTCCGCATCCTTTTGGTGCTCGATGACAGCTTGAACAGCCCATTGTCCATTGAGCTCAACTCCTCTGGCGTCGTTACCACGACTGGTCTGACCAGGCTGTATGTCATCTCGCGCAAGTGGACCCGTTCTGCTGGTACCACTCAGGTCCTAGCCGAGAAAGATGTCCACTTCATCCCGGGGCGTGCACCCACCGTCGACACTGTTCTCAACCTCCTTGTCGGAAAAAAGCGCCACCGCTACATGCTCCATGATTCTGGTAGCGGCTGCCGCTACTGGACCAAGGTAGTTCTCCAAGACCTCATAGGCGCCGGGTACATGGCTCCTGGGTCTGACGGCATAGTCGCCGCTACCAAGGCAGACATCTCCGGGAAGCACCCTGAGATCCTAATGATAGCGGACGCTGAGGGGAAGTTCTTCTAGGAGGAGCCATGTAAGGAAACTACCTTCCCCTCTACTTTCTTCATGTTGACGGACTTCGTCGTTGTAGCCCATCACCATCCTGCACGCGCGGTGCGATCTGGATTGCGATTTGGAGGAAGTCGAGGTTCAAGTTGTCTGATTGCAAGTAGTAGTAGAGCGCTTCGAAAGGGTTGGAGAAGGACGTACGTAGGGGCGTGTCAGAAAGGTCTTGCATAGATGTCCGGAGTATGAATGAATTCGTCTGGCGTTACGAATGGCGTTAGTCCCGAGACCATGTTCCGTTGGATTCCATCCTCAAAGCCGCCCTTGTCCGATGTCGGCTGGTTTCGCCGTCCCTAAGGTCCTCGCCATCCACGTAAGACATCGTGAGGCGTATAGTGACGGCAAAGTCGAGCGAAAAGGGTCAGCCGACTAGGCCTCTCCGTCTGCACCAACAGTAATGAGCTGAACTACGAGGGACATCAGGATTCGTTGCGGATGCACATAGGTGTATAGCGGCGAAAAGACGTCTAGACCCTAGTAGGGCAACATCAAGAACCTAAGAGACGAAAACAAGACGCTACTATCAGTACTATAGACGAAATAGCCCGCACAGAAGATGACATCCGAGTCCCGGCTGTACCTCTCGAGTTTCTCCAGGTGCCCAAGTTTTGCCAGCACAACGTCCACTCTCTTTGATCTCACCAGTGAGGAAGACCTCGTCGAGAATGTAATTCACCTGTTAGATTTTTACACATGGATAGCGAGCGAGTGAATTGTAAAAGTTCACCACAAGGCGAGCTCGTGCTACTACTAGGGACGTTGTCGGAGGAATTTTGACTCGTCTGTGATGGAATGGTCAAATAGCGCCAGAGGGTAGAAAACGTTTGATAGATAATATTATAACACACCGAGCATGCAAACCAACAGATGGATGGCCTCGTTGTCGTTCGCGTCGCCGCAGATGCAGAGGAGCAGGCTAGCAGCTCGACGTAAGTAGCGGCTAGCGCCAATACAGCGGCGACCATCTTGTGCGCCATTAGCGCTCATCCGATCGAGGCTAGCGCTCCGGCAGCCGGCTGCTGCTCGTCCCCGACAGCTAACTCGCGACTGACCAACGTCATCGGTCGATGCTCGGTGTGCGAGCCCAGCACAGCTCTCGAGAGCTCATGCATCATGATCCTGGTAGGGCCCGGCGAATAGGCCTCATTACCCACCACTTTGCCCCACTTTGAAGCCTGAAGGGTGGCTCACGTTGACAAACCGCTCCCCGTCCATGGCCGAGGCCGTTACAGTCATGTCCTGCCAGGGGGTGGGTATATAATGTGAGCTCGCATTCATCCTCTGACATTTCTTTTAACATAACTCAGGTACCCTCAGCCAGCGCTGTTCTCAGCCGAAAGAATCCATGTCGACCAAAAAACTCATCCTCGTTATCGGAGCCACTGGAGGCCAAGGAATGGCCGTCATCGACAAGCTCCTCGCAGTCGCTGAAGACGGCTCGCCCTCTCCTTACGCCATACGTGCACTCACTCGCGACCCCAATGGCCGTCGCGCGAAGGAGCTTATGGCGAAAGGCGTTGAACTGTTCCAGGGTGCGTCGTTGATATCCCTTTGACGAGGGCGACAATATTGACGCCATGCTCTGTAGGATCCTTCGACGATTTCCCGAAGGTTCGCGCTGCTCTCGATGGCGTATGGGGGGTCTGGACCAACACAGACGGGTTCACAGTGGGAGAGGTCAAGGAGATCCACGCCGGGATGCGCATCTTTGAGATCGCAAAGTCCGTCAAGTCCGTCCGCCACTTCATCTGGAGCAGCCTCGACTATTCTCTCAAGGTGCGCCAAGAATTTCATGCGCATACACCTACGTTATCACTAACGTGTCTACAGAAAGGAGATTTCAACCCGATATATTGTTGCGAGCACTACAACGCCAAGGGCCGAGTTGCAGACTGGCTGAAAGCGCAGCCGTCGGTCGTCAGCGACAGCGACATGTCCTGGACCGTCGTTACATCCGGCCCGTACATGGAGATGCTAACCATCGTAAGCATCCTCATTTTTAAAGTGTGCTATCTTAGTAACGCGCCAACTCTTTAGCGTATGTTCGGCCCTATCGGCCAACGCGCAGACGGGACCTTCGTGTTCGCGTCCCCGATCGGCGACGGCCACGTCTGCATGACCGCGCTCGAGGACCTCGGCTTCTTCGCGCGGTACGCGTTCGACCACCGCGCCGAGGTCTCGGGCAAGGACCTCGAGATCGCGTCGGACTGGGTCGGGTGGGACGACCTCGTCGCGACGTTCACGAAGGTCACCGGCGAGAAGGCCGAGCACCTCCGCCAGTCGCTCGACGGCGCGGGCTGGTTCGGGAACTGGCTGCACACGGACCGCCCGGTCGCGAACGAGCGGACGTACGGGGACGGGTCGACGACGTGGCAGGAGAACTTCACGGGCTTCTGGGCGATGTGGCGCGACGACGTGAACCGGCGCGACTGGGACTGGATCAGGAAGACGAACCCGCGCGGGTACACGCTGGAGAGCTGGATGCGCGCGAAGGGGTACCACGGGCTCGCGGAGGAGGCTGCGGTGCTGAAGAACAGGGAGGACGAAAAGTCGGTCGTGCCCAACCACGAGAGGATCCGGGAGCTTCTTCGGTCTTAACTACCAGGCGTCGTCGTTTTCCAAATGTACAATACGGTGTCTTCGGTGTCTTTACGCCTCATCCCAGCCCTGAATCGTGAGCCCAAGAAACTCCGGCAGCTTGCGCCATATCTCCCTCCGGAGCTCCCGGTCGCGCCTCTCCAAGTGACCTCTGCACCGCTCACACAGCGTGTGCGGCTGGTACCATCCCACGCCACGTATCAGGAAGGTACTGCCCACCGCCGCGGGTGTGGGCGCAAACTTCGGCAGGCTGTCCACATTCGCGACCCAGCCGTCCAGCGCGCGCGCGGACGCGACGGGATGTGGGGACTTGGCGAGCCCCGCGTGCTCGAGGACCCGGCGCCACACCTCGCCGCATTTTGCCTGTGCGATCGGCGGGCAGGCACTTGGGTGCTGGCAGAGGAGGAACGCGGTGCGCGCGTTCGAGGCGGCGAGACGCGTCTGCAGCTCGAGGACGAGGTGTAAGTCGTCTGGGGTGAGGTGTTCCGTCGAGCCGTCCTTGAGGGGGGCTCCGCGGACGACGTCGGGCCCGAGCGCCGCGCAGATGTAGAAAGCAGTGGGGAGGATGGAGGGGGTGTTGGTGAGCCTGGCGAGGTTGATGGCGGTGATGGCGTGCACGGGGTCCGGCTGCCATTGGGCGAGGTTGCGGCCATCGGCCCAGGCGTCGAAGGAGGTAGTGTAGTAGGTGGTAAGGCAGCCCATCGCGTTGTCGTACAGGTCCTTGAATCCATACTTGCGGCCGAGGCGGACCATGGCGGAGATGTAGTGCATGTCGATCGTTGGACCCCCGAACCTGACGTGAGGATTAGTACTCCAAACGTCTGGGAATCGGAGGGCTATCGTTCACAGACTCACTGAATGTCTGCGCTTCGGGGATAGAGAAGTCCGAAGAGCTCGCGCCAGTCGTTGGGAGAGTCATCGAGCAGTACCACGAAGCACCCATCGACCCGATCCCCTGCATCTTCTGGCGTGGATTGAGTAAACATAACCTGAAATACGACAGACTTTTCCGCGAGCAGACACTGCCAGATGCGAAACGCGACACCTTGGGAGACAATGATCAGGTTCCCGGCGTCGTACCAGTAGTCGCTATCGCGGGTTGCAGCTTGCACTTTATCGGCATTGTTCCTCGAACTTTTTATGTCATGCGCGGCGGTGATCATGCGGTGGAGGAAAGATAGAGACGATGCTAGTATGAGTGTGTTGTAGCGAAAGGCTCTAGGGACGCTATTATAGGGGTACAGTAGACAGGGGCTTGAAGGTCCACCCGATCCTCAATTGATTATCGCAAGAGGGGACAAAATCTTACCAGAGAGCGAATTAGTACGGTATGCACCCGTCTCCTTTAGATGTATGCGCAGGAAGGATTGAAAATTAGACTGGTTCCAGCCATGCTTCCCGTGTTTGGCGTTTAGGAACAAGATACGAACTCGAATTTACACTAACATCAGAGGAGTGAGGCATAGGTTGCATTGTAATTGAGAATATTGGGAATACCCACCTCAACTTTGGTGCGCGGACTCGGCGGATAGTGTGGATGCGAAAGCTGAGCTTCCACGACCCGGGTTATTCAATCTAGAATGGGAGTTAGTAGAGAAGATGACAAGCAAAGGAGGTCGCGAACGCACTCGAGGTACAGTCTATAGTTTGAACGGAATACATAAAAATACAAGAAGACATAAGTATTCCGTCAAGTCCATCGAGGCACAAATCTCTCGATTCATACTGTGCACCAGCCAAGCCGACACATCCAACGTCGAAACAGGCACTATCCCGCGCTCCGCCTCACGCATCCCAGTTCTCGATCGTAAGCCCAAGGAACTCAGGCAACATCCGCCACACCTGCCTGCGCACCTCCCGGTCGCGCGCCTTCAAGTTGTCCCTACACCCCGCGCACAGCTTGCGCTGCGGGAACGCCGGCACATGCACGACGTTCCGACTGGCGTTGCCCCCCGGGGGCGCGGGGATGGCGATCGTCGCGGGGAGGCAGTCCGCGTTCGCGACCCAGCTGTCCAGCGCGCGCTCGCTCGCGACCGCGTGCGGCACCTCCGCCGCGAGGCCCGCCTGCTCGAGGAGCCGCCGCCACACCTCCACGCAGCCGCCCAGGCCGCACCCCCCTCTGGGCGAGGTCTGGCAGACGTGCATGCCCGGGTCGCGGAGGAGGAGGAACGCGGCGCGCGCGTTCTCGACGGCGAGGCGCGCCTTCAGCGAGAGGCAGAGGTGCAGGTCCTCTGGAGAGAGGCGCTCTGCGCGCTCGTCACCGTCCCCGCCCCACATGAGGACGTCGTGCACGAGGTCCGGGCCGAGGGTTGCGCAGATGTAGAAGGCGGTGGGGAGGATGGAGGGGGTGTTGGTGAGCCGGGCGAGGTTGATGGCGCAGATTGCGTGGGCGGGGTCTGGCTGCCAATGGGCGGCGTGGCGGCCATCGACCCACGCATCAAAGGAGGTGGTGTAGTAGGTTGTGAGGTAGCTCATCGCTTCCTCGTATAGACCTTTGAGCTCATACTTGTGGTCAAGACGGAGAATGGCAGAGATGAAGGCAATGTCGACCCTTCGCCCGGTGAACCTGTCGTAGATATAGGGATCAGTACAGGGACGAGGAGAACGGGGCACGAACGACAAGGGGGAAGAAGTCGCCGACTCACCTGAGGTCTGTGCTCAAGGGAAAAATGAGTCTAAAGAGCTCGCGCAGATCGTTTGGGGAGTCGTCGAGTGGAACTACGGGACAACCGTCGAAGAGATCTTCTGTCGCAGGCAGACCTTGTGCTATGTCGAACATGCTCCGGAACATCGCCGAGTGTTCTGCCAAGAGACCCCTGTAGACGCGGAATGCGACGCCTTGGGACACAAGGATCAAGTTCCCATCGTCGAACCAGTAGTTGCTATCGCGGGTTACAGCGGCAACGTTGTCGAAGCCAGTGAGTGGCTGAACCGTGTCATCGTCTTCCAGGGCATTGCTCCGTACATGTTTCTTGGTTGGTTCCTGGTCCATGACTGGGAGTACAGGTGGAGGTAGGGTTGAACAGACAATGAGCGGGGAATTAGTCGACGTGAGAATAGGAGACACAACCCCTCCCGCTGTTAGTAAATGAAAGAATAGGGGTATCCAGATCTCTTGAATTTGTCGTTGCGCCGTATTACAGCCCCATACTTCAACGACACAAAGAAGAAAGTATTTGACTAGTCACTGATCACCAGCCATCCAGGCTAGTCTTGCACCCATCATGTGTTTGACGCCTGGACTGACGCAACGAGGACGATAGAAGAATATATTTCAAGGCTACACAAATACTTACATACGATAATAAGTAGAGACCAAGGTCTAAAGGCGGACATAGCGCTATCACCTGGAAGACCACTATCTTAGGTTGCGTTCCAATAAATGATTATACCTGCTAGCATACATGACCGTCAGCGTCCATGAATAAATGCCATTTCGGACAAGTATAGATCAGAGAACCGCGTCTCGACAGTTGCCAGCTCCCAGAGGAAGAGGCTCTCAGACGGCACTTCCTAATTGCATTGGGTTGGGGATCATCCGGAGAGGCAGGCCACCGCGCGCCGCACAAACAGCGAAGGACACTCACCATATTCGACCGCACGACCAGACAATGAACGGCCCCCCACCCCACTCTCAACCCACTCCATCAAGAAGGAATCCTCAATAAACCGACATTGAAACCTGTGAATGAGGAGATAGATCAGCGTTTGTGCGATCGAAGAGAGAAACTGAAGAGTCAGAGGTGCAAATTGTTTGGCTATATGCTCTGCCTTCTCGTCACAGCTCGAAGCTACGACTGGGGCGGCAGCGGTCTCATCAGAGTAGAAGTAAGAGACGTCACTCACCGAAACGCTGCAGGCCCTTTCGAGGGGAAGGAAGCCCATGAAGAAGGTCAACGAGAGGCACTGCAGACAAAAACTTCACCGCGCCCAACCTTTATGGACTTCTGAGAGTCATGTGATCATATTGTTGCCGGGGGACACCTTCCGTATCCGGTAAATCTCCTCGAACACCTCGTTTCGCCCGTTGCATACAACAGGAATGCCTCAGGGCTGGAATGCCTACAATTATCTGAGCTAACCTCAAGATTCGTCCGGTGGGAGGGAGCACAGAGGAAACAATGTGTTGGACATTGCTCTCAAAGCGGGAAGCGCCGGCAAGAACTGAGCGCTGAGCGTGCCGGCGGCTGCGACTACGAAGCCATCCGGCTCGGCCGAACACCTATTCATCCACCTCCAGCGACTTGTTCCGAAGTTCAATAGACACTTGCTTGTTTATGCACAACCAACTCGACCTGCTTCATCTCTAAACATCACAACATTGTTAGGCGGCACTTCTCCTGGTCTTTCGTCGAACAATGGCCACCGCGAAGATCGCATCGCTTGTTATTCGAGTGAGTCTCGACGATATCTGTGGCTTCCTGTCTCTGAACGGTGCAAGACGCTAGCGAAACCCATCAGCAACCAATTAAAGGCCCAGGCGAAGCAGTAAGCTCGCGCTTGCCATGTATGTATGGCAATGTCTAAAGCACCTCGTTTCGCCAGACATGAGCGGTTCCGCAGTGTGTGCATCGGTCTCGCACAGCGAATGTACCAGACCGAAGTGAGGCTCCGTACCAACCTCCTCGGGGAGCCTGCGAAGCACGTCCGCCCGCTGTCAGAAACAAGGTGCGCTTTCTTGGCCCATCCATCACTCGAACGGCGTAGAGACGATTGCGTTCAGGGCGATCGAGAACGGCGCGAACACACTCGCAGAAGGCTTCCTCTTCGCTGTCGCAGCGGGTCTCATTTTAGGGGAGCAGTATCGGTCCTCACGCAGCCAGAGCAAACGGAGAGACACGGTGGACGACCAGCTGGACGAGCTCAAGACGAGCGTAGAGGGCCTGAACGCGCGGCTGGACGCGCTCGCTCGGCAGCAGGAGGAGCGATTCACAGAGGAGTCGATGCGGTACGTGTTGGATCTCTCGTATACCCTCATATGCGCATCCGTCGTGCTCGAACAGCGCTGACATGCGGTGGTTCAGGCACGACGAACTGGCGCGCATATTGCAGAGAGTGGTGGAGATTGGGTTGAGGGGCGGATGGGTTGAGTTCGAGGGCACGCCGTTGCCTTTGCCGCGCATCGACATTACGCAGAGACCTTCTCCCTCGTCTTCGGCATCGGCCTCTTCGGGCGGACCTCAGGATACCCCTTCTCCAAATGCTCCCTAATTCTCAATAATCGGCCCACTCTTGCCTAGATACCGATCCCAATGCCAATCTATCCACTCATTCTCGAGGAGACTACCCATTGACGCGTGTAGAATCTCACAACGGATGACGAAGCTCTGCTTGCTGGCCCTATGCCCGCGCCGCAACACGGTACTGAGTGAAGTCTAGCTTGGTCTGACGTATTTTAGCACACGTAAGTAAGCTCGTTTCCGTATACCCCAGTCCTGATGTCTTCCCAATTCAAGTAGCTCCAACCTTTGACATACGAAGGCAAGTCCGCGTCCCTTGGCATCAACTACGATCCATTTACTTCTTCTCTGACGGTTACCGTTTCTAGAACTGGGACATAAGGAACTTTATGTTTCCTCTGCGCCGACGTCTGCGATCCGGTAACGTCGAATAGGCCCTGTATGCGCATGCTCGTGGCGGCGGCCCGAGAGAAACCGTGCTGGCATGTTGGCGGGAGAAGCCTTCGCTGGCGCCGTCATGGTGAGGTGGACGGCGTAGATGGAAAATTATGGTCATGTCCCTATGGGGCGCAAGTAACGCTGCGGAATGTGGGAATCTGGTGCGGGTGCCGACCTAGCTCGTAGAGTTTTAAACCGCCATGTTTGGGGGTGATGAAGAATCCTGGTGAGGCTGGCGGGGCGGGTGGGGAGGAGTATGGCGGCGGCTGAAGGAGGTAAGATGCTCGCGGAGTCGGATTTCGCGTTCTTGAAGGAGTTCGCCAGGCTGCGCGATTCGGCGACGTGCGCTCAGGTAAGCCTCGTCACGGATACATCATGCCCTGGGTATTGATAGTCGCGCAATAGCCACACAACGAAGAGAAGCGGCATGGATGGAAAGACAGACGTTCGTCCCGATCCTGCCACACATCACATGTCTTCATACGACCGTCAACCCCATCGCCATCTCCAGATGTAACGAAGCAGAGCCCCTGTGCAAAGCTTGAATGGAACGTCCAACTTCGCGAGCGCTTCGCTGATCAATGTTCAATATCCACGACCCCGTCAATGGAGGAACGTCGCCCTGTCTCGACGGTCCGACCAACGTGACCCTACATCGCGTCCCACAGGCGGCCCCATCTTCCATTATTCACTCAAGTTACAATCATGCCGTCCCGATCGACACCCCATGTCTCTTGGCGACTTTCCGGACGTTTACTGTCATGTCGCTTGATGGGAGAAATGCATCTGGGCCTGGTGGTGTCAGTATCTGGTCTAGACTGATGCATGATGTGCAAGTTCCAACCCACCATCAGTCCTGGAGCGCAGCGTACAAAAAGCCCGCTAGCTGGTCTCGCTTTTGGTCACCCCTCAAGCACATCCCGTTCAAGTTCTAGTTTCAAGATGCACCATCTTTCCAAGGCCGCTATTGAAGCTTTGGTTACCGGATACTCCCACTTGTAAGTGAGGTTTGGAGAGGCATCGCATGTCTCACGCTAACACTTATGTGGTGCAGGTCCCAGGAAGACGTTTCCGAAATTTCTGTAGTCGGTAAGTAGGTCTTGACTCCGATAGTCCCACTGTGACCGCTCTTCTGATATCGTCATATCCAGCATTCGTTGTGTACGATTGGGCACTCACTCTATCTCGCGAGGTGGAGCTGTTCTGGACTGGGCAGGCCCGATCGCTCGCCGCAGTCCTGTACTTTGCAAACAAGTACGTGAATGTGATCTCGGCCATCACAATGGCATTGAACGGGGACAGGGCTCCCTTCTCCGCTGATAAGGTATGTGTGCCTTCTAAACCCCTCAAGTACTGCAATATGTTACTGAGATTGCCACGCAACCGAAGAGGTGCGTTACAGTAGAGAAATGCACCACTTTCTCGATATTGAGATCGTTGGCGATGGTGGCGGAAGGTGCACCAAGCCTCATGACATTCTATATTTCGCAATCACATACTTGTGTTTTCTCCCGCCTGCTGGTACGCAGTTCGTGCCATTCAAATCTCTGTATCTCAAATCACTGAATCTATGTTTTCAGCGTTTGCTGGGTTGCGGGCATATGCGTTGACTCGGCGTCGTTGGCTATCGATCTTGGTCTTTCTTCTCTCATGCGTTCAACTTGTCAACAATATGGTGTAGTATTTATGTCTCTGTTGGTTTGGGACCCTGCTTGATACTTCAGCAATTTTCAGGTGACTAGATTCCAGTTTCGTGACTCCACCCAAGATCGCATCCCTGGAATTGGATGTATAGAGCGTCTTACCATTCCGTATTCTCTCTATTACTTGTACGTGAGCCAGTGATTTTGTAATGTTGTCATACTAATCATTGCCAAGCTGTTGGTAGGGTTCCTTTCAAATTAGGACATGAGGCTAATGTCAAGTTGACAGTCTCTATCGCAAACCGAGTATCGAATATTCTGGCAGATACCTTGCTTATTGTATTCACATGGAGGCTCTGGCCTGACTCGGGCATCATGAGGCACATCTCCCGGGGAGTCACCACCAAAGGTCTCTCCTTGACAATGTTGTTCAATGGTTCGCCTCCATTAGTTTCGATTTGGGCTTTGCTGAGATATCTGCGATCCCGATAGGTGTAGTATATTTTATGTGAGGTTCCTACGCGCGCTATCCATGTCACCCCGCGGACCATCCAACCTGATCACGATGACGAGCAGCACAGTATCAATACTAAACATATGGCAGCTTGTTCTTGCCGTTACACGGCGGTCGGTAAGTCCGTATCCCTCCCAGTTCCTCATTGCGCTTCTTTGTGTAATAATCTAAGAAACCTCTTGAAGCCAGTGTCCCATACTACTACTAGCTTTGACGTGTTTACAACAATCTCCACCGTGACACCCTGGTGCGTGAGTTCTGATGCAGAATCTATCGCCGTTTATGTGCTACTGATATACTCGTCCGGGGTCAGGCTTTCCTCTGTGCTCGTTTCCCATTTCCTCCTCGACCTCCAAGAAGCTCATCAGAGAACGGTTGTCGGGCTTGCCACCAATGATCCTCTGCACACCTCGCAAAGCCTGAGCAGTCGTTCAGTCACCTTTGTACGTGCGCTCGGGTCGCTTGGGGCCACTATACATCCCACAGGCTATGGTCCGGAGGACGATAACGAAGACGCAGATCACCACTTACCACCCTCCGAGGACATCGACACTCTGGACGAGCCCGGTCAGGAATTGTGAGTCGAGGATGAATTGGTTATTACGAAAAGCCCGCACGGAGACGACGAGGAAATGGCCTTTGGGGTATGAAACCTAGAGATTGGTCCATTCTTCAAGGTATGGTGTATATCAAAGGACTCTCCATCCATCGTAGTGACTCACTGCTATGATATTGTCGGAACTACGGATCGCTGCCGTTTCGAGGATGTTGCTATTGCGTCGACGCTAGAGTCACCGTGTCTACGGTCGTATTTCAATTGCAAGGAATTCTTATCATTCGCAGAAAGCGAGTCTGTTCACAAAACTTGGACCCTGTGCTGGCATAGAACCCGGCGCCCGCAGTACATGACAAACGCCGATCTTACGATTTCATTGCAATTGCACACAACTGCACGGCGCGCCTGATCCCGACCGTTGCTGCCTTACGACGAGTCGCGCATAGGACCACCCACCCACTACATCTGAACACTTCACCTCAACCCGCACTGGCCATTCATCGCGTCTGCCGAGCTTCCCATCTTCGCCAGTGGCTCTGGCAGCATCCAGCAGATACTCTTAGGGTCATGCACATCCCAGACCCCCTCTGGATCCGGCAACGGACCTTTTCGCTCCCCAAGCAGCACATTCCGTAGACCCTAGCGTTCGCGCAGAACCCTGCGTTGGAATCGGATCGCCTCATCCTCGCCGTTTCAACCGCTATATGGTCCTCGGTATCTCTCGAGGATCTCACATCGTAAGTACTCACCCCCCAAGAATCTTCTTGTATCTTTGACTACCGCAGCGGGCCACCGATTGGATGTATCCAGACCAAGTCCAATGTCGTTACGATTTCGTCTGGGTGGTCAGCCGCCTCGCGCGTCCTCCTGGCGAAGGGTCACGAGGGGTGCGAGCTTTACCGCCGCATCCACAGCGTGGACTCGTAATCAGATTGGCAGGGCAGGTACCCTCAAGGTCGGTAGAGGACTTGTATGCCGCTTTCAGATCCGTGCTCATCCATCGCTGTCCAGCGTCATTCCTTGTTCAAAGCGATCACTGCGCCATATAGCCCCTTATTCCAAAATGGCTGCTCAATATAACTCTACCGTTGCGGAAACAGTAGCTCTCTACCGACCCGCTACGAAGTAAGTAGGTTTTATCGAGTCGGAGGCTATCGTATCGGAAACTCACAGTGCGATGCAGTTTTGGGCTAGAATGTTGCACAGTCTCTGTGATCGGCAAGCCTTGATTCCGGGGACATGGTGCTTTATTATCTCACGTCGTCTTTGGCAGCATTTGTTGTGTACGACTGGATCGTGACGCTGTCTCGCGAGGTAGACCTTTTCTGGACCGGTAAAGCCCGACCGCTCGCAGCAATTCTGTACTTTTCAAACAAGTACTGGCAAGTGCTGTCGTACGCCGTGAGCACATTGGAGCTGGCTCTAATGTCCAACGAGGTGTGTAAAGTCTTTCCCTCCTCTCAAGCGATAAATTGTGGCATATTGAAACAACCACAGAGGTGCGTATGGACCGTTACGGCAGGGAAAAACTTCGTAGGGTTCTCTGAACTGAGACCGCGGCTACAATTAGTTGCACCAGGGCGGCCATTGTGTTTCGCTTATTTTTATATCTGTCTTGCCTCCCGCCAGCAGGTGCGCGGTCACGGTTTCCATCGCACAAATGTTTATACGCCAGTCTCACCGAGGCCACGTTTGCAGCATTCACCACCATGCGGGCGTATGCGTTAACTCGTTGTCGGTGGCTGTCTGCCCTCGTCTTTCTTCTCTCGAGCGTCCAGTTTGTCACGAATATGGTGCGCCATGTTTTCATTCCAATCTGTCCCCTTCTTCATTTGCTTTACAGGTGGGCTTGCTAGGATTTCGTGTCTTCGGCGTCCATATCCCCACATGGGGTTGTGTAACTGGCATTGCTATCCCTCCTTCACGTGCCCTCGTTCAAATGTAGGTCCTCTAGTATCGCGTTCTCCAATGTGAACACTCGCGTTAACCGTGTGTTAGTTGTCGGTAGAAGGCGTTTCATGTGAGATGGGAAATGCTGACGACAAGTCAACAGTTCTTATCCTGAACCGGGTGTCGACCATCGTAGCGGATACTATGCTCGTCGTAATCACCTGGAAGTCCCTGCCTGCCTTGGACATCATGAAGCACAACTCCCGGAGCGAAACCGTCGGAATCAGAGGTCTTGCTTCCATAATGTTGCGCAATGGTATGTCTGCATGAGTTTTCGATCGAGGTCACCGCTGAGATGTTTGAACCCATCCTGATAGGCATAACCTACTTCATGTGAGCTCCCGACGCTACTCACACATTTGTCTACTCACATGCCCCGACCGCGATGACGAACAGTGTGCTGTCGATGCTGAACATATTGCAGCTCGTACTCACAGTGGGGTTCTCGGTAAGGGTCATGCTTTCTGCAGTAGTTTCTAGTCGCTCATCGGCTCCGCTTGCTATGTGTAATGTCGCCCTACTAGATAGTACCGGATGGAGTGCTCAGTTACGTATCATACCTCACACCTCCGTACGTGAACTGAGTGTGGCAGTGGGTCGCTTTTCTTTCGGTGCTGACCTTGCTCTTGCCACCGCCAGGCTATCTTCCATCCTCGTGTCCCATTTCCTCCTCGACCTTCAAGAAGCTCATCAGCGAGCGGCGGCTGGGATGGCCACTATCGACCCCCTGGACCCTTCGCGGGACGTCGGCAGTTTCTCCGACTTTCCGGATGCGCTGGGGTCGATCTGTGCCGCCCTATCAGATTTCGCCGCCGTCGACGGTCAGGAGGAAGACGTTGCAGGCGCAGATGACCGTTTCGTGGTAGACTCGGAGCAAGACATCCGTCCGCATGAAGGCGAATCGATCCATGAATCGCGGAATGAAGATGATCCCACCGTCACGGAGGTCCTGAGGTGACCGCTGGAGTGCTCCGATGGGCTTCACGGCTCGAATCGGTACTGCACGCAGTCAAGGTCCGGTTGTGATCGCCGTTTCATAACCTCATTCATTGCAGAACATCATGTGCATAATGCTATTAGAAATAGGCACTACGTTGTCTTGGATTAGTCGCACAAGCATAAATCGAGCTGTTCCACTCCCAATCACCGGAGCATAGCTTTCGTTTGGCTGCTCTGTTGCGACTCGTCCATATATCGTAAGTGGACGGCATGGAACTTCTGTTACGACTTGGGACGTGATCAAGGGTTAACGTCCGACGCAGACGTGTGTTTATCGTCTTTGCTCTGGGAGACCATTCAGACCCGGGCCCTCCAGCCTGAGGTTGACACGACGACCAGACCGGTCCCGCCCACCTTGCTCGCTCGCATTGCCACCTCTGAGTCTGGTGTTGCGCATTTCTCAGTCAGTGCGCGGTCAATGATTCGTCCACCTTGCACTCCAACTGCAACTTGTAGATAACACGATCAAGAGGATCGAGTGAAACTGCCGTAGGCGTTTCTGAGTCACGCCAACCGGAATGAGAATGAGAATTGTTACGACATTCGTATTCAGGCTTGTGCGCCCAATAGGCTACGTCCGTTTTCGTTGTAAACGGATTTCCTTCTTCATCGTGAGATGGTAAGGGACGAGAAGGCCTGGCGAAGATACCGATCGGGTCTACTGCCATTCCGCAATTACAGTGGGAAACTGGCAGGTAAAAGCCCGACACATGCCGGGCTTGAATACATATGAAGCAGTGCACCGAGATGCACGTTGCGCTACACCCTTGACAAATAAGCATAACCACGTAACGGCTTGGACTGAATCGAGAGCACAACGCATAGCCTAAGCGGCAAACATACTCAACTTGGAGGACTGAGCATGGGGTTGTACAGAAGATACAAATCCACGTTGAACGGTGCGCATAGCAGGAGCACCACTGTTAAAGGACCTGGGGTTTAGGCGTATGAACGCTGCAAGCCGCCCGGGTGGGACAGTGACCGACTGTCGACATGCATGATGGTGTGGGTTTCAGGAAGGTGAGTATCTTTCTCGATTTGGCAGGCGGAGCCTTTGGATCCTAACAGGTGCAAACAACGCCAGATAGCGCCTGATATGTCACGGGCGTCAACATGCATCAGACGTCCTACTCCTCCTCAGGCTTCCTCTCTCTGCTGCTGCTTGTGTGATTCTCTGTCTCTCATCCTGGACATAATTCGCTGTCGCTACTCCGTGGATAGGCCCTAGCATTGTGCTCGAGGAAGGGATATTGCGGGAAAGGTTCTTCGGGAGGGTAGCGGTGATTGGTCGCGCAGTGTGAGGTACGTTCTGTTTGGCATGATTTATGTTTTCAAGCAACACTATCGTGCGTTGTCCAATATCTCTACCTTTGCATCCACTGGCAAATGCCTGGAGTTGACTTGCTCTGCTGTGTTATAAGTCGTCACTCTGACGGTGAAGATGGAACTTTCTCTGCTCCTGACGGTCGGCTGAGTTCTACTTTTATGAGGCATATGAGAGGTCTAATACCATACGACAAGTACTGCGCTTAAAGTGGATGTTGAGCAGAGAGTTTCGCTTTCATGATTGTGCTTTACGGCCTCCATCACGTCGCCTTCGTATTTTGATCTATAGTTCTAACTACCCTTCCTCCTTAGCTCCTTATTCGCTCACCCCACCTATGCTTCGAATACCCCAGCTCCTGCGAGCAGCATGCCATAACACCAGCAAACCCGCCGTTAATGTCCAGCAACTGCTTCTCCGAACGTACAAGTTCAAGGCACAAACTCGCGAAAAGGCCCCTCGCTCGCGGCCACGTCCCCCTCGGCTACGGGCGGTAGCAGACACAGAGGGTATGTTCAGGTTGCACGCCGACGACGTCCCCGACTATTTCTCAAGAAATGTCCACACATGGGTTTCCAAATACAATCAGAAGATCTCCGACCGCCTCGCACGTTTTGGGGTCCCCAAACATGAGCTCAGGCCACTGCTTCGAATGTACGCCTCCTCCATGAGCAATGGCGACGTCTTCCGCGACCTCTCGTATCACGACGACCAGCTCTCCCGCATCGCGCGCGACATGGCCTCCAGCCCCTCGCACGCCATGGACCGGTACTTCACACAGATGCTTTACGAGTGGGCCACCCTTCCCAAAGGCCAGCAAGCGCTCGAGTCCGTCGTCTCCCCCGACGTCGTGTCGCGCATGCAGAGTCTCTCCCGCGCCGCGGACCTCTCGAATGCCGGATGGGAGTTTACTCATGCGCGCGTCTCGCCCCCACGCAAGTTCATCATGCACGTCGGGCCGACGAACAGCGGCAAGACGCACAACGCGCTGCGTGCACTCGCCGCCGCGAACCGGGGCGTGTACGCGGGCCCATTGCGGCTGCTCGCGTTCGAGATCTTCGACCGCCTGAACAAGGGCCAGATCATCCCCCTCGGGATGGAGCCGGACCCGGACGCCGAGCCGGACACGAAGAGCAATATCGACGGGGGCGACAGCGTGGAAAACGGCAAGGCGGTAATCGTGAAGGACGGGAACCCGCGGTACGCGCGCGAGTGCAACATGATCACCGGGGAGGAGCACAAGGTCGTTTCGCCCGCGGCGCCGCTGCTGAGCTGCACGGTCGAGATGACGCCGCTCACGACGCACTGGGACGTCGCGGTGATCGACGAGATCCAGCTGATCGCGGACAAGCAGCGCGGGGGCGCGTGGACGGCGGCGGTGCTCGGTCTGAATGCGAAGGAGATCCACCTGTGCGGCGAGGAGTCGGCGGTCCCGCTCATCGAGGCACTCGTGAAGCAGATGGGCGATTCAATTGAGGTTAATCGGTACAATCGTCTTACCCCGCTCGTCGTTGCAGACAAGAGCTTGGAGGGGGACCTTTCGCGCATCAAGAAGGGCGACTGTGTGGTCGCGTTCTCGAGGACGGGGCTGTTCAAGCTCAAGCAGGACATTGAGGGTGCGGCGAAGATGCGTTGCGCCCTTGCCTATGGTCGTCTCCCGCCGGAGATTCGCAGCGAGCAGGCGGCGTTGTTCAACGATCCCGACAGCGACTACAATGTCCTTGTTGGCAGCGACGCCGTGGGCATGGGTCTCAACCTGTACGCCGGCTCATTTTCTCCGTTTACGTTTTTCGAGTGCTGACGGCGATATCTCCTAGTAAAATCAAGCGGGTCGTTTTCGAGACCGTGTCCAAGTTCGAGGGCACTGCTATGCGGCCGTTGTCCGCGTCGCAGATCAAGCAGATCGCTGGCCGTGCCGGCCGGTTCGGACTGCACGAAAGCGATACCACGGGCGTCGTCACCACCCTCAATCCCGGTGACCTCGACTTCGTGCGCGAGGCTCTCGCCACATCTTTTGAGCCCCTCCAAGCTGCGCGCTTGAACATGAACTTCGAGTCCTACCGCAAGATCGCGGAGGTGCTTCCCTCGGATTCGTCGAACATGACCGTCGCCGAGGTGTACCACTTCGTGTCGCGGATGTCGCCGCTGTTCGAGTTCCAGTCGATCTACGAGCTGGAGCGGAGCTTCGAGTTCATCGACGAGTTCGCCGATTGCCTCACGCTGCGCACGCAACTGCTCACGGCGAACTCGCCCTGCCCATGGCGCGACGACTTCGCGGTTAACGGCGCGCGGGTGATGATGCGGATCTACCGGGACAAGCTGCGCGTGCCGCTCGAGGAGGCGCTGCAGCGCGCGCAGCTGCTCACGAAGCTGAACGCGGCGCTCGCGCTGATGGAGGGCAAGGGGCCGGTGCCCGCGCAGAAGGAGGTCGTGGAGGTGCTCGCGAAGCTCGAGACGGTGCACAAGGTCGTTGTGCTGTACCTGTGGTTCAGCTACCGGCGCCCGGTCGCGTTCCCGGACCAGGAGAAGGGCTTCCAGCTCAGGCACGTCACGGAGCTTGCGATGGACTGGTGCTTGGAGCTGCTGCACCAGATGCGGATGAAGGCGAAGTACCCGGCGGCGAAGGCGCGGATGGAGGTGCTCCGTAGGCGGCCGCAGATGAAGCTCGATGCGGACGTGGCGGAGACTGCGGAGCCTCGGGTGAGAGAACCGGTCAATGTCATGTTAGAAGGCGATGCAGGTACGCTGTCTGTGGTGATGATCCTTACTGGTTCTCGAATGCTGATTGTTGACTCGTTGCAGACAAGTTCATCCGTCACATCGTACGGTGAAGGGTCCTTCGAACCTCCACTGTGACGGGACAGGCTGTTTGGACCTCTTTGGCCGCATGTCAAACCGAGTTCAACTGCCCTCAACCAAAAGCCGCCCCGCTTGTTCCGAACCATCGTGTCGCTCGTCTTTCCCCTTCGCTCAGCTCTTGCCCTCGACTCGGCTGGTCCAATTTTTCTTGCACGCCCACCCCTCAGTCCTAGATTGCACATCACATCACCACTAGACGCTATGATACTATCCTATCTAATCATCGCGCTATCGACGCTCTTCGCCCCGCTGGCCTTCGGGCGACCGGCCTCCGCGCCCAGCCCCAAAGTATACCACCTATCCGCTTCGGCAGAGCCCAACGCGCTACTTGGTCGACACTACCTCGTCCACGACCACCGTGAGGCTCCATACATCCGCTCCACGTCCCCGCGCCCCCAACAGACCCCACGCCACATGAAACCCTTTGCGAGGTACTTCGCCGACCGCTCCGGGGACATCTGGATACACGAACGGCCCCGCGCGCGCGTCCCAGCCCTCGTCCCGCGGGCGGCCGCTGAGGACGAAGCGAGGAGGAAGTACGTCGACTATGTCTCCCATGTCGGCCCTTTCGCCTACGAGCCGCCGCCGCCGCCACCCCCACCCACGGTCACGGTCACTGTTACCCCGCAGCCCTCTTCGACGCTCGCCGCGTTGGATGTGTCTTCTTCGACTGTGAGCCCGGAGGCTACGCTGTCCGTGATGAACCTCGCCGCTGCGAACGCCACCGTGACGTCGACTTCGACGAGCGCATCCTCGCCGACAGGGACGATGGAGCCAGGCAAAGGCAAGAAGGTCAGAGCGAAGGCGCGGCAGAAGGTGCACAAGAGCGGGAAGGAGTACAAGGAGAGGAGGAAGTACGGTAGAGGGGACGCAGGACTCATCGGCGCACTGGACGAGGCGGCATAGAGGGCGTCGCGAAAGTATTTTAGTAATGTTTTAATTTGATCACGGAACACGACGTATACCTCCACTCTATAGCATTGTATCAATAGATAGTAGATCATCCTAGCTCTCTTTTTTCGATGTTCAATAATTGACGTCTGCTGTATGTGGACGATTCAACCTAGACAAGCCTGGACTCAGGCGTTTGAACACCTGGGATATTATGATGACGTCATCACTATGTCGGAAAGGCTGTATGACCTGCGTTCCTTCTGTTAGTACCATCGTTTGGTGGTTAGTTTGATAGGTGATTCTATACTATGTAAGTAAGAAAATCGAAGTGTCGATTTGCTCAAACATTTATTCTTTCCAGTTACAAGTTGGCTGTGTAATCGCGACCGTGACAACCTCCGGGTACCCAAATCGTCAGGACTATACCACACCCGAGGTTTATGCGTTGGCCAGAATAGTAAGGAGAGAGTTTCATACAGAGTACTGGAATGATGTACCTCATCCACAGCCCACCGTGATAATCACTCTGTCATGGCAATGGAAAATGTCGACGAAGTGCCGAAGGCAGGGGATGGTCTGAGCGCGAACTCAGACCAACAAGCCGATGCCCCACCTCCACCGAGACCTGTCCATGCACTGTCCCTGACACAGGAAAGAAATATAATGGAATACCTCGAGGAAAGATTCCTCGACCTCACCCGTAACTTCAAGAAACGGTGCGCACGTCCGCATCCATATGCATCCCCCCGGCTCACAATATCATCCAACTAACGCTTCTTCTACCTCCAATAGAGCGGACCCATCCTCCACTCTCCGCACCCTACCATCCTACCTCGAAGCGGCGCACCACATCCTCTTCCTCATCCTTCAAATCCCGCCTGTCGACCCCTCGGCCCCCCTCCGCACGACGCTCCTCCTGCGGCTCACCGGCGAGGTGCTGCTGTCCGTCCCCGGGTATGGCCCCACCCTCGAACCGACCGCGCTCCCGCTCCTCCTGAGCTGGCTCACTGACCTCGACGCAGGGTGGCTCGCCGTGCTCCGCGCGCAGGCGTGGGACGCTGCAGGTTCGTGTGCCGTCGATGCGCTCCTGCCTGAGGGCGCGCGCGCGAGCCGCCCCAGCCAGACGGAGCGCACGCGCCTGCGGAGCCTGCTCATTGGCGGCACGGACGTGCTCGAGGAGTGGCTCGAGAAGGTGAACGTAAGCCAGAGCGCAGATGTTACTGTGGGGGGCGCGGGCGAAGGACTCGCTGAGCAAGTGATGGGCCAAGGGCGGGCGGAGATCGAGCAGGCGTTCAACGAACTGTTTGCGGGGACGCTGGCGGAGATGGGGAGCTTGACGGGCGCGATGAACGACCCGCGCGGGATGGAGGCGACATGTTGAGTTGGGAGGCCAACCAGGGATGGGTGGGCGGGTGTATGCGCCATTGATCAGAAGCTACAGTCTGACTCAGACGGGGCGTTGTACGAGAATGTTAATAGTATGGAAGAGGATTCTGAAATGAAATGTAGTCTAAAGGTTCTATACCGACCCAACTCCCGTCCGTACTTCCGTGTCGGATATGGACGTTCGCCTTCCTCGCTTTCCGGCTTTGACATCGCCAAGGGACCTAACCTCTTTCTTGGAGTCTGAGAAAGCTCCACCGGAGAAGTTGTGTAGGAAACATCGGGACGCTTGGTAAGTGAACGCTCGTGCCGGTCTGAGAATGGCTCCCCGTTACAGCCATGTTGCACCATATCCAAGGCTGTTGCATGAGAAGCGCACACTAGGCTGCCATCTAGAATGTATTCATCAGCGGCGCATCAACATTTTTAGCCAAACAACGTACATTGTGGATCGGGAAGAGGGTGGCGTGTATGAGAAAGTATCAGACACGACATACCCATGAACGGAGCGGTAGCCAAAGCAAGCCTAAACAGAAGCACGACGTACCGTAATGGAGCCACTGGGTGAAGCCCTTATCCTTCAAGCAGACCGAGGAAGAATGAGAGCAGTGTGTATTAGGATTATAAGGCTGATAGCATAACCCACTCTATATGGTCTATACGAGCCCGACGCGCGTCCGCACCTCCTTCATGACAGGCTCAGTGAGAGCTCTAGCCTTCTCCGCGCCCTTGGTTGCGACCTCTGCAAGATATCCGACCTCTTTTCTTAGCCTCTCGAACTCCGAACGTGGCCCCTTGATCAGCTCCTCGACCGCGTCTGCGACGTCTGCCTTGAGGTCTCCGTGGCCCTTATCGGTATAGCGGGCCGTCACCACCTCCACTTCCTTGTCAGTACAGGCGGCGAGGATGCTGAGGAGGTTCGCAGCACCCGGTCGGCCGGCTGGATCGTAGGTGATCCCGAGTGTAGAGTCTGTCACTGCACTCCGGATCTTCGAGCGTACCTGCGCAGGGGTATCGGTGAGAAGAATACGCGAGTTGAGATCCGGTGACGACTTGGACATCTTGGAGGATGGGTCGCGCAAGGAGAGGACGCGACATGACGACGCTAAGCGGCAGGTTCAGTACCAAGATATAAGATCACAAGTAACATGTGAACGCACTGATGACATGCTGAGGCAGGGGGAACAGGGTCCGTTTGCCTTTGAATGTGCGATTGAAGCTTTCAGCAAGATCACGGCAAAGCTCGATGTGCTGCTGCTGGTCTTCGCCTACTGGGACATGCGTCGCCCTGCGGGAGCAATTGGTTGGGTTGTCCCACAGCGTATCACGGGAGAACGCACCGATACGCAAGAATGTCAGCAGCCTGCAGCACGGGGTACGTGAAAAGCCCGGCATTCAGCAACGACTCGTCCACCTCCGAGTCATCCCGCGCATTCCGAGAGGCGGCAAGCCTAGACTGGGAGGATATAGGTCATCGCACAGGCAGCGCGGGTAGCATATACTCACCTTCCACGTCGTCATCCTCCGCAGCTTTCCCATGGGGGTGATACAGTTAAGCATCCATGCCAGCTCCGCATGATGGGGGTTCTGCAGGGCCAACGCTTCAGCACACTCCTCGCCAGGAATAACAATGTACCGCGCAGCGCACCTCATCCTGGTGAAAAATGACTGACCGCTCAGGATCAAGCCCGACAGCAAGCAAGACGGCAAGCATATCTCTCCGCGCGACACTCAGAGCCTTGGGGTCTTGCGGGAGCGTGAGCGCGTGCCATCCCACAATCGAGTAGATGAGCTGGTCCGTTGGTGCGGCGTCGCGCTGAAGCTTCACCCAGTTCAATAGGGCACCGAGCAGATTCCCTAGCTGTGCGTGCATCCATAACTAGGTCCTGGGGCAGCGAGTATGAGGACGTACATGGGGGATGCCAGTGGGCTGGATGCCAGAAAACACGACTCGGGGGTGCACGCGTGCAGCCTGTGGCGACTCATTGCGAGCTACGAGGCTTGTGCTCAGCCCACGCGCGAGACGACCAGCACGGCATGAGGAGAGCAGGGGTCGGGCAGAAGGTGCGCGTCGGAGGTGTTGGTGGAACAGGGACATGTGGCGGCAGAGCTCGTCGACAAGCGCGTCGAGCGCGTCGGAATCGCGTCCGTTGCCGCCTTTGCCACAACCGCCATCATCATCGCTCACACCATCGAGACGCTACCGGCCACGGATCTCGCTCATTTTTGTCTCTCAACGTCGACCCCTCCGTGCTCCCTCTCGCTACGCTCTAGCATCTCTGGCCTCTAGTTTCATGCAATGGCGTCGACCCCAGGCTTCGAGGACTGGTTCGACGTTCCCGGGGGTGAAGCGTTCTCGGAGACAACAGACTTGTTCGTAGCTGGGGCCCGAGGTACGTCTAATTCGTAGTCGCATGCAACATCACGCGAGTTGCTCAACCACCGTCGCAGACATGGAGCCGGAAGAGGTCATCCTCATGGATGGCTTCACTCTCGTGGATGCTATGAGTGCATTTGAGGTACGCGAAAACGCTGTATTCCTAGGGCTTATAATGACGTGCGCCTTGACTTTAGATCGGCGAGCCGCGCCTAGATAGTGGGATGATCCTCGAGGAGCAGCGGCGGCCGTCGTTCGACCCGCTCACGCCTCTCCTCCCGGAAGAGGTGTGCTGGCTTTTGGACCGCAGCTTCGCGTGTGAGGTGAATATATGCCACCTACTACGCCTTCCCATACTTCCTATCCCCGATTTCTCCATTTCTGTGTACTACATGGCAATCAGGATGTTCATACGATGTGTTGTTTATTGCATACAGGTGGAATGGCATACAGGGAAGACGCTCTCGCAAAGCGTCTTCACTATCCTCTTTGTTCATCACCTTCCGGACATCAATCCCGAATACCTCTCGCCAGATGATAACGAGGATCCGGTACGCCCGCGCTGGCTCATTACCGTCGTTGTGCGGGCGGCGATGCTTGGTCTCCTTAAATGTTGTGACCTCGCGTGGCGGGAACTGGCAAAAGGCCGGGTGCAAGACGTGCGTCTCTTGCCTTGCCTCACTAAGGTCTTCGCTGATGCATCATGCGCAGGTAGAAGACTGGCAAGGGGAGAAATGCGATGTCTCCCTGCTGGAAGGTGTGAATTCAGACCTCGTTGTGCACTTATTGGACAACGCGTTCGAATGGGTACAACAATCCGACCTGTCGGAAGGACATATTGACGCACTGTGCGATCGACTCTATCTTCGCAAGGTAGTGTTTAACAGTCGGCTGGCCCCACGCCCGCTGTTGAAACCTTTTTACAGGCTTTGCTGCAATTATACAAACTCGACCTCCTCAAAGGCGTGGATGAGTTATGGTACCATACGACAGTCGGCCGCGAGCTGGTCGACCGTGTGCGAAGACCGCAAGATCCTTTACCGCTCAACTCCCCCGTCCACCTTGCCATCGACCCATATATCGCCCGGCGCCTGCCAAATTTCATGCCAATACGCGTCACGGAGATACCTCCTCTGGCGCAGATCTGGGACTCGCTCAGCGCGCACATCGAGTTCTGGGCCGAAGTTGGCCATCTCGTCACGTCGCCCTCGTTGCTGAAGTGGACGGTGAGCATCATGTCGCATATGTATACGCGCCTCGGATGGCCAGTCCTGACTTGTTCAGGTCGCAGGGTCTGTAAGCTATAGCCTCCACAAAAAGCCTGCATCTGCATTTCACAGAGCGCTCATCCAAGTCAGTAAACCATTTTACGGACCTTCCTTACTCCCCATACTTAATCCTTCCAGACCCTTTTCTTCGACAAAGAGCTAGTCCTCGGAACACATCGACCGACATGGCTCATAGAGCAGTTTTTCTACGAGACCATTGGACAACCCTACTCCGCAATCATGGAAGCACTCGAGCGGAGTACGCCGTCCCCTCAGGTAGTGACTATGGGGGACGTGATCGAGAGACGCGTAATGAAGGTGCGCTGACACGACGCCTAGCACATTTCTCACCCCGTGTCGATGCTATGCTGCTCTGTATAGCTCCTCGTCCCGCATGTGCGATCCAGCTGGTATAACCCGCCCCGACGACGACGACACCTGATGAAGGAGGTCCTGCAGTGGCATATGCTGTATGACACGATGCTAAAGGATATCGAGATGCACAATCCCCCAGTACGTAACCCTACATAACTCCAATAGACTCTCCTCTGGCCACTCAGAGTACTAATCTCACGGATCTCAAGGATATAGCCACGTCTACTATCCTCCGGGCCCTCCCCATCGCCGCGCAGATTTGGCGACTGAGCCAGTGTCGAGAGGTGATCCTGTCCGGGTTTCAGCAGGAGCTGTATGCGCCCGAGGAGAAGCCGATCGCGTACTGGTATCTGGCACGCGTACTCGACTTCCACATCGCATGCATAGAAGATGTTCTTCCCTGTGTTCTGCCTGGTATGTGATCCCCATTTTTTTTGTGTACCTGATTCTAACCAAAGCTCTTTCCAGACTCACCTGCGCATTCAGAACTGTCCTTTCAAGCAAGTCATCTAGCGGCTTTGCAGCTGATCTCGACGACGCTCGCAGCAGTGAGTTTGTAGAGTATATCACATCTGCCATGCCAGTCACTAGCTGAGATATCTGCGGAATCTAGTTGACCTCAGGGTACATTACGTCAACATGGAAAAGGGTATCGATCAACTTCCTGCGGAGGTACAAGTGGGTGCTCAACCCCGAGTTTGATAAACTACCTCCGGCGGACCCAACCCCGGACCTGTCAAGCTTCCCGCCAACGCTTGACGAGTTCTTAAAAGTGAGCCCTGTTGCCCTGCATGCCTATTATGGAGCTGATGGACTGCTCCTGACAGGACACGCTTTACTCGCCATCGAAGTCCTTCGAGTTGGCTGAAAACATCCTCCGACATCTAAGCGAGGTCCCACAAGCAGCTATCGGCCACTGGGACCAAGATCGTCGACAAGTCGGTACCGTCATTATACAGTACAACGATACGAAGCTCTAACCCAGTTTCATCCAACCATAGTATCTGCGAAACCTCGCGGACGCGTGCGCCCGACTGAAGCAGGGAACGCCGGATTCGCTCATAGAGCTCCCGAATTTGAACCTGAAGACGTTGCAGTGGATACCGGACGTGCACCCGTGGTTCCCTACTGTCATTGCATCATGACTTTAGTAAGCACCCTTTCTCACACTGGGGTAGCAGCAGCATCGGGCTATACCGTTATAGATGTACTCGGGTTTTGTGTAAAGTTGTGTTCTTCGGGACGTGGACAGCGGAATATAGATGTGAAGTATGCTTGGGTCAACCAGTGTATTGGGGTGGCAACGATGGCTTTATGCCAAATATCAGGACCGGAACTGCTCACTGACATCGTGCGAATTTTGGTCGTGCATGCTACGAGAGAGGAGATCAGATAAGAGAGCGTGCACGTTCGTCCGGATCCCATTGCGGGGGAGGGAATAGATCATGGTGTCAAAAGGAGAGAGCAGGGGAGTCTCGCGTTTCTTGGGGCACACGTTCATTAGTCTCAATGCAAAGTCGTCCTACAAACAAAGTCCGTGCTTTTTAGGATCCGGAAGAGTATCAGCTGTTCTATACGAATCACTCTATTGACAAGCAGTACTAGTATCGAATCACAATAGTCTGCGACACTGAAAGGAGGCGGGGGAAGAGTACTATGGCTGCAGTAGTTCAAGAAGGGTTCAAAATGAATGAATTGAGTAAGGATAGCATTTCCAATCATGCAATTAAAATACGACACTCCGCAATCGCTGAATCGATATAGGTTGTGGGAGAACCGGGGCGAGCAGTCACGTCCGGGCGCAACATCCTAATCCTACGCCGCTATTCACACTGCAATAGCCGTTTCGCCGACCACCCCTTGCAGGCCATTTGTGAGTACAGACTCGTTTCCAATTTGCGAATCCCGGCTCGCGTCTCCCCCACCGGGAAGTGTATCATCTGGAGCCGCCACACACTCATCTGCCAGCGCACTTTCGTCGTCGTCTCCGCTGCCGTAGTTGATGGGACCGATGGTGGCCCCAAGCGACCCGAACGTCTTCGCAAAGTTGACTGAACGATCGCTGGCGCCCTGCGAGAGCTGTGAGAGGTCGTTGGAGGCCAGCCCGACTACCGGTCTCTGATGGGCTTCTTGCAGGTCGAGGAGGAAGTGGGATACGAGGACAGATGAAAGTCTAGCCGCAGTGGAGCAAGTATGGTTCAGTTTGCGTAAAACGCAAGAGGATTCGCCTTAGCAAGCGACGTACGGGGCTGTGAAGGTGGAAAGAGCGCTGATGGGCCCGTCCGACACTGCCTAGCCGAGTGCCGTGACCGTAAGAAAAGGGACCTATGGCCGTGAAGGCTGGCAACTCACCACGACCGAGAGCTCTGCGAACAGAAGGTTCAATATATTCAAGATTGACAGCACGCTGTTCGTCACCACGATCGTTGTTATTTGAGCTCGTAGCTTGCCGAGCAGCATGAGAACCTACATAAAATAGATCATGCCTGTCGGAGCGCGGACACCTCAGCCTGGACCTCTGTCAAAAACCGATGCATACTGACCATTGAACAGCATTGTCGAGACAAGACCTTTTATTTTCGTGCGCCTTCCCTCGGTGTTTTGGTTTCTGATGCCCAAGTCAGGCAACAGCTTCCATGTCATCGCAATGAGTATGATGTCTGCTAGAATCGCCGTTCCCCGGTTCAAGATAAGGGCTGCAAAATAATCTTAGCATTCATGATCCCGACCTTGAAGGTTCCCTACTAACATCTGTTGTGAGTAATGCCGTGGTCAGGAGATGCATTGCTGAAGACATAAGTCGCTGGCGTACATTTGGGAGAGTTTGGGAGTAATGTCTGTGTTGATTAAACATCCCAACATCGCGAGGGGGGAGTGATAGGAGGAATTATCAAACCGGAAAATCACCTGCCAGAGTGGTATCTTTGAGCATGCATACTGGTCGCAGGAAATCAACCCGTACCATGTTGGTAAAAAAACTGCACGCTCGAGAGAAGAAGGACGAGCCCAGACAACAAGCGATTGCGAGACAGCGCATATGCCCGCAACGCAGCAAATGCTACAAACATAGATGGATCATCAGTACTGGGTTTATATATGAAAATGTTGCGATCGTGCACCTGCAGGTGGGAGTAAGGACAAACGTAACATTGCAGCGATAGCATAGTTGAATCTAGTACAACTGCAGTGACGAAAGATTTGAGCACTGGAGAACGCAATGTTTGTCACACTAACGCACCTCTTCGAATAGAATAGCATTCAACGATGCGGTTGATCAGCTGAGGGAAAGATAAATCGTACATACCTCATCGGACGACGGAGCAAAGACAAACAGGGACAGAAATTGAGACAGCATATTGAAATATTTGTTCAAAAAATAGAGCATTGCAGAGAGTGGTCGTGCCTTGCCGGACCAGAAAAGTTGCGTCTCGCGGGGAAGCGTTACCATCCAGTCATACACAACAAGTACTACATACTGTGGTATGAGGTTATCGTCAGCAGAGTATGCAGAGTCGAAACGTACCAGCTGCAGAAACTGCAAGGCATTGGGCCTGAAAGCTACACCATATCGTGAGTGAGAGACATGATATACCTTCTAGAGACCTACTTGAGAGTGAATGACGTGATTATTATTTCGTCAACGCCGGGATCAGACAAGTTAGCTGCCATCTTGGAATGAGAGGATGGGGATGCTAGGTCACACTTACGCCTTTTATATGCTTCGCTCCGAACCTACTGATAAAGTTACACGGCGACTGAGGCTCGGCTGGCATGTTTTCCGTCACCGGACGTAGTTCTAAGGAGGGTTGCAGATCTGACTTCGACCCAACTCCGTACATACCGTCTCTGCTATATCCTCTCAGTTGGTGAAATCGCAGGGTCATGTTCATCTAGATCGGATGCTTGCACCCTCGATAAACTTCGATGCGTTGCCTGGTTTCGTGGCTTCTCACTGGTTGGCCATCGCGATGGTTGGACACTCAAAAATTCATATCATCCGTATGTAAGAGTCAAGAGGCTGGCTGTGTGGTGAGATAACAAACACTGGACAGTAGAGTAAGTGCGACGTACATTAATCACAGTCGCGAATATTAATGTGTCACCCGGTCGACGTCCTTAAGCACAGTAGAAGGCCGTGACACTTGGACTTTCATTCGTACTCGGGTTGTCGGTTGACACACTGCGCCGCACAACAAGCTAATCACCTGCGACACCGCACTTTCCACCATCGTCTGGAATCGCGTCCAAAGATGCGGATAGGGCTTGCAGAGGATGATATCGCATCTAATACCGTGACAGGGGGAGGTGAGGTATTCTGTAAGCAGCCAAAGTTAGGCAACATGTCGCGCGCACCGCATAACACCCGTGCCAGCGAAGCACAAGTAGCAGCCGACCCCAAAAATAGCAGCCTGGATGGGGTCATTGCTGGCTTTGTTGGATCCGACATGTGATAGTGCTCGTCAGCAGTGCCCGGCGAACCTTCAAAGACATGGTCAACCTCACTTCGTAGACCATGCGGACCATATTCGTACTTTATAATAAGCTCAGACCCGTCCCTATCCGGGAAGCCAAGATCATGCACCCAGCCCTATCCGCTGGCAGCTTCAGAAGCTCCGGATAGCACCAGAAATACCGCTACCTTGAAAGCTCACGAGCGGGATGATGCATCAAATGTCCGGGGGAAACGGCCAAAGTCGCGGGTAATGCGGTGTTGGGGCACCTGAGCGTCTGGCCGCGGCCGGAGAACCGCTGGTGGCCATGAAACTATCTGTCAACAAATTGGTTGCATTAAAATGGTAGCACGTTACTATATGCATGTGTTCATAGTCGAGAGCACCGCGAGCCCTCTATTCTATACGTGGGGGGAATAGTAGATGAGTCGGTGCAGTTGCCTCGCTCGGAATGCAGGACGGCGACTCAGAAAATATCCATCGAGGCTGAAAGGTGCGGCCGGCGTATCGCATAAAACATCCCCAAGTGGTCTCAAAGCGACCAGTCAGCTCACATCGCGGGAGACAAGTCTGGAGGACTGGAAGTATCAAACGGGGTCATAGCGGGAGGAAGCAAGATGTGCTAGCGCCTATCGGCGAAATGTCGGTCGAGTCAACTTTGTCGGTAATTTTGAGATCAAGATTTAACCCACCGCCACCTCCTCGGTACTTGGTTCGAGCTTCACCCTCTCTTACAGTAATATGGACGGATCAACACCTCCTGCAGTGCTCACCATCGCTGGCTCAGACTCTGGCGGTGGTGCAGGTATCCAGGTCAGAGCACTTTCGAGTCACACTGTATTTACCGTCGAAGCGAAACCGTGACATCATGTCAGCTTCATACTGACTCGCTCTCTGTTCCAGGCAGACTTGAAGACCTTCACGGCATTTGGGTGCTACGGATGCTCAGTCATCACAGCCCTCACAGCACAAAACACGAAGGGCGTGCAAGGCGTGCACCCGGCGCCCCCGGATTTTCTTGAGCAGCAGGTCCGCCATCATCATTCAACCGACCGTTTCAAAATTACCCCGTGCATCCAGCAGGATAGGCTGACAGTCAATACAGTTGCATTCTGTGCTCGATGACATCGAAATAAAAGCCATCAAAACAGGTATGCTCTACGACGCCGAGCACACGCGCCGGGTCGCACGCACGCTCAAGGCTCACTTCCAATCCGGACCAATGCCCCCCCTCGTCGTCGACCCCGTCTCGGTCTCGACGTCCGGCCACATCCTCCTCCACTCGGACGCAGTCGACGTCATGATGCAGGAGCTCTTCCCGCTCGCAACGCTCGTCACCCCGAACAAGTCCGAGACCGAGCTTTTCCTCTTCCGGCGCATCGCCGATGACTCGGACGGCACGGCACCCGGCGCCGGCCCCACGTCCATCGCGACGCTTGAGGACATGGTCGCCGCGTCGGAGCGGCTCCTCGCGTTCGGTTCCAAAGCGGTGCTTGTCAAGGGCGGGCACCTGCATACGACGTTCGCGGACGTGCGCAGGGTGCGCGAGGCGCAGCCCGGCGTCGGGATCGTCCGGGAGTGCTTCTTGGACGACAGGATGGAGATCCTGCAGGTGAACGAGGTGGACCTGGGTGCACGCCCGGTGGTCGTGGATGTGCTGCGGGACAGACAGGATGGTGTGACGTTCTTTGTGAGTCCGCGGATCGAGTCGACGAGTACCCATGGGACGGGGTGCACGCTCGCTGCTGCCATTGCTTCGGCGCTGGGAAGGGGGGAATCGGGTGCGTAACCGCCCCAGTCAGGACGGTCGGATGGGATGGCGCTGATTTCGTGCAGTTCGCGAGGCCGTTCGGCAGGCGACGATATACACCCATATTGGGATCGAGACGGCGCCCCCGGTTGGGAAGGGGTACGGGCCGCTGAACCACATGCATGCCCTGACAAGGACTCTTGTTCCCCGGTACGAAAACATATGCATTTCTTCGTTTGCAGCCAGCACTCACAACCTTCACGCTAGGCCGACCCCGAGCAATCCTCACCCGCTCACTCGGATTCTGATCCAGTCATCGCAGCAGACCTGGAAGGAATACGTGGAGCACGACTTCGTCAAGCAACTCGCGCGGGGCACCCTCCCCAAGGAATGCTTCCTGCACTTTATCAAGCTAGTATCCCTACCCTCTTAGATCCCATCCCCCTCATCTGACACGCACGAGCAGACAGGACTACCTATACCTCAAGTACTACGCGCGCGCATACGGGTGCGCGCCGTCCCCATAGACTTCTCTCTGCTGTCACCTCCGTTGTCCTGACTGACCGCGCGCAGCCTGCTCGTCACAAAGTCGTCCACATACGAGTCGATGCACTCCGCAACGCAGACGATCCTCAACGTCATCAACGAGGTCGCCACACACACCGCGTTCGCCGCGCAGTGGGGCGTCACCCGCGCCGAGCTCGACGCCACGCCCGAGGTGCCCTCGACCACTGCGTACGGCGCGTTCCTCCTCGACGTCGGCCTCCAAGGTCCGTAGTCCCCTTGTCCATCCTTGCCCTCATGCCATCGCGGGAGCCATAAGTAGTAGCTGACGGAAAGGGGATGGGGATGGGGGGAACAGGCGACAGCGCGAGGCTGATCATGGCGCTCGCGGCGTGCCTGCTGGGGTACGGCGAGGTCGGGCTGTGGCTCAAGCGCGAGGCGGCGCGGCCGAACACCTGGGTCGTGCTCGAGGGCAACCCGTATCTCCGGTGGATCGAGGACTACTCCGGGAAGGAGTACCAGGCGGCCGTCCGCCTCGGGATCGGTGCGCATGCCTCGTCTCTCGTCTTTTGATTGGATATGGTATTTGTTTGCTGATGCCGGGGGGCGGACACAGAGACGATTGAGACGCTAGCGGTAGAGGACGCGCCGAACGCGCGGCGGTTTGCGGACTGGTGCGCGATCTGGGAGAAGTGCACGCGGCTGGAGAAGGGATTCTGGGACGCGTCGCTGAACCTCCTATAATTTCGGATTCAAGGATACGATACCGGCAGCGGAAGCGGAAGCGGACGGGTATGATACAAGATAAGACTACGTGGGAAGTAGAGGGGATTGGGTGGTGCAAGCGAGCGCACAGCAGAAAGCAAGGTAGCGAGAAAGCAAGAGTCGACGAAAGCATACAAGTATCGGTAGAGCTAGAACTTGTCAAGAACTGTGATATAGATTTGGCTCCGCGTGGGCCGAAACCCGTGTCTCATGGACGGAGGCTACGACGTATCTTCGGTCTTCACGGGGACGTCCGGTTGAGGAGAGATGCGCTCCGGTGCCGCGGCCAGGGTCCTAATGTCGACCTTGCGCTCCTCGACCTCTTCCTCGAGCTTGACCTCAATCTTCGGGCCGCCAACCTGATCAGGGTCTGAGGAAGCGACCACCGCTTTCCTGCTCTGCTTCTTGCTGCCTGACGCCTTGGCCGTTTTCTTGGCAGCGCTTGGGCAGAGCCCGTCGCTCAGCTCGCATTGGTCGCACTTGGGTCCCAACGGCGCACATATGGTCTGTGGGTGGTGTGGGAATACACAGGACGGGTGAGCACGAAAGATGGACTGCTGACTGCCACAAGGCCACAGGGCAACAGGAATGGATGGTAGGTAAAGTGACCGAGACCCACCTGGCCGAACCCTACGAGCAGGTGGTTGATCTCGGGGTGCAGTTCCACTGGCAGCCACGATTGCAGATTGAGCCTATAGGAGGCGATCAGCGACAGTCACGTTCAGTTCAGTGGCAGCGTCACGCACCGCGTCTCCTCGGGTGTTTTGGTTGGGGGTTTGTGCCACCCAAGTCTGTTGCTGATACGGTGGACATGCACATCGACACCAATCCCAGCGTTCCTGCCGCAACAACACATCAAGACGAGAATGGCTTAGCAAGTAGAAGTGCGCGCATACACCTTCCATGCGACCTGCAGCGCCAGAAACGCCATCTTGGGGCCCACCCCAGGCAATGAACAGAGTTCATCTACCGTCTTAGGAACGTCGCCCCCGAACTCATCCTGGAGCTTTTGCGAAGCCTGTCTGATGTACCTGGATGCTCCGTGTCAGCGAAGCAATTGTCACTCGCATTCAGGGCGAGGGGCTTACTGTGTCTTGCGCCTCCAGAAGCCGACCTTGCATATCGCGTCGGAGATGGCGCTGTCGCTAGCCTGAAGGACCGCATCGATCGACAGCGTCCCGCCAACCGCTTCGCGAAGCTTCGTCATCGCCGCGTCCGTGACCTCGTCTTTCGTCTGCGACGAGAGCATGAGCGAGACGAGCGTGGAGAAGCGTTGGTTCTGCCACGTGGCTCTCATAAGCTGCCACTTCCGAGTCAAATAGGGCATGGACGATACCTTGGGCTCGGTCTCCTTGTGCTGCGCCTGGTCGCACCCCATGGTGTCGACGGGGGCGACGATGCGAGCGCGCATGCGCTTGATGGTGTCGTACGTCTCGCGCCAGCGCGCAGGCGCAGGGTGCGGCGTCTCGAGGGCGGTCGGGATCGCCTTCGGCTTGCGGGAAGACGAGGCTCGCTTGGGTTTAGGGCGGTCTGCTTCCGTTGGGGGGGTTGAGGTGGACGATGCAGCGAGGTCCTCATCTGGGCCAACTTGTGCTTTGATGTTCGGTTTGGTGGCTCCGGCTTTCATGGTCTTCGGCGCCTTGCGACCAGGGTGCGAAGAAATGGGGACCGACTCTGCGTCTTCACCTTCTTCGGAAGATGGAGGGGCCGTGAGACTGGAGTCTGAGCTGTATGTTTGTTCGTGAGCACCCGGATCCGCTGGCCCAGGTGAAGTGGCAGAGGTGACCCTGAGTCTCTTCGAGCGTCGCACCGTCGATCTAGACGAAGCATCGTTGGGGTCGAAGAGGGTGACTCCGGCATGAAATGGGCTCGGTCGTCCGATTAACGAGGCCCTTCTCTTCATGACCGCTGTGGTTGCAATTGTGCAAGTTGGTGGAGGGACGATACTGTACGTCAGCAGCAGTTGTGTCGTGCAAGAGAAAATTGCATTATATAATTTCTCAATAAGCCCCGGGGTATGCATTCGTGGTGTAGCGGTAACATTGGGTCTTCCCATGGCCTAGCTCCGGGTTCGACTCCCGGCGGATGCATACAGATGTCGCATTGGTTTTGATACTTTTTAATACCCTCGAAATCACCTCCTTGTCGATCTCCGACCCACGCTTAGCGAGGGAAAGACGTCCCAAATTTTAATGCGTCGTAGGACCCCCGGTTGCTCTCCAAGTGGGGTATTTTTTCTGGGAAGATACTGCTAATAGGCGCCCCTGCACACCATCGGACTTCCACGGTTCTACCAACTTGCCGTCCCCACCATGTACGGTCTGAGGACTCAGAACACCAGTAAGTCTCCTTTATTGCGTGTCATACAGCTCTGAGAAGTGATCAATAACCACTTTGAACTGTCCATGTTCCAGCCTCCCGGCGATACTGCGGAGTCTTCATGGTGTAGTGAACAAAATTCAAATTTCGCAGGCTTCTTCCCCAACTGCTTCCCCCTCTTGTCTCACGGGTCCTCTCCGGGACTCAGTACTCAGCACTTGGTTTCGTTGTAGCTGCGCCGCGCATTTGTGAGTCCAAGTGCATATCACATAACACTCAATATCCTCACGACAATCACTTCGCATCAGGCATATTGCTTCATTCATACCCACTGAGAGGTAGAGGTGGCCTCCATGAAGTTTTTCATTTTTAAGGTTATGTAGCCAATCCGGAGGAACCTCGTTGTGTGCCTTTCGCTCCCTCGGCGCTCATCTTACGGGTCTATTACATGCCTCCCCTGCAACCCCAAAACGCCTGTGGTACGTATTGGAAGGGGAGCACATGCTCCAACCTCATGTGAACCGCTTCACCAGCATAGCCGCAGAAACGCTTCATGTGGTCCCCGCGGCTTCATGCGAATTACTCCGTTGCATACGCTCGGAGGTACGTCTCGCAGTATAAAAGGTCGTGTTTGCGGGCCATGAGATAGCTGGTCAACCAGTCCTCCATCGTTTCACTCCTTTCCGGTCCCACTCCACTGTACGCTATGCTTCCGAAGCTTGTCACTGTTTCTCTTGCCCTTGCAGTTGCTCTTCCGGCCTATGCTTATGTCCTCGCACCCACTCCTACAGCTCCTGAACTCGCAGTGCGCGCGGACGTAGGGGGGCCCCTTTTCCCCGTCACTCCCCAGAAGAATTATTGGACGACCGACCAGGACCTCCCTAGCCCTAGCCCACTCGCCGACTCTACCTTCCGTCCGCATAACCAAATTACGGCTCTCACTCACAACTACGTCACTGCGCCCGATGGAAAGCTGTCCATGCAGGCCATATACCCCGAGGGTTCCTACACCTTCAGCAACACCCCGCAGGGCGGGTTCTCCTTCTACGCCCCTGGCCCCGCGAACGTAAACCTCACGACCGCCAAGGAGGCCACATTCAGCTACGACGTCTACTTCCCCTCCGGCTTCCAATTCGTCAAGGGCGGAAAGCTCCCCGGCCTCTGTGCGTCATACTATCCCGCCTTATCTCCCATCGCTGTCCCACGAGCCAGGCGTCACTAACACCCCATGCTCCCAGACGGCGGCGACAGCGACTCCGAGGCGGTCTCGTGCTCCGGCGGGCGGCGCGACGACGGCTGCTGGTCCGCGCGCTTCATGTGGCGCACGGACGGCGCAGGGGAGCTCTACACGTACCTCCCGCCAGACTACGACGAGAACCAGGCGGTATGCGACATCCCCCCGTTCTCGACGTGCAACGACGTCTACGGGGCGTCCGTCGGCCGCGGCGCGTGGACGTTCGCGACGGGCGCCCGGACGACGATCGCGCAGCGCGTCCGCCTGAACGACGCGGGGGTCGCCAACGGGGAGCTCGAGGTTTTCGTGGGGGGCACGAGCCTGATCAACGTCGGCGGCCTTGTCCTGCGCGATAGTGCCGACGGGAGAATCCGCGGTCTGCAGATGCAGACGTTCTTCGGAGGTGAGTTGCGTCGCCCCACCTGTCTTCATCCGGGCCCTCCACACGGCACAAGGGACAAGGGTGGTGGGAACGCGGGGTAGCTTTGATCGACGGTGTCCTAGAGCGGCCCGAGGTCGCTTGGGAAACGTAGCTCAAGGTTGACCGTGACCCGCGCACCCTAAATAAGCTTTCATGTTCACAGGAAGCTGCAGCGCTGACCCTTGACCCTTTTCTTTCACAGGATCAGACTCCTCGTGGGCGTCGCCCACAGACCAGGAGGTGTATTTCTCAGACTTCTCCGTCGCTATCACGGAGGACCTGTGAGCTCTACATTTTATGGGGTGTGCCGGTGTTTCTGTTTCCCGCGATGCTCGATCCACAAGTGTTCTCCCTTTGTACCGCTGTAGGTTTTCTCGGTTCTCGTGCTAGGTTGCACTGTTATCTGCTGCAAGATACCCCAGTTTTAGCTCTTCTTTTTGCTTATCGTACCGTTGTATTCGTACCGACCATGACACCAATGAAAGACTGTAAAATGTTAGCGGAGGGCGGAGGCAACGGAATATTGCCAAGAGATGCTGTGGCTTGCTGCCTGTTATCCGGTCTGGCCAAGTCTGGCCACCGCGCCCACTGTGGGGCTGTGTAGATGCGCCCTGCCGAGACCGAAGTTGCCGGCTTGAGCGCTGACCCGCCGAACGAACCGCCACCACCGTCCCGCCCTCGATTCCGACAAGTCCTTTAAGCTTCTTCCTCTGTTCTCCCGGAGATGTGATTCATTGGAAATGCTTTCCCGCATCAAGCTCCAAGCATGATCATAACTACTTGACGCCCGTTCATAGCATCATCGCCGGCGTTCGTGATGAGCTGGGACACCCGGCCAGAACGCGCGCCCTCTCTCAGCGCCATGGCCCATCTGGTCGACGGTCATGAACCGCTGTGTCTTGCAAATTCCTTCGTCAGCTATTGTCATCCAATGATCCATTGCGTTTGAACTGATGTTTATCGTGTAGACCTTGATCTTTAACTGGGTGAGCGATAAGTCAGTCAGTGCTGGAGAGTCCGTTCAAGTTTGGATCAACTGGTGAGCCACTCTTGTGATTCTTTCTACCGGGATGTCCTGATATTGCGCTTCGATTGTTTGCATCTAGTAAGCCTCCTGAGTGGTGTGGCATAATGTCAACGCACCCGAACGGATGCCTTTAATATCAGGATATCGATGACGGCATCCCGCCCGAGATGAACACGTTCACCGGGCCAGCTCCGCATCCCATGCAGTCTAGTTCTTGGCGAGACTCCTGTAAGCATCTGTTTCTCTTCATTTGCAGTGTTCAGATCTCGTTTGTGGTCGAACTTGTTTCTCCTACGATGGATGTAACGCGGTGGTTCTTGTCATCCTCCCGGACGGGTGACAGGATCTATATGTATCAGGGAGAACGATCCCGGGTCTATCTCCAATGCATTTGATGGTGCAGGATCGGTGCTCGCCTGAGCGCGTGCGGGGTGGGCCCCGATCCTAAGTTCGCGGAGTGTATGCAGTTGTGACGCCGGGGGCTGTTCATGCTTTCCCCATGGAGATAAGTGCTACCAGTTGGTGACATTCTTACAGAGGATGTCGACCACTGTATCGACCAACTGTATGAGAGATTTTTCGTTTTTTGAATCGCTCTCAAACACACACTACGACACCGAATGCCGTGAGCGCTTTCTCAGTGGCCAGTGGCAGTTCTTGTTCTTGACTATGGGCGCCTCTCGTGCCATCGCCGTTTCAAATTTCAAAATTTCAAGGATGAGGCGGTCCTTTGTTTTATGCTATTGTTTTTAGGGCTTGACGCCTCCCAGCCTTTCTATGCGCCCTGCATCGTATAAAGGCGGGATGCGCCGTTTCGTGTTTCCTCGCTCGACGCCGCTGGTTCCCATCTACTGCTAAGTGAACGCCCCTACAGCTGTGCTGTACCATTCCGCTCTTTTGCTATCCTTGCGCTCCTCGCATCTGTACGATATCTAACATGCTCACCACGCTTGCCCTCGCTTTCGGTTTCGCGTCCGCGGTTTCCGGTCTCCCCCTTACCTCCAACGCGACCCTCGCCGCCCGCGCGACGTCCGTCCTCTTCCCTGTATCCGACTCCACCTCCTGGTCTGTTTCGAAGAACGTCGCCCACGCGGTGCCGTTCACCGATGCGACGTTCCGCCCGACCAACGAGATCAAGAGCCTCACACACAACGTCGTTAAAGCACCCGACGGCGTGTCTTCGATCCAGTCCAAGTACCCGAAGGGCTCCTTCAAGCCCTCCGCTACGCCCCGGGGCGGCATCTCCTTCTACGCACCGGGTCCGAAGAACGTGGACCTGACCACCGCTGCCGAAGCCACGCTATCCTACTCCGTCCTCTTTGAGAACGGCTTCGAGTTCGTGAAGGGCGGCAAGCTCCCCGGCCTCTGTAAGTCCCCACCTGATCATAGCCGCGGCCCACCCAGCTAACACCGCGCTTTTAGATGGTGGAAACAGCGACGCCGAGGCCATCGGGTGCTCAGGCGGCCGGCGCGACAACGGGTGCTTCTCCGCGCGCTTCATGTGGCGCACGAACGGCGCGGGCGAGCTCTACACGTACCTCCCGCCCGGCTCGCCCGAGAACAAGGCGGTGTGCAAGGTGCCGCCGAAGTCGGAATGCAACGACGTGTTCGGCGCGTCCGTCGGACGCGGCAAGTTCAAGTTTACGCCCGGGAAGCGCACGACGATCGGGCAGCGCGTGAAGCTCAACGACGTGGGCAAGGCGAACGGCGAGCTCGAGCTGTTCGTCGATGGCAAGAGCATGTTCACCGTCCCGGGCCTGGTGCTAAGGACGGCGGACTCGGGGCGCATTCGGGGGATCCAGATGCAGTCGTTCTTCGGAGGTGAGTGATTTTGTTCATGGCTGTGGATATATGCTGCATGATCGTCGTGAGTTGAGAGATGGTGATGCTGACATGATTGCTGGGTGTAGGTAGCGATTCGTCGTGGGCGACGCCCAAAGACCAGAACGTGTTCTTCGGCGACTTCTCCGTGGCCATCACCAAGAAGCTCTGAATGCTGCTCTGGACCTTCCACTAACTTATTAACACTCACTTATGGCAGCGCATGACCGGCTTCGCAGGAGTTACGAATACTCGCGCTCATTTCTGGGCTCTCGCTGAGGCGATCGAGCTCAGTGCTTAACCTCATTTTATCTCTTAATCGCCATAATAGATGCGGCTATCCGCACTGTTGTACGTCTACGCATCCGCACATTGCCACAATCAACTGTGCTCTTTCCGCCACGTTATAGTCACAACTATCTCACGTCACTGCGATGGTGGTAACGGTCGCCATCATCAAGCATACTCTCGACTAAACGGATGACCGTTAACGTGGTTAGTATGTCGCTCTCGCATGCTTGCCCGCAAAGTACTCGTTCTAGTACTATCGGGAATCGCAAAACATACGACAATGCTGTGTGTCCCGTTCTCCTTAGGGCATACATCCGCTCACTTCCGAGTCAGTTCAGATTTTCTGGGTTTGACTGGAACAAATTTCCTTCGGGACACCTGCTCAGTCGCTATCCTCCCCTAGTCAGTCGGACAATGCGTTAGTGGACATATGGTCGCGGCTGGAAGACTCCCAGTCTGCGCGTCGCTGGAATCCCGGTACTTATTTTTAGGTGACCGTCGCTGGGACCCATGGCGGTCCACAACCGTGGGACTTTGCTGTCGATCAGGCTGCGCCCTAACATGTAACATCGTGCTAGTGGTTTGAAGGAATCGGCACTACCTTTCCTTCCGTTTCCGTCTTCAACTCGCTTCTGTACTGCAAGGATCTTGCGGACCACCCCAAGCTCGAAAACACCTGTGCAGATCACGCCACGAATGCATGAAGTAATTGGCCATGGTTCCTAGCATGCATTGCTGACAGTAGTGAAACCCCGAGTCGGAAGAACGTGCTTATCAGGAAAGGGCCGCACATGCATACATATACATTTACTTCGGAGGCAAGTCATCGGCCAATTCGAACCTGGATGTGGCGAGTCCTAATCAACTCCTTTTAGGGTCTCCGCATGTCAAGGCCGTCCGAGATCCTGAGACACGCAGCGAGTCTCTTGGCATCGAGCTTTGAAGCTTCGGTAACATTGAGTGTGGAGTTAACCTTGGTAAGAACGGGGTTTTCGGATCGTAGTGAGCAATAGCGGTCGACTGAGAACGACAATGAAGAGGCTTGGGGAGGGACAATGGAGGGACTGGGGACAGTTGCCACGGAAGCAGCAATACGCCGCGTAGTACTACCGGGCGCCTGTCCACTGATGGGTTATTATGCTGGGCTTGGCGTCCGTAGGTCCTTTTCTTTCACCCAACTCCTTCCCCTCTTCCATCCCTCCTCCACCCCTCCTCCTCACCTCCTCTGTCAGGTTGTGTGCAGCTTTCCTGCACAATTCTACATTCTTTACTCCCCACGGTCTCTCGACTCGATCTCCTCACCGGATAACACTCTTTTACTTGGAACTCGGCAACCATGTACGCATTCAGGACTCTGCTTATCATCCTAGCCTTCTCTCTCGCCTCGGTCTTTGCTGCTCCGACCCACCGTCGCCGGAGTGGCCGTTGCAGAGCTCCCTCTGTTTCATCTGCTGTTGCAGAGAGCAATCTCCCGTCCACGGTCGCCACCAGTACCATTGCTGAGACTGCCCTTGCGTCGACCTCTACGCAGGTCAGCAGTACGAAGGTCGCTTCCACTGATGCGTCTACCAGCACGCACGCGGCCTCCAGCTCCTCCCACCACTCGACTACCACGAGCGCGAAACCCGCCTCTACTTCGACCAGCTCTTCGGACGGAGAGAACAATGGCACGACTGGTTTACTCAAGAAGCTCTTCCCCATCGCGCACACCTCATCCTGGACTACCTCTACTTCGTCCGGCGATGCGCTCCCGCTCAACGACAACACCCTCGGCGTCACCAAGCTGCTCTCCGCGCTCTCGCACGACTACTTGACTGCACCGGACGGCAAGAAGTCGATGCAGGCCCACTACCCCGAAGGCTCGTACACCTTCACTCACCAGCCGGAGGGCGGTCTGTCCTTCTATGCCAAGGGCCCGGACAACTTCAACCTTGACAACGCGAAGGAAGTCACATTCTCGTACTCCGTGCTCTTTGAGAACGACTTCGACTTCAACAAGGGCGGCAAGCTTCCCGGTGTCTGTGAGTGCTTTACGGAATTTTTGTTCCTCCGTTAGGATAAAGGCCATGCCAGGGCAACGTCCGCGGTCATTGCCGTGCCGAACAGTGCCTCGATCCTTAGCCGGGACTCAGCAGAGCCATCTCTTTTCCTTTTCGCGTGCTCTTGCTTGATCGTCCCCATGTCCGGCCATTTCTGACCGAATTGTTCATAGTCGGCGGCGACTCCTTCGACATCGCCACCTCGTGCTCCGGCGGCCGTCGCGACGACCGCTGCTTCTCGGCACGCTTCATGTGGCGCACGGACGGCAAGGGCGAGATCTACACGTACCTTCCGCCCGACTACGCCGCGAACAAGGCCGTGTGTGACGTCGCACCCGAGTCCGAGTGCAACGACACGTACGGCGCGTCCGTCGGCCGCGGCTCGTTCTCGTTCTCGGCGGGCACGCGCGCCACGATCGGCCAGCGCGTGCGCCTGAACGACGTCGGGCAGGAGAACGGCGAGCTCGAGCTCTTCGTCGAGGGTAAGAGCATCTTCACCGTCAAGGGCCTCGTCCTCCGCACCTCGAGCGCGGGCAAGTTCCAGGGCATCCAGATGCAGACGTTCTTCGGAGGTGCGTCCTTGCGGTCTTGCCTTGAACTGATCTCGAACTGACGCGATTGGGTCGTCTCTACAGGCTCCGACTCCTCGTGGGCGTCCCCCAAGAGCCAGAACACCTGGTTCTCCGACTTCTCGTTCGCCGTCACGGATACCTTCTGAGCTACGCCGCTCTCCATGACACCCGCCTACGAAAGTCTCCCCACCTCGCACGATTCCTCACGTTCTACATGGTCCGGTCCATACGCACCCCGCACCTATCACCCTCGCACCGCTCGTACACTCATCGATCCGATCAACCTCACCTCCCCTCGCAATATCCTGCTTTCTATGCATATGATGATCTCGGACCCCCATTCCTGCATTTCCTATGTCTCCTGCTTAACCGTTCCTCGCTTTCCGTAGACTAACCGCCGATGTCGGCCGCCCTTCATACTACTTACACTGTTATATTCGCGCCCATGCTCGACGCACCCGTTCTTCGCTCCAGACTCCCGCCACGCGCATTTATCATTATTATCACTATACGACTGGCTCTGGAATGCGCGACAGAAGGCTAGGTCGCGAGTCACGGCGCGCCGCGGACGCGTCGCAGGGAGGAACGGGCATTGGGCGCACGTCATGCATACATATCTGAGTATATGTGTTATGTTCGCTACGCAGATAGATGTCTGTATCGCCGGGTGCTTTTTGATGCTTATGTTGTTGAATGACATGGCTCGTTTCGCTGGATATGTTCGCCAATGTACAATGGTTGGTGTCACAATATTGGTTTTTAACGATGGTCAAGAACAACCTATTGTACATAGTTCCCACCAGTACGCGGGTGAAAAAAACAATTTTGAACACCCTGCCTTATGCATCCGCCGGGAGTCGAACCCGGAGCTAGGCCATGGGAAGACCCAATGTTACCGCTACACCACGAATGCTTACAGGTAAAAACTGCGATCAGAATTACGTGTCTAGAAACATTGCGGCTTCACAGAGTAGATCTCCTTGGAGGGGGCGTATTTTCTTTCTCTGCGTGAGGTACTGTAAGTAGTCTGTCCTTTCTCTCATTTCATTATCATGAAAAATGTCACTCAGATCTCAGAGCTTATCCTTCCATAAATGATTGGGAACCCTAGACACAGGTTAGGGCTCAGAATGAGCGTCCATTAGGGCGCTTCTTCCCTTACGACTCCGTCCCGTATGGACTCGCAGTGCGCAAGTTCGTTTCTTACTCCGTGCATACGCCTTCTACGTCTTGTCTCTCTTGTGCTCTGTGCAAATTTTCCTTCTCTCTTTCTGTCTCCACCTTCGCTACGAGGTGATGGTGATCTCGAGAGACGCAACACCGCAGCAACCGCCGGAACGCGAGATATTCGTCGACAACGGCCACGCGGTCGTGTTCTACTTGTACGGGACGCAGGAGCCACACTCTGCCTGGGCGTTGTCCGAGGGTGCGCGGGATGCGCTGGCGGATAAGATCATCGTGAGTCGCGTGGTCGCCGTGTACTGTGGACGAGAGGCTGAGCGCGGAGGGCAGGGCCATGGCGGGAGCGTCTGCGGACGGAGGGGAGACGCGCGAGTAATTTTGGTCTCTCATCCTCAAGGGCTGGAGGGTCTGAAACGTCAGTATTCGACTCGTCGCGTGCATGTCGAGAGGCCGACGTTTGTGGACGCGTGTATTCGGAACCGCCATTATGCGCACAAGCCGATTCTGCAGAAGGGGATGGGAGGGCGGATGGGCGGCAGGTATGTGGTTGACATACTTTACCTTGCTGGGGAATTCAAGATCCCGTAGAGATCGCCAACCTTTCACGGAGGAGGATGAAAGGCGACTATGCGAGTATCTCGCGGCGAGGATACCGGATCAGGCGGCTGGCGGGCGCACTGGAACGGGGGTCTATGAGGAGATCATTCAGATTGCTCAAGAAGTACGTCTTCACTCTCGTTGGACTCTGCTGCGCCAAATGTGCCTGTCCGTGGATATTGACGGGATACCAGAACCCAGACGAACCGGACCTCGCATGGGCGCTGCGCCATCCGGCGGAGTCCTGGCGAGAGCGGTACAAGAAGAACAGGGCGCGGTTGGACCCCATAATCGATCGGCTAGTCACGGCTCATCCCTCGCCTCCAGATGGAAAGGGCTTGTATCATTTAAGTCGGCTGGCGAATAAGAGACGGCAACATGCTGAGTTCATGCAGCAGAATGCCCAGCCTCAATTCGAAGAGGAGGAAGAAGCTGAAGAAGAGGAACAGGAAGCTGGCGAGTTCGTGGCCCGGTTGGAGGAGGAATGGGAATTCGAGGAACCCCATCCCGACCGGGGTAGGAGACGCACTGACATCGGCCCTCAAAGACATAAACAGGGTTTGCAGCGCGATGGCCGTCGCTCCGCGCCTGACCGTATACCCCCACGCAACAGTCGAGAGCCCAGTCCTCCTGGCGAATTCGAGCGGAGTTTTGACGACTTAGAAGAGTGAGTGTCAGTCGATTGCACAGGTACACAGAAGCTCACCTGCAAGTAGCGTTCCGTTCGAACCACCCAGCCCACAGGCCGGCCCGTCCGGTATTCAGCGCACCCCATCGCGATCTCCGCCGCCTGCTAAGAAACGCCCCGCGCCGCGCCCTATCCGGCCGGCCGCTGCAAGGCGTCCCGACGCAGACCAAGTACCTATAAGTTCGCAGGCGACGCTCGTGAACCCCACACAACCGCGCAGAACCGCGCCAACGCGCAGTGAGCAGGGCGATGCTGCCCGCCCACAGAAGCGTCAGAAGACTCACGCACAACCCTACGTCCTGATCGACCCGGCGCGTGGCCGTGCTCAGCACGAACGCGCCCAACACCAGCCTCAGGTCCAGGAGGACGAGGACGAAGAACATATGGTCGAGTATGAACTGGAAGAAGAGGCCCAGTCGCACCCGGTGCGCCGGACGAACGAAGACGCCCTGGAAGTCGAAGACATCCTCGGCGGCAGCTTCGAGCGCAGCGGACGCGCTTCTCCCGATATGGAGGTGATGGATAGCGAAGACGAGCGCGCGCGCAAGAAGCTCTCCCTCGGGGCTCTGCGTACCGGCAGGGCAGCGGCGGCGAAGTCCAGCCGTGCGGTGTCCGCCGCGTCGCGCAACTTGAGGCAGCCCCCGTCCGAGATCGAGGACATGGCGGCGTTCGCGCAGGGCCTGGACCTGGGCTTCGGGAACGCATCCCGCCGCGTGTCCGGGTCTTCGGGCGCCGGATCGTCGGCGTTGGTGTTGTCCCAGCTGGTGAGCCGCGCGCAAGGCCGGGGGGCGGTCACGGCCACGCCGTCTGCATCGCGGAGCCTTGCGCGGGCACCGAGTGTAGCGGAATCGACGTTGGCATCTGTGTCGTCGTCTGAGAAGGGCAGGGATCCGGTGAATCGGGTGCCGCTGGACGGGACGCGCGCGAGCGCGCAGAAGAAGAAGACGAGGGAGAGCGCGGCGCATGAGGAGTATGTTCCTGAGGTGGGGACGAGGGCTGCGGAGGTGGCTTTGAGCGGGAAGCGGTTGAGGAGTCGGCAGCTGGCCACTGCGAGACGGTGATGCACTGGTGTATGCGGTTTTGGTTTGCTATGTTACACGACGACTATACTTGAGCCTTTTTTATGCTTTATTGTATGCACATATCTTACATCTCATCTACATTTTCTTGCTTGAACTTAGGACTTTCGTACCAGCTTTCTTCGTAGTTGTCCATAATTTTTCCTTCATCAACATCGGATAGAGCCGAGTTTGGACTGGGGGGTCGTAATTCGTGTATATAGCGCACACTAGCGCTCGATGGGGTTCTTAACGAACCACGACGATCATAGGAAAGGCTGACAGCCAACTGACAGCTTCACTTCATGGCTGATGACAGCCCTAGCGCTGCCCAAGATACTTCGACGGACTTCGTAGCGGCTAACGCAGCCTATTTTGACGAACAGGCTGGCCAGCTTCAGGACCACGGCCATGGTCATGAGCTCGGACGCAAGAACGTCGCCGCGATGCGCAAGGCGTGGCCCGAGCTCTTCGACGAGGATAGAACAGTAGCTATGGACTACGCGTGTGGAACGGGTTCGGTTTTCCTCTCTTCTTGCTTGCATTTGCACGGTGCTGACGGTCCATATATTCTCATGTTTCAGGAAACGTCTCCCAGCAGCTCTTTCAATATGTGAAGAGCGTTGTTGGCGTAGACATCAGTCAGGCATCCGTCGATCGCTTCAATGTACAGGCGGAGAATCAAGGTCTCGAACCCGACGAGATGCGGGCCGTCTGTACGGATCTGAAGGGAGAGTTGGGTGAGCTTGACGGGCTCAAGTTCGACATCGTTGTTGTAAGTGCCTGTTTATTCGTCACTTTTGCTGACCATGATGCTACAGATAAAGCCTCCTTTCGCTGACAGTGTTTGGGTCCCGTTCCAGTGCTGCGCCTCATACCATCACTTCCCGTCAATAGAGGACACGACGCGGGTCCTCACGTCGTTCCTCAAGGCAGGGGGCTCGCTCCTCGTCGCGGATATCAAAGCCGAAGAAGACAGCCACATCATATTTCCCGAAGTCCATCACCATCTCGTCCCACACACGCGTGGACTGAGCGAAGACATGATGCGCGCGGCGTTCGAGCGTGCTGGCCTCACTGGTTTCGAGATGAGGGAGTCGTTTAAGGCCACGATGCGCTCGACCGGCGAGCGTGTGCGGTGGTTCGTTGCACGAGGTGTAATGCCGCACTGAAGGGATCCGATGTATGATGCGGTGCGGGTGCAAGAGGGCTCATCACCGAATAGTGCATAGCGTCAAGGTTGGTCGGGAGTACCTCTACTAGAAATCTTGGTCGACAATAGTAGTCATCGTCCTCGAGAGTTGACCTTGGCTAAGGCACACACTTGATGAGATGACCTCCACGTGGCATGTCATTAGCGTCTCAGACCAACTGGCGCGCCGCCGCGCGCGAGGTTGTTGAACTTCGTTCATTCGACTTCAAATACGTTTCTTTCCTTCGCTATCAGCCTGTCTCCCTCTCTCTCGCTCGCGCAAGAATTCCTTTTTGCGTGTTCTCCAGCATATTTTATATGCTTACAGAAGATGATGTTCCCAAAGGGACGTCAGACGAAACATTCCCCCACGTGAGTGCTAGTAGCGTCCAAACGCGTGACGTCGTCGATGCCTGATCGTATGCGCCCCAGGTACCAGGCGGGGACCTCTCTGGGCTTGGAGGGGCAGACGGCTATGGGTGGTATGAAATGAAACCATTTTGGCGAGCGTATCGTCCGTGGCTAGAGGCACGAGGGTTCCACCTCTTCGAACCCCGCTCAGACGACCTCAGGCTAGGTTCGGGTTACATTTTTCCTCCACCTACACAATGTCCGACAGCCCTCCCGTACGGCATACACGCCGACGTTGAGCTACTGACATCTACACAGATTACACCGCCCGTGAGTCAGTCTACGTCATGGATTATCACAGATAGCTGAATTGTATCCTCGTCCTCAGCCACAGTTTGCGCCTGCCCGTGATACACACATGCGGGACGTCATGATTAAGCTCACGAAGAAGGGTTCGGATGAACATCGCATATATGAAGACCTACTGTACTGTAGTGAGTTATCGGGGAAGGATTTCCAGGGCGTACTGCCACCTGTGGCCATCCTTGACAGCCAGCACGATTTTTCCTTCGTCGTGATGCCCAGGTGCGCCCTGTGGGTCATTTCAGCTTGCTCAAAGACTCATTTAGTCTGGCAGATGGGGCGACTACAACCCGATCGAGGAGCTTGACACTGTTGGCGGAATCTTGACCTTGATGCGATGCTTGCTCAAGGTGAGGATATCAACAGCCCCCGAGATCTGCAGCTGAGTCGTATCCAGGGTCTAGCCTTACTTCACAGCCGTCGAATCGTACACCGTGTACGTATGACTCGTTTTTCAGTTGCTGTGTGGCTGGCTAAACAGACGTACAGGACATCGACTTCCACAACATCATGGTTAACTACTATACCTTAGGTATCTATAGAGAGAAGTTGATCCATGCGCTGGGCGAGCATCGACGAGGCCCCGATGCCTTATACTGCCTCATGGATTTCGACAGGTCGCTCAAGTTTCCAACGGACGCGCCCCTTGACGCGTGCCGCCTTCCTCCAGAAGCGTCTCTGGTGTCGGCTACACCCCACCAGCCTCCAGACCTCGGCCTGGGCGAGCCCGACTACGACCCATTCGCGTTCGACGTGGGGTGTCTCGGCAACATGTTCCGTACAACATATGCTGTGGGTGTTATTCTCGCTACTGTCACACTACACGCTAGAAACTCACGGCACTTACAGGATCTCGTTCCCGTCGTCCCAATGCTTGCTTCCCTTTTCGACCGGATGACTACGCACGTCATCTCGGAGCGCTTCAAGGCTGCCGCTGCCTTGATATTCTTCGAAGACGTGACTCGCCACCTGCCGGGCAATCTGCTCGATATGCATGTGGACTTGGTACCGGATTGGGATTATGCCGACAACCCCAGCATGTATTGGGCGAAAGTGCCTCCCGACTTCTGCCCGACTCCCGAGATCTACCGAACTCCCCCGCTGTCTCTCGCTTGTCGATTGCTGAACGTCGTTGTCAGTTACAGGACCGGATGGAAGATCCTGGCATTCTTGCGCCGTGTGCTCCGTGTATAGATGTTATTTTGGGCGCTATAGTTGCTCTGTACGTCAAGATTCTGTCTAAGCCTGGGATGGTAGTATACATCGCTGACAACAACATCGTACCATGAAATCATTTGTACACTTGGGTTGAATCAATTGGAGCTGGACTGGGACCCGGGCGCTCCTCAGGCGCCTATTCGACGGTTGGATTTCGGAGACGCCCGACGTGCGTCCGCCTGAGTTCGATATAGTATATTACTTGCTACCACCATCTGTTTATAACTCAGTCTGGAGCCCCACTCTATCGACACGATGTCGCTTTTTTACAGATTATCTATTCTGCTCAAGTACATGAGCACACGGGATAAGTCAGAATGGCCTTGCGGTCAAAAGGCTCTTCAATTTTCGGAAGAGCACTCCCCCGAGTCGTCACTGGACGAAATGGCATTGCCTAATGTAAGTACCTTCTCAACTGATTATGCCGTCGATTCCTGACTATAAGAAACGCAGGTGCCAGGTGGGGACCTTTCTATGATTGGAACGGAGGACGGCCATACGTGGTACGAGATGATCCCATTTTGGCGAGCATATCGTCCATGGCTGGAAGCACGAGGATTCTACCTCTTCGAAGTCCGTTCTGGGGGTCTAAGTGGCGGCTACATTTTTCCTCCAGCTACCCAGTGCCCGGCAGTCTTTCCATATGCCATGTTCGCAAATGTTGAATTAGACTTATCTTTACGATCTATTCCATTCGTGAGTCAGCTTGACGTCAATAATTTATCATCTGATAGCTGAATTATATCCTCAGCCAAAGTTCGCACCTGCCCGTGATACACACATGCGGGACATCATGATTAAGCTCGCGAAGAAGGGTTCGGACGAACACCGCATATATGAAGACCTGCTGCAGTGGAGTGAGTTATCGGGACAGGATTTGCAAGGCGTACTGTTTCCTGTGGCTATCCTTGACAGCCAGTACGACTTTTGTTTCATCGTGATGCCTAGGTGCGCTCCATGGACTATTCCTATTTGCATGGAGACTCATCGAGTTTAGATGGGGTGAGTACAACCCGCTCGAAACCCTCGACACTGTTGGTGGAATCTTAACCTTGATGCGATGCTTACTCAAGGTGAGGATGTTGACGGCACTGGAGATCTGTAGCTGAACCATATCTAGGGTCTAACCTTCCTACACGGCCGTCGAATCGTACACCGTGTACGTAGCGCTCGCGTTTTGACTAAGAAATGTGTGACTGATCAAACAGGCGGACAGGACATCGACCTCCACAACATCATGGTCAACTACTATACGTTCGGTATCTACACGAAAAAATTCATCCATGCATTGGACGAGCATAGACGGGGCCCCAATGCAGTACATTGTCTCATGGATTTCGACAGGTCCCTAAAGCTCTCCTCGGACACGTCGCTCGACGCATGCCGTCTGCCCGTAGAGGCAGCCATGGTGTCGACGACGCCCTTCCGGCCACTCGACTTCAACCTGGCTGAGTACGACTATAACCCATTCGCGTATGACGTGGGGTGCCTAGGAAACATGTTTCGGATAATGTACCCCGTATGTCATCGTACCTTGTAACTTTGGCACAGGCTGGAGACTAACAACTGTGACGTTGAACAGGAGATCGTTCCCATCATCCCAATGCTCGCTCCGCTTTTCGACCGGATGACCACACACGTCGTGTCGGAGCGCTTCAAGGCCGCAGAGGCCTTGGCCTTCTTCGAGGACGTCACTGGCCACCTGCAGGGCGACATGCTCGACATGCGGGTGGAGCTATCAATGGATCCGGACCAGTTAGACGATCCTCTGGACATTTATTGGTCCAAACTGCCTGCGGATTTCAGCAAGATACCGGGGGTATACAGGACGCCGCCACCGTCTCTCGCTCGTCGGTTGCTGAATGCTATTGCTAGGTACAGGATCGGGTGGAAAGTCCTGGCATTCCTGCGTCGTGTGCTACGTGTATAGAATTTGTTTTGGGCACTATTGTTGTGCTGTCCAACAAACCTGTCTCGGACTACAGCATACTAACAAAGATACATATTAGGCGTCCGACTTCTCATGCGACGGGCGAGTTCGTGACTGGATCTCTTTCCGACTCCGAAATATGATGCTGGGAGCTGGATACGTTGGTACGACTCTGGCGTTCCTAATTTCATGGCCGGCGTTGACGTGCACTTTCTGGTGGCGACACGCCTTGACGTGGGGGTCAAGCTCAATACTCCTCCGACTTATCGTGTCATACCAGCCGACTCGGAAGGCGATCTGGAACTCCCGCGCCAAGGGAATGCTACATGTTCCCATTGTCTTTGTTCGTAAATCATAACTCGTTGTCAGTCAAGAACTGTGATATTATGTTATGGTACACTTGCGTTGGGTTGAACCAATCTCCATGCCAAGTAGCTATCATCACCCTCCTTCAATCATGGAAGTAACGCGGGTCCGGATGTCGTTCCTCAAGCCCAGAAGTTCGCTCCTCGTAGCAGACATCAAAGCTGAATTTAACGACCGCCTGATATTTCCTGAAGTCCATCACCACTGTCTCATCCCACACATGCGAGGACTGAGCGAAAACACGATGCGCACGGCGTTCCGGTGCGCTAGGCTAGCTGGTTCGAGATGAGGGAGTCATTCAAGGTCACGATGCGCTCGACCGGTGAGTGTGTGCGCCCGGATGGTTTGTTGCACGAGGTGTAATGCCGCATCAAAGTCTCGTGTGGGAACTAGAGTGTTGCGCAATTGGGGCGGAAGAGTACATCGTCTCCGAACAGTACAAGGACAGAGCTCTAGGGCCGAGATCACCACGTTTGAAGGAACAAGAGCAAGAGTCGCCGCTTTCGGTCTCGGATACTGTCTGTAAACGGCCGCGATGACTTGGCATGTGAGTAACCCCTTTATAACACCATGCCTCGAGGCGTAGAGCCAGGACTTCCCACTGCTTGGAAACATCGCGATTTACGACCACAGCACGACCATCACGAAGCTGTCGGGTGGCAAGGATGAAGGATCCTGACTCACCTTATGTGGTTAGGATGCATGCACTTATCGCGGATTTCATATGATCATGGGTCCGGAAGAAGTTCACAGGTTCAAGAAGCCAGAATGTATGTTTTTCGGCAGACCAGTGGCCGCTCTGGCTGCATGATGTTGTCCTGAGCGATGGGTGAAGATACGATGCGCGGGGCGTTCGAGTGCGCTAAGTTAGTAGCTAGCTAACTTTGAGATGAGGGAATCATTCAAGGCCAACATGCGCTCGACTCCGGGGTAATTTGCTAGGGTGGGATCCTGGGGATTAATTAATGGCATAATAACTTATAATATGCAACATACAGGTCACCTTGAGAATAATTTGAACAAGAGCTACTGCTTTCGGTTATTTCTTCCTCTGTAGATAACTGATATGAGTCGGCGCCGAATACACCATCATACTTGCCATGCCTCAAGGCGCAGAATCAGTGACTTTCACTGCCTTTAGACACATTACAACCCACGACCATGCTTCGGCAGTGAGGCGGCGCTGGTGATGTTGAAAGGAGTCCTGCCTTATGTGGTGGAGTACATGTGCTTGTCGCCGAACATTTCCCCCTAATATCTAGAATTTTACGGATTCAGGACAGTTCCAAATAGACCAGCGGGCCGCCCGGGATGAATTCGAAGTTGTTCTGCTGCGGCGGCACCTATTCAAGGTCGCCCGGGACCCCGGGTGGCATTGGTGTCGGCGGCCTTGTAATGATCGTGATGGACTCTAGCGCACCTTCTGCCCAGTATCACGTAGGAGTAGCAACAAGTCAAGGCAGAGATTTTCTCCGCGACGTCGAGCCGAGCTGGCATAACTTTACAATCAGAGACTGGGAGCTTGAGTGCGTGGGTGGCGGTCAAAAGACGGGACAAAAGTTGATCCCCGACACACGTGGTGTCTAATTAGCGCCCACTTTGCGGTTCGAGTTCAGAAGCGCCGCTTTCGTGGTTGGACGTTGACGCTGAACGTTGAATTCTGCCTTCGACTCCAGGTTGCAGCAACTTGCTGCATGCCGATTCTTTCTCCCTCATCCTCTCTTTATACAGCACGCGAAAGTTCCTTCTGTCACTACTTTCTATCTCCACAAGCCTCTTAGACATGCAGACGCCAGACGATTCGGAAAGGCCCTGCGAGACTCAAAATGTTCTCAAAGGAATCTTGACCGAAGAGTTTCCCAACGTGAGTAGCTTCTCGACTTATTCGCGGCCAATATATCTCATAATATGCTCTCCAGGTACCTGGCGAGGACTTATCCTTGATCGGGGGGGCAGACGGTCAGACGTGGTTTGAGATGATACCATTCTGGCAAGCGTATCGCCCGTGGCTGGAAGCCCGAGGATTTCATCTCTTCGAACCCCGTGTTGACAACCTAGCATACGGTTATGTTCTCCCTTCGCCTCCCCAATGTCCGGCAGCCCTGCCGTATGCCATATATGCAGATTTTACATTCGACCGAAGTAGTTCTAGGAGACCACCCGTGAGTTCGCTTTCAGTGAAACTATTGCCGCTCAATAACTCAACTATATTCTCAGCCAAAATTTGCGCCAGCCCGTGATGCCCATACGCGGGATGTCATCATTAAGCTCGTTGAGAAAGGTTCAGATGAATACCGCATATACGAAGACATGTTTTACGGTAGTGAGTTGTCGGGAAACGAGTTCCACGGCGTACTACCACCGGTGGCCATCCTTGATAGCCGGTACAATTTCTCCTTCGTTGTGATGCCCAGGTGCGCTCGATGGTCCTTCCATTCTTAGATGAAGACTCATGCAGTCCAGATGGGGTGACTACGCCCCACTCGTGGATTTCGACACTATTAGCGGAGTCCTGTCCCTGATGCATTGCTTGCTCAAGGTGAGCATACCAACAACACTATTGATTCGTGGCTGACTAGTGTCCAGGGTCTGGCCTTCCTGCATAGCCATCGGATTGCACACCGCGTACGTATGGTACTCCTTTGGATTGCTGCGTGGCTAAATAAAGACGCGAACAGGACATCGATTTCCACAACATCATGGTCAATTACTACACCTTCGGCCCTTATCAGACGGAATTTGATCGTATGCTGGGCGAGCATCGTCGGGGCCCCAATGCCTTACACTGCCTCGTGGACTTCGATAGGTCCCTGAAGTTCTCGTCGGACGCATCGCTTGATGCGTGCCGTCTGCCCGCAGAGGCAGCCATGGTGTCGGCGACACCCTACCAACCACCTGACCTCAACCTGGCTGAATACGACTACGACCCGTTCGCATTCGATGTGGGGTGCCTCGGTAACATGTTCCGTGTATCATATGCTGTACGTTGTCATTCTCGCCACCGTCGCAACGCAAGCTGTAAACTCACGGCACGTGGAGGATCTTGTTCCCGTGGTCCCAATGCTAGCTCCCCTTTTCGACCAGATGACTACCCATGTCATATCGGAGCGCTTCAAAGCAGCAGGAGCCTTGATGTTCTTCGAGAACATGACTCGCCAACTGCCAGGTGACGTGCTCGACATGCAAGTGAAGTTGGAACCGACTTGGGATCATGTAGATGATCCAAACATCTATTGGTCAAAAGTGCCTACCCATATCAGCAAGGCGCCGGGGGTCTACAGAACGCCGCCACCGTCCCTCGCCCGTCGGATATTGAGTGCCATTGGCCGCTACGAGATCGGATGGCGGATCCTGATATTCTTGCGTCGTGTGTTACGTATATAGATTTTTTATGGGCAGCACTCGCCGCTCTGTACAACGAACCTCTCGTGGAGTGCAACACGCCGGCAAAGGTGCGTCTTGAACGTTTGAACCCCGCGACCAATGGTCTTCAGTATCTGACCGAACCCATCCGAGTCTCCGACTGCGTAGTATGAGCGACCGGGATCCCCATGTCCTAATGCGAGCATTTGGGTGAGGCGGACCTGCGGCATCGAGGGATCGTTGTTCTCGAGATCAGTTGACGAACTAACGTTTGTGTGAATAATAGAACTTTCCTGAGCGTGACTCCAGGATCGTACAGCAGACGTCCTCGAACCACGCAGGCTGGTGGCACGTCTGCCAGACGCAGTGGGTCTTGCCGCTGTCCCAGCAGTATCTCATCGCACTCGCTCTTGAGACCTGCATCGGTTATGCCTGAGGAGTCTGAGGCCCGAGGGAGAGATGGACGAGACCATTAGCACGCCGCCGAGCGCTCCTCTCAAGTCACTGACCAATGAGAGGGCGCTCTATTGGCGCCTATTCGACAGTTCTGGGGCGCCCATGTTGAGTTCTATCTTCCACTACAACTCCCAGAGTCTCGCTCTGTGGACGCAATGTCGCTTGTTGTTGCCAAGTTGTATAGCTTGTTCAAGGACATAGGCATACAAGGTGACTCAGAACAGCATCACAGTAATTCAGACCTTCAAGAGAATCCTTTCGAGTTGTCAGACGGACTCACTGGCATGGTTCCCAACGTGAGTCGCTTCCGGCCAGATTGACGACCTCGTCTGATTATATGCGCCCCAGGTTCCAGATGGGGATCTATCCCAGCTCGGCGGGGCAGACGGCTATTCGTGGCACGCGATGATACCATTCTGGCGAGCGTATCACCCGTGGTTCGAAGCGCGAGGGTTCCACCTCTTCGAACCCCGTGTTGAAAACATAGGCTACGGCTACTTCTTTCCTCCACCTACCCAATGCCCGCCAGCCCTGCCATACGCAGTTTTCGCCGACGTCATGGTAGATCCAAGTATATCGAGGCCACCGCCCGTGAGTTTAAGTTCGTTATTAGGGAAACTATCGCCGCTTATACCTCAATCACATCCTCAGGCAACGTTCACGGCAGCGCGTGATTCCTACATGCGAGATGTCATGATCAAGCTTACTGAGAAGGGGTCAGACGAACACCACATATATGAAGAACTACTGCGCTCTAGTGAGTTATTGGGAAAGGAGTTTCAAGGCATACTACCACCCGTGGCTATCCTTGACAGCCAGTACAATTTTGCCTTCATCGTGATGCCCAGGTGCGGTGCGCTTGTTTGCCCTCCTCTTTTCGCATAAAAACTCATGTGGTCCAGATGGGGCGACTTCGCCCCGCTGGAGGACTTGGACACTGTTGGCGGAGTATTGAGCCTCATGCGATGCTTGCTCAAGGTAAGGATATCCACAACAGTGGAGATGCGTCGCTGAACTGGTTTCTAGGGATTGGCCTTCCTGCATAACCATCGGATTGTACACCGTGTACGCGTGCCCCGTGTTTTTGGTCACCGTGGCACAACTAACAGAAATGTGAACAGGACATCGACTTCCACAACATCATGGTCAATTACTACACCTTCGGACCCTACAGGACGGAATTCACACGTATGCTCGACGACCATCGACGAGGTCCCGACGCTTTGCATTGCCTCGTGGATTTCGACAGGTCTCTGAAGTTCCCATCGGGTGCATCTCTCGATGCATGTCGTCTTCCCGCAGAGGCAGTCATGGTCTCGGCGACACCTTACCAGCCACTTGATCTCAACTTGGCCGAGCACGACTATGACCCGTTCGCGTTTGATGTGGGGTGCCTCGGGAATATGTTCCGGATAACTTACGCTGTGTGTCATCATTCTCGTTACCGTCGCACCACAAGCTAGAACCTCACGTCGCGTACAGGATCTCGTTCCTATCATCCCAATGCTCGCCCCCCTCTTCGACCAAATGACAACCCATGTCATATCGGAGCGTCTCAAGGCGGCCGACGCCCTAGCATTCTTCGAGAGCGCGACCCGCTACCTGCCGAGCGACGTGCTCGACATGCACGTGGAATTGGAACCGAATTGGGATCACCTAGACGATCCCAACATCTACTGGTCCAAAGTGCCTGCAGATGTCTGCAAGACGCCGGGGATCTACAGGACGCCGCTGCCGTCACTCACTCGCCGACTGTTAAGTGCTATCGCGAGGTATAGGCTCGGATGGCGGATCCTGATATTCGTACGTGCTGTGCTGCGTGTGTAGAAGGCGTTGTATGTGGCGGTGACGGCATTTGCGTGCCGCCCAAAGTGCAACACAACCATCTTCGGAGTCGACGATCCAACGATATGTGCGGCGATTCTGAGCCTCGCTCAGATGAACGCTTGGTAGTGAAGCAAAACGAAAGCGATGTTGATATCCAATAACCTATCCCATGGCCATCATATGGGTCCTCTATGTATCGTACACCCCAATTGAGTTGAATCAATCTTTCCCCAAGAGTCTCACAGTTGCGAGCTACTCGCTCTCATGCCTCAGGCTTCACGCCGCGCGCGACGAACCACGTCGCCTCCTGCCCACTCGGGTCGTGCGGCAGCCTGTGCGTCGCGGCGTCGCGCATCTCGAACGCGCCGAGGCCCGCGCCCTCGAACGCGGCGCGGAGGCGCGCCTCGGAGATGCCGTGCCGGTGCGGGACGAGCCCGTGGTACGTCTCGGGAAAGAGCTGGCGGCCGTCGTCCGCGGCCTTGATGTCCGCGACGAGCAGAGCGCCGCCCGGCCGGAGGAAGGACGCGAGGAGGCGCGAGGAGTCGTCGATCGAGGCGAAGTGGTGGAACGACGCGCAGCACTGTGAGAAGGGAAGGTGGGGGTTGGGGTGAAATGAAGGGGTGGATGAGCGGTGGAAGGACTCCGAGGGGAGGGGAGGGGGAGGGAGAGACGTACCACGACAAGGTCGAACTTCGTGCCGTCCAGCTCGCCCGGCTCGCCCTTGAGCTCGATGGACAACGCCTTCATCGTCTCCGGGGTCAGGCCGAGCTTCTCGGTTGCGAGCTTATTGTAGCGGTCGACGGAGGCCTCGCTGATGTCCACGCCGACGATCTTCTTGACGTGCGGGACAAGCCGCTCCGAGATCATGCCTTCGGTTCGGGTCGAACCCCATCAGCCAGGGCGCTCTGCAGTCCACAAGTAACGATGGGACGCACCGATGCCGCACGCGAAGTCGAGGACGATGGTGCGCTCCTTGTCGAAGAGCGCGGGCCACTGGGCGCGCATCGCGTCGACTTCCTTGCGGGCCATCTCGCTCCATTCCGCGTACATCTCCTCACCGCCCTTGTGCGCCTGCTCGTCGAAGTACGCCTTGTTGGCGGCCGCGAAGTCATGGGCGTGAGCATGAGCACCTCCGTGGGGGTGCGCATGGCCAGCATCGGCGTGCTTGTGGTCGTGGCTGTGCTGGGATTCGTAAGACATGTCGATTGAAGTCGCTGGCGGATAGAGAAGTGGGAGAGTTGGGGGTGGGTGAGGATTGTGTGTTGAGAGGGTATGCCACAGCCCGCGGCCTTTAAGTAGTAGCCCACACTTGGACTGCGGTCTGAGGACGCGTCTTCGATCGTGGTGTTAGGATGGAGGACCAACTTGCGGCGATGGCAGTGTGGCACAAGAACGAGAGGGCGACGGCAGAGTCCGGCCCGAGCAGATCGGCGACTGCGAGGGTACCCTGCTTACTGAACTGGTCCCGACACCGGCCTACTTACTTTTAACCTTTCCATTTACAACGCGAGTGATTGGCTGAGCCCCAGGTCGGCATCTACAGTACATGATGGAAAAGCGGTTCTAGGCCGAGCCTCGCTGAGTACGTTGCAACATTACTGAGACAGTCACATGTTCGAGCACCTGTTTGCCAAGAGCTTGTTCAATTAAGACTAAGTACTACAAGTCACCATCTACCGAGCATACATGCCGCCAAATAGACTACCGCCGCCCGACGCGGTGAAGCCACCCAGGGTCGACGAACGCCTACGTGGGGATACTCAGACTATCTGATGAGTTGCATTAAAGTGGTGTAGAAACATGGCGGAGAAGACATACGATCGTATCGTTACATCCAAGCCCCATATACATAATTAATCTCGGTGGTGTACAAGTCGTTCTATCGACACACAATGTCCGACGCATGTCCTAATATCACACACTGTTCTTGTTCAATATTACAGCGCCCCGGACTTTCCTTAAGCTTCATAAGTTATGCCAGTCTTCACCACACGCGTCCCGTCCCCGACCCCGCATTCGCGGCCGCAGCTTCAAGTAAACAACGCGCCCATCAGCACCTGTCGAAAACAGTAACAAATGTTAAAGAAAGAAACGGGACTCACACCACCGCGCCTCCTCGTACCCCGGCAGCACCTCCGACTCGCAGATCGCAGGCTGCGTGTGCGCTATCCTGCCCAGCACGCCCCGCAGCGCCGCGATCTCCGCCTGCAGCGCCTGAACCGCGCCGTCCGACTCCGAGAGCGACGGGCGGGGGCGGGCAGTGGCGCTCGAGGTGGTGGTGGAGGTGGTGTGCGGCGATCTCGCGCTGGAGTGCTTCCATGCAGCGCTTGAGCTCGAGCTCGCGCTTCGTCTCGGACGTTCGCGACGAGCTCGCGGGCGAGGGGCCTGCGGTCCCGCGCAGTCAGTATTTAGTACTTACGCAGTCAACCGAGGGGGAGGGGGGCAGGGGAAGGGGACTCACCGGGACCGGTAGCGGTAGTGTTCGAGTAGCTTTCGGGCCGGAGGGACCCGGACAGCTCGCCCATGAGCGGTGTACGGGTCGACGGTGGACGCGCTCGCGCGCGTGCGCTGCTGCTTGCAGAAGAGGAGGAAGAAGAGCGTGGGGATGACGAACAGCGCGACGACGTCCTCGACTACTCCGCCTGCGATCGCGGCGGTGTGGGCGTGGGAGGACGACGCGCTGGCAGCGGCGAGGGCGACGGAGGACGAGGAGATTGGGGCTATGCTGGAAGGGGAGGGGGAACCTGTCGAAGGTAGGGGTGCTAGTGTTAGCCAGCGGAGTCGGAGACGCAGTACTGGATACCTGATCGGAAGTGGGGGTGGCGGCGGCCGCGCCGTCGACGTCGGTCGTGTAGACGAGGTACTGTAGTCGCCCTAATTATAACAATTTTGTCACGTCACGGTAAGGCATTGTTGTGTTAAGTTGAAAATTGTCACGTCACAAACGACCTCCATGAGTATGGCCGAGACCCCCGCGACGGGCGTCTAAACCGTGTGGTCCACTGATTTTCCTCCTGACCAACCTCATAGTACCTTGAAACTGTCGTTTTGGACCTCCCACAGGCTGCCCCGCCCTCGCTAGAGGGTGTATTTTGATTAAGGACCGTTTAAGTCACGGCCCTGTCCGGACCGTTGTTATCTCCCGGACCAAATTGTATAGTCACTCTGTCACACCGCATTGTTATAATTAGGGCGACTACAGTAGTCGAAGAAGACGAGCGACGACCTGCTCCCGGAAGCGCTCGATGACGAGCGTTCGGGCAGGCCCGTGGCCGAGTACACGAGGTGGTTGTACAGAATGGCCGAGCTCGCGTCCGGGGTGTGCGTGAACGCGCCCACGGGCGCGCCGTCGATCGCGAACGAGAGGTCCAGGTAGCCTGAGGTAGGTGTTCGCGTCTTTGACGTACGACAAGTCAGTGAACTCCGAGTCTAAAGTGGTTGGATATGTTGGTGCCTAGGCCATTCCTATTTGTCTCTATTTGTATTGTGGCATCACACGGTATGGCGGCCGTAGGACTGAACTGCGGAGTTAGTACTCGGAGTAGGACTGCGACTGGTGAGGTCCTCTCTTGGACGAAGGCAAGATCGACAATGATTCCATCATTACTTAGATATTCTGAGCCCACATTTGACCTGGAAAAAGTCGGACTTACTAGCTGGCTTACCGAAGGAGTCGGCGACGTATGCTCCCTGAGAGAAAGAGAGAGGCGCGGCGCCGAGGTTAAGGGAACTTACAGGGGATTTCGGGATGCAGACCTCTCAAACGTGAAAGATTAGCAGAGCAAACAAGAACTACATAGCATGATATAGATCCGGGGATAGTACAGATACAGATATCGAGAGCAATTGGTATGTATGCGGCTCACAGATATAACGCGTGCACGTAGACGAGACAACGAAATCCGATAGATGTGGGCTTAGCACTCGAGCCGACGGTTCAGCATCATTTAGCACGAGCATCCACCGGTATCGTCTTCTCCGTTCAGGCTACGTCCTGGGGTGACGGTCGATGGTTTTGTCCCGTTGGATGCCTCTTCCGGTTGTGAATCGACACTAGATGGGGCAAACGTCGGGATGGTGCGGGAAGAATAAAGCATGGAGCAGACGCACTCGTCTTTGATGGTCTTTGCCATCAGATTGAACGCCTCCTCGACGTTCGTCGAATCCCTCGCTGACGTCTCGATGAAGGGTATTGACAAGTTATCCGCAAATTCCTGGCGGCGAGAACTCGCGCTTAGGAATGCCGTACCGGAAGGATGGCTAACGAGGGAAACTGACCTTTGCGACCGAATACTCAACAACCTTTTTCTCCACCAGATCGGACTTGTTGCCGATGATGAGTTTCTTCACGTCTTCCGAGGCGTACCGCTCGATCTCTTGTAGCCAGCCCTTGACGTTTGAGAACGTCTCTGCGAGATTGTGAACACAGGTAAGCGGCGGGTAGTTGTCGCGCGACCTTCAGAAAAGCGTACCTCCATCGGTGACATCATACACCATGATGATACCGTGTGCACCGCGGTAGTACGCGGCTGCAATCGTGCGGAAGCGCTCCTGGCCCGCCGTGTCCCACTGCAAACAAGGTCATTGGTAAACATGCCCATACAAAGGAAAGGGTGACATGACAGTTCGACATGCGTGTAGGGGAGGGTGGGCGGAGCTGGGACGCAACAGCAACATATCCAGGGCGAACACTCACAATCTGCAGCTTCACCGTCTTGCCCTCGAGCTGGATCGTCCTGATCTTGAAGTCGACGCCGATGGTGCTCAGGTAGCTGTCCGTGAACGAATCCTCCGCGAACCGCAGAAGGAGACATGACTGCCAATGCGAGAAGAGCACAAGTTGAACATCCGGTCAGCCACAGCATGTGGCCCGCCAACGATCTCATCAACTCACCTTGCCGACTCCAGAGTCTCCGATGAGCAGCAGCTTGAAGAGATAATCATACCCGTCTGGCATCGTGTCTGGGCGTGTTGTGTCTGTGTCGTCTAGGCTAGAGTGCAGGGGCGAGCGTGCGAAGTACAGGGATTACGCAGTGTGCGTAACAGTTAAGTACTTAAGTAGTGGTGAGGGAAGCCAAGGGTAAGCGCGAGTGCTATGAAATGCCAGCCAGAGTCGGTACCGCCCTGCCTTCGCCTGTCGCTGTTTGGTTCGTTGTCAGACAGCTGTAGGGCGTTCCACGGGCGGGCTGCAGCGACGGTGATTGGGTGAGGAGAGAGCGTTCTCACCGCCATTTCGGCGAGCGTGATGGAGGCGTGGTTGTGGCGCTGCCGGCGCAGCTGCCCGAAGCGACACAGGGGCGCTGCTTACGTTACCACTATTGTTTGGTCCAAAGGCTCTTGCCAAACATCCATCCGGCGCTTGAGAGGTACTTGCTAGCCACCACGAACTCACCATGAGCCCGTGATCCTTTCTCTGTAATCCTAGCTTCTCTCCGCGCCTCGTGCTTGTTTTTGCACCAAAAATAATATCCGAACCCGACATCTGCGGTTGCACAGTGTCGAATGCATATTCTGTGCACCGGAAATGCCTTCCCTGACACAGGACAGCAACAACTCCTCCGACTACTTCGATGACGACCCTGAGTTCCTCAAGGCGATCAGCGAAGTTCACATACCGGCAGACTTTGTGGTGAGCCGCACAAAGTCCCTCACCCCACCTCCGCTTGCGCAACCACCAAAGCTCGTCGCGGACGAGCCCGAGCATCCGGGACTCAATCCGCCGCTTGACGACGACGAGCCGCCCGCTCCTAATCAACGGGCTTTGAAGAGGCAACGTTCGCCAGATGACGACCTCTATGCCGACGAGGATGGCATGCAATACCACAGCGTCCTCAATCCTTTGGACGGAAATGGTGGCGAAGACGAAGACTCATACTTGGACTCCCATACCTACGGAGCAGCGAAGTTCGGAGGATTCGGCGAATACATGACCAGGAAACGCGCGAAGTTGCAGGTCCAGAATGGGGAGATGGTGGATGAAGGCGACAAGACGGGACCACGGAGTAGGATCTTCAGCGGTCTTCAAATTTACGTACGTCTCCCGTTCTGAAAGCACGATACTGTTCGGATGTCTGGCATCAGGGGCAGCTATCTATGGATACCTGAATGACAGGTACAGTGCTTGCGCGAGCCCTGGGCTGTATGCGCGTTGAGCTCGAACTGGGTAATGTTGCCCCTGACCCGACCATACGAAGTTAACCGGACAAATCTCGCAATCGTCCTTTTGAAACGCGTCCTATACAGAATAACGGGAGGACAAGAAGGAGAGTGGACGCGTGCGTCTAGTCAATTTCGTGTGGAAGGGTAGGGGCAATCCCAGCCCGAGCTCCAGCGGTCTCTTCGTGCGCAATCACGACGCGATAACGCGTTAGTGACAACGCCCCGCCCAACTGCTTCACTAGAGCGCACATATGAGCGTACTTTTCTCGTGCGACTACATGGGAGTGTAGTGTGCCCTCAGTTTCATTTCTGGATTAGGCAGTACTCCAAAGTGTGCATTGTTGGCCGTGGCTTTCGACCGCGACATTGTGCCCACCAGCGTTCGAATCCCGAATATCTCCTATCGTCGTTTGGATATGTCTGACAAAATTGACAGATCAATGGCTGGACACAACCGTCTGTCCAAGACCTTCGCAAGATGATCGTTCAGAACGGCGGCATCTTCCATGCGTATCTAGACAAAAAGTCGCTTGTGTACGTCCGTCTATTATACACAGCACATGCCTTCCGCTCACGCCTCCCCAGGACTCACGTCATCACATGCTCGCTGACCCCTGCCAAAGTGCGCGAGTTCAAATACATGAAGGTCGTCCGGCCAGACTGGCTTGTCGAGAGCCTCAAGGCAGGCACGCTCCTCCCGTGGCAAAACTACATCTTCCGCGCCGGCGAACGGGTGGAGACGACACAAGGCCGCACGGCCCCGCAGAAGTCGCTCTTCGACAAGTTCACCGCACAACCAAAGCGACGCGCCCCTTTCGCCCCAACCCGGCGGAGGGCCCGCTCGCCAGACGCCCCAATGGAGGTCGACGACGACGACGAACTCGATGACAATGCCTGGCAATACAGCCAACCCTCAGCCGAAGTCGAACCTTCCCCGTTCTCCCCGAGCCCGTCCCCGCCCCAGACGCCCCAGAAGCCCCGCCCCGCGCGCAAGGCCGCCCCGCCGACCCCGTCCCGCGCGCTCCACATCACGGACCCCGCGAGCCCGGAGGACGCGGCGCGGGTGCCCGGGTACGCGGCGAACAGGGCGAACGTGCACGCGGAGCGCGCGATGCGGGACCCCGCGTGGCGCGCGGCGCACACGTCCGTCGCGCCCGGCTTCATCGAGGGGTACTATAGGAACTCGCGGCTGCACCACTTGTCGATGTGGAAGGCGGAGCTGAAGAATCTGGTTGCGGAGGCGCAGGAGCGTGCGGAGAATGGTGGGGCCGAGGCGTGGAAGAAGAGTGTGGGGGCGGCGCCGGAGGGAACTGAGGGGAGTGGGAGTAGGAGAGGGATGAGCGCGAGCCAGGAGGCGGTGGAGATGATCGTGCAGCAGAACTTGGGCGGGCGTGGGCTCGGGAGCGGAGGGCTGGAGGGCGACGTGAGCATGCGAGGGGCGACGCTGGTGAAAAAGGCGGCGCCGAGTAAGGGGAAGGGGAAGGAGAGGGAGAGGTCTGCGGACGAGGAGCGTGTAATCATGCATTGCGACTTTGACAGCTTCTTCGTGTCTGCGGGCCTGGTGGATAGGCCGCACCTGCGCGGGAAGCCTGTGGTTGTATGCCATTCGCAGGGGTCGACGGGCGGTGGGTCGAGCACGAGCGAGATCGCTAGTGCGAGCTACGAGGCGCGGAAGTTTGGGATCAAAGGTGGGATGAGGTGCGTCAGCGGATCGCAACGTCAGTTCACTGGTGGCTTACCGACGGCTATGACGCAGTTTGCAGCAAGCTCGAAAGCTCTGTCCGACTGTCATGACGATCCCATATGAATTCCAACGGTATGTCGAACGTTTGCCTAGGTGCCCACGCACATCTCATGACTCCGTATGACAGATACAAACAGTTCTCGCTGCAATTCTACACCATACTCATGGCGCACGCTGACGATCTCCAAGCCGTTTCAGTGGATGAAGCTCTCATCGATGTGACGAGCAGTGTCGCCCGCATCCGCGCCGAACTCGCTCAACGCCCAGATCGCATAGACGACGAAGGCGATCCAGCCAAAGACTTTGCGGAGTCGATTCGGGCGCAGGTCAGGAAGGTCACCGGGTGTGAAGGTCAGTACACGCAAACCCTTCCCGATCGTCTGAGACTGATGATCAAGGACAGTGAGCATTGGGATTGCGCACAACATCATGCTGGCTCGACTTGCCTCTCGAAAGGCGAAGCCGGGTGGGTCCTATCACCTGCGCTTGGAGGATGTCGCGGAACATCTTGCGCCATTGGACATCGACGCGTTGCACGGCTTTGGATACTCGACACGCCAGAAGGCCGAGGAGAAGCTTGGAGCGACCAACTTGAGCGAACTCACAAAGAAGAGCAAAGCAGTGTTGTGTGAAGCACTCGGCAAGGGGACTGGAGAGATCTTGTACAAGGCTCTGCGTGGGATCGACGACCGCAAGCTCGAGAGCGACAAGCCGCGGAAGTCCGTGTCGTGCGACATCAATGTGTGTTGTTCCACTTTATCGTCCGTGACCATGCCTGACGGTTACTCGCAGTACGGTATCCGCTTTGAGAACAACGAGCAGGCGGAGACGTTCATATACCAGATGGCGGAAGAGGTTTCACGCAGATTGAAGAGCATTGACATGAGAGGTCGTTCTATTACACTGAGGATCCTCACCCGAGATCCGAGTGCGCCTGTCGAAGCTCCCAAGGTGCGTTCGCCAGAGCTGCTTGCCTCCTGAAGCTCATTATTTCGCAATAGTTTCTTGGACATGGAATCTGTGAAGCGCATAACAAGCAGATGCCTCTCATCGGACCTGGAGGACGGGCGACCAATGACGATAAGGTCATCGGCGAGCACGCCTGGAGAATGCTGAAGAGCTTCAACTTCGACCCGAAGGAGCTACGGGGTATCGCGATTCAGATCCAGAAGCTCGAGAAAGCCTCGGGACCCCAGGAATCCGAGCCCGGCCAAGCGCTGCTGCCATTCAGGCGCGTCGAATTTTCGAACAAGCAGAATCGCCCCGGGGAGGCTTCGACAAGCCGCGCGCCGCAGATCGCCGTCCAGCCTCCATCTTCGCCAGACATCGAGATCATCGAGAACCCAGCCAAGCCCGCCCCGCCGGCGAACGCCCACTTCGACCTGCCGTCCTTCTCCCAAGTAGACATGTCGGTGTTCGAGGCGCTGCCCGACGACGTCCGCAAGGAGCTCGAGGACGAGTACAGGCGGCGCTCCGCCACGCCCGCACCAGCACCAGCCTCCGCGCCGCCTCGGGTCCCGTCGCCCACACTCATGCCCCCGCCCCCCGTGCCCGTGCGGAGGCGGCCCCTCCTGAACCGCACGTCCCGCAAGCAGCGCACGACGAAGCAGCGCGGGCCGCCGCCCTCGCAGACGAGCAAGCTCTTCGCGAAGCGCGTGTACGCGTCGTCGATCGCGACGTCCGAGCGCGAGCTGCGGCGGTTCGGCATCGACCCGGGCGTGTTCGCCGCGCTGCCCCCCGAGCTGCAGCGCGAGCAGCTCGCCGCGCGCCGCGCGCCTGGGGTCACCGTGCACCATGGGCGGCGCAAGGTGTTGAAACCGGCACGGGGCCCGCGTATCCGCTTCCCTGGGGTCGTGATTCCCCCGCCGCCGCGGCCCAAGGCGGTCTTCCGTGCGCACCCCGTGCTACGGCAGCAGCAACAAGGGGAGCAAGGGGACGGGCGGTTGTGCTTCAGCGAGGCGGCGGACGTGCAAGGGGTGGTGGAGAGCTGGGTGGGGAGCTTCGCGGAGGACGCGCCGCACCAGCGGGACGTGGACTGCTTCGCGAAGTTCGTGGTGCGGAACGTGGACGGGACGCTGTCCGCGGACGAGGGCGTCGAGCGTGCGGTCGCGGTCGTCAAGTGGTGGCTCGTGCTGCTGAGGCGGCATTTCGGGGCGTGGGAGGACGCGCCGGAGAGGGAGGAGACGAGGGAAGGGGAGGGAGGGGAGGGCGCTGGGGGGCCGCCGGCGAGGGTGACGTCGGAGTATGTGGGGCGGGCGTGGTGGAGGGCGTTCAGGGAGGTGAAGGCAAAGATGGACGCTGCTGCGAGGAAGAAGTTTGGGGGGCGCCTTTCGTTGAAGTGAAGGTGCATCTAGTTGGTGTGTAATTTATCCATGTATCTATCGTTCCTGTTTATACCGCAGCTCGAATGGATTCTCCCATAGCAGTGTACTGTCAATTAGTGGAATCGCAATATCCCAGCATCCCTGGTTTCTTTCTTTTGAACTTTCCCACACGCTGAGTGCCGCCCTACTACAACATAGAAGAAGGGGTGTATTCACAGCTGAAGCTGACTGTCTTTCGAGAGAACTAGATATACTGTAACTGACGGAACGACCCCATCCCGACGCATACACATGGGATCCAAAGGGCCATTGCGAGACGGTACCCATTGTGTCGGGTCCGATCCCACGGAGCAAGTACAGCTTCAAGTTACCATCGGTACGGTATCGCCGAGATTGCATTCTTGAACCAATGTATGGCTTGTAGAGATACCACCAGTTCACATCGGATGACCGTGTCGCAGAGCACTCGCCTCGATGACTAAAAGACAAGCCGCTTACGGGTCTGCAGAGGGAATGCGCGGGAATTATGCATACGATATCAAGCAGGACTCTCCTAATGGTACATGCTTCAAGTTCCATGGACGATGAGCCGACGGTCGAAAGACAAGAAAACGGGACTCACAAATTATAACTGCCTTTCCTAACTTCCTTCACCTCAGTCTAGCATTTCTAATCCGCTGGAGCTTTCAGCATGGGTGGATGAGCACTAGGCTCGGTGCTGTGGATGAGCGGTTCTCGTTCGCTGGGGAGATATTCAAGCGAAGGTCTTCGTCGACATAAGCACAGGTTTTCTGTGCAGGAGTGACCTGGAAGCGATGGAGTAAGGACTATGTTCATGGCCATGGAAAAGTGATTCGGAAAAGTCGTACTCACGGATGCTCAGGAAGTCAAGGCAGATGCCTATGCAGACATCCAAACACGCGGTGAATGCGAGCGCGCAGCAACTGCCTATGACATCGTCAGACATGGCAGTAGTGAGAGGGGCGTTGTTTGTCGTGTGCTGGCAAGTACGACGATGATAGGTTATATCAAAGAACAGAGAAGAGAGCCTTCCCCACGATCGCTTCCATGGCTCGTGCTGGGCGCGAGCAAGCCTGCTCGGCTATGCAACTGCCTAAGATCCTGTGTGCGGGTGGCCGGGCCGCTGTCATTGCCCCTAAACTAGGGTTTATGCATCAGAAAATCGATTGTCGGGAGGGGGACTACAGCCTCCCAGAACCTCCATCCCGCAACACTTGACACTATATATCCACCTCGAACACACCTCAAAATGGCACGAAATAGTGCGTTCCCGGGAACAGGACAAACTTAGTACTCATCTTTACACAGAACACCGCAAACTCGACGTCCCCACTAAGTCCAGTGCGTGCCGCGGCGCAGATGGCGAATCTTCTCGATAGCTCATCCTCCTCCTAGAGCTCAAGAAAGACCCCGGTGTCCCCCGTCTTCCTAGCCTGAAAGCTCGCAATGCGGGCAAACATCTCCAGCCAGTATGTCTGTACCGCAGCCCCTCATTTTGCACTGGCTCATCCGTCGTCTATGATAGCCACCTCGCTCCGACGTTGACTCGCAGATGGCCTCCGAACCGACCCTCTCCTCGTTGGCTGCTCTCGCAGCATCGTCTTCAACTGTAGATGATGAAGCCTTTTCTGCAGACCCTTCGTCCTCAAGCGGCGGTCCAAAAACCAAGGAACAACTCCGACGGCACTATGTCCGGTCCCTCCATAAAGTAATCGACGAGGCGGACATCATCGTGCTGGTTCTTGATGCACGGGACCCCGAGGGTTGTCGCAGTCGGCTTGTGGAGGAGGAAGTGCGGCGGAGAGAGTCCGAAGGGAAACGTTTAGTCTTTGTGCTGAACAAAGTTGGTGAGTGCTCTCTTTTGTTTTCTGGGTCATGAAGCTCTTCTCCCCCCACCTTGTCTCGTGCCGCTATGGTTTTTTCTCCCTGGGACGTTTGGTTAGAGAGCGGGAAAGTGGTGGAGAGGACGGTTTGAAATCTTATTGCCCAAAACATCCTCGACGGAGAAAGAAGCCGGCAACAAGGAGGGCCTTCGAGATATCTCTCATCGGCCGAAAATCTATCTTTGGAAATCCGCCTTTCATCACTCGGGATTGGTGAACTTTCGACGTTCATTTCTGCTCCAGCGATACGTAGATGGAAAGGGACGTATTGCTAACTCATCAACTTGCCGCGAAGAGAATTTCTTCGCGGTACATCTGGATGAATCTTGTAGAGCCGGGCAGGAATGGTTAGGCATGGCTCCTTCAAGATCCATTTTCCACCCTGTTCATACGCGAATCTGTCGTTCTGCAGCGTTTCATGTCTCCGTTACACCTGCTAGTCTGGGCGCTGGGCACTAGCGAGAAGGCATAATGTCACCACTGCTTCTGCTGGGCGGCTGCAAGGCGCAGATGGACGGCTTCGAGACTACACTTTCCCCTTTTCGCTCTGCCTTCATTTTGTATGAATATTTTATTGACCAAACAGCACAGACCTTGTTCCTCGCGATAACGCCCAAGCATGGCTTCGCTATCTCCGCCATTCGACCCCCACCCTTCCCTTCAAGTCGGTCTCGTCTCACCAACGCACCAACCTTTCCTCTTCTACCGCGCCAGCACTCCTCCGCCTCCTCAAAGCATACAAGCCCACAGCACAAAGCATCACCGTGGGCATCGTGGGATACCCCAACGTGGGCAAGAGCAGCCTCATCAACTCGCTCAAACGCTCCAAAGTCTGTGCCGTTGCCGCACAACCGGGGCACACTAAAGAGCTCCAGACCGTCCAACTCGAGCGCGGCCTGCGCATCATCGACTCCCCAGGTGTCGTCTTCGATGTCGATGACTTTGACGATGGCAAGGCCCCTGCAGCTGGCGGCAAGTCGAATCTCCTTCTACGCAATGTCGTCAAAGTGGAGGACGTGTCCGACCCTGTCGCGCTCGTCGAGGAGATTCTTGCACGCACGGATCGCGCGACAGTGAAGAAGCTATACAACATCGAGGACTTCGCGTCCCCGCTCGAGTTCCTCACCATGCTCGCCCTGCTTACCGGCCGCCTGCTGAAAGGCGGTACCCCGGACGTCCTCGCGGCGGCGCGCCAGGTGCTGATGGACTGGAACCACCAGAAGATCCCGTACTTCTCGGTGCCCCCGACCGTACACCCCTCGCTCGTGCCGTCGACGGTACCGGGCACAGGCGGTGCGCAGGTCGCTCCTGGGGCGGAGAACGTCGGGCAGGCTCAGATCCTCACGACACTCTCCGCGCCGTTCCAGCTCGAGGGCCTATTCGGTCAGGCTGACGCTGGGGCCTTCGGTGGCGGAGCGGATGGCACAGATGCCATGATGGAGGACGCCGCGGACGCGTTCATCCCAGACGAGCCGGAGTCGATGGACGAGGACGGGTGAGAGCTCCCTTCGGTCCAGCCTCCTAACTCTCGCTCACCGGGGACACGTACGTGCAGAAAACAAATGGAATCAGACGACCTCGCACACCGCGTCCCGCGCAAGCGCTCCCGCAGCCCCTCCGAGTCCGTCGTCTCCGTGCCCGCGTCCACGTCCTCCGCGCAACGCATCTCAGCGACCGTGAACGCGAACGCGAACGCGCGCCCCCCGCGGCCGAAGCGCCTGAGGCGGTCGCACGAGGTGCCGGCGTACGACGCGCCGGTGGCGGAGCACGCGCGGGCGCGGATGGCAGGGGCGAACCCGCTGAGCCGGACGGTGCTGAAGCGGGAGGCGAAGAAGGCGCGGCGGGCGGCGAACCGCGCGGCGCAGAGCGAGCGGATGCGCGCGGGGATGGAGGTCGACGACGAGGACGCCGCGGTTGCGCTCGGGTCGTCGTTCTTGGGCTCTGGTTCACCGTGAGGGCGGGTATATGCGCGTGCGTAGCTGGCGTGGTGAAGGTGGGGGCTGAGATAAGAAGAGGATGAGGATGATGCGTGTAGGAGTATGTGGACGGCTGGTTGCACGGTAGGTTGCCGGCCGACTCTGATTAACCCCCCCCCCCTTGTACGCTGCACGATGAGTGTTGCCCCGAAGATATGGCTCCCTTGGCACGATAAAGTTCAGCAGAAGATGTGCTAGTGTATGCGGCTGTGTCTGACGTCATAGTGCAGCTCAACTCTCGCCAGGTACGGTTCCCCCGTGCCAGACTAGGACGTCTTCTGTCGTTCTCCAGGGGATTTAGGTTCTTTCACTGTTACCATGACCTACACCACCCTTGATGGAGCTCAACCACCTCCCCTTCTCACAATTGCGATGAACAACCGAGATTGTTGCCCTACACTCTCGCTGGTCGCCATTCGTTATGAATATGTGCAGCTCCAGTGGTGCCAACGGTCGGTGGATGACCAAAGGTTCGGAGCACAAAGCACGGCTTGCGAATGTTGGAAATCACGCGAGGCTCCAAGTACGTGTCAGATTGATACTGCTCCAAATATCTTCCAAACACTGCGAGCATATGTTTAGCAGAATTTCCGACCCGCAGCAGTCGCTGAGAACAAGGGATGCGCAGGCGCTTATCTAGCACAAGGTTGTTTACGCGTATTTGCCGCCCAGTTACTCAAGCATAGACGCCCGCGTGTTATTGTATTATGGGCGTCTATCATTGTTCCAAGGACAATGACCACGCCGAGTTTAGGAAACGACAATGGCTGTTACCCGACGCCGTCCATTTTAGCGAACAATAATGCAACCATGGGGATTTCCTGAAGACCCGCCATGCTTTTCAGGCGCGGCGCCCCGACTCTTCCTCCCGCTCTCCCACCTTTCTCTCCTACCACCACTAGACGACTCGACATGTTGTCGAGTATTTTCATGACTTCGTTCCTTTTCGGCGCATCGTTTGGTGAGCTTGATCTCTGCCGTACTGCCATGCTGTCTGCTGAACATCTGTCGTAGCCGCACAATCTTCACCAACTGTAGTCTGCGTTGCAGGGCAATGCCTCGAAGGGTTCACCAACACAACCAGTGCGTACCAGCTTTGCTGTGTCCTCCACATTTGTGCTGACATGACCCAGTTGGCGCGGTATTATCTGCGTCTGGCGCTGCAGCCGACATCCTCCTTCTCCCGGGACAATATACTTCGACGTCCGACCCCTCCCTTCTCCATAGTCTCCTCACGTCCTCAAGCGCTTCCATCTCCTCATCCCCCGGCTTCGATGCCAACCTCTCCCTCCCTCTCAACCTCGCACTTCAGCCGGGTGTCGCGGTCTACCCCCAGGCCAAGTACTCTGGCGATGCAAGCTTCGTCCAGCTCCCAAGCACCCGGCTGAACAAGACTTCGCTGTCCGCTGGCTCCCTCGCCCTCTCGTCCAACGTGTGGGCCGCAATCTCCACGGGATCATCCAGCGACCGCGTCATCTTCTGGGATAGCGTGCCCGACGTTTCGCAATTGCCTTCCAGCGCATCCGGCCCCTCCGCTCTGCTCGACATCCAGTCCTCTGCCTGCTCGCCTCCTTGTGCCGGCGCTGGCGTATGTTCCTCTTCCGGACAGTGTGTGTGCCCGACCGGGTTCAACGGCACCTCTTGCGAGACATGTTCCCCCGGATTCTTCGGTTCGACGTGTCAAGCGTGCCCGGCCGACTGCGCGAAGTGCGACGACGGCATGACGGGCACCGGCCGGTGCCTTCAGCCCGTCATCAAGAATCTTCCGTCGACCTGCAACTGCGAGAACGGTGTATGTGGATCTAACGGACAGTGCACTTGCAACCCTGGCTGGACGACGGCGAGCAACGGTACGGCGTGCGCCAAGTGTGCCGATGGGTTCTTCCTGAACAGCAGCGGAAACTGCGAAGGTGCGTAGTGGCTTACTATTATTGCTGTCCTGGACTTATAGTCGAGATAGTTTGCAGCCTCGGTTGCACGCAGTGTGCCGACGGCAACGGAGAGTGCATCACTTGCAAGTCCGGCTTCACCCAGAACGCCAACGACCGCACCCAGTGTTTCGCGTCCCAGACGACCACGTCTACAGGCACCGTGTGCCCCGACGGCAGTTTCAGCAACGGGACGGCCTGCGAGCCTTGCTCGCCTCTCTGCCAGACGTGCAGCGGCGCGACCTCGAACGATTGTATCATCTGTGGTGCTGGGAAGTACATGCTGAACGGCACTTGTGTTGGCACGGACGGTAACGGTGTCTGTTCTGGTTCCACCCTGGTTGCGGACAACAACAAGCATGAGTGCAACAGTAAGTAAAAATAACCCCGCGTTCCCATTGAATTTCTGGTTCTAATTGTCTGTCTAGCTTGCCCGAACAGCTGCACCAGCTGCAAGTTTTCTTCTTTCACCGTTGCGTCGACCATCGATCAGGTTCAGTGCACTGGCTGTCTCCCCGGATTTGTCCTGTCAGGCGGGAAGTGTATCGCCAGCTGCCCAACCGCTACATTCCTCGACCCGAAGGACAATGTTACTTGCAGTGGTGAGTACTTTCCGAGCTACATGGCGGATAACAGCTGACAATTGTTCCTGTCAGCTTGCGACTCGTCATGCGGCACATGTGCGGGCTCCTCAACCTTCTGCTTGACTTGCGCAAACAACCAGCTCGCATCCAACGGCTCGTGCGTATCGTCGTGTCCCTCCAACACGTTCAGCTCCTCCGGACAATGCATCACCTGCCACCCGGACTGCGCGTCATGCTCTGGAAGCTCGTTCAACCAGTGCTCGAGCTGTCCCTCGGACCGTCCGGTGCTCACGAATGGCCGCTGCCTTCCCACATGCAGCAAGGGACAGTACTTTGACAAGACGTCGTCGACGTGCAAGTCTTGCGACTCCAGCTGCTCAAGCTGTTCCGGCTCTGGACCCAGCAACTGTCTTGCGTGCTCGAGCTCCAGCCAGGTCTTGCGAGGTGGCACTTGCGCTTCTGCAAACTGCAACGGTACTTCCAGCACCATCTCCGGTCTCGGTGTCTGCCTCTCTGATCTGGTCGTCGTCCCCACGGCATCGGGAACCGCCGCACCCCTCCCCTCCATCACCGGGATCGACACGCCCACGTCCTCGTCAACAACCACGACCGTCCGCCGCCCGCTCGCCTGGTGGGAGATCCTGCTCATGGCCCTCGGCTGCGCTTTCATCTTCGTCATCATCCTCATGTGCTGGCGCCGGCGGGCCCGCAAACGCCGCGCGGCAGCGACCGCCAACTTCGCCGCCGCCAAGGGCATCCATCCGCGCGGCGACTGGCGCTACCGCCTCGCGCGCTTCGGCGAGCGCATCTTCGGGCACAAGCGGGGCCAGCGCTGGATGCTCCCCGCGGACGACCCGGGCGCGATCCGCCTCGAGAAGCTCCGCGCGGCGGAGGCGGCCCAGCACGAGAAGATGCGCCTTGCGGAGCGCGAGCACCACGCGCGCGACGTCGCCACCGCTCGCCGCAGGACGTCGACGCTGCAGCACGAAAGGGACATGGACAACCTCCTCGGCGCGTACGAGTACTCGCGCGCGGGCTCGAGCCGCGCGCCGTCGCCGCTGCCCTCGCTCCACTCGTACGACGACGACCGCCACTCGCACAAGGACAGCAGCCGCGGCAGCAGTCGCGCCTCCGACCGTGACCGCGAGCGCGGGCGCAAACCCGTCCCCGCGCACGCCCAAGACTTGACGCAGGAGTCGCTGTACTCGCAGGTGACGGGCCAGCCGCGGCGCGCGCCGGAGCCGCGCCTGCCCGTGCGCGCGCCGCCCGTGGACGTGCCGCGCTCGTCGCGCTTCTCGGGGTCCACGACGTACAGCAGTTGGCTCCTGCCCGATCCGCCCGCCGCCGACCACCACACGGGGTTGGGGCCGCCGACCCCAGCGCAGGAGTACGCGCGGTCGGTGTCGCAGCAGGGCCACCGGCCGGGGGAGGGGGACGTGCCGCAGCGCGGGGCGTACTGGCTCCAGCCGGCGCATACGGGGGGCTCGGGCGGGTCGCGGAACCCGTTCTTGCGGTGAGATGAGATGACGATGACGATGATGATGGACTCGCGTACTATTTGCCTACCTACTTGTCTGTGGGCAGTTGTGTTCCGCCCTTCGACTTTCTTTGGACACGTACATGTTTATGTTTGCTTCCTGCTCTTTCATGACGATCGCTTCAGACGCTAGCTACGCTCTGCACGGACATGGCACTGACTTTTCACGAGGCTCGACTCACGTACGCCTTACATCCATACTGTATCACACTGACACACCCTACGTGCGCTGGCTGGTGGCGGCCGCGCGCGTGTACATACTAATCCGCCACTGCTCGCTCGATCGCATATTTGTAGCTATACCGACTTACTTGCATTCGCTGCTAGGCATCGCATCGCAATTCGACACTCGCTGTATCCTACGTTTACACAGTCTATCCACGTGTTTGGAACCATTGTTCGGCGTGCTTGTGAGCATTCTGTTTTATGCATGCCATTTGCATCTGGCACTCCCAGGGGGGGGTCAACGACTGTGCGCACTCTGGGTACCTTTTGGGCAGGTTTAAATTTACAAGAGTTAAAGGCTCTTGATGAGAACGACGTCGCTCACACTCGGTAGCTACTCGTTAAAAACCAACTTCAAGCTTCCTTCCAGACCATACTCAAGTTCCCAAGCGTCCATGTGGAACGAAGGTACAGTCAGAATCTTTTTGAGAACACCTTGGACCTGATATTCTCATCCTATTACTGATGCTATGCTCAGTCCCGCAGAGTGGTTCAACGGACGTACCCTTGCACCCAAACTTAACCGTGACATGAGGCTACGGTACATGTAGATGTGTAGCTTCGGCGCCAGCTCGGGGCATCCGAAGTCTCTCGTAGGTCTTCCTCCCTCGACATGGGCCGTCGGGCACCACGCGAAGCTCCGAGGACGACTTCGCTGAACGACAGTGACCTTTTGTTGGATCTTTCGAGGACAGTCGCGGTGACTGTACGCATGGTGTCGACTCCCTGAACAGCAAACCGATTCCACGGGCGTACGGTCCAGGCGAACGACAGGAATTCCACTTGAATTCGTATTTTGTTTTCGACCCTGCGTCCATGGCCTCCGTGCCCGGCTTCTGCCCTCTTGGACCTGTGCCCGCGCATATATCAGCATCGACAGACCTACCCTGATCCCTAAGCAGTGAACACACCATCACCCCCAGCCGAGAGCCGCCATCGTCCCCATGCGCCCCTCCGCCTTCGCCTCCGCCGTCGCCCTGCTTACCCTCCCGGCCGTGCGTGGCCAGGCCATGGGCACGCCGGTGAACGTGTCCGTCTCGTTCGACCAGACGTACGACAACGGGAACAACTCCATGGACATCGTCGCCTGCTCCGACGGCATCAACGGGCTCATCACCCGAAGTGCGTCCGCGCCCCTCCTCCCCCTCCCCCTCTTCCCCCTCTTCCCCCTCTTCCCCATACGAGCGCGTTCGGTGTCGAGTGCGGAGTGCGGAGTGACTGACCCCTTGCCCCCTCCCACACGCAGACGGGTGGACGATCTTCGCGCAAGCGTCGGGGTTCCCGAACATCGGGGGCTCGTTCGCCGTCGCGGGCTTCGACTCGCCGAACTGCGGCACGTGCTGGCAGCTCGCGTTCGCGGCGACGAACCGCACCCTGAACGTGCTCGCGCTCGACACCGCGCCGCGCGGGTTCAACATCGCGCTCGCGGCGATGGACGTGCTCACGAACAACGCGTCCGTCGACCTCGGGCGCGTCGAGATGAGCGCGGTGCAGGTCGACGCGGCGGGGTGCGAGCAGGCGGGGAAGGGAAGGCTCCCGCCGAGCGTGCAGCGTGGGGGATGAGGGGGGAGGGGTGGGATATAGGTGGGGGGGGGGGGACAGGGTGTAGTGTTGATATAGTGCACTCGTCGAGTGTATGCTGTTGAGACCTGGACTTGGCGATCTGTACGAGCTAGGATTTGATGAGGATGGACTTGCATACGTATACGTGTCTGCATCGACAATGGATTGCAGCCCCCTGGCTTTGATGAAGAAATTTTGCATCTATACAACAGCATGTATTCAGCAATAACTAGCGCACACGCAGAGATGGGAAGAAGGGGAATAATAACTGGATACAGGGTGGTATGACACAGTTCGAGATCACGGATCGCAATGTAGAGGAAACAGCAAGAACCAGGTGTGTAACGGAGAGAGGGAAGCCAATAGCAGGTCGTGAGTGTACAGAGGTAAATGAAGGAATAACTGTAAAGGGTCCGTGGAGGTCCACTACCGTGCGATGCTCAGTAGTTGGAGAGGGAGAGGACGAAGATGTTAGGCGCTGCGTAGCCAAGGCGGGCCTTGGAGTAGCCGTCCTTTCGGATCAGCTTGTCGAAGAACACACGCTCGCGCAACCAATCTGAGAATTGTAACGTTAAAAATCGGCGCTTGGGGGGGAGAGGAAGTGACAGTGAAGACCCACCAACTCGTCTGAACTGTGTCGGGGCTGGTTGGGGAGAGTAGTACTGCTGCCAACTCTGATTCGCAGAGGATGCGGCATATCGTCGGACCTGCTCCTGCAGACGTGCGGGGAGCGAGTCGAACTCCTTCTCCGTGACCATCTTCTCGCCGTATCTGCAAAGCACGCGGGACCACACGGTTAGAAGCCGGATCCGACATTATCGGGAAGGGCACAGAGCGCATACTCTTTGTAGAGGGTCCCGCAGATATCGCCGAGGGTGACACCCTGCGAGTTCTTGACGACCGTGCACCATGGACTATGCTCGGTGATGATGATGAGCTCCTCTACGCGGGGCATCGTCGCGGGCTCCTCCTTGGCGGTGAACGGGGTGTCTCGGTCGCGCGCCTCATGGTTGTACCCGCCGGTTTGGCCTATGTGCGTGCCGACGGAAAACGAAGAGTTGGAAAAAGGCTGTGTGCGACAAGAAAGGTAGAAGCGCACCGGTTGAGAGGTTGAAGATGAGTTGGAAGGACTCGCTTGTGTTGGCGAGGATGGGGTTCAGCTCGAGCTCGGTTCCAAGCAGGTACAAGTCCGTCTGGGTAAGAACGGGACCGTCTAGGTGGGGGTAGCGGATCGGAATGTCAGTTCAACTCCTGAAATACGAGAGCAATTACGACATACAGCTGCTGCCTGGTGCCCATTTACCGATCGTGTCTGCCATGGTGCCGCCGGTTTGGGGTCAGAAGTGAGGGCAGTGATCTCGATCCTCGATCGCGGATTGAGTGCGTAGGAGTCGTGAGGGTTAGGAGGTATCGGTGAGCTCGTGAACCGCACAGCGAGAGCTCTTTAAGACCGGGGGGGGGGGGGCAGCGAAAGTGGTCGGAGACGGTACAAGGATGTTCAGGAAAGCGGCCACAGAAAAGGCATGGGGAATGGGCACGGGGCGATGGCGTCTCACAGCTATCGGATCAAATCCTCCTCACGAACAACGTGTAATCCACGTTGAACCGCACCACTGATCGAGCATCTGGGAGCCCGATGTCGGACGCTGCGGACAGGCAAACGAGGAGCAGGAGGGAGCAGGTCCACCTTCCTCAACTCCGGCATCAACGAAGTTCTTGAGGACGCTGGACACCCCGAACACATATCATTTAAAGCGGAGTATGGTCGGTACCCAAAACTAGAACTTACTGAGCAACAAACACGCGTATTCTTCAAACTCAGACAAGTCGCCGATTTCACAGGGAACTTGAACCTGTTCACAACCTCCCAACTCTTGTTATTCCCCTTGCGCCGTTTCTGGAGGCGGTGTCTACGGCCTCTCGACGACCCTCCGGACGCTGTCGGACGACAATTATGATGGTTCTTTAAGCGGCCTGATTTCGACAGTATCGGACCCATCGCCGTGCCCATCACTGACAATCAGAAGTGCCCTACACCCTACAGTCGCCTACGTTCTCGGGGTTCCCAAGACTGTACAAAACTGTGCGATTCTCTCTTGTCTGCCTTGCATCCCATATTTCCTGCCACTAAGCTTCTCGACCTGCGGACCCCTCGTGGACGGCTTATCACGTCCGACTCCCAATTTCGAGTCATCTCCCGGCTCGGGCACGCTTAAACTAGGTTCGTTCTCCCTTGCCGTATACTATCCCTCCATCGCCTGAGCTGTGAGTATTGGGAACCCCTTGTAGGCACTTGCGCATCTGCCCTCGTGGACCGCACACTTTTCGAGTCATCGTATTTGGCTGTGCTTGTGGTCAGAAAAGGTATGTTACCGCCGTCACCCTTCTATTCCTGCTTCTCCGCATTGCATGTGGTCCTCGTCTCACATCGCGCTGTCGTCTGCGGTCCCTAGGACGCCGTCTCCCGAGTCATACATAACACACCACCGACGCGACCACCATGCAGTTCACACCCGTCGTCCCACCATACCCGTCCCCGGGCGGCGGAAGCGCCTCTCCTCTTAATCCGCCTCCCAACGTCATCCCCCAGAGTTCCCCCGCCCACCAAGGACAGACTCCAGCCTGGGCTCAGCAGCCTGCTGGTTTCCCTGGGCAATCGCCCTACATGCCTGCCGGAGCCTTCATGCAAGTACCCGGCTCCTATTTCATTCCGCCTGTTACCCTCCCTGGTGGGCAGACACCCATGGTCCAGCCCAACCAGGGATTCTCGATGGACTATACCGGCTTTCCCGGAGCGCTGCCTGGTGCCCCTCCCCCCGGTCATACGCCGTTTACCCGTACGGTACAACCGCCCCCGACTACGCCGTACATGGGCGCTGGCACGCAGACCGGCTACAGCGCCTTCCAGCAACCATTGCCCCCGCAAGGGATGCCGGCGGGCATGTTTCCGATGGGTATGGGCATGGCGATGCCCGCTGGCATGCCTGGAGGTATGCCACCATATACACCGTATATGCCGATGATGCCTGGTGGAATGCCTCCAGGAGGCATGCCGGGCGTCGGAGGTTATACCTTTACTCCAGCTCCCGGGCCCGTGCCAATGCCTGGCGCTGCGCCGCCACACGCCGCCCCACCACCAGGGTCACGGTTCCACAACCCGAAGGAGAAGTTGCCGTGGGATCAAATGGAAAATGTGCGGTTCGCTGAGGGCGAGGACTGTACGTGAATGCTCCGCGCTCCTTATCGCCACACTTGCACTAACCCCGAACGATCTACAAGATGGCCCGGTGCTGAGCACGATGCTCGTGCACCGCATGAAGGCGAAGGTGGAGATCAACCCCCTCATTATGCCGCCGAACGATGCCCTCGACCGCGACTATCTCAAGTGGAACATGCTCTTCCCCACGGGCAACTGCCAGCGCTCGTCCGACCGCCCCGGCCGCTCGTGGCACAGCGGCCGGAACGCGCCCGCGACGTGGCCGCGGGTGACCTCGCTCCGGATTATCTCGCGTGCGTTCCCATGGCCGATCGACGTGCCGGCGACGAACCAGACGATCGGCGTGACGTGCGGGGACGTGATCGAGGCGATCCACACGAGCATGTACACGCGGCTGTCGCAGGGCCAGTACGACAACACCTCGCGGCAGCAACGGCGGCTGCTCTCGGAGTCGTTCTACCACAACCGCTCGACGGCGCACGGCGTGCCGGGCGGGCGGCTGCAGCAGACGCTGCTGCGGTGCGACTGGCTGGGGCAGGACACGATGTTCGGGGGGCTCGTGGACGACGAGCGGTTCGTGCGCGAGGTGTGCACGGACAAGCTGCCGTGCACGTTCGAGCTCAAGTGCGTGCGGCGCTACCCGATGACGGAGGCGGAGATCAGGGAGCAGGAGATGCGCGACCGCGATGAGGAGGAGCGCGTGATGGCGCGCCAGAGGGGCTCGCGCTCGCGGGCGACGTCGCGCGCGGGCTCGAGCAGGCCGCCGACGCGCCCGGGGAGCAGGGCGAGCCGGGTCATGGACGACGACTCGTCCGAGACTTCGTGATCTGAATCCTGATAGGATGGTGTCTCCTTTTCTCTCTCTCTCTCGTTCCCTGTCACTCTCTTGGAGGTACTTAACGACACGCATCGCTACGTCTTGGCTTCGAGATGTGCGCTGACGAACTGGTTTCGGTTCCCTTGGTGCTGTTCTTTCTTCACCATACCCCCCACTATAGAGGATTCCCCCGGATCCCCATCCCCTGTTCCTGTTCCTGTTCTCGCTTGCCCTCGCGTTGCTTACCGATCTGTGCTGTTGTTTATCGTCCAACTGCGGCTGTTGTTGTAAGTCTACTGATGTAGTTGTAGTCCCTTCCTCTTTTTTCTTGAAGTAATGACCCGTGGTACTGCCGATGTGGTAGTACACACCTGTAGCGGCAAAAAGAATGAAAAAAGAAATGTTCGTCGTAGCATTGGTATACACACATCTAGGTGACAGATCCCAGACCCCATACGTATGATGTATGTTGTACAGAAAGAAAAACAGCGTCTGCGGTATTGATGGTCCAATCGTTCCCAAGTTCACGAGTTCATTGTACAATCAACCTCGAAGAAGTCTCTTCTCTTCCTCCTTTTCCTCCGCTTTCCATCCCCCTGAACTCCCAGCCGAAACGCTCAATGCTCAAAGTTCACGGCTTCTTGGACGCGTGCGGCGCGGGGGGCTTGTTCGACTGGCCCTGCTCGCACGACGTCTGCGCGACCTGGCGCGCGACGGCGGGGATGCGGCCGAGGTCGATCGCGTTCCCGTGCGTGAGGTTGTTCATGACGTTCAGGCCGACGTTGAAGCCGCCCTGGGCGACGTCGATCGCGAGCAGGTGGATGACGGCGTTGCCGAACTCGGGGAGCGTGAGCTCCCAGCACGTGCTGCAGTTCGCCGAGTTCCAGCCCGCGACGACGGGCGCGCCCGAGATGTTTGGCCAGCCTGGGATCTCGGCGAGCGTTAGGGCGCCGTCTGTGTGGGCGTGTGGGAGGGGGAAGGGGGGAGGGGGGGAGAGAGAAGTCAGTGCGATGGAGGATGATAGAAGATTGAGAGGAGGGGGAACAGGGGGGGAACCCGAGGGAGAACATGGCTCGACAATGACAAAGAGATACATGTCAGTCAAATCACTGATTGAAGCCGCGTGAGGATCCCTGAGGGACTCCCCCTCGTCGGAGACGACATTCGGCCTCGTCCACCATGGAACGGAGGCGGTGATTCATGTGCCGATAGTACTGGCAACAGAACGATTTATGTAGGGGGAGATGACGAACTTTGGTCAATGACGCCGTTGATGCCGTTGGAGCAGGCGATGCCAGTGGTGGACAGGCTGCCATTGTCGTAGGTTTGATCGTAAGAGATTGTGGTATCGAAGGATTGGGTGGACTGCGTGAACACCATGGCGAACAGCGACAGGATAGCAGCTGCGAAGGCGAAGGTGAGGGACCACATGGTGTTGTACTGCAGGAGGCCGGCAAGAGGAGGGGCAACCTGACGGTGAACGCGTGAAGGTACTAGAAGGGGGACGGCTCCGGGGCTGCCTGAACCTGAAGACCGAGGACCTCCAGAGCACAATGGCTTTTAAGGCCGAGAGCACTTCGAGAAGACGCGCCATCCCGCCGGCATGATGCAGAGCAAAGGGACAAATGCAACGTCCGGGACCACATCGATAGCTTCCGCCCTATAAGATCATGAGCGTCGACGGCGGATGAGCTAACGGGAAGCATCTTTCGGTGATACATGCTGTCGAGAAAGCCTAGACGATACATATAGCATGAGGAAGTGCGACGCAGGTGGCACCCCATGACTAGTGGGTGTCTTCTTTTGTGGGTGGCGTAGGACTTAGAGAGGCGTGCGGTCGGCTTCGACTAGACCCGAGGCGAGTTTGGAAGGCGTATGGTTTGACGAGACAGCCATATCCAGGAGAGATCATGCTCTGGAGAGGCTGTCATCATTGTACGCCCTGCAGCGAAATTGACATATCAGTTCTCAAGAAGGTCACAAAGAGCAGGCCTGAGTCCTACTGCTGAGCATCACCGGTACCACGACAGGTCCACATGGCGCCTTGAGAACTTTACGGACGAACATCGCATCCATCTAGCAAGATTCCATTCTTCCTATGTTCCAAAGAGACGCCACGTTGGCGTAGAGTTCAGGATCACGGACGACAGAATCAGAGAGGGTTGCAAGAAGACTCGCACAACTGCGAATTCACTATTCGGCGCTCACCGACGTGGAAACTGTAAAGGCTGATTAGTAATGAGATTAGATTAGATAGTGCGTCATTACCACCATGCGCGCGCCGGCACCAAACCCTCACTGCCCTCACCCATACTATCACCGTCTCACCTCTCCTCATCCACAAAGGCCGACATAACCATGGCTCCCAAGGGAGGAAACGCAAAGAAGGAGTCCGGCAGGGCCAAGAAGGCCGAGAACGAGGCGAAGAAGGCTTCCGCAGCTGAGACGGAGAAGGTACGCAGCCGCCCCGCCCACCCGCGCGAACGCACCTGACAGATCCACGTCCACAGGAGCGGAAGGAGGCGGATAAGTGGTCCCAGGGTTCGAAGGCCAACAAGAAGGACGACAAGGAGGAGAAACGCCGCGCGGAGCTCGCGCGCAAGGCCGAGATCGCACGGCTGCTCGCTGAGGAGGAGGCCAGTGCCCCTGCCAAGGTGAAGGCCGCCCCGAAGGCGGGGGCCGCGAAGAAGGCGGCGCCGAAGAAGGACGTCAAGCCCGCCGGGCCTGGGGCTATTGCTGCTGGGGGCGGTTTAGGTGCTGCGAGCGCGGGGGCGGAGGACGGGGCGCCGAAGGAGCCCGAGTCGTTCTCTGCGACGGGCATCGACAACGCGATTGATCTGCTTGAGGTTGTGAATGCGAAGATGGACAAGGCGAGCATCGGTACGCGGGCTGCGGACATCGAGAGGCATCCGGAGGTATGCTGTGCGTTCGGCTGTTACTTCGACACCGATAACATGTTGTCCGGTTGCAGAGGAGGTTCAAGGCCGCGTTTGAGGCTTACAAAGAACGAGAGTTGCCAAAAGCTAAGGAGGATGTACGTGTGCTTGCCCTTGCTCTTCTGTCCCATATACCCAACTCATAAATTCCCGATCCTATCAGCACCCTGGATTGCGTCTGAACCAATATCATGTGCGTTCCACTCTCCTAGGAATGCTGTTATACTTGGACAGTTTGCTGATGCCCTTAATTAGGACCTCCTCTTCAAGCAATTCCAGAAGTCGCCAGAGAACCCGTGAGCAACTCTGCATTCTTACCGGTGCACACACGATAGCTTGACTAACTCGGGTTCCACAGCTTCAATCAGACGACTGTGGCGTACGATGCCTCCAAGGAGGAGAGAATCGAGGCAGTGAACAAGCGACATGCTGAGATTACAGGCAGACTGAGGTCATGATGAGTGTCACTGCGGGTTGCACTGGGTTGCGGTGCGTGGATTTAACCGTTCGTTCCAGCGAGTAATATGCTTACAATCGCTACTACACAGATTAATGCCTGTTTCCTACGGGCGGCGATAATCTATACAAACGATTGTGACCTTGATAATCTGCCCCGCTCCCACTGGTGGAACCTGATGGACATGTTTTGGTAACTTTAGTTGCTGACGCAGCTGCTGTATTTTCTTTGTTTGACATTCACTACAATAACCATTGTATCCTTACCCATGGCAGTGGCTCTCTGTAGCTGGGAAAGTGGGTGTTGGCAGGCACCGATTGTGTGCCGTGTACCCCCACCCTGCAGTAATCGGCCAGGGACTATTCCCGCGGCAGACCGACGCCGGGAAAGCGACCTGCTCGACTTGTCGGAGGAATATGATGCAGTGTTGTCCGCCACTCAAATGTATTAACTGGCACAGCCTATCGTATACACTCTACTTATATCTCGGGTGGCAGGACAAGGTGGAACGTGGAACGTGCGGGGACATCCGCATGCGCAGTCTTGAGCAGCGCCCCAACTCGGTGGCGATTACCACCAAGCGCCCATCCTGGGCAGCTTATGTCAGCGCTCACGATTTTCTTAAACGTCGCCGTTTCCAGCTTTCTCTCTCCTCTACCGACCATCTCCTCCATCGTACCCTCCCCTCCAAACTCACCTCAGCGCATATTTCTTCAGCCATGGTCAAGAATTTGTCCATCTCCATCCCGGGATCTCCTGGCTCTCCCACCTCGCCACCTTCGCTAACGATGTCGAGTCCCAGTTCGCCGCATCGCACCAATACGCTCGTCATGACACGATTGCCGCCACATTTCTTCGAGCCCATCATTCAGGACGCTTTCAGGAGCCATTTCGAAACCTACGGTCCTCTGTACTCGTGGGCACCCATCAAGGGCTTCGCACGCGTGATCATGACCTACTTCTCGGAAACCGACGCCGAGATGGCAAAGGAAAGCAACGACGGTCTGGTATTCGGAGAACAACTGAACCAAGCGTACGTCCACTCTCTCCCCTAGTGCGATCTGAGTCCTCATCTTCCCGTTTGCAGACCAGAATTCGTCCTCCGCGTGTACCGCGCAGACCCGACGCCGATCGAGTCCGACGAGACGCGGGAGCACAACTACTATCTCAAGCCGCCCGCGAACGAGAAGAACTTCCTGATCTCCCCGCCGGGCTCGCCGCCCGCCGGCTGGGAGCAGCTCCGCGAGGACCCGCCGAACGCGACGCCGCTCGCGCACGACCTCATTGCCGCGCTGCGCAAGCTCGAGGTGCAGGAGGAGAGCGCGCGGCGGGGCCCTGGGGTCGAGGTGCTCGTCGAGGCCCAGGATGGCGTGGGCATCAGCGTGTGCGTCGAGGACTGTGACGCGGTCGTGCGGGTCGAGGAGGAGGTGGACATGGAGGAGGACTGGGCGTATGGGGAGCTTGCGCCGTCGAGGATGCGTTTCAAGCCGCCGCCGACCTCGATGCCGCCCGTCGCTGTCTCTGCGTGATGGATTGGTGTTTTGTTCGTTTGCTGTTCTCGGTGAGTGTCTTGGTCGTGTTGGGACTGTGAGGGAAGCTTGCCGCATGTGGATGCGTGTGAGCTTTTGCTTCGTGTGATGATACATTCTCAGACCTGTACCGACCCTGAAAGGGGATTGAGGACCACTTTATATTGCCATTTCATTCTGACTTTATCGATGTCCGTGCATTGTGGACGCTGACCGCTGTTGTCTTCTAGATTGCTTTATCACACCCCATACATCGTCTCACCTCGCTTTACATACCACCTCATGTGAGTGCCAGCTCCTCTCTTGCTGTCGTTTCCCCTTCGCACGCGTTCTGCACACGATGAGATCCTATCAGACCTGTTCTGATTCTTCGGACATGGAGAAAACCCAAAATATTGCCAATTGTTCCTTCTGATGCACTACCGTTCAATCCCCCCCCCTCTTCCCTCCTTCGTCATCCGCTTCTGAGCTTATGCTGATTCGACGTCGTCTTCCCGCTCTTTCCAGAATACTCTCTGTCTCTCCAGGCCGCATTGCATGTTGTCATCACGGACATTCGGACACTTGTCTCATCGTCAGATACCGATATCGTATTGTATCATTCGTCAATACCTCTCGTCGCTTTCACGGCCCTATGTGCGTTGGATACTCTCTGTATGACTAGTAGTGGTTTTATCAGGATTTCATGGATTTTTCGGATCACAGTTGCACACGCCTGCTTCCCTACATGCTATCCAGGTTGCGCTGTTTATAAGGGCAGGTTGGATACTCTCATCTCTATGGCACTTGTGTCTTCTGTTTGATGGCGAGTCTGTCTTCGGTAACAAGTGAGTCAGAAGCCCGCAGTTATAGTATTCACTTCTGACGTTCATGTTGCTTCGGTGCAAGTGTCTGTACCCCGCATCAGCATGCGTCAGAAGTGCTGTGCGATGAGTGCAAGACATCTATTTCGCTGCGGCCATCTTATCTTAGTCTCTTGAATAGATATTGGCCCTCCGGGCAGACCTGGCCACTAGATGCGTTATAGAAGCTTAGTTTTCCACAGTTGCTCTTGATCCATGGCGACGCGCAATGGCACTACTCCTTTCTGACAGGTATGTGCTCATCCTGGATTCTCCTAGCACGGTGCCCTGTCACACATCACCACTATTTTTCCAACTTGAAGCCCTTGATCTAAAGGTGGTGTACCGCACTTCGGGCGGGGCTCACGCCCACCCTCGCACGCTGTCAGTGCACTCTCCTCCATTCGTTACAATGTTTCGGATCGGGCAAATATGTTGTTGTCCAATGAATTTGGTCAATTGGGTAATGAGATGAAGGTGAAAACATGGCATTCACGATAAATGTCGGACTTTGGGAAAGACACGAATACATAAGATCCTACAGGCTCGTCGGGTCCAGTTGCAGAAGTGCGGAACTCGGTCAGAGTAAGTATAGACGACTTCGGCCCGGTCAGTTGGGAGAAGTGTCAGGGGTCCTAGCCGATGGAATTTCCTCTTAAAGGCACACGCACGTTTTGATGGCACCGCTAACATGGACTGCATTTACTGCAGGATAGACCTGGACCACTCAGTGGCCAGGCAAAGTTACTCATGACTACTATCCTGCCGCAGTTCCATACAAAGCACCCGCCGGCCTCGCAGCAGCCCACTGTCCCAAGAGGCTGTCCCAAGAGGCTGTCCACCTGACTGCACAGCTCATCTTTGGCTTCCGTGAGAGGTGTGTATCGCATATTACTATTACTCGACGTGAAACTTACTCCACGCCCCGACTGCACAGGATACTCTCCCGGACTGCCCACTGACGTTCGGGAGGATTGACTCTATCGTGGGTCTTGCGGATCCGGCGCCGAGTGTGGGCTGTGAAACTCGTTGAGTGAGTTCTGTTCAGTGTATGCGCATTGTATATCGGTCATCTTACTCGGCAGTGCTGGGACAGGTTTGGACAGCGTGTGGGTTGCGCATACACGGGAGGATACTACGCAGTGGTGGATTATGCGTTCACGGTGTGTTCGGGCGTTCGAGTTACGGTCTCCGGTGCGTATACCTAGGGCTGCCGTATCGTTTGAGACTGACCCTTAATTGGGACTTCTTCTCTTCATATAGGTTTTCGAGGTTCGGTGCTGGTGATACCCATGATTGCGGCTGACATCTAGGCTGATCAGATACAAGCGTCAGCCTCCGTCAACTGGCACATATGTGCGTCCTCGCCTGACGAGTTGGTCCTCACCGCTGGACGACACACCACCATTCTTTACACCACCCCAACCATATCCCCCGTCACCATGCTCTTCGTAGCTACCTTGCGCGCTCTCCTTGCGTCCCTCGCCGCGCTCCTCCTCTCCACCACCACCTCCCACGCGGCCTCCCTCGAGCGAATCATCGCAGCAGCGTCCGCCCCACACAACACCTCCGTCTCGTACGACCCCCTGTACGACGACAGTTACACGCCCGCCTCCGCCGTCTCCTGCTCGGGCTGGATGGCCGCGCGCGGGTACCTCACGCTCGGCGCGCTCCCGTCGTTCCCCCACGTCGGCGGCGCGGACACGGTCGACGGCACGGACAGCGCGGCGTGCGGGCAGTGCGTGCAGCTCACGTACGGCACGCCGACGGAGACGAGCGTGCACGTGCTCGTCGTCGACGGCTCGAAGGGCGGCTTCACGATCGCGCGGCGCGCGATGGACGACCTCACGGACGGGCAGGCGGCGACGCTGGGCCGCGTCAACGCGGTGGGCACGGTGGTCGCACGGGCGCATTGCGGGATGTGAGGCGTGCATTAGGGTGAGTGTGGTGCTGCTTTGCCGGGGGGAGACGTTGCGGTGGCTCTGAATTTCCTGACAAACGTTCACCGTATATAGGTGGGACGGGGGGGAGGTCGAGAGAAGTTCGTCGGACGTTGACCGTTCGGCGTTGGTGGCTTTGGGGTGTTTTGCGCTTAATGTGATGTTGCGCCGTTTCTGACCAGAAAAATGAACTCCCACCATTGTTCTGTAAACGTGCATAGACGATTGCAGTTGGTAGTGACTCGCCGCATGCGAGTCGCCGATGACTAGCATTTCCAGTCAGATTTCACCGCTATAGGTCGGTAATTGTCGCGTATGGGACCTGGTTCGGTTTGTGACCGTTTGGTGCGTCTCTTTCGATCGGCGTGCGTTTGCTTACGACTACGTGCATAGCTAATCTCCGGTGTTCCTTGCATTAGTTCCGCGAAGTCATCTCCAGTTCGAAGTTCGAGCCACTGTTTGGACATGTGGTATCAAACCGGAACGGCAGGCGACAGGTCATCTTCGGGGTAGAAGACGAGCTTCGGGTTGTGTCCACGGGCGTGGATGAGGCGCACAAGTACGTTCGAATGGCCATCGTTTTCGTTGGTTTGCAGATGACTGTATTGGAATAGATATTGAGATACTGAAGTGTCTATCATTCGTCATTGCATACAGGTACAGTATGTGGCGAGTTCCCGGTCCCGTACGATCATTGTTGACGCGCGGGGTGATTCCGATTCATGGAGAAGCAGCTTCTCTCGCCAGGCATGAGCCGGGCTGGGCGAAGGTTATGCGGCGGTATGTGCACTGGTATGTGGTCCATCAGCTTCGTGTGCGCCTCCCTTGACGTGTGCTCGGCAGGACGTGCACTCAGCTCGAACGATCTGGTGACAATGCAGGATAGCAATACCAGCGATTCAGACGAGAACAGCTTGTGTAGGAAGACCGAATGCTGAAAGGCGGCTTGTTGCTACGTTTGGAGGTATAGCATTCACGTTTCCGCTGCCACACTATCGGGAGCAAGTATTCGACCAGTGGCCAGATGAATGTTTGCATCAAGTCATGCGAAGATTGTGGGTGGCGCGCCCGAACCACCGAGGTTTCCACGCGCCGGGGGCATTTGTCTCTATGCGAGGTCCGTGGGCTGGAAACCCTTCTCGTCCCCGCACCCACCCCATCCTTCGCTCCTCGCCGTTCAGTCTCCCTCTGCAAAATCAACCAAGCTTGTTGTCTCCAGTGGTATGTACTATGGTGAAATATGTCCAGCTCGTTCCTTGTTCATTATAATCTGCCAAACCTTCACAGCCATTCGTTGCCGTCATGCGCCTTCTGGATACCGAGACCGGTCAGTTCGTGGAGAAAGACCCGGAGAGGAGTAACACGGTCTATGCCATATTGTCACACACCTGGGACACCGAAAACGGAGAGCAGACGTACACAGAGCTGAAGGAGATCCAACGGCGCTACGGCCCAGGGTCAACGGCTGAGGGTGGCAGTTCCTCTGTCCCCGACTCGAAACATGATCGATCCTCCCCATTGCCCTCTTCGCAGCCCCCGAACGCCTCTCCATTGTTGACGACACGACCCCTGCCAGCTATTGGATGTCTTACGCCGTCCGAGGTCGAAGCTTTGTTCCACGCATTTGGTGCGGCGTACGGCCTCACAATCCCTACTACCTCCGCTCTCGCCTCAAGCGATCATTTTGCGTCAGTCTCAGGATGCCAAGTGGCGGAGCTTCCTCAATCCATCTGGGACGATCCCGAGCTGTCTCCCAAGATCAGGGACGCATGCGCCGTCGCACGCAAGAATGGCTACCGCTACATCTGGATCGACTCATGCTGCATCGACAAATCAAGCAGCTCCCAGCTTTCGGAAGCCATCAACTCCATGTACAAATGGTACGGTCTCGCGAGTGTGTGCTACGTGTATCTTGCCGATGTTCCTCCCGGAGATGACCATCATGCCAAGGACTCCCACTTCCGCAGGAGCCGGTGGTTTATGCGAGGATGGACGCTTCAGGAGCTCATTGCGCCGATCAATGTGGAGTTTCTCTCCCAGGATTGGAGTCCCATCGGATCAAAGTACGCTCTTGATAGCCTCGTCGAGAGTATCACCAGGATCAGTCGTAGGGCTCTGTTGCACCTGGAGCCTCTTAACAAGTTCAGCATTGCTCAACGTCTCTCATGGGCCGCGATGCGTCAGACGACGAGGGCGGAAGACATGGCGTACTCACTGCTAGGTATCTTCGACATCAATATGCCTACCCTTTACGGCGAGGGCGAGCGTGCTTTTCAACGACTTCAGGAACAAATCATGCACCGTATTCCGGACCAGAGCCTCTTCGCGTGGGGCCGTCTTTCCCTGCCAGACTCCTCCCAGCTCCTCGAAAACCATATTCCCATTGGCAGCCCAATCGTATGTAGGACTGATAGGTATAGAAGTGATCAATCTCCATCTGCCAAGTATCCTTTCGACTTCAAAACCAGCAGAAATATCCGCAACATCCAGCTCCCAGCCTCTCTTCACCATGAGATAGGCTACACATCCACTCCATATGGCATTCGCACACAGTTTCAGATGATACCTCTTACCCCTGACCTGCTCTCGTACATATTGCCATCTCACAAGGTTGAACTCAATCTCCAACTGGACGACTTGAATCAGTGGTACCTGGCCATCCTCGGGTGCGAACACACCGAACACCCGGGTTATCTTCTGGGGCGGGTTTGTTACATACCTCCATCCAAGTCTGGTGTCGAATTCGTGTATGCTGGACTCATTGACTTTGGTCCGGGATTCCTTGAGCAGCTTCCCCTATCACTAGAAACCATCGCGCATTCTCAACCGCATCTCGAGCTGAAGACAGTATACGTACCTCATCCCAACTCGGACTCTACTGATTTGCAACTCCGGGGCATTCGATTCAAGCCGTACAACACGATCAAGTTAGTCCTGTTGACGGAGACTCGGGATGCCCTGCGTTCCCAAGGATACTGGGCCAACCTCCGTGATCCAGATCCAGACCACCCGACCACTCACTGGCTCACCCTTCCCAACGATGAGCACACGATCACGGTTGAATTCCAGCACACACCCTCAGATGATGGCGGGCGGTTTGCCATCAATGCCGGGGTCAAAATGTCGGGATCCCGTGTTCAACTCGACTCTGTCCCGGAATCCGATCAGGCAGGTCGGCACATCATGTCCTGGAGTAGCCGCCCCGGGTGGGATGCTCATTTTGTTCCTGGAGTAGTCAAGTTGAGCCCAGCAGGGGCCAAGATGCTCACTGTGGACCTCAGCCTGGACTTCGCGGGCTCGGGGGTGTGCTTCGTGTACATCGATGTACGGAGCGATGTGCCGCCAGCACCTGCCAGCGTCGACTTAGCGCCGCCCGTGTCCCCGGCTGTCGAGTCTGCCGAAAGAGGGAAGCGAGGCGGAGGTTCCTGGAGACAGTGGCTGGCTTTCGGACGTGGTTAACACCGTGACCGAGGCGGGACTGGGGGCGGAGACAGCCTGAGGGATCATGGGGTGGCGAGCGTGGAGGCTCTGGACCTGCAGACTGCCGGCGCTGCGGCCGAGGAAGAGGAGCGCAACGGATCGGCCTGATGGACACATTCCTCGGGAGTTGAACGTTGCGGTCAGTGAACACAACAAACCGTTTTCCTACTTGTATAGCAATCTATCGGACTGTGATTTCTTGACCTGTCCCTGGATCTGTTGGTATGTGTATTGACACATCTGATAATACGTCGACAGTGCGCCAGCTAAATGTCCGTGTTGACTTGTTTCCGCAATCTATGTAAGTATATGTACTGGCTGTGAAATATCACGATGTTTAATGGGCAAGGTGATAGCATCTCTGTCTCCCATCTGTAATGCGCAGAGCCAAGGCCGGTGAGCGAGGTGCCATGAGCACGCGAGCCGAAGACGAGGTAAGCAGACAAAACAGTGCGTTGATCCCACATCGAAACAGAGTATGTACAAGAGAGCTATATACTCGGAGTACTAGTGACGTAGTAATGACGCGGGAGAGTAAAAGTGGAAAAATGAAGGTGGCAAAGGCGATAAAGGCGAAACGAGGACGAGGGAGCTGGGGAGAAGTATGCATGAGTCCGAATTTGGTAGCCGCGAGCTTGAACTAGTGGCGCGAATCACTACACCATGTTTTCCAGATCTTGGTTATATCAGAAGAAAGGAGCAGTGACTGAAGAAGGCATCGAAGTACACAACATTCAAGGCGGGGAGGAGCAGATCAAGCAGCGTGCCGTGACGTCATTCGATATCATATGGCGGTGAGTTCCCAAAGAGGATGAGAGCAGTGCCAAATTAGACGCCTAGTGTTTCGTCGACAACACCGAGTCCGTCACGTCCTCATTTCCACACATATAATATATCTCCCCCTCCAAGTATGTATACCACATACCCTTCTGTCATCTCTTTCTTCGCCTGAGAACACAATCGGATCGGTGGCGTAAGTACCAACGTCACGAGGCAGGAAGGCATGACGCATTCGATGCGAGAACTGGTGAGAGAATTGCCAATCCTTGCGACATCCGCGTATTGAAAAGGATGTGGTTTGGCAGTAGACCGAGATACCAAGTCTCCGTCTCTAAGTAACAGCCAGAACCAGATACCATGGCCAGCCCATCGACGAGGATACTCGACCACATCGTCCACCTGACGCCGCCAGGAACACTCGAAGAAAGCGTGAAAGCGTTCCGGAGCCTGGGATTCACGTCCGTTTCCCCTTGGCGTCCTTCCGACCCATGCTTTGCACTGTGTACGAAAGAGCTGACCAGGCACTTTGTCTCGCGGCAGGGTCTCTCCGGGCGGAACGCACGCGGGCGGGCAGACCGCGAACGCGCTCGTCGTCTTCGCGGACGGCACCTACCTCGAGCTCATCCACTTCACAGCCCCCCCTCCCCCCTTCCCCGCGGGCGACCCGCACCCGTGGGCGCACAGGCGGCCGGGGTGGATCGACTTCGCGTTCCTCGGGAACGGAGGGGCGCCCTCGGTCGCGGAGACGATCAACGCGCGCGCGGACGCGGACGGGAGCGGGGTGCGCTACGCCGCGGAGGTGCGGGGCGGGCGCACGCGCGGGGACGGGCGGGTGCTCGAGTGGCTCATCAGTGCGCCGCTTGAGAGCGCAAGGGGGAGGTGGCCGTTCTTCTGTGGGGACTTGACTCCGCGGGAGTGGAGGGTGAGTGACCGTTCCCGCCGCCCGGTCGTGGCCGTTAGTGAACCGTTCGGACTGAATTGCGCGTCTCGACTAGGTCCCCCTCGAGCCCCGGTCGAATGTCCGCCATGATAACACCGCGCAGGGCGTCGCGCACGTTAAACTCCTCGTGCTACCCGAGGACCTTGCGACGACGACGAAGGAGCTCACCTCTGTCCTTGGGGCCTCCCCGTTCTCCTCGACTCCAGAGGAAGCTGCTTGGCACTTGGACCTGCAACCGTCGCGCGTCGACCTGCCGTCAGCGACCCCGATCCTAAGACTGCACGCGGCGGAGGACGAGGAAGAGAGGGAGTACGTGCGGACGCACGGACCGGGGATATACGAGGTCGCGTTTGTTGTGGCCGATCCGGGTCAAGAGCGGGGGACGAGGACGCCGTTCGGGAGGGTTGTGTGGGTCGGCGCGGATAGTGCGCACGACCACGGCCTTGTTGTACAATATAATCGCTGTGTCAGGGCGCGTGGGCACATGGTAAGCATCGCGCACGTTCAACGTCGATTGGACCGCCTTCTAGCGCTGACGGGAGCGATGTCAGGAAGCCTCCGGTGGGTTGATAGTGCGCAGGTATGATTGGAGAAGCGTTGAAGCGGTCGGTTTCCGCGTATATAGCTAGCTCAGACGCTAAACCCAGTAGTACTTGTAGCGCGCAGTGCCTCACAGTCAAGCTGACGGTCCAGATGTGGGCCAGGCACACCTGCTTGCTTGAAGGACACCCCAACGTCGTCGGCGTTTAGGCTCGAGGTCAGGTCCAGGTCCAGGTCGCAGAGTCGAGCCATGCGTCCAGCATCAGTATTCGTTACCAGAGCCTGGAGCCGATTTTATTGGCTGTTATTGGACAACGGGCAGGAACATCAGAACGCCACTGGCGTTTGCTAAGCTATGACGTCACGACGGAGACGCCAGCAGCGTGGTCACGCACGGGCGCCTGGCGGCTGCGTCCGGCGGCAGATACTTAACCGGCAGATAATACTGGCAGTGGTGATTTGGATAATGACTATTATCCAGGGTCTATGCCGCAGCGTTACTCGTGCACCCCTCTCTCCGCTCAACAAAGGACTCTTTGTCTCGCACTAGTATATAGTCCAGGGGTCCTGTACCACAAGCTCTTGTCCTCTCGCCCTTGGGGGCTCGTACTCAGCGTCGAGCTTTCCTTTTTCACCCGCCCTTCCACGACCCCCTTTATAGTTTCTCTTTAGCTACGTCTCATGTAGTAGGCACATTCGCCTTCCGCCGGCTTGAGCTCGGCCCACCGGTCGCGCGAGAGAGCGGTGGCGACGCGGTCTCGGTGGTCCCGCGCAGCTCCCTTAGCGCGCGCCCAATACCATCGCTTTCGCCCTGCCCGAGTATAGCGTGAATAGACAAAAGATTTCAGACGTCGACCGTTGACGACGTCGAGAGATTGATGATCGCGAGAGGACTTGCCTATTGTGGGATGAGGGCGTGGCCAATGAGCTCGATTTTGCTGAAGTGGTTAAATGGCGCCTTTCCATCAGCGATAGCATAATTTGTATGCAGTACGCTACTGATCAACTTCAAGTTAGATACGTATCGTACTATCGAGCGAAAGCGGAGGATAGCGGTTGGGGAGAGATTCAAAGCCACGCATGTAGCGGCTTATATCAGTACTAAACTCACGCTGGGGCCAAGACTGCCAATTCTGACTCCGAGACGGTCGAACCTGCGGGCACAGTCCGGGGTAATTAAATAATGTGGGGTACACGTTTGCATACCTAGATCAAGACATGCAGATGAATACGAGTACCATATTACTTCCTTGCTGGTCGTCCAACGCGCATCTGGTCAGCCGGGACATCAAGTGACCTTACCCCTGAGGCTTTGGTTGTTGCAGGGGTTCATGATCATTACAGTAAGAATTCAGAGTGCACACGGCTCAGGTTACTGCCGTCCAGGTTGCAAGTCGCGAGGATGTACATGCTGCAAAACGGACGCTGACTGCACATACATAGGGGTGGAGATGGCCCGACGGATCCAGAGCTGTCAAACACGCTTCTGCGAAATGTTTGGGGAGATCGAGTCGGAATTCGTGTCGCGCAGGCCCCAAAGACGCTGTGACTGGGCGACACCCGTCGCCGCAGCAGCGTAATTATGCGACCATTTTCTGTCATCGCCGCATGGACTACTGGCGCGGTCACGGCCTTTCGCAACGCCCGCTTCTTGTATCGTTCGATGTCGACGTCGAAGAAGGGTATCTTGTCTTGCCAAGTAGTTGACCCTGCCGCACGTTCGACTTCACAAGAACGGGGGCGAGCGCGAATCTGACGATAAAGTATCTGGGACGACCGATCTCGATCACTTTCAGTACGTTAGACACGATCGTGGCGCGGACAGCGGGCGGCTGTGATACTACGAATGGACAAGGGCGGGCTCACTCGATATTTTGTTGCATTCTTCCCCAGGCCATGAGGCGGGGGACGTGTGGGGTACCTGCGATTTGGGCAGGTGAGGTCCTCGTGAGTCGTCAGGGGCTCCAGCGTGTTCTGTTGGAAGTTGGTAGAATATCACCCCGCCGGAGACCAAGCCCAAAGCTGAAAAATTGGCTGACAGGTGGGGCGAGACATCTTGTTGAAAGAACTGGGAGATATCCAATCCTCGCGACGCGCCGAGCTTGCCTGCGTGCGGATTGGCGCGAATGGGCGACGCTAACGCCGTCAACGTCCGCTGGCCTCCAACGTCAACTCTGGCCCGACTCTCCGCGGCCTGTATAGAACTCCTGTGTAACGAATGCGTTTCAAGAATGGATTCCCCGTCCTGTGGCCGCAAGCGGTGTGAGTCTGCGAGATAAGGTGAGAAGGTGAGTCGGCTTCGGCTGAGTCACGCTTCTGACGAGGGCGGGAGTGCGAGATAAGCCGGCGTCGAGGCGCAGGCCCCGACCCACACCGGACGTTGCGAAGATTCCGTACGGATGGCGAACGGCATCGATCATGGAGACTCGAGTGGAGGCTGGAGCATCCCGACGTTGGGGCCCGCGGAAGGAGGCAAAGGGGGCCAGGCGGGTGCGCCACGATCCCAGATAAGTCGGAGAGGAGGCCTAGGCCCTGCGAGGTCTGGAGCGTCTTGAACGGACGAAATTGATGGCTAAAAGCGCATCGCACCGCCCTGGGGCGTTTATCTCGTCGGTCGATTATTACACTATTGGTCTTAATTGGTCGGCACGAGAAGCCGGGCGTTCGGAACCGCCCACGTGTGACAGAACCCAGCTTGGGTTCACTTACTTATTTGCCTCCTCTCCTCCCCCGACGCTCCCCACCGTCCGCCCCCATCCCCCGTCGGTCGTCGTGTATCTAGAGGTCACCGTCCGCGACAGCGAGCCCGCTGTCTGCCCAGGTGAGTATCCTGTCTTCCCTACATTGCCTGCGTAGACTTACGCCACGGTCAACCTTCCCGGTCAGGACCCAACTGTCTCACTCGCTAGTCCTGAGTTGTCCTCGTTCACGGACACTCCTCTGACGGCTTTTGGTGAGCACCTTTCTCTTCCGCATCCTGCAGTCAGGGGCGCTCACCGCCGACACGCCTCCAGCCCAACGTCGTTCCCCCTGCGCTCCCGGTGCCTTTCGCTCGCGTTCTGCGACACCGTTTCCCCTATAATTATCATTTTTTCCACCCCCGCGCCTTCAACTCACCGGCACAGCGCATCACCTTCCATCTCGAACGACGTCACCCGAGGTGAGTGCTCGAACCATCCTCGCCGCCGCTGTCCGAGTCTGTCGGTCAGCCGCGCGCCAGTCAGCCGTCCCCACTTTCGCGCCCAGGCTCATTCGCACGTCTCCCCTTCCCAGACAAATTTCCTCATGAGCACGGTTGTGGACCTCCTCACGTACGCCGCCCTGATGGACACCTCCTACTCGCGGCACTCGAACAGCGCAGGCGCGCCCCTGCCCCACATACCCCGCAGGACGACGCTTTCCCGCCCCGCCGCGCCCTTCTCGTCGTATTCCGTCCCGACGTCGCCCCGCGCCACAATCTCGCGGGTGTTGTCCGCGGACCCCCCTCTTGCGGCGATGTCGTCGTCACCTACCCCTCGCGTTCTAGTCGTGCAGTCGAGTGCTGCCCAAGAGCCCGCCGTAGACGACGCATCGAACTCCGAATCTAGCGGCACGGAGTCGTACGTCCAGATGAACCCTCGTGCGAAGTACGTCCGTAGGCCGAAGCTTCAGCCATTCCGCTCCGCCGCGGACTCTACCCCCGTTCCCCCTGCGGTGTCGGCCAACGCTACCACGCGGAACGTCGGGTTTCCTTCAAAGGACTCGGCTGGTGATGATACCCCTCGAGCCTCCACGTCGCTCGCCACACCGAAACCGATCCTTTCTGTCGTCGTCGGCGATGCCAAGCCTCCGTCTACGTCCCAATATATTGCAACCCGACCGCTTATCATCCGTGCAGATAGCAATCGTGCGGCTTCTACGCCACACATGGACGCCGCGAAGGCTGCGCGGAAGAAGTCGGGCGAACCCCTCAAGTCCTCGCTCAAGTCGCGACGACCTGCCGCTCGGGGCGCTCTCTCGGTGGTGACTGGGGTATCGTCGGCGACGAAGAGCGAGCCGAGCACACCGATGAAGTCGGTGCACTTTGACGCCCATCTCGAGCACGTCAAGCTCTTCCTGGCCGAACAGAAGCCCCTGGCGATCTCTCGCGAGGGGTCGCCGACGGACGACACGAGCGGCACCGAAAGCGACTTTCCTTCCTCGATCTTTGGCCAGAGGAGGGTCCTGGAGGAGGAGAAGATGCTGACTATGACCGTGACGAACATGCCCACCGTTCCACGCGCGGACGCGGATGTGGCGCTTGAAGAGTTCATACTTTCTGAAGACCGCACCACTCTCAACGGCCGCGTGCGGGTGCGGAATGTCGCGTTCGAGAAGTGGGTCGCCGTGCGCTTCACGGTCGACTACTGGCAGACAACGAGCGAGGTCACGGCGAAGTACCTCGACTCGGTTCCCGGGGGCGTCTTCGACAGGTTTACGTTCTCGATCCGCTTGGGGGACATGCTCGCGCGGATCGAGGAGAAGACGATGTTCTTCGCGATCCGGTACAACGTCTCAGGGCGCGAGATCTGGGACAACAACGACAATCTCAACTACAAGGCCATCTTCGCCAAGGTGCCGCGTCCCACCGCTCAGGCGTCGCCCTCGACGCCCGACATGGCCAGCCTCAGGTCCAAGCTCGAGCACGTCGCCAAGGGACAGGCGCACGAGCACGTCGGCGGCTCCATCCCCTCGGGCAAGGCCAACACGTTCGCGTTGCAGGCATCGACGTCGCTTCGCGCGCGCTACGACTTTTCCGCGTCCCTCAGGGTCCCATGGAAGCGCTCCCCACCGGCGTCGACGACGCCGACGAAGGCGAGCCACGTCCGGCCCATGTCGTACCCCAACTTCCAGAAGACGTCGATGGGCAAGCAGGCGATGTACGACAGCGTCCGGCAGGCGATCACGCGCTCGCCGCGCATCCTCGATCCCGACAGCCCGAGCGCGGCCGAGCGGCCGTCGCCGTTCTACCTGCACGCCGCCGACGCGAGCCCTAAGATGGCCGAGGCGGACGTCGGGATGGGTGTGGGCATGGGCATGGGCATGGATATCTTGGAGGACAGCCCGGTGGCGGTGCTGAGCCGGCGGCGGAATCGGAACCACCAGCGCGGGTACTTCGACCTGGACTGCGGCGGCTCGCCGCTGTCGAGCCCTGCGGTGCGGCGGACGCCCACGGGGTCGCCTGCGGGCGGCGGGAGAGTGGAGCGGCCGGAGGTGTGGCTCGCGCTGGAAAGGGGCGGGAGCGAGGAGAGCACGCCGAGCGAGACGAGCACGTCGGAGTCGAGCCTGCAGTCGTCGCCGTCGGCGAGCCCGCGGGAGGACGGGGAGGGTGAGGTGTTCGCGTTCGCGGGCGTGCGGAGCCCGCAGGGCGAGAGCTACAGCTCATTCTTGGACAAGTGCGTGTTCGAGTTTCTGGTCGCGTGCGTTGATTTGATGTTCAACTGAACTTTATGGTGTCGCGCAGGTACTGCTACTACACGGGCAACGACGGGCCGTTCCTGGACTCGCAGCTGGACGCGATTGCGCGCTCGCAGTCGCTGTCGAACGTGGAGGAGTTCCTGTCGACGTCGCCGCGCCCGGGCTACGCGGACACGCCGACGCGGTCGCCGAGCTTCGACGACGTCGTGTCGGTCAGCAGCGGTTCGACGACCCCGACGATGCGCACAGCGGGCTTCGCGGGCTTGGTTGAGTCGCCCTCGATGGTGTCTGCTGCGCGCTAGCTCCGGTTCCCCCCCGTCTCGGTCTGTTGTTTCTCGTCCTGTCGCCTATCGCATCCCTCCGTCCTCGCTTGTCGTTGCTCGTCTCGTCCTCCATCGCACCCCCTAGACTCTAGAATGCCCCACGTAGGCCGAAGAAAATTAGATATATCCTCCTTGTGGACATTCCCCCTGCCACGCGTAATTATCCTTCCCGTCCCGCCCCATCCCATCGTCCTAGAGTTCATCCCCTCCAACAACACATCCACGCCACACCACACACCACCACACGCAACGCTAACTTATGCGTCGTTTTTGCCAGTTGATCGTTCCCCATTTGCTCCACATATACACGATTCTCCCGCCGATTTTTATCCATCATCTATCTGTCTCACTTCCCTCATCCCACCCCCACCCCCATCCCCCTACCCTTACACACATACACGCACACACACCCAACCAGCCAGAGGTCGTTGTTCCTCATCGTATATCCTGAGCACGTCTCTTCATCACATCACGGACTTTGTCACTGTCGAGCGCCAGGCCTCAGCGTGTTGACTACACTCCCCTGTATACTAGTTCGCGTTCTCGTTCGCAGATCTCGTTTCTTTTCGTCTCATTCCACAACCACCTCTCTTGTGTTTCGCTCATCTCATATCAGAGCTCTTCCCCGTTACGACCCCACACCCCCCGATTTATCCACCCACCCTGGGACTTGGTTTTTTTTGGTTTTTGTTTTGTTGCTCTACTGTACACCGGCATAGGCCACTTTACAGGTACACGAGCTGCCGCGGCCGCCTTAGCCCTACTACTACGCCCTGCTGCATACTTACGAGTAGAATGCGGTGGGGCTCGTTACGAATGATAATGTGACGACTTGAGATGATCGATATCGATTTTAAATTTGGCGTTGCTGCCCGGATCGGATAATACACGCGTACGCACTCTGTGGGGCTTGTTTGTGAGCAGACTAAGAGTGTTTCGTCTCAAAGTATATATAATATGCACATATATCATTGCTATTACGCATCTTCAACGAAGATCCTTAATGACCATTTTGAATAGCGCGCTATTGGCATGGCCCATGGGATGCATAGAGGCGTGATATCTGCCGCGAGAATTGCCTGCGTCGGCCAAGCATTGCAACGTTGGCCGAAGATTACGATTACGATCTCTGGACAGCATTCATTCTGCTACACTACTTTGTTCAGTGGTGGTTAACTGTCCTGTGTGCCTGTGGGAACATGGTCTTTATCTGGGCAGGAACATCTGTGTGTCAGAATTGGGCTAACATCAGACAATAGTAGTGCGAGTAATATTGAATATATTTGGCGATTTACACGACTTGCAATACATCAGATCCCGTTTCCTCCTCTGCCTCCTTGTCGTTACTTCCACGATCTTCCACGGTGTGCCCATCATCCTCCGTAGTAGTGACTTCCCACCCGCCGCCCACAATCATGGTGTCCGCTACATCCCCAAGCCGGGAGACATAGTCCCTGATCACGAACCGACTGGCCTCGCCATCTGTCGTAATCTGCGCTACACCGCTGGTATCTCGCCAGTATGTAGTAACATTGGGACGGGAAGTCATGACGTAAAGCTCCAGGCGTTTCAAGTGCCCACCCTGGCACGTGTGACCACGGAGAACCTCCTCGACGTCTCCAAGCTCTTCTTGTAAGCGCGAAGTGCTCGCGGCCTCTCTACAGAGGACCCAGGCGAGGGACAGCTCATATCCATATCCACATCCCGCCTGCTGCAAAGCCCGGGCGGATGCGAGGAAGTGTCCGGCGATGACGCGCTTCGTCCCGCTCGACTCCACAGTCTGCGAAATCAGCTCGAGGCGGCGCACGTCGGGGAGTAGGGTGAAGAATTGTTGCCAGAGCGCTCCATCCACGTCGCTTGGGAGAGGACCAACGTCGAGGGCGAGCTCGGCCACCGTCCACTCGGTGAAGGCATCCAGGAATTGGAGGAAGTCGCGCGCCCTGGAGAGGCGGAAGGCGGGGCTCACCAGCAGTCGCTCAGCACCCTGGACGGAGCCTGTCATGGAAACATCTGGCCTCGGAGGGTCTACGCGGTAGAGACTGGGATCTAAATGGATGTATATGCGGTCTATGGGTGGGGATGTCTGGAGACAGGAGGGGCGGCGTGGCAGAATGCTGGGGAGCGCGAACTCGTCGTAGATATAATCGACGCGTGCCCGAACCCACGTGTCGGATGGGAAGGAGACGCAGGAGAAGAAAAGACACAGGTCGGATATTTCGCCGCTCACGTCTAGAGAGCGGAGGCGGGGAAGATTAACGATACGATCAAGAGTATTGTCTCCGAATTTTCTGCCCTGCCCTGTATACCGCGTGTCGAAGTCCACCTGATTAAGCGAAGTGAGGGCGGGACATCCCTCCAAGGCGTCGAGCAAATCGGGGAATGATGCGATGTCTCTGGATCCATACAAGGTTACCGATCGCAGTGAAGGAACCGTTGTTGCTCTGCAGAACAATGAATTGGTGATCTGGAGTCGGTCAAGGCATGGCAAGTCCCTAGCGCCCCATTGAGCGAGCGTGAGGTCCTCCGGGCATATCCTGGATTCGTATGCGATAGAGAGTTCGAGCCTCTCGAGACGCTTCATGCTTGTTGTTATCGCATTGAGGACGTCGTAGAGTTCCTCTTCCTCTTCCACCTTGACTTCGAAGACGGTGAGTCTGTCAAAGTGGTCTTCGAATGCCTCCCAACCTATGCAATGCTCGCCTGACGTATGCCGCTCCTTGAGCTCTAGCGGAAGTGGCGCCGATCGATCGAGAAACAACTCCCGGAGATGTCTGTGGCGGACTGTGCGCTCGTCCTCGTCCTCATCCTTGTTAATAGTGTCGTCCCAGTATGGATTCACGACTCGGCTGCGGCGGAGATCCAACACGGTGTGGAGCCCCTGCTGCCAGTACTCAGGCGTGGCAAGAAGCACTGAACGCCATCGACGACAGACTAATTGCAAAGATACCATCCAGGAAGCATTAAACCACTCCGATTTGAAAGGAATGTAGGCGAAGACTTGTTGGAGGATCTCCGTGGGGAGTTTGTCGATTGGAGCGATAGAGTTATGAACAGCGAGAAGCGCTTTGATAAATTTCTTGTACTTCGCCACCTTACGCTTCGTCCAGTTCCGGACTTCGGAGGCATCAGAGAGCTTGCCAAGGGCAGCGATGTCACCCTTGGATAGGACGGAAGCGAGCTCGGGGTGAGGTAGGATGGTAGTTCTGGGGTGGGTCATGATGGATCATTTTGGCGTAGGTCAGACTACAAGATCGGTTAGTACGTCGACGTCAACGTTAACGATTGTGGTCGCGACCTTACCGTCAAGACTTCTACTATATGGCTTGTGCAAGCGATTACGCTGAAGCTCAACTTGAACTATCCTACTGACATCGATTTCCCCTTTGCTTCCAAAAGGTTACGTAATCCTGCCTAGGTAATCGCACCGAAGTTCGCACAGTCGCATGATCTGGGACGCTAGCTAGTAACTCTACGGCTGAACTTGCTTCAGTAGTACTGTGCTCACTGTCGAATACAGCTCTACAAACAAGGAGCGTGTTATAGGTTGGGCTCAGCTCGAGAAAATGCTCCACCGCGATGGAAAACAACAGACTCGCAGCTGTCTCATCTCCACCATGAGGTGATCAACCACCGGATGCCACAACGTGCTACCGCCCCCGTCGCCGAGTGTTCGCCGCACCTCTCGCCGCCCGAGTCAGAGTCCGAGTCCGAGTGCTGGGCTGGGCCGGCAGTCGACGTCACGGTACTGCTCCGATGAGCACCTGCGGTTGTCCCAAGAACACAACATCGTCCACGAGAACCTGGAAGTGTGGCAAGTAGAACCCGGACAGCTTGCGGGCCCAATGCGAGCTCGGGGGGACGTCCGCGATGCGGTAGTACGGCGCTCCCACCGTGTACGGGCGCGGGCCCGCCCGGATGGCCGCGATACAAAGCTCGAGCCTGGGCAGCCGGGCACCGCCCGCAGCAAGGTGGGCCATGAGGAGCGCCTCGATCTTGTCCAGCTGCTCGTGCATGGTGGAGATCTGGTTGTCGACGGCGTAGCGGTTCTCGTCCGTGTATCGGTCCCCGCGCGCGTCCGCCTCCAGCGGCTGGTCCTCGACCTCGAACGCGAACGCGAGGCACTTGGCCGACGCGGGCACCGTGGCGTCCGATTTGGACTTGGCCAAGCGGTCCAAGAACGCTTTCGCCATTTGGAGCTTCGCGTCCCTGACGTTCTGGCCGAGCAGTTCGAGGCGGTGCAGGTTCAGGAAGCCCCAGGCGAAGGACGACAAGGAGTCACCGTCGATGAAGGGTGTGGAGCCTGTAGATGATCTGTCGAAACCGAGGTACAACACGAGCTCCGTGACCGCGACGGTCGCCGACATGTGCTCCTTCAAAATATCTTGTAGCACCGTGTCGCGCTTCATGTACTGCCGAACGGAAAGACGTTCGGCACCACCCGTGAAGCACTTCAGGATGACTGTGCTCGAGAACCCGGAGACGAAGAGGCACATCGTGTCGAAGAACGGAGAGGCATAGAGGCCAGTGAGGTCCTTCGGCAACAGTGCGTACGTGTCTCCCGGGCCTTCGCCCCACTCGAGGTCGATCGCGACGTCTGAGGGAAATGTGATCCCTGGGATAAAGTCTGAAAGGGCGTTTAAGCGTTGATAAATTGTGACTTTCAAGCGACGGAGACTAGGGAGGTGTAACGGAGGCTGGAGAGAAGTTGATTTTTCGACCACCCAGTGCGGATGCTCCCCCTTTTCGACCGTCAGCGATTCCAAACCGAGGGAACATCTCTTCAGAGCAGCGAGGAAGGCCTCGTGGCTGCCAGGGTAGTCGTACAGTGTGACAGACTTGAGAGTTTTGAGGGCGACAGCAGTTGTGAAGAAGACGCCAGGGACGGAGAGCGTGTGGAGGCAAGGGAGGTTTGAGTCGTTCAAGGGTACTCATTCATCAGAGAATGTGCTGCCCATAAGCCCCTTGATGTGCAAGCTCTCAAGGCGTGACATGCCTGAGCGAGCTTCTTCGAGCACCGTTACCACATCCTTCGTAGAGAATACACCCACCGAGAGGCGACACAGATGCGAGAAGTGAGGTCTTAAGGCAGTGAAATGATCTTCGAGGAGGGTGAGCGGCATGAAAGCCGGGGAGGAGCTGATCTGGAGTCGAAGAGGGCTGGGCTCCGACCACGACAGAAGTGTTGGCAGGCAGCGAATGGAATGTATATTGGTTTTGATCTTGAGCCTGAATATAGATGCGACTGCATCAGCCCAGAGCTGCGGGATTCCTCGAGCAACATCGCGCCAATGTTGATAGATGTGGGTGAGCGAGAGTAGCTCGTGCCACTCCGTCCATGCGCCGTTCATGAGGATCTTGACCACAAGCTCGGCCGGAAGTGGATTGGCCGGAGCGTCAGCATTGGAAGCTAAACGGAGAGAGGGTATGCGTGCCATATCGAAGCTTCCACTTTTACCGATAGAAAGCTGACCAAAGTTTTGCTGAACATCCGATAGCGACGTGGACGAGGAGATCAAGTTGCAGCCACCTGCGGCATCACTCCCCAAATCCCACTGAGTCTGGTGTTCAGTTTCAAGTCAGCAGCTTGGCTAAATGGAGGGGTTTATTACGGAGCATACAGGTCTCTCTGCAGTGAGGGTGAGCTTGCCTTGCATGGTGGAAACGGGGAAAGAGGTCCTGGTTAACATTTTACGATTGGGGGCGTCTGGATGGATGTGGCTGACAAGCTGGACCCTAACCCTGTTTTAGGGCTCGGCATTTCTAATTCCCTCTTCCTAATCCCGTCAGCGGCAAAGCTCTCGGGTGGGCTCGGCAGCTTCTTGAATCCTTGTCGTCACTTCGACCGGCTGCTTGTCTCTCTTGCATCCTCCCAGCACCCTCCTAGACCCCTGCGGACGTCATGTTTGCTTCTGTATGTTCTTTGTGTTACATATGAGGGCTCTCCTCGATCTGAAACTCCGTGCGGCAGATTAGCTCATGGTGGTCGGGCTCGTCCGCACCCGCCGTCCAGGACAAGCCGTACGACCCCACGGATCCGAAGCAGAACCCGCTGAACCCTAAGGGCCTTAAGCCGTACGCCTTTCCCTCCTCTCTGCAACCTTTTAGGATGTTGAACGGGAATGGAATTGGATTGCAGGTGCTGTGCATGCCCGGAGACGAAGTCGGCGCGGGACGACTGCTTTTTGAAGGCGGATGCATTGGAGGCCGACGAGAAGTGCAAGGAGCTTGTGCAGAAGCATGTTGCATGCATGCGTAGCCTTGGGTTCAAGCTCTGAGAATAGGAGGTCCATCCACTAGAAGAGCGAGGGACGGTGAGGCGACCTGAACTCGGTGCATCGGTCTGTGCTTCATCCACGCCGTATCCTACCTAATGTATAATCCTACACACTCTATTCCCTCCGCTCTGTCAAGACGTCGCGTAACATCGTTCGAATGCGGTGTGTATATGGGATCATTTGAAGTGTCCTTGAGCTACTAGTTCCCACAGTGCATACGAAGACGTTCGTAATGTACGCATGGATGGTATGCCATTGGAAGCTATTCTACAATGTCAACTGTCTGCGGGGTACGCTCTTCGATAGCTTTCGTGAGGAAAACATCGGGGGTGCACAGATGACGGTAAACAAGCGCCATTCAGAGACACTTCAACAACCTAAGTATTTCGGCCCCCAACCTCCTTATCCAAACTCGTCGAAGCGTGGGGCAAGACGGCAACGACGACGACGCCGCTACAGGGAGGTGTCGACATGCTGACGGATGCTCTATGTTCCCATCCGGCCGATACCTCGGTCTAGTCTGAGGGCTCGTTCCACTCCCAGCGACCCTGCTCCAACCTGTCCGCGGTGTCCTGCAACACGATCTCGTGACGTCCGCGAACATAGACCTACTCCTGATGAGCGGGGCAATCGCGCGCGAATGCGGACGAGGTACATACCGTCTTGTCCATCATGCGCTGCCGGAGACTTTTCACGCTATCGGCCTCCACAGGCTCTTCAAGCAGCTGAGACAGGTCCTCCACGGCCTTTTCCAGGTCTCTGGGATGGGAAGTCAACGCAAACATTCGTCGGGGAACATTGTGTAGACGCACGCCTGTATGGCCTCGAAGATTTCCTTGTCATTCCCTGCCGCGAGGAAGTAGGCCATCGCGTACGTCCACTTGAGCGTCAGGCGACATCGTGTGAGCTCGTCGACAGCGTCGCGCATGAAGGTGGACTATAAGGAGGGAGTTCAACGGCTACGCCAAATAGCCACAACCCCGACATCACGCACCTCGATCCACGACATCTTGCTCGTCTCCTGCCACTCGACCATCTTCTCCTCCGTGCGCGAGCACAGCTCCTCGTCAAGGCGCGAGGAGATCTCGTGGTTGTTGAACCGGTCGAAGTAGAAGAGCCACTTCTCAAGGCTCTGCCGCGCGGCTGTCTTGAGCGCGTCTGGCTCCGGCTCCTTCCACGCGTTGCAGATCTCGTTGTTGTACCCGTGCACGTCCCAGTTCTTCATGCACAGCCAGCAGAACTGGAAGTTGCAGTGCCTGCAGAGGATACGGCTGGCACGTACGGTAAATCCCGGCTGCTCACTGGCACACGCGCGAGCGCAGAAGACAAACGCTTACTTGCACCCGCCGTTCTTCTCGATGTTGTTCTCGCACTTCGGGCAGGTGCGCGTGTTCGCCTTGATCCACTGCGCGGTTCCGGCGTCCTCGCGCGCGTTCTTGAGCCACGTTTTCACGAACTTGCAGATGATCGGGCGGTGGTCCGAGTCGAGGCCGCACCCGAAGCAGAAGGCGTGCGTGGAGGCGCACCGCACGGTGGGCACGGCGGTCGCGAGAGACGACTTGTTCGCGGACGAGCAGGAGACCGTCTCAGTGCAGCCGGGGTGCGGGCAGAACCGGAGCTGCGGGTGCGCGCCGACATAAGATTGTCGGACGAGTTCCTGATACCTGTGTGCGACGTCAGTACGTTACGTCGACTATGCCAATGAGCACCGACCGTTCATTCACACTGGGTGCCACCAGTTTGCCGATGGACGGCCCGTCGACGATGGTGCTGCAGTCGTCGTGCATGCATGCAAACGTGCACTGCCCTTCGTCCTTGATCTTGGATGTTGCATAGAACTGCCAACAGGGCTTGCAGAACGCATGCTTGCACCGTAAATGGAACACGGCAGGTGGTGCATCGTCGCAGCAGACGGGACAAAGGAACTCGGACGGGGGCGGGAAGGGCGACTCGAGCCGGACGCGTTTGGCAGGGGGTGGGCTCATGTCCATATCATCCTCTGAGGATGCAGGCTCGCCGCAGTCCTGGAGCACGCGGTCGGCGGACTCGAGCAACTTCTCAATGAGGCGATCGTGGTTCCAGTTGAAATAGCGCAAAAGTATGGACACGATAGGTATCTGGAGAGATCTCACGCGGGAAAGGGGGTTTGTTGTAACGCCATAGCAGATTCAGGGGAAGCGAGAGTCAACTAGGGGTGGGGGAGGGTAGACACAAAAGTGTGCTGCACCGGGGGCGCACCTCTAAACCAATAATGCTAGCTACACTATTAATGTCGTTGTCTACCAGCTCTTGAAGCTGCGTCACCGATAGGGACTTGTGCTCGACGTCGCGGCTCTTGTCCTTGCCCTTGGGCTGGGGGATCAGCGGCTCGTCGTCGAAGTCGGAATCATTCGTGCCCTTCGAGATACCAGTAGTCAATACTCAAGTATTGTTCGACAGCAGGACTCTCGTACATCTATCCCCGAGTCATCCGAGTCGTAGTAGTCGCTACCAGCATCAGAGTAGTCGGACATGGGTGGTAGTCGAGTGCTAAGAGAGGGACGCCACCGTCGGATCCGCCCATGACTTGATAAGGATATTAAGTAAGTCATCTTCTGTTGGGGTAAAAGACAAGGTTAATCATACTTATCCCGGTGTTCAAATAAGATCATTTGAGATAGCTTCCCACGATTATCCTGGCAACAAATGGGAACCAAGGCGCCTTGTGTATCCTTGCTCCTTTCCATCCTCACTCCCCGTGCGGCGTGTGTCGTCCCGAGCCAGTCGTCTTCCCCTGGTCTGGCTGTGAATTCTTTGTGCTAGCTTTTCCATATACCGACCTCTCGTAGATACGAGTGCAGTACGGCTGTACTTGAGAGCGTCGTTGAACACATTTTGACACCAAAGCTCTGTCTCGAATCCAACGCTGCAATGGCTTTCAACGATTCATTACCCATTCTTCTTCCTGCCCGCTATCTGCCATCTCACGATGACTCCAAAATAGGATGGAAGTCGAAGCGCGACTTGGAGGTCCCAAATCCCCCACCACCTGAAGATCCTCGCGCTCTGGAGATGGATATGGCGAGACAGCTGGCAGACGGCAAGCCCGTGAAGAAGGTGCGCCCGCGGAGGACGGTCGACTACGGCGGAGCTATGGGACGGTGGAACTTGGTGAGTGTGCCGCGTATGCCCGGTCGCGTGCCAGCATGGTTGACGGTATGCCGCACAGATGCGCAAAATGAGGCCAAACTCGACGTTCGTGCCTCAACTGCGGCCCGCGCCGCCGTGGATCATCGATGTAGGGGTGGACTGTTGGGAATGTACGGAGTACGGAGACTCAATATATCTCGTGTGCAGCTCCTGCCGCCCAAGGCGTACCCTAACAACCCCTCGACGTCCCTGTGCACTAAGTTCGTGCATACGTCCACCAACAAAATCAGATGTCCGGTCAACTGTGTCGTGGTCAGTTCATCCTGCAATACTTTTTTCGCGGAAATTTCGACGCTGAAGCCCCCGTAGTGGACCCCAGAAGCGCGGCGAATATTGACAGGCTCGTCGAGCGGCGAGTTCACGCTGTGGAATGGCCTGACGTTCAACTTTGAGACCATCTTGCAAGCCCACGACTCCGCCGTCCGAACGATGCAGTTCACCCACTCGGGAGCGTTCCTTGCGTCCGCTGACCAAAGTGGTGTCATCAAGTACTTCCAGCCAAATATGAACAACTTGACGCAATGGACTGGCCACCGAGAAGCAATCCGTGGCCTGAGCTTCAGTCCGGACGACAACAGGTTCGCCACCGCTAGCGATGACTCTACTATCAGGTTGTGGTCGTTCGAGGAGCAACGCGCAGAGCGGACATTGACCGGTGAGCGTCGTGGTTGCATGGGGTCCTGCATGTCTTGCTAAATAGTCGTTCTAGGTCACGGTTGGGATGTGAAGTGTGTTGAATGGCATCCCACGAAGGGACTTCTAGTGTCAGGAAGCAAGGACAATATGATCAAGTTCTGGGACCCTCGAACCGCGACCGTTCTATCTACCTTGTGTGCCAGATGATTTCCTTTCATAAGACGCATCTAACGAGGCGACGACAGGCACTACCATAAGAACACCGTGCAAGCCCTCGCTTGGTCACCAAATGGCGACCTTGTGGCAAGCGCATCAAGAGATCAGACCGTCCGTGTCTTCGACATCCGGGCGATGAAGGAACTTCGCTTACTGAAGGGACACAAGAAGGAAGTCTGCTGTAGGTCTAATGCATCATGCCATTTCTCATCTGTCCGCTCACGCTCGTTCCCATTCCCTCTCGCCAGCTGTCACTTGGCACCCGTTTCACCCGCTGCTCGTCTCCGGTGGCTCGGAAGGCGCCATCCTCCACTGGGACCTCTCGTCTTCGTCCGAGCCACCCGCCTCCCAGGCCTTCTCCCAGCAACCCGGACCTCGAGCGACGCTCTCGCAAGCGCACGACTCCAACGTCTGGGCGCTCACCTTTCACCCGCTCGGCCACATCCTCGTCAGTGCGTCCAACGATCACACCACGCGCTTCTGGTGCCGCGAGCGGCCCGGAGACGCGTCCTCCGTCTTCTCCGGGGGAGGCGAGAAGCCGCCGGAGGTCACGGACACGTCGGGTCAGGACGAGGAGGAGGAGGCGATGGTGCCTGGGTTTGGCATGGCCGCTGGCGGGAACGGCTGGTGGGGTGGCAAGGAGGAGGAAGGGCGCGATGGGCCGACAGGCTCCGCGGCGTCCGCTGCCGGCTTCTCGTTGTTCGGGGCCCAGTCCGGTGCGGCGGACACGAGTGATGATATGATTCCTGGATTGGGCGCAATTCCGGGACTCGGCGGATTCGACGCTGGTCCGTCCTCGTCGGCGTCGGCGTCGGGGGTGGCAGGCCGGCAGAGCGGCCCGCTGCCATCGCAGGAGGACATGTTTGGACACGGGGAGAGGGAGCCTGATGGGTATGAAAGTAGAGGGGGTGGTGGCAGGCGATGGGGCCGTGGTGGCGGTCATAGAGGACACCGGGAAGGAGGATATCGTGACGGTGGCGGTGGCGGTGGTTATGGCGGTGGATCGCGTCGCGGAAGATATTGATGTGGTTTGTGGATACATTGTTTTTTTCCACTGCTGGTTCTGATGAATATATTATAGCTAGCTAGGAGTGTTTATCGCTCTTGTCGTATGCCCCTGAATGTGTATTTCACTTCGGCTCTTTTACCTTCAAAGAAGGCGTTCTATGAGTGCAACTGAGTCGCTCGGTCAGCGGCTCCTGCGGTGACGTGTGATGTGGAAACCTGATGGACTTTGTTGGGAAACAGATTGCGATGGTCGTACTGGACCGACCGCCCACATCTCATCCTGTACCGGGCATAAATGTTCAACGTTCAACGGTGGAAACCGTATCCATGCGCTGAACCCTATATCTCTCCCGCCCCTCCCCCAGCCTCAGGCCGACGCCCACTTTCCTCCCTTGTCTCCATTGTTCAAGTAAATCATTGCCCACCCACTCGCCTTGATTTTCCACACCGATGCGCAGAATTTAGGACTGCGTCATTGGTAATTCGTAAGTGCATCCGGTTCGATAGTTCGCAGCAGTGATTAACGTGTTTAGAGGAGACCGTCCCCTGAGCAATGTGGCTGCTCAGCACTTCCCGCGCGGAGCTCCACTACTTCGTGTCTCCGGAGATCGTGCCCGGAGGATATGCCATCCTTTCCCACGTCTGGTGTCCGCCGAACGAGCAATCCTTCCAGGACATTCAAGCCTTGCGCGTCTCCTGTGCTAAGGCCGGTCTAAACCCCCGCGACCACGTTTCTGACAAAATACGGGAATGTTGCAAGCTCGCAGAGCAACACGGCGACGGCTGGCTATGGGTCGACACCTGCTGCATTGACAAGACTAGCAGCAACGAGCTCTCCGAAGCTATCAATTCGATGTTCCGTTACTACTCCTTGGCCAATGTCTGCTACGCCTACCTGGCCGATGTTTCGACCGTCGACACGGCCACCCTCACCCCCGAAACCTCCGCCTTCCGGAGGAGTCGGTGGCATAAGCGAGGATGGACGCTGCAGGAGCTCCTGGCACCAAGCGTCTTATTTTTCGTGTCGGGGAGCTGGGAGATATTGGGATCCAAGGCGGGACTCAGCGACGTTTTGGAGAAGATCACGGGAGTACCAGCTGGGGTGCTCTCGTCGCAGGAGGAATTTCGCGACATCTGTGTCGCAGAGCGCATGTCTTGGGCCGCAGGGCGTGAGACAACGCGCCCGGAGGACGAAGCTTACTGCCTGATGGGCCTCTTTGGGATCAACATGCCGACGTTGTACGGCGAGGGGAGGCGGGCGTTCAGAAGGCTGCAGCAGGAAATCATGAAACAATGCGTCGACACTACCCTGTTTACGTGGAGTAACACGCCGTCCGAAGCGTTCCCGGACCTTCTCCGAGTCACGCCACCCCAACTCGGCAGTTGTCACTCCGGCCATGATGCTCATGACGTCGACGCTCGTTTCTTGGCGAATTCGCCGTCTGATTTCGCTAGTGCAACAGGAACCAAATGCGCTCTGATCGGCCCTAGCGGGTTGCAACCTCCCTCTGCGTCTCGATTGGTGAGCACTCGAATAATATACTTGCATGGCGTAACGGTCTCGGCTGATCCCGAGCTTCTTTCTCACAGTCCGCTGTTTGGAACGATACTTTCCGGGTCCGAGGTTCCAATCCGAATCCCGTTCTTGACTTGCCGACGTTCGAAATCACTCCCTATGGCATCCGTGCGCATATCCCGCTTCTCCAGGTCGAACACCTCCAAATGGCGATCCTATTCTCCTACAAAGACAACCTCGAAGACAAACGCCAACATCTCGCCCTCCTCCTCTCCCCTTGCTCAGCCGAGAGAAACGCCCTCCTCGAGCCATTCCCCCTGTACTGCGTCGGCATCCGCATAAAGTATCATCAGGACCCTCAGACTCTGCTCACATTCCAGCCCCGCACGGCCCTGCTTGAAGGCGACCTGAAGGCCCTCCGCTTTCACGGGCGGACAGCAAAGTGGACAGATATCTACATCCGCGATGACCCCATCCCCGGATCGACGCTTTCCCCCGCCACGGTCGTGGCGCGCCTCCGCGCGGGGGACAAGTTCAACCTCAAGCGCTATCTCTGCCTGAGCCAGCTGCTCCGCGTCAACTCCCACTTCCACTTCGCCTGGGACTCACTGGGCCACCTCCTCCGGCGCGGGTACTCGCTCACCCTGTTCCAGCCGCGGCGCGGCAGGGTCGTCCTCGAACTGAAGGAGCGCGGACAGCCAGCGATCTGGGTGATCCTGGGGCGGTGCCGGCGCGCCAACGCGAACCCTCGGGCGGGGGAGGTGCCGACGTACCCGCACTGGGCGAGACTGGTCCTCCGTCCGCACGGGACCGATCCGATGCGGTCGGCGGTGCACGATTGCGAGACCGACCACGTTGGCGCGTGGGCGGGGATGACGAGGACGTTCAAGTACTACGACAGCCGTGGGTTCTACAGCGTCGCGTTGTCGTTCACCCCTGCGCTGGACGATGTGCTCATAGTCCGTGTCTCGCCAGTCAAGTGCGTCAAACCTGCGCCTGAGGACACGTTGGCGGCGATCGCGGCCCCTCCTAGGGAGGTTCGATGTCGCGCTTTGGGGAAGTTGATAGCTCGTTGGCAGTCTGTATGTTAGCCTCCATGAACCCATTTTACCACCACATTCTACATGGACTATATCTTACTTTCGGAACGAAAGCTTAATTGCTACGTTAGCGTGCTCACTAGATTTATCTTTAGAGACCCATGCATATACACCGCATAAATGTGATCCTTGTGCACTTACCCCTTTGAACAGATGTATGATTGTGACTCGCAGTCCGCTATCAATGCTAGAAGTGATAGCATCCATCGAATAGCATGTAGAGATACATCCAAAGTCTGACTGGTAGTCAAGAAAAGTCCGTATGTAAACGTCCGTCCGACGGATCCACGACCTGTGATAAGTACACTTAGTATCACGCATCCTATCAGACAGCGCAAGTCAAATATACGTACCGCTCATAGGCCACAGACAGAGCTGTCAACCAAGGTGGCAACAGCGTCGACACGTCCGAGGTCCTCGGCCTGACCGTTCGTGAGGTCGTTCATCGCCGCGAAGGCGATGTTCCACGTCCCCGCCGCTGCGTGGTCGACCGCGAGGACGTTGATGCTCTTGCCGTTGTAGCTCAGTTGCCAGCACGTCCCGCACTGGTCGCTGTTCCAGCTGGGGATGACACCCGCGCCGCCGATGTACGGGAAGGACGGGAGGGAATCGAATGTGGAGAAGCCCTTTCTGAGGAGCCCGTTCGAGCCGTCGGAGCAGGCGGTCACCGCGAGCGAGTTCGAGCCGGTGTCATACGTTTGATCGTACGACACGGAGACGGAGGAGGAGGTCGTCGCGCCGAATGCGGTGGGGAGGAGAGTGGCGAGAAGGGCAAGGGTCGCGATAGTGAACTGCATAATGGCCGTGGAGGAAAGGCGGAGAAGGGGGAAGGCGACGACAACAGAACGAGGGTGAAGGAGAAAGTGTTCGAAGTCGGGAATAGTACGAAATGCACCACTGACGATTACCCTGGACGTCGCGAGCCTTTTATAACAACCAGCGACCTCGTTCGAAACACCTGCCCCAAGGTCGAGGGTTTCTGGACGCCCGTTTCTGTACGCCGTGGTTCAACGACTACACCGCCGAGAGCACACGCGCATCAAGGTCTGACAAATTTCGAAGATTACCCGAGGGGCATGAAGGGAGGCCATGCTCACAATCCTGTCCACGTTGGGGGGCGCGTCGGCCATTCTTTGCCATTACAGACGGCGGCCTACACACGAAAAGCCGTGAGCGGACTGCCATAGGCGGGCTTCATGGGCCGTTTTAGGTGCGAAAGTCCTCCGCGCAGCGCCCCGCACCTTGCCTGGCGCTGTTGATGTTGCGTAATTTCAGTCTGAAACCTTGAGAAACCATAGCGTCGCGGCGAGGATGCCCCGGGACATGCGGCTGGTCAATACCAGCGATTTCACAGCCCCAACTTTTGGCGAGCCGAGAGGTGTCCTTCATCCGACTCGGAGGTTCATCGACCAACTCGAAGGTCCGGAGTTATTACTATTTGTCCCAAGATCCACAGCCAACTGGAATTGTCAATGTGAGCATTAGGCAGATATAAGTAGCTTCAATCATGTTCTTACCAGCCGGGGCCCAAGCTACAGTAAGTACTATCCACAGTATGAATGAAAACACGAATTCACGCACGCCGGGGGTTCCCGACCGTAGCTGCCAGTGCGCCGGTCGCCCCCGGCCCTAAGCGCTTGACCATCTTACTCAACTTCCATCATGAGCCTCGTCCTCGAAAACATTGGATACGACACCCAACAGTCCATGTGAGTAGCGTAACCATGAAATCTTCACGGGGGAGCTGGAATATGCACTTTTTTGGGCGCTACGACAGATGTCAAATGTCGAACGGGGCACGCTGTATGTACGTACCCACAGGATGACTTGCGAGGTCTTGCGCTCGGAATTCAGTATGCGCATATACTGATGGCAACTTGCTAGGAATTTGTACACCATCAGAATGGGCCGTCGGGTTCCCGAATACCCTTCCATAGGTGCTGGATTCAAGCCCTTCAAGTCCGCAATGCGCCCCCGCTTGTACTTGAAAAAGGTTTACCCGACCTGTGTCCTTCCGTAACGATACGAGTGAGGCTTGGAGCCAATCCCGTTATTGTTAGACCATAAGGCACTGAATACAAGGTCGATAAGGAGATCGATTAAAAAACATTTCAGGCGCTTTCTATTTAGTTATTGTTCTCAATGCGGTAACATGGACGGCCCGCCGCTTGCCGACTACAACAACCCTTCAAGTTGCAACGACCTGCGCCACCCTTACGAGTCTTTCCACAACCACCGCTACCTGGCGTCCTCTCCATTCCATCCCAGCCCCCAATTTCTCTGCTCAAATGAAAACACGAACACACATCGCCTACAAGACCTTCTTGGAGACGTTCTGGACAGTCCCAGCCGCCTCGAAGAGTCCCCTTCTTCGCCAAACGCCCGCACCCAATCACTATGCCGTTCGCGCTTTCCGCCAAACGATCGCAAAAGTGTCTGAACGGCAAGAACGCACTCCCGGAGAATACATGGTACGTTCCCACTCACCTTGGACGCATGTATCGCGACCTGCGGTCCTAACCACATCAACCAACTAGCGATGGTTGGTTGACAAACTGAAGCTCTGCCCTAATCACTCGCTATGCCTCGATAAAACGTCCTCGGACGGTCGACCGGGATGGGGTCACATGGAACCGATCAACGATTCGCGTCCCGCATGGGCCCGTCCTCAAGTATTATTCCTCTTCGTCAAGGACTCAGAGTCGCCCGGACCGAGCGAACCATATCGCCATGAAGATATTATCACCAAGGCGCACCACCATTTCACCGTCCAGCACATCACGTCACTCTTCATCGTCATCGTGAGCCACGATCTCGTGCAGCCGGTGCGCTGCGATCGCTCAGGCATGGTCCTCTCCCAACCCGAGAACTACATCCGCGACCCCTCCGTCCTCCCCGACCTCTTCTGGCACCTCTCAGTGCTCACCGAGGAGCAACTCGGACTCGACCCGATGGCTATCCCTGTCCTCCCCGGCACCTCCGATTACAACTTCATGCAGAACCTCGCTCGTGGAGGCGGAGAGATCGACATTCCGTGGCATGACGGCGCAACAGTGCCGCCGAAGGTCGTATGCCATGATCCGGTGAAGTTGGAGTATTGGGGGCACGCACGGAGCTGGTTCCAGGCGATGCTGAACTACGCCGATGACGACTTCAAGCACGATAAGCCGCTCTGGAAGCTGATCATCCCGAACGACGAGGATCCCGAGGTGCCCCGCGAGTTCCTCGTCGGCGTGCCACTGGCGTATCGGACGTCTGTGGGTGCATCGGTCGACGAGCGCAACACCCGCATCTTCGTCGCATACGACTTGGAGCAGCTGAAGTTTGTATGCTTGAAGGATACGTGGAGGGAGGTGGTGGCGGACGGATTCGCGTTGGAGCGGGAGGGTGAGGTCCTCAGAAGGTTGAACGGGGCTGGTGTCCCGTACGTCCCGACTCTCGTATGCGAGTCTGATATGCCCGGGCAAGACACGCGAACGCCGGAGTTCTGGACTAAATGGGATGCCTTCCCGGATAAAGAGAGCCCGACGAAGTTGAGGCACTACCGGATGGTCACCGAGGAGATCTGTCTCCAGCTTTCCGAGGTCCAATCAAGCAGGCAATTAGTCTCCATCATGCACGACTGTATCACAGGTAAGTTGAAGTTCCCTAACCAGTTGTGCACGATTTTAATGACGTTACCTCTAGCACATGCTTCGGCGGCGGAGCGTTTGGGGCTCCTGCATGGCGATATCAGTTATCACAACATGCTTATTTGCCCCACCATCGACAAGGCAAATCCTGATCAACCAACCGTAAAGTGGCGCGGTATGCTCATGGACTGGGAGTTCCCCCGACTGGCTCCAACGGAGGAGAATAAAGGGCTTCATCGTCCCCACGGCAGAGTAAGCTATCCTCACTATCCCTTCGAAGTTCCCTACTCACGCTGTGCTCCAACCGTCTAGCGTTCGTGGAAGTTTACCTCCATCGCATACATGCACTCCCCCGACAAGCCGCTCACCGTCGCCGACGAGCTCGAGTCCTTCTTCTACGTCATCCTCTACACCGCCGCCTTCCACCTCCCCAGCAACCTGACCTCCCCCGACGGCCCCAAGCGGTTTATCGACGGCTTCTTTTCCGCCGAGCGATCGAACGACTCCCCCTGCGGCTGGGCCGTGTCCCAGTACAAGCGGCTCACCCTGCGCCAAGCGCGCGTCCTCTCTGTCCCCACGAAGGACGAGCTGCGCTTCTACTGGCGGCGCCGCCGCCCGGGCGAGAGCCGCGCCAAGCCCGAGCCGCTCGACCGGGGGCTCAACGCGCTCCTGCAGGAGTTCCTCGCGTGGTGCCACGCGGGGTATGTGCAGAGCGCGGCGGGGCAGGAGCCGTGCCACAACCTCCCGCGGACGTACCGGAGCCCGACGGTCGAGGGGCGCGACGTCGGGGAGCTCGCGCGCAAGCTGGAGCGCCACGACGCGCTGAGGACGCTCTTTGATGACGCGCTGAGGGCGTGGCCTGAGGAGCGGGACGAGGAGGTCGTGAAGAGCGAGCCGAGGGAGGAGGGGGTGCCGGCGGAGGAGTTCTGGAAGGCGATGGCGCAGATGGGCGGAGTTGGGGAGGGGACAGAGCCGGCGAGAGAGGCCGAGCCTGAGGCGGATGGGGGATGTGGGGTGGGGAGGAGGAAACTGCCGAGTCAGATGCTGCGGGATGGTGCGCAGGATAAGGGGGAGAAGGAGGAGGAGGTGAGGGCGAAGGGAGGCAGGGGGACCAAGCGGAGGGCGAAGGATGTCCCGGCGGCCGGACAGGAAGGCGTGCCAGCAGCGAAGTGTCCAACACGGAGTTCGCGTCGCATTAGAGGAGAGCCTGCCCCCGCTCCGGAGGAGGCTCCTGCTAAACGTCGCCGTCGCGGGTAGCTCAGCTTGTATTCAGACGTTTTTGCCGAAGTCGGAGCCCCAGGAATTGTGGACTGTCTTTGGTTTGCTCGCATGCGCATGCAGTTCGATTTCTCCAAGCCTCAAGTGCTGGAGCTTCGATCTAGATCTGAGGTCGAGAGGAAGGTTTGCGACTTGAAGAACCCTGCAGAATGCGCTCACCTCCTCCCTGCTTCTTTGACAACACTTTCTGATGCTAGATCCCATTCTTCATGATACTCATCGTACTTCCTTGTAGACCTTTGACTACTGCGGCTCGCTAGCGATTGAACGCATCTGGACAAAGGGAATACTCCCTTCTTTTTGATACTTCACGTTCCCGTACGTGAAGTTCCCGGACACGATGCGTCATATGCATGTCCCGTTTAACACTGATATCGGTCTTCCCATGCCATACTAGGTTCTCCTCGGTGCTCTGTCGCAATTCCTCCTCGACCTCCAGGAAGCACATCAGCGGGCAATTACCGGGCAGGCCAGCAACGACCCCTCGGACGGACATCTCTCAGAACCTCGACAGTTCAATCAACTTTGCGGACGCGGTCGGGTCAGTTGGTGCTTCCGTAGGTTCTACCGTGGACCACGTCCAAGTGGAGGAAGACGACCGGCCTAGCGCACCGAATGAGCGGGAATATTAAGCAGCAATGGAAGGAACTATCCCCGCCAATGAAGGCGAAGGGGTTCATCAATCGCCGACGCACGCGGATGAGTTCAAGATATTGGAGGACCCGCGCCGGACTCCCCCCGGCGGTGCGGGGGAGCAGGTTACAAGGTGTCAGTGACCATTGTAACTTCGGCCCAGTGAAGTTAGAGTTCTGTACAGCCCACATATACATATATTTGCTCCGACGGCCTGTTGACCTTCGTCCCTTCACTGTAAGTTTGACTCTCGTTTGGTAGAGTTTCCAAATGAGGTGCGCGGGAGACTCGGTCCGTGGCGGCCCGCAAAACCTGCGAACGCCGGTGTGCCACGACTGTGCGAACAGCGAGGAGTCGGCTACTACCAAGTCTGCCTACCTTGGTGCCCCCATACCTAGCCATACCTACGACGACCATACCATTTCCCTGCTTTATCGCGTGCAGTTGTATCGCCTCGGAACTACCTGGCTTGTTTCCACGCTTACTCCCTGGCGTCCCGAGGCACACCTAGCTGTGTAACGGTTTACGGGTCACTCGGTTCATGATGTCGTCCCAGAAGCTCCGCATAGCATTCATCCACCCAGATCTTGGAATAGGTTCGTATTAGCTGACGGTATTCGGTCCTGATACGTGCTGAAATGTGTATCCTTAGGAGGGGCCGAACGCCTTGTAATCGACGCAGCTCTGGGGTTGCAGAAACTCGGCCATAGCGTCGATATCTACACCTCGCACCATGACCCGGGACACTGTTTTGAGGAGACGCGCGACGGTATGGCTCTCGCGCTCTAGGAATGTCGGAACGGCTAGAGCAGTACGTCCACAGGCACCCTTCGCGTCCATCATGTTGTCCCACCATTTCCCCGTGCCATCAAGGGCAAGCTGCACATAGTCTTCTCCCATGCGCGACAACTGCACCTCACCGCCCACCTGCTACGACCCGGCGCGCCATCCTACGACGTCTTCTTCGTCGACCAGCTCTCGACATGTATCCCGTTCTTGCGCGCCTTCGCGCACACGCGCGTATTGTTCTATTGCCACTTTCCGGACAAACTGTTGGCCGACGGTGCATATGTCGAGGGACGGGTGAAGAGGGGAAGCGCATTGAAGCGCATATACAGACTGCCGATGGACTTTGTGGAAGAAGTGACAACGAGTATGTTTTCTTGAACGGGTACCCTGGATTTGACTCACTATATGCGGCAGGGCAGGCGGATACTATCCTTGCGAACTCGAAATTCACTGTTGGCGTCTTCAAGAGGCACATGCCCTCAATACCCATAACCCCGCGTGTTGTATACCCGGGCATTAACATCGAAGCGTATTCTGCCCCCAGTACTTCACAGAGTGACCCCGACATCAGACAGATCTGGTCGTACGTATCCATTACCGTCTTCAACGCGTCATTTTAAGTAGACATTTATTGAATAGTGAGCGGCCAACGTTGTTGTCAGTCAATCGCTTCGAGCAGAAGAAGAACGGTGCACTCGCGATCGAGTCCTTCGCCCTTCTTCGGAATGGAGAGCTTGACCCTTCGTCCCGAAGTCTACGACTTGTCCTCGCAGGTAAACTGCGGAGTGCTCTATCTCTGTTTCACGTCACTGAATATTCGCCAGGCGGTTATGATCCTCGGCTTCAGGACAACGTCAAGACCCTTGAGACGATGCTGGAGAGCGCGAAGAAGCACGACCTCTCCTACATCATCGTCACCCCATCCACCTCGACGGTCCGACTTCCCGCATACCCCTCCACCTCCCCCTCCGCCCAAGTCGCCGATGTAGTCTTCCTGCTCAACTTCTCCGGCAGCCAGCGCTCCGCGCTCCTCAACGCCCCGTCGACGCTCGTGCTCCTCTACACGCCCGCGAACGAGCACTTCGGCATCGGCCCCGTCGAGGGCATGATCTGCGGCCTCCCGGTCCTTGCGGCGAACAGCGGCGGGCCGACCGAGAGCGTCGTCGACGCGCCCCCCGCGGAGAAGACCGGCTGGCTGCGCAGCCCGGAGCCGGCGGCGTGGGCGGACGCGTTGCGCGAGATCGTCGCTTTGGCCGAAGACGACCGTAGGGCCTTGTCTGAGCGCGCGCGGAGGAGGGCGAGGGAGAAGTTCGGGATGGAGGCAATGGCGAGGGACATGGAGGTCGCGCTGAAGGAGACGGTCGCGATGGGTCCGGTGCCGACGCCGATCGCTTTCTGGGTCGCGGTGGCCGTCCTGTTTGGAGTTCTGGCCTATGCTATGCAGCTTGCGTTGTTGTGATCTGGAGGCGTAGTAAGTACTACTACTAGTGGCATGACGGACGCTGTTTGCGGATTTGAGTTTGCTTCTGTACGAATCACAGTATGACCGCTATCGTTAAGCCTGTAAGTGCTCCCTTCATGGCATGGTTCTTTCTGACGATGCTTTTTTCAACAGATCATATACCTTGTTTTTCTCAGTATTTCTACAGTGTGCCACTCGCGTAACAATAGTAATCCACGAGACAAGGTCAGTAGGCGCCCGATATATGAACTCCCTTTGACGCGCTATGTATGGCCGCATTTAGCTCGGGCCACGCCTTTTGTGGTCCGGGCTGCCGCAGCTGCCTTTAAACTCTTTCGTTCATACTCTTCAGACTTCATCCACTGCCTCACCACTCACGGATATTGGCGTTCGAGACAAGCGTCTCTTTCCAACCTTCCTGCCCATCATAAAGGACCCACAACCGCAGCACGCGTCCTTGCTACCTTGAACTCGACCACAATCTCGCGCCACACGCCTCTTCTCCTCGTTCTACCATGTCCTCTGTGCAGCCCATCTCGTTCACCACTTCTTATCCGTCCTTGCTGTTCTCGTCCATCCATTCAGGCTGGGAGCACTGCTCTCCGCCCTCGGATGGCGTGACGGAGGACACAAAGTCACCTCGACACGACCACATTTACGCGCCACAGCCACAAAGGCTCTCGTCGTTGCTTCAGAACGCAAGCACAAAGAACTTCTCCCCATCATCTGCAGCATTCCGAGCCAAGAGGTTGTCCTCGCCACAGTCCGACGCGTCATGCAACTCCCACTCCTCGACACCCTCCCTCGCCGAGTCCGTCTCGACCTCCTCGTCTCTCTCGCGCAACCACCCTACCCTCTCCCAACGTGCCTCCTCCACCACCACCACCACTACGCGGTCGGGCCGGGTACGCGTCCCGCTTCCGTTCTCGCAAGACCTCGTCGAGCAGCGCGTCGCGTTCTCGTCGCGCCACGGCGCCGGCGGGGGTGTCTCGCTCGCGGACTGGGCGCGGCTGGCGGAGAAGCGGAGGACACACCTCGCGCTCGGCGACGCGCACGTGCGCATCGACGAGCTCGTGGCCGACGACGGTGCGCGCATTCTCTTCCAGAGCCACGTGAGTTCCATGCCGTTTCGTGCCACAACTCGAACTAACCACCACGTGTTCGACGCCGGACATTGGCAGTGGCCGGGCTACGCGTCGAGGACGCGCTTCCTCGAGCTCCCGCGCCATGCGTCGGAGCTCGAGCGGGGGTTTACTAAAGCGGACCTGCTCGACATGGTGTGCGGCGAGCTGCTGCAGTGGGTCCTCACCCTTACCGTGAGTCGCCCCCGTTCTTATCCAACCTGTTTCTTTCTTCCAAGACTAATGCACGTGCTCGCTATGTTTCTATAGAACGACCGGCACATCGTGTGCTGCGAGCCCGGGTGGGCGGTCGGCCTGGACCAGATCACGTTCAGGCATGTCTTCGTCGTCGGGGTCGTCCGGACCAGAGGTTACGTCTCGAAGTGGGTCCCCGTCCTCGAGGTCGACCGCAGTGCGTTCGCCGCGTGACGTTTATTGGTCGGATTTCGACCCACCGTGTCCCTGTTATCCGTTATGCAACGCCCCCTTGCCTCCGTCCCCGCTCTGTCCCCGCTTTGTCGATGCTGATCAAACCATTATACATATACAACGCCCCTTGCCTCCACCCCATCTCCGTCATTTTGTCAATGCTATTCAAACTACGTGTAATGGCGCACTGTCTAAATTATCTTTTCCCTTTTGGGCTTTTCACACTGGTCACATTACACGGACGTTGAAGTCGCACATTACGTTTTTGGAACAGCGTGAGTGCGCATGTCGTACTCACTACTCACCCCCCTGGATAGATTATATGCAGATGCACCGCCCGCCGCGAGTGACCGTACCACCGGCTCACGCACTAACTGCATTGTCATTATCATTACCATTATCAAGTCGGCCCTGGCAGGTGGATGGGATTCGAGATTCGCGCATCCTCCCAACCGGACGTGCTGATAAGCCATTTCAGCCATCCCGAAAGAACGGCCCACATCTGTGCATGTGGCACAGGCTCTCAGGTCTCACGTCCCCGCTGCCCGCCGTGCAATCACGACGTGCAAGGCAGGCGATTCGAATGTAGAGAAACAGTGTGGAAACTCCTGTGGAAATCTCAAGTTTACCCTCAACTTCCAGGGTGTTTAGGGGTTCAAGAAACGTCAAATATCCCGGGTGTTTACCAAGTGTTTCCGGACATTGGGAACGGGTTGAGCTGTGTCCATAAAAGGGATATCCCGGGGAAACGGTCGGAAACAGGCAGGAAACGTGGTGTTTCAGGACAATATCACCCGTTTCTGGTCAGTTTCCGCGGGATTTCCCCTTTGTGGACACACCACAAGCCGTTTCTGGTCTCTCGAAACTTAGTGAAAGCACAAAGGAAATGACAAGTATCGCCAATGATGAAACACCCCGGAAACTTCTAAGAAGCTTGAAATTTCCGTACTGATTTCACCAATGTTTCCCTAATCCCGAAACATCTGCCATGCCCGTCGTGAATATCATTATCAAAATCATGGCCGGGGCGGCCTTGTTCACGGTCACTCCAATCTTGGCGAAGGCTTCGCCGGAACGGGAAACATCAAGGACTCAAGAGATTGATCGTAATGCAGCCGCTCACACGGCGGGCACAGCAGGTACTTCGTGGTTAGGGAAACAATGATAAAGGAACTGATGGATTTTTTAGCTTTTTGAGCGATTTTTGAGGGTGGTTGAGGGTTCTGGACACGGCACGTTTCCCACTTGTGTCCCAGGTGTTTCCTAAACACACCGGAGGCCGAACTCACACCCCCGAATGGGTTATGTAATACAGTCATGTACGCCCATATCGCTAGTTGGAACGCGCGCGAGCTTCACCGCAAAAGCAGTCCTGCAGGCCAACCTCTAAACCTTCAATTGAAGCACTTATTTGTTTACCGCCCGGGTGCGCCCACGGCCCAGGGATAGTACTCAAGGCGCCGCGACCTTTCTCCCCGAGCTCTCTCAGAGGCCCACGCCCTTTCTTCTCTATAGATGGCGCGTTCCAACCCCAACAGCTCGCTGTATGATCCCGCCCTACAGGTGCTTACAACCCTGAAACCACTTTTGGTGATGTGATGACTCGAATCGGTCAGCGAGTTGATCATGTACATAGGATTTTTATTAGCTATGCTAGTGATGCCTTGGTGGCGCAGTGGCTTCGTGCGGTGCTTCAACCATCTTCACAGGTTCGAACCCTACAGAGCCCTCTTTTTGGAGCGGAAGATGTGGCCGGTCTGAAAACCATAGTATTGTATTGAGGGTCGTCGTCTGGCTGGAAAAAACACTGCAGGAGGGCGTTGTGGATGAAAGCAACCAACATGGGCTCCTCCTGGCCGCTGGACACACAAAAACGTAAAGGTTAAGCGCACGGCCCACGGGACGAGACCAATACATTACCTGAGGTTTATTGCATTGGCGTGCAAACGAAAAGAGCACCATGCCATACCGCAAAATCCCGTGCAATTCTCCCAATATCTTGCGGGGATTGCGAGAATTGCATGACAATGCAATCCTTCGCCTGCCGCATAATGAGCACGATTAAAGGAGGGAAGGCTTAGGTGTCTGGACTTACACAGCTGTAGCCAAGCTGGATGAACGTGTTTGGAAGCACGAAAGCCTGGTACATAATGTGAGCTCAAAGCCGCTGCCCCCTGACTTGCATCAAACGAATATGTACGGTGATTGCAGCAGCAAGGCTGATAAGACTGAAGAGGTGCACTATTTGCAAAATGAAACTTGCCTGGTAACCACCTCGGTGGTAGAGAAGTTACCATTCCGGAGTGCTGAAAAAGTGAAAAAATATCCTCCGGGCGTGCGCCTGAAGTGTTTGAGGCGCGGGAATGTGAAGGATTGCACTGTCATGCAATACTCGCAGTCCCCGCAAGATATTGGGAGAATTGTCCCAACTCACCTGGGGATGTGTCCATAGAGGGGAATTCTGGAGAAACGGGTCAGAAACAGGGAATGTACGTCGTCCCGAAACACTACGTTTCCGTTCTGTTTTTCGAGGATTTTCCCCTTTATGGACACTTCGTGAGCTGTTTCTAGTCTCCGAAAACTCATCAGAAATGCTCAGGAAACTCGAGGTTTCCCGAACTCCGAAACACCCCGGAAACTACGAAGAAATTCGAGGTTTTCACTCAAGTTCAAGTACATACTGGCGCTTTTCCCTCCCGAAACACCTGCCTCGCCCGCCGTGTGGCCATTAAGCAATGATGGTCGTCCCGTCCCGTCTATCCGGTTAACTCTCACAGACTGCCATGCTAATACTGACATAGTAAACCCCAGCGCTAGTGCGCCAGTGGCCCCTGGCATGGCAGGGTGCTGGGATCGCGCTAGAGGAACTGAGATCATGATGCTTCCGCGACATCTACCTCTACCTAATGGCCAGCGGTTGGGTCAGTCTGGTCTTTCTTCCGCGTTTATGCCTCCCTCCGAACTTACGGATCTGTTGAGGGGTGTCGTCGGTGGGCTTCTCAAGCCGGCCGCCATGAGAGTAGCGCCATGGGCTGGTCCAGTAACCACACATCTGCCAGGCCATCTCGGAGCTCCGAAGACTTGACAAACAGAGCTACTGTAGTACGGGACGCTTCCTCTGGATTACGAAGAACTTATGACTAAGGCATGATATCCAGATTGGAGACTATATGTAAATTGCGACATCAGTACTAGTGGTCAGCCGTAGCTCGCCACCGCCGTCGGAGCGCTTGGTGCCAGTTGGTGCCTTGCCCGGCAGTGTGGCCGGCAGCGGCGGCTTCTGGCGGCCCGACGCCTGGGGCTGTCCGGACCTCAGTAGCTGATAGCCGCGGGCACGCCGATGGGCGCCGTCCCAGCCCAAGTCGACGGGCGGTGGCAGCCTTTTGCTTTCTCCGCCAACTTGTACTTACTGTATTCAAGCTTGTCCTCTATCTCATCGTTCCGCCGCCAAATCTTCGCACAATGGGTCCGATGACCATGATTCTAGACCTCATCTGTGTTGTGCGGACCCGGTGACCGTCCTATCCACACTTCAAGACCTTGGCACCCTGTGAATCAAGCTTTCAAGCCGGCTGGCCTAGCACTGGGCCTTCAAACTGAAGCTTGGAAGAACCTGTTCAATCTGCCTTTTCATTTGATTAGCGCATTAGTAAGTAATCAACTTTGGTCCCGTACACTGCTATCACTTCGAATGACGAGAGGAATGTGCCAGCATGACCTTAGAACTGCGTGTCCCATCTAGCGAGTCGCGACTCCGCAATTACTAATCGCTACACTGTAGTGACTGCACACGACCCCACAACCAGGAGGTCATCTTCTCGCGAGTCCCTGACCCCGCTCCTGGAAGTTTGCTGAATTCCCGGGTGCTCAATTGTTTACCCTGGATCTGTTTGGGGATGGCGACCAAGCACGCAAGGCGTCTATTTACCGTTGATCATGCTCAAGACGAAAGACAACCATATGCTGCTCTAACAATTTGATGTTCACTATGATCATTTTCACCGACAGCTTCAGCACGCTCGACGCTGGTTCCGGAATCCGAGTGAATCTCGGAACGGAGGGGAACGCTATGTTGAAAACATATCATGCGAGTCCCAATCTGGGAGACTAATCTTCCATGCATTTCAATCCCAGCAGAAGATAACTTACGTGCAAAAGTCACCCATGCCGACGAGAAGCATCTGTGGCCAAGGATCCTGTCCGTATGGAGTTTTTTTGGTGATCTGATGCCGTGCGACCATGTGGAACTGACGGTTCGGCGACTTCCTTACAGAATCGCGCAATCATTGGAACAGGTCGACGTGGGAAGGCCCATTCGCCCTGGCTGGGTACCGACCGTCTCCCCCTTGGCCTTGCCGTATTTGCCTCTCTAGGAAACCGATAAGCACCACCACATGCCGGCAGGGCCAGGTCGTCTCGGTCTTTCCTGATGCTCCGTCTCGTGCGTCTCGTGCGTCTCGTGTTCGAACGATTGCACAACGCACCTGTGCCATGTCGCACTCCTCGGCCCCCGTCCAGGACCGCCCGCCTCTTCAAAGTATATATGCGCTCTCGGTCCGCCATCCCAGCTTCCTTCCCCAGCAGCAGTGCTAGTACTTGATCCGTACTCGGCTACGGCTTTGCGCCCCTCGCCAGCCAGCCTCTGCCCGCACGCATCGCTCTCATGGCTTCCCACGACGGCGCCGCACACCAGCTGCCCCAGCTCTCCGCTGCCCCGCCAGGCTCCCGCGCCGCCTCTATCGACGAGAAGGCGGAGGTGCGGGCCGCGGAGAAGCACCTCAGCTCCACGTCCTCCCTCGACACCCACGATAAGCTCGAGGGGGACACCTTCGACAACGGGGAGGTCGTCTACGTCAAGGGCGAGCCGGTCATTACCACCGGCCTCGACGTCTCGCGCTTCCTCGTCGACACCCGCGACGACCGCGATCCCGCGATCACCTTCCGTTCGATGGTCATCGGGACCATCTTCGCGGGCCTCGGGGCAGCGCTTTGCCAGGTGTGTCATGCTTCCGTTCAATTCTGTCTCCTCTTTGATGTACTGACCGCGGGTGCCTTCAAAGATCTATCTGTTCAAGCCCGTGCAGATGACCGTGTCGACGGTCTTCCTCCTGCTTATCATATACACCGTTGGCGTCGTATGGGCAAAGTATTTGCCACAGGCGTCATGGGTGGAGGGAACGCGCCTTGCCGGGCTCGCGCCTGTGTTACACTTCATTAACCCCGGCGAGTTCCGCATCAAGGAGGTCAGTCCGCCTTTCATGCCCTGTGTTGTGTGTTGTGTGTTGAGGTTCCTCCGACTTACCCGCACCGCAGCATGTAATTGCGTCTCTTGTCGCGTCCACCGCAGCGTACGGTAGTACCGCGGTCATGAACTTTGCCGTCCAACGAGTAAATATTTCGACGATTTATTCCGGGGGCGCGAGTACTAATAATGTGACCAGTTGTATTACGACACCAACGTTAAGGCTGTCACCGCAGTCCTTGCGACATTCTCCACTGCTACTTTCGGGTATGGACTGGTCGGCCTGCTTCGTCCACTTACGGTGTATCCAAGTGAGATGGTGTACTGGGCGGTAAGGTCAAGCGTTATAGCTCAAGTTGCCTGATCGTTGATTACCTCCCACAGAACTTGCCCACAGTGGCTATCTTCCAATGTGAGTCGGTACAATTTTTCACTTAACAGCAGCAAAGGAGTACTCATCTATGGTCAAAAGCGCTTCACTTCGATAGCGCGACGAACCACAAGCGTCTCAAGGTCTTCTGGTCCGCGTTCACGGGGATGTTTATCTGGGAGGTCTTCCCAGCGTACATCTTCCCGCTCCTGAACGGCATCAACGTCATCTGCCTCGCGACGCAGCACGTGCCCAGCGCAACGCAGGACGTTATCACGAACCTCTTCGGCGGGACGGACGGGAACGAGGGCCTTGGGTTCGGCAGCATCTCGTTTGACTGGCAGTACATCGGTTCTACGTGAGTTCTCTTTCTGGTTCCTGCGCCTGCATCTGCGTGCGGATTGCGCTGACGCCTTGTTGACAGGTACATGAGTTTGCCCCTTGTCCAGCAAGGTACAGTTTTCCGTCAGCACTGTGTGCTGCCGTCACCATGACTGACGCTTTCGTCCCGAACAGCCAACTCGTGGATCGGATATGCCGCCTGCTACATCGCGATCATGGGCATCTATTACTCCAACGTCTGGAACGTAAGTGGTCCCCGACATCTCAGTGGACCTCCGCTCACGTGTCCCTCGGTAGTCACAAGCGTTCCCGATGCTCTCGACCTCTCTGTTCAACCAGAACGGAACCCGTTACAACCAGAAGGCTGTCTTCGGCTCCACGTTCACGCTCAACCAGACTGCCCTTGCGGAGATCGGTCTGCCTGCGCTGACAGGTGCGCTACTTGGTCACATATACGTACCCATGGATCATTGTTGACAGTCCCTGCCTCGATCAGGTTCGAATGCTTGGAGCAATCTGACCCAGAACCTCTCCGTAAATGCTTTTGTTGTTTATTTATCAGTGAAGGCATGCTAACACCCAGGACATAGATCGGCGGACTGATCGCCCACTGCATCTTCTTCTGGGGCCCTTACGTCATCGATTCCTTTAAACAGGCGAAATCGGGGACGCAACCCGACCCCCACTGGCAGGTAAGCAGCACGCGGCTGGCTTTGCGGCAGGTGCACGTCGGTTGACACGGCGCGTGGTGCAGGTGCTCAGGAAGAACTACGATGAGGTCCCCTGGTATTGGTACATCCTCCTTCTGCTGCTGTCGTTCTTTGCTGGTATGTCGCCGACGTTTCGGATCCCGAAGAAGTGTATGGGCTCATATCTTGGGTAGGGTTGATCGTGATCTTCAAGGGCGAGACCACGCTCCCGTGGTGGGCGTACATCATCGCCCTTCTCCTTGGCGGCTTCGTTACTCCGTTCTCCACGCTCCTGTATGCGCGGATGGGTAACGGTATCGCGACGAACCAGCTGATGAAGATGGTCGCCGGCGCGGTCAACCCCGGCAAGCCCGTTGCGAACCTCTACGTACGTCCCCGAGCCATGTTCAACACCCCTTGCGGTCTGACTCAACCCACTGCTAGTTCTCGATGTGGAGCCACGACGTGGTGTCGACCTCGATCGGGCTCGCGCAGGATCTCAAGATGGGGCAATACCTCAAGATCCCACCGCGCGAGATGTTCCTCACGCAGATCTGGGGCACCATCCTCGGCGCGATCATCAACTACGTCGTCATGGTCTCCGTCGTCGACGCGCAGCGCGACATCCTCCTCGACCCCATCGGCACTAACATCTGGAGGTACGTGCGCGTTTTTATTTTTCCCAAACAAAAATGGAAGGGGGCAATACGCTGATGACGTTCACACGGGCACGATGAAGCGGTCAGTACCCGCAGAGCCTGAACAGCGCGGCCGTTACGTGGTCGCTGGCTAAGCAGCTCTACGGGCCTGGGGGTCCTTATATCTGGATCCCCGTCAGTCTCATCTTCGGGATGGTCCCCACCATCGTCCAATGGGCGATTTCCAAGGTCAGTATTTCCGCCAGCCCTCAATGACCCCCTTCACGCGTGCTCACCGCTCACCCTCCACACACCCCCATACACAGAAGTGGCCCGTGATCGGCGGCGTCCAAGTCTCATCCGTGATCCTGCCGGTGATCTACATGTACTCCTCGTGGATGTCCTCGGGCACGAACTCGACGGTCTGGTCCTCGATCCTCGTCGGCATCGTCTCGCAGCTCTGGCTGCGCCGCTACCACCCCGGCTGGTTCAAGAAGTACAACTACATTCTGGGCGGGGCGCTCGACGGCGGCGCGCAGGTCATGATCTTCATCCTCTCGTTCGCCGTGTTCGGCGCGTCGGGCGTGCCGAAGCCGTTCCCCGCGTGGGCGGGCAACCCTGCGCAGGGGAACGTCGATTATTGTAATGGGAACGGGGCGCTGGACTGAGGGGCTGGGGGACCATGATGGACAGTTGCCGATGGGTACATAGCGGGTGCTTATTTGGGTGCAGGGATAGGTTTGCTTGTATGATCTAGGGATTTTGTTGTATTACGACACGGTGGGTATTACGATACGACTAACGATAGGATGTATTACGATTTGGGCATATAGCTCCTCATCTCTTAAAAGACACGGGAGTCATGAATGCGTGCCCATCGCCTATTACGGCACGAACTAGGGCCCGAGTGGTAATACTTTTTACTCGCTCCTAGGCGTCGCGGTCGCGAGAGTTCGTCGTCAAATCTCGTGGCCTGGAAGTGGCATGAAACAGGTCGATAATGAATAGGGACTCCAACTGGCCAAATGCTTCAGGTCGTTCCAACTGCCGACACCCGGCGCGGATCCTAAAGTGTCCAAAATCCTGCACCGGAGCTCTCGTAGTTGAAGAAGCGAGGAGTGGATCGGTAGGTTTTGCACGGTTTTAAGAGAGTTCCCCTGGAGTCTTCTATCTGTGAAAGAGCTAGTTTTTCTACGAGAGCGCAGGGTTTCGTCCGGGTCGCTGGTGGCAACGTCGAAACCAGCGTCTAGATTGCCATATATGAACTGACCTCCTTTGGCAATCACCGCCTGCATTTCAATGACGTCACGCCCCCGGCCACTAAGTTTATCCCCGAATCAATATCTCGCGCTGGTTCGAAGTCATGCACTGACTGCTCCAATTTATATCCAATATACAGGGAAGAGATATGTTAGTCAGGGAAGGTACAGATACCAGACGTTAAACCGTAAACCGTAGAAAGGAAAGTTACAACCCTCTATTTAGTGAGCTCTGAGCCGATGCAATGCAGCGTATGACGTAGTTATTTGCTCACCTTACATCCCGCAGTACGACTGTGGCATCAACGTCGCTACGGCATCCACCCGCCCCAGGTCCTCTCCCTGCCCGTACGTGAGGTCGTCCATCGCGGGCGCCGAAACGCTCCATCCATCCGCGGCGTCGACTAGGGTAAGGTAGATGACGTCCTTGATGGTGGACGTTTCGTAGACCAGCCTCCAGCACTCCCCACACTGAGTGCTGTTGTAGCCATCGACCAGGTCCGCGCCGCCGATGTAGGGGAAGGAAGGGAGAGAGACAAAGTCGGTGTAGCCCTTCGCCATCAGGCCGTTCGATCCGCCGCCGCATGCGACGGTGGAGAGGGACGTCGCGCCGTTGTCGTACATCGTGTCGTACGAGACGGAGACATTGCGGGAGGTGACCACTGGGCCGTGACCGCCAATGAAGCGGGCCTGGGAGAAGGTGATGGAGAGGAAGGCAGCGGCGAGAACATGGGAGCGGGCTCTGGTATGCATGATAGGCGTGGTCACGATGTTGTTGTTGGAAGATGCCGGGTAGAAGCCGTGTTGTGAGAGGAGAAGGCTCGCCGCGTGAGACCAGAGATGCGTACATAGCCCGGCGAACACTGCAAATATAGCGAGTATGCTGAGGCTGACATTTGTAAGCGGACCGTCGACGCCGATTTGGATTGGAGGTGGGCATGCGAAGTCTGAAGGTCAGCCACGCTCAATCACTGCGTATGCGACCACCGGGTCCATGAAGATCGTACCTGATCGCATATGGGCCACAAGAAGACGGTCCTGACGTGCCGTAGGACGTTAGAACCAAACCAAGGCGATGATGACGTGTACTTACATGTAGATTTGTGTGGACTGCGACAATGCTGTCCATTCAGGACAATTGCAATGAATTCGCACATTTCCCCGCAACGCCTGATACCTGAGGGGTAGAATAAGTAAGATGGAGGTATGGGTGACAGCGTCAGTCAGAGGTTCAAGCGGCAGGCCGCGGCAGGACTCAGACTGCCGCGGCCGCGTGTAGCTACTTTTACTGTGCGACGGAATCAGCCGACAGGGCGCTCGGAGGATGATGCCGAGCAGCTCCCGATTTCATGATGATCGGCCAGTGGCCGCGCATCCTCTCGTCCCGTTCTTCCACCATCCCCATGACAAAATCAAACCACATTCCCATTCACCGTGCAGTAGTCGCTAGTAGCCGCGGACTTCTACAATATGGGGGCACTCGGCACCACAGGAAGTATAGCGGACACATATACCAGCTGAATTTGTGGGTGATGGCATCGTCCATAACCCAGCCAACTCCTTCCTCCTCACTGAACGTGGAATATCGATCAGTTTCTTTCAGCATATTACTTGGCCTCAACATGGCCCAACTAGTCTTCGCGGCCGTCTTGCTGGTCGTCGTCTTCCTCCTATGGCGTCTCGTCGGCCCGTATGTGTTGCGAACGCCAGTCGATAACCTTCCAGGACCCCCGTCCGCTTCCCTCTTTTCAGGTATGAAGCTTGAAGAATAGCTCACATACGAGGCATGCGAATCTGATCCGATTTTAAATCCTTCTAGGCAACTTGGCACAGTTCTTCGCTCGCGATAACAAGGCCTTCCTCACCAACTACCTCGAGACGTATGGGCCAGTAGCAAAGTTTCACAGCTTCTTGGGGGTAAAATTAACTCTTACGTTTCGAATCACACAATCAAATACTGATGACGTGCTGCACCATCCCAGGCCAGATGGATGCACGTGTATGATCCCAAGGCCCTGCATTCAATTCATGTCAAGGACCAGGAGAGCTACTATAGGGGCTTGCCAGCCATCCTGTGCGTCGATGCCGGTTTTAATTGAGCGTCACAACTTTCCCTGATTGCATGCTCTACAGCATGACACGCCTGCTTGTCGGTCCTGGCCTGCTTGCAGCCTTCGGGTCAGAGCATAGGAGGCAGCGCAAGCTTCTCAACCCCGCGTTCTCCGCTGCGCATATGCGCGGCTTGTCTCCGATCTTCTACAGCGTCGCTGGGAAAGTGAGCTGCAGTCCTGCTTTCTCTGCTTGTTCGGTATGAACGAGGGTGTTATATACTGTCTCCCATTACTTGGGTGTAGCCGAACGGACACGGCTGGATACACCCTCGTATGCGAGACTTAGTATCTCAAATCTACAACATTCTTTATTGCTCGCTCCATCCATCTAACCGGATTGTCTGTCTGTCTTTTAGTTGAGGACGGCCATCGAGCGCCAGGTCAAGGATGGCCCGAAGGATATCGACGTCCTAGCTTGGATGGGTCGTACTGCGCTCGAGCTGGTCGGACAGGGCATGATGGGGTACTCCTTCGATCCCCTCACCGAGGAGGTCCACAACGACTTCGCAGAGGCCGTCAAGTCATTCGTGTGCGTACTTTGGCTCTGTCACACACACACACACATATCCTCCAGGGTATATGCAGTGCTGACGTTCCGCACAGACCGTTGTTCTCCGCCATTCAGTGGGCGCGGCTGTTCGTGCCTACCGCCATGAAGCTGGGCCCCGCGAGCTTCCGCCGGTTCCTGCTCGACCGCTTCCCGAACACGTCTATCCAGCGCATGAAGACGGTGTGCGACGTCATGCACCAGCGGTCGCTGGAGATATACAACGAGAAGAAGGCGGCGATCGAACGCGGAGATCAGGAGACCCTTATCGCCGTCGGAGAGCGCAAGGATATGCTGAGCATCCTTCGTACGTGATGTTTTATGCTTTTTATGGGACGGTGTTACTGACGGCTGCGGCAGTCAAGGAGAACATGAAGGCTGCCGACGAGGACCGGCTCCCCGACAACGAGCTGTTGGCACAGATGAGGTGTGTGCCCCCATTTCTTCTGTATCCTTGCATTGTGGCTCATCGACGCGGCCGTAAATCTAGCACCTTCATTCTCGCCGGCGTGGATACCACGTCCAACGCCCTCTCGCGCGTCCTCCACATCCTCTGCCAGCACCAGGATGTCCAGGACAAGCTGCGTGCGGAGATCCGCGCGGCCATGGAGCAGTACACCATGGAAATCTCGTACGACGAGCTCTCGGCGCTGCCGTACCTCGACGCGGTATGCCGCGAGACGCTGCGCCTGTAAGTCGTATTCACAATTTGCCGGCTGTCCAGACCGCAGCCTGACGCGCTCGCAGATACGCCCCGGCGAACTTGTCGGTCAGACAGTGAGTGCCCTCGCGGGTTCCATTTTTCCAGTCAGCCTCCAGGCCGGACTCGCGCTGACTTTACTGACCGCATGCGCACGCTAGGGCCAAGAGGGACACGGTGCTCCCGCTCTCCCAGCCGATCCGCGGCGTCGACGGCACGATGATGACAGAGATCCCTATCACGAAGGGCACGACCATCTTCTCGAACATCCCCGCGTGCAACACGAACAAGGCCGTGTGGGGCGAGGACGCGCTCGAGTGGAAGCCCGAGCGCTGGCTCCAGCCGCTGCCGCGCTCGGTCGAGGAGGCGCACATTCCCGGGATATATGCGAACTTGTGAGCACTCTTCGGGTGCCGTTGAAAGTCAGGGCGCAGTTATGCTGACGTCAGATGCTTGCTAGGATGACGTTCCTCGCTGGGGGACGCGCGTGCATGTGAGTCGCCATCCCAATTCCGTGGGGAACTCGATCTGACCACGATTTTGGATGATACAGCGGGTTCAAATTCTCGCAGCTTGAAATGAGTACGTGCTGGCTCATTCGGTTTGCTTGTCAGGTGGTTGGTATCTAACATGTTTTCCTCATCCAGAAATCGTCCTCTGCATGCTCCTCTCGCGCTTCAAATTCGAGCTGTCGGAGAAGCCGTTCGTGTGGAACTTCGCCGGGATCTCCTTCCCAGCCGCGAGCTACACGAGCTTGAAGCCTGAGATGGTTCTGAAAGCCAGCCTCGCTCCTTGATTTGTATCCTTGTTTCTGCATCCCCACTCTCTCGAAGACTCTTACAACCGGAATACACATCTGGCAACTACATAAGTAGCTTTTGTAGGTACGCCGTGGTCAAGTTTAATGCTGATATCAACGATCACTCACTATGCGACACTATTTGATCACATAAGCGTACAGGCCTCCTGCTTTTTGTGGAATATCAATCTATGCAATTATACTCGGAATCCTTTTGTTCGCCCCGTTCGTCTCGCTTGTCAGCCACCTAATAAATATGAGCAGGCGCCGTACCCGAACTTGAACTTGAACTTGAACATCATCCACCTTCATTCCTCTCCTCCTCTCACCTTGCCACCCTTCTTGTTTCAATAGAATAGTCATGTTAGATTCGCTCCAGGGTATGGTGGTTGGTAGGGACATGGAAGACTTTTTCGACATGTTTTGGCCCCAACCACCGTCCGAGGAAGGCGCTCAGTTTGCTGAAGACCAGCCTGAGGTTCAACCACATGTACCTGAAGAATTCAAGGCCGCTCTGGAGAGTATGATACCCGGTACAGGTTCCTGCGCAGGCCCTCTAGTACGTGTCAACATATCTCTTCTGCATATGCGTACTCACTTTGTTGGCCAACTCCGCTCTAACCACCGGGTCGACGCAGGCGGACCTCGTGCGCAAGTTCGACCTCTGGCCAGGCCACGAACTGTCACTACGCTCCTCAGACCCCAACGCCTTCTGCTGGGGCACCATGCAACCGCGCGACGACCCCCGCCCGAGCTGGGCCCGACCGCAGGTGCTGTTCCGGTTCGGCAAGGAAGACGAGAAGGACGACGAACGCTACTCCGATGTGCTCGCGGAACTGCAGCACCAGTTCACGTTCCGGCAGCTCACAGCGCTCTTCGTCGTGCTCGTGCACGGCCGCAGCCAGTTCAGCGTCGCCCGCTGGGACCGCTCGGGCGTGGTCGAAAGCGTGCCGATACCGTTCGACGATGCCGATACGGGCCCGCATCTGTTCATGGAGCTTTTCCGGCGCCTCTCTGCGGCCACAGACGAGCAAATGGGTTTGGACAATACCGCGGCCCCTGTCCTCCCCGGGTCGGCCGACTACGAGCTCATGGATCGCGTCGCGGAGCCGTGCGCGGAGGACATCGACGCTGACGAGGGCACCGTCGTGGAAGGCGATAAGGTCGTGCGCGACGCGGCCGGGGAGTCTCCTCTTATTTTCAACTCCTTCAGGGAGGGTTTTGCGCGGATGCTCCAGCCCCCTCCTGCAGAATCCGGTTCCTCAAGCCGAGCTCCGGAGATCATGACCTCGCGATGGAGGCTCTGCATATCGACTGGCAACAAGACTGACGGCAAGTCGCGCGATTTCCTCGTCGGTCGGCCCTTCCAGTCCCGCGGCAGCTCGGGCGGCCTCATCGACTGGCGCAACACGCGCAGCTACGTCGCGCTCGACTGCCGCACCCAGCGGTTCGTGTTCCTCAAGGACGCGTGGCGCGGCGTGGGCAGGACCCACAACCCCGAGTCCGAGGGCGCCGTCCTCGCGATGCTCAACGCGGCGGGTGTGCCGCACGTGCCGACCGTGCTGTGCCACGCGGACCTGCAGAGGTCAGCCACGGCGCGATACTACTACCGTGCGGGGAGGTCCTTCCTGGACAATTTTCTGGCGCCGAACTTGGATGCGGTGCCGCGCAAACACTTCAGGATGGTCGTGCAGGAGCTCGGGCTGAAGTTGAATAACGTTACGTCTGGCCGCCAGGCCGCGTCGGTCATCAACGATTGCGTCGTAGGTGAGTGAAATTGTCAACGAGTAGCATGCAGTTTACTGACGTGGTCCTGCAGCTCATGCCGAGGCTGCAAAAGCGCTGAAGATGCTCCATGGGGACCTTGGTCCCTATAACATCCTGATCTGTCCCAAGGTGGACGCTACAACGGATCTCGCGAGGCCGACGGTGAAGTGGAAAGGCATGCTGATAGACTGGGAGGCAGTCAAGTGGCTCCCCGGTGCACCGAACTACAACAAAACGCCCTGTTCTCTGGTGAGTTCCGTCTTGCCAGACTCTACTTCTTCGGAAACGAACGAACTACTGACGGCGCACCGTGCTCCTCCAGCGCACACCGTCCTTCCAATCGATCGACTGCATGCTGGACGGCGCGAAGCGCTTCGAGATCGCGGACGAGCTCGAGTCCATTCTCTACACGCTCCTCTGGATCGGGGTCCGCTGGCTGCGCAGCAACTGCACCGACGCGCGGACGTATCTCGACAAAGTCTTCGACCAAGAGCGCGGACTGCGCGAGATGCAGCCCTCCGCATGGAAGCGGCGCATGCTGGAGCGGAACGAGCTCCTGCTACTCGACGGCACCGAGCTGCGCTTCCACGGTGACCACGTAGACCGCGTAGCGGACCGTGATGCGGCCAACTCCGAGTCAGACGCGGAGGAGCGCGAGGGCTCCGACAATCGGGGAGAGACACCGTTTGACTCTTTGCTAAGGGAGCTCCTCTCTTGGTGCCATGCAAACGCGATAGAGTACGTCAGGCCGGTCTGGGATAGCTGGCCAGTACGACACAATGGTTTCATACACCTCGACGACCGCCCGCCTGGACTCGAAAGGCCGGATTCCGCACTCCCAGAGGAAGAATGCGAAGCTATCGCTGCGAAGCTGTACGACCATGACGCGATCCTCGAGTTGTTCGCGAGGAAGCTGGACGAGGAGTGGCCGACGGACGACTTTGCTGGAGATAGGTGGCAGGTCCGGATCCAATCCGTCCAGCCGCAGGTGGAGCAGAAGGTAGAGGACGACAAGGCCGAGGAAGACAATGTCGAGGCCCTGATTTCGCCAGAAGAGCCTCCAGTGGATGAAGAGGAGAAGCCGAAGTCTGTGGTTCAAATTCAGCCGCCGGGAGAGAAGCTTGGGGTGATGAAGGGAAAAGGAGACAAGAGAAAGAAGGCGACAGAGACACTCAAAAAAGCCGCGCCTGAAAGGAAAGCCCTACAGCCGCTTCAGCCTGATGGTGGCTTGCGATACTCCAGACGTCTCCGCAAGGAACCTCCGCTTGAGGTCGAGGAGCGGCCCCCCAAGCGTCGGCGTTGCTGCTAGATGCCTTCAAGGAAAGAGATGAGGACGAAGTGGCCCAAGGGACAGCATACGTATACGTAGTGCACGGATCCGGACCCGACCATTGCGTCATCGCCGTTGTACGAATTCATTTGAATGGACTGGCTGTGTCTTAATATGCTGTAGTTACTACTGTAGTACTTACTAACGTATCATTATCTCGACGCTTAATCATTGACTTATCATCGGCTCGAACATTGAACGTTATTGAACGCCCGGCACATGATATGCCGTCGGGCTCCTGTTTGACTTTGACTTGAACTTCACGTACTTATCCTCCCATTGCTCAAATTCCTTACAGATGATGCCCTTCGACCCGCGGCCGGTATATATGAAGCGGGTGAGCTAGATGGTGAGTCATGCTAAAGTTAACTGTCTCACAAGGCGGCAGTTGAGCTTCCTCTTATTCGTCTCAGACTCTTCAAGCGCGATGCCGTACTTGGTTCTCAACGATTCCGTAGTCGATCCTTTATGGCACACTAACAATTATGAACATTCTAGTTTATAGATATATTCGCATTCATCCCCTGTTGTATACTCTCAAACGTTCACGCCGAGACTCGGCGGAGAAACGCAAAAAGAGACGAAGAGGTCTTTGGTTCCGAACAGTGTAGCGCTTTTACCTGAATGGTCATGTTCCATTGCGGTCGCTACGCAACTTCGGCCGAGGATGTAACGGTCGAATATCTTCTCTGTCAGTGAGTTTTTCTTTTCGCCGATGGTTACGCCGTCCTCCGTTGTTGCGGGATGGGCATCGGACGCCGACGGTCATGTGAGGCAGACCGCTAGTCTAGCCTACTCGTCTCTTGGTTTCCCTGCCTGCCATGAGGCCTCAGGCGATTTACGAATGCCACCATCTTTTTCTCAAACATAGGGGGGAATGCTAAATTCGCGTTGATTTTCACAGGTGTTGCCTCTACTCGCCTCAAGACATAATGCGAATGGCTGGGGAGGCGTTGAAGTTCACCAACGTGTTCGCCCTCGATGTGCTAGCAAAGGTAGGAAAGCTTTCAACTTTCTATATGATCCATAGGTTCTGAAATGGGCCATCCGCCCAGGTAGACTATGGACCGCCTTCAAAGATCGGTCAGCGTGGAGGGAGATTGACTGGTATACCATCGCATGAGACCCGGGCGGAGGTTCCTGACTATCAGTACCACTTCATAGGACGAGGACTCGTCACAGTTAACGAACGTGGCTCGAGGGACCCTGATACTTGACCCTGTGAAGGTTTCCCACCACCCCCGACGAAGGCCAGACTGACGGTCACCAGGTCATGGTTTGTCGCTACGGAATGTTCTTCCCTCTTGGCTGAAGCGAGGTGAACCAGGGATCCCTATCCGTACCTCGGAAACCTGTCTTGCTTCCTCGGACTCAGTTTCGGTGCCACGCTTCTTTTCGCTCGCGCCTACCCGTACCCCATTACCCCGCTGGTCATAGAGATGGCATGACTGCACGAGACGTCGTGCAGTTAGATATTTAAGAGGGCCGTCTCTCCCCCAGAGTTCCTCATTCGACACCGTTCGAACCAACTCCCCAACTCCCAACCGTCTCTCACGACTCACCCCATCCTACCCCTCCTCTCTTCCCCACCCCGCACATCATGAAGTTCTTCGGAAACACGCTCGCCACGATTGCGGCCGTCGCCATGGGCGTCGTCGGTGCCTTCGCCCAGAGCGAAAATGCCGTGATCAACGCCATCCAGACCGTCACCAACTCCTCTGCGACGCTCCAGGCCTCCGTCTCCGAGCTGACCTTCACGAACTGGCCGTCCAAGGGCACTGTGAGCGCCTCGGCCCTTCTTGTCTAGCCTCCCGCATTGCGTCCGATTGTACTAACCCTGTTGATAGGAGGTCGCCGCAGGGCTCAAGGAGCTCACTCTCGCGGTCGTCACCTTCACCAGGGACCTCAGGAACCCCGTACGTTCAGGCTACGGCCCATGCATCCGTTCATCCCGGGCTCACTGCCTCATTTACAGCCTAGGGCCGCTGTCGCGGAGACGTTTTCGAACGAGGCTGCGGAGGAGATCGTCAAGGTCCTGACCGGTTTCGTCGCCGTTCATCAGTAAGCCCCGACAACCGCTCTTCGGTCACCGACATTTAGTTGACATGCATCCATCATCTGTAGGACTCTTCTCAGCACGATCATCGGCAAGCATGTACGTTCCGTTATTACTCACTTTGTGTACCCGCACTGAAATGATATGATTTACAGGGCATCGCTGAACGGTTCGCCGCCACGCGCCCTATCGCCATCGCTTTGCGGAGCCTTGAGGCCGTCGTCGACGTATGTCTGATTGTCCCTTTCCGTCTGGCGTTACTTGGATGACGATATGATTTTCTACCAGACTTTCGCGCTGGACATCATTGCCCTGATCCCGACTCAGCAGAGCAACGCTCAAGTGCAGATCGTGAGTCGTCTTGAACGTCCGCGATGGGAGAGATGACGCTAACCTAGTCGCGCAGGACTCGTTGGACGTGACTTTCGGCGAGGTCCTCCAGACTTACCGGTCCTAAGTGGGAGCCCCCTTGATGATTGTGGCCCTGCCATATCCTGCCATGACGTTAACGAACATTTGACGATGACGAAAAACGGTTATCTCCCGTAGCACACGGTCCTGTTTTTCTGGTGCTTGCTTTCTTGTGGTGTTTCTTTGAGCGTGTCAAGTCGTTGGTTCATGTTGTTGATGGAATCAATGTCGAATCCTTTGCTTCATGACGCTTGGGGGGTTGATCAAGCCATCGGCACTTGCCTCTTTTTACGGCACGATCACGACACAGACACAGATATACAAACATTCGCATTTTCTCACTTCGCCAACAGGCCAGCCCTCCCCCGTCCACTCACGCCCCCGGGTCCTTCGGCCAGTCCGCAATCTTCCTCGCCTCCCCCACCAACTCAAAACTACGCTTCAGCACCCCAGTCGTGTCCAGCGCGAGCGTGTACGTCCCGGGGTACACCCACTTCGCCCCGCCCTCGTCCGCCCGCGCGATCGCCCCTAGCGTCACCGCCAGCTCCGCGACCGCGCTCGTCCCGGGTGCGAGCCCGTGCACCCGCGTGTACGACACGAGCTGCTTCTGCGGGTGCGGCGCCGGCCCGAACGTCCCGCTCGCGAACAGCAGCGCGACGTAGTCGGAGGTGACCTTCCCCGTGTTCGTCACGCGCACCGCGAACGTGTCGAGCGGTGCGAGGTCGAGGAACACCGCGCTCGTATTTCCGCTGGACACGAGGTCGTCGATGGCGTAGCTTGAGGCAGGGGTGTTGGCGTGCGCGCTTGAGGCCCAGGCGAACGAGAAGGTGGTGTAGTGCAGCCCGAAGCCGAACTCGTATACGGGTGTCCCGGAGTACCACTTGTATGTGCGCCCGGGGTTCGTCGCGCTTGGGCGGAGGGTCATGTCTGTCATAGGCACCTGCTCTGCGTATGCGGCCGGGTACTGGGTGATGGGGAGACGTCCAGCAGGCGCGGCTTTTCCTGTGAGGATGTCGAAGAGGGCCGCGCCTCCGCTCTGACCGGGGTAGCCACCCCAGATGATAGCGTTCACCTGTTCGACATCGGTGTGAGTAGCAATTCAGACTTGACATTCCGCTGAATGTAAATTTACGTACCGCACGATTAGCCTTCAGCGTCGAATCGTCCAACTGACCACCTCCGAATTGCGCGACCACCAGCGGCTTCCCCACCCCCGCGAGCTCCTTCACCAAGTCGAGCTGGTTCCCCGGCCACGTAACATTCAGCCTATCCACCTCCTCGCGCTCGACCGTCTCGTCCAGCCCGCCCGCGAAGACCACCGCGTCCGCCCCCCTCGCCGCCGCGAGGGCCGCGGCGAACCCGCTCGTGTCGTTCGCGGTCGTGACACCCGTCCCTAGGACGTACTCGACGTCGAACCCGGCCTGCTGCGCGCCGAGAAGCGGGCTGACGAGGAACGGCGCGGTGCCGAGGTAGTTGCCCTGCATGAGCGTGGTGGCGTTCGCCCAGGGGCCGATCAGCGCGAGCTTGCGGACGCGCGGGGACAGCGGGAGCACGCCGTCGTTCTTCAGGAGGACCATGCCCTCGACCGCGGCGGTGTGCGCCAGCTGTTGGGCTTGGGGCGTGTTGACGTCGGACCAGGTGAGCTGGCGGTAGGGCTGTTGTTCGGGCGGGTCGAAGTAGCCGAGCCTGCAGGTAATATGCGTAAGTTGTCTTGGGACTAAAGCGGAAAACACGTACCTGACAAGAGAGGCATACTGTCGTATTGCGGCCCGCTTCAGATCCGTGGTATTCACGAGACCGCGAGAAAGCGCCTCAGGAAGGTACGTAGAAGAGAAGGTCCCGCAGTCGATGTCCGTCCCCGCTAGCAAGGCGTCAGCCGCAGCCTGCGCAGGGTCGTCCGTGTAGTTGTGAGGCGAGTAGATGTTCGAGACCGCATCACAGTCGCTCGTCACCCATCTGTCTCCATCGAAGCCCCAATAATCCCGAAGCACGTCCTGCAGGAGGAACCTGTTGGCGCACGACGGGATCCCGTTCACGGCGTTGTACGAGCACATCACGCTCGCCACTTTCGCGTCGCGCACGCACGTCTGGAATGGGGGGAGGTAGTACTCGGAGAGGTCCTGCTGCGACACCACGGCATTGAACCCGTAGCGAACGACGCCCTCCCAGTTGTCGAGGTCGTACGCGGCGAAGTGCTTGCAGTCGGCGACGACCTTGAAGTAGGGCTTGGGGTCGACGCCGCCCTGGAGGCCGACGATGAGGTTATAGACGTAGTTTTGGAGGTGGAACGGGTCTTCGCCGGGGGTCTCTTGCCCACGGCCCCAGCGAGGATCCTTGAAGGCTTGGTGCGGCGGGGAAAATAATTGTCAGTAAATAGAATCATGTCGCATACTAGTGGTCTCGAAACCAGAATGGGCACAAGAGCGCGTCCAAATCCTCAGGCCAGTATTTCAAGCTATATAAAATCTCTCAGTCGAAATCCCTGTGCAAAACAATGCACCACTTGAACAGTGCGCATATACCCAACCCGCCGCGCTGGCTTTCCTCACTGAAGACAGAATCGTATGCCCAAGGGTATACGTGCGGCTAAATGCTGCAAGATAAAAAGCTGCTCAGGCGATTAAACCCATTAGTGCACCCAATCAAATACATGCTCCACCCGGGCCCCTCACAAAGACAACATGCTGACGCACGTCGCCCTGGGTGCCCGTTAAAGGAGGAGGGGTTCGTAGCCCTTGACGTTCTGCGTCCCCTCTTATCCGAAACGTGTCCAGAACATCTAGGTCAAAACGCGCTACATGCATGGGACACTCACGATTAATATTCGGGGTCCAGAAATCGAGTCCCGCACGACCAACGTTGTTAAATGCGCGACCCTCCGTGCTCACGATCGTAGCGATTGCTCGGATGAGGGGGTCGTCGAAGGCCGCACCCATAAGGATAGGCTGGGGGAAAGACGTGGCATAGCTGAAGTTGCCCGAAGGCGCGAAGCTGACTCCGGGGCTACTGGCGACACCGTGCTACCATGGAAGAAACAGGCGAGAGGCGGGGATAAGGGGGCTGTTATCTCCGATGTAGAAAAGACAGACTTACGAGCGCCTCGGACCACCAGTTGTATGCGGGAAGGCCGAGCCGGGGAACACCCGGGGACGCGTTTACGGTGTTGTTGGTGAGCTCTTCGTCGGTCCAGATGTCGATGAGGGCTGTAGCGCGGGTGATGGCATCCTTGGAGGTGTTGCACACGGCGTTGTTGGCGAGCGGGCCGTTGACACAGTCGGGGAACCCATAGCCGACGACGGAAGGGGTTGCGACCGCAATGGCTGCGAGAAAGGCAGAGAGACGTCGGAGACCGTACGCCATCCGGATGGGTAGGGAGCTGGGGAGGTCGTCGAACGACTGAGTCCATTGCGAACGCGCCCTCTTATCCTCGCAATGTTACGGCAATGGAGAAACATCGGCGGGTTCGAACACCAACATGAGTATTCGTAAGACTTTGGAGGACGAGACGGACGCCAGACGAAGGAGTGAAGGGGGTCAGGTGGATTGGTCAGAAGGTTGGATTTCTAGGATCGGAAGAGGGTTTGTGATGCTGGTAGCGGGACGAGCGGGAGAAGCAGGAAGGGCTGAATGCACGGCAGGAACGCTTGTTTGCGGCAGATAGTCATACTGGTACTGGTCGAAGTCCCGAGGGGTGAGTTGTTACGGCAGTGCCGGGCTGAGGAATGGATCGGAATTTAAGTTGGCAACCAGGGAAGAGGTTTACACGGAGTTAAGAAGAGAGTACTAGTCGTAGAAGAGGACCGTACCATGATTAGAGACTTAGAGTAGGTCTAGAAGAGGGAATTGAGACGTTGCAGACAGGACGAGAGAAAACGTAGGGTGTCCGGGCCGGTGATGACAAACCTCTGACGTTGATGATGAACTCTATTCACACTATACTCGGGCAGGGCGAAAGCGATGGTATTGGGCGCGCGCTAAGGGAGCTGCGCGGGACCACCGAGACCGCGTCGCCACCGCTCTCTCGCGCGACCGGTGGGCCGAGCTCAAGCCAGGGAAAAGCGAAGGGAAGAGCCGGAGGATTGGGAGGCTGAGCGTGAGGATCGGCCCAATGGGAGTGATTGGAAGATGATGAATAGGGCAGGCGGTGGTGGCAACGCGGAGATGCTGGCATCGCACTGCCCGGAAAGGCGAGTCTGAGGCGGCGGATCGCTGATGGGAGGGCAGCGGTGGCCCAAGGAGGCGAGCGGGTCGCCGAGGAGGGAGTGAAGCGCGGAGCATGCGGGCGGCAGCGACGCGGAGAGGAGTGGCGGCAAGCGGATCGCCACTCAGAGGGCAGCGGTGGCCCGAGGACGAGGCGAGGAGGCGCAGAGCGGAGGAGTGGCGTGTAGGACGCCTCGGAGGCTGGCGAGCGGATCGCCGGAGGAGGTGAGCGGATCACCAAGTGCTGGGAGGCTGGGTGGGGCATGCGCAAGAGTGAGAGTTGCCACTCGTCCACCAGCACTGCGAGAGTTGGTGGTCCTCGGGATTCGCCAATGCTGCTGTTAGCAACACCGTGAACGCGGGGTGCGGAAGACAGCAGGGAAAAAGGAAAGCTCGACGCTGAGTACGAGCCCCCAAGGGCGAGAGGACAAGAGCTTGTGGTACAGGACCCCTGGACTATATACTAGTGCGAGACAAAGAGTCCTTTGTTGAGCGGAGAGAGGGGTGGACGAGTAACGCTGCATAGACCCTGGATAATAGTCATTATCCAAATCACTTGTGATTGGGCCTATACTTATTGCCGGGGGGGCGGCTATAAACCCCCAAGACCGTCCAGTGCATGTCGCTCGGGTCATACGTATCAGAGCTCACAAACCTTGCGAGTCAGAATGAAATTTGCATCTCCTTATGTGCTTCTACAACATGCATGCATGCTGGTTTTTCTGAGCGCGATTTCTCCAAGTAATCTTCCCGCGAACGGTGAGTCCCCAGTTTGGCAAATCAAGCGCTCATCCTAACGTATTACGTCACGCAACCTGAAACCGAACCGCAAGCCAGCTTTGGGGTCTTCTCTTACAGTTTTACTTACCACTTGCTGTCCGAATGGCATTCCAGTCAAGAGTACGTCTAAGTTTGTCCTCGTCTCAATTGTTCAGAGAACTAACCATCCTGCTTTCCGGGCCTTGCAGCCACCCACAGACACACCGCCCTCAGGCCCTTCCACCCCGACAGTGGCGCCCTCCCCTCGGAGAAGCTTCTCAAAACCCCCAGGGGTCTCAGAGAAGCGAGAAAGCACGGGTGGCATTCTGCAAGTATGAAGAGCACCTGACGAGTCGTGTGCCAGGCTATAAACCTTCGACCGAGGCGGAGGTGCGCGAATATCTGTTGCTGCTCGGCGCCACCGAAGAAACCCTGGACGCCCACCTCCGGGCCTACGACCAGATGGCGCAGGAGATCATTGACAGAGACGGTGTCCAGGTTATTGGTGTACGTCCGCGCGCTGCCTCCCTCCTTCCGTGCCGTCCCGTCTCATGGTACCGAACGTTTTAGGCCAAGCCTGCGCCAGGCGACTCCGTCTACAGCGTCCGCATCCCCGACTCTCCCCACGCCATCCGCATGTGGGAGGGAGGCATGGCACCTTACGGCCACTTCTGTCTCGATTTCTACGACACCGAGCGCAAGGTCCCTGTCAACCTGCCCCCGGGGTATGTTTTGTACCCAGGTATGACGACCATGCCGCCTGGCTTCGGTCCTGCACCTGGCTTCGGTTCTGCACCCAGCTTTGGTTCTGCACCTAGCTTCGGTCCTGCCCCTGGGGGCTACTATATCCCAGCTAGCTGCCGGAGGCCTGCCCGCGGACCGTCCGACGCGATGCGCGCGCAGCTCGGCTCGTGGGAGCGCAATCTGGGGATGCACTCGATCCCCGAGGGCTCGTACGTCATGCTCAGGCGGGAGGGCCACCCGGACTTCACGTTCCAGATGCCCACCAGGCAGACGCACGTCGTCGCCGCGCAGCCCCAGCTGATGGTTTTCTAGCTCGCTCGTGTTTAACTTGTTCTCTTGTTCTCGTGTCACGCACCGTCGTTGCTGTTTTAGATCTGTACGCTGTCATGCCGGTCTGCGTACATGTACGCGCCGCGCTCCAGATCTTTCTCGTGCTTCCACCATCTCCGCGCCACTCCAACGTCGACAACATTTAAGTACGGGAAAGTTTCGTGGCGTCATTTGTAGTAATTTGTACAATGTGGACACGTGAAAGCGCGTATCTCTAGCGTCCTATAACTGTCGTCATCGCTTCGTGAATTCTACGGTAAGCTTACACAAGAGGCGTGAAAGTGCGGGTATCAATGCTTGGATCGCATACTCATCGTCCTCATCGTAGGGACTGCGAGAAACAGAAGGGAAGGTCACGTCAGTAAGGGAACCCGACGCCTGGCAAATGTTGACGGAGCACACGTACACATCATCAGGCCCTTGATGTCCTTGACGCGCGACTGCTCGATGCTCTTGCGCATCAGCAGGACGCGTATGCTCGCCCACACCAGCAGCAGCACGCCGAACGCGACGGGAATGAGCCAGTAGAGCGGCGACAGCCGGAAGGAGCCCCCGAAGACGACGTGCAAGGGCGGCGTGTAGATGATGAACATGCCGAGGCACGCGCCCGCGACGATGCCGGCGAAGTTGTATGGGTTTCCAACGATGGCCTTGCCGAAGGGGAACCGGAACTTGGCCTTGACGGCGAAGACCTGCGCGGGGACGGGCATGAGTCAAAAAAAAACACGGAATCTCGAAGTTAAGAGTGAGGCTCACGTTGAAGCATTGGATGATGAAGATTGACAGGTACACTAGAACGTTTGTCGCGTCAGGCATGGGCGAATAAGCTGAGAGACTGATACCGTACCAATTGACTGAGCCTGTCCGAGTGCATCGACTTGTTTCCAGGCAGGGATGACTTCACCGCGACTGTTGGTGAAGTCCGGAGAATCTTTCAGGAAATAGGCTACGGGCGCATGGCGTTAATCCCGCACATCCATATCGCTGACAGGAAGTAGAAGCACGCACTGATCGGCGGGGACGCGGTGAGGGCGCTCTGTGCTCTGCGAAGATCTCCCGGGGTGAAGCCGTTCTTGAAGAAGACGACGAAGTACGCTGCCAATCTGCACGAAGCAAGAAGAGAATGTGAAAAAATGCCCTTCAAGCCAAGACGGAATCCGCGGGACGTACGCTCCCGCAAACTCGATCATGCCGGCTTCCAGGTACGCATAGCTGAGGAGTTTCCCGTCGACCAGAGTCTCAGCGTCGGATCCCTCGAGGGCTTCTTCCCAGAACTGGCGAGTGAACGGCGCTTTAAGGCTGGTCATCATCTGCGAGAACTTGCTAGGGTGGATGGCTTCGTGGGTCTCGGGGTCGCGACGGAGAGTCTTTGTGCGCCGCAGGGCGCGCCTTTTCAGAGACGAAATGGAACGGTCGTTAACCGGTTTGCGGGGCGCCATGCGCATCAGTCCATCTTTCGTTTCTGGCTGGTCCCAAGCGAAGGAGAGCTGTCGGAGGAGTTAGCGAACCGCCGCGCACGCAGCATCCAGGTAGTACTCACTGCAACGAAGAGCTCGAAGCCAAGATCTACAGGGGTCAACTGAACACGCCATTTCGTATGATGACGGAAACAACATACCGATGACAAGGATCAGAATGGCAGACAGCGGGAGGGGAATGGGAACGACCACATCTATTAGGATGTCAATATCCAAGTCTGCTGAGAAAGACGATGGAGCATACAGAGCAGCTGGGGGATGACCTCTGGAGTACTGTGCGAGATCGTGTACTGGATGGAGCGCTTCAAGTTGACAAAGATCTGACGACCCTCCATGACACCCTCTGCAAGGCAATGATGAGATAAAATAAATGGGCAGCGTCGAAATAGCACTTACTAACTGTTGACGCGAAGTTGTCATCTGCACGAGGGATGAGATGGGCTTTACATATCAAGAGCGGTAGACGCACCGAGAAGGATCATGTTGGCAGCCTCCTTGGACACGTCAGATCCGGAGATGTTCATGGCAATGCCCAGGTCGGCCTTCTTGAGCGCAGGGGAGTCGTTGACACCGTCTCCAGTGCTGGATCATGTCGCGTCAGCGTACGAAAACCGCGCAGAGATGAAATCGAAGACTTACACTCCAACGATATGGCCCAGTGCCTGCGCACGCTTGACTACAATTGGGGTCAGAAAATGGTCTGGACGCCGCATGAGGCGAGCCTCCGCGACATACCGATTTCCAGCTTGTGTTGGGGCGACGTGCGCGCGAACACGATTTCGTTCTTAGCAAAGACTGAGGAAACGTCTGCCGTCAACTCCGGTGGCCAATCTGATTCCAGGAAGCGCGTACTTTGGTCCCACTGCCAGCCCTGCAGGCTGTCGATGTCATCCCCGTGGATGACGACCGCGTCGACCTCATCTTCGTAGATCTCCTCGATCGGCCGACCAGTCTTCTTGCTCAAGCTCTCCTTCGTGTCGCCGAGGATAAGATTAATCTTGCGCGCGATAGCCTCGGCCGTTTTCGGGTGGTCACCGGTGACCATCATGACCTTGATGCCAGCAAGACGCAGAGTGCCGATTGCCTCGCGAACACCATGCTTAGGGGGGTCCTCGAGAGAGATTAGGCCGCAGAAGGTATACTCGGTGCTTGGGTAGTTGCCGTCGTTTTTGGAGAATTCGTGGTCACGATCGTACGCATCTCCTGGAAGCAGCTTCTGCGCGCAGGCAATGACACGGTGGCCACGCGACGCCATGTACTACGTTTCGGGACATCCGAGTCAAGAACTATAATGAAACCCGACGGGAAGAAACGTACATCGTATGCCTCGTCGTACGCTGCCCTGAATTCGTCCGAGATCGGGATTTCCTCGCCGTCCTTCAGGTACGTCGAGCATTTGGCAAGTACACGTTCGGGAGCACCTTTGATGTACGCAGTGAGCACCCCGGTCTTGTGAGGCTTGTCGAGCTTCGATGATAGTCAGTTTTATAGTTCTCCACTCGAATGATCCGCCAACTCACAATGACCAGCGCCCACTTGTTGGACGAGTTGAACGGAATCTCGAAGACCTTGGGGAAGCGCTTCTGGTACTCATCGTAATTCGCGATCTGCTTCCCTGCGAAACGGATGAGGCCGGTTTCAGTTGCGTCGCCGAGGATCTTGCGTTGCTCGAACGGAATGTCCGTCTTGTCGAACTTGACGCGCGAATTGAGGGCCGCGATGTCGACCATCTCCTGCATACCGGGGGAACTGATCGCGAACGTCTCCGTTGTGTCGCTGTCGTTGTTAGACTGGAACGCGGTGTACATGCGGCGGCCACTCCACAGGTTCGTGACCGTCATCTGGTTCCTTGTCAACGTACCGGTCTTATCGGTGGCGAGGAGCGTAAGCTGAAAAATGGTTTAGTACGCGTCACTCTACACCGATCGGATGCTCTTACAGAACCTGTCATGTAGTCAAGCTAAGTCAGCCACGTATGAAGGAAATCAATAAAGTGAGAGGCTTACCGAGAGTCTCGACACCTTGAAGATCCTTGACCAAGACGTTCTGGGCAGCCATACGCTTCGCTGCGATGGACAGCCTGGCGTCATTGTTAGTCATCTTTACTCGCCCGTTCAACCGTAGTGGCACTCACAGCAGCGTCACGACCGAGGGAAGACCTTCGGGAACGAAGGCGACTAGAATGGAGACAGCAAACGTCACAGTCTGTTCGCCCTTGCCCTTGTATGCCGTGGTAATGCCGACAATGAAGAAAACGACGGCGAAAACGATGGCGATCGCCGATACCGCCATAACGAAGCGGGCGCTGTCCCACAACGTCATTGAACTGACGGGAGAACTGGGCCGTAGAAGACGCACATTTCGCTCGCCAAGGGACTTTTCTTCCCGGTTTCGTTTCCGGTGAGCGCCGCAATCTGACCTGCATGGGAATGAGCAATGGAACCTAGGGCTAGTCTTCTTGGAGAACACGAACCAATCATAGTGTGGTCACCAGTACGAACGACAACTGCACGTGTGTGAGAAACGGCGCACTCTTGGAAAGAGGAGAACCCTTACCACCCCAGCCCTCGCCATTAACGATAAGCGTGGAGTTGAAGATCTCCAAAAGGAAATCAGGTTTCAGGAATGAACGAAGAATACATGCACACTCACCAGGTTATCGGCCTCCACTACGCGCTGCTGCACACCATCGGGACGAGCGAACCGTTCCTGAGGCTCAGACTCGCCCGTCAGACTGCTGTTGTCAACCTTGAGGTCAGTCGACGCGAACAGGACCAGATCGGCTGGCGTCTTGTCTCCCGAACGCTACAGGCGCCGTCACGCAGACTAAGCGATGGAACGTGCCCGATACGCAATGTGACAACTCACGACGAGAACGAGGTCCCCCTTGACCAAATCGGCGGCGGGGAGTGTGACGAGCGAGCCGTCGCGGACCAGGCGGCAGGACGGGGGGATCATGGCGAGGAAGGACGCCAATATGGCCTCGGACTTCTGGAGCTGGTAGAACTCGATGAGGGCGTTCAGAAACGCCACGCCGATCAAGATGCCACCGAGATAGGTATTTGCGAAGTTATCCTGAGCGGGGCGTGAGGCTCATCGAACGTTAAACGTCAGCAGACCCGCGCACCTTGAAGTCTACCCCGAGGAGGATGTACTCCAGGATACCGGCGATGATTAGCAGGATGTTGAACATCGTCACGAGGCAGTCGTAGTACTGTAACCAGTATGTGAGGCGGATCCTACAACGTACGTCGAACTTCCGTACCTTGCGCAACGCCGACTTCTTCTTCGGCGGTGTCAAGACGTTCGGACCGTCGCTCGAAAGCCGGGCCTTGGCATCGTCGTGGGTGAGACCAGGGGAAAGGCCAGGGTCTTTTGCGTCGAAGACAGTGTCAAACTCAGCTTGAAGGTCCTTGAACGAGAGCATGTGCTCGTTGATGTCGACGTGGTCGAGCTTGGCGTTGGCGTTGGCCTGCGCCTTCTCCTGGTTGAGCTCCTCGTAGCCGGCGTCGGCCAGCTCCTTGTCCTCTTTCGTCATCTCGCGCTTCATCTCGACGCCTTTCGGTCGTGCGACGTGGATGACCTTCTCTTGGATATCTGCTCCAGCGTCGGGGAACGCCACCGCCCGAGTGGCGACAGCGGCCTCCTCATCATGACGGGGCTTCTCCACGATGTCGGTAGGGTCCATGAGAGGTGCAACGAGAGGCCGGTTCGCGAAGGAAGACAGGCGAAGGTGAGACCTGGTCAGGAGACCCACCGAGAGGGACTTAAGAGCTGGAGAAGAAGGAGAGGGGATTGCCCAGAAGACTGGGCATTCGCCCTTAAGCCAGTTTCGCCGGGGTCGAACGAATTTTATTGCGCGGCTGTTCCATTTCTTATCGGAAGGACCTCCCAACGGAATTTCCACACATGGGTGGCATGATTGGATCACGAAACCTGTTTCGAACGGCTGGTGCGAGGGAAGGGACGAACGGCCAAAAGCCCTCAGGCCACGAAGTCGAAAGGATCCTGCCAAAGGCAGTTAGTCACGTGACAAATTTGGCGTCAAAATTTATCGCATCGGACAGAAAGTACCGTTCCCCTCCAACCGTCAGAGCGACCCTCCCCAATCTAGAGCATTCCTCCGGTTATTTTCGTCCGTCGCATCGACATTTACAGATATCGTGGTCCCTCCAAAGAAACGGAGATCCTCCTCCCACCCCCGAAAGGTTGGGCTATTCGCCTCCGCTCTCTGGCAGCGCTCTCATTGACAGTGTTCGCCGCGCAATCCACGCACCCATGGAAATATTAGAGCAACCATGCATTCCTCTCACAAAACCGAAGCGCGGAGAGGAAGATAGGAATCCCGCTGCTCGTTATCCATGCGAGTAGTGGGTGGCGGACTCTCACTGCGATGCGGGGATGACACATCCGGGACCCCTCGAGCGGACTAGAACGGGTTCTGCGAGTACTCACAAGACCAGAATCCTGCAGTCCTGAGAGCGGGACTACGGCATGGTTTGGTATGGACGGGAGAAATGAAAGCTATCGATGATCGTGCGGGCCAGGCGAGGACGACAGCCGCGACTCCTGGAAGGAGGATGTCAATCTGTGTTGTGAGTTCTACCGTGAGCATACATGGCTAGCATTTATACGCGGACATTGCGACGGACCTAGGGCGCTGAGAATGCCTGCGGCGGGGGTCGCCTGTCATAAGTCTGAGTCTCTATCGCCATTGCGTTCTGGAGCAGACGCACGTGATCAGGCGGCAGGGGTCACGGTGGCCAGGCGGGTGTACAGAGCTCGCTGAGCATGGGCACTCACTCAGAGGAGGATGAGCGTGAATGGTGAACATTGTGGTTCGGTGCAGGAGGGGGCTTGAGCTCGTCGAAAACCGGCTGAGGTGCGTGTATGCGCGATCGCAATGGCTCGGCATGGCTCGGCACGCGCCACGATGGCCAAGTGCTTGGCAGTGTGTATAACCATGTAAGGCCCATATGGTCCTCTGTGTTTCCTGTTGGTCCCCGCTACCATCGAATGCAAGATGGCAGATTCTGCTCGAACACCAGGTGGAGGACAAGTAGCAAATCGACCTCACAGTGCTTCCCACGCGCCTCCGCATACACGCAACCAAGTCTAGGAAGACTCTTTCCCTTCCAGCGAGCAGTAATAACCCTAGGTTCGATGCTTCTGGCGCGTACCTCCCCTAATTAAGCGCTATTTGGAGTGAGTCATCTCCTGTGGATGAATCGCGCTAAGGATCACCCGGGCAGACAGTTTTAAGAGGAGGCCATTCACAGCTCGGCGCTCCGCTTACCTTTACAAAAGTATAGACAAAACGCTAATCCTGGTAACTAACCACTATCGCGGTAGAGAGCGGACAACATTGGATAAAGGACTAGGCTTTACGACTGGAAATAACAGAGTTGGGCACCACCCCGCACTCAAGTCTGCGTGCTAGAAGTTAACGCTCAGGTTTAGGTCCACTGGAACCACATCCGTCTCGCGCGACCACGTCTAAGACGTCATGGCCAGGATTTTACTAGCGTAGTTTATATTTTTCGAGGAGTAGAGTTTGTAACTCGTTGAGGAACGAGAACCTACCTCTAGGTGGTATCTTGCGTTTCGTCTTTGACTCGGAGTCACCCTCAGGCTGCCTCCGACTCTCAACCTGCGCGGCTCAAGTGTCCTTGCCCTGGCAGAGCCAGCCAAAGGCCATTGCAATATGTAGATGCGATCGCCTCGCTGCCCCACTGGGACACACTATCAGTTCTGAGCTTGCTCTCAGCCCAGGGATGCCCTCTGGACGCCGCCTGACAGCAACATCCCGAGATTCCCGGAAAACAGTGTTCTCCTTCCCGGGATTCTCGGGATCGTGGACTGGTGTCGCCACGTTCCTGCGCATCGTCGATCATCTGGTGGCCCGCTTGCAAGGGGTATAAGGGGTCGGGAGGAACGGCGCTAGTGACACGATCAGGGTTTGAACGGAAGGAACCACTGGCATTGGGAGGCCGACGGCATGGGCCAGCGATCTGGCGACTGGGAGCTGGTCTTCAACGTTGAGGATGAAACATGAATATTCATATCAATGCAGCGTACGGAGCCCATGCCCCGGGGAAGAGAACTCCGGGGATCGAAAGGGCTCCTTTTATGAGCCGACCGTTCGTATCTCGAATTCGTATTGGGATCGTAACGATCGAGCCTACCGGTGCTGGGGTGCGACAACTGGTACTTACCACATAATAACATTGGCGGGGCCGCGCCCGCCCGCTCGGCGCAACACGAGCTGGGGCACGCTCGAAATACATTTGGTGCCAGTCAGTAAGTAGGCAGGTACCCCAATGTTGAGAGCATCGGATAGAGATAGAGTAACTTGTAACTGTCCCTACGGAACATGTCCTCCATCCCGCAACTCGTGGGCACCACGTGCGCGAGGAGGGATGCGTTCTATCCCATTTCTGCTCGCCTGAAACAATCCGCAAAAGTCGGGGTTCGGAGAGACACCTAAAGACAGGACAGAACACCAGAGGAGCTGAGGGGCATCGCCGAGAGGGAGGCATCGGGCAGTCGGGCAGAGCTCATATGAGACATGATCGGGGCCTCCATACCTCTCCACGCTCCATCCGTGGCGTCCGAAACATGTGGCTTCCAGAAAAAGGAGAGTACGCCGATGGGCGCGATCGTTTCCCCAGGGGCGGCGTGTTGCGTCGTTGGGCAGTCGAGCGGGGCTGTATTCGGGGCTGCAGTCGGGGCTACGGTCGGGGTGCGGGGATTGAAGACATTGTCTGTCCTCTCAACACCGAGAACCTCGCGGACCTATCTCCCAGGGGGCGCTCTAGGCGGCATCGATAGTAAGGCCCCTGTATTCCATTGCTGATGGCGTCAGTAAGACATGGGCAAGGATAGTCGAGACACTCACAGTAAGCTTCAGTAATGCAGATGTTCTTGAATATTCGAGCGCTCCGAGGAAATATCGCGGCTGAACCTTGAGAGCTTGAGCATCGAGCGTACCAGAGCGTACCTCGCCGCGAACATTGGCCTACGTTGGCCTACAGTTACAATAACTCAAGGCGTAACAGAGCCATTTCATATGCGAACGGAATGCCAGATGGATACAGTATAGCAGCAGATAGCAGCAGCCCTAAGGCACAAGGGTGTCGTAACATATCGTAAGGTTCTAAAGAGAAGTCGATAAGCTCAGGAGGATCTAACAACACAATAAACTCACCATGAAGGCGCGAGATTACGTCGTTAAGGGAAAGTACAGACAGAAGGAAATCGGACGATGGCACAGGATAGAGGGTAAATTATCCAGAAAGATGCCGACGTAATGTGGTGAGGCCGTGTATGGATCAGATCCGGTTCAAAAGTACAGTACATATTGCAGTCAAGCGTCCGAAGCCAGGGTCACGATACAGTACAGCAGGCAGGAAACACCAAGACGGAAAAATGATACAAATGGAGGCAAATTGACCGGTAAGACCAATACGACGCAGAGGGGTGAGGCAGAGGGCGATGACCGCTCCGCTCAGATACTCTCCCTGAACTTCGTACCGTTGTCGAACTTGCGCATCGAGCCAAGATTGACCGAGCCAGTCTCCTGCGATGGCAGCTGGACGGAAAAGTGCCTGTCATCGTGAAAGGTATACTCGCTCTCTGACCCGCCTCCCACTGGCCTGGTCGACGGCGACACATCTTGGAGGTCATCTTCGGTGGGTTGAAGGTCGTGCTGGAACGCTGTGCTGAGCGGAGATTCGGGTGAGGGTGCACGGAGCTCGACTTCGACAGAGCCCGCGCTCGCACTCGGGGCGACGCTGCGTCGGGGGTCCCCCGTCTTCCAGGACGGATTTGAGACCATGGAGGGGTACCCCAGGTGACCACCCTCGCGAAGTTGACTCGCAGAGCGATACGGCATGGGGTCTGAGGGGTCCCACTCGTCACCGTCCGTCCCGGACGCCCTAATCCAGCCGTTCCGATGGCCAAATAGCCGTGCGAAACGCTCGCGGATGCCCGGAGGGCCGATGGGGGCTTCGCCGATGAATTGCTCGCGGGTGCGGGCGCGAGAACGACGCATCTGCCGCTCGTAGGGGGTGGGCTCGTGGCTCCGGAGGAGGATGAAGATGCCGATGCACGAGAAGACGAAGACGGCCGCGAGGACGACGATGAGGGCGATGAAGCCGCCATACGAACCACCAATCTCCGGCCGGCTAACCTCGGCCCTTTCGTGCTTCACGACGTGAATGTGATACGGGAGGTTGATGTGGATGAGCCGTCTGTGCTTACTAGATAGGGTTCAACTGGACTCACCAGGGCAGCTAGGGACGCTGGACTTGGCTGTGGGTCTCTCGCCACAATAAACGCCATATTACGTCACTATCCGGGTGTTCTGGACACAAGACGGTCGGTGAGAGAGCGATATGGGGTGTATGGCCGTTCGAGGGGGCGAGCGGAGATTGTCGAGTGGGTGGAGGTCGAGCACAGGCCGTGCGGAGGATGCGCGGAATGCTGGAGGTCGTCACAGACGTCCGTCCTCAGGGGCGCACGAGCTGCAACAGGTGCGCGGATCGTGGGGATGCCCATATCGGGGTTATCGCGCCGTTTGAATCAAGAATTTGGGCGTTTACATATTTTCCACAACTAGAGAGTCCGGCCTGTTCTTGGTCAACTTCTACAGGCAACGGGGTGGCCAAATTGCTTTCGAAGTAGCTTTTAAATATTATAAGGGAGACATGCTTCCTAACGTACGTGAACAGCTATGTATGCCGCGTACAACATGCTCTTTCCGACAAGTGAATATCTCGACAGATTGGGCGGCAATTATTATCATAATTTTTACGTGATTCTCGCACGACGTGGACACCGAGGAGGACGAAGAAGGCAACACAGAGCTTCCAGCACACACGCCCACCACAAGCCCCGCAGTGTCAAGTCACAGTTGTAGGTCCAAGTATGCGTCGTCGCGGGATGCCAATACGGGCAGGTACGTTCATCTCCTCGGCCTTCTGCTCAGGGTCGTTTTCGCCAGTCTAACACAAGTCATCGTTGTCATTTACAGGGGTATGGTGGGCGCGCCGCCCGCGACGCCGTCGCAAGGCGGGCCCTAAAGGCAGTAATATACAAGAGGAGACGAATTCGCGCAAGATACCAGAAGAAGGGGTGGAGCGGGGAGGGGAAGAGACCAAGTATAGATACAGCGAAGAGAGGTGAGTCCAACACGGCCATACGAATTATGCTACATGTGTATCGAAAAATGTCCCTCGTTTTTCGTCGATGGAGCAAGACATGTCGTCGTCGTCATATAACGTTGCAAAACGGTCGTAACATATCGTACGGGTAGGGGAGGGAGAAGAAGAGGGAAGAGAACTGCGGTCAGAGTCCCGCCTCTGCTTGTGCGTCGGCGCCGTGTATCCGTCGGTCGCACTCACGGCCTTAGTCCTGCTGCCCGGGCTTGGAGAGGTAGAGCGCGTAGGGCTCGACCACCTGCGGCGCCCCGTAGGCCTCGTGCGTCTCGTGCATGGTATAGTGCCCAACGCCGTACGACTCGAGGTCGGCCGCGGTGTCGAACGGGTCGAAGGGGGCAGAGGTGTACATGTCCCCGGACGGCAGGGGCATACCCAGCGAATAGTCGCCAAACGAGTGGGGAGCGGGGAGCGGGGCATCGCGCGATGTGCAGATCGAGCCGCGGGGCGTACGGTCCGGGTCCATCCCTGGCACGACGACGGTGAGCATGTCGTCGTTGAACTTGTACGCCGGGCCGGCGCCCGGATACAGCCTCGGGGGACACCATGCGTCGTTGGTGGCGTTCGCCGGCGGGAAAGCGCACTCGGGGGCCTTGAGGTGTCGGTTAGCCTCGAAAGACACGGACGGACAGGCGGCACCAACGTCTGCTTGGGGAGCCATCCGGGCGGTCACCAGGTCGTCGCGAGCCCAACCATATAGGGAGGAGGACGTGACAGGAGAGTGCGGAGTGCTGGAAGGGAGCATCGACGTCGTCGCCGAGCGCCTCCTACGCGTGATGAGAGGAGCCGACGAGGAGATATACGACGTGGCCTGGGACGTCCCTGGCGAAGGAGGAAGCTCGAATGATGGCGCGAACTGGAGTTCGGGCATCTGCATCTGTAGAGCGGTAAGCGATCCTGTGTGATAGACATGGACAAACGAGGGAAAGACTCACGGGAGCACTCATGGGCGACGGCATATGATCGGGTGTCCCGTCCCCAAAGTACGGGACCGGCGACGGCGCGAATGAGTCGAACCAAAGCTCACTGAAGTCTTCCGACGACTCTGTATAGCTGTCGTCGAACGAGAAGTACGGCGAGTAGCTGTCGGCATACGCGAACTCCTTGGACGGGCAGAGGGGGCGCTCGAAGAGGGAGGACATCGAGCCGAAGGGATCGCCCGACAAGAGCACGTTGTTGCCGCCAGGCGTGATCGGGACCGGGCAGGCCACCTGCGGGGGGTTCGAGCACGAGCGGCTGCGCGAGGTCGCGGGAGTGTCCGGCGGCTCGGGGGAGGCCGAGGATGCGACACTCGCGGGCGTGGGGGCGCGGCCGCGCTTCGCCGGGTTGCGGCGACGGTTGGTGCTCTTGCGGACGAACTCCTCGACCTGCTCGCGGCGCGAGCGCAGGGCGGGATGCTTGCGGTGGTCGCTGCGGGTGCGCTTGTTGGGCCTGAAGATGTACCCGGGATTCTGGCGCTGGTGGTCCTCCGCCCGCTCCTTGGCCTCGTCGTACCAGATCTTCTGCTCTTCAGTGGTAAGGGAGCGCCACGCCTTGCCCGCGCGCTTGGAGAGGGTCACCTTCTCGGACGACTGGACCTCCTCGCCCTTGTGTCGCTCGGCGTAATCGCGACGGAAGAGGATGAATGCGTTGGGCGGGCGAGGAGCCCACTTAGGGTCGAGCTTGAGCTTGGCCTTGTAGCGCCGGAGCGAAGTAGCGTTATAGTAGGGCGAGATGCCCTGAGGCAGCTCGTCTCTTTCGGGGTCGAGTGCGCTGGTATCGGGGGAGACGCTTCTAGAGGTGGGTCTAGTGGAAGGAGGGGGGATCGAAGGGGAAGGAGAAGGAGACGGCGTGTCTAGACCGGAAGTCGAAGATGAAGAGGATGCGGAGGAAGGGATAGTCGTATAGAATGCGTCGCAGTTGTTGTCGGGGGCAGTCCATCCGCAGATGCCTCCAGGGCGAGAGTCAGGCGGAGTCATGACGGGGTAGGAGGGGGGCGTAATTGGTAGGAATAAGAACGTCGCGGGACGGGAACGGGGTGGAAGCCATGATCTTTAATACGCAACCGGCCTCCCTCTGCAAGATCGTGCGGCGAGTGGAGTCTGAGTTGTGAGCGAATCCCAGCCTCTCCGACATTCCCAGCACCCAGTTGTTCGCTCAGTTTGACCTAGTCCTGTCGCGGCTCGCGTGGATGTCATGTTCCCTGTCGGGAGCCAAATCGTGTAATGCACTAAGGATCTCCGATTGAGGTCCAACAAAAGGAAAGCGACTCACGATCTCAGATGAGGTTTCGCTTAACGACCAGACCCGCTCTTAGCCATGAGGCTACCAAACACCATTCGTACTCAGCTCCACCCAGATTTCCCCTCCGCCCCTCCGCCTCAACGTCGCAGCTGGCCAGTTGGACTCGCCGTTGGTCACCCTTGGTCCCCACCTCCCAATGCCCTTCACATTCCAGGCGTCCAAAGACGCCTTGAAGTTAGACTCGTTTCTGGAAAGCTACTGATCATGGATTGTGAATCCTTTGTAAGTGCCACCGGTGGCACAAATCAGAACGTGTGTGGCACGCACCGGGGAAACAGATTACTGGCGGTGTTTTTGCCGGACTCCCCAGGACCCCGAAAAATGGCTGGAATATCGTAATGCTCGGCGGAGACTTGCTGCGTTGATCCCCACCAAATGTTAGCCACCGCCCGGTCGAGACCTGAGACAGCCCACGCATGCGCTGACCGGAATGCGGCGCAATCTCCGGTTATTCAAGCAAGCATCCTGCCTCTGCAACTTTCCGACTTTCCCGGAGACCGACAGTTGCACAGACAGCCCATCGTCCAAAATCAGGGGAGCCATCACCCGATGGCACCTGATGGCACCCCATCACCGATGCTCAATAATCGTCGGTCCTGTTCGATGGCTCGCCCTAGTCTCATTGGTCGGGATCGTCCGACGCAATGCCGAATATTTCTTCCGCGTACTGTATCGACGACACTTCTAGCACCCTCGCAGAAGAGAAGAGAGGAGACGGTCAATGTTGCGGAGGCCGCCGGGTGCGCAGGGGGAGGGGGGTCGGCATTTGAATGGGAAGAGGTCCGGAAAGCGTGACGACATCCCCCCTTCGCCAGGTGCGACATAGCAAGATTTTCGGAGTTTGCACCTTGCGCCACCGTCCTCGCGAACCACGTTCCGGGCGACTAGCCGCATGCAGCCATACGCGTGCCGATGGGGATCAGCGTAAGGCAATACGGGCCCAGTGGCACGACAAAGCACCCGATGGCCCAAAATTGGTCGCCACATCTTCTCCTCCCCCCCCCCTCCTGGAACACCTGGTAGGGGAAGGGGGTTGACGATGGGGTGAGTGTGAGCAGGGTCTGAGCGTGCAGAGGCCGTAGCATAGAGCCATATGCGTGGACAGGCTATAACGCCCCTGTATCCGATCAGAGACCCATTTCCTTGGTGGCGGTGGAGAGCGAAGGCGTTCGCGGGAGGACTGACGCCCATTCGTCCAAGCCCCCCCGGAAGGGGAGATTCCGGAGTCGCACTCGGTAATTGTGGTGCTTGTCAGCAATGGGCGAACCCCGCGAGCCAGGTGGCCGGAAAGGAGGTCTAGATGACCTAGCTGGGCCTGCTAATGGGCGGCGACCGCGCTCGCGGGCATACATCATTGTGGAGTGGCACAAGGCGACGCTAGGAACCTGGACTTCTGACAGAAGACACGCACGAAGGAGGAGGAGGAGAAAATAAGCCGTGAGGAAGTGTGCCACTGAGATACTTGTGAAGATGGGGGTTCAACCTGGTTCTACCCCAAATCGCACTTTAAGGCAGGACATGAGGGATGGGAAGGGGGTCGTGGGAGGTCCTGGCACATCCGTCGACCGCGGAAAATTATGTATAAGTTGCCGATCATTAGCCTCGAGGATTAACATTTGCACTTGCCTGAGCAGGCAACTTGAGAGGCTTGCGATGCAGGCCGGGACCGGAGGATGCATATACATTGACTGTGTCTGCCCATGTCTATCCCTCGCCATATCAATAAAGGTCGAAGCATGGCACAATCTCCTGCGCAGACGCGACGTTCGTCACTCGTACCCGTTCGGTTGGATGGATTCTGCAACTATCGGAACAACCGGCGAAAAACAGCAAAAACCACCGTCTGCTGCGAATGCCATCAGCATGCTTAGCGAGAGGGTCTGATGCTTGGCCATCAGTGAAGGGCTGTGAAGGGACGGGAAAGGAACAAACCTGATCGATATCTTGCTCCTCCAAATGGCTGGTGGGGTCCGGGCCCGACCGCCGTGATGGACGATGCCCTATACTTGTACTTATCGAAGGGAGGGTCACCCACGACACGCAAAGCTTCGGTCGTTGATTGAGTTGTACTGTGGGTGCCCGGGAACTTATGTACGTACTCATGTGTCAACCCAAAGGCAGCGATGCACGGGGTGTCATCAACACGCCGCGGTCCTCTCATGGTAAGTGTGCACAGGAAGTGTTCTCGTCGTCCCGTCCAGCCGCGCATAGAGCACTGAGCTTCTCGGCGGTAAATTCTGATGATCATGGGCCTCTACAGGCCGCCGCTCACCCTCCATTGTGTAAAACCCTTTACCCAGGCAGAGCCCCGGGAGGCGGAAGCGGAGTTCCATGTCGCGGGCTGAAGGCATATCGCGCGAAGATAAGTCCCTTCCCAGGGAGCGAGCCTTGTAAGTTGTGTGGTTCGAGGTGCACGATTGGATGAGCGGCCGAGGAATAGGGTGTCGCCTGCCCGAGCGGCGACAGGACTTTGAAGTTTAGGTCCAGCACAGGGCTGGATGAGAGACAGCGAATCAACGAGCGTGCGACGGTCGAACGCGGAACGATCACTGGATGTACCGTCCCTCAGCAACCCCATTATCCCGATGCGGGAACAAAAACATCCAGCATGCACATGCGGCGAGCACAGCATGTCCCTCTGCCGGGCGGACACAAGACACAATCGGGGCCAATCGGGGCTCATCGGGGTGCAACAACAATGCCGTGTGTATGCACCCTCGGACACGCGCCCCCAAATGATGGTGCATCGATGATGGATTGGATAGTCGAGTTATCCACGAGAGTCTACGAGTGGCGAGTGGCGGGGGGCACCTTGCTCACTGCTCAGGCTGCATCTAACGTAAGGACGAACTCGTGAGCTTGGATTGGAGGAAAGATAATAGTGACCACGTACGTCACCGAAGGAGACAAATCGACCATATCCACTGGTAGGGGGCAGAAGGAGCTGGAGTGGTATGTTCCGGATTTTGGCGGCGCACCTAGTGCGAGATAGTCTTGTGTGTTGCTCGCGTGGACACCACACACCCAATCGCCCAGATAAAAAGCCACTCTATGCAAAGAAACGTGTACGTGTACATGGCATCTCAAAATGCGAAGAGTATGGACTGGCTCAACGCCGCGTTGAACCGGGCGGCATGCGAGGAAAAGACCATGAGCGGCTCCTTCCACATGAAAAACAGTCCAATCGCCACGGGGAGCACACCGGCAAGGGCGCCGATAGTCCGCTGCTTCCGCGTCAGGCCTGCCCCGAATGCAGGGCGCAAGTAGGTGTTCCAGATGATGCCCATGCCCTCGGCAGCGTGCCACGCGACGGCCGTGGTGAGACCGATGTAGGCTGCGAGACTGCGCCACGGGTACTCTTGCAGGGAGTACTTGACGTACTCGTAGTCGAGTTCGGACGGACCCACAGAGTAGACGGGAGGGGATGGGTCTGAGGGAGCGACGCGATGAATGAAGAAGTGCAGGGCGACAAGGAGGGCGGCTGAGTATCCGGTAATGCTGAGGATGCTGGTGACGCGGCGCGCGGCTTTGGGAGCAAGGACACGCTTGAGGATGGCGGAGGTAGGATGGACTACAAGAGGGGCAAGTACGAGATATTTCTCGCCGAACGACGTCTGGTAGTACTCTCTCCCAAGTAACTGTGCGACGCGTCTCAGAAGCTGCGACAAGAAAGACTGTTGGAAACATGACACGCACCATGACCTGTGAAGCCAACGAGGTCCCACCCAGGTTCGCCATAATCGGTGCAGTGAGATGTATGAGGGCAAACGTGGTTATGAACGGTGCCGAACCATGTGCAATGCGGGTCAGAACTGGCTGGGTAGCCATCGCCAGCCGCCGAATAAAGGACCGCTCTTGGCTGGGGGGCTTGTCGGCCATGTTGTTGCAGTCGTTATGTCTGGAGGGAAAGAAGGATGGATTGCAGCATGCGAGGACGCCTCCCAGGACCAGGAATGCCGAGTGGGGGGGAAGCCGAGGGGATGACGAATGGGAAAAGGAATGCGCCGGATTGGCTACCGAGCGTTTGTTTGGTCCAGAGGCTGTTGCCAAACAACCGCTTCCCAATCCGGCAACTCCCAATTTGCACGCGTCTGGCTTGTCCGCACTGCGCAGCCCCGCCCGACTTCATGAGCTCCTCCCGCGCCTCCTCCTCCTCCCCCGAACCGGAGATCATCTCCGCCAAAGCGAAGAAGTCAAAGGATAAGACCAAGAAGGTCAAAGTCGCGCACCCCGCAGCCGAGCCGGAGAAGCATGGTCGAAACGAAGGGGAAGACGCGAGCCTGGCGTACAAGCCTCCAGAAGGTTACGTGCTCATGAAGCACAGCTCAGAGGAGTCAGAATTCGACTGGGATGCGATAAAAAACGATGACAACCTGGAACTTTGGGTGGTTCGGGTGCCAGATGGGGTGAGTCTGTCAGCTTTTGCTTATTTTGTGGCGCGTTCAACGCAGTTCATTCTTCTCCGCAAAGCTCAAACCCAAGCACCTCGAGAACGTCAAACTCGAGGTCCCCTCTTCCTCCAAGACCGCGCGAATAGGGAGCGTCGACAGGAAGAGCACAGCGTACGACGTGTGGACCCTTGGCGACGACGACGCAGAGGCTGTCGGCGGAGACGAGCTCCGCGTTGTCTCATGTCTCTTGCCCAGGCGCAAAAAGAATGGAAAACTCTACCAAGGTGCGTCTCGCCGCTCCCCCGTCCCTCACCATTCCGCGTTTGACGTCTCCCCGCGATCGAATGCACGATGTATGCAGCTCCCCATGCCATCTCCCGCCGCCTCGTGATCTCCGCAAGTCCCGCCCTCCCCACACCCCCCGCATCGTCGCCGGAGTCTTCTCCAGTTGTGCACCAAAATCCTCCCCGGCCGAGACATCCCCCAGAGCTGCTCAAACACCGCTTCGCACCGCTAGGGTCCCTCGCACCCGTCGAGGACGCCGCCGATATGGACGTGGCCAGCGCGCCCGCTGCTCAACCGGCCAGCAAGCCGCCAAAGTCGAGCAAGACGGGCGCGGCGGAGGGGAGCAAGAAGAAGCGGAAGGGAGACGCGGAGTCGCCGAAGAAGACGAAGAAGGCGAAGACTACATCATAGCGTACGCTTCTTATCCGTGTGGTTTGCCTGCTGCGCGTTTTATGGATGTTGGGGGACGATCGTCCCAAGGCCGGTTGCAACGTGTTGTTGGAGTATTTCAAGTTCAACATGCAAGAGTATGACGCATGGCATCCCACACACACTGTTCCATCCACGAATCCAGAACACGAGTGCATATCATCAGATGGAATACATGCATGCAGCGACAGCACTGACATCGACTCAGTGACTACTGACCAACAGCAATGGCAAGGATGGTTATAAGCGTAAGAACACAGCGTGAGGCGGTCATAAACGGGCGGGTAGTGGCTATAGTACGGAGATGTGCGATTATGTACGAGTGCGAGTGCAAGTGTGAGTGTGTGTGTTGGGAGGGGAGGGGATGCTGGGGTAAACCCCAATGATCCGAGCGCATAGGAATAATAGCAATAAGCACAAAGCACAGTGCGCAGAAGACAGACCCCATCCAACGGAGGGGCTAGCCAAGGTCCATCTCGTCCCCTGCCCGGCCCTTGCCCTTGGAGCCCATAGTTGTCCGTGAGTCGACGCCGTTTACCCGCCCATGTGAGCGGCCGTGGCCGTTGATGCTCACCACCGGCCGTGGATGGGCGGCGGCTCTTGCAACCCTCGAGGATATGCGCTCCAGCTCCGCACGGACCTCCTCCTCGATACCCTCGTAGACACTCTCAGCGGGAAAGCCCACAATGCGCCCGGGCTGTATGCGGTCCTTCTCCTCGAAAACACCGCCCACGATATCCACCCAATTTCGCCGCGTACGCACGAGATCGGAGAGCGCTTCGGGGACATGCAGCTGGCTGTGCTCGTCTGGGCTCAAACCCAGTGCTGCTGGACATGGGGGAAGGGCGGCCATCCCAGTAAGACCCGTGGTGCCATTCATGCCTGGCGGTGGGTCGCCCTTCTGCTTCTTCTTCTTGTTCACCTTCGGGCCGTCCTTCTTCTGCAGCTTGCCATAGAGTGTCGCGATGTTCTTGTCAATCGCGTCTCTGCTGTCCACGTACTCCTGGTACCCCAGTCGATCCTCGGCGATAGCCGTTAGCCGCACCCGCCGTGCCTTGTTCGTGGCCAGAACAGTCCGCAGCTCCCGCTGTGCGTGGCGCAGGGCGGTGGCGATCGGATCGTCGACAGCCTCGGAATAGTCGGGCTGGCCCCAGCCACGCGGTGAGCTTAACCCCGCAGCACTACAATGAACGGAAAACACTTACAATATCGTCCAGCAGGCCATGATGCCGCATCACAACCTTCATCCGCTCCTCCAGGTCCGCCACGTTCAGTTTGTCTCGTGCCGCCGCTGCCGCTGCCCCATTCGTGCCTGGTCGGCCCTCCATCGCCTCCTCCGCCGCCTTCACGCCTTTCCACTCCGTCACGTCGTGCATGGGGATCAGCGCGCTCACTACCCGCTCCGTCAGAGGTCCATGTCCGCGCTCCTCCGTCAGCAGGTCCGCCTCCGCCAATGTCGATGGCTCCCACTTCGGCAGCACATTCGACGGACCAGCGTGCGAGTGAGCGCGCATCGCCGCCGTACCCGGTAGTGGTCCACCATACTGTCCGATGTCCTCTTCCTCCCAGATAGCAGAGTAGTGTCGCCCCAGCTTCGGCATGATGAATGGTTCGACCTCGTCCGCGGTGTACTGCAGGAAGCCCACATCCTCCTCCTTGATAGGGCGCAGCCAGGGTTCTATGCTCGTGTAGAACGTGTTCACCTGAACCTGGCTTGGCTGCTTGCTCTTGCTAAAGTCTTCCATAACCTCCGTCGGCCTACTCGGCCCGGCCACTGGTCGTGGCGTGACAGGCGGACGGGTGGGTACCAATGGTACAGACGTTGGGAGATCGAAGACGGGTGCATTTGCAGGCTGACATTACACACGTGTTTAGAAGCGGTCTCAGCGGGCGCGACTACAGACACTGACCTTCGACAAAGCCAAGGACGTCGAGGGGTATTTGCTGGGCTTCGGTGGCAGCGGCGGATGTGGGTGTGTGTGCGCCGGGAGTGGCGAAGGTTTCCGCGTCTTGGGAGGCTCTGCCGGCCATTCAAAATGCCGTACCTGCACAACTGACTGCGGCCGACGTACCTGGTTCGAGGTCACTCGAGTCCTCCCGCTTCCGCTTCTTCTTCTTGTTCTTCTTCAGCTCTTCGGCAAGGCTAGGGCGGGATGGTTGTGGGGTAGGCATTGGTGGTACAGGAACTGAGGAAGGGCGGGTTCTGGGAGGCTGAGATAGTGGCTGAGCAGACGCCCTGCTCTCGTCGCCGTTGATGGACGGCGTGACTGCTAAGTAAGGCGGTTGGGATGGGTACAAAAGCGCGATGGAGGAGGGATAGCCAATTGTAATTCGGTGGAGTGGCCGTAACAAGCCAAGGGGAAAGCCGCACGTCAATCCAAGGCAAAAGTGGCATTGACCAGTCAGCCGCCATCCCCGACATAGCGGTCAGAATCAAAGGTCGTAGCCGGAAAATGCAGTAGCAAGAGGTGGCGTTGTTAGCCAACGTAACAAGGCGGCCAAAGGAGATGAAGCAAGACGGATTCCGGCCGAGCGGGGAGCAAGAGCGTGGGACAAGACACACACCAGGACAGTGAACGCGTCCAAACGAGGCATGGCGCGCGAGTGTAAATAAGCGGAGCCACAGAATGACGGAATGCAGGATACACGCGTGTATTGAAGCGGCGAGAGGAGAACGTCGGTGGTTAAAAGAATGCGCGAGGCGGCGGGCACCGACAGAACGCGAGATACAATGGATCAGAAACAGTCAGTACATGCGCGATAAATGCGGATGGTTGCACGCACAAGCACGCTCCCTCTCTACCTTCTGCAGCGCCCTGGCTTTGCCCTTCTCCTTCTCCTTGAGTCGTCGCATGGACTCCTCAATTGTTCGGATGTCATCTCCTGCCTTCTTGGCGAGTTCCAAGCTCTTGACCTTGTATGCGGTGAGCTCCGCATGGAGTATTTCGAGTTCATCGGTGGGTGGGACGGTGTCGGGCGGGTTATTGAAGAGAGTCGAGTGGATTGAAGGAAGGTCGGCGTATGAGGAGACTGCAGACGACATGACGTAGTTGGGGTCTCCAGGCCGCTAGAATCGGGCGTAAGCGACGTCCCCGAGCAGCCGCAGGCCAGACCAGACAGCAGCGGCGAGATAAAGCGGGGCGAGAGGGGGTTGTGGAGGACGGTGGACGGGCACCGTCGCGAGCAGATCCAAGGATGTAGACGCCCATGCTCAGCCTGCAGGCGCCTGTCACAATGGATTACGGATGAGGCAGGAGTTTCCCATGTATGCGTATTGCGATGCCGTCTGGTCAGGAAATGCCTCAGAGTCGCATGGGCTGCCATTCCCCTTCATTCTCACGAAAACATACCTCGTCTAACTGCCAGCCTCATGTCTATGGTGCACTCGGACTCAAGGCAGGCTCTCCTGTTCGACGCCGGCGAGGAGTCTCAGGAGGACGCATTCGACGTCAGCCAGGACACCATCGAAATGTCTAGTCTCGACGAAATCCCGGTCACTCCTGCTCGTCGGGACACGTATGGACGCACGCCATATGGCTCGGACGGTAACGACTCGGACGAAGACGAGGATGTCGAGGATAGAGGGGACCAAGCCCTACTTGGCTCGCGCTCACGTTCCCGTGGGCGAGAACGGACAGAGGAGCATACTGTGAACACTCTGAGTCAAGTTAAGCGGATTGTGCTTGAGGTACGTGGCCAATCTCTCGCTGGTGCACTCCGAGGATTGAATGGTGCATGCCCTGTTAGACCGCACCTACATTATTGTTGACCACTGTTGGTCTATTATTCACTGGAGAGATTCTGGAATCGGTTTCGGTGAGTCCTTCGAGGTGTCCTCCACCAGGCCGCAACGATTCATCACGGTCAAACATAGCAATGGAAAGTTATGACCCGAATAGACGAGTTGATGATGCTCATCCCTGTTGTCCTCAACCTGAAAGGAAACCTCGAAATGAACCTATCAGCACGTCTTGGTACCTCTGCTAACATGGGTGACCTCGACATCCCGGAGAAGCGCCGTTCCATCATCCTCGGAAATCTCACCCTGCTACAAGTCCAGGCCACTGTTGTCTCTTTTTTCGCTGCTATCGTCGCCTTCGCCATGAGCAAAGTCGTTCCCAACGTGCCCGACTTTGAAAGTACCGCCGCCCCCAACCCGGAGCGGGACATCATCCAACGATTAATCATCCGGGGTGTGCACAAGAAACCCCATCGTCCAATCATCCCACCACGACCTTCCGGCTCTGCAGAGTAAGTGTTATCTGGCTCACGATATCCCAGGTCAAGCTGAAGTAGTGGATTCTCGCCAGATTTATCATGGTCGCCTCCTCCGCAATGTGCGCAGCCTGTCTGTCGAGCGTGCTGCTTGGGTCCTTCATGTGCGGACTAGTCGTTCTGTGCCGATGGTTCGGTCTTGATCCAGGTATGTAACATGCATTCCCCGAGTCGCCATGTTCCGGGGTTGACGTGACTCCTGTTTCAGACAACATCGCACCGCCAATAGCAGCATGTCTTGGAGACCTTGTCACCCTCTCGTTGCTGGGCCTTATTTCCGAGGCTCACCTTGGCATTCTCGAAACCCCCATTCCGCTCATCCTCGTGATTACTCTCTCCATTGCGGCAGTTGGTTGGACAATTGTTACGAATCGGAACGAGCATGTGCGACATCTGCTCACCGAGGGCTGGTCACCTCTCTTCCTAGCTATGGCTATTAGCACCGGGACTGGTATCGTGCTCGACTCTTTCGTGGAACGATATACCGGCTTTGCCCTTCTCGCGGTAGTCATTGCTGGTACGTCTTCTCACATGACTTCATCCTGCGTGTCAGCGCTCACCTTGCAAAAGGTTTGCCGGGAGGAGTCAGTGCGATCTTTGTGTCGCGTCTCTCCACCGCCCTTCATGCCACGATCACAAAGATGTCCCCCGCGATGGCTTCAGTGACTAACCTCCAAGAGAAGCACTACCCCAGGCCCCTGCTCGTGATGCTCACTCTCATCTTAGTCAGCATACCTGTCGAAGTTATCTTCCTTGCATGTGTGACTGGCTTTGGCTGGTTACATCTCCCCTTCCTTTTCATAGTTCTCAAGGTCATGTTCTTCCTTGTCGCCGTACGTGCCGCCCCGTTCTCGCCTATGGAACCCAACTGACGTATCTATGCTAGATCACGATCTCTCTCGTCGTTGCCCAACTCATAACCACGTTCCTTTGGAAGTGGCATCTGGACCCAGACATGTACGCCCTGCCCTGCCAGTCTGCCCTAACCGACCTTGTTGGCCAGCTGCTGCTGGTCGCATGCTATGAACTCGCCTCCTTGCTTGGCGTCAAGGTGGCTCTCAAGCATACCCGCACGCACGGATAACCGCCTCTCATGTCATCATTGTGCTCCTCTCATTGCGCTGCCGTATACCATATCCGCATCCACTATTAGAATAATTTTTGGCGTAATTTATTCCCTTGCAATTTTCTTAGAACACCACTGCACTCGCCTGCTACTAAGCTCCTGCACAAAGTGTAGTGTTCTAGACACGATCGCTATCTCGCTGCTTACCTGGTAGTGCGTGGAAGGCATCTGGTGCAAACACGATATGACCTGCAAATCATTTGACGAGTCTTATGGTGCACTGACTCAATTGCTCATCAAGCACACAGGTAACACATACTTACTTACCCAGTTATAACCTCAATACTTATTACAGAAGTCTAAACATAATAAAGTACGAGAACATCCAGTCCTGAGCATGCCTATTGGCAAGCTTATCAAGCAGATACAACTCGGACGCGGGGAACACGTACCCGAAGTGACAGCAGAGCAATATACCAAAGCAACTTGACAACCACCTATATGTAGCCAGTCTCGTTCATTCGCTGCCCTCAAACGTCAAGGGGCTCGGGGTCGACGTCCATGCTCGCATCATCGGGAGCGGGCGACCCTTCCGTATCCCGGCCTTCCTTATCCTCGTCCTTATCCTCTTTCTCCGCCGCTGCAGCCGCCGCCTTGCCACCCCTTCCGCGACCGCGTCCCCGCCCACGGCCACGGCCTCTCCCTCTCGGGCGAGGGCTCGGCTCCTCAGAGCTGGAGGAATCTTCGTCGCCGTTAGTCGACTCTGGCGCGGCCGTGGCCGTACTCGGCCGCCCACGTCCACGCCCACGTCCACGCCTTCCCCCACGGGCCCTCCTACCACTAGTGGCGCCGCGCCCGCGGCCCGAGGTCGATGCGGAGGCGGAAGGAGGCGGGGAGTCCTCGGGCTCCGTTGCCGCACCGTCGTTGTCCTTGTCGCCGTCGAAAAACTCGTTCCGCGCGACCGAGCGGTCCGAACGCCCCTCGCCCGCACGCCCCGTGCCCATCTCCTCGTTCTTCTCCTCACGCGAGCGCTCCTCCTCCTGGAGCCACGAGCCGATGTCTGGCGGGACCTCCTGCATCTGCACGCTCGGCGCACCCTGGAGGTAGCGGAGCTTGTTACGGATGGCGACGGTGATGCGCTGGAGGGACGACGGCGTGTTCTGGTTCTCGACGCGGCCGGTAAGCGGCGGGTGGAGCTTCCACTTGGTCTCGCGGAAGAAGGAGTCGTAGATCGTCACCGGGAGCTCGTCCGGGACCGACGCGCCGACGAGCACGGACGTCTCGTACGTCCAGCAGCGTGAGACGTTCTTAATCGTGTACCCGCCGCCGCCGACCACGAGCATCGGCACGTTGAACTTGCGCACGAAGTTGACGCATTCGCCGTGTGCGGCGATCGAAAGGTTGAACGCGCCCAGGCGGTCGCACCCGAGCGAGTCGGCACCGCATTGGAGGACGATGGCCGTGGGGCGGAAGGCCGTGACCGTGTCGTCAATGACGGTCTTGAAGATGGTGAGATACATGTCATCATCGATGCCGTCTTTGAGCGGGACGTTGAGGGCAAAATGTTTCCCGAGTCCCGTCCCGTTGTCATCAAGTTTGCCAGTACCGGGGAAGAAATCGCCTGTATACTTGTGGAAAGAAACCGTCATGACACGGTCTGTGTGGTAGAAGGCGAACTCGACACCGTCTCCGTGGTGGATATCGATGTCGATATACAGGACCCGTGGGTGGTATCTACATGGAAAAGAGTAACAAAGCATTGAGCGGTCCGTTTTCCATGCGTGACGCAAGATACACTTACCGAAGCAGCTCGAGAACCGCGAGAACAATGTCGTTAACGTAACAGAAGCCACTGGCTTCCGCTTTCTTGGCGTGATGGAGACCTCCGCTCCAGTTGATGGCAATATCGGTGGTTCCAGCACAGAGCTTTCGCGCAGCAGCCAAAGAGGCCCCAGCGTACATTTTGCAAAAGTCGTACATGTCGGCGAATATCGGACAGTCCTCGACGCAGTTGAATCTGTCGATCATGGACTTCATCTCGGATTGGTTGTGAGGGGTCACTCTGCTTGAAGCGTTAGTCAAGGTTCATTCCTATAGATGAGAACATACTTCGACAGAAATTCAATGTAATCATGTTCATGATATGCTTCGAGCTCCGCTTGCGTGGCAGGGCGTGGACAATAGATATTGTGTATCTGTTTATCCAAACCGTAGCCCAACACAAGAGCATTCGTCAACGTCAGTCGATGTGGTTTCATTGGATGGTGTTCCTGAGGGCAGAGGAGTGTGATTAAATTAACAAATCAATGCGGATTTAGTCTTTTCATACCCCATAGTGCTGTGCACCGACGCCTTTTGGGAAATAGTAAGACACGATTGGACGAGAATGTGGCTGTAAATTAGCTAGGTCAGTAACAAAGTAGTGATTGAGATTTTTGGTGACGCATACATTTACTCGTTCAGTTATGGGCTCTGCAGCTCCATGAGGGCCTCTATCGTCAAAATATGGCGAGGCGGAAAACGTAAGAGAGGTAGCCTGGGACGAGCGAACCATGGCTAATGCTGCACTGTCCACACAAGACTGTAACTAATTGCAAATGCTGGGTGTTCACAGAGTTATTCTTCGATGGTTATAGGCCTCGGAGATGCGTTGATAATGTAGGGAAAGACTCGGAGAAGTGGTTGTAGCGGAGATGCTCTCCTGTTAGAACTTTGTTAGCAACGATGATGAACTGCGTCGTAAAAACATAAAAACAATCATCAAGATTTAGTCAAGAAGAAGTTACCCACTTTATGTGCACTGCAAGTTGTAAACGACTGCGGTTGTTGTTTTTGTGCGGTTGGGAGATATGGGGAGGAGTGTTGGGTGCGTGACCGAGTTGTAAGTTTGGCGGACATTTGCGAGGCTGCTTAGCTAAGCTCCCGGTTTTGGACACCCCGCCTGTCTCCCCCAGCACGTCCTCCTCCCTGTCGTCGTCGACCACATTCTGCTCGCCATCGTCCACCTCATTCGTATCTCCCTACAAGACACCGAGGCATGAAAGTATCCTGTGTTCCCCTCTATCTCTTCCTTGGCCTTACTCTGGTACCGGCGGCCTTATCGTCCTCTGGAGACCGAGCGGACAACTTCACAAGTTGCGTCGCTGCTTGTCAGACTCGAACATGCGAGAGTGCAACCCCACCACCCTTATCGCTCGCATTGCGACTCACCCGATGGACATGCGTTGACGATTGCAAGTACCAGTGTATGCACCTCGTCACCGATCATGCAATACAACGCGGGTGGCCAATCCAACAGTACTACGGCAAATGGCCATTTTGGCGGTTTGCCGGCATGCAAGAGCCCGCATCCGTGTTCTTTTCCGTTCTCAATTTCCTTGCACATTGGGGAGGCGCACGCAAAATTCAGGCCAGGGTCTCCGATACCCATCCGATGAAGAAGTATTATATCATGTTCGCGTTTGCCAGCATGAACGCCTGGGTCTGGTCGTCAGTCTTCCACACGCGAGGTCGGCTCCTTTAATTGGCTCCGGAGAACATAAGAACTGAAGGGCCACATCTGGTATGTAGATTTACCCATCACCGAGAAGCTGGACTACTTCTCTGCCGCTCTCGCCATCCTCTACGGCCTCTACTACACCGTCATTCGCCTGTTCCACCTCTACCCTGTCGAGAGGTATCGCCTCACCGCCGGTTCATCTTCTCCATCCTGGATCCACGTGTTGTGGACATTGGTCTGCTGTCTCGCTTTCTTCGGACATGTCTCATATCTTAGCCTTCTACCCCGCTTTGACTACACTTACAACATGATATTCAACCTTGTTGTCGGCATGGCACATAATCTCCTTTGGATCTTATACTCGCTGCCATCCTCGCTCCCCCTCATCCGCCGTTATCCAGGATGCCCACGAAGCTATCGTCCTCGGCACGCATACATGCCCGTGATGTTTGCTCTCCTTACTACCGCCGCGACAGGGCTGGAGCTCTTCGACTTCCCACCTTGGGTAGGAGTCATCGATGCGCATTCCTTGTGGCATCTAGCCACGGCACCTATCGCGGTGTTCTGGTATGACTTCCTTGTGGCCGACGCATGCCATGATGGGTGGCGGCCAGCGAAGCTATAGAGTGACATGGTGCGTCCTGTTGTTTCCTCGAGCTACTTCATTAGGACTTACGGGAGGCCTCAACGTTGAACAGCGTTCCGCCTTGCAAGTGTTGTTCGTTGGGCGTTGATCGTCTTACTCGAATCTTCGACAGTAAGTATTTCATTTTCAAATTGTCCCCTTGGTTCGCATCCACTCAACTATGACTCCTCTATCTATCTTGTTCGCCAAGATAGGCGACCCCTGCTTGGGCTCTACTTATTACCCTCATGCATCACGCAAGTCTCCGTCCAGTAGTTTGCTTCAATATCGGTACAACACTGTTGAGACCTGTCAAGGTCTTGAAAGCACGATTGCTACTATTTGCTAGTTAGCCAAAGCTTGCTAAGGTTGGCTTAAACTGTACTTTTCAACAGGTAGGTATGTGTGCAATTTTCACCAGCTGATTTTTCAAACGCGGGCGTCGGCCGAGTACACTGTGCGTGTACCCACAACACCAACTCAGATATTCCACCATACTTTATGTTTATGATATCGGCCGAATCTCCGTCATATCGGACTCGTAGACGGAAGCGCGTCCTCCTCAAAAACCAATTGAGGTCCCTCAAGCTAATCTCCGTCTCTCGTTCTCTAGCTACACTTTTGCACTATTACCAAAACTAAACTTTCCCATTTGCTCAATATCGCAATCTCGAGCGTACCTTAGATTGACTTGTCTGCAAGGATCTGCCATCCTTCTGGATCCAAGAATCTTCGACTTGGAGGCTGCGCCGCCGAAGCGCTCCATCTCCGGGCTCGGGCCTTTTATTTCGTTTACCGCCAGCACCCAGTCGTACATCATCTGTAGGCTTGTCGAGCCTTATTGGAGGCCCATGTCTCCATTATCATCAAGTGCACATTGGTGTAAGCGTCCATCAACTTGCTATCAGGCCATTGGCCAAGGTGAAGTTCGTTCCCGTCTCTTCCATCTAAACTACCACCTGAACCGTATGGAGGATGTGCCTTACGAGCACGTTGTAGAGATTATGCTGATCATTAAGGTAGCCCTGTGCATTGTTGATCACAACAACCTGCAGGTGCTTCGTATCAGTAAGGTTGGGGTCGTCACGGCGTACATGGGGAACTGGCACTTCTACATAGGCTCCTAAAACTGTCGACGATTTGTTCATGGTGTTTTTGGAAAATCGGGTTGAAAAAGCTAGCATATATTCAAGCAGAGCAATTTATCGCAAGCCGTTTTGCTGCGGAGAGAGGCTATGAATTGTAAATGGATCTTGAACACCGCGACAGGGGCGCTCCGTGGACTCGAACTAGGCTAGATTACGACGCAGTTCCAACTTGAATCTAGCATGACGATAAACGTGTACATTGAAAAGGAAGAAAACATTATGTCTATTGGAGTTCGGGTGGAATAGAGCGTGCATGGGGATGGAGATGGGGAAACCGGATCTTCAACTACACCCGCGTTCTCTCCGAAGTCGCTCCACCAGGAGGAAAGAGACTACAGTCCGGTAAGGAACGTCTATGAGGGGATCTGCCAATCAGATCCGCAGTCGGCACTCACCGACGACGTAGTCCAAACTCTCGATGATCGTCGGATCGCGGTCAATCTCGAGGTAAGGATATTGCGACATCCGGAGGACGTGCAGCAGCCGCTCCTCCTTGTGGTACGCCGCCACCGGTTTGTCCGGGCGGTCCTCCCGCAGCAACTGCACCCCGTCAGCGCCACAATACAATTCCGGAGGGGCTGAAGGGTGAACGACGCACCTCTAACCGCTTTTTGTCGGCGTACCACATATACTTCCTGCCGTCCTTGCCCCGGAACCACGCCTGTCTTCAAGTGGGAACCCGTCAGTATTCGAACCATGAACTGGACTCGGTGAGACCCCTGACAATTCATCGCCCCCGTCCTTCATCTTTCCCTTCCCCTTCCGATCCTTCCCAGAGACCTCAGGCCCCCCATGGCCCTCCTCGAGATGCAAAAAGTCGTGCACGGCCGTGTACTCCCCGCCGCCGTACATCCTGAGCGCCATCGCGCGCTTCGCTTCGTCCTCCCTTCCGCGTGTGTCCCCGGGCGCGTGCCCACTGAGCACCTCCGCGACGAGCGCGAACTCCTGCGTCTTGACGTCGAGCCGCGTCACGCGCGTGCGGTGGCACTCCCAGGCGGGCGTGACGACCTCGTAGTAGAGCACGTCGGACGCGTTCGCGAGCACGACGTTCCGCAGGGACGTCGTCGTGAACACGAGCTTGTGCGTCTCCGCCGACCCGGGCGACCGGATGTGGTAGACGGAGGTCATCAGCATGAAGTCGCAATCGCAATCGTAATCGTGAGGCCCGCAACAGAAACAGATTCAGCTGGGCCAAGCGCAGGGAAGGGGAGGATCGAGATCGGCGCAGAAAATCGGTGGGTCTGGCGAGGAGAGGTCGGGCCAGTCAGGAAGAGAGGGCCACGCAGTGGAGCCGGGCACTTTATCGAGTTTGGGGCAAGCACCCATCCTATGGATGCGGTGCACTGCTGACCGACTGTCTAGAGCCACCCCATCCGCATCTAACCTACATTGCGTTATGTGAGAACCTACGCAATATCGAAAGGAGATATAAGTCACCAACTTACCGGTTGAATATGTTACCCGAACACGTCAGTGGGAAGCCTACCGTCTGCGTTCTCATCCTCTATGACGGACGCGGGGTCTCACCATGGTAACATACACACGAACGGTGGGTCCCCGCGGGTGAGCAATCTGCCGCAAATATGTGCGTGCTCTAGTCGATTGCTGTGGATGATATGATAATGGTACATTTTGGTTTGTGCGTCCACGTCCCATGCAAGAATGATGCAAGTCTAAATGATCAATACGAACCGACGCCGTTCACTCCCACACCCTCCGCCCAGTCGCCAAAGAGCAGCGAGATGCTCTCCCCGTTGTGAGTGCGGCGGATGCTCTCTGCGATAGTGGGGCTCACGTCTATCGTGACGAGCTTCGAGCACGCCGCCTCGTGCAGCTTTTGGGGAACGGTGTTGGTGACCTATGGCAATAGCGCGTGAGATACGGGAAGTCGGTACCGAACTCATGTACGGCGGGTCGTAAATAGCCGGCCGCCGAGTCATGAAAAAAGCTGAGAAAGGAAGACATACCACAAGCTCCTCAATGGGAAGCCCTTCAATCATCTTCATGTTCGTCTCCGACAGCAGTCCTTGCAGATCGTATGCCCGATTAGGGATGCAGCGTGTTCAAGACCATCCAGCGCTACTCACCATGAGAGACAAGGGCGTAGACCTTCTTCGCACCGTTATCAGCGAGCGAGCGAGCGGCCACCGCAAGAGTGTTCCCGGTATCTATCATGTCATCGACGAGGATCGCGACCTGTAGGCGCATCGGAAGCTTTTAATGTGCAATCGGGAGACGGGGCTGGACAGGATGCGCACCTTGTCGCGTACATCGCCGACGAGGACCTCCACCTTCTCCGGGCCGCCCGGGTTCCGCTTGCGCTCTCTATGAATCAACGCGAATTCGACTCCGAGCTTGTCCGCGATTGCAGTCACCCTACGTCATACGTCAGCATGACGACACCCGGGCAGCGCGCGCATACGGGGGATCGGCGCATCCAGCACTCACCGTTTCGCTCCTCCCGCATCCGGACTCACGATGATACTATTCCGCCAGTCGTCGATGTTCCTCTTGATGTACGAAATCATGAGCGGCTCCGAGTACAGGTTGTCGACCGGGAAGTCGAAGAAGCCCTGGATCTGACTCGCGTGCAGGTCCATGGTGATGACATGGTCGCAGCCGGCGACCGCGAGCATGTTCGCGACGAGCTTCGCAGTGATCGGCGCACGCGACTTGTCCTTCTTGTCCATGCGCGCATAGGGGAAACAGGGGATGACCGCCGTGATCCGCCGGGCGGACGCACCTTTGCAGGCGGAGATGAGGATGAGGAGCTCCATGAGGTTGTCGTTCACGTCGGAGCAGCCGGTCTGGATGATGTACACATCCTCGTCGCGGACGGACTCGGCAATTTTGACGTTGATCTCCCCATTGGAAAACTTCTTGACGGTGCAAGGAGTGAGGGATACGTTGAGTCTGAAAGCGGGATGAATGACTGCCCGCAAGACGGCAGCGCAATGTCATCCAAAGCAGAAGCTCACCGCTCGACCACGGCTTGGGCGAGCCAGGGGTGGCTGTTCCCTGTATGTGCGCCGCCTCCTGTCAGCTGGGGTGGGCACAGATGGCGGAGGGGACCATGACAACGCACCGGTGAGGATCCTGACAGAGTTCCCGCGCAACATGGATTCTCAAGGCAATTAGAGCATATGCAGGCTAAGGTAGAATAGAGAGCGAAGGCCAAGAGGGGAGGAGGGCGAGTGGAGGGAGAGGGTCAAGGAAAGTCATAGCAATTTCTCGGCGCTCCGCAATTCTCGCAGAGCCCGATGTTTGCTCCGAACAAACAAACAGCCACCCACGTGCGATGGCGTGAGCGCGTGCAGGTGCCTGGCCAATCCGGAATGCCGCAGTTGCCTGAAATGCACTTACCTGTCGTCCGACCAGATTCCACACCAGAATCACAAGGATCGATATGTGCCTCCATTACGAAGGGGGCACACGAATGGTAATGTTTTCTACGACATACTCCGAGTCTGCGTATCCCAGCAGCTGAGGGATGTACGAACTGCAGCAAGGCGCCGTCAGCATCGGAACTGTGATCGATGGCAGAACCACAATACCTTCTCAGCCCCTTTACCCGCTCGATCTGTGCTGAATTATAGTTCGCAAGCCCACGTCCCACCTCCTCCAGCTCCCACTCCGCAGAATCCTCTCCAGCCGCGCACTCGATGATGACCGTGTCTTCGTCCGGTAGCGCTTTGAACGACAGCGACGGCGTCATCTCCTCGTCTAGCGGCAGCATGTGTTCCAACGTCGATATCGAGGAGATGGAGGAGCTCAACGACGCCGTCGCGTTGATTTCCGGCGTATTGGGCTCCGTGATCACGTTTCCATCGGGGTACTTCGTTCGCACCCCGGCGGCGGTCGGACTCTCGCTGTCAACGTCAGCTCCATCCGACGCAGCACCGGCTTCGGATGACTCCTTCGGCCGATGCCTTCTGATGGCAATGCGCACGGCTTGCCCGGATGCGAAGGCACCTCGTACGCCAACAACGCCAGCTGCCAGCAGTCGCCCACCAGACTCGCGCTTCGAGAGGACGTGATGTGCACCGCCGTCGATGATGACGCTCCCGGAAGGGAAAAGCGTGTGACTTGTCCAGGACTTGAGGTCACGAAGGGGCATAGTGGTGGGAATGAACGCCGTGTGCGGTGGTCTAACCAGCGGAACCGCTGCGGCAGCGGGAACACTGGCAGTAGATGCGCTGGACGTGACGGATTCGCTCGACGGGGTTGATGTTGCACTAGGAGCGTGGGTTGAAGCTGGAGAGCGGAGATGCGGTTCGGGACTTGAACGTCCAGACTGTAAGCCTGTGATGGGGGTATTCGCGCCGGACTTGAACTGGGCGTTGTACTCGATGATCTTGAAGATGTTCTTCGGGTCCTTACTCGAGGTAATAACCGTGGTAACTCCCGCTGCCGTAGCGATTTCTGCTGCAATAAGCTTGGTCTCCATGCCACCAGTGCCCAAGTTGGAACCAAGAGTGGTGGTGCTGACTGTTCACAGATAGTGAGTACATGGTGTTCACCTGATGGCACATCTGAAAGCCTACCTTGCGACCTAATAGCGTCTATAGAAGACACGATGTCTATTCGAGCAGCATTCGGGTCCTTTCTTGGGTTCGAGGTATATAAACCATCGACGTCGGTGAGCAAGAACAGGTAGTCTGCATGTAGCATGGACGAGGTGATGGCGGATAATGTGTCGTTATCGCCGAATTTGATTTCCTAGTTCCTGGAGGTCACGAAATACGCACATCCTATGCAGAACTGCACTCACGCTGACGGACACGGTATCATTTTCGTTGACGATGGGGACTACACCCATCGACAACAGCTCCTTGAACGTGTTGACAGCGTTCAGATAACGTGTGCGCTTCAAGTTTACGGACGAAAAGTCAGAATCGCCCGTGCATACACCCAGATGAAAGGCTCACGTCTGAGATGTCACCGCGCGTAAGCAGAACCTGCGCGATGGGCTGCCCAAGCTGCCCAAACAAGTTGTCCCATAGCGCGATGAGGCGTCCCTGCCCTATCGCCGCCAACGCCTGATAACCGCTTCACGTTCGGAACTCATCCAAACGCACGCTAAAGGAAGGACGACGCACCTGCTTTTTCGAGAGACTCTTCGGCCGCGACGCGACCTCCATCCGCTTCAGCCCGACCCCAATGGCACCCGAACTGACGAGCACGACCTTGTGCCCATGCTCGCGAAGGGCAACGACGGTCTCGACGATCGCCGAGAGCGTCGACAGCAGCGGCTGGTGCGTCGTCTCATGCACGATCGACGACGTCCCTGCACACGCACGCACGTACGTACACATCCCGTCAGCCAGCCTCCCTGCGCTCCGAACTCCCCGCACTCACCGAGTTTGATCACGATCGTCTGCGAGGGGGCATGCCGCGGGCGCGCCATGATGAACAGTTCTACGTCGGTGGCTGAGGACGCTTTGTGAACCTTCGCTCGTGGGGGTTTTGTACTGCGCTCGGAGGGGGAGGCACTAGGCTCGAGGAGGACCGAAGGTCGGATTGACTCATGGCGGGGTGCAAGGAAGCGGGGATAGGCTAACAGACACGAGGCGCCCGGACACAACCGGGCGCTTTATGTATGTTCCCCCCCGTCGTTGGGCCCTCTCTCGCGAAAACATCGGGAACCTTCTCACCCCGTGTATGTGTAATTATGTGGTACAGAGAGCATAAATAAGGTCTACACTGGTATGTGAATGCCGTACAACAGTAACCAAGCCGACGGAGGTAGATGTGTTGGATTTACTACTAGTCGCGCGGTGCTTTGGCGGCCTCCTTCTCGCCCTGGAGGATCTGCTCGACGTTCGCGCCAATCCGCTTGCGCTCTTCCAAAGATAGCTTCGGCGCGGTGGAGGAGTACCCAAGCTCTGTGGGATAGCTGTCAAAATTTTTTCAAATGGCGCTCAGAACACCACACTAACTGAGACTGGGGTACTGGAGGGGAACATTGTCGCTCTTGATCGGCAGCGTCGACAGGTCCAAGGGGAAAGATGAACCGAGCCAAGCATGACGAATCTCATGATCCCTGCGTAGTACGATTTAGCGGCTGCAGGCGATGTCAAAGAGTCAGATGCTCGGCTTACTTCCGCTAAATGGCAAATACTCATTCAGCATGCATTTTGGGAACGCGAACAAGAGACATACCTCCTCACGGGTCAGAGGGTGGATGAGGACACTGAAGGGCATGCATCAGCTGATGTAAGAGAAAGCAGAACTTCCAACAAACCTCAAGTCACCCCTGTTCAGAGCCAGATACGAGTACACGGACACGAAAGACTCCGAGGGGCACCAGATCTCGTACGACCCTAGGTTGCATTCAGCGCGATTGCTCGCGCTATGGGGCGGATAGAACTCACCCACAGGGTGCGGGCCAATTGGGTCCGTGTTCACACGGAAGAGAGGGACCGCAACAAACGCACCGTCACGCCTCAGACGCAGGACGGCGTCGCGCAGCTCAAGCGCGGCCTGATGCTCGTCGGCGTTCCTCTGGTGGAAGTAGATGTCTGACGGATGACCCGCAATACCATTAGCACAGACCACCCAGGCAATCGACGGGCCTCGTACGCACGGAAGTGCCATTCTCTACGAGCCGATTTCGAGGTAGCTTTAGTCCGTCTATGTCTATGTAGGGTCACAAAAAACGCGGGCTAGCTTACTTGATCTCGGATTCGACCACCTCCTTTACGTCCGTGCACGGTGCCATTTTCCGAGCAGCGTTTGTCCAGGGGATTTACGCCGCCGCGAGGAAGAGAGGACCTGGTGACAGTGTGAGGTAAGTGCTGTAAGTCTGTCTGGGGCCATTTAGCGAAGGCGGAGGCATGCGCACGGGAAGACCATGAGCGGGACGCCCATGCCGCCATTCTGCTGCATTCTTGCTTCTTCTCCTCCCGCCATGTTCCCTCCCCGGTATCTCGCAGCCTTTCATCTCCCTCTATGCCATTTACCTGCCTGATGACATTGCCTATGGCATACAACAAGAGGGTGGAGGATTCCAAGGATAGCCCCCTGACATCGTTTGCTGTGGCGCACGATCTCGAAGAATTCCGGACCAAGGTACGTCTCTTATCCCATATCTCTTGTATCGCGCGCCTCATTCGCGCCCGGGCATACCTGTTACACCACAGAGGACCCATAATGTTTGGTACAGGGCCGATCTTCGAAGTTGTCTTCGGGATGTCTCTCCGCGTTCCGGCAGCTCACCGGGCTCTTCGTCGTGCTCGTGCACGGCCGCAGCGAATTCAGCGTTGCCCGCTGGGACCGCTCCGAGTCAGGCATGATCGAGAGCGTGCGTGCGCTGTTCGACGATGACGATTCGGCCCCGCGTCTGCTCATGGGGCTCTTTCAGCGCCTCTTCGCGGCCATGGATAGGCAGCTCGGCTTGGGCAACACCGGTACCGCGGCGTCTGTCCTCCCTGGGTCGGCTGACTACAAGCACATGGATCGTGTTGCGGAGCCGTGAGCGGGGGATGTCGATGCCGACGAGGGCACCGTTCTGGAAGGCACTACGTTTATGCGCGACGCGGCAGGCGTGCTCTGTCTTATTTTCACGCACTTCAGGGCAGTTTTCACTTTCACGGAGATGCTCCGGCGCTCCTCTGCTGGCTCTGATTCCCCGAGCTGGGCTCCGGTGATCACGACCTCGCGGTGGAAGCTCTCCATACCCAAACATTCGCATTTTCTCACTTCGCCAATAGGCCAGCCCTCCCCCGTCCACTCACGCCCCCGGGTCCTTCGGCCAATCCGCAATCTTTCTCGCCTCCCCCACCAACTCAAAACTACGCTTCAGCACCCCAGTAGTGTCCAGCGCGAGCATGTACGTCCCGGGGTACACCCACTTCGCCCCGCTCTCGTCCGCCCGCGCGATCGCGCCTAGCATTACCGCCAGCTCCGCCACCGCGCTCGTCCCCGGGGCGAGCCCGTGCACGCGCGTGTACGTCCCGGGGTACACCCACTTCGCCCCGCTCTCGTCCGCCCGCGCGATCGCGCCTAGCATTACCGCCAGCTCCGCCACCGCGCTCGTCCCCGGGGCGAGCCCGTGCACGCGCGTGTACGACACGAGCTGCTTCTGCGGGTGCGGCGCCGGCCCGAACGTCCCGCTCACGAAGAGCAGCGCGACGTAGTCGGAGGTGACCTTCCCCGTGTTTGTCACGCGCACCGCGAACGTGCCGAGCGGCGCGAGGTCAAGGAACGCCGCTCTCTTGTTTCCGCTGGATACGAGGTCGTCAACCGCGTAGCTCGCGGCAGGGGTGTTGGCATGCGCGTTCGAGGCCCAGGAGAAGGAGAAGGTGGTGTAGTGCAGCCCGAAGCCGAACTCGTATACGGGCGTGCCCGTGTACCACTTGTACGTGCGCCCGGGGTTCGTCGCGCTCGGGCGGAGCGTCATGTCCGTCATGGGCATTGCCCTGCATGAGCGTCGTCGCGTTCGCCCATGGGCCAATCAAGGCGAGCTTGCGGATGTGCTTGGCGAGGGGGAGCACGCCGTCGTTCTTGAGGAGGACCATGCCCTTGACCGCGGCGGTGTGCGCGAGCTGCTCGGCTTGTGGGGTGTTGACGTCGGCCCAGGTGAGCTGGCGGTAGGGCTGAGCCTCGGGTGGGTCGAAGTATCCGAGCCTGAAGAATGCGTAAGTTGCTGCCGCCGCGCCCTCAAAAGCGAACTAAAGACAACGTACCTGACGAGGGAAGCATACTGGTGAATTGCGGCCTGCTTCAAATCCATCGTGTTTACGAGGCGGCGAGAAAGCGCCTCGGGAATGTAAGTGGAAGAGAACGTCCCGCAGTCAATGTCCGTGCCCGCGAGGAGAGTGTCAGCCGCGGCCTGCGCAGGGTCGTCTGTATTGTTGTCAGGCGACCATATATTCGAGACTGCGTCGCAGTCGCCAGTCACCCATCTGTCCCCACCAAAACCCCAGTAGTCCCAAAGGACATCCTGCAGCAGGAACTTGTTTGCGCACGACGGGATCCCATTGACGGCGTTGTATGAGCACATGATGCTTGCCACTTTCGCATCGCGCACGCAGGTCTGGAATGGGGGGAGATAGTATTCGGAGAGATCCTGCTGCGAGACCACAGCGTTGAAGCCGTAACGCTCGGTATCCTCTCAACGATCGAGGTCCTACGTGGCGAAATGCTTGCAGTCAGTGACGATCTTGAAGTAGGGTTTGGGGTCGACGCCACCCCGGAGGCCGACCATGAGGTTGTAGACGTAGTTTTGAAGATAGAACGGGTCTTCGCCAGGAGTCTCTTGCCCGCGGCCCCAGCGAGGATCCTTAAACGCTTGATGCACAAAGCGTTAACTACGGATGAACACAATGACGTCATACGTGTAGGGTACTCACGATCGATGTGTTCCCGTTTTGGACCGCTTGCAAGGACCGCTTGCCTAGATGGGAACTAGGGCGTGGGTAACCACAAGCGCTCGAACCAGTGATCCAGCCACATCCACAACCCACCTCTCTCCTCCACACCATCATCTTCAAAAGTTCCTGCCAAATCGCCCCACCGTCTAACCCGATTATGAACGAGATTAACAAGCTCACCGTCGAGATGCAATTCTCGCAGTTCCTCGACACGTTTTGGCCTCAACCACCAACCAAATCACCTAGCTACAGGATCAAGTCCCGCCAGTGCACCTCTCCTGGCTTCCACCGAGCGGTCCGAAACCTAGAAGAGGGCGCAGGCTCCTGTGCCCGCCGTATGGTAGGCGCGGCTGAACATGATACTATGCATACTTGCGATGCTGACTGCTCCCCAACCACCACCGGCACCCCGGTGGCGCAGGCCGACCTCGTTCAAAAATTCAAGCTGTGGCCAAGACATAAGCTTACTCTATGTTCCTCGGACCCAACAGCATTCGGTTGGGCCTACGTGGAGCCCCTCAAGGACGCGCGGCCGTGCTGGGCCCGCCCACGCATCCTCTTCCGCTTCTGTGACATCGACCCGCGGCATGACACCCTTCCCACAGGCTATGACCCCGCGCGAGAAACCCGTCAAGCGGGCGCGCACCGCACGGCGCTCTGGAGGGACATTTGCGCGCAGGTCCAGCGCCACTTCACGCTCCAACAGCTCACCGCGCTCTACGTCGTCCTCGTCCGCGACGACTCCACCTTCCGCGTCACGCGCTGGGACCGCACGGGCATCGTCGCGACCAAGTGGGTGGACTGCATGGACAAACCCGCCCTGCTGGCGGACCTGTTCTGGCGCGTGTCCATGCTGTCGGACGAGCAGCTCGGGTTTGACGCCACCGCCACCCCAATCTTGTCCGGGTCCCCCGAGCACGAGCTCATGGAGGGCTTGGCGCGGCCCCGCGCGGATGATTTTGACTGCGACCCGGGGACGATCGTCGAAGGTGACGCTGCGGACCCGGCGCGCGCGTTCAAGTTCACACGGGCAGAGTTCAAGAGGACGCTCGTCTGCTCCCCGTTCCTCGGCGATGGCCAGCCCCGCTGGAAACTCTCTGTCCCCTCCCCTAGTCCCAGCGATCCACCGCACGAATTCCTTGTCGGGGCTCCGATCAAGTACGAGAAGGGCGAGTTCTTCGACTGGCGGAACGCGCGCGGATACTTGGCTATGGACTGCCAGACGGAGAGCTTCGTGTTCCTCAAGGACACCTGGAGGGAGCTCGACCAGCAGCCGGACGGATCGTCCGAGGGCGACTGCCTTGTGAAATTAAACGCGGCGGGGGTGCCACACGTCCCCACGCTTGTGTGCCACGCCGACTTGGAGGACACGAAGACCCCGGTCCCAGACTCTACTGCCGCAGATGGGGAGGAAGAGGAGTTGGCGCGCCGTCGGCATTATAGGATGGTCGTGAAGGAGTTCTGTCTTCCCCTCGGCCGCATACTGAGCGGACGACAGTTCGTGTCAGCTGTGAAGGATTGTATATCCGGTAAGCCCGTCAGCATTTCTGTACATCTTCAGAGGTGCTTAATAACTCCGGCGTGCATGTCCTTCAGCACACGCGACTGCGGCGAGGTCCGTGAAGCTGCTTCACGGCGATCTATCTTTTGGCAACCTCATGATCGTCCCGAAGCTTCACAAGCCACGGAAAGCCGCAAGATCAGTCGTGAAGTGGGAAGGGATCCTCATCGATTGGGAAAACGCCCAGCCGCTGCATAATCGTTCAAACGACCAGCTGAGTGGCCCCGGACCGGATAGCAGGGTACGCCGCCTCTCCGTAGTCTCGTCCAAGTTTTGCACTCAACAATGAACCCCCGGGCCTACAGATGACATGGCAGTTCGCATCTGTGCCATATATCCACGACCGCACGCGGCCGCTCGAGATCGCGGACGAGCTCGAGTCGTTCTTCTATGTCCTCGTCTACGGCGCCGTGCGCTTCCTCCACAGCACCTGCCCCCCCTCGCGCGTCGAGTTCTTCCTCGACGGCTTCTTTGACCACGACTGCATCGATGACGTTGGGTGGGCGGCGTCGACATGGAAGCGGTACGCGCTCGAGCACGCGCAGATCTTCATGCCGCCGCACGGGGACACGCTGCGCTTCCTCGGCGGTGCCCCAAACCCCGCAGACCGTGGCCGGAAAGCCTGGCGTTCGCACGCGGACACGCCCCTCGACTCCTTGATGGAAGAGCTGCTGTCGTGGTTCCACGCGCGGTTCGTTGAACGTTTCGGCCCTGGGGGCGCGGTCCTGGACGAGCGGCACTTCATCCCGATGGAGCATCCCCCGGACCTGCAGAAAGACCCGCGCCTCGCAGAGCTCGATGTGAAGGCTCTCGCACGCAAGCTGTCGGACCACGGTGCTATCCTAGAGCTGTTTGAGAGGAAGCTGGCTGAGCACTGGCCAGAGCACGACTTCGCAGGAGACCGACTACAGAGCAAACCTCCGAAACTGGCGCCTCCCCGAGTTGATGGAGCACAAGAAGAGCCGCCGTCCGGCCCCAAGCCCAAGCGGAGGGACTCTATCGAGACGCTCTCCAGGAGAGAGGAGGAGGAAGTCCTCACGGTGCTCCTCCCGAGGAAGACGAACCCAAGGAAACCTGTCCAAAAGAAACCCGTCACAAGGGCAAAGGCGAAGAAAACAGACACGAGCCCTCGAGCGGTAGTTGCTGAACTCGTCGCGGGTGCGAACAAAATCCAGACCGCTCCGCGCCGTTCGAAGCGCCTGCGAAACGAGCCCCCCTCCGAAGACCTAGAAGAGAACCGCCGTCCCAAGCGGCAGTGCCGCAGGTAGAGATCGGCTTGGACTTCCTTTGCTATGGATGTGGCCTAGAAGTTAGAAGGGCGTTATGTTGTGACTTCCCAATGGTTTCTGCGTCAGACAATGTTCAGGCCCCATCCTCTTCTCTTGATTTGGTAACGGCAGATCGCCCGTTACAAGGCACAAAGTTGCTGATTCGAATACAGAGACAAGAGCGGCTACCAGCCACTTAGTAGCCTCCCTCAATTCTTCATTTTATTTCTCCTCCCCCCTCAAGCGCCGTCGCTTATGCGGGTGATGTGACCCAGGAAGCTGCTCTCCGGCGCAAGAAATACCTCGAACTTGTGGTATATCTGTCTCCCAAGGTATTTCCGGCAAAGATCCTCCAAGGCGGCGTCGGGAGAGGCGAGGCGGGCGACCGACGTTGGGTGGAAGGCGGCAGAGGGAGAGCGGGCGGGCGTTTAATGGTCCGTCTCGCGTGATAGCCGAGCCGCTGTGGCGAAATTCCACACTGCGCGCGTCGCGCCCCTCCCCTTCGTATGCTTGGACTTCGCACAGTATATCAGTGGTATATTCACTTCCTGAGATCCTGTTTAACAGGATTACGAGGGATGCCGAAGATGGGGACCGAGGGGACGAGAGAGGTGGAGGGCGGGAGACGCAGTCCTTCAAATTAGTAATAGCAGCTCTGGTTTGACAGCCTGAGCTCGCGTATCATGGTGGAATCTTGGAGAGGTCACGGAAGGGCTCGCCCGCCCTCCCGCCCTCCACCTGCCTCGCACCGTTCGAGGTCACTGTCTTCAACGCTCTCAGCCAATGTCTCAATGGCTTGTCGAACAGGTATACCGGGTGCACTATCACAGATATTCCTGGATATTTGTGAGCCAAGGAATGGTCTCCGCGTCACATCAAAGTGTTGAGCGCCGGGCATGGTTCCGATTCCCCCGCGATTCCCGGTCTTCTTCCCGCACAGCGCTCCATCTATGGGATATCATTTCTGACATGATGTTCTCCCCGCCGTTGATATCCCAGTCTGCTGTAGCTTCAGACATTGACCCGACCCAGTAAATGTGTCCGTTCCTCTGACCGTTGCCACTCAGGTATGTTTCGACCATCGAAAAGGTTGGGTCTGACATTGACCATATCATATAGTCCTAGGAACGCTCGAAGCTTTCCTATGCGGCAGTGCTGCTAGTACCAGGTAGCACAGCTTCAACGTTTCAACATCTACAGTATCTGTTTCGCGGTATCAATCATCCCGACTTACTATAGGTTCAGCGGTCGGGCGATCAGTGATGTTAGACATATAAGCATTCTCAAGTTGGCAGTCGCACCCACATTCAACCTATCCCGTGCCCTCTTCGCCTATCCTCCTCCGCGCAGCGTTAGATGTCGCCCATCCGCGCGACGGCTCCGGTGCTGCTCCGACCAGATGCGATTAATATTAATGAACTTGCGCTGAATACTACATTATACTATGCCTCAGACCTGTCTTTTATAGCCCTCGATATTGGTTTATCAAGTGCTCTCTTCGGTGCGTTACCAACTAGACTGATGGAATAATCGATTATACGACTGATGCGATCGTAACAGGTGTCTTGACCTTGCTTGTAATTCTCGCTGTTGTCTTTCTAACGTAGTGTCTCGCGTTCTTCCTCTCATCTTGGGTCCTCAGTTCTTACCCTGGATCTCCATTTAGACGCAAGGGGCTACGCTATACATACGTCAGGATACTGCTGCCAAGTACCTTGCTATTATATGCCTCTGCGGCTCTCTACACGGCATCACTTGCAAGCCACATCGCCAGTGTCGATCGACTCGTCACACAGGCACAAGGAGGACTCTTCTCGGATGCATTTACCGCCGCAGATGTGGAGAAGTTCGAAAGTGACGTCCTTAGGCAGTCATGGATGATGACCGCTGCCGTCATTGTAAATGTGAGTCAAGTCTTCGAACTGTCCATGTATATGCCCTCCTGGCTGTAATTGACATGTGGACGGTGTGTACTAGGTCATGATCGGCGATAGTATCGTGTGGTGGCGCGTGTGTGCAGTCTGGAGGAATCGGATCGTATACTGCATCGGGCCCCTGCTCATCGCACTGACTATCGGTGCGTAGTCTGCACTCCGTCTTTCGATGTATCAAAGCAATCTCACGTACTCTTCTACCGTTAGGTTTTGGAGCGAAGACGATCTCGGGCGTACATCACTGTGCGCACTCATGCCGACAGCCGCAGTTCCTTTTCTCGCCCGGTGCTTTCGCGGACATATTTACCAGCCTCTCGCTCGCGATCAACTTGATCGCGACAGGCTTGATAGGCTACAAGACATGGTGTGTGGCGCACTCGCAGGCAATGCAGGGAACGCCATGGCTAACATCGAGTAAATATAGGGTGCACTGGAGACTACACCGTGAACAACTCGGCCGCGGTCACCACAAGTCGCAGGTGGTGAAGACGCTCGCATTGCTCCTCGAGTCCGGCGCAATATACTGCATCCTTGTTGTGAGTGCTAGTTCATCTGTCGACCCGGCGTGTTTCCCTAAATAACAGGAATGGCTGCGGCCTATGGTAGCTCATCATGGTCGCATTCGAGGCGAGCCCCGCGCTCTTTGCCGGGCCCGAAGTGCACCAGAACGCGTTCCTCCGCACGATCGCGGACTACACCTATGCGTGCTTCATCTACGTCATCGTAAGTGTTTTATTCAAATTGCATATCCAATGCAGATACTCAGGTTGGATTCATGGGGCGGACAGGCTATATATCCGGTCCTGATCATCGTCCTCGTCACTCTCAACTTCTCCCCCATCGAGCGCGGGTTTGCGGACTCCACTAGCGTAGAATCATCAGATGGAAACAGCCGCTCCAAACACACCCAAGCTTAATCAAAGTCACAAAGAGTACCGCGGTGATCACTGACACGGCGCACGTCCGTCGTGTCATGGATGGCGAGGATGGGGTATCAGAGGCGAAGGCAAAGCCGGCTTTGCTGAGCACTGGACCCCAAACGAAGGAGCTGGTTCAACAAGGATAGAAATAGGTGGACACGTAACTTGAACAGGAAGGAACTACTACTCCCTGCCGCTCGAGGTCCAATAATTTACCTTTCTCTCCTATCAACCTGGATGGACTGTCCGGGTAATCGGCCATTCCCATTGCGCGAAACAACCGGATGCGGTTCGAGTCAAGGCCGAGGAGTAAACTTCTTCGGACTCGGAGCAGCGGATATCCGTTCACAACACGTATGCGATCGCCAACAGTGACCAGCCACCACTAATGTTGAACGGTAATCAGTGGGTATCCACGTAACTTTGTAAAACTGACGTACAGGTACGCATGGGCCGCGGCTTGCCGGCCTCGGGGGGGGACATCAACGAGACGTCTCTACACAAATACTTGGACGAACCGACGGTAACATTGCACGCATGTAGAATAAACGGACACCAGATTGCGAGAGTACTATAAGTGTGGGGAGAGATGCAGGTTGCGACGCAGATCGTGGTTGTAGCTGGCGATAGCCGTTGGCGACTGGCGATTGGCGATTGGACAGTATTGCACGAGACGACGAGTAAGCAAGGATAAACACATATGATGTAGATGGTGACGTATGTATAAGATACGGGGAGATGAGATGGTTTGGGATCCGGAGGAGGGGGTAGCCAGGCTGAGGGGGATGGGGAATGGAATGGGATGGGATGGGATCCAGAGGGGATAGGATGGGATTACTGTGACAACATGGGCGGGAAATAAAAATATGCAGGCAAGGCAAATCATGGCAACACAGAGAACCTCAGGAAATTCTATGTACAACAGAATATCGAATACAGGATGCTTGGTCGACGGCAATTGGATAGACAACGGATAGCAGCCCGGGCGGCGGCGGAGAGAAACTCGAGTGACACGGACGTAAACGCGAGAGCTGTCAGAGCGGAGGATGGCGGCCGAAAGCGAGGTCGAGGAAACCGAGCGAAGGCGAATCCCACGGCCAGGGGACGTGGGCGAGCATCATGGACGGAAGCAGGCGGAAGGATCAATGCTCCTGGCGAGCGACATGGCCAGGCCCAATGTCTTCCGCATCCACAAGGACGCCCTCCTCGTCCCCCTCCAGCTCCCCCTCCATATCCGGCTCAAACTCTGCTCCGTCCACGTCGTTCACGACGATCGGCATCGGCGACGCAGGCTCGACCATCTCCAACGCCGGAACTTCATCAGCCAGCACAGGAGCCGGCGGCGCACCTTCCCCGCGCATCCACTCGTCGCCCCATAGATCCGCCACCCGCGCCCGTTTCCGCGGATCCCGCACGAGCAGACGCCCCGCCATCCGCCGCACGCCCTCACTTCGCACCAGCGTCGCACCCTCCCCTCGGGGCGGCCCGTCCGCCGTCGTGACGTCACCGTCAGGCCACGAATATGCGCCCACCGCGATCCGGTTCAACAGGGCCTTGCGTTCCGCGCGTTTCCGTCGGTGGTCCTCCCGGTCGGTCTCCAGATGGCCCAGTGCAGGCGGGGGCGCGTCGAACGGCAGGCGGCGCGTCGCGAGCGCGTACAGGACAACGCCACACGCCCACGCGTCCGTCTGCCGGCCATCGTACGCCTTGCCCATCACGAGCTCCGGCGCCGCGTACGAGTCCGAGCCGCAGAGCGTCGTCAGGTGTGACTGCACGGGGTCAATAAAGCGCGACAGGCCGAAGTCGGTCAGCTTGATGAGGGAATGCGACGGAAGCGGGCGCGCGAAGGGGTCCGTCGTGAGCAGAATGTCTAACGACGCCGCTTAGTATCGTACACACCGATAACAAAAATACACTCACTTTCGAGCTTGATGTCGCGGTGCACCAGCCCGACGCTGTGCATCCACGCGACCGCGCGACACAACTCGCCCCATATTCGTCGGACAAGTGGCTCATCTAACCGAGCGTGGCTGACAGGGTTGTCGACCAGGTCCAAGAGCTCCCCACCGCCTACGTGCTCGAGCACCAGACAGTGATGTGTCGGCGTGCTGAATGAGTGCAAATACGACACTATCGACGGGTGGGAGACATGCTAAAACAGAAAGCGTCAGTACACACAGTATATATGCGTAAAACACCCCCGTAGTCGCTCTGTCTGTGTCAGACACACGCATCGACGCGGGAGTGAGGTAAATAGCGCGTCAGCGAGTGCCCGCAAAAAATAAGGCTTATCTGTACGATAGGCCCCTCTGTGGCGCAGATACGGCGCGGGATGCGGCATTCGAAAAACGGGAAATGGGAATCCCGGATGCGGGACGATACGGACGGCACAGGCTCGGAAGACTCACCCGTAGCACTTCCACTTCCCGCACGAAGCTCACCCGCGACCGCGAGCTCGACTCACACACCTCCCGCTCAGTCATCTTCACCGCGACCAATCTCCCACCACTCCCCTTGTGCCGCCCCCCGATCTTCTTCTGCCGCTGTATCTCATCCTGGGGCGCCAGCAGCGGAGACCTCGGGACGGGCGCGGCATCCCCGTCGCTTGCCGCCCGCTCTTTTGCCCACTCGTGTTTGCGGGAGGGCCGCGTTCCGTCGATGGTGCGCGACCGCCGACCACGCAGGCTCTTGCTACGCGCAAGCGACGACTTGCGGACGAGCTCGAGCGCGTTCAGCTGGCCCTTCGTGTCGCGCGCGAGCCACACGCTGCTAAAGCTCCCGGTCCCGAGCGGCTTGACGAGCTCCAATTCGAGCGAAGAGCTCGACAGCGTGATCCCCGGCTCGAGCTTTGTCTGCTCCGGCTCCGACAGAGGCGGTGTCGGGGGACACGAGGTCGCCGTCGGCGTGAGATGCGTGTACGGCGGACGCGGGAGCAGAGTGGGCGTGGCTTGGGGCAGCTGATCGTCGACCGGGGACTCCGTCTGCTCACCAGCGTGGTAGGCCTCAGATCCGGATGGGGCGCCCGCGTCGAGGTGGACGAAATCCCGGCGCACGTTCGTCCCGTGCGAAGGCGGTGGATGCTCGGACTCACTTCCGTAGCGCGCACGCGAAGGAAAGAACCGAGAGAGCGGCGGGAGACCGGTGCGGTGGGGCGGGGGAGACCTCGAGGTGTCGCGCGAGCCGGAACTTGAATGCGACAGGGAGCGGATGCTGGGGGGAGGGGTGGGGAGGAGGGCGACGCCGAAGAACTCGGCGTTGAGCTTGCGGGAGGGAGCAGTGTGCGGGGGGCGAGGTGTATCTTCGGCACTCACATTTGACGTGACCTCCGAGCCGGAACTGCGAGGCTGGGGATTGGGAGGCGGCTGGGGCGTCGGGGCGTCATCAGAGAACGGGGAAGCAAAGAACGCCTTCGTCTTGCTATCTGTGGACGGGGATGGGGGTGGCGAGGATATAGAGGAGACTGCAGTGTACACGCTGAGGTGTGATGAGCGGGTAGAGGAGCTCTCGGAGGGGCATGGCGACAGACGGTAGGCCCAGCTCTCGTGCATGTCAGAGACAAAGGGGTGTCCACTGTCCAGAGAGTCGACGCGAAGACGAGTCACGTTACAAGACAAGATCCGAAACACAAGAGCTGATGGGGCCCACGAGGGTGTGCAGGGTAATGTACACTGTAAGCGAGGAGAGTGAGAGGAAGAGGGAGAGGCGGGAGGCGGGGAGGGGTTAAGGAGAGTGGTCAGCCATGCGAGAGGACTGGGAGAGATGAGAATGAGCGAGGAGCTCGAGTCTCGAGCCCGATCGGTGGGTCGTATCGCGTGGAGCGCCGCAGCCTGTCCCGGTCCAGCTCAGAAATTTCTCCCGATCCGGTCCGGCTACCACCCACCTTATATTCCCTCCTTTCGCACTTTCGCATGGTCCTCTATCACTTAGGAACCAACGGAAGTAGTTCTTAGTCGACACTCAACTCAGTTCGTCGAACCATAAGTGTGATCCATGCATTGAATGGTGGATCTTCCTACTTCCATGTCTTGGGACTCACTAGGACGAATTGGGATCCCCAAACAATGGGAGCATTACCTCTGATGTCAAAACATGAATGGAGGCTGGATTCTTTGCCTCACACCACTGCGGCAGCCCCCTGCAGCACGACTACTGCATGTGTGTGTGTGCGAGCAAATCCGCAGACTCTGTATTGTGGACTAGCTCCGAACTGTGGATACGGGAGGCGGAAGGAATGGTCATCCTACTACTTACCTCGACATGGGCTGACCTCGACCGACGTCATGCCAAACAGTCAATTTGCGCATGCGCCGAAATGCAAAGCCGCTCCCTGAACTGGCCTAGACTATCATAACTTACATAGCCTGTAAGTCCCCGGATCGCCTTGAACCTTCTGAATGTCGCCGAGATAGGGGTGACGCAGCGTAAACCTTGAGCTTGCATTCCCTCCGGTGTCACAGCCAGCCGCAGCTGGCCTTCAGCTGGCCCAGATCGTGGGCTGTACAGGCAGCTGAGATCGTGCATTGACGTATGCACAAACCGCTGCGGGATGGCAACTGTATGTTCATAATAGAAGTACCCAGCATACTCTAAGTATGCGGCGAGGGGGCTATGCGTTAATCATCATCGCAAAGTCCTTGAACCAAGTAAACTGGTCCTTGGGCGTCGCGTACTTCTTCTCATGCCCCCCAAAGAACGTGCTGCAGACGACGATCCTCGTATCAGCACCGCTCGCACAGCACCACACGACCGCTGCCCAGATACAGCAACAACGCACCTGAAGAACAGCCCGCTAAACCCGACAGGCTCCGCCACCTTCACCGCGATCGCCCCAGCACCCGTCTCCATCGCCACCACATATGCTGTCTCCGTGTGCGCCGGGGCGACGGTCACTGTCTGTGGCGGAGACACAACCGTTACCACGTCCGTCACCGTCCTGGTGTTCGCCACTGTCGGAACGGGCGAGGAGGCTGCCACCCCAGGCGAGATTGCGGCACCGGGAACGGGCCCGGGAACCGGGAGATCGCCGCTGGCGTTTCGGTATGGCGCGAAGACTGGCGTGTAGTCGCGCGCGGTCATCATGGACATTTCCCGGAATGTGTCGGCATTCTCCTGATCCACGTCCCCAGGGAAGGTGCCCAGCCCTGCAGGGAGAGAAGGAAGGCGGGCAACGCCGACACCGATAGGAGGCGGACGTTCGGGCTGTTCCGTGTTGGGTTCGCTGGCGGATCCCGAGCCCGAGTAGAGGGCTCTTCGGCCCAGAGCCTGGAGAGAGGGCACGTCGCGGTAGAATACGTCGGACCGGTCGATAACGCGTTCGCCGTCGACGTCTAGCGTGAAGGCGCCGTCTTGCATGCCAGGGGTGTTGAGCGTCACGGTCTGCCGAACGTGCGTCCAGTTCCCCGCCGCGAACCTGAAGGACTCGCGTCCGATAGACAGCCCGTAGTCCGCGTCGCAGACGGATAACGGCGGGGTAGCACAAAGCGCGCGGGTCTGCTTATCTTTAGGGGCGTACTGCGCTCACGCCACGCTCAGATCCCGCCTTGCCGGCCAGCGAACTTGGAGACGATAAGGACCCACCAGGTATAGCTCGCCCGCCCCGCCCCCTCGCCACATGAGCCGCGTGCTGAAGCAGCTCGTCGCGGAGTCCCCGCCAGAACACCCCTCGTGCCCGCCATAGATACCGGGCAGCTTCCCAGCCTCGACCCAGTCAAAGTCCGACGGGAAGAACACGCTGAATTCCAGAGACACGTTCTTCGCCTTTCGGACGTCCAGCGGGGCGGCATAGAAGTCGGCGCCTCCAACAGGCTCCTGTGTCGGGTCGATCGAGTCCGCGGGGTAGTACAGCTGCAGGAACGAGCTCGACGCCTGCTTCGGGGGAGGGGGGATGATGCCAGACACGACGGCGGAGACGAGCGCCGCGACAGTCTTGGAGAGCGTTTGCGCGATCGTATCGACGCCTTGCAGCAGAGACGGGAGGGCCATGTCTGTCGTGTCTGTCGGGGGGTCGTTCACGATGATGCGCATGTTGCCTTGGCCGCTGGCGAAGTTCTTGATGTTGAACGCCGAGAGGTCCGTCATCTGCGGCGGGGCGGACCATGTTGTCGGCTCGACCGATTCGGTTGTGGATGAGCCAGCAAGTGTAGACGATGGAGTTGGAGGCGGTACGATGGCGATCGTATCGGTCACCGTTTGCGGAGAGCCTGTTATCGTCACAGTAGAGGCGGGTAGGTATACCGTAGAAGTGACAGTGATTGTTGACGTTGCCAGGACGGGTGGTGAGGCAGCAATGGGCGTTTGACCTCCAACAGATGTCGATACGGAAGTACCATTCGAACTAGTCACAATCGTCGCGGAAACCGGTCCTTGAGTGGAGGAAAGAACAACAGAGGGCGTAGTTGCGTTGCTGGTGATAGCAAGCTGCGTCGTGTTATTCGAGTCAAGAGGCATAGCGATCGCGTGCAAAGCTCTAAGACTAGCGAAAAGCACCACAGCCGTCAAGGCCATGTCGTAGGGTTGCAGACACGAGCAGGGAAAAGAGCGATAGAATGGCGTATAGATGCAGGTTACCAGGAAAGGATGCCAGGTACGAACGAGAGACACCAGAGAGACGACCCTGTATGGGAGGCGGACTAGATATTTCGTTCTTGCCCAGCAGAAGGATCGGTGCTGCAGATCCGCGAGCACGTCGGAGTACATGTCGCTGCCCTTCTCGTCTTCTTTGCAGAACCGGAACAGGACCTGCGGTCGGGCCAAAACATATCGAAAAAGTCCTCCATGTCCCTACCAACCACCATACCCCGGAGAGAGTCTAACATGATTGTGATTTTGAACCAAGCAGGACGAGATGGAAGGAGGAGACAGACGGTATGCTTCAAGGCGGATGATGTTCAAGTTGAAGTTGAAGTTGGGGTAGGGCGCTTGCTTATATCTATTGAGTCGCCATCAAGCGAGGCGAACGGGGCGAACAAAAGGACTCCAGTATAATTGCATAGATTGACAATCCAAAAAGCAGGAGCCTGTACACTTATACGATCAAATAGTGTCGCATAGTGAGTGACTGTTGATATCAGCTTGACCACGGCGTACCTACAAAAGTTACTCGTGTAGTTGCCAGGTATACATATATTCCGATGGTGAGGAAAAAGGAAACTTGGTCGGGTCTTCGAAAGAGTGGGGATGCAGAAACAAGGATACAAATCAAGAAGCGAGGCTGACTTTCAGAACCATCTCAGGCTTCAAGCTCGTGTAGCTCGCGGCCGGGAAGGAGATCCCGGCGAAGTTCCACACGAAGGGCTTCTCCGACAGCTCAAACTTGAAGCGCGAGAGGAGCATGCAGAGGACGATCTCTGGATGAGGAAAGATATGTTAGATACCAACCACCTGGCAAGCAAACCGAATGAGCCGGCACGTACTCATTTCAAGCTGCGAGAACTTGAACCCGCTGTACCACCCAAATCATGGTCAGTTCGCGTCCACCCACCCCATTAATCTGGCCGCTTACATGCACGCGCGTCCCCCGGCGAGGAACGTCATCCTAGCGAGCGTCATACTTCAGCACAACTGCCCTAACGTTCGACAGCGCCGAACGAATACTCACAGGTTCGCATATATCCCGGGAATATGCGCCTCCTCGACCGAGCGCGGCAGCGGCTCGAGCCACCGCTCGGGCTTCCACTCCAGCGCGTCCTCGCCCCAGACGGCCCTGTTCGTGTTGCACGCGGGGATGTTCGAGAGGATAGTCGTGCCCTTCGTTACGGGGATCTCGGCCATCATCGCGCCGTCGACGCCACGGATCGGCTGGGAGAGCGGGAGGACCGTGTCCCTCTTTGCCCTGGCGCGCGCGATCATCGGGGTTAGTGCCAGTGGCTGACCGGGACCCGCGTCGTCACTCACTGTCTGATCGACATGTTCGCCGGGGCGTGTCTGCGAGCGCGGTCAGGCTGTGGGTTAGACGGACGGCAAACTGGGAACAGGTTACGACTTACAGGCGCAGCGTCTCGCGGCACACCGCGTCCAGGTACGGCAGCGCCGAGAGCTCGTCGTACGGGATCTCCATGCCGTACTGCTCCATGGCCGCGCGGATCTCCGCACGCAGCTTATCCTGGGCGTCCTGACGCTGGCAGAGGATATCGAGGACGCGCGAGAGGGCGTTCGACGTGGTATCCACACCGGCGACAATGAAGGTGCTGGAGTTACGACCGCGTCGATGAGCCACAATGCAAGGATAGAGAAGAAAGGGGAGGCACACACTTCATCTGTGCCAACAGCTCGTTGTCGGGGAGCCTGTCCTCGTCCGCAGCCTTCATGTTCTCCTTGACTGCCGCAGCCATCAGTAACACCGTCCCATGAAAAGCATGAAACATCGCGTACGAAGGATACTCAGCATATCCTTGCGCTCGCCGACGGCGATAAGGGTCTCCTGATCTCCGCGTTCGATCGCCGCCTTCTTCTCGTTGTATATCTCCAGTGACCGCTGGTGCATGACGTCGCTGACCGTCTTCATCCGCTGGACAGGCTTGTTCGGGAAGCGGTCGAGCAGGAACCGGCGGAAGCGCGCTGGGCCCAGCCTCGTTGCGATAGGCACAAAGACCCGCGTCCACGGGATGGCCGACAACGACGGCCTAAGCGGAGGATTAGCACCGCATGTAGTCTGGAGAATGAGGGTGGAAGAGCGAAACACGCACACGAATGACTTCACGGCCTCCGCGAAGTCGTTGTGGACCTCCTCGGTGAGGGGATCGAACGAGTACCCCATCATGCCCTGTCCGACCAGCTCGAGCGCAGTACGTCCCATCCAAGCCAGGATGTCGATGTCCTTCGGGCCGTCCTTGACCTGGCGCTCGATAGCTGTCCTTAGCTACAACAGACACATAAATCGAGTTAGATAGATTGAACGAGCAGCAAACAAGGACATAGATCTCATATGCTGGTCTGGCATACGAAGATATATCCAACTGCGGTACAGGCACCGGTGGTGAACTAGACCCGGCTAAAATCCGAGCCCTTTGGGATGTCTCTGGGGATATGACACCTGTGTCTATCCCAAATAAGGGGAGAAAGCAGGACTGTAGCTCACCTTCCCAGCGACGCGGTAGAAGATCGGAGACAAGCCCCGCATATGCGCAGCGGAGAACGCCGGGTTGAGAAGCTTGCGCTGCCTCCTATGCTCTGACCCGAAGACTGAAGTCAAACCAGGACCGACGAGCAGGCGAGTTGTGCTGTGGGGCGCGCAATTAGGGAAAGATACAACAGGACAATTACAACCCGCCATCGACGCACAGGATGGCCGGCAAGCCCCTGTAGTAGCTCTCCTGGTCCTTGACGTGAATTGAGTGCAGAGCCTTGGGATCGTACACGTGCATCCATCTTGCCTAGGGTGCAAAATGTCATCAGTATTTGACCGTGTGATTCGGAGCGTAAAAGCCAACATTACCCCCAAGAAGCTGTGGATCTTTGCGACTGGCCCATATGTCTCGAGGTAGTTGGTGAGGAACGCCTTGTTATCGCGAGCGAATAGCTGCGCCATGTTACCTAGAAGATTCAAAACAAGGTCAGAGCCCGACGCCCTCTCATATGCGTGTATGTGGGCTATCCTTCGGACCTGAAAAGAGCGAGTTGGACGGAGGCCCTGGAATATTATCGAGCGGCGTTCGCAGCACATATGTGCTGACAAGATGCAATAGGAGGAAGATACCGGCTAGTAAACCAGCTAAAAGGAGTAGTTGGGCCATGTTGAAGACCTAAGGAATATGCTGGAGGAAATTGGTCAACGTTCAACGTTCGGTCACGATGAGGAGTAGAAAAAGGGTCAGTTGGATGGGTATGGATAATGACATTGCTCACCAGTTCCGTCCGTATTTATGTCCGCTCCATGTTCTCTGCCACCGAGTGCCTACTGTATTGCAGAAGGTCACAGCTACTGTCTGGTCGAAGGGAATATGTTTTAATTTTGTCATAGGAATGGAGGAAAGGATGCGCCGTAGAGCCGCCAACGTCAGCAGCTGATCAAATCGGGCGTTGCTCGGCATGGTCTTCCGGGCGCCTCTGATGGGCGCCTCCTAGGACACATCCGCCGCACGGCCTTGGATTTCAACGTTCAAAACGTTCAACTCTCAACGGCTTGCCAATTCACTCAGCTGGAGCTTTTTGTCCCTTCAATCCAACTTTGGTCTGAAACTGGGTCTCAAGCACTGCACCGCGGCGATTGTGAGTGGGCTTCATGCATTTCTATGGCAGGAAGTCAGACTGATGGATACCAGCCTCTGGCCCTCCGCACGCGACCACTCCTCACTGCGCTCCGTAAAGACCAGTTTGAACGATAAATGGAAAGATGTTCCTATCTCTGCTATACAGCAACCGCCATCCTCGTGAGTATCCAATATTCTTGGGTGATATCCATTGGAGATTTTTGGGCTTCTATGCGCGGATCCACCCATACCACCCCTACTTGAGGACCTTCCACGTCAATGGATGGTAACGAATACAGGCCAACCCTGGATGAGCACATGCACCAGATGAATGGACAGGATGATTTGGTGTAATGGTGCGTCTTCCTTGGAGGTTACACTCAACTCGAAGGCAGTCGATTCTTGGGGGAGGGGGAGCTCAGAACCGCCCTTGGTATGGTCGTCGTGTGGTGTGCAGTATAGGGCTCACCGATAGGCTTCGCGCGGGCGGAAAGAGATGAGGAAAAAAGGACAGGAGGTGAATAGATGGTACGAGAGTCAGCGAGCCCCATGGACCGGCGTGAGCGCAGCCATCCTCTCATGATCTTTCAATCTATTATGTTATTATTCCTACCGCAATGCATGGTGCTCTAAATCTACTTTGACATGCTCCAGCCAGTGTGGGGAGAGGTGATAGGACGGGTCCGGGGGAAACATGGAAGTCAATGTACGTATCATGGGGAGAGCCTGCTGGTTGGTTTCTGTTCCGTTCAATTCTGCGGTTTGTCCTCGTGACACGTGGCACCCCTTCTCTGATACCCTCGGACAACACTATTGAGACCATATCTTCATTCAAGTTGACGAGGTCGATGGTGTCTACTGGGCGATAAGGTGGAGGAACCAAGTCAGTGTACGTGTCGACCCAGCCATCTCTGCCCTGCTCGAAGATGGTTCTGACCTCCTTTTCTGCATAGCCCCAACCACTGTGCACCGCAGCATTGGCTGGACGTATCTGTGTCACATCGCCGCCCACATGGACAATTGAATATGGCGGTCCCAGCCTACTAGCCTCTCGTACCAGGTTAGCGCCGATTCCGGGAAAGTGCTTGACCTGGCCAACGTCATCGCTTTAACCGACGCGAGCAGCGGACTCCCAATACTTGGAAAAGACCCGGTGTATCGAGGGCCTTCCTCGCGTCGCCAAACAACTCTCGTCCAATCCATTGATTGTCGCCATCCCCGTGTGGACGGTCGGTCTAGATTGACAGCCAGTGCACACTGGCACTGCGGAGATGGGGCACAAGAGCCCGAGGATCATTCTCAGGGCTGTCTACAGCGGTGTTATGAGCGGCAGAAAAGAGCATACAAAAGGTTGTGAGCTTGGTCTTCCTTTTGATGTCGACCACCTTAACTCAGATGTCTACTCAGTCCAGTGCCATTATTGAGAAGATAATAGCTCTTTACCCCGGTTTGTAAGTCAGCTTTCCAGGGAACATCATATCTGGCACTTATAGCATGTTACTTATAGCTTTCGACTCAAATGTTCGGAGGTGTCTATATCTGGCAGGTGTTGAGTTTGGCATTGCTGTTATCAACCATCTCACATCGCATTTGTGGTTGCCAGCATTCATTGCATATGACTGGATAATAACATTATCCCGTGAAGCGCAACTCTTCTGGACTAGGAAGGCTCGACCGGTCTCCACAGCCCTGTACTTTTTCAACAAGTACTTGACTCTGCTCTTAGCAATTATGACCATCTTGCAGATTGCTCCATCATCTGATAAGGTATGCATGGCTTCTATACTCTGTGAATGTTAATATAATGATATGCAGATCCTTGGTTACCACAATTGCACCACAGTTTTTATTGCACAAAGTATAATCACATATATTTCTCTCATTCCACCAGCAGGTGTGTAATTTTGACAGTCCAATTATCTATGCAAATTTGTGCTCTGCTAACATCATAACAATAGTTTTTGCTGCATTGCGGGCATATGCTTTGACTAAGCATTGTTGGCTATCAGTTTTTATCTTTCTTCTCTCAAGTGTTCAGTTTATTACAAATACAGCAAGCAAAGGTTTCTTTCTTAGTTGTGTTTAATCTCAAAAATATGTTTTAGGTCTGCATTCTAGGGTTTCATGTGTACAGCATTGATATCCCTTCACAAGGGTGCATTCCAAGTTTAGTTATTTCTGATGCCCTTATTCAAAAGTATGTTTTTAGTGGTCTTACTTATTGTTTACATCCAACTAATTTTTATAGTTGTTTGTCAGATCACTGCATGCTAGAATCAAATACTAATAAGTTGACAGTTGTTATTGCAAATAGAGTATCAGTCATTTTAGCAGATACTATCCTGATTGCAACTACCTGGAAGCTTCTGCCTGACTTTGGCATTACAAAACATAGAAATGTGAAAATTAAAGGGCTTGCTTCAATAATGCTACTTAATGGTCTGTCTATTTATTTCCTTTAATTCTAATATATTACTTAATTGTAATCCAATTATAACAGGTGTAACTTACTGGATGTAAGCTTTCTAAATATGGATCAATTATAAATCAACTGATCAAACTATACCATTTGATAATGTGCAGAGCATTGACTATCCTAAACATATTACACCTGATTTTTGCAGAGCTTCCTGTGAGTTTCTTCCTTTTTGGTGGCTTACTGCTTTTTTGATATATTTCCCCTCATAGACACTACCTGATGGAATCAATAGTTCAGTATCAATTTTTGCAGCCCCGTATGTTATTATGTTTATTGATAGCATGGTGAATAATTGTTACTGGGCAGTGCTGAATTTACTTTTTTCTTGATTAGGCTCTCCTCTGTGCTTGTATCACATTTCCTCCTAGATCTCCAAGAAGCTCATCAGGGGACAGTGGTTGGACTGTCAACTAGTGATACTTTGAGCACCTCACAGGCTGGTGGACATTGTTCAAGCAACTTTGCACTTGTCCTTGGGTCTATAGGGGCTACTATCCATCCTATGGTGGACTATGGTCAGGAGAATGGTCAAGCTTAGTGGCCTCAAAATCATTGATGTAGTCGTGCATTAAAGCTGGTATGATTTATGTTTATCATATTATTCAAAAACATTACTAAGACTAGTCTACAACTGTCAACAGGCTACCAGATGGTGATAGATGTCTAGAAACATGCACCTCTCCAAACATGCCACCAAAGTCAGGGCTACCCCATCTCCTGCAGGCACCTCATCATCCTTTGTTTTAACACTCCTTTTAACACGCACTTATTATTGAGGTATTTGTCTGTCAGCACACATTTGGGCTTGAAGCCAGAAGTCTGCAATAGATGTTGTGAAGTTCCCGCAGACTACATGACACTGAATCATGAACCCCGGACCTCCTTCAACTAATATGTGCTGACCATGCCAGAAAGGGCCATCAGAAGAATGGTCTCGCAAACTTCACTGCAATACAAATCAGATCAAATCCAGAATACCGGCAGTGCACACAAATGTGAGTATTGGCGGCGTGTGGCTTTATGCCGATTGGATCAAAGGTGAAATGAGGCAGCGACAGGCCCGGTCTCAAACAGGTGGCACGACTTAGACACAAATGCACTCTTGGCGACATGTACAGTGGAGAACAGTAACAGTGCACGTAGCAATGGGGGCATCACCGGGTCCGTGACAGATATGCATGCATGTTGAAGTGATGCTCCCAGTTGTGCGAGTCACATCATGTCAACGGCAACGCGAAGCGACATCGATGCGCAGTGTGCACTCTTGAAACCACCGCGTTCTCGTTCCAGTGACAACAATCCCAGCTCATCATATCGGCCCTCTCATCTTGCGGTACGGAAGAGGGCCGACTACGTGAATGCATGAAAAGCGTACACGCACGGTGAGCGGCGGAGAGCATTCCTTCCAGCCCAACCACCAGTCCTAGATGGCTTCCGACGATCGACTACAGGATGAGAACAAGATGAGCGTCGCGCCAGCGAAGAAAGATGAAATTTGAAAACACACACCTAGTGGTGACCGGTGACTGGTGACCTCTGGCGCTCTCCTCCATATTTCTCTTACACCCGGCGACCTTTGGTACCCCCGCATATCGTGTATCTGGACCCTGAGTTCATGCGTGTGGTATATTTAGGGAATGTGATCGACGTCCCGTGATGGGCCGCTTTGAGTACTGGTGTGCGGCCAAGATGAGTCGGACGCAGTGGCATTTGGGCTGCAGCGGACGGTATCTCGAAACACAGGCGTGCGAGCAGGGAAAGCCACAGAAACCCGGTGGTGAGTGACAGCGACAGTAGAACGAGCCAACGACAGTGGACACCTAGTGAACACGGCGGTACGGAAGAAGAGCTGGAAGGCTTCTTGCTCTCTGTTAGATCCGACTCGACTCCACGCCTAGTGACGTAGCTACTGGGACGGCGCTATGTAACGTACTGGGTTTATCCGAATCCTATCCCACCTTCCCCCCCCCCACACTTCAGTGCTAGCCTTGCCACTACAATGAGGCAAAACATCTGGCTCCACCCGCGTTCACCTATTTCCATCGTCGTCGAATGATCCAAGTCGGGTGCTTAGCGAAACCGGCTGCTTTGCCCTCGCCTCTGATGCTGAAGCCGCATCTTCACCATCCCTGACATGGCGCCCGTGCGTAGTGTCAGTGAGCACCGAGGTACTACTCATTGAGACTCTAATTAAGCAAGATGCGTTGTGGAACGACCACTCCCATCTGTTGAGTCCATTCTAGTGGAGTCCATGAAGCCGTGCTCGAGGGGGGTCCAGTTGAGGGTGCCGATGACGATAATTACAACGGGATAGATAGCCTGTTCGTCCCCATCATATGGATGTTGGTCTTCAATCCAACCGCCCTCCATTACGTATGTAGGCACTGCTTACAATGATGTAGTCATGCATAGATTTAGTCCGCGAGAGTTCGCAAGAATACATTTTGGTGTACTTCTGGCCCGGCAAAGAGCGCGGGACTCGCCTCAAACACGAGCATGATGGTCTGTGTACCATGACGCGGTGAGTTGTTGGAGCGTGAAGTGCCGATGGACTTGGGTGCAAAGGTCCTGCCAGAGCGTGCTAAGCGTGCCTCCCACAAAGCTGTCCCCTAGCTGTCCAGCAACTAGCAGTAGCGGCCACGGATTCGCCACAAATGAAAACTGACTGCAGGCCGGTTGCAAGTGAAACGACAAATTCGATTTATCAACGACCGCATACAAGAGACGGAGGTATCAACACCAGCAACCACAGCCCAAATCTACTAACATCAACGCCTTCGTAGTCCCAGCCGCTGCTGAGACCGCGCCAACACGGAGAGCATAACCTGTTGCGAAATCACCGATGACCGTCGGTGTCTATCTCGCTGGCCGCGAGACGACCACCTGTACCAGATAGAGCAAGAGAGGACTCTGTTGCGTTTAACTTGAGTAGACCGTGATTGCTTGCTTGAAAGTAACAGACAACAAGGTCTGCGCGGCGTATGAGTGCTCTTCCTCCACAACGGGCTGTGTGTCATCCAAAGCGACTCACAAACTGGGCCTGAGCGGCGGTCTCCTGCGTCGGGATCAGAGCGATCAGAGTGAGCGCGAAAGTCTGGCGGAAATAGCGGTAGCGGTCGTCAGCTCAGAACCAAAGTCCAGCACACGAACTATCCGGCTTACGTCGACGACCTTCTCGATGGCGCGCAGGGCGGCAGCGATGGGAGCGGTGAAGAAGAACCTGGACGCGAGAGACTGCAAAGAGTTCAGGGTGTGGACAAGAAAGTGCCCTTGACAGAACGCACCTGCTTGCCGATGATCGTGTTGAGAAGAGACCTAGAACGGACAAATGAGTGTCTATCAGCACATGCGGCCACCAAGTTCGTATCGCGCTCTAGACTTACTGGTGAACCGCGACGAAACCATCGAGGACCTCGACAACCTCCTCAGCGACAGTGTTGTCGAACGGCACGGGGTTTCTCTAGAAAGAACGCCATAAGTCTACCATGAACAAATCCATGCGGGGGCCGGGACGCACGAAAGTGATCGACTTAGTGAAGGACTTAATCGACACCGTGAGGTTCCCGAGGCCCTGGGCGATCTCCTATTGAAACGTGAGCATCATGGGACCCCATGCGAGGGGCGAAGAGTGACTCACACGACCCTTCAAGGGGAAGTTCGTGACAGTCAGTTCGGAGACCGAAAGCTGCAGGGTGGCAGAGGCGGTGGTGACGCTCTGGATGCCGGTGACCACGGCATTCTCAGACTGGGCGAAGACACCGGCGACGCCCATGGCGACGACCGCGACGGCAGCGAGCGCGTTCTTGAAGAACTTCATGGCGATGAGAAGCGAAGTGAGAGGTGGAGAGTGCTGGGAGGCGGTTGGGTGTTGAGCGGTGGAGTTCGAACGATGTCGAATGAGGAGCCTTGGGGGGGAGAGACGGTCCCCTTTAAATATCTATCCTGAGGGCGCCGGATGTGAGCGAGGAGGGTGTGTACAAGCGAAAAGCATCGCCGACCAGTCTGAGAAGAATCGTAGTTTGCCAGGGAGTACTTTGGTCCGGTTAGAGAGTAACCTCGTGCAGAAAAACAATGATCTGGTGACAGTCAGCCCGTCGTGTCTGCCAGTGTTATGCGACTCACAGAGTCCAGTGTTCCCTGCATGCCGAGCAATGTTCGTCGGTTTTGGCGAAGCTGTAACCTTGGTTAGACTCAGAGATTGGGGTGCGCGCGGACCTCCTTACCAAATTTAACCCGATCAGTACTGTTGTCCCATATGCATATGGGAACTGTTTCTCTAAGCAAGTGCACAGCGCTCCGTTGACGGATACCACAGTACCCGTGAGTTTGCAATAGAGTCTGAAGACAGCGAAAAGTCCTTGAACCATACGAGCGGGACCTAACACAGTTAGCCTCTCAACCAGTGCGACCACCAGAACCTCCTGCGGCACAGGCATATTACCCGTACTGTACGTAGAGGCGAACAAAGGCAACCTTTGTGAAAAACAGAGCAACTTCAATATTTCCCGAGGTGATTCACGTCGCTCTGACAAGTAAGGAGACGGCATCCTCGAACCACCTGACCCTCAGGACAACAGAGCAACCCACGTTCGCCGTCGGTCTCCGGCTCTTATCTGAATCTAGGAGTGGATGCTCGGCCTACCACAACGGTTAACTCGGTTCAGCTATTAATGCAAAGGTCCACTCACCGCCGAAAGACTAGTGCGACAGTCGCAAACTCGACCGAAGACGAGGATCCGAGGAGAAGACACAACAGCATGAATAGTATGTAATTCATGCCCCAGTCTAGCGTTACAATGTCCGGAAACAAAGAATCAGAACTCGCGGCTAACGCCTCTCGCGCACTTTCGCCCACACCACAAATATGACCCCGAGCCCGAAGCCGGCGATGAACGCAAACAGCACCAGCACGTCTCTGTAGTAGTTGTTCGCCCCAAACCCAAACAGCTGCGCAAGCGACACGCGTCAGTGACGCGCGCCTCGAATCATAACACGAGGGACGACTACTCACCGTCTGCATAATAAGTGCCGCTGACACGTTGACAGGCACGCCCTCGAGCGTATCTTCGATCATCAACCCCGAGCCGACCTCGTTGACAGAGAGCGCCTCCAGGGAGTACTTGAGGGGGCAAAGCCACTGCAGCCAGCGCAACACAGGAGGGATATCGTTGAGATGCACGAAGAAGCCCGCATATGTCATTTGGTAGAGGGCCGTCAAGGCGGAGATAAGAATAGCGATGCCGCCGTTGCGGAACAGGCAGGCAAGGAGGAAGTTCTGTAGGTGATTTGATTTTGACGTCAGCAATGAAGTCAAGGTGTTCGGATGAAAGCACGTACGAAGAGGGTCATGGCGAGCGTGTACAAAACTAGAATGAAGAGGAACTTGAAGAAGTGTGCCGCATCGTGCGCAAGGCCGGCCATCCAGTACGTGCTGCAGAACGGTCAGTGGCGCGTATGTGGGAGCATCTAACAAGCGCGACGCACATAGTAGATACAATTATTGTGGGTATGATGCGCAGAGGGATGACGTCAAAAATAAACCGAGACAATAACCACGCCGTCGGGCTGTAAAGGAACCATCAGTGCGCGATTTGTATAGGACTGGGGCGCCGCTAACCTGTAGTACGCCCCTGATCGTTCCCGGAGGAACAGTGGTCGGATCTCCACGACATTGTACAGAGCGCTGAGGGACGAGAACGCGATAAGCGCACCCTAAAAATTCGGCGAATGCAGTGAGCGCATGAACGAAGCGAGTAGCCCAGGGGGGCATGGCTTACCAAGAAGAAAAGGCATCCCACTCGTGACTGGAAGCCGGCGATAGTGATGCCCGTGTGGAAGTACAGACCTCCTGCACCCCACGGTCAGATCGTTCACTCGACCATACGTCGAAGCACGCACCGCAGAATACACCCAAGACAGATGCAACGGCGACATGCAAGAAGAAGAGCGTCTTGTCCCTCCGTAGGATCCTCCACTCCCTGCCCGAAAGCACCTGGAACTGCGTCAAGAACGTCGCCGCGTACGGCACGCCCGTGAACAGCGAGCCCCGCCCCTTCTTCCCTTTGTCGTTCGCTGGGCAGCCCGCTAGGCCCTTCTCGACCTCGTCCGACGACGAGCCCGCCTTCAGCTCGCTCTGGGTCATGACATTCGACAGCGGGAAGAGCCCGACGGGCGGCTCGCTCGCAACGTCGAGAAGGTAGTCCGCCACATTGTATCCCTCCTTGTACGCGATGCCGCGCGAAGAGAAGTGCTGTGCGGGCACGGACCCGCCCGGACCCGAATACAGCGCACGGCCATGAGACAGGAGCAGGATCTGGTCGAACGAGTGATACAGCTGGGAGCTGCAGAGCAAGCAGTGAGAAATGGGGGCGGTGGCGCGATTTCACAGGATTGGAGAAACAAGACCTTACCTTGGCTGGTGGATAGACGCGATGACGGCAGTGGGGTTCTCTGGGTCGTGCGCGAGCGCGTGGAGCACTTTCGCCACCTTAGCAGCGGACACTGAGTCCAGACCCGACGTCGGCTCGTCGAGCAGCAGAACGTCCGGCTTCGCGACGAGCTCGAGCCCGATACTGACTCGACGCATCTCACCACCGCTGATACCACGCTTCTCGCCATCGCCGATGCGGACATTCCGGAGGTGCGCGATCCCGAGGCGGTCCAGGATGTCGTCCACGCGGGCCTGCTTCTCAGAGTCCGGCACGCCCTCCGGCAGGCGCAGGCGCGCGGCGAAGAGCAACGCCTCGTGCACGGTGAGCATCGGCGGAAGCACGTCCTGTTGCGGCACGAAGCCGATGCGAGGACGACCGCTGCCGGTCCCCGGGTACGAGACGCTGCCGAGCACCTCGCCGGACTTGTGCTTCTGCGCGAGGATCTCGATGAGCGTCGTCTTCCCTGCGCCGCTGGGGCCGAGGATGGCCATCATCTCGCCAGGAGCGACGCGTCCGCTGACGTTGTCGAGGACGACTTTCTGATTGTCTAGTCCGCGGCTGCCATGGCGGTGACGCAGAGAGAATCCGGATGTGGGCTGGGGCACGAAGTAGCTCACGTCTGCCCATTCCACGGTGACGCCGCCAGTGGGGCGCAAGCCGCTCGCGCCGCCCTTGCGTGCCCGACGTTGGGAGAGCCAACCAAGTCCCAAGAAGAGCAAGGCTAGGCCAATGAGACCACCGACGACGGCAAGGCCAGCAATGACGCCACCGCTGAGGGATGATCCGCCGCTATTCGTGCCGTTGCTGCTCGCCGCGCTTCCGGAGAGGGTGTCGATGACGTTCTGGGCAATGCACTCTCCGAACGCGCAACCGCTGAGCGTAAGCCCGCCCGAGCCGAATACCTGCTGGATGGTGTCCTGTTTGAAAGCGCAAGTCGCCGTGTTGTTCTGGGCCGAAGGTGCGTCGCAGGAGATGCCGAGCGTGCCGGTAAGCGTGTTAATGATGCCAGTGAGGTCCATAGCTTTGTTCGCCCCGCAGAACGTGGTGTTCGCGCGGCAGGTGCACTTGAGGTCTTTACAGTTCCAGTTCGCACTGCCGTCGCCTGTACCGAGATCCTGTGCACATGTGTCGGCGGCGCAGTAGAATTGTTCTACGCCGTCATAGAACAGTTGGGCGTACACAGAGCCGCTGGAACCGAAGGCCGTAGTGTTAGGAAGGGGTGTAAAGGAGGCATTCAGGTTTCGTAGGATGGTGAGTGTGGATGAGCCAGGGAAGATAGACTGAAGAGTAGGGTTCTGTCATAGAAAGGAACCTCCCGTCAGAATCAAGACGAAAACTGGTGGTCGCAATGAGAGGGAAATGGTTCTCATTTACACATGCAGTACGAACAAAATGATGCTCGCTGCAGTGAGACATGTTCGCACTTATACGACAGTGCATACCCAATTCGGGGCTCAATCGGCAGATCAAAGGTTCGCGCAGATTATGGTCAAGGAATGCGACGATTGAACCACATGCACGCGAGAAAGTGTCACACGAAGACGAAGCCCTCGGTATATGCGCATAACGGGGCTCCGGTGATAGCACAATGACACCTTCTTACCGGACGCAACTGAAGATCAACAAAGGATATCACACTCACCTGCACGGCGCAACTCATCTCTCCCGCCGCATACACCCTAGGAACTGCATTGCAGACGATAGTATTGTTCTGCCCCGTGTTGGCTCCAGTCAACGAACCCGCCGAGCCGCGCACGCTCGCGAATCCCGACTGGCATGCCTTGGCGGTTTGGCAAACGTTGCATCCCGTCCCTGTCCAGCCGTCCTCGCACGAACAACCTGAGGACGTCAAGTTCGCGAAAGGGGATCCATTGGCCAAAGAGCGCCCTGAGCCTTGGAAGATGGTTCCCCCGCAAGTCGGTTGGGAGCACGTTGAGCCGCCGAAGCCTGGCGGGCAGGCGCAAGCGGTGCCGTTCGGAGTCCCGTAGTTTTCGCAAGAGCCAGACATGTCGACGGCGTCACTGCCGTCGTGGACGGCGACGAGGGCGTGTGAGGGGCTGAGCGCGAGCGGAACGTGGGGATGGACGTCGTTGACATGGCATGGGTTTGGAGAAATATAAGTAAATGAAGGACTTGGGCGGACTGGGCTCGAATGTGGGGACAGAAGCGCCCGCCTCATGGTCTGACGCCGCTTCTTTAGCCGAAGCCAGAGCTCATCTTGAGACCATCCGCCACCGTATCCCACGTCCAAGCACCCTCCAATCGCCCTCACTCCGTCTCTTTATTCAATCCACTCAATCAGTCCGGTGCTAATTGCTTCTTCCATGGAGTAAAATCAACCTCGCCGTCGGACTTCGCATGTCACGTCGATAGGTCAAAAAGCGGCTCGAAGCTTGCCAGGTGAGTTTAAGCAGCCTAATAATCGTCGCAGATACATTCCTAGACTCTCGACGTCTCACGAAGCTTGCATCGTGTCAAACGCCCCGTCAATCAACCTTCAGAACCTCACTGAGCCCGAACGACGTCCTCCACTGACGTCCACTTCCAAAATTTTTCGTCGGGGTTCACCAGCTCGTTGTCGTTCTTCTCCCCGAAGTCGGCTTTGCCCTCGCCCATCACCACCCTAGAAACCGCACACGTGAGCCTATCTCGCCACCGCCATGCGGACGAAACGGAGCCGCTCACCGCAGGTACTCCAGGAAGCTCGCGTCGGGCGTCTTGAGCGCCGCCTTCTTCGCAGCTAAGTCTTCGGTCTTGATCTGTGCGGCAGCGACGTTCTTGACGCGTGCGACGATATCGCGGACCTCCTCAAACGACGCGGTGGATCCCGCGACGCGTACGTGGTCAGGGACGGATGCCGCCGTGGCCGAGTTAGTCGCCAGGATCGCGAGGCGCGCAACCGCGCGCCCGACGTCCCCCAACGACATGAACGAGACGCGCTGGTCAGCGGAGCCGTACGCCGTGAACGTGTTGTTCTTGATATCGAAACCCACTGCAAAAAAAACGCGCATGCGAAGGTCAGGGCCCGGCCCGGTGACAAACATCGATGACTGGGTGCGACTCACGAATGGGATTCACAAACCCGACTTCGAAGAACAGCGACGTGTAGAGCGCGATGACCTTGCCTTTGAAAGAGTCCCGCGCCTCCTTCGCGAGCTTCTGCTTCTCTAGCCACTCAGGGGACTCGTAGCCCGGGAAGTCATTGATACGGTGGTCGCTATTCCCCCCCACCCCGGACGCAGACACCGTCAGTTTGGATCGCCACACACGCGTGCATGCGGCGTGAAACACTCACGAGCCGAACTCGTCCAGGAAGTACACCTTCGCGCCGCTTCTGGCCGCTGCTTGCAGGATGGCGTGCTGCGTCGCCTCAGGGGCAGAGCCCGGGAGCGCGTTCACGATGACGTCAGTCCCTGCGAACGCTTCGTCGAACACCTTGTCGTCGCCGAGCTTCAAGAGCTCGGCGCCTTTAGACGCGAGCTCCTGGGACTTCGCGGACGCCGGGTCGCGGGAGAGGATGCGGACGCGAGAGAAGGAGGAACGGAAGTCGGTCAGGAAAGCGTTGCTGATGTGGTGGCCTGCAACAATTCATGTGTGGTGCGAATGTCAGGAAAGCCCCCCCCCCCGTTAATGCAGTCTAAACTCACCGAGCATGCCAGTTCCGCCGATGATGGTGACGCTAGGAAGAGACATTGAGATTTGGGAGTAAGTGGTTGAAATGATGGGTCTCGTGAAGTAGTTCGATGATGCTGGTGGAGGTTGGGATCTGCCGCGATCGTCGCGATATATACTTGGACCATGCTCAAGGTTCAGGCCTTTCAGGATGTTGACATTCGCCATTCAAACTACGTCAGAACGGTGACATCACGACTTGGGCTAGGAGTGCTGCACCTCTGAACTTGAGTCAGCGCAACCTGGACGATTCTCGCTCACCTTCACCCTTGGGATTGCAGCCCTACAGTTCAGCCCCAGTGGAAATCTCGAACGGGCAGCTACGCCCCCTTACGGCGCTGTCCGGAGATACGGAGTGCAAACGGACCGGTACGCAGTGCAAACGCCAGGATACGGTCGCGTACGGACAGACCCAAGACGGTGCGTGCCAATGCATGCAAATCGACGCGTTTCGCGACACACGAACGTGTTTTGCCTCGCGAAGCATACTCAAGTCAGCATGACAGCGAGTGCGACGCACCGCTTCGATATCGCGCGTCGTCTTGCGAGTCCCAGAGATTCATGACGTCACCCCATGTCTTTGCAAGGACTTGGGGATTTTGAGATGGCGTCCTTCTCTTTCCGTTACCATCACCATCTCTGCGTCGCTACTCTGACCCTCCCTCACTGTTAGGTTCGAGTATCAGCATTTGCAACCCAGATAAGTCCACTCCCCATTCTGTGAGCAGGTAGGTGAGTGCCTACATCAGATCTCATTCCACTTGAAGGTAAGTCTATGGACAGGACAGGTAGGTGCATCGGCGAACTGGAAATGGTAGGTACATCTACGAGAAAGTAATGTACCATTTGGGTACAACAAATGCCGACCTCGGCTGATATCAGTCCCCATTTAGTGCATCGACAACGCGCGCAACTGGCGGGGCGGGGGGCGCAAGGGCAGAGGTCGCAGCATCGCGGGGCGGATGGCGCGGCGGCGCGAAGGCGTTGGGGAAGGGGCGCATGTCATTCACGTCAATTAGGTGAGTCCGCCGAGGCGTGGTTTCTTGTACGTTCGCTTTCGGTTACGCGCGCGGGTGCGGCGCCCAGGAAATGGGCAGCACGTCTGGCCAGCGCGCCTGTATTTACGTTGTATCCCGGGTTCCTACGTCAATATACGGAATTTTATTGCTATATACTAGCCTAGATACAAAAGCGGAAGAGAGCGGAAAGGAACGTAGGCCTCCGTTGGACCGCGTAGGTTCCCGTAGGGTCCTATGGAATAGTGCAAAATTCCACGGGCTCCTACGGCGCCTTACGGTCCTTCATAAATTCGCGGACCAGCGCGTAAGAGGCCGTTCGGACTTTTCACTGGGGTTCAGCTCCCATTGACGTATGGTTACTTCCACGTCGCGGGCAGCCTCATTGAACGGCTTTGTCAGCCAAGCAGCCAGCGTGCAAGAGGGTTGTGAAGCGCTGACCAACCATCCACCATCGGGTGGCAGTGCCAAGACAGGAAAGTTACTAAACGGAATAATTTCGTCTGGCAGCATACGGCGCCCGGCCATACCTCACTCACTCACACGTTGCGTACAAGACATTAGATAGTCTACTTCGCCTGACTACCTATGTCGCTGGAAAGCGTACATTGCCGGCGTGTCTGGTTGCTAGCTTGTCTGCAGGAATTTAATGCCCGAAGCATGCCTGAGGACCTTGTCAGGCAACCACCTTGGTCATTCTGTAACCGACATTCTAATACACCACAAATATTGTATATGGCGTCATATTTTGCAGAGATATAGCAGCAAGGTGTCATCTTTTCCCTTGGTGCAAGAGGATAAGGATAACTCGTCCTAATAAGCAGTATTAGGCTCATCCTACTCGCCACTGCGGCCACCAGCCTGTCGGATCGCTGCGGCGACTAACCACACACCGAATTCACACCGTCCTAGTCGTGGGTTGGGGCATGCGCCTATCGGTCTAGTCACCGCAGTCGACCAGCAGTTGTAGTGTTCAGGACGACCACGTAAGTCACGCCCAATATACAAACTCTAATATAATGGCTTCCAGAAATGTACCCTGCGTTACATGGCAGGACTGAAACTCCACGAAAACCTAGGGGACGTGTATCTGTACATGCTCGCTCTGTCGCTATAGCCAATTTGTCCGGTTTACCATACGACTTGTTCTGAACACAACCCACATCCTACGGACTCGAAGTCTGCGAAGACTCGGAAGCGGACTCAAAAATCGATCCAACCTCGCCCTCATCATCGTCGGATGCCTCATTATTTCTCCAAAGGTGGAGCAGCATCCTGTTCACATCCTCCGTCACATCCTTCCACTCCCGTCCCCCCTTCAGCGGCGGCATGTGCGCCGCGCTCGTGATCCTGAACCGGTCGCCCGCCCACGGGCCCTTGGCAAGCCGCGCCTCGTACTCCTCGCCGCACGTCATCGCGCTGGAGTCCGGCGAGTAGCATATGCGCGACAGCAGCGCGTGCGCGAGTGTGACGCGGCACCACCGCGACTCGAGCGGTACGAGCGCGTCCTCGCGCACACACTCGCCCTTCGCGAGGTTGCACAGCACGTTCGGGCCGGCGGGGTACGCGGGCGCGCACTGGTGGCCCATGTACGCGAGCTTCGTGACCATGTCGAGGTCGCGCAAGCGCGCCGCGTTGCGCGCGCGAGCCTTCTGCCACTTCCCGCGCGTGCGTGCGATGATCCCCAGGAGGAGCTGGATGGGGTGGTACTCGCTGGCTTTCGCCTTGTGGTGGGACTTGTACAGTTCGCAGGCGAAGGTGTACAGACACCGCTGTCGGAGGTCCTCCTCGGTGGGCTCGCCGCGTTCGTAGGGCATCCTCGTAGTTTCGAGCTCCCTGATCTCCACGTCCGAGAGCATCCCGGGCGGCGCCTGGTCGTGCTTTCCCGCGTACTCTCCGAGGCATATAATGCGGCAATCAGCGGCACGGGCGTACCGAGAGGTGAGAGAGCGCAGGATGTAACGCTTGCCGACGGAAAGCAACCGCTTGCAGGTTAAGGACATCTTAATGCAGGTCAAGAATTTCCTCGTGGGGTGTCGTGTGGTGTCTTCCAGGATTGTTTCAAAGATCATATCCAGCATCTCCGTCGACAGTGCCCCTATGGGCTTGGGCTGGATGGCAAAAGTCCCGGTGGAGAGCCACTTATCCACCTCCCTAGATTCAATAGAGAGCGTAGTGAGTGAGAAGTGTCTGTAGAGGGTATAGCAGAGAGGAAGCGTACTTTGGCAGGCACGGAACATGAAGAGCTTCGTATAGGTCGCTCAAGTCGGTGAAAAAGAACTGTCCAAGCTTCCCATAATCCACGAGGTCCTTTTCCCTACGATCGACATTGAACCTATCAAACGGATACATGAATCATCGAGATCAAATCACACATCAAAGGTATCCCGTAAGGACATGCACTCACACTTGCCAAAATTGACCCATTCTCGTGTGGTTGGGTGCCGAATTGGATTCGAGATGCTGAGGAGATAACCGTCTAAGTTCCGGCAGCACGAGTGGTTGAAGAATGTCGGACGAACTAGAAGTGGTTGGCCGGTAGGCGTCAGATGTATGTCGTGGAATGGTATCGATGCCGACACTGACCTGGTGATATGGGTGAGAAAATAGACCAGGCAAATTGAAGGAGTATGGGGAGGAGAAGATGAAGACGGTGGTCGAAGATAGACGTGAAGCTGCGTCGAGTCGTAGGAAGCGCCGCCACTTAAATAGTGCTGGCCCATAAACGAACCAATTTCCATATATGGGACACAATAGTTGGACGTACCATGAGCTGAGAACTTGGCATCATACTTATGGGAGCGGAGGGAGGTTCAAGTGTTCAATAAGTATAATGTATTGTGACAGACGCAAGCGTTGTTTGTGGCCGTCGGCGTGCATCGCGCATTTCAAAACTACTATTCCGTTCCAGAATGACCGCGTGTAAGACGGTGGACAGTGGACGCGGTACGCGGAGATCGGGGGGTCTTTGAGTAAAGAGGCACAGTGGGAGGGTGCCCCCTAGAAAAGGGCGGGGGTCGCTCGTGTATAGTGTGCTCTGGAGTCTGGACGTCCCCACATGGTGGCCGGATTCCACCGGCCTTTGAAAAGACACCATACGAGGCGCCTTCGGTTCGTTATAAGTATGACCGTCCTTCCTCCACGCAACAAGGACATCTATCGTCTGCCTCGGGAGACAAAGGGTATAGAATGACTGCCAGCCCATACACGATGCCCGCTCGGCCGACACACTACAGACGCGCCTAGTCACATCCTCGTGCACGTCGGGTCACGCCTTGCACAACGTCGGAGCATGACGAACCGGCTCTCGTGTCCTCCTCGGGCTTGGGGCCCTCGGGACTGTGTGGACTGTAACTGAATCAGAGCACGTCCCGCAAGCCCCGGCCTACAAACTTCCATACGTTCTATCACGGCTTGGCAGGAAGTATCTCATGCCCATGGACATGCAAGACATTTCCCAGCCTGCCTTCAGGCATATGTGCCGCACGGAGCGCTATGTCCGTGGTGCGAGCAGCCTGTACCATTGGTTTAGGCGGAACTTCATCGCGACGTCCTACAGAGGTGTGTGCCGTCATGAGTTCCATCTAGACATCCTCCAGAGCACCAGATGAACAACGCGCCATATAGAATCCTCTTTAACCATCGGCTCTGGTAACTCGCCCGCCGTCAAAGAACTGCTCAACGAGGCGAAACCCTCGGTGAGGAGGTCCTCGACGTCGGACACGGACGAGGATGGCCGCCGGGCGAGGGTGCATATTCAGCGCACCGAGCAGACCTCAGCAGCGGATCACTAGCCGATGACGGTCTCCTACGACGAGACGTACGACGGACAGTCCACGAGCCTCACGAACGTCGCGTGCTCCGACGGTACACACGGGCTGCTCGGCAAGGGCTTCAGCACGTTCGGCTCGCTCCCGCACTTCCCGAACATCGGCGGCGCGGCGGCGGTCGCGGGCTGGAACTCGGCGCAGTGCGAGACGTGCTGGCAGCTAACGTACAACGGGAGGAGCATCAACGTGCTCGCGGTCGACCATGCCGACTCGGGCTTCAACATCGTGTTGGAGGCGATGAACACCCTCACGGGCGGCCAGGCGAGGTCGCTGGGCAGGATCAACGCGTCGGTGAAGCAGGTGTCCGCTTCGACGTGCGGTCTGTGATGTGGGTGTTGTCTGCTTTCCGTTGTTCTGTAAGTGAGTGTACTGACAGATTTTCTGGTAGATTCGTACCTACTCAACCTGACATGATGGATTACGAACGGATGATTAGGATGTTGGATCATGGACAAGCTGTACCCGGAGTTATGACCTTTTGGGCGGAAATGTTGTCGTTAGTGTCATCATGTGAAGCGCTTCATGTCATTGGCATGTCCTGATGCTTCAAAAATTCAATGGATTTTTCAGAGATGCTTTAAAACGCAATGACGAAGGAGAGAGCGACGCACGTACTGAGCAGTATGGGCTTGCATATGTGTGCCGTGAGAGTAAATCGGCGCCGCTGGTTAATTACAGGGAGAACTCCGTATATAAATGGTTTTAGACGGAGCGGTCGTTTCGATGTGCATATGTACACCCACACCGGAAACTTTGAAGGAGAGAGTCTGCTGAAACACGGGTGAGCGCCGGATGTTCTGCCCGATATACGGGCCACGTGACTAGTTCTACGTGTCGTAGATGCGCAGCGTTCGCGCCTGGCTTGGCACACGCATCCCCTTCCCCCACCCCCTTCGTCTAACACACTCTTTTCCCTTCCAGCGGTGCTGAGGTCGGGACATCTGCGGTGAGTAAGATCGCACCTCGCGTACAGAACCAGCCATTTACTTTCTGCACAGGAACCGCAAAGCATGCGCTTTCTCCGGACTCTGCTGTTTCCGCTCCTTGCACTGACCAGCTTTGCGCTGGCTCGGTCAAGCACTGGAGATTCCGTTCTCGTCCTCCTCGACCCTTCGCTCAAGAGAGAGAACTTCTCTATCTTCTTCGGTGATCTAGAGAGTGCGTGAAGCCAGCTCTTCTCGGGAGGCATACAGCTAACGCATCATGTTCCACCTTGCAGAGAAGGGTTATAAACTGACCTTCCGGTCCCCCAAAGACACGACTCCGGAGATCATCAAGGATGATGTTGCCCAGTTCGCTCACGTCGTAGTCTTCGCTCCCGAAACCAAGAGTACGTCCCCTTCTACGGCTCCCACTGTGTATATAAATATATCCCTTTCCCGCAGCCTTCGCGGCGGATGTCACGCCCCAGTCCCTGGTCTCCCTCCTCTCCAAAAATACGAACCTCGTCCTTGCCCTGTCACCAAAACAGACCCCTCTCACCTCGCTCGCCTCCGAGTTCTCCCTCATCCTCCCGCCGCCCGGCACCCCCCTCATCTCCCACTTCCCTAAGCGCGACACGCCCGCGACGCTCATTCCCGTCCAACCACCCCGCGCGCACCATGTTATCTCAGACAACCTCGCCCCCGTCTGGTTCTCTGGTGTTCCTCAGTCGCTCGGCAACAGCCCTATGCTTATTCCCTTCCTGAACGCCCCCCCACAGGCGTTTGCGTCGGACGCGGACAGCGACAGTGGTGCAGACGCGCTTGTAGAGGCGGCAGAGAAGAGTGGCGAGGGTATTTGGGCTGGGAGCTCATTGAGCCTCGTCACGGGCTTCCAAGCGCTCAGCAACGCGCGCGCCACTTGGGTTGGAGGTGTTGAGATGTTCAGCGATGAGTACATCAACAAGGAGGTGTCAAAGTAGGTGTTTTTATGGTGTTACGGCGAAACCGTGGCTAAATGTGTACATCACGAAGGGGTGTCAAGTCAGGCAACAAGCAGTTCGCGGCGGATGTTGCGGCATGGACGTTCCAGGAGACCAACGTCCTCCGCATCGACTCCATCGAGCACAACCGCGTCAACGAGGAGGAACCCGCCGAGATGTACACTATCAACGACCAAGTGGTATGCCTGTTCATACTCAGTAGTCAATATACGCGTGTCATCTGACCTGGATGCGATTCGTAGACCTTCACCGCGTTCATCTCCAAGTATGACCCCGAGATCGGCTGGTGGCGAGCGTACTCAGACATCGACGACATGCAGCTCGAGTTCACTATGCTCGACCCGCACATCCGCACCGCGCTCCCGCCTGTAGAGGGCGAGCCCGGCACATACTCCGTCACATTCCGCGTCCCCGACCGGCACGGCGTCTTCAAGTTCAACGTCGACTACAAGCGCAAAGGGTGCGTCTCGCATCTCTCCCCCCCTGTTTTGTGTTCCACTCACACTGCATATGCTAACGCGCGTTGTTGACCATGGTTGCAGATGGACGTACCTGACGAACACGACGGTGGTGCCGGTGGTGCCGCCGCGACACGACGAGTACCCGCGCTTCCTGAGCGCCGCGTGGCCGTACTACGCGGGCGCGTTCAGCACGAGCGCCGCGTTCCTCCTCTTCGTCGCGCTCTGGCTCGCGGGCGACGACCGCGAGCCGAAGAAGGTCAAGGGCGCGAAGGACGAGTGATGTGTGCATGCTGTATACTTCCGTTCTATTATATATTCTTTCTAAGCGACAGGTGCGGGCGTGTGTGGGGTTGTTGGGCTCTTCCTCAGCCGGGGAGGTGGGCAGTCATGCAAACTTGGCGGGATGGATAAGGCAGGAGTAATGTCAGTGATATTGAGCGAGCGAGCGCAACACCAACTGGGGGGTTTCCGGTAACAAGCTTCAAAGCAATATTTCCGCACAACACGCCGTGTTGATGACCCTTGACTAGAATATGCTGGTTTCGAGACACCATTGTTTATTTTATCCGTCGGGACCGAGTCGACTCGGCTTCCTCGGCTCAGTTCTCTGTAGCTAACCTTCCACCCCAATTGTTCCTAGTCGACATCACGTATTGCAACCGACGGCTATACAACGCGCGGTCAATGGTAAGGTCACCCTTCTTCGTGTAGGGGAACGTTGTAGACATGCTAACGAACGGCTCGACCAGGCGCATGTCAACGCCTCTCTCCCTCGCAGACGACCACGCGACCCACGTCACAACCCGACCGCCCTATTTACGAAGCCTCCACCAAGGCCGGCACCGCTCAACTTCAACTTCGAAGGCACTAGCACCACTACTTAGTTCGGTCTTGAATCTAGTCGCGTCCTCCTGCTTCTATCCACGCTTCACTCGAAGGTCCACTGATACCTAGCTCCTCCGACGTCCACCTCCGACGCAAGATCCAACGCCACGGTCGCGACCCAGAGCCAATGGCACGTTCCACACCGCGTGGAACTTGGACCCGCGGTGCGCCGGCACTGACAGCGGACGCTGGGACTTGAAGTGAAGATCCCGCGCTCCGGAGCGCCAGCGAGCTATAAACGAAATCGGACACGAGGCGGCGCTGGCAGTCGAACAGAGAATTGATGCTGACATCTGAGGGGGACCGACCACATCGCATGCGCGTGCAGTACCTCGCAGGGTCGCTGCATAGTATATGTATATGCAGCCATGTATGCGTACCTGTGCGTCCCTCCCTGGGGTGGCTCTTGAATGATCGTCGACTGTTTTCCGTGGCGGAGCCTCCAGGATGGCTAGCTGCCAAGTTGTTCGACCTTGGTGGTACAGCAGCGGTCCGACGGGCATCGGAACCGATGGCATGAATGACATGGTGCGAAAGCGTAGCCACAAAGATCCACCTTCCAAGCCATCGAGAATGACGGAGAAGGCCCGTTGGGATGGTGGAAATGTTTGCCAAGTATCACCTAGAGGAGTGCACTAGTCCTAGTCGCGAAGGTCCCTGTCAGCATTCATAATCTCAGAAAACTATGGTGCCCCCTCCGTTAGCGCACTGCTACGAGGTACGGGCATAAGAAATCTGTCAGGGTCGCGGCCACAGGGTATTGAGAAAAGGCTAAGTGATCTGCCTACTTCGTCTGGCGTTCAGAGTCAATAAACTGGCTTTTCAGGGCCGCTTGGTTTGGAGATTCAATTTACACATTCAGCGTTTGGCGCTCCATAGCGGCAAGATGTGTAGCTATATTGCATTCTCGAGGGAAAGATCGTGTCGATACCGTTGAAAGCTCAACGTCAACAATCGTCTGATCCGACGAACGCACGGAACTCGGGGAACAAACATTGGTCTCACTCAAAACGCCGAACATCCGACCAGATCGCCACTGGTTGTCGCACGATAGTTCGAATGACCCTTCATGCGCCCCCTTTCCTCGAATTCCGGGTAGGGACCAACGCATATTATCACCCCGACAATTAGGGGTTCTTGGGCCCGGGAGAGAGCTTCGTGAATGGTTCAAAGCGCCGCATGCACCTTTGTACTGCGTTATGCTCATTGCTGAGTGTTATACTGGTCGGTAGCTTTAACTATGTACTGCATCGGTCAAACTAGATGAGGGCTTACCGCACCGCTGTGCTCCTGGTGATAGATATGTGTATAACGTTGTTTTACAGTGGTCAAGGTCTCTGAGCTATGTCTATTGCCCCCGAAGGGCTCATGTCCCTTACAATGCAGAATAAGGGTCATGGTGATCTGCCTGTAAAATGATTGTGAATATTGTGATGTATCCAAGGACAACAAGAACGTTTCAACAGCCCAACCGGCGCGTAAACGCGGCGGCGAAACGACCTTGAGACTTGCACTCGGGGCCGCCGGGAATTAACCCTTGAGCGCGCGAGCCGGTCACCACACAGCTTGCCGACGCCCTATCCAAAACAGGTTCTCAAGGCCTTCGCGATTGACCGTCAATTGCGTGACCTGATCGTAATCACGATGAGCCGTTACGTCGCTTCTCCTGCCAAAAAGCGAACAAAGCCTCAAATTGAGATCACTGACCAGCTGAATCAACGCGGACCTGGCACAGCCACCGCACTGGTACGTCGGGTCCTCGACAGCCCGGCACAACCTCGCCCGTTCCTCGTCCTCGGCCGCCCCTTCTGATGCGGACCGCCATGCGATGCGCCCTTTTCTTTGTCTGGTATCTGTTGTATTATAGTCCAGCGTCCGTACGCAGCAAGCCTATACAATCGAGTCCCAGGCCGCCACCGTGTCAGTGTTGCAACTCGGCAGCGTCGACGCCTACGCCTAGGCTGCTGACCTCTCCATACCAAGCTGCCATTTGTGGTTTGCTCGGTCCTTCCGCCTGCGTGCCTGCCCATGGCGTTAACCCCGGGTGCTGCGAGCTGAAGTACCATGCGCGCCGGCGGCCATTGCCAGCGCCGCAGCGGTCTAGGTGCGTGAGGAATGTAACCCACCACACGCTCCGCTGCGTCGAGCCTGGTTTCAGTCCGAAAAGCACTGGGTAGCAGGAACTGCCCCGCCATTCGGTTTTGGAAGCGCGGCCCGTGGTGGATCGTGATCAACTCAGGCGGCGCGCCGTCAGCCCGAGTCAATGTCACCACGGATAGAGCCACCGCCCACCGCCGCAAGAAGAAAGTTCGCAAATTGTGGGAGATCCTCCGTGGGCGCATCGAGAAGCCCCTGCGGACGCTGAACGCTGATATTCAGCGCGGCTGCAACAATGCGAACTTTCGTGTGCGGCGTGGGTTTGCGGACCGGCTTGGAGCGTTTGGAGTTCTGGCGTGGGAGATGACGCTGAATGCAGGTCAATTGTAGCGCTATGTGTTGCTCACCTGTGACACGCTTACACTATTTGGAATTTGACGTGGTACTTATCAACCGGGTGCTGAGTGCAACAAGTTGACTACTTTCCATCGTGCCATCGACGCCGGCGGTAGCTTTGACCACATCATGTCAAATGGACCTATGGTTGTCGTCCTTGGTGGTACCGGTCGATTGGGTACGTTGATTTCGCATCACAGCAAGAAGCGTGGAGGTGACAATATCGGGTGTACGACGTGGTGGACAGGATACCCCGTCAGTCAGGTCTTCTTGACCGAATTCCGGTCGGCGTTCCCGAACGTCAAAATCCTCACTCGGGATGCATCTGCACAGAAGGCACAAGACCTGGAAAGGCTAGGGGCAGAGGTGGTTCAGTGGGATCCTACCGACAAGCGATTCTTCGCAGAAACGTTCAACGGTGCCGACGTAGTCGTCAACGCCCTCAATAGCGCTAAGATCCCTCAAGAGGAGAAGAAAGAGGTCACCAAGCATGCAATCGGGAGCGGACCGAAGGTGTACTTCCTGAGCGAGTTCGGGGTGTAAGCACAACTATTCCATCGTCTAAATGCAAGCGCATATGCTGACCCCCAGGACGGAATAGTGACCATCGCCAGAACGACTTCCCCGGATACGACCATCCGGAGTGGGAAGCGAAACGCCTGCACGGGGCCCAGGCGCGAGTGCTCGGGGGGGACACGACGAAAGTTATCTCGGTCTACAACGGGCTCTTCCTCGACGGCGTGTTTAGGGTGAGCTGGTTTTCGCAACTTTGTTTGATCTACCGTATCAGCAGATGGCGGACGAGCGCTGATTGCGCATAACTTACGGCACGGATAATCATGATCGTAGGTCTATGGTAAGTCAGTCTCGACTCTCGAGTCGAATTTGAGCTCGATGTGCGCGAGGTTCAGCGGCGAGCCGGTGCATATCATAGACGTCGCGCTGACCGCAGTGGACCTGGATTCTGTAAAAATCCAGCAGGGTTCGACGTGGAGAAGAACCGGTACGGATGCATTGGCCCGCCCAATCAGCGGGTCGCGTTCACGTCGACTGCGGACATTGGGCGGGCGGTCGCGCGGCTCGCCATCCTCGCGCTGGATCCCGCAACTGCGCGTACCGTCCCGGAGCATGTACGCATCGCCGGGAGCGTCGTCAGCTACGAGGACGTGCGGGACCTCGTTGCAGCGATAAAGGGCGTCGAGAAGGGCGAGATCGGGAGTGAGGACCTGGAGGGGCACAAGAAGATGTTACCGGGAGAACGGGAGAAGCCAGGGAGCGTTTTGCACTACATCCGGTGCGCGTTTCGAGTGGCCACTCTGCACCCCGGGAAAAAGCTAACTCGAAGATGGGTTCCTCTTCTTTGATGAAGTGTGTTGATGGGGGAGAACAGGCTCGATTTTTTGAGGGAGAATGAGAACGAGCTCGTGAACGAGGGAGAGAGGCGGTGGAGGTGGAAGACAGCGGAGGATGAATTGCGTGATCAACTGTGATTCCTGTGCTCTAAAGGTTCCGTCGGAATGCACTGGCTTCGCTGTGTACGATGTGATACAACGCACAAGTACATTCGAGTTCTTTCCAAGCTCAGGAAGTTGAGTGCGAACAGAGATAGATGTGATATGGCTGCCAGTAACCAGGAGAGGTGCACGAGTGCATGCAGGTGATACTTTGAAGTCCCCGTAATACCGAAATTCCGTTCTTCGACCGACATGTCAAGCTTCCGAAATGATACGCGGTGCCCCGTGTACTCTTCATACAGTCTTCTCCCGTGGTACGACGTCATGCGAATATTCTGTAGACGGTTTTTGGGAGTGCGGGGCGCTCGGAAGTTACGCCACCGCAGGGCTTCCTACCTGCGAGAGCCGAAAAGCAAGAAAATGGGCTGGTTCGGAGACTCACCAAGCCCGAGAGATTCCGCTGCACGAACGTGTGTATAAGACGACGAGGGAAAACAAGCGGGAATGGGACCTGCACGACAGGCTGGAGGAGGACAGATGCGCTGGGTGTCAGTGGGCGTAGTGTGAGAGACCCGGCTTTGCTCGGGCCGTCATTGGCTCTGCCCAATCAGCGCGGGCAATGCCGGAAAAGCGATTTCTGTCACGTGCTGCAAGAATGAGGACAGGCTCGCGTCGGCACACGTCCTCTTTCGTTGGTCTCCCCGTCACCCCGCACTCCCTGTCGACCCCAACACCACCATGGCCGTTCAAGACGAGCTCGAGTACCTCAAGTCTCTCGTTGTGCAGCTCAACGAGAAGATTCAGACCCTTGAGGCCAAGGCAAAGGACGCTGTCACCAAACCCAAGACGCCAGCTCAACAACTCAGGACAATCCTGGTTGGTCCTCCTGGTGCAGGTGTGTCCTCCGCGCTCCCCACGCTTCCCGAAGAATGGGACTCTAACGCCGTCATCGAAAACCACAGGGAAGGGCACTCAGGCTCCTAAGATCAAGGATGAGTTCTGCGTCTGCCACCTCGCGACTGGTGACCTGCTCCGCGACCAGGTCTCGCGCAAGACGTCCCTTGGGCTTGAGGCTAAGAAGATCATGGACGCTGGAGGCCTTGTGAGGGATGACATCGTCGTCGGCATGATCAAGGACCAGCTCGAGAACAACAAGGACTGCAAGAGTGGGTGAGTTGTCTATATACTTGCCGCCTACGTATTTTTGGTTGCGCTTCGCTTCCTCGGTTCGCATCTGGACCCTCGCGCTCCGACGACGTCGCAAACCCATCTACGGAACGTCAACGCAACCTCATGCATGCATGCCGTACCTGATTGACTCATTGCTGAACACGCGCGTTTGTCTTCCCGTGGCAGGTTCGTACTGGACGGCTTCCCGCGCACGGTGCCACAAGCGACCATGCTCGACAAGATGCTTGAGGAGCGCAAGGAGAAGCTCGACTCAGTCGTGCAGCTCGTGATCGACGACCAACTGCTCATTTCCCGGATTACCGGCCGCCTCATCCACCCCGCCAGTGGCCGCAGCTATCACAGGGAGTTCAAGTGAGTCTGCCGTCTGCAACCACCGCTCCGATCCGTTCTGACCCCCTTCTTCGTGCGCCGCGCTAGCCCCCCGAAAAAGTCCATGGTCGACGACGTGACCGGCGAGCCCCTCATCCAGCGCTCGGACGACAACGTCGAGGCGCTTCGCAAGCGCCTCAAGGTCTTCCACTCGCAGACGGGTCCTGTCGTCGACTACTACAAGCAGAAGGGCATCTGGCAGCCTATCGATGCCGCGCAATCTCCCAAGCTTGTATGGGAGAACCTGCGGGGTGTACTCGCGAAGTCGGCCGAGCGCAAGTCGTGACCTCCATAGACATGCACGAACTTTGTCGGCCCGGGCGGACACGCCCCTCGTTAGCGTACCTTTGTGTAGTAACAACTCTTTAGATAGAACTTTATTGTCAATATAACGTCATTGTCTTCGCGCTAGAATTCGTTGCAGGTCGTGGATTTTCCGGAGTCCGGGCGGGTCGCGGTCTAGTTCCGATGCCTCGAAATTCCGGCCGTCGGTGAACATGGGGGCGCTGGGCAACGTTGCACCCCGATTTTGAAATCAACATCTGAGCAAGCTGCGGCTTTTGAGCGACGCAAGGCCCGGTGTCCTCCACGATTGGGGCGTCGATAGTCGCGGAAACAGTCTCGTTAGGTTACCTCGGCGAGGGCGGTATCGTCGCGCTCGTCAAGTGAGTGTCCCGCTGACGTCCTTGTGCTATCGGAAACGTAATTTCGCCGTCCATTGGCTGTCTGTCGAACCCAGTGGTCCCACATTGCGCCCCAGGCGCCGACTTGCGATTTTCTGGAATGGCAGTTTATTGAGATGTTTTCTGAGCTCGTGCTCTGCCGACGGAGTCGGTGCTCGCCTTCTGCGTCCGTACCGTGGAGGACTTCGGCACACCTCAGGAAGGAAGGCACCGGGACCGGGGGTGTGAATGTCCTAACCACTACGCCTGCCAAATTTGGCAGCGACCCCACACGGGTTGCTTGTGCATCCGCGCCGCTCCATTAATACTGACAAAGCGCCGATGCCACACTTACTCATCCAGCCTTCTCCGCGTCGGGTGAACCAAACGTGCGACCTGCAGAGCCCGTCCAGACCGGTATGTTTGAGAGAGAGGATAGCGTGACGCTGTTGGGTGCTCGAGGATACACTGGACCAAGTTTCGTTGCGGGGTGCCTGCTGTCAAGCTGTGAGATCATCGAGAGGACGCGAGGACTGTGATGCGTGTGCCTCGGGAAACGACGGCTGTGGATGGCCTGCCCTGAAGGGGAGAGAAGCTCAGGGACCAGCGTCGCTGGGGAAGGTGTTGGGAGGTTTCAACGTTTTTCAACTGCCGAGCGTGTTTCCGAGCCTTCGGGACTCGTCGAGTGCTATCTGTGCGTCAATCCCACATTCGAACGGATCTTTACAAATCGCTTGAATCTTGATGCACATCCTGCGTGGCCGCATATGGTAGGTCCGGCGCAGGCGGTGCAAGCAGTGCTGGGACGACAATGTCGGGTGCAGCGACAATGCCCCCTCCTGGTGGGCGCAGCGGGCGCAGAGGGCCTGTGTGTCGCCATGTGGCATCTGGAATGTGGGGGTGGTCGACTGTTGAGATCGGCTCTGATTTCGTGATCGTGGAGAAGAGACTCGAGACGCCGGGCAGCGCTCGTCCAGATGGACCTTGGACAAATACGAGCGCGTTTACGGCACCGGGAGCGCCTGCGCTTCTCGTAGATTACCGCTCGGACTTACTTCAACACACACATCGTGTTTCCTTTCCTCCCCCCGATTCTCCTACGCACCTCACTTCGACCGCCCACGCCATGAAGGCACCCACTGCTCTCCAGCGCGGCATGGCCTGCCTCTGCTGCCGCAAGCGCAAAATGGTCAGTTGCCTCTCCCCGACCCCTCCACGCTGCCGCCCAGCTTGACACCTCTTCCTCCTGCCAGAAATGTGACGGCGCGCGCCCTGTGTGTGCGCAGTGCACCAAGGCCAGCAGGGCAGACGAATGCCAGTACTACGAGAAGAAACGGACAAGTCGCACCCAGCTACTTCAGGCCAAGATCACCAAGCTCGAAGCACGCCTCCGCGAGCTTGAAGCCGAGCAATCACCACTCGAGTCGTCCTCAAGCTCCGGCTCCCAATCTCCTCAGACGGACCGGTCCCTAAACCTCTCTCGTACGTTTGTCTTCGTTCACATGTCCCCGTCCGACGTCGGTCTGAATGTGTTGTGCCGGCGTGCCTATTTCCCTCCGTCATCCGCTTCCAGAGTCAGAGTTCGGGCTTCCCTTCGACCCTGCCTCGGTCTTCAATACCCCTGAAGTAGACTACCTAGGCAACCGCGATGCATTCCCACCGTTTGATGAGAGGTCGTTCTTCCCTGATTTTCCGGAATCTAGTGGCTCGGGAGGTCTTCCTTGGTCTGGCAAGGGTTTGGACGTCCCGCCGTCCTTTGTAGATGACTTCCTCGCCCAATGTCCGAATCCAAGCTCCAGTAGTCTACACGAGTCTTCTCCCGGTCCGTCTCTGAACTGGTGGGAAAATGACGTCTTCTGCGAGAACAAGCAAATGCTGTACGCCTGCGTTTCGTACCGGTCCCACAAGGAGTAGGAACGCTAACTCTCACTCTTCGTATGCCGAATAGGCTTGACATATTTTTCGCACATCGACATCAGTGCTCGTTTGACGTACACATAGGTCGCTTCAAAGCCGCGCTGCTTCTCCCATCTGCCCGGAAACCACATCCATCCTTGGTCGACGCCATTTACCTTCTCGCCTGCTACTTCTCACGATCGCCGCCCCTCACCGAGCTCGAGCCACACTTCCTCAAACGCTCCCTCCGGGGTATCTCAGACGCCCTCCAAAATTCCGACCGCATCGTCCACGTCCTCCAGGCGTCCTGCCTCCTCGCCGTCTACTTCTTCTGGCACGGCCGCACCCTCGAAGGCTACTATCACTCCTCGATCGCTGCGCGGCTCGCCGTGGGGCTCGGGCTCCACCAGATCTCGTCGAAGGAACAGTTCCAGTACGAGCAGCTCCAGCGCGACGCCGCAGGCTACCAAGACGCACCCGCCCCGCTCAAGGCCTCCGTGCCTCTGTGCCTGCCGTTGGACGAGGTCGAGTACGCAGAGCGGATAGCGGCGTTCTGGCAGATCTTCGCGGTGGACCGTGCCTGGGCGGTCGCCACAGGCCTGCCCACGGCCCTGCCGGACGACGACCACCCTCGTTCGCGGATAACGACGATATGGCCGATCGTAATCCCAGACGATCCAGAGGTGCGTGGCACGCTGTGCTTGCTATTGGGGTGAGGCTGAGATTGCGTCGATCATTGTAGCCCACCCTGGACAACGGCATACTGCAAGCGTTCCCTGGCGCCCATCTCTCGGGGTCGTCAGGCCTTCAAGCTCTCCGTGTAAAGGCCGTTGCGCTGTTCGAGCGGTCGGCGCGGTTCTCTGCCTGTGAGTAGCCTAGGCCCTTCCCCCTATCTATGCGTTGTTTCGATCGCGTCCTGAGCAGGCCGCTGCCACGTAGCCCCCGCGAAGGAGGACAGCCGCTACTCGCTCGAGATGTCGGTGTCGCAGTTCCTGTCGAATCTGTCCAACATGCACTCGCAGCAATTCTCGATGCCGTTCGTGCCCGCCACCGACTACCTGGCGCTGCAGACGGCCATGTACGCGGCGACGATCCACCTGCACCGCGATGACCTCGAGGTCCAGCCGCAGTCTTATCAGAAGTGCCTCTGGGCGGCAAACGCGATGACGGCCCTCGTCCGGCAACTGAGGGACAATGACTACGACTCATTGTGCCCGATCATTAGCGTATGTGCTTCTTCATATAGTCGTGGTGTTCTCGCGTGGCATGCTGATTCGTGGGTCGCGGTTTCCGTAGACCTGCTGGCGCTCGGCCGCTGAGGTGTATCTCCGCATCCTCGCTCTGCCGCAACAAAGTCTCCCGACGACCGTCGACGTGTTCGAGCAGCAGATTGACACTGTCGTTGGCGCGTTGCAGAGGCTTGGGCAGCTCTTCCCTGTGGCTGGTACGTCGCGCCCTCTGTCGTTGCTCTCCACCCACTCCGTACTTATACATATTTCTTTTAGGCGGCTATGCGGCCAAGGTGCAAGAAGATCGAGCCGTATCCCGTCAACCATACGCTCACTCCATCCCATGACCCCCCTATAACGGCTCCTCGTTGCACTGTTATCCATGGCCGCTTGATTCGGACTTCTGTATGAATGTGTTAGGTTAGGATATTCGTTTTATTATACCTCGGCGCCCTGTACTCTATAAGCGTAGCTGTTCGCACCACGCCGCACCCACGCCCCTCTTCCCGGTTCTCAGGCCCGTTAACCCAGTTGTTAATAATCGGACCCCCCGGGTGGCCAGCTCTACTTCGGATTCACACGGACTCTCTTTCGCTCAGTTACGGTGGACGGGGACGGACCTTTTTCATCCGGCAAATTTACGTGTACATGTGCTATGTTCCGACCCGTGCGTTCGACTTTGTTAACCTGTATCGATTAGCTCCATCTCTTCACGTACTACACTCTGCATAGATCGCTGCACAACCCATAACCACCACCGCTTACCCAATCATATATCCCACCATTCCACGCCCTTACGGCACTCCCATCTCAGGGCCTCTAATTTAATATGATGTCTCGAAGGTGCTAGTAAGTACTAGTACTTGTCCCCATACGTGACATATCGGCAGCCGTGTGTAAGTAAAGACCGGTAAGTAAGCACAGGCATGCCCGGCTGTCATGATTCATCTCTCCTGCGGGTCAAGTGAACTTGCGAAATCTGCGATGCCGGTACGTCAGTTGCCGAGGCAAAAGCGATGGACGTGAAGGGAGCCCGATCAAGGGTTCCGGAGATGGATAAACAAGGTTGCCCACAGCCGCCGGAGCGGAGTGGTTTCTCGCTAAGAATCTGAAAGATGGGGCATGCATAACCATTCCAAACAACTGCGCCACTCCGTCCGTCGCCGATTCGGAGAAAGGGGCCCCTGAGGGGTGATCTCGGAAATCTAGGAAAACTTACGGTCTGCCGAATAAGCTGCGAAAAAATTCTACATCGCAGGGACCCTGTTGAGTCATGTGCAAGAATACAAATTAGCGGTTCGGAGCGTATACTTTTTTTGGGATGTACTATTTGCTTTGGTTACGAATTGAAGGGCTGGCACATCGCACCGCTTCGATTTGACCCCTGCTTACTGTACACCACACTAGTACTTATTGTTGTCACTTTCACAATTATTACGATGACACTGCCACGTTGATCTGATCAACGTACTTGAAAGTAAGTACAAAGAAGTCTGCGATGCTGGGGTCAGTGATGCGAAAAAGACGGAGAACAGTGCCGGCAAGGGAACTACTTACAGCACCGAGTTCGAATAGCGCTTGACTACCATCAGCTGTGGAGGCTTGTTGCGCGCATGCCCTCCACTGCGCGAATTCAGAAAACTTTGTCAGAAGGACGTTGCTATGCTCCCTAGATGAACTAGGCACAGGTGGGGTTAAATGAGGCAAGTGGATTGTTGGACCTGATGATGCATGTGGTCTTGATTTTGAACCTATGATTCACCGAATCTTGAAACATTCATAAAACGAATCGTTCATCACGGCCTTCATCTGTTTGCAAGATTCATTCGAGCTCTTGAGCGGGCGCAGCGAACGTTGGTTTTCCATGCCGGGATGCGTTGTTGCCTAGCAGCACTTGTAAGTTATGCGCCGGTAACGATTCACAGACAGACACAGCGCGGCCGTACAGTCAGAACATATTTCTAGGGGCTGTAGTTCGCAGTTCAATTCGAACTGTGAGAGGATATGTACCTCCTTCACTGGTACCTATCATTCTGGTGAGCGAGAGGCTGAATATCATTCAGCAAGCTTACGCACCTTGATATGTACCAGTGGCATCAAGGCCACAGTGCGCGTTTCCTTGCTTATGGTTCTTGAACTTACAATAGTTTGCTAAGTATGGTCACAATGTAATTTCCGACGACGTAGTCTTCGGTCTAGATCTGCGATGGGGAGCCAAGGTGTACTATCGAGTAGACTGCTCCCACCCTGCTACCTAAGATAATAGCGTCTTGAATATTCGCGGCGCTGACGCAAAGGATACGACCGGACTAACAAGACGTCCGATGAAGGGGAAGGAGAAACAATCATAGCTCGCAGTCGATGGTGGATGTCAGAAAAAATCATTGCCCTCAGGTGGTTCTATGGGACGGCCGAGACGCGCAGAGCCAAACAAATATCGGATGACGCCGGACCGCCCGATCTGGCCATCCCGACATTTCCCGGGCGCGCTTCCTTTGTTTGTTCCCAAACAGCGCCCGAGACGCGTTTCGGCATCGCCGCCGTCGTTGAGCTCAACTTCACCCACTTTACGACGTCCTCCTGACCATATTTCGAGATGGGGGACGACTATCCTACCTTGTTTCGTGCGTAGCCTGCTATTGGAACGGCTATGATGTGACTGACACGGCAACCCAAGGCTCTGAGCAGATGAGCTTGGTACAGCTCATTGTGCCCACCGAGGTTGCCCATGACACCATTTCCGAGCTCGGCGAGCTAGGCAATGTTCAGTTCAAAGATGTGAGTGCAAGCTTTGCTAACCTACCGAGCTACATTGGATTCTGAACAGTGCCCCCTTCTCCACGACGGCTTCCGCACGTAGCTCAACCCCAATGTCAATCCTTTTCAACGTTCCTTCGTCGGTGAGATCCGCCGCACCGACGAGATGGCACGCCGCGTCCGTTTCTTCGCGTCCCAGATCGAGAAGGAGAAGGATCCTGTCACTATCCGTCCTCTCTATGACTCGGCACCGCTTGTCACCGTCGGGCCCCGTGCTGCGCAGACCATCGACGAGCTGGACGTGAAGCTCGCGGAACACGAGGCACGTCTCACGCAGATGAACGAGAGCTACCAGCTGCTCAGCGAGCGTCTGCGGGAGCTTGTCGAGGCGCGGTACGTCCTTCGTGAGACAGCGGTTTTCTTCGAGAAGGCAAGTGGGATATGCATTAGGTCGCGGGAGGTCTGCTCACGATACACACGCAGGCCGCTGTCCGCGAGAGTGAGGCGCGTCAGTCATTGGACGATAGCTCGGCACCCCTTCTCCAGCACGATGATCGCGAGCACCAGTATTCATCGGTCGGAGACATCCAATTGGACCTCGAGTGAGTTTCTCTTACCTTCACATGCGCTTCGCAACTTCGTGAGGCGGAGTCCCGCTGCTTCCACTCCACACCCGTTCGACTTTGAGCCGCTTCAAGCCGTTGGGCAAGCCCAGCTTGTCCGCGATACCCGTCCTCGGGCCCTAGTTGAGTTATCGTTGGCTGCCCGTGTCGTCGTCTGCGCCTTCCTATCGTGTTCCACATCGGAGGACGGACGAAGCCCTTGCAATTAACAGGGGTCTAGACTTCCGTAAGGAAGCCGTGCGAGCTTATAACGGAGGCAGGCCTCAGTTGTGGAAGGCGGAGCATCGATTCCGACTATATGACGGCACACATGATTGTTGTAAATGCTAACGGAATTTCCAGGTTTGTCGCCGGTACGATCGATCGTGCCCGCTTGTCCACCTTTGAGCGCATTCTGTGGCGCGTTCTCCGCGGAAACCTGTACATGAACTACATTGATATCCCAGAGCCGTTCGTCGACCCTGTCACTGGAGCCGAGACCCGCAAGAACGTCTTTATCATCTTCGCACACGGGGATGCCCTCCTCGCCAAGATCCGCAAGGTCGCTGAGTCCATGGGCGCGACCCTATACCCCATTGATGTAAACGCGGACAAGCGCGCGGACTCTATGCGCGAGGTCACTGGTCGTCTCGAGGACCTCCAGATCGTGCTGTACAACACCGGCACGAACCGTAGGGCAGAGTTGCAGACCATTGGGGAGAGCCTCGCGAGCTGGCAGGACGTGGTGGCGAAGGAGAAGCTGATCTATGAGACGCTCAACCTCCTGAACTACGATGTTCGCCGCAAGACGCTCATTGCCGAGGGCTGGTGCCCCACCCGCGACATCGCTCAGATCCAACTGGCCTTGCGCCACGCCACGGTACGTTGACAATACCACACATTTGAACCTCATGACAATGCTGATTTGCCGGGTCTAGGAGGAGTCTGGCACCAACGTCCCGCCCATTCTTCACGAGTTGCGCACGAACCGGACCCCGCCAACCTTCCACCGCACGAACAAGTTTACCGAGGGCTTCCAGACCATCATGGACGCCTATGGTATGGCGACGTACCAGGAGGTCAACCCTGGTTTGTTTGCCGTCATTACGTTCCCGTTCTTGTTCGCCGTCATGTTCGGTGATATTGGCCACGGTTTCATCCTCTTCCTTGCCGCGCTGGGCATGATCATGTTTGAGAAGAAGTTGGGCAAGGCTGATCTGGGCGAGATCTTTGGCATGTTCTTCTTGTGCGTATCAGACGTTTTGGTGGGCCTTCGCGGCGCTGACAGGCTTACGTTACAGTGGTCGCTATATCATCTTGCTCATGGGGCTGTTCTCGATCTACACCGGCTTCCTCTACAACGACATTTTCTCCAAGTCGTTGCACATCTTCCACTCTGGCTGGGAATGGCCGGCTTCTCACGGCAACGATTCCGTCGCGTTCTCGAATGGGCATACCTATCCATTCGGGCTCGATCCCGCCTGGCACGGCGCTGACAACCAATTGCTATTCACGAACTCTTACAAGATGAAGATGTCCATCGTTCTCGGTGTTATCCATGTAAGTAGTGAATTGCTGCTTCCTAGCCTCCGAGGCTGATCGGGCCCATGATGGATCTAGATGACGTTCGCTCTTTGTCTGCAAGTTCCCAACCACATTCGTTTCAAGCGCTTCTCGGACATCTACACCAACTTCATTCCCCAGATGATCTTCCTCCAGTCCATTTTCGGATACCTCGTTATCTGTATCATCTACAAGTGGAGCGTCGACTGGTCCAAGGCGTCTACGCAGGCCCCGTCTCTGCTCAACATGCTCATCGGGATGGTCCTCACGCCCGGCAAGGTCGATCCGGAGTCGCAGCTGTACCCCGGGCAGAGCACGGTGCAAGTTATCTTGTTGATGATGGCCGGAGTGTGCGTGCCCTGGCTTCTGATTACGAAGCCATACCTGCAGTACAAGGAGATGCAGAAGATCCAGGGTCAAGGCTATATCGGGCTTGGGGCCGACGAAGCGCCGCGACACGCGGAGGACGCCGACCTCGAGGGCGAGGAGGAAGGGAACGGCAGGGCGATCGTCGAAACGAACGACGAGGACGAGCACGTAAGTTCGCGTACTTTGAGCCTGTTGGAGGGGACCCCATTTCACAGCGGTTACGTGTATCTTCTTCCTGCAGGAGCAACACGACTTCAGCGAGGTGGTCGTGCATCAGGTCATCCACACGATTGAGTTCTGTCTGGGATGCGTGTCGCACACGGCGTCGTACCTTCGGCTGTGGGCGCTCTCGCTCGCTCACGCGCAGCTGTCCGAGGTCCTGTGGGACATGACGCTCTCGAAGGTGCTCGGGATGGGGGGCCTGGTCGGGGCGATTGCGACCGCGATCGTCGGCGTGTTGTGGTTGTCGATGACGATTGCCATCTTGTGTGTCATGGAGGTGCGTTTGGGCTGCCAAGGACGGGGTCACTTGACACGGTAACTGACCGAGACGGATTAGGGCCTGTCGGCGTTCCTGCATGCACTGCGTCTGCACTGGGTGGAAGCGAACAGCAAGCACTACGAGGCGGGCGGCTATGTGAGTGATCGATGTTCATCTCCGGGGTTCTGTGCGCTCCTGGTGCGGGGAACGTGTCGCTGATGGTGATGTGCCACACAGCAATTCATGCCGTTGAGCTTCGCGCGTCTGAACGAGAAGCAGTAGGAGCCGCGGGGCAGGGATGGGCGAGGTGTCGGACATGGCTTGGACTGCATTAGCTCGAGCAGGTCGTGTGTGTGCTCTAGTTATCGAATAATCAGAGGCTGGAACGTGCGTGACCACTGACGACGGCGGGATCGAGCGTGCCAGGCGGGGCCAGGGCTGTGAGGATCCGGGGGCGCGAGGGTGACCCCACACTGCACCGGCACTGGACGGGCGCCAGATCCGCCCGATCCGCACGTGGGATGGCTCTTTTTTTCGCACTCCGCCCAGTAACGGAGACGATATATAAACCAGATAAGCGACGCCCAGGAACTCTATCCCCCGCTCAGTTCTCTTCTTTTTTCTTCTTTGTCTCATAGACCGGTACGTCCCCTCTCCTGCCCCTCCTCTCTTCGACGGCGATGCTGACGGTCTCCCCGCAGGCCCTTGGCCATATAGAGAATAGAGTGATCTACCGTCCTTGACGACCTTTTCCTGCGTTTCGCCGCCCCCGCCTGCAGCAACCGTAGACCCTAGACAAATCTAAACGTTTTACTCCTAAGGTGAATACACCTTCTGTCTCTCGCATCCCCTTCAAGCCCTCAATGCCCCAACCCGCCGCGCAGATCTCAAAAATGCCCGCCGTCTCCGCTGTTGCCCCCTCTTCCATCCCCGACCCCGCCTCCCTCAAGGCTGCCGTCGCACCCGCTCCCGGCCAGCTCGATGTCTCCGGACTCTTCGTTGCCGACAAGGCCACTCGCGATGCCGTGACTGCTCAGTTTGTCGCGCTCGCCCAAAAGGATGGCCCCTCGGCTGTCCAGTCCGTCGGCTTCACGGCTGCCGTCGTCAAGGCTCTTGGCGACAAGAAGTCCCCCGCGGCTCGTGAGGGTGCTGCCAACGCCGTTGCGGCCATCGCGGCGACCCCTGCCGTAAGGGCCCTCGAGCCCACCTTCATCAGCTCTGGCGTCTACGCGGCGCTCATCGAGACCTTCGCCGACAAGATGCCCGCCGTCCGCACGGCTGCCGTCGAGGCCGTCAAGGCGTACGTCGCGGGGATGAACCCGTGGGCGGCCGGCCTCGTCCTGCCCGCCCTTCTTCACGAAATCAAGACCGCCGGCAAGTGGCAGGTCAAGACGGGCTCGATCATAGTCCTCAACCAGCTTGTCACCTCCGCCCCCCTGCAGACCGCCAAGCTCACCCCCGAGATCGTCCCCGTCCTCTCTGAGGCGATCTGGGACACCAAGGCGGACGTGAAGAAGGCGGCCCGCGATTCGCTCGAAAAGGTCACTGCTCTCGTATCGAACAAGGACATAGAACGCTTTATTCCCGCCCTCATCAAGGCTCTAATTAACCCCGTCGAGGAGGTCCCCAACACCATCACCCTCCTCTCGGCAACCACCTTCGTTTCAGAAGTTGACTCCCCCACCCTCTCCCTCATGGTCCCCCTCTTGTCTCGTGGTCTCAGCGAGAAGCTCACCGCTACCAAGCGTAAGGTCGCGGTCATCATCGACAACATGGCCAAGCTTGTCGACTCGCCCGTGACCGTCCGCCCGTTCATCCCCAAGCTTCTCCCGGGCCTCATCAAGATCGAGTCTGTCATCGGTGACCCCGAGGCTCGCAGCGTCGTCGCTCGCGCCATTGCTACCCTCCGCCAGGTTGGAGAGGTCCCCACTGGCGACGGCTCCGACCTCCCGCCTCTCAAGCAGGCGGAGGAGAAGGCCCTCGCTTCATCCCTCGTCGGTCTCTACAAGAAGGCTGGCGCCAACCCCGTCCCCTCTGCTACCGACATCGCTGCCGGCTACGTTTCGCAGCTCGCCGCGAACCTCGTCAACCAGAAGAACTTCGACGTGTCGGAGTGGCAGACACTCATCCCCTTCCTCGCGTTCCTTGCTTCGTCCCCCGACCCCAACACCATCGCCAACGAGTGGGCGGTCAAGTCGGCATCTGCTGATGACGACGAGGCCGAGGAGGCTGAGGATGAGGAGGAGGGCGAGGACCTGTGCAACTGCCAGTTCTCGCTCGCCTACGGTGCGAAGATCCTGCTCAACACTGCCTCGCTCCGCCTCAAGCGTGGCCACCGCTACGGTCTCTGCGGTCGCAACGGTACCGGAAAGTCCACCCTCATGCGTGCGATCACCAACGGGTATGTCAGCTTTGTGTATTCTGCTTACGAGTACGATGCTTACTGGTATTCGCGCACAGCCAAGTCGAGGGCTTCCCCTCGCCCGATGAGGTCCGCACCTTCTACGTCGAGCACGACATCGACGGCAGCGAGGCCGACACCACCATCCTCGAGTTCATCCTCGCCGACAAGCGTATCCAGGCGACCCGTGAGGAGATCATCGAGACGCTCGCGTCCGTCGGCTTCGATGATACCCGCCAGAAGTCTGCGATTGGATCCCTCTCCGGTGGTTGGAAGATGAAGCTCGCGCTTGCCCGCGCCATGCTCTTCCGCGCGGACATCCTCCTGCTCGATGAGCCGACTAACCACTTGGACGTCGTCAACATCGCCTGGCTCGAGAACTACCTGACCAGCCTCACCACCTGCACGTCCATCATCGTCTCGCACGACTCCGGCTTCTTGAACAACGTCATCACCGACGTCCTCCACCTCAACCGCTTCAAGCTCAGGCGCTACCGCGGCAACCTCGAGTCGTTCATGAAGGCCGTCCCTGAGGCCCGTTCGTACTACACGCTCGAGGCGCAGGAGGACTACCAGTTCAAGCTCCCCGACCCCCCTCTCCTTGAGGGTGTCAAGACCAAGGAGAAGTCGCTGCTCAAGATGCGCAGGGTCGGCTTCCAGTACCCCACCCAGGCCGTCCAGCAGCTCTACGACATCACCCTCCAAGTCTCGCTTTCCTCCCGTGTCGCCGTCCTCGGTCCCAACGGTTCCGGCAAGTCCACGCTCGTCAAGCTCCTTATTGGCGACATGGAGCCGAACAAGGGCGGTGAGACATGGAAGCACCCCAACTTGGTCATCGGTTACGTCGCGCAGCATGCCTTCCACCACATCGACAACCACCTCGACAAGACCCCGCTCGACTACATGCTCTGGCGTTACCAGACGGGTGAGGATCTTGAGGAGATGATGAAGGCGTCGCGCCAGATCACCGAGGAGGAGGAGAAGAAGATGAAGGACGGCTCGATCGTCGTCGTCGAGGGCCAGAAGCGCATCATCGAGGAGATCGTCGCCCGTAAGAAGCTCAAGCAGTCGTACGAGTACGAGGTGTCGTTCAAGAACCTCTCGACCTCGGAGAACATCTGGCTGCCGCGTGACGACCTCATCAAGCGCGGTTTCGAGAAGAAGGTCCTCGAGGTCGACACCCGTGAGGCTCAGCGCCTCGGTCTCCTCCGCCCGCTCGTTCGTCGCGAGATCGAGAAGCACTTTGCCGACTTCGGTCTCGAGCCCGAGTTTGTCTCTCACAACTCGATGCGTGGTCTCTCCGGTGGTCAGAAGGTCAAGGTCGTGCTCGGTGCCGCGACGTGGCGCCGGCCGCACATCATCTGCCTGGACGAGCCGACGAACTACCTCGACCGTGAGTCGCTCGCGGCGCTGATCAAGGCGCTCAAGGAGTTCGAGGGTGGTGTGCTCGTCATCACGCACAACCGGGACTTTTCGGAGTCTCTGTGCACGGAAGTGTGGGCGATGCGCGACGGCCGTCTGGAGGCATCGGGCCACAACTGGGTCGAGGGCCAGGGCTCGGGCCCGCGGATCGACAAGAAGGACGGAGAGGACGAGGACCAGTACGACGCGATGGGGAACAAGATCGACACGAAGAAAGCGAAGAAGCTGACGTCGTCGGAGGCGCGGAAGATCAAGAAGGAGCGCATGGCGAGGAAGAAGCGCGGCGAGGATGTTACGGACGACGAGCTCTGAGCGCTGTTGTTGTTTCAGTGCGCGCCCAGGTTCCCGTTTTCGTCACCGTCCCGATCCCTGCTGTCGTTATGCCGCCTCCCTCATGCCTGTCATCAATAGCACCGTGTACTCTCTCGCTATGTTCTCTGGACGCGTCTCTCTCGGCTTCGTATACCATGGCTGCTTCGTCGTGTAATTCTTGTATCCTACTAGCGCCGCCCTTATGTTTTGATTACGATTTTTATGACAAACTTTCACACAAACCTCGTCTTCTGTATGCGGTGTGCAAGCAAGAGAACATTCCAGATGTTGAATGGCTTATGCCCTGTTGTGCCAAGGTACGGATTTGTTGTTTTCCGGTGGTTGAATGTGCTGACTTATTGCGTCAGGTTTCTCAACGACCGGAGTCAAGCTTCGAGGTCAAGATTCCTCTGCCGCCTCCCACATGAGCAGTGCAAGGTACATATCTTCATGTTTGCAGCCGCGACTAGCTTGGCCAGAGAAGGCGGGACCGGGCCCCGCTCCTGTACGCCATCAAAACTTCTCTCCCCTCGAGAGCCGGAGATCGGACTCTTCGAACGAAGCGAGGTGGTGAGTGTTGCGCAGTCGTCCGTAAGTACCTTGCAAGTTACGAGGATCGTCAGCCCGCTCGACTGGCCCTGTCCGCAGCGAGGCAGCCATGGCTACGGTGATTCTTTAGCCTTTGGTCACGATCGAGTCGTATGTTATGCCATATGGACGTACGTACTGCGTTGTCCGTCCGCGGCCCATGTGCGTACGTGTGATGTGGTGGATGGATGACGCGACGGAGCGGGCCCCCTTAGTACTCTCGTCGCGGCTATGAGATGGCAGCTATGCTGCGTCGGAGGTCCTACCATGATTGCATACTTGTACTCCGGAGTCGCAGTCTCCGGGATTGGAGGCACAGTCAGCCTCGACGCTGAGCGTTGAATTTCGTACTGGCGGTGACGAGGATGTGCGAAATTCAGGAGAGCACTAGGCGCACATCAAGGTGTTTCGCCTGGGATTCTGTAAAATTTACGGTATGAATAGTCTGGATACGTTTACCATTCCCCGCCGCAACAACCGTATCATCTCTTTGTAAAGAAATACAGTCCTATCACGGCATCCGCCGCTCTTTACAATCAGTTTACAAAGAGCTTTATGATGTCCATGGCGAAAGATGGTAAAGGTATTCAGACAATTTTCACAGTAATCTTTACTGTAATCCAGGGCAAATTACCCTGATATGTACCCCGTGGAGGGGAATGTTGCTGTGGACGATGGCAATGCCGAACCCCTGCAGCTACAGTATCTGCAGCTGCGGGATGAGAAAGCTCGCGCGACGGTCGCGGTCTCCTGAGGTCGAGGTTCGGTAAGACAACATTTGTGGAGCACGTACATCCGACCGTGGATATGTCGCAAGGGAGAACTTGCGTCTTTTCCCGTCATAGGACCTCCGAATCTTCAGGTCATGGTCCAATACTGAAGTACTTGCGACTATTCGGGTCGGAGGCAGAAATGAGATTTCGGTGTTACTAGCGCGTAGTACTAGCGCTGAGCAGTACCGCGACCCTTATCGGCAAACTCCGGCAGAGCCAACGACGACGTCGGCGCCGTGACGAAGGGATCCAGGTTTGTAACCCCTTGCACCCCGTCCGCAGCGATCATGAACTATCCCAGGCGGCGATTTAACCGCAACACAGGAAACTTATGCATTCAGGCACTTCGACTGCGCGAACTGTTGACGATATTGAACTTCCAGAACATACGCAGGCCTCCGCGGCCCCACTCACATCAGAGAAATGAGTAACCGGCTAGTGGACAAAGCGCAGTTCTGCCTTCCCGATGCGCTCAAGGTATCGCGCGACCTCTCTGTGGAATTCGACAGCGCCATACCCCGCCGGAGTCGTCTGGGTGATCGAGCTCCACCAAGAGTCCCAAGCGGCGGCGCCCGAGGAGACAGCAAACAGTGAGTAGAGCTCGGCAACAAGGGCGAGGATCTCATCAGCACTAGAATTGACGCATATACCCAATTTACAGCTTGTACGCAGAGGTTCTAACGATCCGCGCATCGGCCAGTCGGCTGCGCAGATGGAGTGGGAGAGCGGTACGCTGCCCGCCCCGACTCACGGCAACCCTCGAGAAAGCGCTATGCACACATATAAAACACCCCCTCTCAGTCATCTCTGTCTCTCTATTACAAGTCTATCTTCCTCCCCTTCCAAGTCTTCGACCTTCTTTCGTGCAGTGCACACGCCCTCCTACGGTATTCGCTTGCAATTCCTCCCCGACACATCCCAAAGATGATGCACCTCCTTAACTTCGTCGTCGCCGCCCTTGTTGGCCGAGGTGAGTCTGCGCGTATTCCAGCAGGAAAAACAGGCTCGTTGACACGGTGTGGTATACAGTTGTTGCCGCTCCCGTACCAGACGTGTCCACTTCCGTTGCGATGAGCGTTCTCGCCGCCCCCACCGGGTTCCCTTCGGGTGCGCCTAGTGGCTTTCCCTCAGGTGTGCCTAGCGGATTCCCCTCCGGCGTTTTCTCCGGCTTCCCCTCTGGTGTCCCCAGTGGATTCCCATCTGGCGGACCCAGTGGCTTCCCCTCTGGTGCGCCCGCCGGTTTCCCCTCCGGTGCCCCCTCAGGTTTCCCCTCCGGCTCTGCCCCGTCCGGATTCCCCACCGCGTTCCCCTCTGGCGCGCCCAGCGCCGCAGCCTTCGCTTTTGGTCGTCCCGACGCGTTCGCTGGGGGCCACGGTGGTCGCGGCCGCCACCACCATTCGGGCTCTGGCAGCGCCGGGGGCTCCGCTTTGGCTACCGCAACAGCGACAGCGACGGATTCTGCGACCGCCACGGATACCGCGACTGCCACGGATACCGCGATCGCGACAGCCACCGATAGCACAACTGCGACTGCGACTGATAGCGTGACCGACACTGCGACTGCTACCGACAGCACGACCGATACTGCGACCGCTACCGACAGCACGACCGACACCGCGACTGCCACTGACACGGCTACCGCGACCGCGACCGACAGTGCGACTGCCACTGACACGGATACCACGACGGCCACGGCCACCGACTCCACGACCGTGACGTCCACCGACACCGCGGCTGCCACTGACTCCGCGTCAGCGACAGACTCTGCGACCTCCACCGACGCGTCCGCCACGGCTACGGCCACGAACAGCTCCACGGACAGTGCCACCGCGACCGCAACGGATACCGCGACGGATACCGACACCGCGACGGCCACCGATTCGGCTACGGTTACGGCCACCGATTCGGCTACGGCTACGGCCACCGACTCGTCCACCACGACCGCGACCGACTCATCCGCCGCAACGGCCACCGACTCCGCCTCGGCTACGGATAGTGCCACCGCGACCGCGACGGACGCGAGCACAACCGATGACAGCGCTACCGCCACCGCCACCGCCACGAGCGACGCGTCGTCCGCGACCGCGACCGACTCTGCCACGACTACGGCGAGCGACGACTCGACTGCCACCGCTTCGGCGTAAGGCGTGTCGTCTGCGCGCTCTCTCGTTCGTAAAACACCACTCCCCATGGACGCATGTATCCCATACCGCAGGGCGGACTCGGAGAGACGGGACGTCGTTGGCGTAGGACATACACCATGCACTAGCAAGTTCATGGTGGTCATTCATGCTATGTGAACACTTATACCTTCGCTACTCCTACCAGTAACGTCTCTCGGACCATAGGTACGGAGTGTACACCGGCATCTGGGCGCGGGCGTCCTGAGCGAATATTCTTTGTCCGTACTCGCATTGCATATATACCTTGTGGCGGTCGTGCCATATATCTATACAGTATTAGTACATACTACGTACAACACTGACATTCGTTCCACATCCACTACATATGTATCACACCTTCCTCCCGAGGTGTTTGCTGTCGATATCTATAATTGCTAAACGGACCAAACGGACTTGAACTACATCCGGATCTATATCATCCACTGCAATCGATGTCATTATAATCTGAATAGAAGACTACTTTCTCGATCTTTACTTTGCCGGAGGACCATGCTCTAAACGCACGCCATCCACATGCTAGAAGTCGCAAGAATATCGGCGGATAAAATTGCTCTGCCAGTGTGCGCAGTAGTTATGATCGGCAATTGCAAGACTTGAAGATGGCGATCGTCCGGTTCGTCATGTCCACAAACTGGCAGTACTTCACCTAAGACCGCAATCGTCTCTTGACGAAGTTCCGCGAGGCTAGAAGTTGTTCAACGGGGACGACATCGTCGTGCGGCAAAATGCGCAGCGAGCGACAATCGGGCGAGCAGTACCCTTGGCTGTACTCGCCTGAAACTTTTGTTCAGCAACCGTCCTCCCAAGGCCTCAGAGGTGCGTAATAGGCCGCTCGAGCCTGAAAATACCGGACGCGTGTGATACTGGCCGCTTCTGCCAAGAGAGCCAGCGCAGTCCGGAGACAGAGGGAAGCGAACAGCCACCGTGCGCACGCGAAAGTCGGGTTTGGGGCAGTTGAACTTGCACGGCGCGTAAGAGCTCCGCCCCGCATCGCGCTGTATGTCCGCAGCCCCCTCCCCGCGTCTCAAATACTCTTGCTCTTGACGACCTCTTCCTCGCTTGTTTGTTTGTTGTATACTTGCTATCACTGTCTGCTGCTCCCCGTCTACGCCCTCTGCACGACCTTCCCCACGATGCCCTACGTCGACGGATCGTTCCCGGTCCAGGACCACAACTTTGCGGTGTTCGCGCGCGACGCGAAGGAGTCGCTTACGCCCAACTCGACACAACGGACGACGCTGATCGTCGCAGGAGTTTACATCGTCGCGATCTTCATCCTGTGGTGCGTGTTCTTGCGTCCGTCTGCGTTGCGCGGGGTTGGATGGCTCTGCTGACCGGTTGTGGCGCGCTTTGTACAGGCATATGCCATATCTGTCTGCTATAAGTGAGTCCGCTCCACTTTCCCCAGCCTGTGACCAAGGTCTAATGATGTTGGTGGGACGTAGTCTATCCGTTCAAGTGAGTACATCCATCGCAACCTTCGTCAGCCTACGGAGTGTGGCTTCGGCGCAGAGTTGTTCCGTTTGTTGTGGCGCGTGAGAAACTGACGAGGTTCATGAAGGCTGTTGACTGTAGGATTCCATGAGGTGCGTGATATATAGCGGTGCTTCCCGGCAGACAGACGAGGGGCTGACCACGACGTCATGAACGCCACAGATGAGCCATGCCATTGCCGGTGGTGAGTGCGCTCGCCCGTGCAGACCGGCAGTAGCGATACCTAGTACTGACGAAAGGAGGAACTTGCGCTATGCAGTGCTCACATGCGCGCATATACACTCCATCGAGCTCGATCGTGCGTCCCCTATTTCTCCAACTCCATGGCTTCCTTTCCGGGCGCTGATCGCGTGCGGCGTATGTAGCGGACGAAGGAGGGGCGACTCGAATGTCTGGGGGGATACCGTGGATCACCCTCCCCGCAGGGTACCTCGGGTCAGGGCTCATCGGTGCGGCGCTGATCGCATGTGGCTTCGACACGAACGCGAGCAAGATCGCGTCTCTTGTGCTGGCCGCGTTCTTCCTCTTCACGCTGTGGTGGGCACGGAGGAATTGGCTGTGCGTATTTGAGCAACGTCAATATTGGGTGTTGGAGATCGCTCACGCGTGTGCAACGTCGCAGGACATGGCTGCTGATCCTCGGCATGTCTGGCTTGATCATCCTCTTCTGGTTGGTGGCTGGAGGAGTCGCGCTGAGATACTTCGTGCGTGCTCGATATTTGCCATGAATTATTGATCGCACCCTGACTGAACACCCCTCAGGTGCTTTTCATCGGCGTCATGTCCGATATGTACGTCCTCTGGGACGTCGTCGGTACGTTTATCGTTGTCATGTTCTCAGTCACACGCCTCATTCATGGCATCCAGACGACACCATCGCCCGGAAAGTGAACGGCTCGGACGCCGCCTCCTTCGCCGAGATCTGTGGATGCTGTCCTTCACAAGGTGAGCGACGCCAACCGCATCCTCATTCGCATACACGCAGAAGTTGCTAACGAACGTGCGCGCGCAGTGTGGGGCGTCCTCTGGCTCATCATCGCCTTCGCGTTCTTCGCCGCAGGCGTCATCGTCGGCCTCGCCGCGTTCAAGGTAAGCACGGAGCCCGCCCGTCCAGCACCCCCCCATCCCACTATCACCACCACTCCTAGAGGCCAGCCCCCCTCTACCTCCGCATTTTCCCAGAACGAGTCTCGAGAACGTGCGTGTATGCATATCTGACACGCGCCCTCTAGGAATCCGCTGCGCAGCAGGCCGAGGACGCCAAGCACTTCCTGCCCGTGCCCGGCTCGAGCGGCGCGATGCAGCAGCTCCTGCCCGCGTCGCTGGCCCCCCTGACGCTGTGCGTCGCGGCGACGATGGCCGTACTCCTGCGCGGGCGGTGGCTTGTATAATCATAATCCACGGGCTCCTCCTGAGGCAGGGGAATAGGATCTTCGCGCATGGACGCTACTTTGTACATAGAATTTAGTCCATGCATCATTTCTGCTGCTCCTCGTACAACCATGTATACATTGTGTCTTGTGGATAGTTAACATACCCGGTCAATGTCATACCTGATCCGTTCAAAGATATAAAACTCTTAATTCCCAGAGCGGCAATGAGTTCCTCCATCGCTGCTGACCCTGCGACTTGCAAAAACGGATGATCGCAAGTTAGGACAGGCGCTACCAGGGCTCGAACCTGGGTTTTGGGAAGATAGCTGGACGTCTTTATGGCGTCATCAGAATCCCAAGTGATAACCACTACACTATAGCGCCGATATTTGGTATTCCGGCAGAACATTGTTCGTCTTGGTCAGGCAGAGAAATAATATGAACATATGCATCATGCATAAACGCCTCCATCTACTTCAGGTTTCTACTTCAGGCAGAGTCTATGGAATGTCTATGATGGGTCCGAAAAAGCAATATTTACCGTACTAAATACATGCAGAGGCAGCAAGGCGAGGAACATACACGAACGAGCCATGGACGTACGAACAACCTCGTGGTCTGCGTGTCTAAACGTGAACGTGAAAAAAATCGTCATCATCATCACTGCTACAAAGCGGAAAAAAAAAGGTCGTAACGGGAATGGAAACACGGTATTTTACAACAAGGCGCGAACGATCATAACGTGGAGAGCTGCAATGCACATCTGCGCGTGAAAACGGACAAAGGCCAACTACATGAGCGAAACCGCCGACATGGAAAGAAGAGGAGTCAGGGGAGGTGGAGGGAAAGTGGTACACACCTGATGGCGGAGAGCGGACGATGGAGTCGGCACACCGTGCTGTGCCTCACCTCCTCAGAAATGCTTGGAGGGAGTCGCCGCCGCCCGGCGCCACACCCTGTGGGACGGACGGTCATTCAGTAACAATCTCCTCGCATTTACTTGGTTGGTCTGACGTAGGGGACGTGGGGCGGGGATGGAGGGGGAGGGAGCACGTACTTGGAGGGCTTAGGTTTGTGGTCGTCGTCGTCGGCGGCGCGACGCATCTTCGCGTCGGCGATGGCGCGCTTGAGGTCGTACTGCTTGAGCTGCTTCCGGGCGACGACGCCCTCGGGGTTCGGGACGGGGTTGGCCGCGACGAGGAGCGCGAGCGCCATGATGGTGGCGAAGAGGACGAAGAGGCGGGAGTACATGATGACGATGGAATAGACGATTAAACAAAGGGTGGCGAAGGGCGAAGGACGAAGAGTACGACGGCAGGCAAGTGAAGCGGGTAGGCGTGTACCGAACGTGTCTGGCTGCCGGAGAGATTGGAGGTAGCGGGTTCGGAGGCCTTAAGTACACGAGCGCACTCGCGACAGGGTTTATCGCATCTCGATCCCTCCGTAACCGGCAGCATTTCGCCAGCCCTGAGAAGCGCAGGATGACGTGGGGCCCGGGGCGGAATATGGGCGACCAGGATAATCAGGGTGCGCGCGTGCTGCGCGCCCGGGCGGCACAGCAGGGGACATTGTGTGGCTGGGTGCGTAATGCGCCCAACTGTAACACTGTAACTGGAAGTCTGAGCTCTGGCACGTCGTGTTCGGGCGGGAGCAGTCGCCCGCTCTGAATTTGGGCACCGAAATTTTCGCCGCAAGGCAGCGCCTCGCCGCTCCTCGCCACTTGCCGCCTGCGCCCGCGTCGGTGCGGACTCAGGGGGAAGAGGCGGGGGTGAGGAATGTTTTGGCGACGTGCGTACGATCAATATGAGGTGGAGCCGCTTCGTGCGCTGGGCTGATACGGACGCGGCCCGGGTGTGATGCAACCGACGCCCGTGCGCATCGCGAGACGAACTCAGAACTGATTCCAAGGTGCGCCCGTTAGGCGGCGGCTCCCATTCTCCCCTTGTGAATAATGCTGGGTTGCAAACGTTCATTTGCGCCGCACGAGGCTATGCAGTTTCCGGAGGCGGGTATTGATTGTCTATCTCCAACACTCACTTGATACCCATTTTGATCCAGGCCAGAAGCGCGACCACAGCCGCGATTGGCGTGTGTTGTGTCAGAGAGGTACGGGCCGTGGTCGAGGTGGACATATGGCGGAAGGCGCACTACTCTCGCTTTCCAGGGTGCCTTCTGCTGCAGTGCTGTCCCCTATCTGCTCGGAAGCTAGGGGACGCGCTGTACATCGGTCGGGGAGAAGATCTGTTCCAGCTTATCGCCCTTGAGACACAATTATGATCATGATGAGCGACCGAGTGCATCGAACTGGCGCACGTACAGCAATTCCGCATGCTCCTTTGTGTTATAAACTGCTTATTCGTTGCGCCTCGTGCTATATTGATTATTGAATAGCAGTTTCTGGGACGTTATCGTCGTTGCGTCGCTCCTCTCTGGGGCTGATCATGGAAGGCCATTGACGCTGTCAAGTCCAGTGAACGGCAGTCGTTCGTCGCCCAGTGCTACCAGGAGTCATGTCAAGACATGTTGAAAGAGTATTACGAATAATGGCAGCGCAGATGGAGGGGAATTAGGGCGTGGTGGCAGGCGAGTGCGACACTCAGAAGAAGCCGGCGCTTGCCAGTGCTGCGCGGTTTGCGATGGCTATTACGTCACTCGTGACGCCGAGGTGACACCCGTCACAACCCACAAGCCGCCGACGCGGTCATTGCCTTCCTCTTCCTCGCGACCTTCTTCTTTGGCGTCCTCACCCACCCCCACACCACCATGTCTCGGCCACAAGATGACAGGAACCAGGAGGCCACAGTATACTTGGTGCGTCCGATACCTCTACGAGATAAGTCTCTGTTAATGCTTCTGGATGCAGGGAAACTTGGATGAGCGATGTTCGGACGCACTCATATGGGAGTTGATGTTGCAAGCAGGGCCAGTCGGTGAGTACAGACCATTTGGGGGTTTTGGTCCTTTCGCTGACCACCTGGACTAGTGAATGTTCATCTACCCAAAGACCGTATATCAATGGCACACCAGGGTTATGGTTTCTGTGAGTTCTTGACCGAGGAGGATGCAGAATATGCCTGCAAGATTATGAATCAGATCAAACTGTGGGGGAAACCCATTAGGGTCAACAAGGTCCGTAAGCGTCTTACTTCCGCGCATGTCCGGCAGCTAACATGTCTCCCTGTTCTCTGCGTTCTGTCCCCGCTCCTCCACCCCCACGATGCACCATATCTTTCATATGACCCACCGCATTCGGTATCTCTAGGCGTCTTCTGACAAAAAGCAACTCGACGTGGGTGCAAACCTCTTCATTGGAAACCTCGACGAGAATGTGGATGAACGCCTGCTTTACGACACGTTCAGCGCTTTCGGAACGATGGCAACTACGGCCAAGGTACGTCGTATGTCCGCTCGCCGCATTCCACCGCTCACTGTTTCCCTTCATCTCAACCACCTTCTATTTGATCTCCTCACGGCATGTTTCCGTTATCTCATCACACGTGCTGCGCTCTATCATTGCAAACACTCCGCCCGCGATTGCGATACGAACACGCCAGATTGCGCGCGACCCGCAAAGCGGGAATTCAAAAGGCTACGGTTTCGTCGCCTACACCGACTTCGAATCTTCCGACGCAGCGGTCGAGTCCATGAACGGCCAGTTCCTCATGAACAAAGCCATTGCCGTCCAGTACGCGTTCAAGAAGGACGGAAAGGGCGAGCGGCACGGCACCCCCGCCGAGCGCCTCCTCGCCGCCCAAGCTCGCAAGAACAATGCGCTTCCCGTCGCCGCGCGCCCGCCCCCAGCTCCAATGGGCGCGTTCGGTGCGCGTCCCCCGATGCCTGGGTACCCACAGGGTCCGTACCAAGGACAGTTCGCCGGGGCGCTCGCTGCCGCACCGCCGCCACCACCCGCTGGGTTCACCCCGCAGCAGACGATTGTCCCGCAGGGCATGCCCCAGGGGATGATGCCCCCGCCTCCCATGCAGGGCATGCCGCCACAGGGAATGGGCATGGGCGTCCCGCCTCCACCCCCGCCTGGAGTCCCGGTGTACAACCCCCAAGCGGGGTTCGCTCCGCCGCCTCCGCCGCCTGGCTACGTCCCGCAGGGCATGCCAGGGATGATGCCCCCGCCGATGATGGGCCCTCCGGGCGGGATGCCCCCGCCACCGCAGTACATGCAGCCCCAGCAGATGTGAGGAGCACGTTTGCGACAGGTGCAGGGGGCGTCACGCTGGGCTACTCCGACCTGTGCTGTGGTTCTATGGTTCTGTGGTTCTGGTTCTGGCTCCAACACACCGCTCGTTCTGGAGCTCGGATAGCTGAGCGGCCTCGGGCTGGGGGCCCTTCTATTTGCAAGCGATGTTCTGTGGCCGTAGTACGTCCTCCGATGACGTTGTAGTATTGTCAGCTATCGCGCAACGTGCGCACCGTTATGACTACTATCATCGTTTTCCAGACCTCTCCCCCTCGCTAAGCTTGGCATACAGCAGCTGCGGACCCGCGCTGTGGCGTGCCGCCCCCGCCTCCGGTCGTGCGCCAGCCCGCAGAAAGAAGTGGGGGGCGCGCTCGAGAATACTTGTCCGACAAACTCAGGCTTGACTGATAGCGTTCGTTTCGCTCCGAGGCGTGCACGTATGTATGTGGCTGCCGCCCATCTATTTCCTGGAGCTCCACTTCCACCCACCGGCCGGCCTTGGTGCGTCGATATCACGGCGATGGCCTTGCTCCCTCGGACTCGCCTGCGGAATCTCGAGTTCATTCAGTCGAAGGGCCTGTCTTCTGCCGCTCGCCCCTGACTGGCGAGGCTTCTCGGAGCGTTCGCGCGGTCGGATTACGAGACTGGGGTGGCGTGAGTCGGGCTGGAGATAGGTATGATATCGCAGTGTGCGCTCGTTGAGGGGCTGCACGCAGCCTGCATGCATGCACGGCTGATAGTGGGAAGGTTTGGCCACGGGCGGAGAGCGATCGTTCCGTGTCGGAGTGTTGTAACCGCAGGTCGTGTCCTGCGCAGACAAAGTCTGGAAGGACCTCGCGGATGTAGATCCCCCTTCCGCAAGCGCTCCTTGACACACGCTTACACATCTGCCTTCGAATGCATGTCTGCGCAGGTCTTGGTGAGAGGTTTGGTATCGAGTGCGGGTTTACGCGAGGAGATGCTGAACTAGCTGTGGCAGTAATGTGCTCGTACCTTGCGACCGGGGCCGCCGCGGACCTAAACCGACCCAAACTCTCCCCATCCCACCGGACTTGTGGTCGCCCCTGGCTGCTGTGCTGGACGAGCTGCGAACGTGCTCTCCGTGTACGTCACGGGCGTCCACCGTGGCAGGTGGTGGGTAGACGGCTCCGAGTATGGCGACGAGGGTGGTTGAGCCCGATTGATGATTCCCGGCGATAGTTGTCTGTGAGCGTCCTAACCTTGTCCACCCTCAGAATCTCTTCCCCCTTCACACCTTCCTCCTCACCATCTAGTCTCCTCGTCTTCTTACCTCCTCATCTCAATCCGCCCTCACCCTCTCGCCCCATCCTAAGTTCGGCCCTGCACAACCGTACCCTTCACGCTCCACGCCCCACCCATTATTCCTCGACGTCTGGCACGTCCGCCTTCCACCGCACGCCCGCCCGGCTTGCGACGTCGAGCGCGGTGCGGCGGACGGCGCGGGCCTCGGCGAGCGACGCGCCCGCGCGGCGCGCGTTGCCGAGGTGCCAGCCGACTTGGCGCGGCGCGTCGACGGCGATGAGCGCGGCGGCCATGACGTAGATGAGCTCGACCGCGCACAGCACGTCCGTCCCGCCGTACGTCATGCCGTACCCGACCGTCGTGCAGAACCAGCCTGTGCCGGCGCCAGTGTCGCGGTCGGGGAGGAGAGAGAGAGAGGTAAGTGCGTGTAATCGGCGTGGGGAGAGGGGGGGAAGGAACAGGCATAAGTTAGTAGGGACTTGGGGTACAATGTGGATGCGATAGACAGACCTAGGTCGGGGTATGCGGCGTTGAGGAGGCCTTGGACCGAGGGTGCCGTGTCGCGATAGATGGAGCTGAAGAGGTCCTCGCCGCGTCTGTCCCATTCTGCAGGGGGCTTATGTGTGTCGCTGAATTTCGTGCGTGGTTCCGTGAGCGCGAGAAGGGAATGGGGTCAGGGAGTGGGGGCTTACCGTAGGGGCTTGGTCTCGCGGAGGTGCTCGGGCATGAGTTGATGCAGTGCCACTAGGCTGTTGATTGCCTGTGCGGGTTTCGAAGTCTCGTCAGCACGTTGATACTTGTCTTCGTGACATTGCCGTCCCTCCTGGCCAAGGCCGAGATCATAAACACCGGTGGTGCGGCGCAGCGATATGATGAATCGTCAGACTCCTCTGGCTTCAATGTACCGCACAGAACTCCTAATGCATCGCAATGCACAATCAACACGGTGCTCTATGAAATGATTCGTCGAGTCCAACTACTTATGAGCAGCCAATCGAGCATGAGCTAACGACTATCTTCTCGTAGCCTAAAATGCAGAGTACTGTGATATCCCTATCTGCAGGTCTCCTCCGAATCAGCGTCCCCTCCCTTGAATTCATATGTACAAGGCTGATTCAGCGAACTGAAAATTGTCCCAGCCTTCGCGCAATATCATCCAAAATGTGCGTCAACGCGCCAATCCGATGGCATCCGCGTCGAAGAAGGCGGGCCCCGAATCTTTCGGACTTCGAACGTCTCGGATATCGCTCAAGAATGGACGCCCATCGAACGAGGCCGCTCGTCGACACATACCCCGGATGGTCGTTCAACGTGATTCGTATCCCCCTGGAGCAAGCACTCACCCGTGGCATGCCGCAGAGGAGCCCCGCCTGGAGGACGGCCTCGCGGATCTTGCGGGCGAGGACTAGTTGCTCTTGATGCGCCGCGTCCTGTGGCGTACTCGTCTGCGCCTGGGACTGGACGAGGTCGTCCAATGCGTACTTGAAAACCAGCGGCACCGCTTCTGGGACGTTGGATGCGCTGAACGATACAGCGGCGACTACAGCCCAGAGGTGGGCGGGGGTGTTAGGGGCTTCGGGAGGGTAGGTGGTCTTGAGAGAGGAGAGAAAGTCAGGGGTCGCGAGGTCGGCCATTGCAGCGTGCGAAGAGAGATGCGGCGAGGTGAGTGGGGATGTTCTGTGCACAAAACGCTGACAGATATTTATGAAGATCCTGAGAGGTGCGGTTCGCCCGAGGACTAGATTTGAATCACAGTATGTCGAGTCTCGATGAAGACTTTCGAGTTCAGCGCGCCACGAGCCCGGCAAGAACTAGCGGAGGAACGGGAAGCAACATGCAAGGCGTGCGCGTAGAAAATGTCGATGATCTGCAGTCGAGGTATTTCAAACCGGAATGTCGTGATGGAAGAGTGCTAAGGCGGCTGGACTCGACTTGGACTCCGCGAGGGACTCGAGGACCTGCTTGATCGCCATCCGAATCGGTAGCGCCCGCTGGACGGAGGCGCCGACAGCCACCGACGCGTCTGGGCGTCTGTCGGACGCGTGATGTCATAGTGCGGGTGCTGGAGTTGCGTTCGCACGGAGGCGGTCGCTGGGGGGAGGCGGGCGGTTGTCATGGGGTCCCCGTTCTTTCTCCACAGCCCGGTTTGGGCCACAACCAGAACTGCGTCTGGCTGGTGCCAGTGGCCCGGCGCTGCTGAATAAATACGCTTTACCCCGCCTGTCTTCGCACGTCCCCCCCTCTCTGCTCGACTCCCACCACCATCTCCCGCCTCCGCGTCCCCCGAATTGCCTGTTCTCACTTCCCCTGCTCGACGACTTTTTGACGGCTTGACAATGCGTGAGTGTCTGGACTTACCCCTAGTGCCGCCTGTGCGAACAAGAGTGAATATTGACCATGTCTTCGCTCGTCCCGCCAGCGCCGAAAAAACGCGCTGCTGAGGACGAGGGCACTGGCCCTACCACCCGAAGCGCAAAGGCGCCAAAGACCGAGAAGGCAGAATCCTCTCCAAAAACTGGCCGAGGCCGCGGAGGCAAGAGGGGCCTCAAGGTACGAGTCTTGCGTCTTGTGTCCGCAGCCCCGAGCGAACCGAACCACGGCTGAGCGCTGACTGCTTGGTGAACACCCAGGCGAACCTCGCAGCCTCCGCATTCAAGGCACGCGCGCAGCCCATGCACATTAACATCACCCACACGGCACCCGACGATGCCGCGGCGGTCGACGTGTCGGCCGACCCGGGCTTCATCGGTACCTCGACGCTCGTCCCGAGCACGTTCGCCACGGGATCCTATGGCTGGAAAGGCAGCAAGCGCTTCACGGTCGAGCTGCCGAATCCCGAAGGTGCCGAGGGCGAGGAAAAGGAGAAGGTTCATGTCATGTTGACGTGGGTGCCATTTGCGCTTTTATGAGGACTGCGTCCGGATGACTGATGGAACCCATGACCTTTGGCGTTACTGCCCTCGACGGGTTGGCGTGCAGGATTAACGCGACTGTCATCGGAAGCAAGGGTGCGAAGGAGGATGGGGAGGGTGCTGAGGGGGAGGCAGGCGAGGAGCATCATGATGCGGAGGATGGCGGAGAGCATGCTGAAGCGAAGGAGGCTGCTGAGGCCGAAGAGAGCCTCGAGGAGCACAAAGAGAGCAAGGAGAAGGAGACCGAGGAGACTAACGGCGACTCAAAGGAGGACCCCGTGGAGGAGACCAAGGACGGAGAGTAGCAGATCTCGGCTCGCTGTGCATTCGCTCTCATCATCTGGTTTCTATATTGCTGCATATACTGTGTATACGTCCCTAATTTTCACGCATATATGAGGTCAAATGGCCTGTTCGTTCGTAGATGGTCACCCACTCACCTGGTAGACCTTCAAGGTTAACTCTGCGACGTGTGCCGTCGGCCCTCCGTGTCGTGCTTCTCGAATGGCCTTCTCCTTGAATGTACTAGTACTCCCGCACCATTCAAAATACGTTCTGCTGGCCTGCGAAAGGAAGGTCATGAAGGAGTAAAAGAAACCCACGCATTGGGGATTTCTGTGAGCGCAAATCTCGCGGTCACGCTCACGATCAAGACTCGATATATGATATCGCGTACCGGCGCCAAAGACGCGTCTTGCTCTGAAACCTTCACCCTCCTTCATCTGGCAATTGTATCCTGTCCTCTAACCACCCCGACTTCCCAAGGCTACTCGCACCTCCCCTACCCTCCATACATCAACCCACCTCCGCTTCTACCCTTACTCTTACGAAAATGGACACTGAAGACACACACATGGCCTCCCCTTCGGAAGACGAGCAACTCGAAGACTGGCCCGCCACCAGCAGCGCGCCGACCACCCCATCGCGACGCGGCGGTGTCTCCGTCGCCTCCTCCGACTACGAGCCCGACTACGATGACGAGTACGCCCTCCCAGAACCCGACATCTCGGAGCCCTCACATGGGTTCGCGACCCAGACCGCGTTCGACGCGTACTTCCTATACGCCGCGAAGTCCTCACGGACATCCGCGAACGTGTTCTCGCAGCTCGTCCCGCCGCTCACGCCCGAAGAACATGCTGCAGCCCTCGTCGAAGTGCGCGAACGCGAACAAGGGAGGGTGCTGTGGAGGGACGCGGGCGCGCGGCGGACGTGGTTCAGGCGGATCAGGATGGAGCTCGGCGAGGGCTTCAACGTGCTGCTGTACGGGTGTGGGTCGAAGCGTGAGTTCCTCAATTCCTTCGCGGAGAACGTGACGCGCAGGGGATACCACGTCGTCGTCGCGAACGGGTTCAATCCGGCTTTCGCGTTCAGGGACCTGCTCGGGGCGATCGAGCAGATCCCTGGGGTACTCGACCACCCGTCTTCAAGTGGGGAGGCGGGGACGGGAGCGGGACAGGAGGCACAGCTACAACGTATACATGCGTTTTTCTCCGCACCGGACGCGCCGCACCTCTACCTCGTCGCGCACAATATCGACGGCAACGCGTTCCGCGCCCCCAAGAATCGCGCTGCGCTCACCCTCCTCGCCCTCGTGCCACACATCCACATCGTCGCATCGGTCGACCACGTCGCCGCGCCCACGCGCTGGTCACTCTCCGAGATCTTCGCGCGCAAGCCCGACCCGCCGTCCTCCCAGCCCACTCCTGCCTCGGCCACTTCCTCTCTTCTCAAGTCAAAAGCCGCACCCAAATCCCCCCAAGATGGCGGGGATGGGGTGGTGCCCCGGCGCGGGTTCGCATGGCTCTGGCACGACCTCACGACGCTCGCCCCGTACGACTTCGAGCTCGCGTACGCAGACCCGACAGCCCTCGCCGGCGTCGCTGCCCTCCGCGGCACTCGCGCCCCCACCGCATCCGTTGCTGCACTCGCCGCCGCGGGGGGTGCAGCTGGCGGCGGACAGGCGGCGGTGGTGACGGAGACGGCGGCGCGGCACGTCCTGGCGAGCGTGACCGTGAAGGCGAAGAAGCTGTTCGTGCTCCTCGGCACGAAGCAGCTCGAGGTCATGGACGCGCCGCCCCCCGCAGACAAGGGCAAGAAAGGCCCGGGCGCAGATACCCACGGGGGCGAAGACGAGAAGGAGAAAGAGAAGGAGAGGGAGAAAGAGGGCGCGTACGACTACGACCGGCTGTTCGCGGCGGCGCGGGACAACTTCGTCGCGACGAACGACACGGCGCTGCGCGCGCTCCTCGGCGAGTTCAGGGACCACGGGCTGGTCGTCACCGTCGCTGTCGCCACGGGCACCGCGGGCGCGGGCGCGGAGGCGATGTGGATTCCGATGCGCCGGGACGCACTGTTGAAGATCGTTGGGGAGCTCACGGCGGAGGGGCATTAGCCCGTTTCGAGACGGGGTCGTGTATATTGGATCTGCGAGGGAGAGGTGCCGGTGATGTCCTGCTCGGGTTATGTGCTCTGTGGGTGATTTGACTGTATCTATATGCGTTCAGGAATATTTGTATCATTATTCTTCCGGCAGCACCTACGATGCTTTCATGAGGACATTTCCAGTGCACAACAATGATGGTATATACAGGGACGGTACAGAGTGTCCAGGTATGAACTTCACGCTTCGTCTTCCTCGACACTTACCTCTGCCCCGGCCCAGTCCAGGAGCTTGAGGATGACGGGACCGTCCACTAGCTCCTGGAGACTCGCAAGAACGGACTCTCTAGCAGCGGGACTCGGCCATATAGGGTTGGGCTCCGTAGGGTCTTCGCCCATGTAGTGCCCGAGCATCATCGCCGGACGGACACAGAGCACGAGGGAGGTGAGGCGAGTCCCAGAGGACGCACGACGCGCGAGGACCTGCTGGAGCACCAAGCACTTTTGGCTTAACGCCTCGTCCACCTCGCTCTCTGGACCTGTTGCTCGGGACGACCCCGAGCGCAAGGTCGCCGCGCGCCTTTTTCGTTTAGCTTTCGGGGCTGTGGGCGCGGCAGCGGCGAACTGGATGGCCAGCGCGAAGGTGACGACCAGCTCGGCGAGTACGGAGCAGAGGGCTGGCGGCGCGGCCCGCTGCGCCGCGCGCCCCTTGGGTAGCTTGTCCGTCGGCCCCAGCATGCATGCTATGGTGTCGAGCTCGGGGCCGGCCAAGTCGAGATGGGTGAGATGCGGGAACGCGTGGAAGTTGACCTCTAGGGAGTTCCTGCCTTCGAGGGACAAGGTTAAGCGTGTGATGGACGCGTTCTGGCCGAAGACGTCAACGAGGGCGTCTGGGGTGACCTGGTAGTTCTCTATGTGGAGGCGCTCCGTGTCGCCCGCGAAACATGATATGCTGTCACTCTCGAACCCCTCTCTGAATAGCGGGCAGTAGATAATTACGCGGTCGATGGTGGCGATCACGGAGCGGAGCACTGCGCTACTCCCCAAGGAGAAGAACGTTTCGAATTGCGGGATCATGGTGGGCATGCTCAGGGTATTGACGTTGCTGTCGATGAAGTGGACGCGTGTGGTTTGGGGGAATTCAAGCCACGAGAGGATGGCACAAATGGCCTTCTGGTCGTGCGACTCGATGCGTAGGCTGTGTAGGGAGGGGAGGTGCAGGGGTGCCGCTTTGGCAGGTCGCGCAACTTTCCACATGACCTCCCCGACAACTTCCAGCGTCTCCAGACTGTTACGATAGCGCCTCAGACGTCGTCGGGGAGCGTCGCTTTCATCGACATAAATCGAGCCATGGTTTCCGACAATCTTCATGTGTCTGAGTGGAAGACTGAAAAGCGTGATCATGCTAGGAGGACAAGTGAGACGAGTGAGCTGGGGGAGGTTCTTGCGGGACAAGATGGTAAGCGAGCCCCACGTCTCCTCGTCGAGGTCCCACTCGAGATGATCGTAGGGCATCAAGTCTTCTTCGTCTTCCTCGTAGTCGTAGTCCTCGTCTTCGTCCCCAATATCCGCCACCCTCTTTTTGAGCTCGATGTGGATAGCATCGAGCTTCTGCATTCCAGCGCAAAGGACAGGCCATAGGCCGTTGTAAAGGTCCGACTGGCTGTTGAGAGTGACCCGCAGCGACACCACGTTGTTGACGTACGGGGTCAAGGCCTTGACGATGTTCGGGGAGAACCCGTAGAAGAATGGCGAGACGCCACGAGAGTGGCGTGTGGAGCGCGAGAGGAGGGCGTCGATGAGCAGCAGCTCGTCTCTCTCATCGAAGAAGGGCCCACAGTTGGCCACCGCGTCTGCCCAGAATGCAGCCCTGCCGAGGATGATGGAGCGCCATAGGCTGCAGACGTGGGAGAGGCGTAGGCTCTTCCGGTCGTGCCAGCAGTATGTGAAGATTTGCTCGAGCACCTCGGTGGGAAGGGAGTGGATAGGCGCAGCGAGGTTATGGATAGTAATGAAGGCAAGGGTGAACTGGCGGTATTCGTCCACCTTAGCTCTTGTCCAATCCTGGATGCTTGCGACAGAGGTGAGCTTGGAGAAACTCCCACGATCTGCAACTGAAAGGCGCAGAAGTTGACCCGAGAGTTCTGAGGGGCGCGGGTTGTTGCGCAAGGGATTCATGGTTGTGGTCAGAATGGCCTGTAGATCCGAGCATGAGTGGCGGTCCACAGGAATCAGGATGATGGAGGCACTTAGGCTATCCAGCGATGTCAAACTTACTACGCGTAGTATGCTGCAGGTTTTTGGTACCTCTGGAGTACTCAGTACTCAGAACTAGATGCTAGGCAGGGTCTGAGGTGTACGGTTAGGGGCAAACCTTGAGCAATGTTGAATTTTGCGACGTGGCCCATTGCCACAGGGCGGCGACCGCCGACCACGGTAATCACTGTTCAGCAGCTTCTGGAATTCAGTACGAATTTACGTGACAGTGTCAGTGACAGCAATTGAGTTCGAGATGCGGTCCGAGTCCGCTCCACCTGACTTTCCGTAGACTACCCAACCCGCCTGGGAACTTGCATAAGTCGGTGGAGGCGGGATAGTAAACATATTGAGCGGTGCTGACCTTGCTAGCCCCGCTGGTCGCGGCCTGAGCTTGAGGTGACACCCTTTACTAATCAGTACTTGCAAGTAAGTTACAGTATGTAAGTATCCGGGTATTAGGCAGTGGAGGCGCCGGCGGCGTTGACGTTTAGGCGCTAGCGCAGTGCTAAGTAGTCCCTAGGACCTGGTATGTCCTCCATTTCCTACCACTATGTCTTCAAACCTCATGATCTGTGGCTATTCTATGAAGACTCCAAGACATTGAACGAGTACTCAATGGCGTACATGGATCTATAGGTGCTATGTGCAAACAGTTTCTACTACAGGCTAGTCCCTAACAGTCGGGTTCTTATCGCGATCGGCAGTACTGTACTTACTACTATTGTCAGAAGCAGGTGCAAAATGACAGATCGAACGCATCATCAGAACGCGATCCTTCTGGCTGTGCGCGCGCAGGATTATATGATTGTATTTATATCCGTTCAGGAACATTATATGTCATTATTTTCTGGAAACACCTGCAATATTTGAAGACATTCTTTCAGCAGTGCGCAACGATGACGGTATATACAGGATGGTACAGAATCTCCAGGTATGAACTTCACGATTCGGCTTCCTCGACGCTCACCTCTGCCCCAGCCCGGTCGAGGAGCTTGAGGACAACGGGACCGTCCACCAGCTCCTGTATATTCGCAAGAACAGACTGTCTAGCGGCGAGACTCGGCCATACCGGGTCGGGCTCCGCAGACCCTTCGCCCGCCGATTGCGCGGGCTGCCCGAGGATCGTCGCCGGACGAACACAGAGCACGAGCGAGGTGAGGCGAGTCCCGGAGGAGGCGCGGCGCGCGAGGACCTGCTGGAGGACGGCGCACTTTTGGCCGAACACCTTGTCCATGTCGGCGTCCCCTGCTACTCGGTGCGACGCCGCCGTGCGCACGTTGGGTTTGACTTTCGGGAGAGGAGGGGCAGGGGCGAGGTAGATGGCCAATTCGAAGATGACGGTGACTTCCGTGAGCGACGGGCAGAGGGCTGGCGGCGGCGCCGCATGCCCCCTCGATGGTTTTTCCGGGCCCAGCATGCGCGCCATGGTGTCGAGCTCGGGGCCGGCCATGTCGAGGTGCACAATGTGCGGGAATGCACGGAAGTCGACCACGAGAGAGTCGCTGGTCGTGAGGGAGACCGTGAGGCGTGTGACGGACACACCCGGGCCGAAGACATTGACGAGGGCGGCTGGGGTGATGCGGTAGTTGTCCATGCGGAGGCGTTCGACGTCGCCCGCAAAGCATGTTATGTTGTCGCCCCCCAAGTGAAGTCGTGATGGGGGGCAGTGGATAAATACACGGTTGATGGTGGTGATCAGGGAGCGGACCACCGCGGTATACTCTGAAGAGAAGAACCTTTCGAAGTCCGGCCCGCGGTACAGCACGTTGTCGTTGTCGGTGAAGTGGAAGCGGGTAGACTCTGGAAATGCAAGCCATGAGAGGATGGCAAAGATGACCTCCTGGTCGTGCGACTGGATGTGCAGGCTACGTAGGGAGGAGAGTTGCAGGGGCGTGGCTTCGACAGGTCGCACTACGTCCCACATGACCTCCCCGACAACTTCCAGCGTCTCCAGACTGTCGCGATAGGATTCCAGATGTTGTCGGGGGGCGTCATCTTCATCGAGGTAGTGCGAGCCATGGCCTCCAACAATCTTCATGTGCCTGAGCGGAACACCGTCGAAAAGTGTGGTGATGCTGGGAGGGCAAGTGAGGCGAGTGAGCTGCGGGAGGTTCTTGCGGGACAGGACGGCAAGCGGGCTCCACAACTGCTCATCGAGGTCCCACTCGAGGTAGTCGCCAACCATCAAGTCTTCGTCTTCGACATTGTCATAGTCCTCGTCCCTAATATCCGCCACTCTCTTTTTGAGCTCGATGTGGATAGCATCGAGCTTCTGCATTCCAGCGCAAAGGACGGGCCATAGGCCGTTGTAAAGGTCCGACTGGCTGTTGAGAGTGACCCGCAGCGACACCACGTTGTTGACGTACGGGGTCAAGGCCTTGACGATGTTCGGGGAGAAGCCGTGGAAGTGCAGCGTGATGCCACGAGAGTGGCGCGCGGAGCGCGAGAGGAGGGCGTCAAGGAACGGCAGCTCGTCGTACAGGGCCTCCTTCTTATCGAAGAGCGGTCCACAGTTGGCCACCGCGTCTGCTCAGAACGCGGCCCTGCCGAGGATGATGGAGCGCCATAGGCTGCAGACGTGGGAGAGGCGTAGGCTCTTCCGGTCGTGCCAGCAGTATGAGAAAATTCGCTCGAGCACCTCAGTGGGAAGGGAGTGGATGGGCGCAGCGAGGTTATGAATGGTAAGGAGGGCAAGAGTAAACTGGCGATATTCGTCCGCCTTGGCTCTTGTCCAATCCTGGATGCTTGCGACAGAGGTGAGCTTGGAGAAACTCCCACGATCGGTGGTTGAAAGGCGCAGAAGTTGGCCTGAGAGTTCTGAGAGGCGGGGGATATTGCGCAAGGGATCCATAGTCGTAGTCAAAAAGGCCTGCAGATCGGACTGTGAGTGGCGATGTCAGCCTCCAAGATGTCCAACGATGTTAAACTTACCGGTAGTAGTACTGTAAAGAAATCGAGAGCGAGGCGAGAGGGCACTCGATAAGCTAGTACCGAACTACTCAGATTCCCGACACCGAAGGTAGAGGGTCTTTGTGGGGGATCGATGTTCACGGATCTGACAGTGTCACGTTTTTCACGTGATTTTTTCACACTCCTCCTTCCCGCGCCACCCCCCCCCCATCCCCCCCCGTGTTTCTCCACTGTGTCATCTTCTGTTCTTTCCTTCTTCTGCGACGGGACTTGCATTATGTTTGTTCTCTCTGGCTCTTATTGCGATTTGCCTGCTGTTGTCCTTGTTGACAGTTCTCGATCGCAGAGTGCTGTTTGCACGGGCTTTGCTTTGCGGCATCATCTCACATGTCAAGACGTTCCCTCGAGGCCGACTTCCACGGGACCTCTTCGTTTTCCTACGCCATCTGGTTGGTATTCGTTTACCACCACGTTCGTCGTCGATTTCGTCCGGGAGCACGACTGACGTGTCTACAGACTTTTTCGTTGTCCTGTCGAGCTTCGGTCATATATTTCAGCTAACATTGGTCTACCGGTCCTTTGCGAGATTGAATCTGATCTCATTTTGCATCCCGATGCTGTACAGCGAGAAGATGGGCGTGTGGAGTCCGTTTTCTTTTGCGGTGAATGTGCCTCACAATGACAAATGAGTGGTTTCAGCGCGATGTGGCTGGGTACAACGTATGGGATGAGAGCCCTGCAGGAAGGGGGCCTGGACAACGATTCCGGGGTTCTGGATGCCGGCCACCGCCGGACCGGCCTGACATGACACCCCCCAGCCAAGATGCACACTGGCAGCCGGCCGTGGCTGCAATGGTAGATGAGAGAATTTAACAATGTTGACCTTAAGCGACTCCGCTGCTCACGAAAGAAGGTATGACAGAACCGGGCCAACACTGCCCGACAGTGTCAGTCAGGTGAAAATTGAAGTACTACTGTACTTGCCAAAAAATTGGTCGCGGTGTCGTGGGTCCTTTCACCTTCCAGCACTTCAGCGCTAGCGGGTTGCCAATGAGAGGAAGGACTGAACATCGAAACCAACTCATTTCCTTCCACCATGTCTTTGAACACTAGTGTCCATCATCTTCTTGTCAATACTCAGAGATCAAACGAGTCCTCAAGGGGATACGCGTATCCATAGGTGGCACGTGCACAATGTACTTTTTTTTTGCCACTCCGAAGGTTAACTTTAGAGGACAGGTCATTGACAGAGAAGAGCGTCTCCAAGTCAACTTGAATGTTAGCTGCGGGCAACAGCGTTTCAACTTAACGTTCGGGTTCTTCCAGGAAGTTATCGGCAGGACTTACATACTATTGTCGGAAGCAGGTGCAAACTGACAGATCGAACGCACCGTCAGAACGCAATCCTCCGGGCTGTGCGCACAGGACTATATGTAACGACATGAGGGGGTGGAGGATTAGGTGAACTCCGTCCACTACCGTACCCCTCGCGCCTTTTCTCTAGCCGTCAATCTCAATGTCCCTAGATAACGCTACCCTCCCTGATTTTCGCGTAGTCGAGCTCAACACGCTCGCATTGGAAGTCTTACAAGACGCTGCTATCAGTGCCGCAGGTATAGCTCTTCAGTACTCACTTTTAAGCCTATTATTCGGTAAGGTACATGAGAGGATTCCCTAACCTCTATTCTAATGAGATAATAGGAGTTTTGACAATTCTCGTCCTCACCTCAATTTACTTCCTCGTGTTAGGAGAGACCTTCTTTTCTTTTCATGAACCAAGGACACTGATGCGTCGTGACAGCTCCCGAGGATCAGTTGCACAGAACAACGGTAAGATCCTTCTGTTAAGCACCCTACTTGTGTACCTGTCTACCGCAACGTATATGGCGGCGGTCATTTGGACGGGGTCAAGTGGAAACCATCTAGTTTCGGAGGCGTCAGATTGGCTCTTCTCTCTGTCCTACGACCCGCTGAAGGGGTTGGCTACGTTCCAACATGCACTTCACAAACAATCATGGATGCTCACGATCGCACTTGGGGGGAACGTAAGTGTGGCCACACCGTAGCTGTGTAACGGTCTCATTTAGGAGCTACAGACTTTGACCGGGGACGCAATTGTATGGTGGCGCGCATGCACCATCTGGCAGCACAAAGTCGTCAACTGCACTGGCCTGTTGCTATTGACTTCCACCCTGAGTATGTCTCAATCGCTTACATTTGCGGGCCCCTGTTCCTTGCAACTAACTCCCCCAACGTCTGTGGCATCGTCGGAATGCTCAAATCGCGAGGAATACCCGGACTCGCTTTCTTGATCCAAGGCAACGTATATGCCCAGATAGCCGCGTTGTTATCACTGTCTACAAACGTCCTTGCGACGTCTCTGATCGCCTATAAAGCATGGTGCGTGGTTCAAATACCCGTCCTCTGCCCCAACATTCGTCTCAATTACCCCAAACCAAACAGGGAACACAGGCAGTTGATGAAGAGACACTTTGCTGGGGGTCGGACTCCGTCTCGGGTCTTCAAGGCGCTCGCATTACTGACAGAATCGGGATGCATTTACTGTGCACTCTTGGTGATTATCGCTCTCTATTGGACTTTACTACGTAGCTTGCTTACTTACCGTAAAACGCAGATCTTTGTCATTGTCTACCAGGCCAATTCGACAACTTCTGAAGCTCCGAGTCGTCCCTTCGTGATAGTTGCTGCCCACTTCACATATGGGTGCTTCCTCCCTCTCGTGGTAAGTCGTCGACGATATTATCGAACGCTGCCTTCCTGTTCTCATACACTTAACATGCCCAGGCCATCTACCCCACAATCATCATTGTTCTTGTGGCGCTCAAACGGTCGCCTATCGATACCTCAGGGTTATCGCAAGTGCGACGTCAGGCTCGCTACGGCCACGATTCGGAGACGGCTGACGGACGGACGTTCAGTACGATCGTGTTTCACCACTCCACGTTCCGGACCTCCGCCAGTGTGGAGACGGAAGGTGCCACAGTGGAGGCATCACCAGCCGACGGTGAACGTTGGGGTAGACACCCGCTCGAGATGCCGATGTGCGAGGGAGGGGTGAAAGTCGTCGGGAATATCGCTTAGCATGTCTTCGTAATCGAGTGCTCCGCGCACCCCGGGCTTCGTGTACTCTATAATTTCACATATCCTCTTGATACATAGGCGAGCGGTACTGATATTACCTGCCAACGAAGCTGAGAAGGACCTGAAGGTTCGTTGATAGGACGGGACGGCGTGTTCGGGCATGAAGATTACATTTAATCTTGTCATGACCAGTGGATCTCTAGACTTCTGCTGACTGAGACCCTTCCTCCGCACCGTGAATATCGCAAAACAGTTGTCCATTTAACTCAAAGTACAGCGGCAAGAGCTACAAATCAAGCAACGCAATCGAGGGGGTAGTATACAGCAAATACAACACGTTCCAGGTCACAATCCGAAGAGACGGTGACAGTACCAATACTTAGTGCTCAGCGTGTGTTGGTGTCATGTTGCGCTTCGGCCAACTTCCTCTTAAGCAGCCTGACGTGGTCCTTCGTAGTCGTCGCCCTCGTCCACTCAGGATCCGCGTAAGGTTGGCTTCATCCACGGCTCACCACTGCCACGTGGGGTGACAAAGCGTTATTGATGTGTGATACCGCCGTGACATTCAGGTTATCCTTCCAAAAACGGATGGATCACCAGCAGAAGGCCGCCGCGGTTTTGGATTTTGGAGGCGGGGTTCAAATACAGACGCAGATAGTATAGACTATTTACTACATTCTCCAACAAGAATTGTGATATCCACCTTCAGCAGGTCGAATAGAATGCAATTATAAATTGTCTCAGCCACGGCGCTATGCCTATAGTGCGCATCTTTAGGGTGGCAAGTAAGCCTGACCGTCCAAAAATGCATAACTCGTCTCAGATGGCCATCGTGAACCATAGGGTTAAATACTCCTAGATTTCCCAAAGGATTCACGGCCATAGGAAACGAAGAACATGAAGTCGATCGGAGCGAGCGCCGACAAGCCTTCAGGTGCACGTGGTCCTAGCGCCATACCATATCTGGAACTTATCCGCAGGGTGTATGAGTCGAAACTTTTGAAAACAAACTCCTCTCGCAACAGCTCCCGAATCGAAAATCGGCTTCCGACACAGTGTGCACACCAGTATGCCAAACAACTTGTCGGAAGCCGATTTTTTCAAAACACGAAATCCGGAAAGGAGTTTGATTTTTAGTGTCTAGTCACGCAAAGTAACGTTTCGCTCGCGTGGCAGTGGTGAGCCGTGGATGAAGCCAACCTTACCAGTTCTTCCACAGCGGGCGCCACTCCCACTTCTTCCCATCGCCCAGCTTCTGCATGAAGCCTAGGATCGGAGCCGCGCTCTCGCTAGGCTGCCGTAGCGCGACGCCCAGCTCGATGAACTTCGCGTACATCTCGAGCTGGCTAGCGACCTCCGCGCGGGACAGCGCGGGCGCGGGCGCGTCCCCGCCAAACGCGCTGTGCTGCGGGAAGTAGCCGAACTGTGCGGGGCCGCCATGCGGCGCGAAGAGCACGGGCAGGACATCGACGAAGCCCGGGTCCCGCGCGAACGTCGCCGCGACGTGCGCGCGCGACGCGGCGGACTGCTCCCACGCCGCGAGGAAGCGCGGGCGGTGCTCCGCCGCGTCGGCGAGGACGCGTGCCCGCGGGAGCAGGACGCAGTGCGAGTACGAGAACGTCAGCGCGGGGTTCACGCCGTCCGGTCCTGGCGGGTGGTACTTCAAGGGAATGAGGCATATCTGCGGGTTCTCCTTCGTAAGCACCTTCTTGGCGCCGCCCATGCTGAGAAGTTTCGAGTGAAAGATGCCCTGGAAGGATGGGCGGTGGATCTAGGTGAAGTCGCGCAGGTACGACTGCATCTCGAGGATGTTAGGCATCCCCGGCGCAGCGGGAGCGACGACCTCGGGGTGGCTCTCGAAGAACGCTGTGTTCTCCTGCTGGTACTTGCACAGCGGTCTAACGAGGGCCTGAGCGACGGGTAGGAACAGTGAAAGTGGGAGAACGTACTTGTGGTGCTCCCAGTGGGCGCGCTGACATTCCTCGCTGCAGTAGATGGCGACATTGCACCCTTTACAGAACCGGAACTTCTCCCCGGGTGTCTGTGCCTTGTCGCATTTCCTGCACCTGCCTTGTTTGTTCCGGAGGAGGGACGTATCTCCCGGACGGAAGGTTGTCTGCAGTGGATGGGTTTCAATGGGCATAGTGCTGTAAAGTTGTGGCTGGGGAAGAGGGAAGACCACGGTCGTAGGTCACCAGTGCAAGCCGCTATAATGGACCGAATGTCGGAAGTGTATTACGTAATTAGCATCCGCGGCTGTGTCAGTACGGCAGCGGTGGCGGCGGAGGTCGACTTCCCGACTCTGACTCCGAGACAATGTAAACCTGATGTAAACGAACCAAATGGTGATCGGGGAGGTCTTCCGATGGACCTCAATCCATGGAACCACTGACAGAGGTGATGGGACTGGTGCCACTAGCTCTTGAGTCGGCTCAGACAACTCTGGCAGTTTCAACGAGTTGATAGGCTTTAGTTGATAAACTTTGACCTCCTGGTCAGGACATGAACGGTAGAGGACTCACACTCGCCCGCATCACACCGTCAGGGTGGAAAGTTTGTGCGCTGCTGTTGACTATGCAGCTAATAACGTTGGTATTACACTGGGGTCAGCGAGAAGCCTGAACAGGGACCTTGAAGGACCTATGTATATTCTATCCGGGTGGGAATGTAGATCGGTATATGTATGCTATGCGTAAGGTGATCAATGACAGCAAAACAAAGCAAGGTAAATGATGCAGTCTAGATCGTACGTAGATTCGTTGGTATCTCTGGGGTCATCCAGCGTCAAGTCGCCCCCCTGCTTACTGCGTCTTCGTCTTCGGCTTAACCGCAGCAGCCTGGCCGAAATTCTTCACCGCGCGCGTTGTAAAAAGCCCGGCGAGGACAAGCGTGCAGATTGCACGCGCAGTCTCCGGATCGACTGCGGCAACCTTCTCAACACCAGCGGACCCGAGCCAGCCGGTCGCGACATGGTGCGCGTCAGCCCAGAACGGTTGCGAGTGGGTGAGGAATGAGTAGAGCCCTGTGATGAGGGGGGCACACCAGAGGTCGGTCGTGGTCCATCCGTATGGGAGGAACTCGGAAGGGGTCGTCAACGTTAGGGCGTATGGGTGGAAGAACGAGAAGAGGTTGGTGAAGAAGAAACCCGCATTGGCAGTGAGCTGGTAAATGTATGGTGAGCATACGATAATATATTCACGCTAGGAGCAACGTACCAATGACGTCAGGAGAAGGGTCCATGGATTCTCCTTGATGGCGGGAGAGGTATGCTGGAGGACCATGGGCGGAATGAGGTTGCAGAGTAGGTACGTGCGGCTGAATGCGTCGAGGAGGGCTAAAGGTCCCTCAAGCTGGAACGACGGGGTTGGAACCGATGGAAGCTTGTCCACCGTCGCCTGGACGGCCATATAGAATGCCGGGACAACTCCGGAGTACATAAAGGAAGGCGGGATCGCCAGCGCCGGTGCTACACACACAACGGCCACTCAATCACCCATAAACTCCAGAACCCATGATTGAATTGAACTCACCCATAACGGCCTCGCCCCCGTAGACCACCACGAGGGCTGCGGCAGCGTCCCGGACGAAGGATCGCGGTTCAATCTCCGGGACCGACGCGCTCGTGCCCTTCTCATCCGCTCTAACCGTCTTCTGCTTCAGGACATGATCGTGCCAGAACTTCTCGCGAATCTGGCGGAGTGCAAGGCAAAGGCGGAACGCGGCGGCGACATCCAACGTGCTGAGCCGCAGGCCGAACCAGGTGAATGGAGCCACCGGCTGGAGGATAAGCCGGTAGACCTCGACGATGGGGGCGAGCAGGAGAGACATGGTGGGGCTGGAGGTGTCGTCAAGGGCGTCGGTGAGCCCTTATGTATCGCTGACAAGCCACGGCGGGCCCGGTGTGGGTCGATAGACGCGAGGATGGACAAACGTGTTGCGAACGTGGCTCCATCTCGAATTCTGGCGGGTCGCCAGCGGGGACTCGGAGAAGACAATTGATTGAGAGCACGCTATCAACGCTATCGCGCCCGACTTCCATCGTTGTAGAGGGAAAGGCTATATAATATGAACGATACCTAACAATAAGGGTACAATGGTGTAGTGGCTGTAATGGCCCTAAACCGGGAATGTGAGGTGGTCTAAAGCTCCAACGGATTTAGTCGTCTGTGCGCTGGTTCAAGACCGTCCCCTCCAGAAAACTTGGTTACCTCGAGTCTCCCGTCCCGTAAGGAATGGGTTGACCTGGTATAATATGTCCTTGACTGGCCAGGGAAGCAATTCCGCAACCTGCAGGACGTGCCGAGTTAGTCTTAGGAGATCAGGACGAGTCGTCTGTTCGCGCGGATGGCCCGTGCCCTTCACAAACCCTTACTTTTTCATCCTTTTTGGTCACTTCATCATTTAGTCGTGTTTTCTGGCAACAATCGGTCGATGCAACAGCACAAGGCTCCGATAAATATGCTACATATTTGGTTCGTTTTATATGATACAGCATGTTGTTCTCAACTTCGGGGCACGGATGGCCCTGACAACGTTTTGGTAATACAATATCGAATGGGCGCACCGGGCACCCATTCTCAAAGCGGCTAACGCCGTCCAGTCATGCGGATGGCCTGCATATGTGCGTGCTCGTCAACCATGCCCTGCCCATGCTTGGCGAAGAGCCTTACAAGGGCAAGACGATTCAAAGAGGTGCCGGGAGGCTTCGCCGGCCGAACGCAGTTGGCGGCAGCCTCGTTCAGCTTGCCCCACACAGTCCAGTCTGGGAGCCCACAGAACTGGAGGATGACGAGCTCGACGCGGAGTCCGCCGGGCGTGTCGACATTGATCGCCATCGCGGCGTCCTTCGTCTGTCCAGGCGAAAAGGACCCAATCAGCGGTGAACTCGTGGAGCAGCACCGCGCGACTCGAGGCGTGTGCCTACTCACCTCCTGGGGGAGCTTCTTCCAGCCGTCGAGGAGCATCTGGCGCCCCGTCCGGTGCGCGTAGTACCGCCCGCAGTAGTGCCAGTTGCGGATCTTCCAGTTGTCGAGCGGGCCGGGGTTGTTGAAGAGGTGGAACGGCCCGAGCTTGTCGAGCTCGGAGCACTCGGGCGTGACCATCCACGCGAAGCCGTGCTGGCCGGTGGGCATCGCGTCGACGCCGAACGCGTTCGCGTTGCTCATGCACACGACGGGCAGCTCGAGGTCCGTGCGCGGCGGGGGCAGTGGCTTGCCTTGGGCGCGCCGACGACGCTCCCAGCTGTCTGGCTGCGAAGGCGTGAGTAAACGGGGGCATGTGAGTACGAGTGTCTGGCGCGGCGAACGGAGGCGGAAGCACTGGCAAGGGCGGGAAGGGAGGACGTACCAGTTCGAACCTCAAGACGTCACGCTCGTCGTCCGTGAGGTGCTGGTTCAGGCCCGTCGCCTTGCAGTACTTGCGCACGGCGTCGTCCCCGAACACGACCCGCCCGGGGACGCGGTCGAGCCCGGGCCCGAGCGAGGACGCGATCTCCTGCCCGAACTGCATGTCGTCGAGGCGGCCCGAGTTCTGCTCGCGGACCTTCCTCTCCGCGAGGCGAATGGCGAGGTCGGAGGGGGCGGTGCGCGCATCGAAGGGCGCGTGCTGGGGCGCGCTCTTGACGTTCTTGAGGTGCCGGGGGACGCCGTACTCGCGGGCGCGCGGGACGATGGGGGACTCGTCGGAGGACTTGAGGTGCTTCTTTTGCGAGAGGGTGAGGGCTTCCTTGGCCTTGTCCTGGCCCTTCTTTTTGTAGGGGGAGGCGGGGGATTGGCGATGCGAGGTGGGCGGTCGGCGGTGCGAGGAGGTAGGCGTGGCCGGAAGAGTGTTTTGGGTGTTCGCGAACGGTGTGCGTGTGGGTGCCATTGTAGGAACGGCCGAAGTATGGCTGGGGAGCTGAAGGTGGGTAAAAGGGGAACGAAAAGTAAGAAGGAACAAGTGAAGGATGAAGGATGAGTTGGACCATGGCCGTGGAGGCGGATTCTTATGGAGTTGAAGGAGGCTGACACTTGCGGTTGACAGCGATCGGGGGACTGGCACTCGATCCCGGACCAGTCGTAGCCGTAAGGAGGAGAGGAACGCAGACGAATTTTCATGCAGCAGTTCTCTCAAGGCATTAGTGAACAAACGGTGAGGTCTGACTTTCGAGCAGTGCAGCTCCGAACGTCACATTGTCAGAGGCATTCCGAGTCGACACTCGGCGTATGTAACGAGGCCAGTGGCGTGCATCTGGATAGTGGCCAGTCAGGTCGATCATCGCAACCTGGAGCTTAGGAATATTAGAATTGTGTGTCTGTGTGCATCACACGAGAAGTATCCCTCGTGTAACCAGGGCATATCGCTCTAGCTGCAGTCTAGTCGTATCGAACCCAATTACAGTAGCACTTCAACAAAGGAAAGTCAGTTGATGTAACCCTGAATCTTTCATTGAGTCAGCTCATACCTTCGCGGTAGAGCCTAACGATGCTACCATTTCGCGAGTCTTGGCACGTATTTGCTAGAGCCTGGTGAGTTGAGTCAACGGGTCGGAGGCGAGAGCTGAAAGCAAAGTGATCGCCGGCGAGTCGGGCCGCCGCAATGACGCAGCGCATACTCTCGACGGGGGCGCTAAACGCGCGTAGGCAGGTCGCATCGCCGCGCTCGACTATCGCTCAACCCTCCCTGACAGGATATTCCTCCCCCTACTGCTACGCCTACGCTGCTCATGACACACTGACGCTTCTGGACCTCTAAGCTACACTTTATATCCCTCTGAACTGCCTTGGACACTGGGGCTTGCTCGGTTTCTAAGGCTTTGGGGACGACATTCGACCAGCCCCCTACCGCAAGGACTTCGTAGAGAGCGACGATGCGACGGTCCATCCTTACCACACTGCTATTTGCGCTACCGAGCTTTGCAATATGGCCGTTCCCTCCGAAACGATTTCGCGGGAATGCGCTTCTCAGCGCAGGATCCATGGGGTTGGGGTCAGATATCACAGTGGTTGCGTTTGGGGACTTCAACGGCGATCAATTGTGAGTGTCCGTCGGAGTTTGGGGAACGTGTTTGTTGAACCTCGTGCAGTCTGGATCTCTTGACACTTGAGTCAGACCACCAGACAATAACTGTCTACCTCTGGGATCATGGTGAGCTCCTACGTTCATGCTGGACCGCGACGGTTGCTCATTTTTGCAGAGCAATACAACTTCAGCAAGTCGACGTCATTCAAACACCCCCAGAAGGTGTACAATGTTATACCTGGAGACTTCACGCAGGATGGGAGGTTAGACTTGCTTGTCTACGGCCAGTCGTCCAAGTCGGGAGAGTTGTCCATACAGCTCTACACCGCGGGACCACAAGGGGGCTTCAGTGAGTTCCGAACATTACTCAATCCCGCGCTATTGCTCAGCTGAAGATAGACAGTAACGCTGTGTCCGCACCCCCATCCGTGCTCGCACAACCGATACCCGTGGATACCAACGGAGATCTCAAGATCGACCTTTTCGGCATTCCGTCTTCAAGACCTTCAACCTTGCCATTCAGGGTCTGGCAGAACGTGTGGAATCAGTCGGATCCTCATTCAAATATGTTCAATACGTGCGCGAGATTGAATTGCTGTGTATATATGCGTATGTTGCTAATGTCATCCATCTTCACAGCGTTACTCCGAAGTTCTCAGGATCGCAATGCACACTCGCCAATCCACATAGCAGTGCGGCCATTGATCTCAACGGGGATTGTCTAGCAGGTGCGTACACATATCTTAAGCAATAACGTAGCGCCGTGGGGTCTACTTCTTGTAAGCGGACTATTCGTACGGATACGGATACAACTGCGGTTCCCCGTGCATGTCCACAACGTTGAGTCGGCGTCAATTGACATTTGATGATTTGCTACAGATATTTTCCTCGTCTGTCAGGATGGCTCCGGCTCGAAATTCTTCCAAATCTGGGTGAACGAGAAAGACGATGGATTTGCCCTGACGCAACAGGGCAGCCTTCCAGCCGGCACCCAGGCAATCTCTTTTGCTGATGTTGGTACGCAGTCACTTCCCCGCACCACCACCGCATTACACACTCATCCTCCTCCTACAGACCGGGACGGCACGCTTGACATGCTCTTTGCGACCTGTTCCTCCGTCTCGTCCTCTACTGGAATCGGGACGACATGCTCGATTAACATCGCATACAACAAGCAGCTCCCACTCTGCACATCCGCCTCTGGACCGAACGTAGTGAATGGCAAGCGCGTATGTCGCCCGCCAGGCGAACTGTGCACAGCCGATCCCGACTTCCGCTTCGACCTGCGCGAAAGCCCCAAAAATGACGTCAGTGTTCCCCTTTGCCACTACTATCCACTCCCCACTTACCGATGCTGACATCGCCTCAGGCTTTCGTTCGCATTCCTCTGTCTGACATTTTCCCGCCGACGAAGGGCTCTTCGGTTTCGCCCGGTCTCCTCGTCATGGACACGACCCAGGACCCGCCGATTCCTGTCCCTATCAAATTGGGGGATGTCAACCAGGACGGCTTCCCTGATTTGCTGGCGATTGTGGTGCACGGCAGCGGCTCGCACGGACAACGAACGCCGAACCTGCTGATGTCCGTTCCGTGCGCTAAGGGTGTGGCAGGTTGTTCCGCGGCCGGGGCCGGAAGGAGGGGCTGGCAAGCCGTTAAGAAAGACGCAGATCCCCTGCTCAACATTCAAGATGCGAGGAACGCGGCATTCCTGGACATGGATGAGGACGTGAGTCCGGCACCGTTCTTTGTGAGGGAGAATTTAGCTGACTGCGTGCACATACAGGGTACCCTGGACATCATGGTACAACGGACTGGGGAGCAGGGAGAGGGCAACATCCTCTTCGTGCAGAACAACTTCTACTACGACGCGTTCTTCCTGAAGGCCATCGTCTTGAACGGCGCGTGTGGTAGCGGCACCTGCCCCGCTACCAACGGTCTTAATAAGTACCATGTGAGTCCATTAACTATGCGAGGCCCAATGCTGTCCTGAATTCGCTTGCAGCCTCACGGCGTGAGCTACTCCGGAGCGACGTACAAGTACACCGTCCTGGACACGTCTGGCAGGCGGTCCGCAGCTCAAGGTATGTGTCGGCATGTCGTTCGTCCGATCATGACTAACTGCTTCACGTTACAGTTGGGCAGATGCCGCAAGCTGCTTATCAGGCTCTGCTGACGCCGTACGCATACTTTGGGCTTGGTCGCACGAACAACTACATCGAGAACCTCTTCGTTGGGTCGACCAAGCATACCGATCAGCACTACATCAACATGGAAGGTGTCATCCCCAACTCCAAGGTCGTCATCATCCCGCCAATAGAAGGTGAATATTGGAGACGAGAACTATACCTTCGGCCGGGAGAGTGGATTCCATGGGTCACTGTGACGGTTGTAGTATCGCTCATCATTCTGGCGATCATCGTGCTCGTGCTTCACTTGAATGAGAAGGTGCGTTATACTCTCTACGCCTCGGCGGACATCAATTTACCTGTTCCATCAGAGGGAAGACGAGCTCGAGCGGAGGCGGGCATCGCACCATATCAACTTCGATGCGCTATAGCATACACAATGGCTTCTGTGCTTTATTTCTATCCTGTACATCTCCTGGAACACTACGTATACATCGGTCTATCTTATGAGTATATCCTTGTCCACGACGCATTCGAAACGAATAGGCACTGACTAGTACTTGAGCTCCCACACCGACCCGTTCTGCTCGACCGTCCCGTCGGCAACAAGCTTCTTCAAATGCAGCTCGACGCTATGCGCCGCGGGTCCCCAGAGCTCCTTAGGGTATTTCGCATAGATGATCGCGACGATCCGCTCCGTCGTCCACCCGACGTCGAACCCGTCGGTCTCCTGCTGGAGCACCTGGAGCACCTGCTCCTCGCGCTCGACGCGGTGCTTCAGGTACGTCGTCACTTTCGCGAGGCCCTCGGGGACGACGGGACCGTGCCCCGGGTAGACGGTCTGGTAGCGCGGCTCCGAGTCCCCAGATCCGTCGTCCGGGCGCGCGAAGTCGATCATCTTGCGCAGGCTCGCCATGTACTTGCCGAGGTCCTCGAAGACGGACGTGCCGTGCCCCAGCACGGTGTCCGCCGTGAAGAGCGCGCGGTCGGGCGGGTAGTAGAGGCATAGGGAGTCGTCAGTGTGCCCTGGGGTGTGGATCACGCGGAGGGCCGAGCGGTCCGCGTCTGAGGGATCGCTGCCGGTGGGGGATGTGAGTGTGATTGGGAGGGTGTCGGAGTCGGAGAGGTCGTGCACCGGGTTGCCGGACGCGGTGGGGGTGAACGAGCCGGGCTCGAGGCGGTCTATGAGGGCTGTGAAACGCGTGTCGGGGGAGGGCAGGGGTATCTTGTGGATGCGGGGCGGGCGGTAGGGCGTCGTCGGCGCGGGTTGTTGGGTATCCCAGAGCTTGCGGAGGAGAGCGAGGACGGCGGGCAGGCCCTCGGTGTGGTCGTGATGTCTATGTGTGAGGATGACGTCCGATATTTGGGGTTCTGAGAGATTATGTTCGCGTGAGGGATCTGTAAGGGCTTCTTGGAGGTGGGGGATGTATTCCTCTCGTCCTTCGCCGGTGTCTACGAGGATGTAGGGGTTGCGCTCCCCAAGGAGATAGGTATTTGTTCCTATGTTTCATGTGAGAACCATACTCATATATACGTTGATGTTAAATACCTTGCAAGGTGAATTTTCCTGGGTTCTATGAGAGATTTAGTACCTTATCAGTACGTTGTGCTGCCTAGTCATACGGTTAGTTTACTTGCCTGTCCAAGAATTCGGGTTACGGTCTGGCTCAGCTGTTACTCATGTCAGTCATTTGTGGGGCATTTCTGCTGTGATGACCCATACCCGCGTAACAGATGGGAGAGTCTCGAACACCTCCATGGTGGTTGTGGTCAGGTCCGGTCTGGAATCACGCCAGCCTGTACTAAGATTTCTAAATTGGGACGTGAGCGCTCAGCGAGACAGGCGCATTACATAAGCGAGCCGTCATGTTTGCACTGAGCGTGCTGGTGGGCGGCTCAGTGCTCTCTCTTACTTGGACGACGACCAGGATGGCGACTGCTACGACTATGGTTCCTGTTTCTCCTCCGGATGGGATACAGAAGAGGAAAAGGTACGTTTGTACAGCCCTTTTATCACTATGAATCATTCTGAATGGTCTTCAGGTCGCGCTCCCCCGTGCACTCGGAGCAGCCACCCTCCAGTCGACGCAGGTCTCTCTCGCCCCCTCCTTCTCGTCTGCTGGATGTCAAAGTGTCTGACGTGGACCCCGCACGTCGTGCAGAGCGTGAGCGGCAGCTGGTCGCGCGCATGGCGGAGAAGGAGCTGGAGAGGATCGAGAAGGAGAAGGGTGGCAAAAAGGAATCGGAGTTCGACGCTGCGGCCGAGTTTGCGAAGCTTACCAGCACGCGCTCGGGTGGAGTGTATATGCCTCCGGCGAGGCTACGGGCGTTGCAGGCGGAGGCGGCGAAGGATAAGGCGAGCGCGGAGTACCAGAGGATCACTTGGGATGCGCTGAGGAAGTCGATCACGGGTATCGTCAACCGAGTCAACGTGGGCAACATCAAGCACATCGTGCCGGAGCTCTTCCAGGAGAACCTCATCCGCGGGCGGGGCCTGTTTGCGAGGAGTGTGATGAAGGCGCAGGCTGCAAGTTTGCCGTTCACACCCGTGTTCGCTGCTCTCGTGGCTATCATCAACACAAAACTGCCCCAGGTCGGAGAGCTGGTGTTGACGAGGCTGATCAGTCAGTTCCGCCGTGCGTTCAAGCGTAACGACAAGGTGCGTGGTATTGTATGTCGTGTATATGCGCGTTGTTCATGCTGGGATACAGATCGTCTGTCACTCCACCACCACCTTCATTGGCCACCTTGTAAACCAAGCTGTCGCCCACGAAATCATTCCCCTCCAAATTCTCTTCCTTCTCCTTGAGCGACCTACCGACGACTCGATCGAGATTGCCGTCGGGTTCATGCGGGAGGTGGGCGCGTTCCTCGCGGAGAACTCGCCGAAAGCGAACGCCACCGTGTTCGAGCGTTTCCGTGCTGTGCTGAACGAAGGGTCAATCACCCACCGTGTTCAGTACATGATCGAAGTGCTCATGCAGGTGCGCAAGGACAAATACAAGGACAACCCGATCATTCCGGAGGGCTTGGACTTAGTGGAGGAGGACGAGCAAATTACGCATCAGATCCAGCTGGAGGACGAATTGCAGGTACAGGAGGGGCTAAGTGAGTATTTCCATTGGTCGTCTATGCGCTGGGCCCATCTGATTGTTCCTCCTAGACATCTTCAAGTTCGATCCCAATTACCTCGACAACGAGGAGAAGTATAAACAGATAAAGGCAGAAATTCTCGGGGAAGGGTCTTCGGATGAAGAGGAGTCTGGATCTGAGGAGTCAGAGTCAGAGGAGGATCAGGAGGGTACGTACCTTTCAACGCTCCTCGATCGGGTTGGTATTGACTATTCAACAGCTGTTGAAGAAAAGGAGGGTATCGAGGACCGGACGCAAACCAACCTTATCAACCTCCGCCGAGTCATCTACTTGACCATCATGAACGCACTTAACTACGAAGAAGCCGTTCACAAGCTCCTGAAGGTTCAGATCAAGGAGGGTCAGGAGGTAAGTCCCTTGAGCGCGTACGTATGGCAACCTCAACTCACGACATTTGTCCACTAGATCGAGCTTTGCAAGATGATCATCGAATGTTGCTCGCAGGAGCGGTCATACTCTACATTCTACGGGCTCATCGGAGAACGCTTTTGCAGGTTGAACCGCGTTTGGTTCGATTGCTTCGAGCAGGCGTTCCGCGAGTACTACGAAACGATCCACCGATACGAAACGAACCGCCTTCGGAATATCGCACGGTTCTTTGGACACCTCCTCGCGTCTGACGCCGTCTCGTGGAACGTCCTCGACTGCATCAAACTCACCGAAGACGAGACGACTTCGAGCTCCCGTATCTTCATCAAGATCATGTTCACGGAGGTATCGGAGAGTATGGGCCTCAAGACTGTCGCGGAGCGTTTCAAGGACCCCGAGGTCAGGATGTCCTGTCGTGGAATGTTCCCCTTGGATAATCCCAAGGATACTCGCTTCTCCATCAATTACTTCACCTCGATTGGTCTCGGCGCGGTCACGGAGGACATGAGGGAACACCTGAAGGTATGTCCATCCAAATCCTCGTTGACGCGAAGAGCAGGACATTGACCATTGTATCATTATTCAGAACGCCCCTCGACTTATCATGGAGCAACGTCGCGCCATGCTCGAAGCCGAATCCTCGTCGTCAGACAGCGACTCGGACTCCGATTCAGACTCGTCCAGCTCGGACTCTGATTCTGAGTCTGATTCCGACGACTCAGAGGACTCTCGCCGCGATCGCAAACGCCGTTCGCCCTCCCCCATTCGTAGAGACAAGCGTCGAGATGACTCCCGCACTCCCCCTCGCCGCGGCCGCATGGACTCCGCCTCTCCGCCGCCGTACCGCAAAGACGACCGCGATCGTGATCGCTATAGCGCTCGGCGTGATTCTCCACCTCGCCGCCGCGACTACTCCCCCGATCGTCGTGACCGCGGGCGCGACTCTCCTCGCCGTCGGGACTATACCCCGGACCGCCGCGACCGCCGCGCCCGCTCGCCGCCAGACTCCGCGTCCCCTCCCCCTCGCGCACGGGAAGAGCGCGATCGTCGCGATAGGTCGCGGTCGTATTCACCGCCTCGACGGGGTGGGAAGGACCTTGACAGGAGACGGGACGATTCGCGCGAGAGGGACTACGATAGGGATCGCAGACGGCGGTCGGTCTCGAGGGACCGGTATGGTGGGAGGCGATGATTGACGGATGCTGGATTTGTTTTCGGTCGGCCGAATGGAAGGCCGGTTCACAGTGGATTGCTTACTTGTCGTCGACAATGTCTGTGCGCATGGTTGTACTGTATGTTCGCTCATGGCTTGCAGGTTGAATGTATACGTGAGTTATTTTGTATCTGCTCGGTATTGTGGGGTGGGAGGGCCATGTGTGAGGATGGGTGACCCAATCTGATCTTTCATCTCCATCTCTCGAGGACCACGTTTGGCCACTTTCCTCTACACCGGGATGGGCAGGAGGGAAGGAGCAAACGGGGGGGTTTGTCGTTGGTATCAGTTCTGATACATAACAATAAAGAACTGCATACATCAGTCAATTATCCTACACGTAGATAAGCATCGAAGTGTGTGCTCCCAATCGCATCCCCTAGTTAAATTTCACGTTCGTGTCAATGAGGACTGGTATAGGGTATAGACCCTCAACCCGTCGCGATAGTACAAGCTGAAGCAGCATACACATAGACTATAACTGCCGAAGATGAGCATCAAGATACAAGCAATACAATAACTGGACGAAATAACTCACCAATAGATAGCTAAGCTTACCACTGCCGCCACAAAGTCCAGAGAGCCTGTAAAGACAACTTGGACCGCCTCGGACGATCATTCATCTCCGTGATGACGTATCTAAGGAGCGCAGAATCCCGCGTCCGTTTCCACACCCACTTCTTTTCCCGCACCATCGAGCCAACGTGGGGGAAAGGCGATGAAGAGTCGGCGGGGTCTCGCAAGACGATTCCAATGGCGATGGCGGATACGCAGATATTCTTGATATCATCGAACGCTGCTAGTACGTGTTTGTCCACGAGCGTGCCGTCGGCGTGGTCCTTGGGGCGGTAGAGAGCGTAATGAGAGTGGAGCATGACCTCCGTGTCGTCGACGATAAACGTGGCGGGGAGCAGGCCGGCGAACCTAGGGTTGGGGTCAGAGAGCGCAAGCTGAGCCGCATGCAGTGCGCGGGATGCCTTTAGAGGTCCATCCCAGTGGTCGCGGATGGACGAGTCGTCGTCGCCATCGCTCAGCTGCGCGTCCTTGCTCACGAGCGAGAGCGCGCTGATCTCGAACGCGGTCGCGGGGTTGTCGAGCACGCGCTGGAGCGGCCGGAGGCGGATGACTACGGCCCTCTCGTTGTTCAGCACCCAGTCGACGCCGCCGTTGGAGCGGACGATCGCGTGGACGATCGTCGAGAACGCGTCGTCGTGGATGGTGGCCCATTCCTTCACGGCGTTCCCGAGGGACAGGGGCGCGGTGTATCCTGCCTGCTCAGCGCCATTGTGAGAGCGGCACGAAGATCTTCATCATATATCCCATTTTTAACGCCGTTGGAAGTGGAGTTAAGTAGAAGGAAACGACTCACTTGTGAAAAGGCCACGCTTGCCTCTGGCAACTCTTGCTGCAGTACCTCACTGCTCCGCATCCACCACATTGCTTCAGTTGTTGTTTACTGACATCGGTTCTCCCACAGCAGCCGCACGTTAAGACGTCAGGGAGGCCGATGTATTCGACTGTTGATGCCATGGAAAAGTACCGGAGAGGCCACTGGCTGGAGAAGACTAACACGTTGCGGTCTTGCACCCTTCTCGATGAGGTGGATGGAGGGTACTACAGCATTCAAACGGCACAAAGGAATATAAAGAGCTGCAGTGTCGTAAGACAAGACACGAGGACAAGACACGAAGACAAGACAGGGGAGCCTGAGCAACTGGGTAGCATCCGAGTCCAGCCGGATCCGACGGAGGAGCAGTGCCCGGCGCTTCTGTCAGCACTAACTGCCACCGACGTAGTTTGTAAGTTTAACCAGCACCACTGCAAGCAGGCAATTGCTCTCGTCTCTGATATTTGTTTCTGAATTGTTTGGGTTTCACACAGGCACTGCTCGCGAGTAAGCAGTATCCGACAGTGTCGAATGGTGTGGCTACACAATTGACCACAATTGGTAGGCCCCTCACTGACGACGACTCGGATATGCATGTTACTACACGACATCCCCAACCTCTCGGAGTTCTCAGAACTCCTTCTACGCCTCCCATCCACGGATCGCGGGACGTTTACAACCCTCACTTCTGCCCCGAACATCCAGGCATGGACCACAGCAAAGGTGAACAAATATCGCCAATTTACCCTCGCACTCCTTGCCATCCATAACCTCGCCGCGCCCATCCACCGCCTTCCTACCAAGGTTCTCAAGCAAATATTAGGACAGTGCTGGGACGATTGGAAAAGTTTGCGTCTCCCCCATGTCTGTCGCCTATGGCGCTCTATCCTCCTTGGCAGTTCTACCTTCTGGGCGGACGCAGTAGCCAACTCTGAACTCCTCGAGAAGAGGGATATCTCGCGCAACGAGCTCCCGCTCGTCGATACCTTCCTCTCCCGTTCCACGCGGCATTCTCATACTATCAAGCTGTCCTTCATTACCTTCACCCCTCCACTCACAGAGTCGTTGGCCCCGTACATCAGCAACATGATATCGTTAAAGGTGACTGTAGGCGAAGACGACTTGCACCAGCGACTGTGGCCCCTTCTTCTCTCTGGATGCCAAATTTGGAGGCTCGGGAGGTCCAACCGATGATCACAGCAGAAGACCTCAGGCAGCATAATGAACACTATTACCCCGGGCTCGCGACCTGGTTTTCCGACGCATGGACCAGCCCCCCATGCTGTCCCGCAAGACTCTCCCCAAGCTCTCTCACCTTGCCTGTCCCCACCACATGGTCGGGCGTTTTGATGATGTTTCGCTGGGGTACTTGAAGGTGGTGTGGTGGGATCGCGCTCAGAAGACTTTCCACATGCCAGTGGTTCGTCTCGTGGTCCGTTCTCGGCAAGCGCACTGGCAAAGGACTCTATTTGGAACCCTGTCGCGACACCCTGGAGACTTTGGAGTATACACGGGGCTCGGACACTCCAATTCAGTTCTGAAACGACCTTTGAGCTCCCTTGCTTGCATTATTTATACATAAATGCACACATCAGTGACGTTTCACTTGGCTCCTCTTGCCCCAGACCACCTTCGTCCACGTCACCGCCCTCCCCTACGTCCTGCGGGCGATACCACGAAGTTCCGCTCGCTAGTCAGCGTCATCGACCGGGCGTGCCTCCACTGCAGGCATCACCAATGCTACAGCATACGGTGCGTTGCGGATGCCATAGACGACTTCGCCCCTGCAGACAGCCTTCTCCAACTCTTTGGCGAGGATGCGCCCGTCACGCATCTCGTTCTGTCCGCCTCGTCCGAGTTTCCCCGCTCCAGCAACAAAGCCGTCGACCTCCGTGCCTTCCCGCACCTGGTGCACCTCGAAGTGAGCGGGTTTGGGATGGAGACCACGGCGCGCATGCTGCAGCCCAACCGTGGCGGCTGCATGGAACCGGAGTCTGGAGGGCATGCGGGGGCCGCCCTGCCCTGTCCTTCCCTTGCTGAGGTTGTTATCGACATTCCCTGCGGATTTTTGCACCACTCCGGCGGGCGCGCGACGTCTTCGCTCCACGAACCAGTCACTGGCGCTGACGTCGACGTTGGCACTGGCAAGTCGCTCAGCCAAGCACGCGCGGGCCTCCAATCACTCCTCGCCGACCGCGCGGCCTACGGAAGCCGCCTCACATCTCTCACGCTCCGTCTTGTCCCGTTGCCGTCGACGGAGCCTGAGGTAATTGGTAGCGGCTCCACGACGAACGATGGATCCGGAGCTGTTGCTTCGGTGTTCGTTCTGACCAAATGAAGGTCATACGCTATGCCGTCGCAGAGGGTGTGGCATTCTGAGGGAGTCGGGTCGAGGATACGACAATCTCAAGACTTGGGCCAAGTTTGTGGAAAAGTACTTAGAGAAGTTCCGGCTCACCTTAAGCTCCGCGAAGTCTGGGGGTGCAACATTCACGTCCTGACCTTTTACGCTAACCGTGATCTACTCCTGCTTTCCGGGAAGCATCCAAGCCGCGCAATAAACACCATGTTGGGCATGGGATATGAGGAGGGTGATATCCACTGGTGGCTTGACCTTGACGAAGAAGTGCGTCCCTAGCTGTCATTTCGCCTTCCGTTTCTGCGAGCTCAGCGTTTTTTCCAGATTCGAGCGTTGTCTTGCAATCAGCTCATCGTTGAGTTACATACCCTGCAATGTGTTTGTCACACAGTCATCCTGTTTTATCTCTTGTTACAAGATGTTTCCGAATGTCGTTTGCCATTATGCTCATCATCCGATTCACCCGGTCTTGAGCGGTAAAGTATCCCAAGGACTCAATTCACCGTGTCGAATCCGGCTTCCACTCAGACGCACCGGGCCATCTCTCTGTGGCTATGGAACATGACCAGCGTATGTTTCTGCCACCCCGCCCACCCCGACTACGAGCCCGATCGCCAGATCCTCATCACCGCGCGCAAAGGCAGGGGAAAGGTCAAGAGGCGGCCTGTCACGCGCATGGAATTCCTCGTCTCTCTCGGGAGCTTCTTTACCCAGTACTACGCTGTACGCCCTTCTCTGCTTCTTGCCCCGCTTCGCCAATCTCATCTGGTTGGAACACCCTCGTAGGAAGTGTCCAAAATGGTGCCTCATCCAGCGTTCACGCACCTCGCGCTCGGCCCGGGGGAGGAAAAGATCTCGTTGTGTGCGCTTCGCCTCATGGGAATCCGCGCCGGCATGGGCGGGTGCTTTGACCTCGACGTCGAGCTCGACACTGTACAGCCTAAGGCGGGCTCCGACAACGAGGCAGATCTAGACCCGGATGCCGCGCCTACAACATCTCCTCCTGCGGACGACGCATCCGTTGCTTCCACATCGACGTCGACACCAGATCCACCCCCAACGTCCGAGACGGACGTGCCTAGTCCGGATGACGGCGGGGCGAGGGCGAAGACCCCGCCTTGGGCGAGTACTCTGCCCGTCACTTGCACAGTGGCGCCGCCGCCACAGATTCCACATCAAGGCTATTTCAACCATGTCGATCCGCTGAAGATGCGGGTCCATGCGCTTCCTGCTTGGCCGGATGTTTACGGCCGACGATGACGCTTGGGGATCGGGATGTACGTTCGTATGTGTTGGACCTTGAGGGGATTGCATCTGCACTCAGTTTGCCTAACTGTATGTAATATTCAATATGTACTCCAACTCAAGACAATGATACCACAATGTATATCGTTTTCGTTTTCTCAGCGTTCGGCCAGCAGCGAAAAATCGGTGAAGATGGAGAAGATAAGTAATGTATGGGTCAAGGCGATAGGCAGACGTAATGAGTTCGAACTTTGCTCGCCTAGCGATAGCATCGACAGAGAGCAGATGGTATGTTGGATGACATCCTGCATCTCAACCTCGTCCGTGACACCGTATGACACTTCAGACTTCCTCGACACTAATTTCGCCGCCGGTACCGTCGAGGAGCGTCAAGATGACAGGACCGTCCACCAGCTCCCGGAGGGCCTGCAGAGCCGCCTGTCTAGCAGTGTGGCTTGGCCAGAATGCGCCAGCCTTCGGAGGCTCCGTGTGCGCCATCTCGTTGGAACTGCTCTCTGAGTCGTTGTCGGGACCGCTACAGCCCGGGTCTTCCTTTCCGCCTGCTTCTTGCCGCTCCCGGCTCGCCTCAAGCTCTTCAGCCCCAGCCTTTTCCTCCACAGCGCTGGAGGCGCTATTGGGTGTTGCAGGGCGGACACGGAGGGCTAGATAAGTGAGGCGAGTTCCGCGGGACGCTCTGTGAGCGAGGGCCTGTTGGAGGACGGTCCACTCAGAATGGAACAAGTTGTCGACGCTGGTGCCGAAGTCTGTGTCCAAGTCTGTACCCAAATCTGTGTCCCAGATGTCGTGGTCGTTTGGAGACCGACAAGTGATCACAAGCTTGGTGAGCCCAGGACTGAGGGGAGAAGACTCGGCAGACAGCACGGGTCCGCGTCGGTATCGATACAGGAAGCTGTCCGAGGGTTCCAACGTCGGTTGCAACATGAGCCCCACGTGCTTCATGTCCGACCCGCTCACGTCGAGGTGCACCAGGTGGGGGAAGGCGTGGAGGTCGATCCCAGTGAAAACCAAGTGCGAGTCTAACACGGACAGTACGAGTTGCTTAACCGGCGCGTCCTCGCCGAAGACTGGGATGAGAGTCCTCGAAAATCCAACCAGTTCGTCGATGCGGAGACGTTCTGTGTCGCCCGCAAAGCATTGCGCACGATACTGCACACGTTCCTGCCATTTCGTGCCTCCCCCCAACTGCTGGAGACACGCGTGATCGACGGTGCTGACTATTGCGCGGAGCGCTCCGCGGTCATGGTAGTCATAGAACGTAGCGATGTGGACGAAAGCCTGTGGTAGTGGTAGGAGTAATCGCGAGAGAATCTTCACAGCGATATCATGGTCTTCGATGCGTAGATGACGCAGGGAGGGGAGCTCCAGCGTTGCAGGTGTAGCATATGATCGCGAATTACTCTCAATACAAGTCGGCATAATTTCGAGAGTTTCTAGACAGTTGAGGTATGGCTCCAGATGCAGCCCTTCGCGTTTCCCGAAAACGACTGGCGGCATGAACCATTCAACATAGTGCCGGGAGGGATTGATGACTCGGACCTCCGCCTTCAAGTGCCTGAGCGGGACGTCGCCGAACCGCCCGACCATCTGGTGTGGACAGGTCAGGCGAGAGAGCTTGGGGAGAGCCTCGCAGGACAGGATGGGGAGCCTAATCCATATGTCGGAATGGCGATCCATGAAATCACCGCGCCTTTGAAACAGGACCAAGTCCCCCTCCGTTACGGTCACACAAATATCCAAAGCCTCCAAATTCGGCATCCCAGAGAGAAGAGCGGGCCACAGCCCCTCCTGGAGGTCATCCCTGCCGACAGCCACCCTCAACGAGGACACACTACTGACATAAGGGGCCAGAGACTCGGCGATCGAAGGGGGGAAGGTGTAGAAGGATGGGCCGATTTTGTGAGAGTGCTGCGTGGAGCGGGAGAAAAGGGCATCAATGAGGGGAAGTTCACTGCGCACCACCTCCCTCTTCTCCCGGAGCTCGCAGTTCGCCACAGCGTCCGCCCAGAATTCAGCCCTGCCGAGGAGGATCGAGCGCCACAGGCGGCAGACATGGGGAAGGCGCAGGCTTTGCCAATCTAGCCAGCAGTGCGAAAAGATTCGCTCGAGCACCTCGGTGGGAAGGCGGTGGATGGGTGCGGCGAGGTTATGGATAGCGAGGAGGGCAAGGGAAATCTGGCGATATTCGTCTGCCTTGGCTGTGGTCCATGCCTGGATGGCGGAGACAGAGGTGAGGGCGGAGAACGATCCTCGATCTGCGGTTGGAAGACATAGAAGAAGCCCCGAGAGCTCGGAGAGGCGGGGAATATTGCGCAAGGGATCCATGCCAGCCGTAAATATAAAAGACCTGCGAATATGAGTGTCATTCATTGTGATTTATGTATATCACAGTAGAGTTGTATCGCAGTGTGTAGTGACTTCATACTTACTACGTATAGTAGATCTACAGAGCGAAGAATTGACGGCGAGGAGGGGCGGTCACAGTCTCAAAGCTCAGGATCGATGCCAACTCAGAGGACTGAGAGCTGAGCGCTAAGGATGCGGCCTGAGCTACCGCGGGTCCGGCGCCCGGTCATTCCAAGCACGACTGGCACTGTCCAGAATCCTGTCGAGGAAAATCATGGCATTTTCCCGGATGGCCCTACCTTGTCCGGTCAGGATTAGATTCCACTTGCATGCCTTGAACATCGAATGAAGAGCATTGGCAATGGCCCATTCAAATTGCTGGTATCACGTGAGCGCATTCGACCATCGTGTTTGAGCGCTGAGCGTCTGCAGTGCAGAGGCCCGTCAGCGTTGACAATGACGGTCGTCCTCCCCTTTCTCGCCCACCGCGACCATCGCCTCCATCTCCCAACTTTACCCATTACAATGTCATCTTCTTCCAATTCCGATCCGTCGTCTTCATCTCATGAAGATCAAACTGCACCTAGGCCCCAAACACAAGAACAAGCACGAGTGAAGGAGCCGGTGGTCGACTTCGTCATTGGCGTGAGTGCAAACATGAACATCGTATCCCCAATTTCATCCCCGTACCGTGTGCGTTCATGGCTTCTGGGGACACCTCGTTAGGGACATGCTTCCGTCGCAGGTTCTCCCTCGTGAACTCAACCCCCGATTAGTTGATTGCCGCCGTCCCGATGACCTACCTGTCGTTTGGTATGGCGTCGAGTTCGACCAGGGCAAGGTCCTGCGTTATGCCGTCTCGAGAGGGTGTGGTATCCGGGTGGACGTGGGTGGAGTGCATGACGATCTGAAGACTTGGATGAACTTGAACAAGTACTACGAGAAGTCCGGTCTTTACCTCCGACTGCGCGAAGTCTGGGGCTGCAACATGCATGTCCTGACCTTCTACTCGAACCGTGATCTTCCGCGGCTCACTATGAAGCATCGAAATTGGGCTATAAAGACCATGTTGGCCATGGGATACGATGGGGGTGATATCCACTGGTGGTTGGATCTTGGAGAAAGGGTGCGTCTTATTGATGCCTTCACGTCCAGCTATGTTGGTCCTCATTGCTCTCTAGGTCTGAGCCAAACCAGGCTGAGCCCCACGGCACATAGCGTTCCGGTTAACATGTTATCGTTGCGGTACCGCTGCATTGTGTTATGTCCTTGTCGCACTCCCTTGCTGTTTTTTGTCTCGCACGATGTTAGCGTAACGCCCTCGTTGCGGCTGGAGATTGCTCGAGGTCGTCACATGTCACTATACTCAGTTACGCATCCGGCATCCCTTTCCGCAACTTCGAGTGACATGCATATTCGGTGAGTATTATTCCAGATTGAGAGTGTATTTGATACTATTCGAGATGCTGCACGATGGACACGGGTTTTGGATGGAGGTCCAATAAGGAGCCTGGGTGGAACATGTACGCGGTGCCGGCGTGTTTGTGGGCGGTGACCGTATCCCTGGACCTCTGGCACCTCAACTCGGACAGCGCAACGCCCTCTTCCTTGCCCATCGTGATTATTGCCCGCTTCTCCCACCTAATATCATCCTTATTCTTTCTCACCCAGTCCTTCTCTCGGTCTTTAAGTCGTCATGCAGGTCATCCTCCTCTCCGTCCACCAGCACAAAATAACCACGCCGGGACGTCAAGAAGGAGCTCGAGCCCATGATGGATTTTGTCGCTGGCGTGAGTGTAAACCCGAGATGCGTATGCCACATCTGATTATTGGAATGCATACGTCCATGCTATTACAGGTACAAGTCTTTAGAGACGCGCTTCTATCGCCCGTGCTCCCTTGTGAACTCAACTCAAGATGGGTCAATTGCGGTAACCCCAATAATTTGCCCTTCGTTTGGTTTGGCATTCATTTCGATGAGGGAAAGGTCCTGCGCTATGCTGTCTCGAGAGGATATGGTGTCCGAAGCCACGGCGACCTAGCGTATGACGCGTGTGGGCAGCCTCGTCGAGGAGTACTATGGTGGGTTTGGGTTCCGCCTTTGCCTGCGATTACGCGCAGTTTGGAGATACAGCATGCACATCCTGTTATTCTATGCGAACCGCGATCTCCTACAGCTCACCATAAAGCATCAAAAAAACGCATCAAGCACCATATTGGCCATGTATGCTGTTCATTTTGTACAAAAATTAAATTCACCCCAAATCACACAAATTTGGAATGTTTTGTGTGTTTTCCACAACATTGTGTTTCGCGCGCGCGCGAATTTCAACTTCGTGCGCGCGTTAAGGCTCACTTCAACCTCGCGCGCGCTCATTTGAGTTTGCGCGCGCGCGGCAAATCTCTCACGCATTATACTCTCCATCTCATACGTCCATGTCTTGTTCAGTACTCGAGGATAAAGTGCGATCTATCTACTTCTACCATCTCTTGTAAGAGACGCAGCGCCTGGTCTATCAAAGCTTCTTCTGCCCTCATGCCAGGGCACTCCATGGCATACTTCTTTGCTGACTCCCCACATCCAGATAGCATCCCAGATACGTCCAAGTCCCTGACTGCATCCTTTATCTCCCATCCCAAACCCAGGGCACACAATGCAACAGGATGTTGAATGCGCTCACCGATCTGCAAAACCCAGATCATCCTCCAAGCCTTCTGACAACTCTCCTGGTCGTGACAGCCTGAGCTGTGCACCAAAATAGGTGGGGGTGTGAATGCCAGATGCTTTTGCAGTGTCTCGTATTCTTCTCTGACACGTGCGATCACTTGATAGGTCTTGTAGCCCAGCCAGAGAAGGTCGGCTTTGGTTAGAAGCTTGAGCGGCGTGAGGATGACTCTTCGGAGTGCGGGCTTGAGCCAGTCGTTGATGTCATGGACGCGTGCTATGCGAAGTCGGAGTGCTGCGGGCACTGACATCTCAATTGCCTTTAGACGTCTTAGTGCAAATTCTTCCCCAGATGAACAACCCCACTGGTGAGAGAGCTTGAGGACGGCGACCAGGTATGTAAGTGGGTATCCTGCATTGCTCTCCCTATGGTTCATATGCTTAGTGCTACTAATCATTACGACTGTAGGATCAACGCATGCACCCATTGTATATGTGGTCTAGCAAAGCATTGAACTCATCGCTGGTGGCCATATGGACGTCCAACACTATCGGGTTCTCATCTGACACTCCTTCCCCCACTCCAATGCGGGCTGCCTTTCTTGGCTCGTCATCTCCCATATAGTCTGACAGCATACCAGCAAAGAGAAGGATACGCTTGGCAAGAACTTCGCCGTGAAGCTTGTACAGCTGACTTCCAGCCTGTGAAGACATAAATGTATACTTGATCCTTTGGTGTATCCATTGTTTTCACCAACCTGAAAGACGTGCGTGCCATTTTTGAAGTAAAAGTCCCCATGTCTGGCTAGTGGGTCTGGCTCGTTCTCTCCCATTCCTGTCGTTGGCTTTGAATGAGGCCCATACACATGCAGTGATATGAGTAAATCAATTACTGACCTCAATGAAGTTTCTAGAGCAGTGGTCAATAGCAATTGTGGTAGTCGTCGTGAAAGTGGTGAAGGACTGGAAGTATGAAGCGCCCATATTGCTGTTTGAACGTCTCCCTCCTGCTCTTTGTTGCATTCTCCTCATCCCTCGCACTGGCCCTGTCTCCATTATGGCCCTTCCCACCTCATTTCCTGCTATGCCTGCTCCTCCTCATTCTTCCGCATGGCCAGGTGACGTCCAGATGGCGTACAGTTCGATTCGAAACCTCTACACTCGTGCCCTTGAACTCCTTTCCCTCAATGATACCGATCCACTCCATCTTCGATTTCATCTTGGTCGCATTTACGATGAGGCGATACCACTACTCGTGGCTCTTGAAGAGGACCATGCAGGCAACCCCAGTCAACCTGTGCCTAGGGAGTGGTTACAGGAGTCAGCTAGTGCATTGGGACGTTTGGCATTAAAGCTAGAGGATGCTGTCATTGGTACTGAGCTCCAGTATGTGTGTAATTTCTATATGTTGGGCTAGAACGATAATGAGAGGCCTATTCTGATTTGCTACTTATCAGGGATCGCTCATCAATCAGAGTACCATGCCCAGTTCAAGCCATGCCCTGTCATGGGCGAGGTCGCCCTCGCAAGGTCGTCAATCGAGCTTGGATAGAGCAGTTACTCTCACCAAGGTAAAAGATATCTATATCGAAGGCTGCACGTGCTTTAGGTATCCATAGGCACACCATGAGGAAGAACATGCGCTCGTATGGCCTCCGACGTGCCTTTACCCCTATGTCCAATGCCGAGTTAGACCTCATTGTCAAAACGTATATGGAGATCAAACCACAGGGAGGTATTCGATACCTGGATGGTCTGCTGCGGTCCCATGGCATACGCCTTCAGAAGATGCGCTTGTTGGAGTCTATGTGCCATCACAATTGTGTCGGTGGACTCTTGCGCCATCGACGTGCTATTCGACGTCGCAAGTATCACTCAACACGTCCAAATGCTCTTTGGCATTGCGATGGGCACCACAAGCTTATCTTGTGGGGCATTGTTATCCATGGATTCATCGACGGCTATTGTCGGACTGTACGTTAGCTCATTATTCTATTCTACAGTGCGTTAGTACAGCTAAGTCGTGCCTCTCTGACTGTTTGCCCTTTATATCACTACTAGGTTACAGGGCTCAGGGCAAGTACGAACAACCTGGCATCAACTGTGCTTGATGTCTTTCTCGAAGCCGTCCAAGACTTCGGATGCCCTTCAAGAGTTCGTGGAGATCGTGGAGGAGAAAATGTGGACGTCTCTGTATGGATGATTCTGAGACGTGGTCCTAATCGGGCTTCATTTATGTGGGGCAGGTGCGTGATCCCGTCTTGTTCATAGAAGATATACGTTTCAAACCAGACGCTAGTTCAACCAGAAACACCCGCATTGAGTGGCTATGGGTGGAGGTTGGTCGAACATTCTGTCAGCAATGGCGGGCATTCTTTACCAGACTGGAATGCTGCCACCGCCTCGATCGCTCTAACCCACACCACCTATGGCTGCTACATGCCCTTTTCCTTAACTCAATCAACAACGACTGTCAGACCTTCCAAAATTCCTGGAACGCACATCCTATCTCCGGCCCAGATACTCATGACCAGAGTCCCGATGTATGTTTACATTTGACCCTTGGCCATGGGCTATCGCGCACTGACTGACCTTCATATGCTCTTGGTATAGGATATGCGCTTCTTGGCCCAGACCACAGAGGGGATCTACGAGGATGACGGCATGGATGTTCATCCTGATATGTTGCATCAGTTGTATGGCACAACCTCAGACTCTGTACGCCGTCGCAATCACCAGACTGGTGCAGGGCATCCCCCGGAGGAGGAGAGCGAGGATGAAGATGGGGATAATGAACCCTCTCTCGAAGCACGCATTGCTGATACACAACAGGGCCAGATCCGTCATGAAGCTATCGATGTTCCGAGTAGCACGAGTCCTTTTGCCGAGAACGGTCGTTTGGAGGCCACTTTTTTCAGTGCACTTGATGTATTGTCTCAGAGTCCCAGCTTGCCTTCTGGATATGGTCTGCTGCCTGAGGAGACAGACAATGGATATGAAGTGATGGAGTGTATTCATTCTGGATGACGTGGTTGGAAGGAATTGGTTATTGACCTTCCAGAGGTTGTTTGGCATTCTTGTGCTGAGCTCTGGGGAAAGGCATTGCATCTTCTTAATACTTTGCTATATAGCTTAGACGGTGATATTTAAATACAGTCCCACCAATCCCAACACAATGCCATGATGTATACAGAGAGCAACGCACTTGTCTTGTTCTAATTACTATTTTTGGTAGGCTTATCAGCCAGTGCCTTGGAGCCTGAGTTGGAGCGGGTGATACAAATTTCTCTCTCCTCTTCCACTGAGCCTGTCAACAGTCTATCCTGCAACAAACCAATGTCAGCACAGTCCTTGATGGCTACTACGTCTACTCTTCGCTCATCTGGATACTGCACGTCCACTGAGGAGGGCAACGCTTGCACTTGTAAAGAGTATCAACCCCCGGACACGATCGTTGCAGGCCAGCCTACGTTTTGCGTCGAGTGCGCTCATGGAAAGTCCCACCATGATGGGGGCACTGGCAAAAACAGCTATAGCAGCACTGTTATGAAGACCCTTCGAGGGCTGGACGTCGACACGCGAAAGCTGTCTGAAGCCCGGATGGAGACCAACCGCTATCGTGCCAAAGGCTTCGAGTCTTCAAAGGAACCAACGAAGTCAGTCCCTACTAAAGCCTCCAAAAAGGTGAGTGGTCAGATTAGCATACGTTAGCAAGCATAGCACTCATTGCTGAAGTTGGTTAAGGCCAAAAAAGCTCGACCCAAGAGAGGAGCGACGGAGAAGCAGGAAGTAGAGCAGGACGAGTCAGAGTCACTTAAGGACAAAGTCGTCAAGATATCCAAGGTAGTTGTCATACCAGAGGGTTTGAAAGAGGTGCGCAGGCTACGTTCATGCACAGTATGGCCAAAGCATGCTTACCGTTGTTATATTCAAACGCGCATGGGCAGGAGTCCTCGGTTATAAAGATCCCGAAGGGCCCGCCTTTGCTCAAGCTCATTGAGCACCACCTCGCAAATGCCAAAGCTCACCTATCATTCCCGTATAGCTGCGGTCCAGCATACATGTTTGTCTTCATATGACAGCTACTGCCGGAGGTCTTTCAACATCTCTCCATTGATCATTCCTGGGTATTCGACATTGAGGAGGACGACGATGAGGAGTTGGTGAAGCACAAACCTGTCCTTCTCCTCCTGTATCCCAACCAGGGGAAGTTGAGCCTGGCCACAAAGATGCATCCAGACGGGGTCTCATGCCAGACGTCCAAGGGTCATGGCTCTGCGAGTGTTTATGATTCCGCCATCTGGTTGGGTGAGCATCTGTTATACAGCATTCTGCTGATTTACGAGAATTCATTCTAAACGCGTCATCTAGCTCCCCGGATTGGACATAGCATCCCACCTGAGGTGTATGAGGCTTGGGGTTCTACGGGTGGGAAGCAGGTTACTCTAGTCGACAAGGGCAAAGGGAAAGGTACGCCTCCTGTTCAATAACACTTTCGGTATCACGCCCTTACTTCCAGTGACATTAGCCAAGAGAGCCCGCTCACCATCGCCAATCAACGTTGACATGTTAGACGTCGACGATACTACCGACGAAGAGATCGAAGCAGGACCGTTCAAGGAGAGCAAGCAGCATCTCAAAAAGTGAGCCAAGGCTCTCTTCCTGGTTGACAGCGAAGGTTAGCTTGGGATTCATGCGTGATGGCTCATACTGACGCACCATGTAGATGAAGACGGTGGTGTCGCTGGGCCTTCAAACTCGCACACCACCACCGTGGAAGTGGGTGGCCCCACTGGTGCTATTAGCACTATGCCCACTTCCACTCTGGGCACCACCACTCCTACAGAGACAGAAGTCGTCGATCTTACAGACCTTGATGATGGTGGGGTGGTCTTCAATTTTGAAGACGAAGTGGGAGCAAACGTTGAAGGGGAGGAGTTGCAGAACGATGGACAACCGCCGAGGTATATCCCACCAAACCTGTGGATGTCGGAGTATAACTTTGACTTCTAGCCCACGTCAGCAGTGGCAAATGATCCTGTTACTATAACACAAAGCTAATGCTTATAAATTTGTATCCCCACGTACACTCTAAGACGTGCACTCAAAGACGAAAGGAGAGCGTACAAGGCATAAAAATAAGCACCCAATGTCGTTCTACCCACCCACACACAGGATGAAGACCAGACCCAACCCTAGGAAACATGGCTGGCAGCTGCGTCCAGCGAACTGACTGGAGACATGCCTGCTTCAACAACATGCATCTTCATGGCAGCAATGAGGTTGCTGAGCGTTGCATCAAGACATTTGCAAAGAGAGTGACACACCTTCAAGTCGACTTCAGCCCCATCCCTTTGCGGTCAAAGGACCCGTTCCCTAGCAGACAGGACTCCAACCGGACCATGCACAACCGCCTGGTGGTGACTTGAGTGACTCTGAGTAGGACGTCAGTCCGCGAAGTCTGCAGGAAAGGGGGCTGGGCGGTTTGAGCGGGCTGAGCACACAGCTGCAGCAGGCAGACCAGAGCGAGGACTACTACGACTGGACGTCGTACGGGCGGCAGAGCATTGCATCAGACTGCTTGGTGGGTACAGGGTTGATCTCAAGATTGCGACGATGCAGACGCACATGATCCGCCTGGAATGGGAACTTGATATGCGCAGGAAAGGGAAGAGAAGTGGCTGGATGGTGAGGTGTGGGTGAGGGCAATGGTGCATGGGGAGGAAGTGCACTACAAGCGAAAGATTGAAGATCAGGCCCAATGCTCTTCAGCATCATCAAGAGACTCTATCAGGCGAGCCTCAGCATAGGTGGATGGCATTCAACGCTCTATGCTGATGCCCATCCCACAGAGCCTCTGTATGATGCTGAAGGGGGCCGCAAATCCGACGACGCATTTGGCGTGCACTCTCAAGCAGCCAACAACTCAGATTGAAGCGAGACTTCAAGCTGAATCGTTGGCTGCTACAAAAGTGCTGTGCAAAATGTGTCATCCCATATCAAAAGGTGGATGAAACTTACTGCGAAAGAGCAGACACCCAGTCGACCAGACTTGGACCCCGCACTGTGCCCAGACTACGACCACGCCGCTGGGTAAGCTATAAAGAGCGGACTCACCTGTGGCAATAGCCACAACAAAGCAGCATTGGGGGAAGAGTATTGAGAGACAGAAGGGGGAGAGAAGCGTTCCAGAGGGAAGGAGCTGTTCGATTGAAGATGAGTTGGCAGCGAGGGGACCAGAGCTGAAGATGCCAGGGGCGGACGGGTGGGGGACGAGAGCCTTCACGGTGCCAGGCCTGCTGATGATGCCAGGGAAGTAAGATCCGGAGGAGGATGTGATGGAACAGGGGGACATCGTGGATGGCGGAGGAGAGAGACGAGAAGGACGAAGACATGGAGAGCGAGACTCAGAGAGTCCTGTGAAAAACGGACACGACGCGTCAACATAGGTATCACGTGACATGCATGGATTGCGCCCACGGCTTTCGTCCAAACTTAGTATGTTAAGCGCCCGTCGTTTCCTAGTCCGCATACCACACTCCTGCCCTACATCCTGGACCGCTGTCTGGGTATACACCCTTTCGTGAATACGGAAGAATCTCGCCAGTGCCGATCCGCGAGCAGTAGCTCAGCGCGATCGCATGGCAAAACTTCTCCATCCTATTGCCTCGCATTCTCTCTTCCCTATCAGGCTCTTGTCACTCGGCCTCCTATCACAGCGCATCCCTCCTCCCTCATGGTTCTCTTGCATCTCGGCTCCTGCTCCCTGCAGGCTCAGGATCTATGGAAGGCGTGAGAGTGTGCACCTCAGAGATGGGTGGTGGGCCATGGTGGAGGGGCAGAAGGATGGGCGTGAAAGCACAGGGACGTCTTCGTTAAGGTAAGCACTTACTTTTCAATGTCTTTCCCAGCCAGGAACGGTTTCCGTCCCCACACAGGACTCGAAGCATGGCGGCCCCGTGAAGCAGTCAGCACACGTCGGACGCAACAGTGAAGTCACACCGCACCAGCCTCAACCACACCCCCGGACTTGCCGTTCTTCCTGTGCCATTTCTCCCTATTTCAACCCTCTGCTCGCCCCTGTCTGACCCTCGCCACGTTGGCCGCCTCATCCACCACTCTCGCTTCGCCCATCTGGCTGCTCACTCAACACTCTAAGCAACTCCCGGTGCACGTGCCCACCTGGCCACCTCGCACGATTCACTCGCCTATGGTCTCCGCACACGCCTCTACCCCGGAACTCTCCGTCCTCATCAACTGCCAACCCCTCTCCACCACGTCCTCAAATTTCGAGCAGAACGACGGCGTTGTAGGAGCATGGCGACACGAACATGTCAGCGGGGTGGGCGCCCACCAGGCTACAGCCCGAAAATTGCCCGCCTGCGATTTCGCTGCACCCCTCAGCCTCGGAACGCTACGTACTTCCCAGCAGCATGCCGCGCCCCACCACACCCTCAAATTTCGAGCGGAATGACTGCCTTGTTGGAGGCTGGCAATGCAGACGAGTCAGCGGGGTGGACACTGACTGAGGTTGACGTAGACGCCTTCCCTGCCCTGTTCCATTCTCTGCCTGCATTGTATGCTTAAGGCAAATGACTGTCTTAGGTGGCAGACATGTGAGAGACAAAGAGACACAAGGCTGACAAAGTATGATTTCTCTGGCTAGTGATAGGAGCATGATATACTGTACAAACAACTTGAGACTAATTAACAGATGTATACAATGTAATAAGAAGCACTATAGGTTGAATGCAGGCATATGTGCAATATATGAACTGTTGTTAGATTCTGTTGCCAGACTTGTCTTCTTTGCCTTGCCAATGGCAAGTCCAACCTCAGCCAGCTGGAAGATTGAAGCCTGGTTGAAAAGGACAATAGATCCCCTGCCCTTCACTCCATGGATACAACATGCAGTCTGTGGTGTAGGAGGGGTGCCATCCTCAGTTGTAACCAGGTAACGGTCAAGATCTGGAAGGCACATGGCAATTTATAAGTTGTGCAATAACATGATGTGACTAAATGAACACTCACCAGAGAGGTCAATGTTGAAGTGCATAAACAAGGCAGATGGATAATAGAAGAGAACTCCAATGGGTAGTTCAACCACAATACCAGCTTCCCAAAGGGCAAGCCAGGCTTTCTCCCTCCAGTTGAAATTGCCTACAAAATTGTAAGCTGTTTACAATGAACATGCATTAATAGAATACAAGGCCTACCATATATAAAAAGCACACACATCATAAGGGCGAGGTTCTGCCCATCTGTATGAGGAAAGCAACTTACACCATCTACCACACCACCAGGCCGAGCACCATTGATACAATAGTTATACCAAAGGCCAAACATGGGTTTGGCAATCTCTGGTGGATAGCCCAATCTTTCAAGGTTCTCCTGGCATCTAAGAACTCGGGCTGCAAAGCAGGGAAATCTGATTGCAAATGTGTTGGCAGCATGCCCACTTTGGTAGAATAGTGCTCTAAATCAGTATATATGTATAACTGCATATGACTAGTAATTACCCACATCATCCTGGCTGTTGGTCCACCAGGCCGCAAGAGCCATATAGTATGTTTCCAATGCTGCTTGTGCCACGCTGTCCAGTCAGGTTCCTACCAGTATATCAGAAATACAGCATACAACTGCTGCACAGGGTGCACACCTGTTTGTTCTGACGGTCCACACCATCAATATCAAACCAGTGAAATCCACGTTCATTTGTTGCACCCGCAGAGATGTCTCCACAAAGTCGGATATACTCCATGCAGTCTTCAGTGACTCCCTGAGGCAATGGACATATCCCATTCAACCCGTCGACCAAGAAGTCAAGTTGTTCTGTGCGAAACCCATAGCCAATCCCTGCATTATCTACCAACCACATTGGAGTCCTAAAAATATTTTTAGGTGAGATGCAGCACGGGTAGTATTTGTTGTAGACTTAAACTGAAATCCAAAAACACATACCCAGTATAGGGCACCTTGGTAAACTGCATCTTGGCCATTTCAGCTCCAATAGTACCAAGCTTCCATGCCTTACGGAGCCCTACATGGTCCAGTGGACGATAGCGGTAGTCTAAACCTTTCCAACCCCCCTTTGTCATAGGCAGATTGGCAAGATTGACCATACTTGCAACCATGTTTGAAGAATGCTTGTGGCCAGACAGAATCTTTACAGCTAAAGCTTTTTTGCTTCGTGCTCTTTGCTATAGTACCATTTATTGGAGGGGGGCAGATATATGAGTAATTTCATGCTTTTATATACACTATAACTCTCAAGTTTCAACTCACCCTAAGTGATTTACCAGAGGTGGTAGATGAGTCACCAGTAAGCCTGGTAGCAGTAACAATGCCTTTCTCATGCTACAAGACAATGCGCTGCTTATTAACCTATAAAAAAAGCCACACTATGCCCCAGACATACCTGAGTTATCCACATATCCTTGAGATGTGGGGCAACCAGAGCATAGAAATTCATAGATGCAACAGCAATACCATCTTTCATTTCTGTTGGAGATGTTATACTATTATACCACAGACAATATGTTATGTGAGAACATTAACTAGAATAAATGGAATTACTTGCACTGGAAAAGGGAGCATTTGCTCATCAAGAGGTGGGGGTACAATATTCATGCCCTTGTGCTCTAGCATAAGAGTCACTTGTGATTAGCTTCATACTTGAATAAGTATAATAGTTCATAAAACAACTACCTGACATGTCCTTGAAGTCAACACTCTCCAGGATGGCTACAACTACCTCAAGCTCGTCGCTGTCCAGAGCCAGATCCGAGACATTGAACTGAATAGGCTTCATGGCATCCATGTCATTCTCTGTAACAAGACAATCAGCATTCATCTAGTGTTTAGTAGTTCCAACAAAAGGCGAGGACAGATCGCTGTGCACTAAATGTATAATATTTCCTTACCAGAAAAGCTTGTCTCAGGTGATATAGGCCCACTGAGAAGATCCTCTACCATGCACTCATCCACTATGTCATCCTGTGTATATGCATTGGGCAAGGGAGATGACATGGCAGGTAGAATAAGCTGTATACAGCAGACAATGGTGATGGTAAGTAGGAGAGCGACATTCCAACGTCCTGCAGCTGCCTGCCGGAGATCCTCATGGATGCCTCAAGGCAATACTTCGGTGCTTAGCGCTCACCGGCACCCCGGATGCTGCAGCCGACACGGACTGCGGTATGCACGTGATACATAGCGCCCAGTTGTGGTCGGCATAGGCACCGGAACAAAATGCACGCGTGCAAAAATGAAAGTGCGCGCGGAATTTATTTTTTGTACAGATTGAACAGCATAGCCATGGGATACTAGATCGAGGATATTTGTTGGTGGCTGGATTTCGATGAGGAGGTGCGTCGTAGCTGCACTCTGTTGAGTTAGCGCGTGTCTGTAGAGACCGCACTACGGTCCGAGGTCCCGAGACTGATGGCACCTGTCAAGAGAAATAAGGTTTGTCGGAGACTCGGACCGAGCACATAGCCTCTTAGGCGCCAAGCTGCCTTTTATGGCATGTATACTGTACAGTTGCTCGGTAGCTACTCGGAATGTATCTGTGATCACTGCTGTGATCACAAGTCCCCTTATATAATCCTGTACATCAGTTAGTATATAAGGACAGCTCCCCCGGAGCTGTACAATAACACTTCTTGTTCTCTTTCCCTCACATCAATTAAGCCTCAGCCTATCCAGGTGAGTTGAGGTGCGTCCGCTAGAGTTGCAGCTCGGTGTTGCCTCCGGGCACCGAGTTCAACAGGTTATGAGCCCTGGTCGACGCCGTGGGAACTGCGCCGCTCACTGCGTGCTGCGACCCACTTGGCTCCCAGCTCACCGGGACATCCCTTGTCGCCGTTACGGCAGACAACCTGTGGATTGGATGTGGCGCGATTATCCGCTGCCTGCCATCCACAGCAGTGGAGTCGGATGTGGCGCGCTCGCTCGCTGCCTACCACTCCACAGAGGGGGAACCTATGTTGGCACATTTTATTGTTGCCATCGCTGTTTGTCTTGGATGAGATTGACTGACTAGTCTCTCTTCCAGACTCTAAACACACCTTCGATCACCATGTCGAACGCGCTTTACACCGCTGTCACCAACACGCTTACTGGCCCCAACTACCAAGAGTGGGCCCTAAGCATGGAGGCCTACCTGATGTCCGTTGGACAATGGGAGGTCATCACCGACAGCGCCCCTCCTACCACCGAGGCAGAGAAGTACGCCGAGTGGAAGAAGAAGAACACCATGGCGATGGGCAGCCTCCGCCTTCGCATCAACCCGAGCATCGTGGTTGCTGCGATCGCTGGCAAGGACACCGCTAAGGAGGTCTGGGACCACCTGAAGACCACCTATGGCAAGCCCGGTATCCCACTTGTCTATCAAGACTTCCGTGCCGCTGTCAACCTCACCATTCCTGGTGATTCCAATCCCATCCCCATGCTCGACAAACTCAGCGCACACTTCCAGCGTCTCGACACAAACAAGTTTGACATCCCCGACTACGTCAAGGGCATGATGCTCATGGCGAAACTCCCATCCACGATGGATTCGACCGTTCAGGTCTACACTTCCAGCCTCAAGCCGACTGCCGCCGACCCCGCCATCAAGCAGATCACTCTCGACGGCGTTCGCCAGGCTGTCATCATGCACTGGGAACAGCGTCAGGGACGTCACGCTCAGCGCAACGAGCGCATCGATCGCAACGATGCGAAGAAGATCAGCGCTATCAAGCGCAAGGGTCCTGACCCTACCTTCAACCAGCAGCAGCAGCGTCCCCGTGGACAGCAGCAGCACCAGCAGCGCCCTCAGGGGCAGCAGCAAGGTCACTCTGGACGTCCGCGCGGCATGCGCTCTAGACGAGGCCGCGGTCAGCAGCAAGGTGCGCACGAACACGCGCACTTTGCCCATGTCGCTGACATGCCGTCTACCACCATCACCAAGGGCCCCAACGGCCCTCTGGACCCCCGCGCCCTCATGCGCAAGCCCGTGCGTGCACACACCGGGGACAACAAGTACCCGAACATGCTACGCGCCATGGACCTCACCAACGACCTCGGAGTCACACCCACATACGAGCGCATCCGTGCACTCGAGGACATCACCAGCCCGCCACCGTCTTCACCCTCATCGACAATATCGTCGACGCCATCACGCGCGAGCACAACCCCCGCATTCAGCCGCAGCGCATCTCCGATGATGAGTGGTGGGCACGTGTCCAACACTGGCAGAATGGCCAGGATCGTCGAGGTAGAAACCGACGACGAGGAACCAGAGGACGAGGTGCACCCTCTTCGCAACAAGCGTCGGCGCACACTTCTGGAGCGCATGACCCCCAGCATGCTCGAGGAGCGCATCACACCTCTGGACAACCCGATGGACAACGAGTCGGACGGCGAATCCGCCATATCCCTCGGAATCACTGAAGCCGAGGAGGAATATGAAGCATTCTTCGCGAGAGCGGCACAGTTAGTCCCTTTCCCTCGCAACGAGTTGTATGCTGACTGCCTGCATCCATTTGCAGTAACTAGTGTCGCAAGTTCCTCTCGTAGTATGCGCATACCTGTAGCTACACCTGTACGATTAGCTACAGACGATAATACATGTACTCACCGCTCATCATTCGCGGAGTGCACGCGCTGCAAGGGAAAAGGAAAAGTCAAAGAACGATCAGACTCAAACATGTGGATGCTTGATTCTGGTGCATCTATGCACTTTACGTTCTCAATGAACGACTTTGCCGACTTCCGCCATTATAAGGTCCATGAACCGCTGTTTACAGCAGATGGTGTAACGTACATGACTGGTGAAGGAACAATCTTCCTTTTGCTAGAATCAGGGAAAACGTTAAAGCTGACCAGTGTCGCTTACGTTCCTAACCTGACCCACAAGCTTATCTCCATGGGAGCATTACTCCGAGATGGAATGCAGGCGCGTGCATCAACCACCAGCATCTCCTTTCATCGGAAGAATGAGCTTGTAGTTGCGTTCGAACCACGTAACTCTGGTGACACTATCTATGTCATCTATTCGCAGCCTAAATTGGCGCGTAATGCAGTCTCAGCCCTTGAAGCTGTTGACTATGATACTCTCCACCGTCGCTTAGGTCACCCTTCGCGCGATGTGTTGAGACACACTCGGAAACACACAGACAAGTGTCCAATTGTTGAAATCCCTGCCAAAGATTCGATCTGCCGAGGATGTGCGGAAGGCAAAATGCCTTCGCAAACTCACCCGCTCGATCTTCGACGTGCATCCAGACCTTTTGAGCTTGTCCATACGGACCTCAAGGATTTCCCTGTCCCCTCGTACCACAAATACAAGCACGAGATCCTGTACTATGATGACTTTACATCGTATGTATGGACGATTGGTCTTCGTACCAAGGACACTGCACTTCAAACCACACGACAATGGCTCACATTTGTCGAAAACCAATATGGTGCAAAAGTGCAGAAGTGGAGATCTGACTCTGGAGGCGAACTTAAGTCAAGCGCCTTCACAAACATGCTCAAGGACAGAGGCATCGATATCATACCTAGCGCGCCGCATATACACCAACAAAACGGCCGCGCAGAGCGAATCATTCGTACGCTCATGGATAAGGGGGAGGCTATGAGGCATGATGCCTGCATACCCCAATCCTGGTGGGAATTCTCTTTTGAACATGCAGCGCATGTATACAACAGAACACCGATGCGTCGCCTTGAATGGCGTACGCCGTTCGAAGTTCTAAATGGCTCCAAGCCTGACATTAGTCACCTCCGTGTCTTTGGATGTGGGGCTTATGTCTTTCTACCACCCGAAGTTCGTAAGAACAAATTATCACCCAAGTCGGAGCTGATGGTTTACCTCGGAGTCGGTGCTGGAGGCCATAACTACAAGTTCATGCGCATGCCAAACAATGTCGTCTTCACTGCTGCGCAAGCGCTATTTGACGAACATATGTTTCCGAAATGTCCACATGAGCGAAAGCGACAAAGGCAAAATATTGCCCCGGAAGAGTTAGAACGCGAGAAACCTACAAACCAGGTCCCCGCTCCTTCTATTCTCCCTGATAACGATGAAGAACCACATCGTCTCCCTACAAAACTTTCTAAAAAGGACAAGGGCAAGGCGCGAGACGTCGCACCTGCACCGCTGGCTGAACCTCCTGTTCCACGCATATTGCGTAGACAATCGCTGCAGCGTGTGCCTAGCCCTGTGTCGCCGCAATCTCCTCCAGTTGAACAGTCTCGTGCGAACTCTCCACGACGACCTGTGAGAGAGCGGAAAGTACCAGTTCGTGAAGGGAATATCTATGGTGAATCACGACACCCTCTAGACATCTTCAAAGATATTGAGAAACAGACTTCGTGGAAGAAGCTGGTTGAAGAACGCGGTGAACCGAGTCGCTCTCGGCCCGCTACTGCACCACCTTCTAGGGATGAGAGGGTTCCTGGCCCTAGCTCTCCCAAATCACTTCCACGTTCACGTGACAAGTCTGCTCAACGTCACCCTTCAAAATGGAACACGCCTAGGGAACCTACCCCTATGGTTTCATCTAGTGGTAGCGACGCTGAGGATGAGCATCCTGAACCTGCAGTTGCACGCTCTAATCCTCACTCAGGCGCTCCTAGTGAACACGGTTCAGTGGCAAACTCAGAGGAAGACTCTGAGGATAACGACGACGATGACGACGAGGAATCATCTGACTATGACCAAGATGATGAGGAAGAATCAGATGCATCATCAGACGAAGTCGAAAATGCCCTGCGTGATCCAAACAGAACTGAAGTGGCAGAACTATGCCGGAAAGGGGGAGCACACCTCATCCAGTACTTGATTTCCAAGGCTATCCCACCAGATGAGAGGGAGAAAGCCCCGCCACTTAACGTGCGCGAGTGGGCTTTTCGTGACATCGCCAGACTACCAAGCTCTGAGCGAAAGGAGTGGTTTACTGCTTGCCGCGAAGAATTAGAGGCTCTCCGCAGGCGTGATGTATATGACTTGGTTGACCGTCCGAAAGGACGAAAGGTCGTAAAGAATCGCTGGGTATTCAACGTCAAAACTGACGGTCGTAAGAAAGCCAGGCTTGTTGCGAAAGGCTTCTCCCAAGTTGAAGGCGAAGACTTCGACAAGATCTTCTCCCCTGTTGTGCGTTTCGAGACAGTCCGTCTTATTGTTGCACTCGCTGCACTTGAGAATTGGCACATATCAGGTCTCGATGTTCGCAGTGCCTATCTATATGGCAAACTCGACGAAGAGATCTACATGGAGCAGCCAGAAGGGTTCCGCACCCCTGGCACTGAGCACAAAGTCCTTAGACTTAAACGTGCTCTATATGGGCTTAAGCAGGCAGGCTTAGCATGGTGGCGCACCCTGTCTGAGTCCATGAAGTTGATGGGCTTTAAACGGCTCAGCAACGATGCAGGCCTATACATCTACAGACAACCAGATGGTCAATTTGTAGTTGTAATCGTCTATGTTGACGACGCGCTCTTTTGTGGGCCAAATCAGAAGCTTGTAGCTCGACTAAAAGCTCGCTTCATGCAGAAATGGGAATGCCGCGATCTCGGCGATGCGAAAGAATTCTTACGTATGCGAATCGTGCGCAAAGGCAGCAGTATCTACCTAGATCAATGCACCTACTTGGAGAAAGTACTGGAACGCTGCGGTATGACTAATGCGCGACCAGCTCCAACCCCACTTCCTGCAGGCTATTGCCCTGAGCCCAACAAAGGGCAAGCAATGCCGGAGCTTCGCTCCAGGTATCAGACGGTCATTGGATCTCTACTATACCTCATGTTAGGGACCAGGCCAGACTTGGCGTTTGCCGTGACCAAACTATCACAGTTTGCGTCCAACCCATCTGAAGACCATCTTAATCGTGCACTCTATATCTGCCGATACCTTGTTGGAACCAAGAATTATTCTTTGGTTTACGAGGGCCGTACTCAGACCGGCCTTGTGGCTGGCACTGACTCTGATTGGGCTTCAGACCCTACTACCCGTCGATCGCAGACAGGCTTCTTTTTGAAGTTAGCGAACGGGGTCTTCTCGTGGACTTCACGTGCACAGAAGACTATTGCTCACTCCGCAACGGAAGCTGAGTATATGGCGATGAGCGATTGCAGCCGCCAAGTAGTCTGGGTTCGCAATTTACTTGCTGAGCTCGGATACTACGTCCACCACATACCTATCTCTGGAGACAACCAAGGGTCGATCTTTATCGCATCCAACCCTGTTACGGAGTCAAAGTCCAAGCACATTGACATCCGCTACCACTACATCCGAGAAGTATGTGAGAAGGGTATTGTCGATATCTTCTTCATTGATGGTAACGACAACCCTGCCGACCTGTTTACCAAGAACCTTGGTGAAGTGAAATTTCTCAAGTTTCGCTCACAACTTGGTCTCCGCTTTCCCCAGGCAGCTTAATGCGCCTATTACGCTCACGTGTCCTATGCGGATACTTAGCGAGGGGGAGTGTTGAGTTAGCGCGTGTCTGTAGAGACCGCACTACGGTCCGAGGTCCCGAGACTGATGGCACCTGTCAAGAGAAATAAGGTTTGTCGGAGACTCGGACCGAGCACATAGCCTCTTAGGCGCCAAGCTGCCTTTTATGGCATGTATACTGTACAGTTGCTCGGTAGCTACTCGGAATGTATCTGTGATCACTGCTGTGATCACAAGTCCCCTTATATAATCCTGTACATCAGTTAGTATATAAGGACAGCTCCCCCGGAGCTGTACAATAACACTTCTTGTTCTCTTTCCCTCACATCAATTAAGCCTCAGCCTATCCAGGTGAGTTGAGGTGCGTCCGCTAGAGTTGCAGCTCGGTGTTGCCTCCGGGCACCGAGTTCAACACACTCTTGCGTTCCGTGTGCTGACTGCTCTCTCAGGCCGTATCATTGCAAATACGATTGGTATATGCGTCGTTATATGCCAGGCATCAGTTGCACTCGAAGCGCGAACGCTAGCGCTTGAGCGGCCTGTTGGCTAGCAGACTATCTTCATTGTTCATTGGTTTACTTGCAGGCCCCTAAGGCCTCACGACCAGTCTGGCAAGTCTTGTCCTTTGTGCTTTGTAGGACGAGGAGATGCGTGCATCTTGTTAAAGTTCATTATTGACGTCGGGATGCCAGGGTGTATTCAGTTATGTACGGGCATCGTGCCTCGAGGCAAACTTGGTTCTCGCTTGGGGCCATAGGCAGGCCGCATCAGCCTACTATCGGCATTTTCCGCAAAGTAATGCTTCCCCGCTGCAAGAGAATCCAACACCCACGTATCCACTGAACTCCCACCTCCATCTCACTTCCACCTACACTCGCAGGTTGCTGGACAAGCTGGGGACCCTCTGCAGAGATATACGACACGGCAGTGAGATGATGTCTCAAGCCTGTCAAGATGCGCATGCACTAATCATACGGTCGCATATCCCTCCACAGCTACTTACTGCAGTACTTGCAGCTTGTTAACAAGTCAACGGTGGACCCCGGGCCTACAATCAAATTTCTGTCACTCTGCCGGTCAGCATCTACCATGGATCACTTCCAAGAAAACAAACCTTTCAATGTTGTGCCTATTTATGACGACACTGCCTGCGCACGGTGCAGCCTGAAGCCCCGTCATGGTGAGAAACTCAAAAGATGCCGTGGCTGCAACATTGTGGTTTATTGTGGGAAAGTGTGTCAAGAGGCAGCATGGCCAACTCACAGGCAAGTCTGTTCCATCTATTCATATGAAGGGACATACCATGGTGTGCATCTTGCTAACACTTCTTACTCCAGGTCAGTATGCCGTAGCCATAGCCACCAGGCCGGAGATATGGATGCAGGGGACCTCGCAGGGTACGCGACTCCAATCGGACTGACACATGCCATTGGAGAATGGACCGAACTCCACAAGTATTCCCTGACGGTTCTCGCACATGCGGCGATACGTGGCAATGGCGGCATCGAGGACAACCTGCGAGTCGGGCGCATGGTCGTCTTCGTGCTTTCATCGCGACGAGCAGACTCTTCCTCGTCCGACGCCAATCCCGCCCGGGCGTTCGAGCTCGAAAAGATCAACTACCAGGACGGAGAGCACGTGCCACCATTCCGCAAAGCTTCGGAGGGCCTGGGGCGAGGTATGGAAGGGGGTTTCTGTGGAGAGTCGAGCAACCCGACGCCAGTGGCAGCTGGATTTGCGCCCGTGCTTTGCATTGTGGAGGGTACGTCGAGTTCCACGGTGTTGCGGTACCCCATCTATCTTCCCACCCGCCATCCCGACAACGTTGCCGACGAACAGACAGCCACGTTCTTTCTGGACATCCACCGCATCTTCATTGCTCTGGTCAATTATGGAATCATCATGCGACCACCTGCAGATGGGCGCGCTGGCCCTCCCTGCTCCGGGGTCATGGTTCGAACGCGGAAAAGCTGGAGATGGCAGCATGATCAGAGATTGTGGCGGCACATGGACGCGGTAATGCCGTACCAGAACCCCGCCTTTGATACAGCCGGGTCTGCGACGGATCTGTGGATGCGCTTCCAACAGTGGTGATTGCGCCGCACCGTCCCAGTTTACGGTATGTTTCCAAACTTGACCTATTCCTCGGATAATGCTGAGCACAAGTCGTTGTAGGAGATCACCCCGTGAATATACGACCCTATGGTGTACCTTACCGCCTCCAGCATTGAAGCTCGAAGTCTGTTGAGTCAACGAGTACCTGTTGCTTGTTCTTGTACTGTACATGCTCTGCACACCGATATCTGAGAATCTGAAGCTTGATGTCCGAGCCAAAAGGAGGGATATACCGGGAGTGAACTTCGTTCAATAAGTGTCTATCTACATATTTCGAAACAGTTATATCATGTCCGCCACCTTGGAGGGACTTTCTACGGTTCTCCATCACCCTGTCGAACTTCAAGTTGACGTCTTTCCCCGACCGGTAGTCTGTCCAAGACGAGAACAACGACCTCCACCTCCATAATCCGTGAATTCACTAACTGACCCGAAGACAGGACAGATGGCATTGCACTGTGACCAAAGGTCATCTCCACAAACAGCTTGACCACAGACCACAGAGTGCAGGGTGTCGTGTCGCTCATCGGGCGGCGGGGTCGCGGGAGGATCATGTCGTACTATACTAGCCCGGGTTCTCAACCATGTATGTAAAGGACCCCTGGCACCATGCGCTGAGCGCACGGTGAGCAGGTGTGCAAACACCGCCGCGGTTCAATGATTCGGAATCCAGATCTCCGAGACTGCGGATTCGAATGGGGCCCAACATTGTAGAATGACCCAGTAGTAGCAAGTTGAACATCAGGACCAGAAACAAACCAGGGGCGTACCAGCTGGCCATAGAGGCATGTCAACGGCGGAATCGCCATGCGATGCCCTTCAATTGCAACTTCGCCATCGGCAGATGAGTCAGTGTGGCGACGGGGACTCAGTTGACTTGTCCGCCCTGTCCGTTTTGTTTGCCGGTGGTATTGACGCTTGCCATCAAAAGGCAGTACAAACATCAAGGAGAGGGGAGGGCCAATCTGACAATAAGTTCAATAAGTTCGGATATCAAGGGCGTATGAGTTACCGATACGCAAGAACATGGACCGCGGATAAGCTAAGCAAGCCTGTTCCCGACGGCTTCCACCTCTTTCTCGTTCATCAACGTTTTGAGCGAGTGTCTGCTCCAACGATCACCTCCGAATATTCCTTCCGTCGTACTCTCCATCTCCACGCCACCGGCGCTGCGAAAACTGGAGTGGTTAAACACGATGGTACTGCGTGTACCTCTCTCAGCAATCCCCGAACCGTGACCGTCGTGAGCCTGATGAGCTCGGGGCCCAAGCCTTGCAGCATCAAGGGGTGACCGTTTGAGAGCCACAAGAACGATGATAGTAGTAGGATAGATGGCCTGGCCAGGTTCTGTAAGGACTGGGACACCGCGTCTGGCGACATGATAGATGACTTACCACAAGCGGCACAAAACATCCATATGTGAAGTCAGCGGCAACCGTGATGTACACCATGTCTGGGTTAGATTGAGCAGTTGTCGGTTGTGCCTGATACACGATGACAAAGACCTGCATTTTTCGATGAACAAGCCATACAGAAAGGGTTGGCAATGAAGAGCCACGATTACCAAGAGTACGCAGTAGATGCATCCCGATTCTATGAGCAACACAAGTGCCTTGAATACCCGAGATGTAGTCATATCCTCGGCGAAATGTTGTTTCATCAATTGCCTGTGTTCCCTGTTGGATTTCCAGGGATTTCAGAACAAGCATTGAAGCCAGGAGAATTACTAAAACGCACCATGCCTTATAGGCGATTAAAGAGGTCGCAAGTAGGTTGGTGGACAGGGATAAAACCGCGGCTGTTTGTGCGAAGGCATTGCCTTGAATTAAGAATACAAGGCCGGTAGTTTGAGGACTTGGCGACTTGACCATTCCGACCGCGCCGCAAACGTTGGGGGGATCAGATCGCGGAATAAGCCCACAGATATGAAAAAACGCGACATACTGGTGGTGAGCGTCAACAGCAGCACACCGATCCAATTGACGACCTTGCGTTGCCAGATAACGCATGCGCGCCACCATACAATCGCGTCCCCGGTCACAAGCTGCAGCAGTAAGTGAGATTGGTGTTCTTTTTGATTTACGATAGAACGAGACTCACATTGACTCCAAGAGCGACCGTTATCATCCATGATTGTTTGTGGATTACATGTTCAAAAGCCGCCATCTCTTCCCGCCCATCATAGGACGGAGAGAAGAGGCCATCCACAGCCTTTGAGATTAAATGATTTCCATCCGACCACGCCCATATGAGCGCCGCCATATATGTTGAGGTAGATATGAATAGGAGAAGGGTGCCAAAGAGGAGCATCCGGCCGTTTGTCTGGGCAGTTGAACCTGAGGAGCTGTCATGCGGTACGTTAGCGCAGGCTGATCGTAGAAAAAAGTCTCACCTGACCTAAGGAAGTATGCGGAAGTGCTAAAAAGAATTGTCAAGGCCCCTGTGGTCTAGTAAGAATAGCGATTATGAAGGAATTTTGGCTTCCTCACCGAAGGAAAGGCTGGAGAGCGAGATCTGGGTCATTGTCCCTCCTGCATTGAGACCCGAGTACTGTAAGACATCCAACGCGAACGTGTTGAGCTCGACTGTACGAAAGTCAGGCAGGGATGAGTGAGAGTTGTTCAGAGACATGGTGGGCAAGAATCAGAGAACTGGGAGCACAGAGGACGCGTGGGGGAAGGCAGACAGGCCGGGCCCCGAACCTGAGGCCTGAGGCGCTGGATCAAGTTCTTTTCACAGCTACACCATGCTGTGCATGTGGTGAAGCAGAGTTGGAAATAAAGTTGCAGTGAAATCAATTCAATCAAGTATGTGGTCAGCCTGCCATCAGCAGCACGACTGCCGCTTGAAAGTACCTGGGAAACTGGAGTCAGTGGAGGACGCTCAGAGGGGCGCCGACGTTGCTCTGTAGGCTGCCCATGACGATATCCTCCGCAGGGCGATGACAACTCCCTGTACTTGATACCTATGGTTTACAGTGTATCCTTGACAGTGCTTTGAGAAAATCTGCACCTTAGCAGGGGAGGAGGTGGAGGTTCGAGGACATCGCTGGCAGCTGCCATGCCGCGGCCGCCGCGGCCCATTCGACCAATTCAGAGGGAGCGCTGGCAGGACCCATGACACCCCAACCTGACTGCTAGCGCCGACGTGAACAAGTCACCACACTGCCGCTCGGGGAGTACTGCTGCCACGGCTTCCCTCAGACTGACTTTTTGCAAACTTTCTTCAACTTTGATCCTCACAAGTTGGCCATGAGCAGGAGGTCCGATGGGCTGGACCAAGTTCATGTTCGACCATAATGTCAGGATGGCCCCAAACCGCGCCGGCGGATCGGCCGCAGCTGGCCGCATCTTAACTCAATCTCTCTTTCCCTCAGCTCCCAGTCCTCCAACTCCAAGTTGGTATCGATCTCCAGCTTCGAGATTGTGACCGTCCCTCCTCGCCGTCAATTCTTCGCTCTGTAGATCTACTACACGTAGTAAGTATGAAGTCACTACACACTGCGATACAACTCTACTGTGATATACATAAATCACAATGAATGACACTCATATTCGCAGGTCTTTTATATTTACGGCTGCATGGATCCCTTGCGCAACATTCCCCGCCTCTCCGAGCTCTCGGGGCTCCTTCTATGTCTCCCAACCGCCGATCGCGGAACGTTCGCAACCCTCACCTCAGTCTCCGACATCCAGGCATGGACCACAGCAAAGGCGGACGAATATCGCCAGATCGCCCTCACCCTCCTCGCCATCCATAACCTCGCCACACCAATCCACCACCTTCCCACCGAGGTGCTCGAGCAAGTCTTCTCGTACTGCTGGCAGGACTGGAAAAGCCTACGCCTTCCCCATGTCTGCCGCCTGTGGCGCTCGATCCTCCTCGGCAGGGCTGAATTCTGGGCGGACGCTGTGGCGAACTGCGAGCTCCGGGAGAAGAGGGAGGTGGTGCGCAGTGAACTTCCCCTCATTGATGCCCTCTTCTCTCGCTCCACGCAGCACTCTCATCTCATCAGGCCGTCCTTCTACACCTTCCCCCCTTCGATTGCCAAGTCTCTGGCCCCTTATGTCAGTAGTGTGCCCTCGTTGCGGGTGGCTGTCAGCAGGGATGACCTCCAAGAGGGGCTGTGGCCCGTTCTTCTCTCTGGGATGCCAAATTTGGAGGCTTTGGATATTTGTGTGGCCGTAACGGAGGAGGACTTGACCCCAAACGGTGCTTTGCTGAGTCGCCATTCCTCCATATGGACTAGGCTCCCCATCCTGTCCTGCGAGGCTCTCCCCAAGCTCTCTCGCCTGACCTGTCCACACCAGATGGTCGGGCGGTTCGGCGACGTCCCGCTCAGGCACTTGAAGGCGGAGGTCCGAGTCATCGATCCCTCGCGGCACCATATTTTATATGACATACCGGGCGTTGTTCTCGGGAGACACGATGGGCTGCATCTGGAACCATACGCCAACAGTCTAGAGACTCTCGAGATTATGCCGACATCCGTCGAGCACAATGCGCATGCTACACCTCCAAAGCCTCTGGAGTTCCCCTCCCTGCGCCATCTACGCATCAAAGGGAATTGCATTCTCGTTAGGCCGATTCTTTCATTGGTACTCTTGCCACAGGCCGCTTTCGTCCACATCTCTGACATCTCTGACGAATTCGACACCACGCTGCTCCACCCAGTAGTCAGCACCGTCGATCGCGTGTGTCTCCAGCAGTTGGGAGGCACGACACGGCAGGAATGTGTGCGGTACCGCGCACAATGCTTTGCGGGCGACACAGAACGTCTCCGCGTCGACGACCTGCTTGGCCTTTCGAGGACTCCTCTCATTTCGATCTTTGGCAAGGACGCGCCGGTTACGCAACTCGTACTGTCCGTGGCCGACCCGCAATTGGTTTTCACTGGGATTGATTTGCACGCCTTCCCCCACCTGGTGCACCTCGACGTGAGCGGGTCGGACATGAAGAACGTGAGGCTCATGTTGCAATCGACGTTGGAGTCGGAAAGCTCCCTGCATCGATACCGATGCGGACCCGCGCCGTCTGCCGAGTCTCCTCCCCTCAGTCCCGGGCTCACCAAGCTTGTGATCACTTGTCGGTCTCCGAACGATGACGACACCAAGCCCAGAAAGCTCTGGGACACAGATTTGGGTACAGACTTGGACACAGACTTGGGCACCAGCGTCGACAACTTGTTCCATTCTGAGTAGACCGTCCTCCAACAGGCCCTCGCTCACAGAGCGTCCCGCGGAACTCGCCTCACTTACCTAGCCCTCCGTGTCCGCCCGGCAACGCCCAATAGCGCCTCCAGCGCTGTGGAGGAAAAGGCTGGGGCTGAGGAGCTTGAGTCGAGCCAGGAGCGGCAAGAAGCAGGCGGAAAGGAGGACGCGGGCTGTTGCGGTCCCGACAACGACTCAGAGAGCAGTTCCAACGAGATGGCGCACACGGAGCCTGCGAAGGCTGGCGCATTCTGGCCAAGCCACACTGCTAGACAGGCGGCTCTGCAGGCCCTCCGGGAGCTGGTGGACGGTCCTGTCGTCTTGACGCTCCTCGACGGTACCGGCGGCGAAATTAGTGTCGAGGAAGTCTGAAGTGTCATACGGTGTCACGGATGAGGTTGAGATAGAGCATGTCATCCAACATACCATCTGCTCTCTGTCGATGCTATCGCTAGGCGAGCAAAGTTCGAACTCATTACGTCTGCCTATCGTCTTGACCCATACATTATCTTCTCCATCACTGATTTTTCGCTGCTGGCCGAACGCTGAGAAAACGAAAACGATATCCATTGTGGTATCATTGTCTTGAGTTGGAGTACATATTGAATATTACATACAGTTAGGCAAACTGAGTGCAGATGCAATCCCCTCAAGGTCCAACACATACGAACGTACATCCCGTTCCCCAAGCGTCACCGTCGGCCGTAAACATCCGGCCAAGCAGGAAGCGCATGGACCCGCATCTTCAGCGGGTCGACATGGTTGAAATAGTTTTCATGTGGAATCTGTGGCGGCGGCGCGACTGTGCAAGTGACGGGCAGAGTACTCGCCCAAGGTGGGGTCTTCGCCCTCGCCCCGTCGTCATCCGGACTAGGCCCGTCCGTCTCGGACGTTGGGGGTGGATCTGGTGTCGACGTCGATGTGGAAGCAACGGATGCGTCGTCCGCAGGAGGAGATGTTGTAGGCGCGGCATCCGGGTCTAGATCTGCCTCGTTGTCGGAGCCCGCCTTAGGCTGTACAGTGTCGAGCTCGACGTCGAGGTCAAAGCACCCGCCCATGCCGGCGCGGATTCCCATGAGGCGAAGCGCATACAACGAGATCTTTTCCTCCCCTGGGCCGAGCGCGAGGTGCGTGAACGCTGGATGAGGCTCCATTTTGGACACTTCCTACGAGGGTGTTCCAACCAGATGAGATTGGCGAAGCGGGGCAAGAAACAGAGAAGGGCGTACCGCGTAGTACTGGGTAAAGAAGCTCCCGAGGGAGACGAGGAATTCCATGCGGGTGACGGGCCGCCTCTTGACCTTTCCCCTGCCTTTGCGCGCGGTGATGAGGATCTGGCGATCGGGCTCGTAGTCCGGGTACGCGGGCCACTGGAGATCAGAGACGCAGTCAGTCACTCCTGCGGTGTTTACCGCAGACATCGACCACGATCCATCCACGCCCGCACCCGCAAACCAAGCACACACACATGTGAGACGATCACTGACCTTCATCCGCACCCTGATCGAGTCGTACTTGAGGCCTTTGAACGGTTCCGTGTTTGCGTCCCTCAGCAGGTGCTGCAGCGCCCTCCGTCCCGCGATGAGCGCCTTGACGGGGATGCCCTCCTCCCAGTCGAACGTCTCGAAGCGCACGTCCCGCCCGTGCGACACCCCGCTGCCCTTGCGCTTGGGAGCCATCGGCGGGTTCGCGAGCAGCCGCTCCTCCTCCCACGCGTGGCGCGCGGCCTTCTGCCGCTCGTGCACGCCGTTCGTGTACACGCTCCAGACGGCGTGCTTGATGTCGAGCAGCCACAGGTTGCCCCCGGCGACGCGCGGCCAGTCGTCCTCGCGGTGGTGCCATGACCAGAGCTCCTGCTGCGTCACGCGCCGCTCGAGTGTCCATGAGCGCGGATACGGGTATGGGTTGTACCAGGATGGCGGCTCGGTGCGTGGTGGGCGGGGTGGCGGTTTGGGGGGCTCGATGAATGCGGATGCGAGAGAGGAGGAGGGTGTAGGGGTAGAAGGCACTGGTGGTTCGGGAAGAGCTGGTGGAGGGAGGTTTGGAAAGTCCGGGACTTTGGACATGGACTTGGCGCGTTCCATTCGTTCTACGTACGACGCCGGCGGATTAGGGGCCATAATATTTGGTATGTGATCCCATTGATATGTTCTTGGCGTATATTGGTAGTAACCCGAATACATGCGCGATATGGACGACATTGAGGGCAGAGGTTGGGCAGTGGGACGTGGATGAGGACAAAGGGCAGAGCGAGGAAGCGCCTTGAGGCCTTGAAGCGTACACCATCAGTTGAGGCGCGTCAGGGTGTTAACGCTCCACTCTCATTGTCAAGTCACATTTAACGTCTTCGTGCTCCTCTATTCATCCAAATCCATATGTACAGTACGATGAATCCACAACAAGGAGCATACACCACGGCGCGCCGAGTGGCAGCCAGAGCTAAAGCTAGAACAAGCGGGAGAGGGAAGATAATTACAACACAGGCACATATGTAAACGTATACGTATGCACAGCGGATACAAGTCCGGAGAGAGCAGGCTTCGCTCACAACAACCGAACAGACCACGCCAACATGCTATGAGGAAGAGGGCGACACGCTCAGCAGCACTTGCCGCCCTGGTTCGAAGGCTGGTCAACGCTGTGGCTGACCTGGATGGTGTCTCCTGACGTGGGCTTGATTGGGTCCTCCGATTGTTCGAGCGACTTGCTCGACACAATCCGGTAGATATCTACGATAGTGTTCGGAAGATGCATGGGGTCAGTGGCAGGTTGTATTACATAATCAGACAAGCAGATACGCACCAGTGAGAATGGTTTGGAAGGCAGACTCGACGTTTGATGCGTCCAGCGCAGACGTCTCGATAAACGATAGACCGTTCTCGGCTGCAAGTATGCATGAACCAGTCAGCATTTCCATTGGAATGCAGCATCAAGATGAAACTAGGAAGGGGGCGATGTCGATGGGAGAAGAGATCCAGAAGAATGGGGAGAAGGGAGGAGAAAGGGGCGAGACGTACCTGCGAAAGCCTTCGCCTCCTCTGTAGGAACCGCCCGAAGGTGCTTCAAATCGCTCTTGTTGCCGACGAGCATGATGACGATGTTCGAGTCGGCGTGGTCACGGAGCTCTTTCAACCATCGCGTCACGTTCACGTACGTCGCATGCTTGGAGATGTCGTAGACGAGGAGTGCGCCGACCGCGCCGCGGTAGTACCTATCGCATACCAACAACCACACGCACAGCGAGCAACGAGAAACGAGGGAGAAGCCCGCGCTAAGCATATGCACACTAAGCGACGGAAGCTAAGCTATTGCACTCACGCGGCGGTGATGGCGCGATAACGTTCCTGGCCAGCTGGTGGATAGGGAGAGGATTGCATGAGGATACCGGGGTCGAAGACAACGGGATTAGACATACCAGTGTCCCAAATCTGAGCCTTCAACGTCTTGCCGTCGACATTGATTGACCGTGTGGCGAACTCGACACCGATGGTCGACTTCGTCTCAAGGTTGAACTCGTTGCGAGTAAACCGCGAAAGAACTGTTGTTCCGATGGCAGGGATGGAGGGAGGACGTTGCATCAGACCCTTGACACATTCCACCATTCCCCATACAGTATATACGCACGGTTACTATTCGGCGACGGTCAGCACGACGTTCCAAAGGACGTAAAGGAGACGATCACGTACGACTTTCCGACGCCAGAGTCTCCAATGAGGACGACCTACACCACGAAAAGCGGGTACACGAGCGAATCAATGCCACATTCTTGTCCTGCGCGATTCGAAGCTGGGAACGCACCTTGAAAAGGTAGTCGAAGTTGCTTCCCTCAGCCATTTCTAATGGTCCAAAAGCGTTGTGAAAGAGATCGTAGGAGAAGCGAACGAGTGAGCAATGGTAGAAGGGACAACGGCGTGGTGGGGATACAGATGCAAGAAGGCGCGGACTGCCTTCCCGAGTCGCAGTTGGCGGAGTTCCAATCCCTAGCCGCGCCAGGACGGCGGCCACTGCAAGTGTCTCAGACTCAGACCAAACTCAGATCCAAGACACATTCACCATATCCTGCAACACATCGTTGTCTATCATGGGCTATTTACAGTCTGCTTCATTGTCCGGTAAGATGCAACCCACTCCGAGGACACTCATTAGGCCCTGGGCGCACTGCGTTACACATTATGTCCGGTCGTCATCCGCATCAATCCCCGAGTGGACGCTTGATGCAATGCTTCACATCCATCAATTCTATGCGCTCTTGATACCGCAATGATGTCTGGAACCCCTTCCCAGACCCCCTCTTTCGCTCTCATAGGTGGCTGAGGAAGGATCCTCGCAAAACATGCATAGAAACACAAGGGAAGCTGTTCATCGATGCATCTTCAAGACTTTCATCCCTGTGATAGTCATAGGAGCGGACTACTCGGACCGCTGGACAAGAAGCATAGTAGCCTGAGGATGCCCGAAATGAGTCGGATGACACCCTGAGATGTGTTATATAAAAGCCCGTTCCGCTGAGCAGTATTTGTCTCAACACCCAAATAGCCTCCTTTTCGTGATGTCAGTCGCTCACTCGAAACGTGTTTGCCAAATCATCAAGGTTAGTGAGTGCACCGCCCACACACGGCTGTGGCTTGATCCAAACCGATAACATCTAGCTCAAGCCGGAGGCCGAGGCGGAATACAAGGCGATCCATGCCGCCGTCTGGCCGGGGGTACTCGCCGCGCTGGAACGCCACCACATAGTGGACTACTCCATCCACTACTACCCGCCGCTCCAGCTGCTTATCGCGAATTTCAAGTACAATGGCTCCGACTTCGACGCGGATATGCGCGGGATTGCCAAGGATCCGGAGACGCAGCGGTGGTGGAAGGTGACAGACCACATGCAGGAGAGCTTTGTTGAGGGTGCAACTGGGAGTGGAGGCGCCGTTCCGTGGTGGCAGGTACGTCGACTGCACAACGCGAACTCATCGGGATGGTGACTGTATGCGCTCTCTTGTAGGAGTTGGAGGAAGTCTTCCGGTTCGAGGGAAAGAAGGAATAGAGCACGCGTCATGGGCGTTGTTGTACAGGGAATGAGATCGAGAACACGAGGAGACCCAAAAGGAATGCATCATATGAGAAGTATCTCGGGGGGCTTGAAGGCGAGCCATGGCGTGAGGCGAAGATGCAGGTATTATGTGATAGAAATACGCACCTGCCCTCTTGTCTCAAATGCCAACCAATCTCCCGTACCCGTTGGCAGCAGACCCATCGACCGACACTTCCATAGACCAAGCGCCAGCGTGAGAAGGTTGCAGAGGAAGTACGCCATTTTCTGCAGCGGCAACGTAGTCAAAGCCTTGGGTGGCGACGAAGCCGGAGCAAAAGAGGCGAACGCTACATATTGACGTGTTACAGGGTGTTTCCAGACTCGACAGATGGAGAAACACACCAGTATTGATCCCAGCAAGGTTCTTGAACGGACTGGAGAGCAGCATGAACACGATTCCCATGCTGAAGATCTGCACGCCTCCTCCCGACATGTAGAGCATGAAGGCTTGCATCGGCAGAGACTTGGCCGGGGAGAACGCGAGGTCCCATGCCCGCTTCGACTTCAGCTCTTCATACGAAGTTGTCGCAGCAGCCGCAACTGTCTTCCCAGAGCTTTTCGACTGCACCGTATATGAGCAAATGTGCCGGAAACATGGGCGAATGCACGTACGGACGAAACCGAGACCGCGAAGCCTGGTGGAGGAGGAAGGTGTTTCCACCTGGTCATGACCCCATGTATCAGAATTATTTCGTAACTCCAGACTGCAAGTCGCGACATACTTGGCCACGTCTGTTGAGGTCGACATGGTTTCCACGAGGCGGTCACAATCTTCGGGGGCAATGATGTGGTCGCTGTGGTTGGCGGTTCAGAGGACGGGCCGTGTCTGGTGAGGTCCACGTCGCCTCGTTGTATGCGCGTCACTAGCAGCAGACAACAAATCTATATAGTCGTGGGAATGTGGTATTAAAAGCACGAGGCTCTAGGGGGCTCCAGGCGAGGTACGTCACGGTATCAACTGCGCGATCCATCCATAGGAGAATTAGGAGTCTACGTACTAGCAAGACGCGATTATAGAGCTCGACAGTCACGGTGGACCTGGTCAGGAGGAGGAAGGTGGAATTCAGAACGTTTATAGACAGCTGGGTTAACAAAAGTAAGGACTAATTATACCTACACTAGGCGGCGTTACGCGAGATAAGGAAGCTGTTGTAGTCAGACTACTAGTCAAAGTAAGGAATGTGGCGCATCAAGAGTTCAGGGCAGGCGTTCTAGAAAAGCTGTGACCCGGTTGTCAAGTCCAACTCCTCGAGGCAGCACTTGGCCGTCAAGACAGTGTCCCGCCGCCTCCTCCCCCCGCCGTCTTCCTCCCGTCTGCATCGCCAACACCGCGCTCGCTCGCATAAGTCGCCCTGCTCTCCAGGCGTTTGCAGCATCCGCAATCCTCGCCGCCTCCGCTTTTCTTGTCCTCGTCGAGCCAGCTCTGTCCCAGCTCGATATTAATCGGAGTATCGCCGGTTCTTCCCCATCTCCGCAAGTCGTGACTTCATTCCACTTCTCGCTGTACAAGCAAGGTGAGCCTCGATCCTTTAGATAGTGGCCTGCTCGTTCGTGGCCACACGGCCGGTGCACGCTTGGTCGGAGCGTGACACGCGAGCGCTGCATGGCATGGCATGTTCGCTCCGCCTCCCTGCCTCCAGGTCCAAGCGTCGCAGATATAGTACTTATGCATCATTCACTCCCAGCTTCCCCACCTACGATATCTTAGACCTCCCGGTGAGCTTACGCGAGAACCATGCAAACAATCAAGTGTGTTGTTGTAGGAGATGGTGCTGTCGGCAAGGTGCGTCCCCATGCTCGTCCTCGTCGTTCACGATTCCTTCGTCGCTGACGTAGAGAACACCGTGTACTCCCACGACGCGTTCAACCACCGCCACAGACGTGTCTGTTGATATCGTACACGACCAACAAGTTCCCCAGTGAATACGTCCCCACTGTGCGTACTTGTTCCTTCTTCCATGCATACGTACGCGATCCGAACGCGACGCCCTTGCCGCTCTCAGGTGTTCGATAACTATGCTGTCACGGTCATGATTGGCGACGACCCCTACACCCTCGGTCTGTTCGATACGGCCGGTCAGGAGGATTATGACCGGCTCCGACCACTATCATACCCCCAGACGGATGTGTTCCTCGTCTGCTTCAGTGTCACGTCCCCGGCGTCGTTCGAGAACGTCAAGGAGAAGTGGTTCCCCGAAGTGCACCACCACTGTCCTGGGGTGCCGTGCCTCATCGTTGGCACCCAGATCGATCTCCGGGACGACCCGCAGGTGCTGGAGAAGCTCGCGAGGCAGAAGCAGCGACCCGTGACCTCAGAGCAGGGAGAGCGGCTTGCTAGGGAGCTTGGCGCGGTGAAATATGTGGAGTGCTCGGCTCTAACGCAGAAGGGGTTGAAGAACGTTTTCGACGAGGTGCGTACTGTCGTTCGACTCTGCCTGTACGTTGAGTTGACTGTGGTTGGGATTGCGCAGGCGATCGTGGCGGCACTGGAGCCACCTGTCGTCAAGAAGAAAAATAAGTGCATCATCCTCTAATGAATGGAGACGACCACGACCGCGCCCGCGACCGGCCGCCGCGTTCGCACTGTCACGACCGTTGCACGCCCACCGTTTATGCATGCCCGCCCACGATGCTCGAGTCGGAGATATATCGCGCGCTTCTCTCTTCCACCAACCTATCGTGAACTCACTCTAAATACACACATCACCGCATCCCCCTCCCTCTCTTCTACCTCTTATTTGTTATTCTCTGCACCTACCGCTGCCCATCCCTCTCCGTACCTGCCGTCGGGTGTGGCTGTTGCCCCAGCTCTTCCCCACTACGCCCTCCCTGCCTCCCGCGCGGCTTTTTCTTTCCCTTCATGTTCTGTTCTCTACTTCAATGTTGTGTAGTTCATACCGTTCGGAATTGGGTACGTGGGGGATCTAATACCCGTGAGTTAGAAATCCCGTTCGGGAGCTTTTGTGCTTGTGTGTTCCGTCCGTTCTACTTCCTGAGGACGCGTTTCGGAGTGGGCTTGTACGTTCCGACTTCTCAGCCACGCTTCCAAGTTCGATCTCGGACTCACCCCACTCCGCGCGCATCTGACCATTTTCCACGTCGGCTGGGGAGCTGGTTTCAGCTTGTCTTACGTCCTTGTTCCTGGTTGCTTGGGCTTCTCAGCGCTGAAAATTGTGAATGTTGAATCGTCATGGCAGAACGGTGACAGTGCGGGGTGTCTGCTTCTTCGATCGGTTGCATGCGGTGTTACGACGCTGTTCTTTGCATCCAGAATTCGCGAGTTACACAGGATCCGGGCAGAAGTTTACGCGGGAGAAGTGGTGGTATTTCAGCGGTCTTGCATGCGACCATGTAGCCGGGATTTCCGTCGCTGTCCCCGGGTTTGCCGTGTTACTGCTGCCAGTGGAATGTGGTCGATGGTGACTGCGCCGATACCAATAGTGTACTAACCAGCAACTCTCCTTTCTCTGCTACCTTGCGCAGGCTTGATAGCTGAAGTTGGCGATGCCTGGGTAGCCTGGGACCTGGATGAGTATGGCTGCCCTTTTTCAGCATCGCAGATTAACAGATCGAGGCCTCCGATTTGCTTGGCTATGTCACTCTTCTCCACACTACGCACATAGCTACTCTGCCTACACTCGAGCAAGGTGAACCCGCAACGATCCTACCAACCACCACATTCCTCGCACAATGTCCACCCATCCCGAAGCCTTCGTGCTCTTGCACATCCCCGAAGTAATCCTCTCGACTTCCAGCAGCAGCGAGAGCGGCACCCTTTCCCTCGAGTGTGTCACCCTCGCCCCGGACAACGCAGACAAAGACGCCCCGCTCGCCGCCTCGCTCTCCGCAGTGGACCGTTCCCTCATCCTCGTCCTCCGCCTGGGGGCGCTCGAGCTCCCGCTCGATCCCGCACGCCCGATATCGCTGCGCATCGCGCGGGATGGAACCCGTACGTATACCTTCCGCTCCGCCACTGCGGACGCAGGCGTGCAGGACAAGCTCGAGCATGCAACGGACGACGCCACGGCCACTTGGCTGACAGTCCCCATCCCGTCGAGGCCCGACCCGCACCGCGCGGAGACGGTCGAAGCACTGGACCACATCCTCGCGCAGTACGCCGACTTCGACTCGGAGATTGAGGGCGGCGCGCACCATGAGGCCCCGCCGCATCCGCACGAGGAGGAGGCTCATGCCCCGGCGCCGCACGCGGACGCGCCCCCAAAGGAGCTCCACGGGAAGATCGTGCTCATGGACGAAGAGTCGGGGGAGATTGTGGGCGAGCTCCCGAATCGCGTGAGGATCAAGGAGGACCCCACCCTCGCGGACGCGGCGTACGGGAAGGCGACGAAGGATGGGAAGCCTGCGCCGGTGATGCTGGAGCTCCCCGAGGATGTGTACGATGCGTACACGGGTGCGGGGACGAGCGTTGTACCGTATTCAGAGCGCTCGGAGCTGGAGGAGGCGAGGGAGATCTTTGTGAGGGCGATCCCGCCAGAGGACCAGGACTGGATGACGAAGTCTGCGACTTTGATAAGGTGTGTGGTTATCCTGCTTGCGGATACGACGCGTGGGTTGTTGAACGGGCTTCCGCCGCTGTTTTAGCCATGCGATCTCTTCGTCTACTTCACTTCTGCTGGGTGGGTTCACGTCCGCCACTAACTATTACATCAACCACTCCGCTCCCGCACCCACCCCGAAAGACGGCACACCTCCTCCCCCACCGCCTCGCGCGCTCCTATTGCTCTCACACCCGCGCACACAGTCAACCCTCTCGCTTGCGTACGCGATCAGCGGCCAGGCGGTCAAGGTCAGCGCCAAGACAGTCGGCATCGTCGAGGACCTCATCAAGCGCGCCGTGGGTGCCCCGACGGACAAGAACAAAGCCCCAGCAGTGCCGCCCCGCCTGCAGTCCTCCTCGTCGGCTCCAGCCGCGTCCGGCCTCTCTGCCAACCCGCCCTCTTATCCCGGAGCGTCGGACGGGAAGCCGCCTCTGCCTCCGCGGCATAGCGCGAGCGCGGCGCCGACCGTGCCGCCAAGTCCGGGTCCCGCTCCTCCGCTGCCCCCGCGAGGCAAGTCCCCAGCCCCTGGGAGCACGCCTGGAGTGCCTGTCGACGCGTCTGGCACATCCACCCCCGCGGGTGCGGCGAAGCCCCTCGGGCGGGGCGGGAAGATCGTGCTCAGCGCGAACCTCATCCTCGCGGCGGTGGACGACACGATCCGCCGGACGTGGGACGTGGGCAGCGAGGGCGCGACGGCGGTCGTCGCGCACAAGTACGGGCCGGAGGCGGCCAAGTCGACGCACCTCGCGGCGCACACGGCGAAGAACGTGACGCTCGTGTATATCGACATGCGGGGGTTCGCGAGGAGGGCGCTGATCAAGCGGGCGGGGAAGCATTGGGTTAAGGCGAGGTTTGGGGGCGGGGCGGGGCGGGAGATGAGTGGGCTTGTGGTGGATCGGCCGGAACAGGTCCAGGGCAAGCAGTGATGGTGCGGGGTTTAGAGGGTTATATAAACGAGGACACTGTATGAACATCGGGACTGGCTTTGGGATTAGGAGGATTCGTGAAGTGTATAAACATTTGTTAACTTGAAGAACGGTACTCGCTTTGGAAGATAATACATTCCAGTATACACGGACACTGTCTGATGCTATGCTGCAGAGCACAGAGCATCAAGGATATAGTGCTACAGGATTGCGTACTGCTACACTGTCCACGAAGGGATTGATCACAGATCGAACTCGAAGTCCGAATCGGAGTCGCCCTCCTTCGCCGCCCTCAGGTTTTTCTGTGGTTTGGCGTTCGTTCTCGTGGTAGCGGACCGCATCCGGGATGATGGGTCATCATCCTCAAGATCGTCCAAGTCCGACCCGGAGTCATCGCGATCCCTATCCTCGTCCGGCGGTCTGCGCTGCTGCGGGATAATCGCCCCCGCCAAGATGAGTACCGCCTCGAGTTCTGCGGCACTGTCAGCGTTACAGCTTGGCTGCGGTGTGTACTGCGCGCACCTTCGATGCGCCGCTCCCGGTCCGCACCCCATGCTACGAGCTGGTTCAGCACCTCGCCCTTGCGATAGATGATGAGCATCGGTAACCGCGCGTCGGGGAGGTTCGGTATGCATTTATCTCCTACGATGGAGACGAACTTTGTATGCGGATGTCGTTGCGCGAGGACGGTGATTTGCTCTTTCGCCCGATCACTGTGAGGGATCCTGTCTCCAAGGATTAGGCTTTATGCGCGCATGGAGGGATAGTTCGTTCTGACGCACCCATCCTTGTACAAGAACGCAACGACGCCTGTGCCACGCTCGATCGGGTCGCCCTCCTCATTGACTTTACTAGCATCCGTGATCTCGCGCGTGTAGTCTTCCCGGGAGATGGGGTACACTCGCCCAAAGCGTGCCATCTCCATCTTTCGTGCCTCTTGCAGCTTCTTGCGCCGGATGATGGTTAGAAGCCGTTCGGTCTCATCATCCGGGGCATCTGCGGCTATTTCTCTCAGTTGTGCCGCGGTATAACTGGCATACTTCTCCTCGAGAGTCGGGGAAGGAGGTGGGGAGGGCTCTCGGGGTGTCGGAGGTCGGGGCGGAAGGATTCCATGCTTGCGCAATATCTCATTACTGGGAGAACATATCAGATCACTATCTCAAAACATAAATCTGGAGCTTACAATTCTGTGTCTTCGTTCGGATTGACTGCCATGGTGGTCGAAGGGAATGAAGTGCTTGTATGACATCGTCTTGCTTTCTGCGGACTGTAACCACAATCTCGGGTTCCGGCGACTGTGGATCGAGGCTGGAGCTGCGGTAGATGGCCGGTCCGTTCGTTCGCCGCAGCCTCATCGTGCCCATCAGCCACCATCTTGCTCCCATCGCCTTCCTTGCCTTCCTTCTTCATCTCAAGGTTTTGTATAGCTGGTGCTTTGCTCATGCACCTGCACCACCACCACCTTCCCTGACCTCTTGCACTCATGTCTGTTCCCTTGGACCAAGTCAGCGATACTATTCTTCCACGGCGGTACCAAGAGGAGATCTTCGTGCGGGCCCAGCAGGGGAATGTCATCGCGGCTCTGGACACTGGTAGTGGGAAGACACTTATCAGCACACTCCTGATTAAATGGATGTCCGCCCAAGTCACCGTGGAGCACAAGATCACTGTGTTTCTGGTCCCGAAGGTCGCGCTCGTGCAGCAACAGGGCGAGTTCATCGGGAGGCAGACATCGTTGCGCGTCCGCCAATTTTCGGGGGCGACGGCTCACGACATGAGCGATCGCACGGGCTGGAAGGAGGAGTTTGAGGGTTCCGACGTCTTTGTTATGACCGGTGTGTATTCGCAACTTGCGTCGACTGTTGCGTTGGCTCACACATGGCTCTAGCTCAAATATTGCTCAATCTCTTGACACACTCTCATTTGTCAATGAACAAGGTGTGTTAGCTTTGTTGCAATAGCTGAAGATCGTACTTTGTTCTCTTTTCTTGGACACATTTTCTGGTGGTACATCTTTGTTACGGTCAATACGGTCATTGAAGCCGACTCGTAGTCATGGGTGGTTCTGACGTGCCGGTGTAAACGTTCGGAGCGCAATTTTTTATGTTCTCTTCTCTGAGTCGCAATTTGTGTGGTGCGGGTCCTGCTTTCGAACCTAATATCTCATTCCTGGTCCTCCAGATTTCTCTTTTGGTGTTCGATGAATGCCATCACACTCGGAAGAACCACGCCTACAATGGCATAATGCGGGAATACTTTCAAACTGCGGTCGAGGGTCGCCCAAAAGTATTCGGCATGACGGCCTCTCCGATCTGGAATCCGAAAAACGCGGCGGACTCTCTCGCAACGCTGGAGCGAAACCTTGACGCAAAGGTCATCGCAGTGAAGGATCATGTGGACGAACTAGCTGGACACTCTCCACGACCAGAAGAGGTGATAACTTATGCGCTATAATCACGTTCGCGATACTCATGATACGCTAGCTTATCGAGGTGTACCCAATGGCGCCCGACCAATATCCCGAATACCAGAAGAGATCTCTCCGCCTCCGTTTAAACCTCGATAATACCCCTCCGGAGGTTGGACTCCCCGTCGAGAAGATTCTCACAAGATACGAAGTGACGTACTACAGTTTGGGCCCTTTCGGCGCCGAGCTATTCCTCTATACCGAGATGAAGCAGCGCGTTACTCAGCTCATCAGAGACGCGATTGAGTCCGCCATGGAGGTTCTTACCGCCGACCAGTACGCCCGGATCGTCGAAGGAGGCTCTCTTGTGGAGGTCCCGGGCGCTGTACATCCGAAGCTCAGAGAGTTCGAGCGCATACTCTCCGAGTTTCGTGATGACTTCGATGAACTCCCGGACGGCCAGCTCCCACGTCCCATTCACTTGAGCTGGTGCACGCCGAAGGTAAAGGCACTAACTGAAATTCTCTTCAATCGTTACACCACAACTTTCCAAGGAATCGTTTTTGTCGAACAACGGCATATAGCGACCTGCCTAGCGGCTATGTTGCGTCGGATTCCCCTAATATCCCATATCATCAAATGCGAACAGCTCGTAGGGCATGGTACCACTGCCGCGGCCAAGGCTCATGTCAAAGGTATGGCGGTACACAGCCAACAAGACACGGTGCAAATGTTCCGGGACCGACAATTCAACATTCGTACGTCACCTACGCTCAGAGGAATCGACAATTCACTTTACTAATTCACACATAGTGGTTGCAACCTCTGTCGCCGAAGAGGGTCTTGACTTTCCTGTATGTCTTCACATTCTTGAGACCAGGATCCACGTTACGTCGTCACCGGGCACCCTGCTATCGCCCAAGAGTTATTGGTATGTCGCCGTATGGCCACATACAAGTAACACTCGATCGGTCCTGGGTTGTTCCAATGCCTCTCGAGGCGGCGTAACGTGGATCTATGTCTCTACTACTTTGTAATCCTCTTACACCGACATGCCTTAGGCCTGTGACCTCGTTGTCCGCTTCGACCCAGTCCAACATATGGTCGGATACCTCCAGTCGCGCGGTCGTGCGAGACACAAGTCCTCTACGTTCATCATTATGGTCCAGGAGGGCTCCCAAGCTCAGGCAGAGCGGTATCTGGAGTTCTTGAAGAGCGAGCCGCAGCTTAAGAAAGTATACCAGCAGCGGGACCTTGTGCCCGCAGTCGTCATGGAGGAGGAAGACGACATCGACGTACCCGATCCGGACGATCTCGCTCAACGAGAACGATATGTTGTCCCATCTACTGGTGCCACCCTGACGTACACTTCCGCCATATCCCTCATCAACTATCTCTGTTCTCTGATACCTCGCGACCGGTTCACGCCGATGCACGTCCCGCGGTATACAGGCGACTATACCGCCACCATTCACCTCCCCTCCAGCCTTCCTCTGCCCGTGGAACTCCTCGATTGTGAGGGTCCTCCCAAACGGTCGAAGAAAGAGGCGAAACGTGCGGCAGCGTTCCTTGCGGTGAAGCGTTTGCACGCCCTCAACGTCTTTGACGATTACCTTCTCCCCGCGAAGAGTCCTCGTGCTGGCGAGAACGAAGACTCGGATGGCGTCCCCATCTGGAATGTAGCCGACGTCCCCGACATCCTCGACGTCCGCGTGCGCGATCCATGGGTCCAGAACTCCACGCTCTGGCTCCATGTCGTCCACTTGGACGGTGTCCCCGCTGCTGGTCTCGTCACTGGTACTGCACTCCCTCCTACGGACCTGGTCGCCAACAACGTCTTCATCTCGACTGATGAACCAGTGGAGATAGCGTTGGATCCGCGGCACGCTTGGAGCCAGCGCCGCGCGATGGAGGACTACACGAGGATGGGTCTCTGGTGGTGCATCACTGGAAGAGGAATTACTCTCCCGCTGGCCTGCTACCTGGTTCCTATCACTCGTGGCCTCAAGATCGACTTCTATACGATCGAGCTTGCGGTCGCGTACCCTTTTGGCTCGTACAACTGGGAGGGTGTTGGGGAGGAGCACTACGGCCATGTCGTCTTCATGAACAACAGGGAGTTCGGACACCCTCTCCTCCTGCACAGGTTGCGGCCCGACGTGACTCCGTCCTCGAAGCCGCCCTTCGGAGCCAGAGAGTCTGCGTTCCCGACGTACCGCGAGTACTGGCTGAACAAGTATGATCGGAAAGGGCACACGCCGAAAATCTCCCTCGACGGTCCTTGCGTTGAAGGCATTGTCCTTTCTCGTAACATCGTTGGCACGTATTCCTTGGAGAACGACCTCCTGCCATCTCGTAAACCCAATCAGGAGGGTTCCACCGTCATCTTTCCAATTGAACTATGCAGATGGGCCCTTATGCCTGAGCCCGTATACCGGACATTTTTCGTTCTCCCACAGTTATGTCGGCGGCTTACAGACGTCTGGCGCGCTCGGGAGGTCCGCGCCGCCCTCAAGCTCCCTCCCATCGTCGACGATCTTCTCGTCCAGGCGATTACACTTCCAAGCACGAACGCGGGCTTCAACAACCAGCGGCTCGAGACGTTCGGCGACGCCGTTCTCAAGCTCTGCGCCGTAGTTCACCTGTACAACAAATATCCCCATCGCCACGAGGGCCAGCTGGACAGCATGAAGCGCATGTCGATCGCGAACCGGACGCTCCTCGCGCGCGCGCTCGAGCATTCCCTGGATCGGCATCTGACCCCGGAGACGCAGAGCATGCGGATGTGGAGGTACGTCGCCGCCTCGGAGGAAGACCTGTTCGCGCTGCGCCCGCGCCGGACCGCGCTCAGGCAGTACCCCCGGCGGAGCTTGCAGGATTGCATGGAGGCGATCCTCGGCGCGAGCTTCGCCACGGGTGGGGTCGAGATGGCGCTCCGGGCGGGGACCGCGCTGGGTCTGTCCTTCGGGGGGACGACGCCGTGGTACGTGCGGTATTCGGGGAGGTTGACGGAGGCTCCCGCCGCCCCGCTCTTCGCGGGGCTGCAGGAGGCGTTGGGGTATACGTTCAAGCATGGGCATCTGCTGTTGGAGGCGATGACTCACCCGTCGTTCCGTTCTACTGACTGCTCCTCGTATCAGCGGCTTGAATTTCTGGGAGACGGTGAGAGCAGCCCTGTAAACGGCGTGGTAACACGAGGCTAACCGTTATACTTTGTAGCGTTCATCGATATGGTGGTGACAGAATACCTGTACAAGAAGTTCCCGAAGGCGACGTCCGGCCAGCTCTCATGGGCACGCTCGCGTGCGGTCTGCGCACCCGCGTTCGCGTCGGTGGCCGTCAAGCGGCTCGGGCTGCACAAGTTGCTGCTCATCAACAATGTTGAGCTCAACTTGGCGATCAGCACGCATGTTCCCGTCCTGGAGGAGATTTCCTACGAGGAGATCATCCTCCATGGATGGAAACATGACCCGCCCAAGGCCCTGAGCGACGTCCTCGAGAGCGTGCTCGGTGCACTCTTCATCGATTGCGACTACAACTACGATAGGGCTGCGGTGATCACAGAAATGGTCCTCGAGGAGCTGCTCGCTGTGCTGAGGCCCGACCTGCCTAAAGACCCCGTTTCAGAACTTATGGTGTGGGTCGCACAGGCTGGGTGTAGATGTGCAAGCTTTGCGTGAGTGGACTCTTTTCACGCATGGGTCAGGGGGAGCGATGTTGACGCCGATCCGAAACAAAACAGGAAGGGGCAAAGCCGTCCAGAAGTTCGCAAGTACGACAGCGTATCCGTGCTTGTGCACGGCACTACCGTCGCGGGGCCCATCGCCGCGCCGAATATCTCCATGGCGAAGGGCCTCGCGGCGGAGCGTGCCCGCACAGTGCTTTCCGATCCGGCATCACCGCATTTCCTGACCCGCGTGTGCGTCTGCACCCGGAAGGGCCCTGCCGCGAAGCCACTGCCGCCGCCTTTGCCTCTGGACGTGCCGGACAAGAAGGAGCTGAACGACGAGACGGACGACGGGTTCGCGATGATTGCGCAGATCCTGTTGGACGAGATCGAGGACCCGGTCCCATCTTCCGAAGAAGATACGGACTCCGGCGAACAGACGGATGAGGACGTTGATGAGGAGATGGAGGTCGAACAGATGATGGCAGTGGACCCGGTACCATTGATTTCGTGACGTGGACCGTTCAAGGCATGGGTGTACGTTGGATACCTGTATCGCTATGTTCGTGCGTTCGTTCTGTACTATCTGGAATATGTATTGGCTAGCATAGACTCTGTTCTCCTACCTAGTGTTGTTACGATTAGAAGGTGTTACGTAATTTAGGATGCGACTCTACTGAAGAATTTGTTACACAGCACAATACTTCACGATGTAGGATTGCGGGTGACGTCACTATACCCTCAGGCTGATACGGCGTTTTCCAAGTTGAACTTTGGTTCATTTCCTCCATCATATCTCGTTCATCTGGTCCGCCAACGTCATGCCCCCCCACGAGACCATGTCATGCTCTCGGCCGCCCCTTACTCCTCTTATGTCCTACATACTGGACCGCTGTGGCCATTGTGAACGGGAAGTTCGCAGGTCTGAATCCGACAGGCCGCTCAAGAGGTGCGCTGGATGCGCAAGGACCGCGTACTGCAACAAAGACTGCCAGAAGGCAGCATGGCCCAGCCATAAGTAAGTCTCACTCTGCCTTTGTCGATGCATCACCTTATAGCCGTTCAGGATGTTCTGTCGCCAGGCTGCAACCCTTGACCCCAGGCCACTCAATAACGATCCGGACGCGGCGGCAGCCTTCAGGGAGGCGTTTGGGCGATTCGGATTCACATCGGACCTGCATCAACGGCAGCTTCTGCACGACTACATACAGGTGCACGACTGGGCCCTTAGGGCCCTCATGCGGGTCCTGATCTGCGACAGCACCAAGCCCGGATCCACTCACTGGGATGCATTCGCGCAGTCACAGAAGGCGATCCGCTTCGTCCTCAACCTGAACCCTGCTCTCGCATGCCCCGGCCCGGAGCTCGACCCCGGACGCACGTTCCGGCTCAAAGAGTACGCCGTCGTTGATCGCGGTGGGGACTGGTCGGCGGAGCTCTCGGAGGATTGGATGGAGGAAGGACGCGCGGTAGCGGAGGAGCATTCCAAGCAGGACCCCCACTATGTCGGCCTGGTCCCACTCTGCTACGTGGTCGAAGAGACGGGATACAAACGGTGGCTCTTCGTCCCGATACACCGCATCCGCCGACCCCGCGGCCCGATGGACGACACGATGTCGCGCAGGTTCCAGGGGTTGGTCAGACTGTGCGTGGAGTCGACTCGCGCCGGGTTCCCGCTGTGTGCCGTCGATCAGGCCGACGAGAACATGATCGTGGCCCTCCCTGGTCGGCTCGTGCGTAATCGGGCATGGTGGGCTTGGAGGCCTCTGTTCCCGGAGTGGGCTCACTACAGGCCTGGGCTGCATGTGGAGTTCGACAAGGCAGTGATGGAGAAACTTGGACCGGCGCTGGCAGGAAACCCGTCCACGATGGAACGCACGATGATGCTATTTCGTACTTCGTTGTAGGTTTATCGCCGTTTTCGGACTAAGGTCCAGACGGCAGCCACATACCCGAGCGCATATACCGATGTGTACATTCTTGAACTGTCTTTTCCCGTTTTCGGCAACCTACACTGTTATTGTTATTTGTTATACATTGGCCATCCGTACCAGTCCCAATAATCCGAGTGGTCAACGTCTACCACCTGCGAAACCTGATTTCCTGGAAAAGACTGTGCTTAATTTAACGGAGCCCAAGAAACATATTCTTAGCGACGTACCGTACAGCCGCAGCATCGCGTTCACCATTGTTGAAAGCGTGTCCAGAGCCCGGTCAGAGAATAGGACGTCTGCAACGGGATGTCCGCCATCAGGGCCCGAGCCCGCGGGTCCTGCTGCCACCGCCAGCCGTTCCGCGCCCGAACCATCCTTCCGCCATCAGGAAGCGCAACAGGACCCTCCGAGTCGGAGGGCGGCCGGGCCACGAACCCGTGGTTGATGAGCGCGACGAAGACGCTCGTCACGTCCTTGAACATCCGGACCGTCTTGTCCTCGAGCTCCGTGTCGTCGGAGTGGTGCGACGCGCGGTAGACGGCGTACTGCGTCGTGAACGCGACTGCGCCGCCCAGCTCGAAGCAGACGGGCACGTAGCCGGCGGGCGTGGCGTGCGTGTCCTCGTAGTCGCCGCGGAACCCCGGCTCGTCGAACTCGGAGGCCAGCCGCGAGAGCTCGAGGGCTTCCGGGTTCGGCAAGGGCGGCGCGTGCTCCGCCTCGACGAGCTTGACGGCCCAGAGTGTGAACGTTGTGGCGGGATTCTGGTCGGCTACGATGGGCGAGGTGGCCGACTCGGACGGCGGCGCTAGTCCCACGACGAAAACGAGCACACGGCCGCGCCGCAGGTTAGCCTTGACGCCGCGGGGGAGGCGCAGCGTGGAGTGCGCGAGGACCGTCAGAGCGTACCTATGGAGCCCAGCCCATTCTTTCACGGCTTGCCGCGGACTGACTCCTGTCCGACCCGTCCGCTCCCCCGCTGGGGGATTGCGGCTGCGGCATGACATCCTGGGGGAGGAGTAGGACGTGTCAGTGGATATGCACATTCGTGACCAGAGAGGAGATGGGACTCGCTTGTGCGCTGGCCACGCCTCCCGACACTCCCTGCTGCAATAGACCACGTCGGTGCAGCCGCGGCATCTTTTGAACGCTGTGCTGTGGGGGACGGGGGAATTGCACCAGGCGCAAACAGCGCTGACGCCGGAACACTCGGCATCACGGGTCGTGTCTTCTTGTGAGGTGCCCATCACCGTGGAGATGGCCTGTCTATTGGAAGGGGGCGCCGTCCGACTCGTAAGTAACAGGTCCCATGAGTACAACGCGGGGCATGCCTACCTTGGATCTTGAAAATTTGGTCTACTACGTACGCATATATCCAGGTCCGCCGAGCTCTGCGATCTGTACGAGATTATGGAAGTAGGATTCAAGGCTCGAAACAATATATATCATCGCTGCGAAGGCGTTGCCAACCAGTCTAGCGGTAAGTCCCGAGGATCAGTACTGCGTATGCTGCGCGCGCGAGCTCCGATTCTGAAAAGACTTGGCACGCACGTTCAAGTGCAACCCGCCTGAAAGCGAGCAACGGCCAAATGGAGGCACGACTAAGGTTAAACGACAAGGCTCTGGCACCATATATGCCGTTCAACGTTCCTCCGCTCACGTTGGACGCATACAGCGACCACTTGATAATCGCCTTGATTCTGGATGCTGATATTTGGGAGTTTCTCCCAACAACCGTTCGCCGCCGCTACAGTGGCGAGAGACATTGACCACCTGTACATATCCTCCTGCTCATTAAATGTTGTGAGTAAGTTGTTATCGGACTTCAGATCGCGGTGACATACAGCACAGAAAAATACGCAGGAGGATAAGATCGTACAGTGACCGTTAGATCGCATGGTGATCTAAAAATTGGACGAGCCGTGATCGGCCGGCACCGAATATTGAAGAACCTCCATCGAATACACTATGCACACTGTCACAGAAGAGAAATCCTGGACGATCACACTGAGCATACTCAGAGGAATATGCTTGACAATAGACGTACCAGACAACGTCAGCCCCGCTCTCACCACCGCCAGAAGCGCGTCCATAAAGCTGTCGGAGAGAGGGCCGTCTGGGGCGATATCCCATGGTGAGGCATTAGCTCCTTGACTAGCCGCCAGGCGCTCCGATCCCGCTGCCATCTCCAGCCCCTCCGTGCCTGGACCATCTTCCCAGACTCGGGGGCGGCGAGCCCGAGACCATCGCCGGAGGGACGGAGGACGATGCCATAATTCATGAAGGTCATGAATATCTGACTCATGTCCTCGAAGACGGCGGTCATCGCGTCGCTGGGAGGGGCGTCATCGGTATGGTGAGCGGCGGGATAGACGGCGTAGTGTGTGGTGACCATGAACGTCGCGCCATCTGCCATCCACAGGACGGGTATAGAACCCACTGACGTCGCGTTGGCCGATCCTTCACGGCCACCTGGGGGTCGGAAGTCCGCGTTCGGCACTAAACGCTCTTCTCGTCTGTAGGTCGAGGAAAAGTCCTCTCTCACGAGCCGGGCTTCTTTGAGGATGAACGTCGTCGCGGGATTCTCGTCGTCCGGCGCGGAGTCCGGAGCGCGTTGCGATATCAAGAAGAAGAGGAACACTCGGTTCTCTCGTACGCTGGCCGCGACACCGCCGGCAATGCGCAGCATGGCGTGTAGGTACACCGCAATGGTGTACTGGTGGAGCCCCGCCCATTCCCTGATCGCCCGTCCGAGAGCGATTGGCGTCGGATATCCTGCTGTGTCTACGGTGCTCCCTGAGGCTTGTGGACTACTACTGCGGCATAATGGCCTAGAGTCATTGGATAGGTGGCGCTGTAAGTGCGCACGTTCGTACCAAAAGACGAAGAGGGGCTCACCTGTGCGTCGGCCAGGCCGCAGCCTGACACTCTCTGCCACAATAAATCGTTGTATTACAGCCGCGGCATCGTTTGAGTGCTTCGCCACGGGGGGCGGTAGAATTGCACCATGCGCAGACCTTACTGCTACGAAAAAACTCTGAACCGTAGGTCGTGGCGTGGTCCGCCATGTAGGTCAAAGGGGGCAACGCGAGAGCTTGTCTGTTACCAAAATAGCGCACAATCCGACACATCAGTGAATTCAAGTTCAAGTTCTGTAGCAAATATACCGAATGCGGAGAGTAGTGATCACTTACGTTTAGTCCTAGAATACCTCGTGTCTCTGAGACTGCAGTCGAGGGCAACTCGCTCAGCCGCTGGAGCCTGACGTGTGGGAGGAAGTGATCTAGAGTCTAGACTCAAAAGGTTGAGGGAGCAGCCTACGCGGCCCGATCGCTTGCATGCACGGCATATTCCGATGCGACAGCCACAATTACCCAAGCGCTCAACGTTGGACCTGAGATGTGCTGCCACTTGAAATTTCTGCAACATATTGCGCAGCTTCGTAGGTAGGGATTTATAAGACTCGCTGTACGGGTGGATTACTCGTCACAGGTTCGTCCAAAGGTGCCAATGTGTCTCAGTCTCTCGGTCTTCTGAGCGTTCTACTCGAGCTGTCGGGCTGCTGCTGCAACAGAATCCAGACATGCCGACTATGGCATATCGACGTGCAGGGCAGGCGGGGCTCAGTTTTATGGAATTTAGTGGACAAAGCCCACTGTATGTGGTACCCATCCATTGGCTCGAGGCCGCTCTAGACTCTTCTGGAGTCATTGTTGCTCAATGCCTGTCGATGGTGATATTCTACCCCTGCAGTGACAGTGACTCAGAAAGTTGCACGGATATCCATGTCCTGTTTGCGGAGCGTGGTTGTGAGCAGGAAATTCATATCTTGCCCTGCCGCTGAGCAGAAAGAGAGACACTACGGGAAAATTGCAATCATCCTGAGAATAGGTAAAGACTTTCAGATCGAAACTCGAGCACTGGAGATGCCGAGGATGGCTGAATAGAGCCTAGCATGTCTATTCGACATACGACTATGGGATGAGATCGAAGCATTCACCTGAAAGAATGAAGCTTAGTATAAACCAAGAACCACATTTGACAACATAGACTATAGTAGCCACGCTTAACTCACCATCGCCAGAAGCGCATCCACAACTCCGTCACGGAAAGCTTTGTATTGAAAATCGGTGTGTCCTGGCTCCGTATTATCGTCCACATTGTATACCAAGCCAACCGCTCCTGCCGCCGCTTCCAGCCTTTCCGCGCGCGCACCATCTTCCCGGATTCGGGACGGGCTGCACGCCCCTGGGGTGGTGGCCGGAAAACGATTCCATGGTTGATGAAAGTTATGAAGAGGCGATTGAGGTCCTGGAACGCGGCAGCCATCTCCGCGTCGAGAGGTGTGCTATCGGGATGACGGATGGCGCGGTAGACGGGGAAGTGCGACAAGACCAGAAGGTCGTGCCCTCAGCCAGGCACACGATAGGTACGAGTCCGATAGGCGGCATCGTGTCGGCGGTATCCCCACGGAACCCGGCTTGTCCGAAATTCGCCTTCGCGAGCTGCCGATGCTCTCGCAGCCATGGTGCTTGCTCTCCCTCGATGAGACGGGTGTCGCGCAAGATGAACTTCGTCCCCGGGGTGTCGTCCGGCGGGGCGTCGTGGGGGCGCTGTGTTGACACGATGAAGAGGATCACTCGGGCCAGTCGCAGGTTGGCTTCCATGCCGCCGGTGAAGTGCAGTGCGGCGTGCGCAATAATAGTCAGGGCGTACTTGTGAAGCTCGGCCCATTCTTTCATGGCTATGCCAAACCGGCTGGCGTTTCGTATCCCGCCGCGTCGGTTCTTGGAGTGCCCGGAGCACTCCGATCATGACACAGCAGCCTAAAGCAATGTGCGTATTAGCGAATATTGCACCCTGTGAATGCACCACCCTTTCATAGGGGCAAGGGAAGAGAAACCTGCTTGTGTGTTGGCCATGCTGCTGCTTGACACTCCCTCTCACAATAATTCATCATGTTGCAGCCGCGGCATCGTTTGAGGGCTCCACCATGTGGGCTGCTTGCTGCACCACGCGCAATGGTATTTGCCGAGCATAAAATCGGCGCCGTGGATTGTGTCGTCGTTCATGGCGGTCAAGTTCGAGGGCAGGCCTGTACATGAAAAGGTCAACTATCCAATTCGTCAGCGGTTTCCATTGCAAACGCAAAAACAGAACGAAGTGACCTTCAGATTGGAAGCACAAGTGTACGTGTTTCGTTCAAGAGCTAGTTAAGCAATCTGTAAAGTTGTGGAAAGGGGACGAGGAAAGCGTTCTACGAGGGAGATGGTTGAGGATTGTTGACTCGTCCGTACTGCGGTGTGTTCGGAAGGGAGAAATGGGCTATATATCGTGGTCGCCGACCGGGGGGTTGAGAACAGGTGAGAACACACCATACTGGCTTGATGCCAGCTGTAGATTGTGAGACCAGAATGAGGTGAATGGAAGGTCTGGCCTGCATTGGACGACCAGCACGCCGGGATGCATCGGATGCCAGGCGCCTGGACGGCGAGTTCCGGGTAACGGGTCTGAGAGCGCTGCCCGGCGCCCTGGTCCCTACTGATCAGCACTCCGGTAGGTCTTCATTTCGACTTGACTACTCCTTATACCGAAGGTGTCTGGGAGCACTTCGAGTCGAAGGAGGATGCAAATTGAGGAACCGCGGTGCATGCGAGCTGCGCTCGAGGTCCTGGTGAGGATAGTCACGAAGGGCCCAACAACGCTGTCATATCTCGCCTGATGTGGAGACGCGCACCAGCAGGAGCCAAGTGCTTCGGAGGCACAAGCACTACTAATTCAATTGCATACCACAAGTAGCGTTACAGACAATTCATGTATGAACTATCACATTGATGACAGTCCCAAGATTCGACAAGTGGCCCCTAACCTACATATGTAAATCAGCCAATGGACAGCTCATTAAATGAGGACGACGTACTCGAACCACAGGTTATTTACCAGTTCACGTACAGCCCCCACATACACTCCAGTGGCAAATCCGAATGGAATTCGGATGGGTGCTGGGCCATCATGGGCTCTAGCAGACGTTCCCAGACGTCAGGCATCACTATCTTCTTCCACCCCCTTCGACGCCCTTGCGAGTACATTTCAGCCTTTGGATAGTTCTGAGTGGTATCTTCGGGAGCCTCAAAAACTACCCCGAGGGCGACGGCACGTCTGCATAGTAGATTGAGATCGTTGAAGGCAAGGCGGGTCAAAGGGTCGGAAGGAGTATTGTCCGGATGCCGCGAAGGGTAGTAGACGTCATAAGCATTGTGAAGGACACATGATGTTCCTCGCAGAAAGAAAGTGACGGGGAGTGCACCAGCAAGGGCAGGATTGGTGATGTGCTCGTGCCAGAGTGCCAGGTCGCGCTGGCGTTTGGCGACCCGATCTTCTGTCCATTGCGATCTCAAGAAGGAGAGGTCATCTTTGTGAGAGATTCGAGCATTGCAGATACGGAAGGCTTTGGAGACATGTCCATGGTGGTCTGAGTCGTCGGCAACTGACTCCAAGACGAATAGCATTGTGTGAGGAGCGGCTAGATTGTGATTGACACCGCCATTGGTGTAGAGTGCAATGTGCGTGATAATTGCCAATGCATAAGAGTGGGTCTTTGCCCATTCTTTCACGGCGTAGACAAGGGAGAGTGGTGTAGTGTATCCTAATTTCTCGTGCCCGAAATGGGAATTGGTGGTCGCCCCATCTGACTTGGTTCGACAAAATATCCTAGTTGTAAGCAAATGGACCATCAACCTCTATGTCCTGAATTCTAACAACCAGCTTACTTATGTTGTACCCATGCCGCTCTTTGACAATCCTTGTCACAGTACAGCGCTACATCACAGCCCGTGCACCTTTTGAGAGGAGTGTTGTTGAAGATGTCTCGTTTGCCACAATGATCGCAGCGTGCATGTGTGGCGTCGGTGAAGTAGGGGAGCTTGACACGGTAGCGAGCGGGACTACTGTCAGAAGGGTGTTCTGAAGTGTTGTCGGTCATGGATATATGAACACAGAGACAGAGACAGAGACAGAAACAGAGAATGAAGTTCAATATTCCGATGAGCCAACGATAAGTCAGATTACGCCAACTCGGATGATCGTGCGGGATCGTGCCTGCCCTAATACAAGCCTCGTGTCTACCCGGAGCAAGACCGGGCCGCCGGCCCTGCAGTGGTGAGTCTGTAGGGAGCAGTCCTTCCTTTCAGAGCTCAACAAGGAGACAACATCCACGACGCGGGTCTGCCCCTTCCAGCTCTCCATAATGTGTAGGAAATACCTTGCCCGGGACCATCTCGAGTTCACGCGGCCCAGATCGCCCTCTCCTCAGTGCCGACGACATTAGCCTTACATGCTTCGTGCTCACCCGTGGTGCGTCCAAAGTTATCCTGGTACCTACCCAGAAGGTGTTCAGTACACCAAGGGAGAATGCGCTCGAGCGCAGCTCGGCGGCCTCCTACGGCGTGCAGCGTTATATACATATAACACCTTTGCTTTTCCAGTTTCGTGAAACAACGATGTAGATTGTGTGCTACGGTCAAACTGTTACTTGAAACGTTAGAAGGCCTCTGACCCAAATACAGAAACGTACATCCGTTGGTACGGCGAAGCGCAGAAGCTTCGAAGTGCATGCACCTCTCGTCCCACTTCGACTCCGAGTCCTGTCGGTCCGCTGCGGTGAGACAATCATTGCTGGAGATCGAGGCGCAGGCTCACTGCGGTTGAGAATGAAGTGCAGCCGCACAGAGATTTGTATGTTCGCGGCAGACAACACATACGGCGCCATGGCAATGAGACGGTCGAATGATCGCCGTCATGCAGTCATGGAAGACATGCTTTGTGGGGCAGACGAATAAGCGATGCGGGGGCTGTACAACCCGACCGAAGAGTGCTCACCAGCCAATCGAGGGTTCCGTGTCCTCCAAGGGCGTCGGACGACTATACGTCGTGTCTTCAACAGCGTCCGGCGGTTCTAAACGCGCCAGCACGAAGCTGCTGACACTCGGGGAACCTGGACATGAGTCTGTCCCCGTGCGAAGCCCGCAGCCAGGAAGATCTGACGAAGGGATGTCCGGGGTCACAGCGAACGCGAAGGACCCGTGGCGAAATGAAAGAACCCCCCTCCTAGCAGCCAAGATCGCGGCATGTCAGAAGCCCATCGATTATCGAACGCTGCCCACGGCCATGTTCTTCTGCCTTGCCGGCCTACCCAAGCGAGACCCCGATTACCTGCGCTCCGTGGGCGACAAGGGGCGACCGGACTCGGAACCGATCATTGTGTGCGCGGGGTAGGAATTCGGCGGACTGTCCTGACGTCGTCTGTCGCGCGTCCAAACGTTGGCAGGTGACGGAAAATCGGCACTAGGGCAGGGGGGTCATCGGCTAGGCTGGAAGCAGATCATTGAATCGATTTGTATTCCTGTCGTGGAAGGACACAATCATGTAGCGCCGGGGAGCGACCCCGTAGCCCCAAGGTAATGAGCGAAGCCAGAGTCATGGTCGTGGTCGTGTCTGTCTGGCTCAGCCTACCCGCACGATCGCGAACTCGGAGTTGTCACACGACCGGAGCACCCTCGCGAGGAGCGCGAAAGAAGTCGAGTCAGGTCTTCTCTGCGCTCGAAAAGTCGAGAAGGGTCAGAAGCATCCCGTGTCCAATTGGGGAAAAAGACGTACTGAGCGCGTATACACGACGTATGCCACGGGACGACGCTCTTGGTCCAGGCTGGGACGCCCACGGAGATGAAGGTGGAAATTGCTACGAGAATCAAGTCTAGTCCCTCAACGAACAGTGGCCACGTCCATTGTTGCTGATCACGAGACTGACGAGGGTTAGCGCGGTCGCTCTCTGTACTCTTTTAAAAACCTGCTGTCCGCGGACTGCATTAATTGACCTCACCGCTCCAAGAAGCCGCTGATGAGCTCACATGATGACATTGGCGAAATCTACACTGACATCCGCTCAGGTCAGAAAGAGACTCTTTGACATACTTATGAGGCAACTGAACCCTCCAAGCCAGGTTTGGAAACATGCGGCGCAGCGCGTTGACGAAGGACGTAAAAGCGCGGGAAGGCTCTCAGCCTGGTAACTGATGAGTGGACGTCCGTCATATCGCCATTTTGCCCAGCGTACTTGGCGGGCGGCTGGTGGCGCAAAGACAAATCACCCCGCGCCAAAACCGCGCTACGAGTGACCTAAAAGTGGCAGAGAGCCGTGGCGTTGAGTAAATGGCGGAGCGCGCGGACCAAATTGACAAAACTGACCGTCAATTGTCAGCTGACCCGAAATCCAGGGAGCCCTGCTCTTCAACGAAGTAGCAGTGTACGGGGGAGGAGGCGAAAGATCCTGCTGAACTGTTAATGACTTACGCAAAGCGTAAAACTTTGGCATAAACGTACTTCGCTCCATGCCCACTCTGAAGCACGCCTCCGTTGGTTCCAGATGAGATGGCCTATAACGAAGCTAGTGGCCTAAAAGGTACTGTCAGGTCATCTTCATCGTTATAGCAGGAGGATATCCATACCCACTGAGCAACCAGCCCATCCCGCCAGAGTCACCGCCTTCAGGACCGCACACAAAGACGACCGTCATTTAAGCTCACGAAACGGCCTATAAATAAGCCTAAAGTCAGCGACGTCAACGATACCTCGCTCCGAACGCACTGAAAATGAAACCTGGACCCCGACGTATTCATATTCATTGCTCGAGCGCAATCGCTCCAACCGCTGTATTGCGTTCCTTCAGACACGCTTCTTGTTACGCACTTCCGTCCGTTCATAACCCACCTCCCCTCGATCTGTCGGAGAGCATGTGAACGTATTACGTGGTAGCGAGGCGGGAATAACTTGCTCAGCGCACTGGTCCACGCGCGGCAGCCCCCCGAGATGAACATTCACAGCACATCTGTCCTCGGAAGGAGGCGTGAGAGTCCGGGATAAAACCACGCAGGAAAATGCTTCTCACCTATTCGAGTTTCCCGTAGGGAATCCTTATAACAGGCCTCCGTGTTTTGCTCAGCTCACCACCGCACTAGCCGGTGTTCCCAGCAAGCTCGACCACGCCGCAGGCTCAGTCCGGAAGCCTGTCGATAAGGAAAAAGGAAAGATAAGCTCTCTAAACTGCAATAAAAAGGCCCTAAAACCAGTAGACCGACCTCTCGAGATCCCGACGCACCGTTAGAGTCAGTGCAACACCTCGTTCGTCATCATCAGCCCAGCCTGAGACACGAGGGTGGGAATGCCATCACTAAGTCGTCCCGGTGTTGCTTGAGATAAAGACGCAGCCTCCGGGACCGGCACGTACTCCGAACGACATCGAGCTGCTTTCGCCGTGGGTGAGCAAAACGTTGAACGTTGAAGGTCCGCCCTGATCGTCAAACACCTACCACGGCAGGCCCGCAGACAGCTGTCCACTTCTCTCCGTCTCGTCCATCGAAGCTGTATCCAGTGACCGAAATGAGAACTCTATAGCACCGATCCGAAGGTGGACTGTGCATAATGTGCCAGTGCACGACGCCTTCTTCGTGAATGCGTGAATGGGCATGGCACGTTGCCGATGCGAAAACCTGCCACGGACGAGCCACATTAGGCTCAGGTTCTCAGAGCTCAAAATGTTGCCACGAAGCTTTAATGGGAAGGAGGGAGGATGATATGGCCGATGGCAGATGGCAGAAATACTATCTATCTCCGTCCCTCCCGAGTCCCAACGTCTGGTCTGGGCCCGCGGCCAGCGCGCGACGGTCAACTCGAAGGGGATAGTTGGTCCCCTCCCCGCAATGCGGCACGCAGGCCTGCATTGGCATTTTCCTGTCGAGAGGCCGAGAGGCAGGGACAGATTCGGGAAAGAACGGCGGAATCGGGCCTGAGGGATCAACGTTGTTAACGTTTACCCATGCTTCGTTGCATCCGGCGCAAGGAAGTACTTCCACATCGCTGGTGTGTTGATGTGTGCTTTCTTCTGCAGCGACGAAGGCTGCACGGTGCGGGAAGCGCGTTCATGATACTCCTGCAGGAGCGTGCTAGCACCATCTTAACACAATCTCTGGCGCAGCTTTCGTCATTTTATCAGTAGATGCTTTGTAAGTACATATTATGACGAAAGATTTATCATCGCTTTTCTCACCTTTCCGTCCTGAGTCCATGTTGCAACGTTGGACAACGTGGTTCACGATTCAATTGGATGTTCCAAGAAGACAAGCAGCAGACGTGATATCAGTAAGACTTTGGGCGTAGTGCTAGTGGGCGTTTGAGAGAAACAGACACTTATTGGCGCTACACAGATTCGAACCGAGGTCGGCAATAGCGGGCCGACATCCGGAAGCGAATACGAGAGCTAAGATGAAGCAAATAGTTGGTAGTGATTTGGATAATGACTATTATCCAGGGTCTATGCAGCGTTACTCGTGCACCCCTCTCTCCGCTCAACAAAGGACTCTTTGTCTCGCACTAGTATATAGTCCAGGGGTCCTGTACCACAAGCTCTTGTCCTCTCGCCCTTGGGGGCTCGTACTCAGCGTCGAGCTTTCCTTTTTCCCTGCTGTCTTCCGCACCCCGCGTTCACGGTGTTGCTAACAGCAGCATTGGCGAATCCCGAGGACCACCAACTCTCGCAGTGCTGGTGGACGAGTGGCAACTCTCACTCTTGCGCATGCCCCACCCAGCCTCCCAGCACTTGGTGATCTGCTCACCTCCTCCGGCGATCCGCTCGCCAGCCTCCGAGGCGTCCTACACGCCCCTTCGGGCCGCTCCCGCCGCGCCCGCTCGCTCCGCGCTGCCACTCCTCCGCTCTGCGCCTCCTCGCCTCGTCCTCGGGCCACCGCTGCCCTCTCAGTGGCGATCCGCTTGCCGCCACTCCTCTCCGCGTCGCTGCTGCCCGCATGCTCCGCGCTTCACTCCCTCCTCGGCGACCCGCTCGCCTCCTTGGGCCACCGCTGCCCTCCCATCAGCGATCCGCCGCCTCAGACTCGCCTTTCCGGGCAGTGCGATGCCAGCATCTCCGCGTTGCCACCACCGCCTGCCCTATTCATCATCTTCCAATCACTCCCATTGGGCCGATCCTCACGCTCAGCCTCCCAATCCTCCGGCTCTTCCCTTCGCTTTTCCCTGGCTTGAGCTCGGCCCACCGGTCGCGCGAGAGAGCGGTGGCGACGCGGTCTCGGTGGTCCCGCGCAGCTCCCTTAGCGCGCGCCCAATACCATCGCTTTCGCCCTGCCCGAGTATAGCGTGAATAGGGGGCTACCTATGTTAAGTACGAGGATGCATGGTTTGAGGCAAAAAGGATTCGAAAAACTGTATACTTCGTAAAACCCTCCTGCTCATAGCAAGCTGTCACAGCATCGGCATATCAAATCATGCGTCATGTATGCGCTGAAAAACGACGGCCCCATCTATGGTTGCAGACAACAGAGTCTTCCCATCCGGAGAGAAAGCTACGTGCTCTACAGGCTGTTCGTGCTCGCGAAACGTTGCGACACACGACCCATCGCTTACTACCCACAATCGCACCGTTGAATCCCATGACGCCGATGCGATGTATCTTCCACATGGGGAGAAACACGCTGCCGAGACCCCCCGCGTGTGGCCTTGGAGCTGGAATAGCTCGATGCCCGTATACGCGTCCCAGATCTTCGCCAGCATCCTGTTTTCCAAAACCGCCAGCAATAGTTTCCCATCCGGTGAGAACGAAACGTCAGTCACCCATCCTCTCTGCTCCAAAACAAACAGTCGTCCTCCGGCCTCCGAGCCGACGTCCCATATTTCGACCGTGACGGTGCCGAATGCGACAGCGAGACGCATGCTTCCAGGGTGGAACGCGGTGAGGATGCCCGTGCCTCGGAGATCTGTGCCGGAAGTGGGCCTAACACACTTGTGCAGCGTGCCCGACATGACGTCCCAGATCCAGTAGTCCCGCGAGGACCAGGAACACAGCCAGCGTCCGTCGGGGGAGAATGCCACGGACTGTATCTGCCAATGCCCGGGCATCTGGAGCACGCGAAGCTGCCGGAAGGTGTGTGCGTCCCAAAGCCGTGCGGTCTCATCCCAGGATCCTGTCGCGATCACGTTGCCGTCGGGGGACCATGTGCAGCTCACGACGGTCCCAGTATGCCCTTGAAGCGTGGAGACCTGGCGTACGTTTTGACTCAAGTCCCATACCGCCACCTTCCCATCGCGGCCGACAGAGACAAGACGACGGCTGTCTGGGGAGAACGCGAGTGACAAGACAGACTTATAATCGTGGGCAACCCATCGCTGAGCTATGTGCCCAGTCGCGTCCCAGAGGATGATAGTGGAGTCGTCCGAACCACTCGCCACCCATTTGCTGCTGGGAGAAACGACGAGAGCCAATAGCCTCGCCCCATGACCAGTCGGAAGGACTGAATGATAGGTGATTAAGTCATTTCTGCCGGAAAAATAGGCTCTATGACTTACCGGGCTGGTCTGACTTCACGACCAGTACGCCGCGTTGAACCAGTCCAGGAAGGTATTCTCCGAACTGTTGCGTCCAAAACGAAGCGCTCCCCGCGCGCATGGGTGCCTTGACGATGCATTCAAGTCTAGCCTCGGGGATTCGAAGGAGCGCTCGTTCCAAATCTTCATAGACCTGTGGCCGATGTCTACTGTAGGAGAGCAGCTCTCCCATAACTTGCAGGCCGGTTACCGAGTCTAGTTCTAGCCCGACTTCAACCTCCTTCAGCGTCGGGCGATAGAGATCCTCAAGGAGTACAACGGCGTTGGCAACGTTCCCCCACTCAAAGCTCGGTAACTGCAGAACCAGGGTGCCGAGGCGAGACCAGCCGGAGAGGTGTAAGAACATATTTGACTCGGGTGCTACAACAAGAGAAATAAAAAGGGTGAGCCAAGCAATATCTTTCAACCCGCATGAGTAAGCATACCTACTTCCCATGAGCCGAAGGCTCTCTACCGTGGAAGGAGCAAAATCTGGATCGAAAAGAAGTGGGCCGATTGACGGGTTGCCTCCACTCCCGTGTAGAGAACGGGAATCGACCTGACAATTACTCAGCCAGTGTAATCCCGACGAGCGGAAGTCACTCACGGCCAGTGTCTTTAACTGCATTTTCCCAACAAGGTGCCGTCTGACTGCATCCAGAAGTGCTCGATCACCCTCCACCTGAACGGAGACGCCGGCGCAGACGAGATGTGTTACGTTTGCAAGAGCCAAGAGTACGCGGGCGAAGGCCATACACGTCGCGAAGGAAACATTAGGTACGCTCAGAATTGGCGTATTTTCGAAGCGCCCGTATTTTGGTGCGCCCGTATTTTCAGATACGATCGGCCTGCTCGTCACTGCCGTCCCCGGCACCCAGTCACGGACGTCACTGAGATGAGCGAAGTTGCATTGTGTACTGTATCTTGTCCTCAGTATCCTCTATTACTCTACGCTGAGTGGAGCGGATCTTGTGAAGTATGACTGTGCCTGTCTGATCAGTAATTCATCGAGAGCCCGAATATCTGCATGTCCGATGCGGGTGGGCGCCTAGCAGCCTAAAAGAATAATCTCGACCTATGGTGACTCGTGAGCGGGTCACTCGCCGCGGTGCCATGAAACGGAGATAAACCGTTCACCTTAGCCTCGAGACATAATCTGGGAGGTCTCGGGCCTCCCGCAAGATAAGCGCGAGTCTAAGGAGCTCGCAAAACCCTGCACATTGGCGCGAGGGAGACTCGGATAAGTTGGTGACTGGTAGGTCTCGAAGCATAGCATAATACTTACTTATAGTGGGTTTATAGTGGAAATGGAGTAACAGACAGTCTATACAGCAAAAATAGACATACGACTCTGAGTGCAGAGGATTCGTTGATTTGAGTGACGTCCGTGACTGGGTGCCGGGGACGGCAGTGACGAGCAGGCCGATCGTATCTGAAAATACGGGCGCACCAAAATACGGGCGCTTCGAAAATACGCCAATTCTGAGCGTACCTATTGACAAGGTGCAAAGCTTGAACCCTGGTCCCGAGTCGCCGAAAATATGCGAGACCGAGATGGTGTAGGGCAAGAATGGGCTGAGTGCTCTGAGGTATCGACGGGATGCACCTAACTTCAGAGAGATTTGGAAGGAGGTAAAGGAGGGAGGGCCCGAAGTCAGTCGGTGGGACGACTATCGAGCAGAGCAGAGGTCGGAGATGAGGGTTGGCCTGAAGGAAGTCTACTAACGCAAATATCTGGTCCCTGCTCTTGAGGACAACCTCAGAAAACATGACACGTCGGCTGCGCGGACGGAGTTGACGACATGTGCAGGAGATGCTGCTCAGGGTCTTTGGATGGTCGCCAGAATGATCGATGATCCTCTCAAGAATCTCCCAAGGTAGGAGGAGGGACTTCATGGGAAACAGTGAGGGTACAGGGACAGTGAGAACAGCAGGGCGAGGGAGGTAAAGTGCGGGCGCTTTAACAGCGACAGTTGCAGGGAGCGGGCCCGTCAGTGATCACCTAGGAAGCAGAACCAAAACTGGATGCGATAGTTAATCACGACGTGATTGAACTCCAATTTGCACCCCCTCAGGTTCCGACCCGAAAGAAATCACGAAGCAATGGCCAGCGTCATCCACTGGCATGCACAAGGCGCGCGCTCGCCTTTCACAGGGAGAACGGAGGGCACCGCTCGACATCGACATCGTACAGGGCTGCGTTGCAAGTCTGGATATCCAGTCCAACACGTACGGAGGACTTCAGACGAAGAACCCGCTAGCAGGGAGAATCATCACGTTCGCATCCCCACCGAGATGCGAACGGGCCAAGCAAAGTGAGCCTATGGGGTTCATCAGTAAGCGGACTCGGAAAGATCGAGTAGCGAGGTAGTTATAGCATTACTAATGGAACTTCAAGTTACAGTGACCGGTTTCTGTCCTCATCCGCTCAAACGATGGCATCAGCCGTTCCTAACTTGTAGGCCGAGCGTCCAGAGGAGAGCGCGGTGTGAATTTCTGAGCAGGAAAGTGGTGGCGATGGTACAAAAACCTGAGTAAGGCGCCGGCGTTAACAACACGTGATCGCGCTATAACGCGTGGATGGATAGTTGCGCCATTGAAGCTAACAGTCGGCTTACGGAGCAGCTTATCCATCCCGTCAATTGACCTTCGCTCTAACTTATCCTTCCTGTCCCTCCTGTCGTTCCTATAAGACCCTCACCGTGGCGTCCCCATCGATCGTACTTCGTTTCTCCGCTCCCTTCTCTTCTTCCACCATTGCGTCCCGCCGCCTCCTCCAGGCATGTCCTTTCCTCCTCTCCGCCATGCACGCAACTCACCGTGATTGCAGCTCGTCCGTACTTTCTCATCTGGTACAGCAGTAGCGAGAATGCCGCCTGTCACTCAGCCCGGTTGGGACAAGTACGATATCGTTTTCATTGGCGGAGGCTCCGGGGGTGTAGCAGGCTCGGTGAGTTTTCATTATGTCATGTCTGCGCATATTCGCGAGTGTTGCCTCTCCTACCTTGCGTTTCGATCGGGAGTGAAGAATGAGGTCCCTTGGCGGTCACGCCCAGTCATCAGACACCAGGAAACCCGTTCTTTCGCATATATCGCGCATATATGCGAGCGACGAGCGTACTCTGGGCAGGCCCGGAATAATTGTGTTAGGCATCCGATCACCCGTGCCCATGCCCTTGCGCGGAGGGTTTGCGTCGGTCTGAGCATATGCATGGGTAGCGTGGATCCATCCCCAGAAGTCGTACTCATCGTCATTCTTCATAGCGCAGGGCCGCATCGTATGGCGCAAAGGTCGCTCTCATCGAGGGTACCGATAAACTTGGTGGGACTTGTGTGAATGTTGGTGGGTATCCTGCTGCGTTAGCTTCTCCTCTGTTTCTGACTCCCGGCCACACAGGATGCGTGCCAAAGAAAGTACGCCCCCCCTCCTTACTGTCTTATTCCGAGCATCAACTCAGGACTTGTTTCGTTAGATTATGTGGCATGCTGCAGACATCGCTGACAAGATTCGCCACGCCGAAGGATACCAGTTCAAGGGTCCGGGTATCGGCCATCCCCAGTTCGACTGGGAGACCTTCAAGCCTCAGCGCGACGCATACATCCGCCGCCTGAACAACATCTACGACAGTAATGTCGCTAAGGAGGGCGTTGAGCACCATTACGGCAGCGCCAGCATTACCTCTCCCAACACGGTCCAGGTGACGCGCTCCGACGGGAGCAAGTACGAGCTTAACACGGAACGCATCTGTATCGCGACAGGCGGTCGCCCAACGGTCCCCAAAGACGAGGACATCCCCGGAGCGAGCCTCGGCATTGACTCGGATGGGTTTTTCGACCTCACTTCCCAGCCCAAGCGCGTCGCGGTCGTCGGCGCCGGGTACATCGCCGTTGAGCTTGCGGGCGTGCTCCACACGCTCGGGAGCGAGGTGACGATGCTCATTCGCGGGGAGACCGTCCTGCGCACGTTCGATCCCATTCTCGGCGAGACACTAACGAACTGGATGAAGCATACCGGTATCAACTTCCGCCATGGGTCCGCGGTGAAGAAGGTCGAAGGGGCCAAGGGCCAGCCACTCACTGTGCACCTCGCGAGCGGAGAGAAACTCGAGGTCGACGTCCTCATCTGGGCAATCGGCCGGCACGCGAACACGGAGGGCCTTGGGCTTGAGGCGCTTGGGGTGAAGCTCGACGAGCACGGCAACGTCATCGCGGACGAATACCAGGAGACGGGCGTACCTGGCATCACCTCCATCGGTGACGTTGCAGGGCGTGCACTCCTCACACCCGTCGCGATCGCAGCGGGGCGGCGGCTGTCGAACCGTCTGTTTGGGCCAGCGAAGTTTAAGGACCAGAAGTTGAGCTATGAGGACATCCCGACTGTCGTGTTCTCGTACGTGGACCTCTATCACCCTCGCGCGAGAGATTTCGAACGCTGACGTCATTTCTGATTTCTCCGCTGCTCTTCTTCTCGGGCACCAACTGCACATTATGGGCACGCCACATAGGCACCCGACGATTGGGACGGTGGGCTTGACGGAGCCCGAGGCACGGAAGAAGTACGGGGATGCGAACATCAAGATTTACAAATCTTCGTTCCGCGCGCTTTACTTCTCCATGATCGACGAGGCGCACAAGGAGCCCTCGGTCTACAAACTCATCTGCGCTGGTCCCGAGGAGCGGGTCGTCGGCGTGCACATCATCGGCATGGGCTCAGACGAAATCATGCAGGGCTTCGGCGTCGCGGTCAAGATGGGCGCGACCAAGGAGGACTTCGACAACACCATCGCCATCCACCCGACGTCTGCCGAGGGTGAGTGGGGTTTGCTCTCTTCTGGCTTTTAGGCTTTGAAATTTTGGCATGGAATCGGTGGTGCTCCCCGAGCCACGTCACAGTCTTCTCTCTCTGCGTCTTCGTGAAGCCCACAATGCTAATCCGGTGAATTTCTTCACAGAACTCGTTACGCTCCGGTGAGGCGTCCCGCTCGGTGGGGCTGAACCACCTCTGGGCGTCGGTGTCATTTCGGACTATCGGTGCGCAGTGCGTTTCCTCCACTAGGGGGCGAGTGGGATGCAATACAGCAGAGGTTTGGATCGGCATAACATATTACGCTAGACAAGTGTAGCATTAGACTCAAAGTTCGCTCTCCCACTTCTTTTTCACGTCCGCCTCACTGCCAGTTGCGAATCTGCCCAGCGTCGGACCGGAGCACCCAGCGACGAGGCCCCTCTCTTCCCTGGTCGGGACGGGTGCCTACTCTTTGACAGCGGGGGCTGAGACCGGGTTCCGTGTGTTGAATGGTGCCCTTTGTTCACCCAGGTCGCGACCTGGGGTTATCATTGTTACCAGCGCCGCCTCGCCAGCCTCAAGCGTGCGTGGTTTACGCTGTCGGTGAGCGTTCGGAGAGCCGCGCGCGCAGACTTTGCTCGTACGCGGGGTACCCGGACACAACGCGACTTGCCGCTTAGTGAACAACGCATCAGAGTTTCAGTGTGCTGGTGAGGTCGTCACCCGCCAATACGGCACCGGGGCAATTTGTATAGCTGAAATCGCGCATCGCTTGATGAGGCAAGACTTTGCTCGAGGACGTCGACTAAGTACTTAATCACTTATCAGCTTGCATGCCGGGACCCATGACGTACGATACGCTGTATACAATGGTCGCGCGCATTTGCACCCTCGAAATTTGGCGTTCAATGGCCTCCGGACATCGCCAAGGCCTGGGGGTGGGCGTGTCGCCCATTCTCCGTGCCAAGATCCGCCTTTCTACCGACGCGACGCACTATAACGACCACTACGAATTTGCGCACGCAATTGGTAGGTTACCTGGTCTAACTGAGTAGAACGATAGGAAATGATGCACCTGCGGCCGCGGGCCATCATGCAGAAGTTTATAAATGGCCCAAAACATGCTGTATGCCAGCGCGAAGGTGCATGCGATGGTATCTACTGTACTTGCGAGGTACGTACGTGTAGGTGTAGGCGTACGGGAAGCATTGTATTGCGTCGGTATATGCCAATGCGCAAGGGATGAACCTATGTATGTGGGGAGCCAATTGCGATTGACACGCAACCTGAGTGGACGCTGACGCCAAGCAATGCGGGAGACGATATCGATGGAGGGGAGAAAACGAAGCCAGAGAGACGATAACGCAGAAGACGACATGGGAGCCCATGGGACGGAGAAGCGTCGATAAAATAGATATAAAAGAAGCAGAAGCGGGAGGGTGCGATGCGGGATGCCGGCAGATGAACTCCAGGGAAAACAGGGACGATGCAGCGGAATGGTACCGGACAAGAAACTCGATGATGGGGGAGGGGATATAATGGGGAACGCGAGACGACAACCGACGTGGTGCGCAAACGTATGAGACCAGTAATGCCAAGAATTAAGTACTCTGCGAGCACGGAAAGGTGATCCAATATCCTCAGGTAAACCGGAGCTGCTTATGGTACGCGACTATAAAATCCATGAGGTAATGCGATGGGCCGGAGCGATGGGGGTACTGTAAATCGCGACTCGGCAGGAAGAGCGCCAAGTCATGAGGAGATGGTGGTGCAAATGGGGATATGATGGAGACCGCGGTGGCGGAATATCCAAAATGCGGAGCAATGATGCGATGAGCGGGGGGGATGGAGTACTGCAGGTGGACAACAGCAGATGACGGTGTTGTACCGCAAAATTGGAAACTCGAGAGCAGAGGGCAGGTGCGGAAGCATTATACAAATGCGGGGACGAGCGGTAGGCGCCGCGACCAACAACCCGTGATGTGGGTGGAGTGTTTGGAGGGGAGGAGGGGGGTTGGTGGTCACGGCGAGTAGATCCATGAGGGGAGGATATGATATGTAGGATGGTAGGAGCGTGCTGGACGAGTATGGTACGAGGGGGAGGGCGTGCCATGGATACAACATGATACAGCGACGAGAATAATTACGAGCAGGGTTGCGCGGGAACGCTTGGCCTGTGCGGCTTTTTACAGCAGGCGGGGCATGCAACGCTCCGGGGCTGGATGGTTGGTGCATGTGAATGAGAGACGAGGGGCGGGAGCAGGGGGGGTAGATGGCGAGAAAGACAGAGGGAGGGTGAGCAGGGACTAGCACTGAACTAATATGCACAGGCGAAGGCGAAGGATTATGCTGGCCGGATGGATGAGCGTCGGCGGCAGATGTTGTTGTACCATAGGTCGAGGATGGGACGCGAAGCAGGCAAAGGATAAGCACCGCATCCATCTAGGCTGCACATGTCCAGCGGCGATACAGCGAGCAAAAGGATGCGGAGATGTAGAATACAGCCCGATACAGTCCGGGCAGGAGGTGGCGGAGAGCTGACATATCACAGCGAAGACAGTACGAGAGCCCAGTTTGGAAATTGAGAGCGCATATAATGGGAGGGTGGTGGGGATGAAGAGGTTCACGACAGCTTCGCCTTATTACAAGGCCGCACGACGTACGCTCTAATGCGAAGGCGGGGAATATCCTGCAAACGAGTGGTCGACTCGTCAACGGGGCGCCCCGTACAATCGTTGTCGTGTTGATCGCTAAAGCCTAGGGTGAGCAGCGTCATCATCACGAGTCGGAACGCCAGCTGATCGCTCGAAATGGGGGAGCCGCGAGTCGCGTCCGCGCTGCGTCTGGCGTCTAGGCTGTCCAATAACACGCGTTACGCGCGTGTCCTTGGCGGTTGGGGGATGGAGTACGGCAGTACATCATGAGGGTCGTGGAAGGGTGAGGAGACGCAGATTCGACGACGGAGGACGAAGGCGCATATAACAACGAGCCAACTTAACTCGACGTCTCCGCGGGCGTTCCAGTAGCCGTCGGACCCTGCTCGTCCTTGTGGTGTCGCGCGATCTTCTCCACGCCTGCGCTAAGCGCAGTGAGACGACTGCGCACCTAAAACTCCAGGTCAGTCTGTGCTACTTCACTCCAATCGCTGCTAACAAAGGGCTTACCTGGTCCTCGTCATCTTCCTCAGAGTCATCCTCATTACCGAAGCCGCTATCCTTCGGGCTATCCTCGCTATCGCCATCCTCGCCATCCTCGCCATCCTCACTCGCTGTGCTCGCACCGCTGCTGTGGAGACTAGCCTGCTCGGCGCTCTCGTGCTCAGGAGTAGCGAGCTGGCCCTTCGGAGGCGAACCGAAAGGACGAACGGTCTCACCGCTCTCGCGAGTGTCTATCCGTGACAGAGAGAGCGTGTGGGCATGGTGATGATGGGGGAGGGTATGTGAATGCGAGTGGGAATGGTGATGACGATGCTGGGCCGGAATGCTAATGGCCTGGGTGACGTGCTCGAGATGCGCAGGGGACTTCTGTCCCTCGGACGCGAGGAGCGTCGAGGGCGCGGGAGCGAGTGTGACAGTGGCATTGGGACTCATCGGTGCGTGTTCCGCCTCGTCCGACTTCTCGATCCTCTCCACAGGCCCGGCCTCTGCCGCCTTCGCTTCCGCCTCGACCTCAACATCCGTCTCCGTGTCGGTCTCCTTCGCGTCGGTCACCTCCGACTCGGTGTTCATCTCCACGTCCGCGTTCTCGGCGTTCGCCTCTGCAGCCTTCTCGCGCGCCTCCTGCTCCTTTTTCGCGCGCTCCTCCGCCTCTTTCTTCTCCTTCCGCCGTTTGATCCATGCCATGCCGCTACCGTCGTCCTCGTCCTCATTGACCTTGCGAGCGATACCCGCGGCAGTGTTATCTGCTTGCACACGGGACCAAACCGAAGACTGGCCCGCGGCGTTCTTCACAGACCCCATGCCGCCGTATCCCCACTCAACGAACTCAGGCTCTTCCGTCCTGTAAAAGCCAATGGAGTCAGTGTCCACATCCTCGAAGGCCGATGAGAAAGCGGAAGACACGGAGATGAACAAGAAGGGAGATCCGATTGCGGGCGGGAGGAAAGGGAAGAACGGGACACGGTCGGGCATGGGAAGGTCCGATCGCAATCAAGGCGGATGAACACACGTACCTGACATTCGCGAACGGGTTCGCGTTCGGATTGCGCTTCGCGCCGTACACACGCCCGTTCAGCATCCTCGTCTGTTTCCTGCCTCCTGCCCGCTGTGGCACCGCCCCCGCCGCCGGCTTCCCCTTCTTGTCGTCCTTGCCGGATAGCGACGTCAGACTCTGCGTCCGTCCGAGGGGCACGCCTCCGCCGCTCCCCCCTCCCCCGAACAGCGATAGCCGTTTCTTCGTGCTGAGCGGCAGACCTGCGCCAGGCGCGCCCTCGGACGTCCACCGGTACAGGGGCGCACCGAAGTCGGTCCCGCTGCGTTCGCGGCTCACGCTGCTCTCGCGACTCGACTCGGTGCGATGCCCGTGTCCACTGTTGTTGCTATTGCGGCGGCCACGGTGCGCGTCGCCGTTCATCGCCGACACGTCCTCCGCCGAGAACATTGCGAGGGGCGACGAATGCGAGCGCCCTGAACGCCCCAGCAGGGGCGCGAACATCTTGGCCAATTTGCCGCCCTTGCGTGGGGAGCCCGGCGCGGACGAGGGCCCAGGATGTGAGGCGGGGGAGGGGGAGCGGACGAAGTCCCGGTCGTGGCCGCACTCGGAGCTGTGCTGCGCCTCTGGTTCTGAAGGGCCAGAACAGTCGTCGCGCGGGGAGCTGAAGGGGAGGCATTCAGAAGGGAGGCATTTGCGGGCTGTGAATGGACTCGAGGTAAGGCTTTGCGCGAGATCGGCGTCGGCGGGGGCGGTGAGGGACACGCCTGCAGTCGCTAGCGCCGAGTGCATGGTGAGTGGCCGCTCGACGTCATCGTCGTCGTCGAATACAGCGTCGTACACATCGTCGTCGCGACGAGGCTCGGGTAATGGGGCAAAGCGGATGCGACGGACGGTGGAAGGATTTGGGTCCGTGCGAGGCTTTGCGTGGGGGCGGAGGGGTGCGTTGTTAGGTGAGGGCGAGCTGTGTGACGGGCCAGGGGAGGGTGATGAGGATTTGGAGAAGTAATCTGAGGAGTCGCCTGGTGCTAATGAAGATGCCGAGGAGGACAAGGAAGAATTGGAGGGGATGAGAGCAGGGAGAGAAGCAGGATGGTAAGCAGGCGAGGCACCAGGAGAAGGGTTGAGGAGGATGCCCTTGGATGGACCGGGCGGGCAAGGGTGGAGGAGAAGGGTGGCCATGGTGTATTGTGTGTGTGTGTGTTGAGCTAGGCAGAGAGGGAGAACAGGTGGAGGAGATGGAAGCGAAAGGGGACAAAGAGGGAACGGAGGGGATGAGGAGGCCAAGGTAAAGGAAGGACGGAGGAGGCTGAGATAAAAAGAAGATGGAGTGGCACCCACTCCCGCCCGTCCTTTTCCTGCCAAGCACTTTCCGACAAGCCCCACTGTCCGGGGTCCCACCTCGCTCTGTGCGTCTAAACACGTGCGTCGATTACGTTCGCAGTGGACTTGCCTCGTTCCCATCCTCCCCTTCGCTAGCCTCGTCTCCGTTCCCTCCCTTCGTCCTTCGCGAGCGTCGATGTACCCTCGAAAGAGCCAGGCCTCCAGGCTTTCCTCACACTCGCCAAGAGGTGGCTCACGCCTCCTTGTGTGGCCCCCCTGACGACGCCTCGCAACTTGCCGTTTCAGTTCCATATCAGCCTTGCGCGCCTCGCTAGGGTTCACCATCTCAGATTCCCATCATCATCCATCTCCACCTGGATCTTGCTGGAATCTCCTCGACGCGTCGTTGCGGCTCCCCCCTTTCAGAACAGGCATCTCCGACTTTGTCCCGCCCATCGCCGTTTCCCTTTCCCTTCTTTCCGAAGTTATGCTCCTAGCTAGCCGCAGCTCCCCGTTCGAAACATCCGCTACAATTCTCGTTTCAGCAGTGACGGACCTCCTGCGGAAGAGGGGCAACGACAATGCTGTGCGGGATTGAACATACCCCACAAACGCGGTGCAAGTATCGATCGTGGCGCGGGACCTTTGCCTTTCAAGTCACCCGCCCCTCCCCCGGAGTCCGCCCTCAGGCCTCAGTGGTCGAGACCGCCCCCCGCCCCGCCTCCGACCGATGCCGCTCTCCATTTCGGGGTCTCCACCTCCACACCGGTGATCTCACAGGCTTGGGGCCTCTGGTATGGAAGAGAGGCTGCGCCCACTGCTATTGCTTGCCCCTTCCGCCCTCCTTATACTACGGGACGCCCCTTTCGACATTCGTCTTCTTGTCCTTCTCCCTCTCTCCGCAGCACTGTTCACCCTCATCGCCTCGGATCCTCCCACCGGCGCTCAACGTCCTTTCCCAGGTCTGTCAGCAAAACAATCGAAATTGCCCATCTCCCACATTCTATCTCTTCCATCTCATCTTCTTTGCGGGCCATTTCGTGTCCTTGGCACACGCATCCAGTGGCGAGACACAAAGTCCTGTTTGTCTTCTGGCACGCACGACATTCGCGCGATGCCCTCACCAAGGGTCATGCTCTGAGCCTTATCGCCTAACTGAGAGTGTTGTTATGCGCTATAGTATATGCATTGACAGACAAACATACGCCCCGATTACCGATGCGCGTAGATATGCCCGCGCTCGTGGCCGTATCGCGATCGATCCTCGTGTATACACCGTGTATAAGCAAAGGTCACTAATCTCATCTTGTATCCTCCTTCTTTGCTTAGATTCGCACCTGCTCACCTGCTCACCGGTTCCTTTGCAGCATGCCAGTGGCGTCCACAATGTGCATCATTTATCACCTCAGAATAATCGCCAGAATTTCTGGCCAATCAATGAATTCGTCATATTCCTGTGGACGGGGTCCTCCTGGTCCGCCCTGCCAATGGACTTTGCCGCTCTTGAGCATAGTCGCCATTGACGCGGTTGTTCGCGGAGCCGTATAGGCTCCTTGGCCATTCGGTAGCCGGAATGATCATGATTTCGATGACCTGTGCTGTGTCCTCTGCGGGAGATAATCTGAACCTTCCTTCCGTCTTCAAAGCCTCCAGCCTTTGTTGCGATTAGTATTTTTGCACCAGCTCGATTTCGTTGCTTCCTGGATGGAGGCGAGCGTGTAGCACGCGTCTTCCCAGTTTGCGTCCCCGCCTTCGTCCTCACGACAGCCTAAGAATAGGCGTTGCGAGTGGTTATTTTTGGTCGGGGTTCGTCTCCCACTCCAATCCGTGCAAACTTGGACTCGAGTGCCTCCACGCTCAGGGATCTCCGCCGAGCTCAAAAGCCCGAGACTGTACGAGAACGGTGAGGGCATGCTCGGAAATACGGTGGTCGGTGTCCGAGGTGCGTGCTCCAGGCAGTTCTACGCCGGGCGGATCGAATTCAGTCGGGGCCCAGGCGCTAGCAGCCTAGTGGGCTCGTGAGCCCGATACATCGTTGAGACTGTCACCGGTCACAGCTTGAACGGGGCTTGGGTTAACCTACGTAAGTGTCTTGCCGGTCCATACCATAATCCCAGCTGCGAATGCTTTCAAATCTCCAATTGATTCAAAGTCAGGATTCTTGCATCCGCAGTGGACCTACAAACTTCTCCATCCGTTACTCCCCTGTCATGTTCTATATTCTTGAAAATATGCCTGGAGACTCACTTTGTTGTCTCTAGATCTACCTCGGGATACGGCGCAAGCTTCCAGGGTATGGTCGACGCTTCAAACGCCGGCTTCCCAGTTTCCGAGAGCCGACGAGACACACTCGGTCACGATCCCCCACCCCACGTCCACCAAAGTAATCCCCCATCCATATATCCGTCCCATCCGTCCCGAGAGGAGGCTCGATCCAATCGCTTTCCTCTACACAGTCGCCCCAGTTCCCAGTGAAGTCGCCACGCACCCCCTTCGACCCCGGACCCCAGACTAATTTCCCTGTCTCGGACCCTTCTCGCGCCCATTTCCCAGCTCCTAGCGCCCCTCATGCGCGTTCTGGTCGCTTCTCGCTGCGACTCATGCTCGCCGGTGTCCCCTCAGGCTCCCCCCTTCTCGAATCCCCAGCTTCGGGTTCTCCGGAACCCAGCCATTAGGCCTGCTAGTGTGTGCATCTCTGCCAGTGGTGACGTGTACGGGTGGTATTGACGTGAGTACGCATTCATACAATGTCGACGCAACGGACGGTCATACGGCCAAATTGATAAGAAGCCTCGCCTTCTTACCCCTACTTGCTTCTCGCACTCCGGAACGCGGGTTCCGTCGATACGTATGCGTTCTTTACGCCGACGCATACGCGTACTCATACGTCACCGCCATCACCATCGCCATCTCCGAAGCCACCGCCAGGCCCTGCTGCGCATACGCCTTCATGTGAGCGTTCTCGCCTGTCCTAAGGCTTGACGCGTCCCGTCATTCAAGCTTGAACTTCAGCTCGTCAGCGCTGGATCCAGAGCTTCTGCACCGCCCGGCGAGGCCACCCACTCGTCCCCCGTTCGGGCAATACACTCGCCCCGGCCCTGTCATCCGCTTGAAGTTCGGGGCAAACGTTATCTCATCGGGCTGACGCTCTCCCGGCTCGTTCCCGGTGTGTCCGTCTCCCCTTAGCTTCGCCGGCTCCTCACATCGCGCTCAACGCCACGCTCGTTGAAAGCCGGACGCTCGCGGGCGATCGTTCGTTCGCAGGGCACCGAGTCCGTTGGCGCGATCCCGCCCCTTGCCCGACGCACTAATTAATCGCACCCAAGCATGGTCGCTTGTCGCTTGAAGGGGTGAACCAGCCCACGCCGCCAGCGATCAATGTTTTGGGTCCACGGGCCGTGCGAGGCCGCCCTGCCGCCGACACTAACAATGCGGCGGTCGCCCTGCTTAGTAAGCAAGTCGTTTCTGCGAAGTTAGGTGGCGGGTGGGCGTGACTCCTGACAGCGGGCGAGGCTCTGTCCGTACCTAGTCGCTGCACAAAAGCACCAGTGGGCGTAAGGGGGACGGACGTACGTAGCGGCCTCGGGTGGCGTGGTCGGCGACGGCCAGCTCGGAGGGGCGCAACACCGCCGCTCTCGAGAAGCGGGAGGCTTCGCGTGTTCCTGAATCGGGGCCCCCGAGCGTGCTCTCCAGAGCGGGAGTCTGGGCCTGGAAAAACGACGATGCGCGCGTCGGCCATCGCGACTTGCAAACTACATACATACTTTGTACTCACAGCACAACGGTGTGCGGCGCCCGCCGCATGCGTGGGTTGCGAGGCCGGCGGCGCTGTGCTTCCCAGCACTCCGCCCAAATCCCGCTCGTCGCCACGACCGAGACGCTCCTCGAACGGCATACTCGCGAGCCTGGACGCACGTTTCTCGCAGAGAGCCACGAGGCGGCGTGTAACGTCTGGCGAGTGGTGTGGGTTCTCCTGTTAGCCGCGAGCTTGTTTTATCTCGCGCGGCCCTGGAGGGTCGCAACGCGCATTGAAACGGACGCGCCTGGGGCGCGACAGCACAGGTGCGTCCATTGCGTTACACAGGCACTGACGAGGCTCATCAATCTTTGCAGGTGCGCGCATGCGTCGTCGTAGCAGCCCGTTACTGCTTCGTTGAGGCGAATTTGTAGTGGGCCTCAACACGGCTGCGTCGCGGCTGCTATGGGCACTAGTACTCCCCGCCTTGTCAATTTTCCTCCGTTTCGTTCGGAAATGTTCAAGAAGCTCCTCGGAATAGGAAGACGCCCGACGGTCGTTACAGCACTTTATTCAAGCTCAACGGCTGGCGCTCCTGGTGTTGCGTTTGTGTTGCTTTCGCCCAATACTTACTGCAGTGCTTAGTGTCCAGTCACTCGAATTCACGCCACACCCAACTAATGCTCTTGGCCGTGCGAAGTATCAGTTACGGTACCGACCACACCAGCGCTTACTGACGCCGACCGGGAGAGCTCACTAATGCCACACTTACAGTACTTGTTCGCTTCCACGTCATCTCCGAGCCCGCATCCACAACGAACGCCCTCCTTTACGACACCAGGGCCCCCGCGCACTGCGACACGGTCCCACGGGCTTTCCGACATTTTCGCGGCAGGCGCGCATCTCCCGGACCTGCGACCCAGAAAGCATCGCACATCTTCCAGCACTTACGGCCTTCGTCCCTCGCATCCGCGTACACGCGCGCCATATTCAGCGAGAGGACGATCGGCGCCAGAGCGAGGTTCGAATGTGGCCCTGATTCGCGAGTTCGCAATTCGAATCTCTGCTTACCACGGAGCTCGCGAAGCGTCGAATCATTTTCGCGGTGTGAGCGTGTGCGGCCGCGTTTATGTCGGGGTCACGCTCGCGATTGCTGAAAAGCTTCCTGCGTGTCGGTGCGAAAATCTTCACCTCCCCCCGCGCGGGCGGCATTGACTCCGTTTGGGGCTCGTCGGGAGGGCGCGAAAAGGCGAAGGTGGATGAGATCACTACGAGTAATATTGATGGGTAAGTAGACGGGCAACTTGTGGGTCGTTGTCCTCGGCAATTCCCTTTGCACCAGTGCTGCGTTAGGCTGACGGGGACGAGGACCCCAAATCCACCCTGGTCCACTTTGGACCACCACCACGGAGGCGTGCACACTTGCTGACTTGCTTTGACTCTGATACAGGTGCTACACGACTGTCTCCGCCCTCGTGGGTGCGCCTTGAACGTCCTGAACCGTCGTGGCTTTTCGTATCTCGGAAAAACAGCTCGCGCAGAGGGCTTCCCGTTCCAGGCAAGCGTTCTGGTCTGTTTTCCGCGTTCTGGTCGCAAACCGCCGTTCCCAGCTCACAGGCTTCGCCCGTCGGTGCGCGGGTAGGCTGGACGCTGAATCTGGCGGATCGGCGCCGAGGGGCTGGAGACTTCGCCTTATCTGCGACTCGCGGATGCAAACGCCCATCGGCCACAGCGTGGCGGCGGCAGACTGCGTCAGCTTCCCGCCGCTTAGCGGCATCTGTATTCGTGAACCTGTACCTGCCAAGAGTCAGTATTCTCGTCGCGCAAACTGCCAGCGGCCTCTGTGGACAACATTCAAGCACTCTCTTTCTGACCAGGTACGTCTTGACGGAAAAGTGGGGTAATAGCGCGGAGGCGGGGTGGGCGAATGGAAGGTCTGATGCGATTGCGACTCAGGAGCCAGGACGGAAAGGTGAAAAAGCCGATGATTAATCTTTCTGTCCTGATACAAATATCTGCTAATAATTACTGTAGAATCACGAAATCTGTGTCAGGGATTGTGCCAAGATGGTCCTAGCACTCCTTCAGGAGTATCGTGGACACGCTGCCCGCACCATGCAGCCTCCTTCCCTGGAGGAGAAAAGACCAAAAACAAACATACTTCGGCAAGTCGGGGCCTCCTCGGGGTCGTATCGCGCACATTCTCCTCCGGGCCACACTGGCAAGCCAAGAAAGGGGAGGAAGTAGGTGGAGCGAAGGAGGGGTAGGCTGAGTGGTACACAACGTTCGTTCCCCTCAGGTCCGATGTTGCCGTTCTTCGCTAAATACGTCCCTGCCTGTCGGCGCATCGACAGGAAAATGTCAATGCGGATCCGCGTACCGCAATGCGGGGAGGGGGGGTAACCATCCTTGCCGAGTTGACCGTCGGGCGCGCGCGCAGTCCAGACGTCGGGACTCGGGAAGTGGGCGGCGATCGATAGCATCTCTGCCATCGGCCATATCATCCTCCCTCCTTCCCGTTAAAGCTTCGCGACAGCGTTTTCGAGCACTGAGAACCTGAGCCTAACGTGGCTCCAATGTGCCATGCCCATCCACTCATTCACGAGAGAACGCGTCGCGCATTGGCACATTATGCACAGCCCGTCCTCGGATCGGTGCGATAGAGCTCTCATTTCGGTCATTAGACGCAGCTTCGATGGGAGAGAAGTCGACAGGTGTCTGCGGGCCTGTCGAGGTAGGTGGTTCGACGATCAGGGCGGACGTTGAACGTTAAACCTTTACTCACTGCCTCCGGCGAAAGCAGCTCGACGTAGTTCGGAGTACGTGCCGGTCCCGGAGGCTGCACCAGCTTCCTTGTCCCAAGCAGCACCGGGACAACTTTGACGACTGCACTCCTGCCCTCGTATCCTCTCAGGCTGGGCCGACGATGACGAAAGAGGTGATGCATTGATTTCAGCGGTGGGTCACGATTTCGAGAGGCCCGTCTACTGGTTTGGGGGCTTTTTCGTGTTGGCTGTCGAATGCTTATCTTTACTTTCTCCTTATCGACAGGCTTCCGGACTTCCTCGGCGTGTTCGAGTTTGCTGTGAACATCCATCAGTGCAGTGGTAATAAGCGCAGGATATAAAAAATCAGCAATCGGTTTGGCAAGCAGGATTCGGCCTGAGTACCATGGGGTCAGGATCCTGCGATATTCTCGCCACCGGAACGCGCAGGCTCTGCGTCACTGGGACCCCCTGCGGGAAACTGGAAATAGGTGAGAAGTCCATTCCTGTGCGGCTTTATCCCGGACTCTCACGCATCCTTCCGAGGACAGGTGTGCTGTGAACGTTCATCTCGGGGGCTGCCGCGCTCGGAGCAGTGCGATGAACGAGTTATTCCCGCCCCCCGACCACGTACCCCGTTCACATGCTCTCCGACAGGTCGAGGAGGCCGTTCACAGGCGGGCTATCCGCGGAGAGCCAGGGCTACGGGCATGCGTAGTGAGAAGCGTGTTGGAAGGAACGCAGTACAGAGGCCGGAGTGATCAATGCGCTCGGGGATCGATATGAATACATCGGCGTCCAGGTTTCATTTGCAGTGCGTTCGGAGAGAGGGATCGTTGACGTCGCTGACTTGTGGCTTATTTGTAGGCCCGTTTCGTGAGCTTGAATGACGGTAGTCTTGGTGTGCAGTCCTAGAGGCGGAGGTTCTAGCGATATGGGCTAGTTGCTCGGCATTAGTAGCTAGGTATAGATATCATCCTGCTATGAGGATTTTTAGGCCAATAGCTTCGTTATAGGCCATCTCATCTGGAACAAGCGGAGGCAGCGCTTTAGATCTCAGAGTGGGCATGGCATGAAGTACGTCTGTGCCAACGTTTTACGCTTTGTTGAGCTCATTGACAAGGTCATCTCAGAGGGATCCTACGTCTCTTACTCCGTACACTGCTACTTCGTTGAAGAGCAGGGCTCCCTGGATGTCGGATCAGCTGACAATTGACGGTCAGTTTTGTCAATTTGGTCCGCGCGCTCCGCCATTTATTCAACGCCACGGCTTTCTGCCACTTAGGTCACTCATAGCGCGGTTTTGACGCGAAGTGATTTGTCTTTGCGCCACCAGCCGCCCGCCAAGTACGCTGGGCAAAATGGCGATATGACGGACGTCCACTCATCCGTTACCAGGCTGAGAGCCTTCCCGCGCTTTTACGTCCTTCGTCAACGCGCTGCGCACGCCGCATATTTCTAAACCTGGCTTGGAGGGTTCAGTTGCCTGATAAGTATGTCACAGAGTCTCTTTCTGACCTGAGCGGATGTCAGTGTAGATTTCGCCAATGTCATCATGTGAGCTCATCAGCGGCTTCTTGGAGCGGTGAGGTCAATTAATGCAGTCCGCGGACAGCAGGTTTTTAAAAGAGTACAGAGAGCGACCGCGCTAACCCTCCTCAGTCTCGTGATCAGCAACAATGGACGTGGCCACTGTTCGTTGAGGGACTAGACTTGATTCTCGTAGCAATTTCCACCTTCATCTCCGTGGGCGTCCCAGCCTGGACCAAGAGCGTCGTCCCGTGGCATACGTCGTCTATGCGCGCTCAGTACGTCTGTTTCCCCAATTGTACACGGGGGTGCTTCTGACCCTTCTCGACTTTTCGAGCGCAGAGAAGACCTGACTCGACTTCTTTCGCGCCCCTCGCGAGGGTGCTCCGGTCGTGTGACAATGCCGAGTTCGCGATGGTGCGGGTAGGCTGAGCCAGACAGACACGACCACGACCACGACCATGACTCTGGCTTCGCTCATTACCTTGGGGCTACGGGGTCGTTCCCCGGCGCTGCATGACTGCCCCCTTCCACGACAGGAATACAAATCGATTCAATGACCTGCTTCCAGCCTAGCCGATGACCCCCCTGCCCTAGCGCCGATAAGTTTCCGTCACCTGCCAACGTTTGGACGCGCGACAGACGGCGTATTCCTACCCCGCGTACACAATGATCGGTTCCGAGTCCTGTCGCCCCTTGTCGCCCACGGAGCGCAGGTAATCGGGGTCTCGCTTGGGCAGGCCGGCAAGGCAGAAGAACATGGCCGTGGGCAGCGTTCGATAATCGATGGGCTTCTGACATGCCGTGTCCTTGGCTGCTGGCAGCGGGGGGGATTCTTTCATTTCGCCACGGGTCCTTCGCGTTCGCTGTGACCCCGGACATCCCTTCGTCAGATCTTCCTGGCTGCGGGCCCCGCACGGGAACAGACTCATGTCCAGGTTCCCCGAGTGTCAGGAGCTTCGTGCTGGCGCGTGTAGAATGGCCGGACGTTTCGTTGAAGACGTGACGTATGGTCGTCGTTGGGGAACATGGGGCCCTCGATTGGCTGGTGAGCACTCCTCGGTCGGGTTGTACAGCCCCCGCATCGCATATTCGTCTGCCCCACAAAGCATGTCTTCCATGACTGTATGACGGCGATCATTCGACCGTCTCATTGCCATGGCGTCGTACGTGTTGTCTGCCGCGAACATACAAATCTTTGTGCGGCTGCAATTTATTCTCAACCGCAGTGAGCCTGTGCCTCGATCTCCAGCAATGATTGTCTCACCGCAGCGGACCGACAGGACTCGGAGTCGAAGTGGGACGAGAGGTGCATGCACTTCGAAGTTTCTGCGCTTCGCCGTACCAGCAGATGTGCGTTTCTGTATTGAAGTCCAAGGAATCAGACGACAGTCATACCATCGCACACCATCAAATACCTCGCAAAACTGGAAAAGGAAGGTGTTCCATTGATACTTCTGAGTAGTGATACAATGAGATTCTTTGCTTGTTTGACATGCGCACAAGCTCGAAGTCTGTTAATGGGTACGACAAGCCACCGACCGTCCCCGATTTCCGGATATATATCTAAGCTAGTTTCCACTGAAACAATAATCCTTGAGACTACCATCATCAAGCGTCCGAAACAGACCACTTACACTTATATCACAACGAGTTGAAAGCAATTAAAGTATCGGTTGGGGTATTACGGAGCTTGATTTTATCAAATATGGCATCTAGCTCCCGATGGGCTCCTCTCCTGTGATCCGCCCAACTCGAGAAATGTGCCGTCCACGTCCACGAAGCATTCTTCCTGCGGACAAACCGCCCAGGGAGCGCAAGCATCATGTCCTCCGGGCCAGAGCCCTCCGCCGGGCGAAAAGGGATGCCTGCGTTGACGCTGCGAATGGCGAGGTTCAGTACGTCTTCCAAGACCATCCTCTTCGCCTCTTCACCCACAAGCAGGGGCATAGGACTCGAGGGATTCGCAGGTCTGAACTGCGGGTAGTATAGCGTAAACGAGATGTTCAAGCCGTCGACGATGAACATCATGAGCAGCAGCCCAGCGTAGTCGGGGTGCCGACGCCATAGGTTTGCCGCCATCTCGCGGATCGGTTCCCGCTGGTTATCCACCACGACGGAGTGAGCTGCGAGGCACTCTTCCATCGGATTGAAGTGATATGAGCGGAGGCGGAATGTGCGTGCGGGGTTGCGCTCTCGGATAATGGCAGCGGGGAGGAAGCGGAGGCAGTGCGTCTTCTCCGGATTTTGCGACCAGTCAATGCCCCTACTTAAGAGGACAGAGGCCTTGGCTAGGGACCTGAGAGACCAGTGGTGCGCTTCCGTGAACTCCTGAAGAGCGCCAACCAGTGCCTGGAGGGAGGGATAGCCGAAGGAAGAGGAATCAGTTGCCAATTGAAGTTGTAGCCCCCCTCCTCCGGGCATCCTTTCGAAATCGCCGCATACTACTCTGCGTGTATAATAATTACTGTTAGCATGAGCTTGGGGCAAGGGGCGCAAACGGAGATCCTCACTTGTGGATTGGCCATGCTTCTTTCTGGCACGCCTTGCTGCAAAACAGAGCCCTTAAGCATCCCCCGCACTTTTTTAATTCGATGGTCGGATCGTTGTTCTGCGATTGGTTGCAGAGATAGCATCGGCGGAGCACGGGGATAGACGGAGAGTTGGCGCATCGAATGCATCATGGGAGGTATATATTCCGATAATCGAGGTCTTTACTAACTGTAGCCTATTCATGTTAGAGACATGTAAGTAAGGACTGACTAGTTCTGACTATTGATTGTGAATACTTACTGACTGCTAGCAGTGGCGGTATGATCGATCATCTATCAATTGGCGTTCAGGCTGATTGTGCAACCCGCATATCGTTCGGTCCGGTCCTGCCGGTCAACATCGTCGTCACCGCTAGACAGCGCCAGCCTACGTCGTGGACCTCCCGTGTTCCCGCCGTAACTGCTGCCTGTATGTTGTCTGAACTGCTTCCTATATGCCTATCGTCTTGTCTTTGTACACCTCTTGGGACCGAGACTCTACTAGCCCTTAAAGGCTCAATCTGCCGCTTTCTGCTGACTACGTTCAAGGCGTCACCGCAGCCCCACTTGCTCCTGTCTCGCACTTGGCTTCAATCCACAATCTTTCGACCTCCCGATGGCTAACGAATCTGAAGATAACTTTGGTGTCTTGCCGCACATGCCTCTTTCTGTCCCTGCGTTGCGACATTGCGACCATTGCGGTGAAGGACAAGACAAGTCTCAAGACGTCACCCTGAAGAGATGTGCTGGATGCTCGAGGGCTATGTACTGTAGCAAGCAATGCCAGAAAGCTGCCTGGCCCACTCACAAGTGAGTTGTGAATCATAATCTGTCTTCTGTGCAGCGTTTGACCGGATTTTGATGATCTCCGACGAAGGACTCACTGTGGCACTGGTGCGAAAACGGCGATGGCCCTTGGCTACTCCGCGCGAGAGCTCGCCCCACACGGGTTCCCCGGTCCCCAGGCTTTCGCTAACGCCGTTTCCGACTTCATCGAGTGTCACCTCTGGGCTTGGCCAGCCATCACCAAGATTCTCGTCAGTCGTCGGGGCGGTATCGCCTGGTCGCAGACCCCGCTCAAGTTGCTTACCATCAACCTCGCCCCGACCCCTGTGCTGTCGCGCCCTCGTGCCGAGCGAAACCCCGCAACGACATTCATGCTCGACAGCTACGAGTTCTCTGACCTCAACGCGCTCCACGCCTCCGATCCCAGCGCTGCGAAGGACTGGGCGGAGAGAGAGGATGCACGATGCTACGTCGAGGAGATGCACCGGTCCAACAAGCTCTATGCTGGCCTCCTCCCCGTCGAGTACAAGGTCACAACGTTCAACATCATGAGGATGTCGCAATACCTGCCCCAGTTCCGAGCGCCATATGTACCTCCCCCGGAGTATGCGGAGTTTATGTACGAGGAAATCATGGGCAACGTGTTCGATGTATGCGTAGCCAGCATCAACTCGGGGTTCCCGCTGCGCGCCGCGGACCCGGACAATCCGTTGCTCGTACTTCCTGGTGAGTTCACGCATGCTCAGGGCACGTCGTGGACCTGGCATCCACTCTACCGCCATTGGGAGGACTATCAGACTGGAGGACATGAGGGCTACGATGCTGCGATGGAGAAGATCGACCCCGTCATCCCCCCGCCTGATTTGATGAAGGTGTTCTTGGTGTTCTAGTGGTTTGGCGGTCAAGAACACGGGCCGGGCGTTGTGGTAGAAGTATTTGTGAGTGCATTAGCATCTTGCATACATTATCTGAGCCCAGTAGTGTCTATTGACTTAGAAAATGGTATGCTCCTATCTCTGCAATGTCTACGAGCGTAGCGCAGCCTGTGCGAGGACGATTATGATTCATGTACGCCCCCGAATACGCACCGACCGGCCCGACAAACATTTTTTAGCGCCATGTTTGTCGTCGCTGCAGTAGGCGGCTGCAGCTTGCCAGCACCCCACCATGGGCAAGTATTCCGACGCCGTTCGATTTCCCACCTGCAAAGTATGCGATCAGTGTGGCAGGGCGAAGCCAACTGGCGGCGGGGAGCTCAGAAGGTGCGGCGGGTGCGGTGTCGTGTTGTACTGCAGCAAGCAGTGTCAGAAGAAAATGTGGCCCACACACAAGTAGGCGGCCTTCGACGGTGGGCAGGCATTCGACGAAATCAGCTGATCTCATCGACTGCTAGGGATCTCTGCCGTTCAAAGACGAAGGAGGTCGCCGAGCTAGGCTACACCTCGATGGCCGCCGTTGGCGATGCGCTCAAGGATTGGGCAAGTGCGCACGAATGGTCACTCCAGACGATGGTCGAAGCGATCGCGCACAAAACCGGCGGAGGCATCGATGACCATCTGAAGAACCAGCGGGCGCTGGTGTTCGTGCTATCGCAAGGAAAGCCCGACCCCGGCGACCCCAACAACCCCGCCAAAGCATTCGAGCTCGTGCAGGGCGGCATCATCAGCAGAGACGAGCAGGACTTCGTGGACGAGAACTGGCCGCGCCTCGACTCAATGTGCAAGAACATGACAGCGGCGATGCGTGAGAGCCTCCTCGAGCCCGAGCGGCGCGCGTTCGCGGGCTTCATCCCCGCCGCGTTCCACTTCGAGCCGACTGGGATGACCTCCTTCCACCAGTATCCTGTCTACCGGCTGCGAGCGCACGGGAGCGGCCCATCCTATCATCACCCAAGCACTGAAGAGGAGAAAAGGCTGTTCAACGACGTTGTGCGGGTCTGCGCGGCATATATGAATCGGGGACTGGTACTTCGGGCTCTGGGCGGCGACTACAACCGGCCTCTGCCCGAGGTCGGGTCCTATAACCGGCCGAAGAAGTCTTTGGTATGGGTGCGCTGGCCGAATTCGGAGTGGGACACATTTCGCGAGGGCGACGCGGCTCCGAAGTCGGCCGCGGAGACGTTGGTGCGGTACCACAAGCTCCTCGCACAGCGCAACTTCGAGTAAGTCTTGTGGGCTTTCGTTTGGCGAGGCTGTCTCTGATGACGCTTCGACAGCTCAAATTTGTTTAATGCTGCAGAATGCTAGACTAGATGCATGATAAAGTACGGCCTGACTGAATGCAGCTCATACAGCATGCTCGAGCCTTCAACTCGAGGACGATTGGTTAAGTTTCGTGAATTCAATACTACATCCCAACTCGGCCTCTATACTCAACGTTTAAATAACGATGTGCTTCTGGTTTTCCTTGTCGTCTGTCCAGTATGGAGCATGAGGCTTTGAGGTCTCGGAGGTACAGTATGCTCTACGGCCGAGCGGCCCGAGAACCACGTGATATTCACCCTAGGTACCGAATCGGCGCCTCGGCTTTTGACCGTTCTCTGCTTGGTACCGTCTCTCTACTGTGCATGGAGACATACTCATTCCTAGACAGCCTCACAGTCAAAGCACCCCTTTTGGGAGCTTGTGACTGGTGCGAATCCGCCGCCAAGCCGGACGGTCGCCGTCGCCGGGAAAGCAAACTGAAGAAGTGTGGCGGGTGCTCTGCGGTTGTGTACTGTAGTAAAAATTGTCAAACGGCTGCATGGCCAACACACAAGCAAGTGCCCTCAATGTCTCCCTTGTCAGAAATTGCTGATTTTGTTTTATGATCCAGGTACATGTGCGGCTCACGATCGAGAGAGCAGGCCGCCTTGCTAGGCTACCCATCGGCGGTCTCTGTCGCTCGTACACTGAACACATGGGTGGCCATGCATGGTGGTCAGTGATCACCATTGTGGAGGCATCCGCGCATATCGGCGAAGGCGTCGACGCTGCGGTTGGAAACCAACGCGCCATGCTTTTCGTGCTTCTACCGAGAGACCGGAAACCCGGCGACCCGAACAACCCCGCCGATGCGTTTGTGCTGGGGTTCGGCGGCATAGCCAGCAAGGACGACTGGAATTTCTTGCAGGCCCACTGGCTGCGCCTTGAAGAAATGTGCAAGACCATGGCCGATGCGATGCAGGCGACACTCAGCGAGGCGGAGCGGAGCGGATTCGCGGGCTTCGTCCCTGCCGCGTTCCACTTCAAAGGGACAGGGATTGTCGCATTTCACCTGTACCCCCTATTTCGGCTCCGGGCACACGGCAGCGGACCGTCGTGCGAGCATCTTTCGTCGCGGAAAACAACCCACTGTTCAACGAGGTCGTAAAGGTCTGGGGGACTTTGATCAATCACGGACTGGTCCTTCAACCCCGACAAGATCACTGCGGCGAGCCTTCATTCGCGGCTGGCCGGTGCGCGTAGTTGGGGAAATCTTGGGCATGGCTACCCACGACCGTGGAGTGGGATACTGGGGCAGTTAACGTCTCTGGTGCTCCCGGACCATCTCAGTATGGCTTTAAAATGTCTCCGACCGAGCTTTACAAACATTATCGTAAGCTCCTCACGCGGCGCAACCTCGAGTAAGTCTTCTTGCCTGCATCCCTGTGGAGTGCATTCTAAGGGGTTTAACTATTAGGCTCACTACAACTCGGAAGCAGAAGCTGATGCTTACCATTGGGAAGAATGTTAATCCTCTGCGGGCCGACACCTAACACATTCCACGCCCGAAGGAGGTGGATGCTGAGACAGGACAAGATGAATGTATGTTGTTTATCTGATGTGATATTCTAAGATGAATGAGATTTTGACTTCTTGCAGGGTCCCAATAGCGATTGGCAGGAGGTCATAAAGTTGTATGTTAAGCCGGAGACAGAGGGGAGCCATTCCTTTATGCTAATGACTAATTGAATACCTAAGCTATCGGTGGTCAGATTGTCCGGAGGTTCGAGGCCAACAGATGTACGAGTAGAATTCAAAAGAGGGACACGCTTGGGGGCGATGGCGAGTAGTTGTCAGAGGGAAAGCACACTGTTCAAACCAAGTTCAAACGTTGAACGTTCAACCTCGCCGGACTGGTGACTGAAACGTGCCCCCGGAATTTGCCGGGCAATCTTATCCTCGTCATCAAGTTGAAGTTCAACACGTCCCTCCTGGATTCTGAGCGTCGCAAGCATCCCTCTGTCTACATCCTTACACATGAGCGACAACGGTAGTGATCCACAATCTTCATCCGATCCTCCCGTTTTCTTGGATTCGACCTACCACCCATTCCTCTCCGACCATTCCTCCTGTTCTCACTGCAGCAATGCGCGCACCGATGCCAACCCTCTAAAGCGCTGCAGGGGCTGTGATACAGCAATGTACTGCGGCAGGGAATGCCAAAAGGCTGCGTGGCCGTCCCATAGGTAAGTAGTATGTTCCGGAGAGAATCATAAGTGCATTTGGATTGATTCGGATTGAAATGACATTCAACACCTTATACTTTTTCAGGAAATCATGTCGATCGTCGAGTACCGCCGATGCTAGTTGGTGCCAGTTGGGATACACTACCAAAGCTTCATTTGAGAACGCCGTCCACGAGTGGATGGAGATACACCACTATACATTGAAGATCATCACGCAAATCAAACTCTACACCAATGATGGGGTCGACCACAACCTTACTGCCCCTCACGCGATGGTATTCCTCTTGAAGGCACTCTCCGACGACTCTGGCGTTAGATTGCACCCTTCCAGGGCCTTCCGTCTTATCGGCGCCCAGATATTACACAAGGACTGTAGTGCAGCACTGGATGCGCTATGGGAGGAAGAACACGTCGTGGGGCGTGAGGAGATTCTAAGTCTCTGGCGAAGTGGACGAAATCGTCTTGTCCGCAACCCAGCCCTTGCAGGTGCATTCCCTACTGCTTTTATGGTGGAAGACGAGGGCATCAACAAGGCCTGGTACCATTGTTGCGACGTATACCACCCATCGAGACACCCAGATGACGCTTCTCCCGACGAATCCACCCGCCTCGCCTTCGAGGATCTCGAGATGATGTGCACCCGTGCCATCCATGGCGGGCTGATTTTCGAAACACCCGAGGATTACACTCAGATACTGCCCATAGCCGCGCTCTACCTACCTCGGAGAAATGGATCCGGATGGAAGAGGATATCGACACCCAACATCTTGCCAAACTCTTTGGCGTTTGACAGGATGGCTCGCGCAGAGTCGTATGTTTCCGGCTTGCCGTGGGAGAATATTTGGGAGGTATATAGGCACTGGTAAGGATCGCCGTATCTGGTATGTGGTTCCAGCTCAAGGAGGGATACAATATCTGATTTTACGTTAGTATACATTTATGCTCCTCACACTTAGGCGCAACTCCCAGTCTCATCGCTTGCTTTGAGCCCATCCCGTAGCTCAAGGTTACCCACATCGTAGTGCCTGGTTCCCATTACGGTTTGGAAGGCGACTGGAAGGGGCATGAAAGGATGATCACACAAGGCGCAGTTGGCCGGGCTCGTAGTGTTTAAATCGAATGTGCATTCGTGGCCCGAAAATACTGTGCTACGGTACGCGGGACTGCATCGTGCTTCTGTAAGTAGTTCAATGTGTGCGAATGATAATGAGCTTCTGAAGTATACTGGCAGTCGACAAGCCTGAAGGTCGGAAACAGTACTACTGCCGAGCTCGAACCTCTTCCTGAATAGATGCGGCTCGGCTAAGGAAGACTCAACACGTGGTGTCCACGCCTAACGCTGGCGTGCTCAGAAGTCGTCGTCGTGCTTACATTGCATTCCATCTCTCCATCCATCATGGAACCGTCATTGGGACGCTACTCGTTCCAGGGATGCGAAGCCGTACAGTTCCCTATCTCTGGGGTATGCGATTGGTGCCGCAGCGACAAGCCCAAGGAGGGAGGAGAGAAGCTGAAAAAGTGCAGCGGGTGCTCAGTGGTGTTGTACTGCAGCAGGCAGTGTCAAATTGAGGCGTGGCCTAAACACAAGTGAGTACCTTCCATCGGGCAGCCTGGGCATGGGTATGGCGATGCTCATCGACCGTTCAATCTATCAGGAGCATGTGTCGTTCATACTCCAAGGACTCGGCCGCAGAGCTAGGCTACTCTTCTGCAGCCTCTATCTCTGTCGCACTCAGGCGTTGGGCGAGCATCCACATGTGGTCACTGCAGAGGATTGTGGAGGTGATGGCTCATAGAATGGATGGAGGTGTCGATGACCACCTCGAAAACCAGCGCGCGATGGTGTTCTTGCTGTCCCCCGGAGAACCAGACCCCGCCGACCCCAGCAACCCGGCAAAGGCGTTCCTCATCGAAGGAACCGGCATCATCCCTCGAAACGAGCGGGAGTTCCTGGATGCGCAATGGCCGCGCGTCGAGGCGATCTGTAAGGACTACACCCAGCGCATGCGCCCGAAACTTCGCGAGGCCGAGCGGAAGGGTTTCGCCGGCTTCATCCCGGCCGCATTCCACTTCAAGACCACCGGGTTGGTCTCATTCACCCAGTACCCCCTCTACCGCCTTCGGGGCCATGAAACAGGTTCAACTTCCCAGTCTTCGCATTCCGAAGAACAGCTCAGGCTGTTCGACGATGTGACACAGATGTACGTGGGGTTGACGAACATGGGAATGGTGCTTCGGGCGCCCGGAGGAGACGACAACATGGCCTTCCCCGACGCTGGCTTCTATAGGCCGATAAAGAAGAACTTGAAGACCTGGAAATGGGTCGCCGCCCCCGACTGGGATTGGGAGATGGGGCCGGAGAGCGCTCCGGCCCCGTACGGGACGGTTTCGGTGATGCTCAGGCAGTACCACAGGCTCCTCGCGCAGCGCAACTTCCAGTGAGTCATAATATTTCTGTTTTAGCGAGTATCATTTCGATAAGAATTCAACAGAGTCGACGGCTTCTTTGACCCTCCCGAGTGATGGTTTCTTTGAGATACAAAGCTGTTAGACGTGTAAAACTCGAGCTGAGCTAGAATGTGATTGTGACGTACGAACAGCTGAGACGCTATGTAGGCAACGATCAAATGTACTTGGTGACAACCAATGACTCTCGCTCCAAGGTGGCAAGGTGGTAATGATACGGATGTGGAGCGACGGAATGTGCTCTGGATGGCGGGTATGTATACGTTCGAAGCTTCCGAGTGCCAGGAAGGGTACCTCTGATCGAATCGCTTGCGTGTGCGTTCCCAACGGTCCGGAGTAACACGTGTTGTCCACGCCGGTTGACATCCACAGAAGTCGTGGCGTCGTCGCAGTACACAGCACATAGCTCCCACCACGATCTCTCGATCCATTATGGAGCGATATTCGTTCGAGAACTGTGAAGCCGTACGAACACCTCTCGTCGGAGTCTGCGACGGGTGCCAAGCGGACCCCGAGAAGACCGGAGTCAAGCTGAAGAAGTGCACCGGCTGCTCTGCGGTGCTATACTGCAGCAGGCAGTGTCAGATCGATGCATGGCCGTCGCATAGGTAAGTGGGCGATGGTTGACACGCTTTGAACGATACCAATCACCTTGATTCGCATACATCAGGACTATGTGCCGCGAGCAGTCCAAGGGAAACTCTACCCAGCTTGGCTTCACCTCGGCGGCCTCCCTCGCCAACGCGATCAAGCGTTGGGCAAACATCCACGTGTGGGCGCTGCAGACGATTGTCGACGCGACAGCGCACAAGATGGGTGGCGGCGTCGACGACCACCTCGAGAACCAGCACGCCATCGTCATCGTGCTCACACAGGCGCCACCCGACCCGAGTGACCGAAACAACCCCGCGAAGGTGTTCCGGCTCGGGGAGGTGTGCCTCGTCCACAAGGATGAGCGGGAGTTCCTGGCCACGCAGTGGCCGCGTGTATCGGCGTACTGCAAGAGGATGGAAGACAACATGCGCGCGAAGCTCAGCGAGGAGGAGCGGCTCGCGTTCGCCGGGTTTATCCCCGCCGCGTTCCACTTCGACACGACGGGGATGGTCTCGTTCCACCAGTACCCCCTCTATCGGCTGCGGGCGCACGGGAGCGGCCCGTCCTATGAGCACGTCCGTACTGAGGAGGAGCAGAAGATTTTCAGCGAGGTCGGGTACCTCGTGGGTGGATTGGTGAACCAGGGAATGTTGCTTGCAGCTCCAGAGGGCGATGACAACGCGGTTCTCCCCGAATTTGGCCTCTACAAGCAGGTGAAGAAGAAGTCTTGGGCATATGTGCCAGCGAAAGGGTGGAAGTGGTATGAGTCGGAAGCGTACAAACCCTTCGCCGAGATATTGACGCGATACCATGGGTTGCTCGCGCAGCGCAACTACGAGTGAGTTTTGTCGTCTTTACCTTTGTAGTAAATTCCCCTGACAAAAGTTTGAAAGCGATGAATTATTCAATTTACCGCTTTGAACTGTATCGTTCCGAGTCGAGATGAATCCTATCAGACGCTCGAGGTTGAGTTTTGAATAGCCGCTGAGCGACCATAATCTTTAATGCGAGAGCTTCGGGCTTGAGGAAGGTGTTGCAGTGGTCCATGCGAGATGGTCATGCTGCAGGGGACTCGGAGGGACTCGGACGAGAAGAGTCAGGACTGCGAACCGGCGGAAGCCAGGATTTGAAAGCAGGAGAAGCGAAGACATGGTACAAAGTCTACAGAGCCTTAGATCTGGATAATTCCCGTCAGCACGAGGAGACGGATGACCAGTGACCGGTAATACCAGAGAGAGACAATCGCTGTGCGTCGTGGCAACGGCGGACCAAGCTACTTCCCGAGCGCCTTACATTCGGGGTTTGCCGGACCGTCATCGCAAACGGATCGGCAGTGGCGGCACGGTTGCAAGTTGGAATCCGAACTTGAACCCACCTCTCACCTATTCTACTGCTAGATCGCTACGCCTTGAAAATAATTCGTAGCCTCCATATACCCGGATAGCTCTTCATGCTGCTGCAGCCTAACTGCCACCAATGCGGCCAATCCTGTACCAGCCCAAAACGATGCACAGGTTGTGCTCTCGCATTGTACTGCGGTCGGGATTGCCAAAAGGCTGCGTGGCCGGAGCATAAGTAAGTACGTTTTTGATACAAATAGGACAATCTGACTCATCATATAAACGCACTGATGTCTGTATGCTTCTGACCTTTAGAACATTTTGTCGGACAAGGTCGGGGACGGCAAAGTTTGAATCTCACGACAAACTAGGCCACGCCGCGCAGTTTGCGCTTCTCGAAACGGTCAGAAAGTGGTCTGACATACATGATTACACCTTAAACATCATCATACACATCGCGCTCTGGACCAACGGCGGCATCGCACACAATCTAGCTGCTCGTGACACTGCACTGGTGATCACCCTGGAGTCCGTCGCAAACGATTCCGACAGCGTGCACGTATCGCGAGCCTTTCGGATATTCAACGTGCGGATCGCGCACAAGGACGAGGATACTTTCCTGCGCCGATATTGGAACGGAGATCAGGCCCGCGCGGAGCGTGAGCTCGGAGCCGATAAGGACCGCGATCCCGCGATCGCTGGCACGTTCCACGTCGCTTTCACCGTGCGAGGGACAGCGTTCGGTATCCAGTTCCCAGTCTACGACATCTATCGCCCTCACCGGCATACCGCCGAGGCCGTTCCCAATCAGTTCTTCATCCTCGGTTTCAAGGACCTCGATGTCGTGTGCAGACGCGCCATCGCCGCGGGGATTGTTTTCAGCATTTCGGACGATCCTGCTGGCAACTTCCTGGCCTTGCCTCCGCCTGCTTTCGGGACGTATGAGCGGGTCGGGAGTCGATGGAAGAAGGTGCTCAACCCCACCATGGTCTCGGACGTGATCAATCCCGACATGGCGAGCCACCGGTCCCAGTTCGTCTCCGGCATGCCCTTCCAGGGTCTTTGGGTACTGCTTGGGTACTGGTAGATCATCCACGTGTGTTATCTTGTTGTTTCATCAACCGACTGTGACTAATTGTGGGAATGTTGGCGCTACCAGACACTAGGACTCGGATGCGAGCTTTGTTCCCAGCCGAGTCGGCCCATCCATAGCGCAGCGTTCAGTGGGCGAACTCCTTGTGGACTGCCCACTCAGTCTCGATCTAGAAGTAATCGCCATTACCCTTGATTACCCTCCACCAGCCAGGATCGTCCCTTCATGCATAATTCCCGGACTGGGTGGCGGGGGCTCAATAGTATAGTGCGACCGGCCGTCTAGTTGGGCCATCCAATCACTGCCTCTCTCACACTGTCGAACCAGTCTCTTCCCTCGATCTCGGTTTTTTAGTCTGTTTTTTTTTGTATCCATAGAGGAAATGTATTGCGATTTGTTTGTATCCGAATTTGAGGTACAGCTTCAATTGAACATGCAAGCACAGCCACCACGCGGCAACCTTGCGCCCGTTTTGAGGTGGCCTTTGTACCACGACTCGGAGGCCGCCCTCCATCGCGAGTTGCAGCATATCCATATCTCCCTGCACACCCCCTCCCAAGGTATCTTGCGTTTATTGTCAGCAAACGTGAACCACCAGCGGCTAACAGTAATCGCAACCCTAAGCAGTGCTGCCACTGTGACATAGTACTGCTGGCTTCCTAGTAGCTTCACAATTCGACAACGCTGCTAGCTATGAAGCTTACCTACGACACGCTGTTGCATGTGATCTCACTCACTTGGAGTGCGAAAGAATCCATGCAACTCATGGCAACCTGCCGGGTCCTTTACCACGAAGGGGCCAAAATCGCACTCAAGAAGCCGATCATAATCTTCAACGGACAACAACTCGCCTCCTTTCTCCGATTCTTACGTGCCGAAAACTTATCCCGCTGTCGCTTTCTCAGACATCTACGACTTTGGGCTTTCGACCTAGAACCAGAAGGTGTTCAAGAGCTTATCGAGACGCTTCCGCATCTGGTCGGTATCGAATACTTGCGTCTGGAAAGCGCAGAAGAACTCCTCCAACCCAACCCTACTCTCGCACTAGCGTTTGCTGCGCTCACGAGTTTGCGACGCATCGAGCTTTCCGGAGCAAAAGAAGTGACTTGTGGCCTTCTTTCCGCGCTTCAGTCTCCTCTCATCTCTGTATATATCGACTTTCTTCCCGACGACGACGTGAAGATGTGGGACGTTCTGGACAGTGACAAGTGGTCAATATGGCATCCAACGAAGGTTCTGGCAAACTTCGCGGCTACGCTTGAGGAGGCAGAATGGATAGCCTGGTTCACAAACGAAGACACCATCATCCCGCAACAGGTCTTCCCCAACGTACGCAAGCTCGCGATCGAACTTCACGAGTTTCCCCTCAGGATCGACTCCTTCATCCGCGCGTTCCCTAATCTCACAGGCTTAAACGTCGCTACTGAATACCATGGCGGCACCTACTCGGAGGATATGCGAGAGAGCCACGACGCGAACGTCGCTCAACAGCTCGATCCCATTAACTCCTGTGGGACGTGGGCGCGCCTCGAATACTTCAGCGGGAGCCTCTTCGATCTTTACGCCATCGGCCTGGCGTTCCACATCCCTCGCGTTTCGATCACAAGCACCCAAATGGACGGGCAGATGGTGGACGTGCTGGCAACGGTGTTGCGTTACGCGCGGCCTGTGCACCTCAAGCTCGGGGGGATCGCTGGCTCCATGCTTGGAGATATCGACCGAGGATTCATCTCCATGTTGCGGCACGCCAGTGCATCCAGCTTGATCAACCTTGAAGTCTGCATCTACTTCGGTGAGGACGACCGGGAGAAGGATCTGGCAGAAGCCCTCGTATGTTACCGTTTCCCATGCCCCGTTGAGTATACACTTAAAGGCTCACCAATCCCCCCGTCACACAGAGCAATCTGTTCATGGCACTAGGCCTCCTGCCTCTCAAGTTCCTGGAGCTCAGGGTCTACACTCGGGAACTTGATCCGACCCCGAAAGGGGACAGCGCCTTCCTACGTCAGCTGCGCGCTCAACAGGGCCTGCCCCAACCACCCGACCCCGTCCCAGCTCCTCTCACCCCGGCTGAACTTTCCCTGGATGCTCTGGACAAGGAAGCCCTGGTTGATTGCCTCGCCGAATCTCTTACAACGCTCGAGGCTGCCCATCTGCTTATTTTCAGCTCTCGTCGCGGAGAAGGGGGGTTCGAGAGGTCGATCACGAAGGAGAGGTCAATCACGGATACGTCGCGACCAGCAGGGCGTGAGCAGTGGCATATGTAGCTGGATTCCTAGCAGGAAATGCCTAGTTGTACGCTTTCATTCCCCGATTGTCGCTTATATGCTGTTAGCTGATGGTGCTTTGATTCTGGTATTAATCCGTAGGAGACCGAGCCCAGGACTCTGCAATGTCGCGCAAGCCTTCGTAGGATCGAATAGGTGTCTTGCCCGCTTTCTTCTGCGTTTGAATGATTGACGATGCTATTACTTTGAAGGCGCTCCTCAATGATACCCTACGTGATTAATATGCCAACTGTGTGCCCTGTACACTACCTGTTCTTGCAAGGCGTTCCTGTGCTATGTGCCCTTCCCCCTCCCGAGTCGAAGGCATCTAAGGACATGGTCGAGGATAAAGTCTTGAGACTTCCGAAACGCGTGGTATATACAGTCCTGGCCTAGCGTTCTGGCGCAAAACGTGGGCATGAGTACAATATTTATCACACATCGATACATCCCCATGTCACATGTTTATAGTCAAGAAGTGACAGTGCCTGGCGCGCAGTCAAGCCCGATGTGCGACCCGGCACCATCTTGTTAAGCAGCTCCTCCTGTTGCGGCCATTTCCCCTCGTCGGGAGGAAGCATTTTCCACCTCCACGCCCTTCTCCGTCTCCCCGTCGGCTCGCAGATCCACCAGTCGGGCTCCGGCTGCCGTGGGTTCTCGGGACGGCGGAAGACGAGATTGTGGCAGAGGGCGGCCTCCATCATGCGCACCAAATCCTCGAGGGCGGCTCGTGTGCGCTCGTCGGCGACGTTCTGGCTCTCGACGTGCCGAAGGGGGACATGGAAGAGCGTGAGCGCGTGGAAGCGAACCGCGCCCACGCGATACACGACGTAGACGACTGGGAGCGTCCCGACGGGGACGTCGAGGGGCTCGCCGCGCGTCCGCCCCGAGCTGAGGAAGGTACGGGTGGAGTTCTTGTCGATGATGTCGGCGTCCCTTTGGAACTCCGCCCAGTCCGTGAGGACGCCCTCGTTGCTGCTCTTGTCGGTGATCATTGCGTGGACGAAGTGGAAGGTTATAGCGGGGTTGCCGTCGTACTGGGTGCGGTGGCGGGCGTCTACGTGAAGGACTAAGGCCTTGTCCTGAGGTGCCAACACGGCATGGGGGCCTCCCGCCAGTTGGACGAGGGCGCACGTCAGAGTGTACAGGCTCCACTGGTGGGCTTCGAGCCATTCGCCGAGTGCATTCTGCAGGGCCAAGGCGCTTGGGTAGCCTAGATCGCTCGGTTGGAGTTCGACGTGGGGGTTTGGTCGAGGTCCGCACAAAGGCCTGGCGTCGTTATGAGCAGGTCGTGATGTGGAGATAACAGACAAACAAGTGGCTTACTTGCGCCTGTTCTACGCTGCCTTCTAGCACTCCCTGCTGCAATACGTGACGGCTTGGCACCCAGCGCATCTAAACTTCGACTTTCGTTCGAGGCATCCATCGCAATGAATGCGGAGAGCCAGACTTAGTGAGAATGTATCGAGAGATTCGCTATATGAGAGGGGACTCATGGTGGATGGGAGAATGGAGCTGGAATGGGCTGACGTTCAATTTGTGAAGGGGAGTTTGACTTCAGGCTTGGTAAATGCTTCAGCAGGTGTGACGTCACTCTACCTGGACATACACATAATGTGAGATCGAGATTCGTAGCCAGAGTTCGTATGTTGATAACCTCCGTTCGGAATGGAAGAGAACGCGCCAGGATAAATGCGGCCTTGAGACCGCCCGCCTTTACTTTGCACCAGCAAATAGCGACAGGACTTAAAAAGTGAAGAGCTTAGTCAGTGTCATAGTACACTGCAAGAGTATTTGATCAACTCATTTGAAAAGCAAAACATGACGAGCTCACAATCCATATCCTCCGGAGAGTCCGACTTGTCCATCAGTGTCAACAGCTCCATCAGCGACAGCCCCGAGCCCATCGACACCTCAGTCGGGAGGACCGTCCACGTATCCCACTCCCACGGCACCTCCTCCCACTTCCACGTCTTCTTCGACTTCCCCGGCACCATCCTACCCACGTCAGGGAGGCCATCGGGGCACGGCCCCTCGCACGCACGCATCACGATCTCGCTCCCCGCGAGGTACATGCACAGCTGCGTGACGTCCTCGAGCGCCGCGCGGGTCCGGGGATCTTCGAGCGAGTCCGGCACGTGCTGCATAGGCCTCCGAAACAGAATGTGCTTGTGGCCCGCCATCATGCCCGTCTCCTGCACCACGTACATCACGGGAAACACCGTCACGAACGTCGCGCGCCCTGGTGCAGACTCGGATCCGCTCGACGAGTCGAAGATCGGCTCGAGTGCTTTGCGTGCCTCCCTGCAGTCCCCCATGAGGTCGCGCCAGCCGGACACGAGCCCGGGATACCGATCCTGGTTGTCGACCTCGGCGCCGAGCAGCTTGAAGGCGAGCGCGGGGTTCAAGTCATCCGTCTTGGGGAGCGCCTCAAGGATGACGACGACGCCGCGTGGATGGGAGATGTTGTACTCGATACCGCCATCGAGGAGGATGAGCGCATCGGTGAGAGTTGTGAGCACCCAATGCTGGGCTTCGATCCACTCGCAGACGCCCTGATGGAGGGAGATCGGGGTCGGGTAGCCCAGCTCGCGGAAATCGATCGAGGCGCCAGTTTCTTCAACCGGGACCGCTTTGCGACAAACTCTCCTGCAAGCTTGTAGATTAGTATAGGTCTAGTCTAGATCGGAGACACTTACTTGTGTTCAGGCCATGCAGCCTTCTGACACTCTTTGCCGCAGTACGCGACCACCTTACATCCCGCGCAACGTTTCAGCTTCCCAACCTCTCCTCGCCATTTCTTACAGTGATGGCACAAGATGCTGGAGATGGAATCACAAGAAATGATGTCCTTGTCTGAGTTAGCCATCCCAAAGGTGCACCGATGGTGCGATGAAGAGGACAAGGTGCGACGATGGACAAGCGCCTTATCTCGACCAGCATCGCTGATTGATCGTACACTAGTACAAGTTCGTGTATTCATGTCATTCATGTTGTGATTCAGGTTACAGTACAAAAGAGACCTGCGACGCAAATAATGAGCGTGTACAGTGGTCGTAGAAGCCACGAAAATCAGAAGTGAGAGAGTACCATCATATTTCCTAGAACAACTCCTCGCGCGGTCCCTCAGAACCTTGCAACCTCTCCGAAAACTGCGAGCTGAACCCGAATCGCACGTCTGCGATGGACGGGGCGCGGGACAGCTCGTGCCAATCCGAGCTCGCGGACTGGATATCAGAGCCTCCGTCTCCATTGCTTCCGAAGCTACCTGAGGATGATGATGCCCGGTTGTCCATCTGCGTCCACGCATTATGGAACTCGAGGTCGGACATGGGAGTCGAGATCCCGGACGGCGAAGCGGGTGCTGGTGACCACGCAGGGGCGGCGAACGAAGCCGAGAAATCGAGCGTCGGAAGAACGAACGAACGCGAGGGGTCGATATCGTGGTCGGACATGCTCCAGCTGCCATTCAAGTCCGACAAGCCAGACAGCGAGATGTCGTGGCTGGCCTCGGACTCGCCGCTGCTGAGCGTCTCGAGTGCGGCGTCCATTTCCTCGGCTTCCGCGTGCTCCTGGCTATGCCATACTTCTTCGAGGACGCACCAACCTGTTCCGGCTTCTCCAAGGATACCACGAACCTTGTTCGCGGTCCATCCTTCAAAGCGGACCTCGAGGACAGTGCAGAGCCCGCTTGGATCTCCCCGCGCTTCGCAATGCACGCCAGGTTCATCGAAGGCCCTGGCTGTGTCGAGACGGGCGAACACCGTAGAGACCCGTAGGGCGTGTGTACCATGGCAAGCGTGCATGGACGCTATAACGTTGAATGGTAGGAGTGGGTGCGCAGATGAGGATGGGAGTGGGTTAAGTGGAAGGGGAAGGCGTGATGTCGGCGTTGGCGCGAGGGGGATGAGGAGGTGCGTGGTGACCTCGGGGACAGCAAGGGTGGGGAAATAGTGCTCGAGCTCATCCTTCTCAGATTCGGCTGCGTTCGCGACGGGTGCTGAGACGACGTTCAGTTTCGCGGGACTGGAGGGAACCCTGGCCTTCTTTGCCGCCTTCGTCGCACGCCGCGCCTTCTGCTTCTCCAAACGCAGCCGCTCCCTCTCCGCCTCAAGGCGAAGATCCCAGTCGACCTCGTTGAAAGCCCGCGCATACACAGGGACGTTCTCGATCAGGTGTTGGAAGATGGGCCGTCCGGTAGAGAAGTTGCGGGCAGTGCCTAGCCCCACCTGGGTGATGTGCCGCGGAACGGCTGGGGGGCGAGGTAGGAACGGCACTGCGAGAGGCTTGGAGAGAATTTGCCGTGCGGGAAAGGAGAGGCGGTCCTGGATGGTTGGCATGCGTGTTGCTGGACGGTGGAACACACGGGTGCCACTTGCTCCAGGTTGGACATGGACAGAAGAGTGCAACGTACCCGGGGTGGTAAGATGCGCAACAAAGCGCGAGATGGCAGTCCTGGCATGTCTGAAGACTGCCTGGGCGGTGGTCGTTTGTTTGTTGGGAGGTGGCCGAGTGAATGCGGGGATGTGTATCAAGCGCGATCCACTTCCAGGTGCAGATGGGAAGTTATGTTGTCCGCCGCCCTTGAGGGCGCGGAGACCAGAAGATGCGAGCTGCATCGTCGGGCACCTTCAGGTGGGCTCGCGACGGTACGTGGGGAGTGGAGGGGTCAAGAGAGATGAGAGGGGTTCATATATGCGCGCAGCGGGCTTAGAGCTCTCTCGGCCGGTATGCCACGCACTCCAACGGCCCCGATCGGCTAATCTCATGTTCCGGAATGCCCGGAAAGGTAATTTCCCGCCGAGTGCCGAAGATACATGTCGTCATCGGCGCCAAGTCTCCAACTTCTTGCCCCGTACTCAAGTTAACGTTTACCGTAACTCAACGTCTATGAATTGCACTGAACGACTCATTCCTCTTTTTCTTGCCTTCCAGTACCATCGACAAGGGTCCGATCGCGGTCAGACATTCCCAACCACTCGGCCACGAAAGACGACATATTATCACCTGGCGGTCCTAGCCTTCTCCCGCCCTCGTTTCTCTCTCCCTGGAGTACTCAACTATGAATCATCGCAAGTTTCCCTTTCAACGCTCTCTTGAGGGCTTTTTTCTCAGCATCTGGCAACATTGTGAGCACTGTGGAAAACGCAGCTGGGATGGGGAGAAGCCAAAGCGATGCGGTGGGTGCAGAGCAGTGGTTTATTGCGATAAGGAATGTCAGAAGGCTGCTTGGAAGGCCCATAAGTGAGTGTATCTTTGTTATTGGACGTTGAGGACTACTTGGGAGCATTCTTCAGGATGATGTGTCGACCTGCACCCGCGACCGACATAACTAGCTACACAGAACTTGGATATGCCGCCCCCATTGCTCTGGCCACAGCGCTCCAAGAATGGCTCACAATTCACACATGGTCCCTCAGCACCATCGTAGATGCTGCCGTCTACCTCGCAGGCGGCATCGACACCGTTTTGTCCTCCGGTACACCGGCCTTCTTTATGGTGTTGACTGCAAGGCACGCAGCCGCAAACGACGGCAACCCAGCGCGAGCGTTTCAGACTGATAGCTATAGGATCTCATTAAAGGACGAATCTGCCGAGCTTCAAGACGTTTGGAGCAAGATCGAGGCCCATTGCGATTCCGTTTTCAAGCAACTTCAGTACCGAGGTGTCTTCGACCAACCTGTCTTCGGCGGCCTCCTTCCCGCCGTGTACCTCATTCGCGAAACCGGCGTTTGTGTGATTCAGACGCATATAGTCCTCCGTCTTCCCATTCGACACGTGAAGGACGACCCTCAGGACGAGCACACGCGTGCTGCTTTCCGAGGACTGCAGGAGATGATGATGGGTATGGTATCTTTCGGTGCGGTGTACCGGGGTGCGACGACTACTGGTCAACCGGAGCCGGACGCGGGCACTTTTGTTCGTGAGGGGAAGGCGTGGAAGTGGCGTTGCCTTCCACACCAGGCTTGGGAAGAATTCGACGACAACTTCAGGACATTGACCGAGCGCAACACAGACGTGGCGCCCCGTGCGCTTATAACACTGTTTGACACCCAGAATTCGACGTTGAGGGTACGTGTTTTTACTTTTAATGATAACGTTGGCCTTTACTGACACGGAGCAGCTCGCTCCGCTCTCTGTGAAGAACTGCCAACTCCCGCATATTCAACTCAAGGACCACCTGGCCCCTCTCACGACTTGTACGTTACTCACTTCGCTACTGACCAAGTACGGTACCATGGTTCATCTGGACTGGATGGTGACATACTGCAACACTTTTCTGTCAGAATCTCCGTGCTCTATTGCATCGTTCTCTTGTCGACATTTCGCAGTTGACTTTGAAGTGGAGGTCTTATAAAGACCGCCAGACAACCTTTGATCGTAAGTACTGCTGTCTAACACTTTCTGCTGCATGGGTGTGTGCCTAACACGGCTATATGACTTTGACAAAGACCTCTCTCATAGATTGGCACGGCGCCACGAATGTTCGCCTTTTGCACCCCACCGACAAACGGTTCGACACAACTACGATGATTTCGGATCAACTACCCGCCTCCCATTTCGATCTCCTGGTATAGATTTAATTTCTGCCCGGATATCCCGATCACTTTCCTATGCGGCTAGCAGCACGCTCGCATCAAGGTCAGCCTCAACCTCACCGTAACGCCATCAATTCATTCTCGCCAAGATCTTGCATTCACCATGAACAGCCCCTCACGCAGTAAATCCCTGTCTATGTTCTCGCTCGCTCAATCCCGTCGCACCCATTGCGACATATGTTTCCAACCCAACCCGAAGTTCCGGTGCGCCGGATGTCAAGCCGTCGCATATTGCAGCAAGGATTGCCAGAAGGCAGCGTGGAGCACACACAAGTGAGTCTCGCATTGGACCGGTTCGCTCGCCCCCCCTTCCTTGCGATCTCCTTACCTCTGTACTAGGGCTATATGTTCATCAAAGCCCAACTCCGATGTCGACCTCCAACCGAGCGATCTCGGCTACCCCAGCGCCCTGTCTCTCCGATACGCGTTGGGAGAATGGATCGAAATTCAGAGGTGGAGCCTATTCACTCTCACATGTGCCCTCGTCCAGCTCGAGGGCGGCCCTGACGCCGTGCTCGCGTCGCCGGAGAAGGCCCTGCTGATCCACGTCATCCCCCGCCACCGCGACGAGCACAGCGGCAACCCGACCATGGCCTTCCGCTTCGGCAGCGCAGCGATCGCCGACAAGAGCAGCAACAGCCACCTCCGGACGCACTGGGAGCGCATCGAAGAGAACACCAAGCTCGTCCACGGGGCGTCCACCCTCGCGTGCCTCGGCGCCGACCCGGATATCAATCTGGTCGGGACACAGCGCAAGCCGGCAGCCGCCGCGGGGACGTTCCCGGTCATGTTCGTCGTGCACCGCACGGGCGTAGTGCGCTACCACGCATTCACGCTCTTCCGCCTCCCCCTCCGGCACGTCGCGAGCCAGGACGCCGCGGCCCCGCGCACCCGCGCGGCGCTCGGGGAGCTCGTGCGGCTGATGAAGGCGGCCCTCTCCAACATCCTCGTGTACCGCGACCCGCCGATCCTACAGCGGCCGGAGCCCGACTGGTGGATCTGCGAGCCGGCGGGGCGCAAGAAGAAGACGTGGAAGTGGCGGATGTTCCCAGCCGACGAGGAGACGTGGCGGAGGCGGGAGGGCCTGCTCGACCAAATCGTGCCGGGCCGCACGTCGGGCTTGACTGCGCGCCAGGTCTTGACGCTGTTCGACAACGGACAGGTGCCCCTCTGTGCTCGGGCGGGCGAGATGATCGTACTTGGCTACTCGCGGATTTGATGTGGTTTGTGGCGACCTTGAACTCGGGCCGTTCTGTTATTCCCGGACTGTTGACGGCTTGAGACCGGGACGAGGATTTATGTATACGCGTTTCCACAGTGTGAATGCAAGAGATACCGCAATACGGAGGCAGATACCACAACGGTGGCACGTTGTACATAATTGCACGATCAGTCACGATCAGTTTGCACTTACTTGCTAAGTTACTTAGCCTAAGACGGCCTAAGACTGAGATGAAGTGGCTCCTCGATGTCCTCCGGCCGAGCGGACCCGCTCCCTTCCCCGACTCCCGTGCTGTCAATTGGGGCAAGCTTCCCAGTACATGTTACCTTCTTCGCGAGCCGTCGATGCGTCAGAATCGAGCTAGATCCTACTTATCGGTATTCCTACAAGCCTACATAGGATTCAATGATCGTCTACGAGGCTTCCGCTCCAGCCCCTCCCTTCGTAAAACGACCACGGGTATCGATTTCAGACAGCGCTGCACTTCTGTATGGAATACTGGGCCATGTGAGCTTTAACTGCTGGCGCAGAGAACGACCACTTACCCCGTCTGGGGGGCGTAGCTGCAGCTCCTCTCGATCGATGATGGTGCTAGCCACTTCGCTGTCCAACTCCACGCACGAACCGTGCATCGTGCCTGATGGATGGGCATCCTCATCGACCTCGACAGCCCGCCACGCCTTGGACGAATGCCATGGGTTGTTGAGGTGCCTGTAGTGCTCGGGCCACTGGCCGACGATAGTGCGACGACAGGTGGTGAGGGAGACATACTGGAGGGTTGGCATCGCGTCAAAAAACCGTGTCGCGGCAGGAAGGAGGTCGCCCTCGCTTGGAAGTACGGTATTCAGAAACTCTACGTCGAGGAGGATGTCGTCGTGCGGCAGCTTCTGCGGCGACATGTCATGGAAGAGTCTGTAATAAAGGACGATACGGAGATACGTGAGGCGAAGATGTTCTATCGGCTCTATCAGGCTGGTCTGGAACAGTGTGAGATCAGTTGAGCTGTCGGGAGCATGGATTTAAACGCGTTGACGCACTATGAACGGAACCCACGGAAGGTCTACGGGACCCCCAAGTCGATTCGGTCTCCTGACATCCGTGCTGACGAACATGACGAGATGCGTCAGATTCTCCTCCGCCTCTAACGGGAACAGCCCGACCAGAGGGGACAGCCCGGCATCGAATGAGAAGGAGAGCCGTTGAGGGCAGTTGTGGCGGAGAGTCTCCGTTAGATACTGCCATCCCTGCGGAAGCCAAATGCTCATGTGCATCCGGCGAATGGGACACTGCAGTGCCATCCAGAAGGCTGATTGCGCATCGCAGATGACGTGGTTGAGGCTGGACCAAGAAAAAGCTTTCTGCACCTCCTTGCTCCGTTCTCGTAGTCCTTGAGGACTGTATCCCTGGAGATCTGCGTACATAGCCCTCAGAACAATCTCGAGGGTGTTGTCTAGATTGGGGAATAAACGCCAAAGGACTTCTACTGGTATTGATAGCCGCGGCTCGAAGTAACAGGTGTCGTCAATCACGAGTGATCGCACAGCGGCGAAGGCGGTCGTCACATCGGCGGGAGAGAGATCGAGGTGGAAGTTATCCAGTTCAAGGATCTTCAGGGTGGGGGCGAAGTGGACCAGATCGTCATGTAAAAAGCTCGCCGAGACGCCTTCCCTCCCACAGTGGTCGATGCGGAGGTGTTGGAGGGGAGATCGTAGGGTAATCAGAAACTGGCGCAAAGCCTCGCGACCCAAATCAGAGTCGTCGGCATGCACGATGAGTTCTCGTAAAGAGGTGAGCTTTGCTGCAAATGCGAATACGGGGTCTCCGATGGCGGTCGAAAGATGGAGATATTCGAGATGTATTGCCGCCTCCAAGATGGCCACAAGGCGGTCTTCCAACCCGCCTAAGCCAAACTGGACAAGGTCAAGTCCGTATATGAATGGGGCGCGTCCAGCCACATCCGCAAATATGAAGCTGTAAAACCTTTCAAATGAGTTGGCGTTCGACAACACGACAGGCGACATCATGAGACGCCGCTGTAAGGCTCCTTTCCTCAAGGTAGAACAGGTGAGAGCGAATGAGAGGACATCGGAGACATTGGTGAGGCAATTGCAGACCAAACGGAGTACATCAAAGTTCAACTGGGGTTGTCGACGTGTATGCACATGCGTATGGTGATGGTTTGAGTACATTCCTGCAATGAATGATCAGCTCAAAAGCATGCCATACCACTCTCGCGAGCCCGTACCAAACTGCGCTTCGATAATCGTACCTGGCGAGATAGATGGTCGTGGACGAGGTCGACGAGGTGAGAGCTCGAGAGTTACTGTAACGTTGTTTCGCCCCCGCAGATTGCAGACGCCGAATTCGTGGGGGAAAGGTCTAGCGGCTGGCGCTGAGCCACTAGGCCTAGTTACCCGATCGGCTACCTCGAGAGGTAACTGACCGTCCGCCGCCCGCCACTACTCACGACCTCACGTCCTCACAAGTTACTAGGTCCATGTCGTCTTTGTTCTCCTACCATCACCCTGGACAGTGGCATTCGATATGACGACTAACTTACATGTTTCCATCTTTCTTTTTCCTCTGAGAGGCATTACCGCCTTCTATCTAAGAGACTCGGCCCCACGCGACTCGTCAAGACTAGTAAGTACCGTTTTTGCTTCGTTGGGCTGTCATTCGACTCCCACGAAAGGCTGCTGGGCATGAATCGCGTGATGACCGCGCAATGGCTTGGTCGTCCTTCCTCTATTGTTGACTCGGCACCCGGCCTTTCTCACTAGAATATCGCCCGGCTATGGATGGTCGCAACCTTCCCTCTCAAGGATCCCTTGAAGGCGTTGTTCTTGGCCCCTTGCAGCATTGTGACCACTGCGGAAAGCGCAACTGGGGCGAGGAGAAGCCCAAACGGTGTGGTGGATGTGGAGTGGTAGTATATTGCAACAAGGAATGCCAGCGGGCAGCTTGGCAGGCCCATAGGTGAGCATGTTTTGTTTCGCGGATGATCACTGCATCCTGATTGTCCCCCCAGGGTGTTGTGCCGTTCCGCCCCGGAGAAGGACACGACCCTCAGCAAAGAGCTGGGATACGCGACCCCGATGGCTCTAGGAACAGCGCTCGGAGAATGGATCAGGATCCACACCTGGTCTCTCAACACCATCGTGGACTCCTTCGTCTACCTCGAAGGCGGCATCGACGCATTTCTATCCTCCCGTTCATCCGCCTTCTTCATGGCGCTCGGTCCAAGGCACGCAACTGCCCATGACGGCAACCCCGCCGAAGCGTTTGAGATTCTCGGTCGTAACATCATTAGAAAGGGCGACTATCCCGGTCTCCGGGACCCATGGAGCAAGATGGAGGCCCACCATGATGCTGTGACGAAGGCGCTTCGAGAGCAGGGTCTCTTCAACGAACCGGGCTTTGGCGGCCTTCTCCCCGCCATGTACCTTATCCCCAAACTCAATACGTGGGTGTTCCAGACCCACGCAGTCCTTCGGTTTCCCATTCAGCATGTCAAGGACGACCCCCAGGACGAGCACACGCGCGCTTCCTTCCTTGAACTGCAGGAGGTGCTGATGGGTGCGATTTGCCACGCCGCAATAGTGCTCCGGGGTTCCTCTGATAGTGCCCAAGCGGAGCCCGATTTGGGTATGTTTGTGCGCCACAAGAAGGCATGGAAGTGGCGCAATATGCCACATGTGTCGGATCGCTTCGACACCTTCGCCTTCTTGCGGAGGCAGATGCAGATCGCGCACAAAACAAACATACCTGGCCGCTCGCTCCTGACGCTATTTGACACTCGGAACGCTCGGGACGCTGCGCTGAGGGTGCGTGTTATTTGTTTGATTGGTATCGTTTCTCTCGACTGAAATGCTATAGCTCGCGCCATTGACCGTCGAGGGTAGTCAGCTCATAGCTTCGCCTGATAATGTTGTACGTCAATCGCATCCTTTTTTGGGAACGATATTGATTACTTACGGTGGACTGCGGCTATATTCCGTTAGGAAATCCAGCTAAATTCTGACCCCAAATACCCACTGCCTACCTCCTGATCTCGCCATGTACACCACAAGAGTCTGGGGTTGAAGGGGAGTTGCTCTAAACTATGTATCATAACACATTGAGATGTGCTCTGTCAATCTATACTTACTGGCGATTTTATCTATGCCCTCCGCATATCACCGCCATAACAATGCTCTCAAGTATACTCCCGTTTGAACTTCAGTCCCTCCTATAGGTTCTGCTTCAACTATTGGTGGTTTGTCAGGTTGAAGATATCCAAATCACGAGGACCTAATTGCAACTACATTCGACGTCCTCCCTGCCTCCATCCATCAAGCACCGCCAGAAACAGACACCCGCTCACCCTCTCCGACCTTCCAGACCTCGACGCCGCCCTCGCCTGCCACGCCGACCATCCCCCTCGCCCAGTCCACGCTCAGCACCTTCTTCGGCCCCTCGTCGGCCCCCTTCCCCTTCCCGCCCTCCCACGCCGTGAAAGCGGCCACCGCGCCCTTCGTGCTCCGCAGGTCCCACAGCCGCACCACGCCGTCGTACGCGCCCGTCACGAGCTGGTGCACGCTCGCGCTCCCGGGCTGCGGGACCGCGATGGACGACGGGGTCGCGGGGTGCGCGAGGGACGCGATCGCGGGCGTCGTCGCGGACGAGGCCGACGTGCGGAGGTCGTACTGGCACACGGTGCGGTCCGTCGACGCTGCGAGCGCCGTCGCGCCGTCTTGCGAGAGCGCGAGGTCGAGGAACGGTTTTGACGACGCGGTCTGCGGGGGGCGTGCGAGTCAGCACGTGCGCACATAGTACAAGTACATCGACCCAGGCGTGAATAGAATCGCGGAGACGAGGACGAGGATGAAGACGTACGATTGTTGCGGTGCAGACACCATTCTCAACGTCCCACGTGCGCACGGTCGAGTCGAATCCGCAGCTGAACGCGGATGCGCCGCCTGGCCCGCCGCGCCCGAAGACGACGCGGGAGACGCGCGCGGTGTGGCTCTTGAGCACCGCTGAGGGGGCTTTGCGCTTCGGGCGCGCCGCCTCGCCGTCTTCTGCGACTTTGCGGCGTTTTTTGCGGTCGCTGGCGCCTGTGGTCTCGTCCGCGGGCACTTCGTCCGTGGCGGGTATCGAAGTGTCCCAGAGACCGATCAAGCCGTCCCACGACGAGGTTAGGATGTGCGACCCGGATGCATTTGCGGCGACGGAAGAGAGGGGGGCGGTGTGGAGGTGCAGCGACGCGAGGGTCTGTGCTTTTGAGGGGTCCGCGGTGGAGGAGAGGTCGATGCGGGTGAGGCGTGCGGTGAGGTCGTGCGATGCGCTTGCGATGAGGTGCGAGTCGGGAGAGTCGGAGGGCACGACCGCTATTGAGGACATTGGCGCTGAATGTGTTGAGACGGTGTGAAGCAGCTTTTGGGAGTAGTCAAAGACGCGGATGGCGCCGTCGTACGAGGCGGTAAGGAAATGTCTGGAGGCGGGTATGTTAGCATGCAGCGCTGAAAGGCGTGGATATGCGCCGCCCAAATGAATTTAGAGTCACTACGCAGCGCTGCTTTCGTAGCATGTCCCACTGGACCCCTGGAGGAATTATTGGTATGTCAGTGAGCTGCGCACATTTCAGTGTGGCTAATTCCACATACCTGTGATGCCTCCGTCCCATCGGACGGGGCGAGTCGCTGCTCCACCCAGGCTCAAACCAGCAGTCTAAGACCAAGCGTGAAGATTCTGCCGCAGCTCATGGAGGTGGGCCAAGCATAAGTGACCGAGCACTGCGCGAATTATTATGGCATACACAGACTCAACTGTCCGACCAGAACGGTTGTGTGCAATGCTGCCGTTTATCAGATGACCGGCTACCCCGGGCCTCCCAGAATTGCGCCAGGGCGACATGGAAATTCGTTCGCAGTACGTGATTACGAGAAAGCCTCGGGCAGAAGGAGGGTTCGGAGTTCTCGCGGTGTACGTCTAGCGCGTTCCCGATAGACAAAGACGAATTCTATCTGACGCGTGACGGAAAGATGGTGACATACCCAGAAATCTGACATGATATTGAGGAAACCCAGTCTTCATGAGGGAGAGAGGACATGCGCTGAGGCGGCATGACCGACTCAAAGTACTCTATCTCTAGAGTCTCCTCCTGTATGACCGCACATCATTATAGATGATGAGCTTTGGCCGCGATGGTGGACGTACCTCTCCGACGCCCTTCTCGGCACACCATTCTGCTAATGTCCCACGGAGGACCTCCCCTCGGACAAGAAACTCGAATGGGATAGGCTTTGGTAATGAGAGTGCCTTGTTAACAAGTTGAGAAAGCTGGTAGCGCTTCCATGTTGCTGGGATCATGAATTTTTGTGATGGCAGAGGGTACGGTGTTTGTGTGGTGAAGACCACCGGGTGGGTGAGCTCTGAAGTTGATGCTGACGCCATGCCTGAGCTGCAGTATATACGTGGGTATAAAAGATCGTGTCGTGTCGTCCAGAGAGAATCCGAGAAATGTCGCAGAAAAGAACGAAGCGTCGAGGACGAGCAGGGCAGGGACAAGACGAAGAGTACACTGCAGGCGCACTGGTGGCGACGGAGAGCGAGCGCGAGTCGAATATTTTGTCACTGTCACGAGTCTGGTCACATGCTGTCACTCATCAGCGGGCAGGGTCACGGGAGGACTACGATCACGCGCATCGGTGCTCGGGCTCTCTTTCACCGCCGAACGACCGGTTATATGCCCACCCATCGCAGTATGATGCCCCGCATTTCGCGGCATACCCCTCTTTCTTGTTCCCCCGCACCGTTGGCTCCAACCCCAGACTATCAACATGTCGCAGCAGTATGACCTTAGCTCAGCCGTTGGCTACCAGGAGGAGGACCAGCCGGTACGTAGCTCATGTCCTGTCCAGTCGAAGACCATGCCCTCAGTTCAAGTCTTGTCGACAGGTGTCCTGGAACCAGAGGGACCTTCTCATCTACGGCATCGGTATTGGAGCAAAACATAATGATTTTGCCATCATCAACGGTGCGTCTTGACAACGGTGTTCACTTCCTGTAAGCACTTACCCTTGCCTTCGAATAGAGTTGGGTATGCGTTCCTCCATTCAACATCTCTCAGTCGATCCTTATACCCCCCACAGACAAATCATGGTCCCCCTTCCCTACCTATCCCGTCGTGCTCCCATTTAAAGGCCAGTCTCCCATTTAGTGCGGCCACCAATCCCCTTCTCATGTTTCCGCCTGCCTTCCATCCTCCAGGCATGAGCCAGGATGTCGTCAACTTTCGTCAGCTCATGACGGGCGGTAAGCGTGCCCCTGGTCTCCCCAAGTTTGACCCCAACCGCGGTGTAAGTCATCTCGCTCTCTGCGTTTTAGAACAGGCCCTAATTTGACTTGCTTGTACGACAGATACACGGTAGCCAGGCAGTTGAGATCCTCAAGCCTCTTCCCGCAGTGAGCGGTCCTGGTTGGAAGATCAAAAAGCGGATTGTTGCCGTTAGCGAGAACAGTGCGTCACATTGTGTCTGACCTAAAGAGTCTTCCCTGATGCGCTATGCCAATAGAGTCCGGTATCATCCTTGAGAATGAGTCTACGCTCGTTGATCCTCAAGGCACACCTTACGCTAAGCTTTATGTGAGTCTTCTCTATCCTTTCTGTGGAGGCCCGGGACAGCGCATGAGCGCATATACCCTTTCGTCTGAACAGTCACGAGCTCCTTGATCGTTTGCGTGCCTGCCTGCGCGCCCCATTCGCAGACGTAACTCCATCCGCTCCGGAGACATAAGCAATATCGTGGCTGTGGGCCTGCTGGAGTGCAGTGACGTCCTTGATCCTAGCAAGTGTTCTGACATATCGCCCTACAGAGCGCTTCCTTCAACCTGGGTGCCAAAGCGACTGGTACCAACTACTCCAAGCGCATCGCTGGCCCGCCTCAAGCGAAGCAGCCTCCAAAGGATCGCAAGCCAGATTGGGTTGTGCGTGATCAAACCACAGTCGAGCAGGCCGTCACCTACCGTCTCAGTGGGGACTTCAACGAGCTCCACATCAGTACGCCCTTCCCCTCTCGGCCCTGAACTAGTCTAACCTCCGCCTTACCTCCCCACGCAAACAGACCCAGCGATTGGCAAGGCCGGCGGCTTCGGCGGGGTGATCCTGCACGGACTCGCGACGTTCGGCTTCGCCGCGCGCGCGGTCGTGTCCGCCGTCGGGGGTGGGGACCCATCGTCCCTCCGCCTCTTCGGTGTCCGCTTCACGGCTCCGGTGAAGCCCGGGGACGCAATCGAGACATCCGTCTGGGAGATCGGGCCGGCGAGCGCGCCTGGCCACGAGGGCGAGACGGAGGTCGCGTTCGTGACGAAGAACCTGGCGACGGGCAAGGTGTGCTTGGGCGCTGGGGTCGCGTACGTGAAGAAGGCGGAGAGGAGCAAGCTCTGAGTCCATCAATCCACTCGGAGGGGTGTTGCCCACGGGCAGTGTAATTTTAAGTATCAATGCTGTCAGAGATATGGGTTTCTTTCCATTGCCCGGGAGTTTGGGTGGTTTGACAAAGCGTTGAGGTAGCCTCACAAGCAGCGCGGTTGACAACAGCGGGATCCCGGTGGAATTGAATGGTTATTCTACTCCCAGTGGTCGCCGCATTCACAGTGTGAGAATTGTCTCCACACGGTCAACAATAACATCCTGCCGTAAGAAGGTTGAGTACAAGAGTGTACGCCATTGCAATTGTTATGATTGTTCCTGTTTAGGTCGACATAAAGACGATGCTATAGTACGTAAGTCGACAACAATAAACGGAGATAGTGAGGTAATATAGTCGTGGGAATAGATGCGTATTTGTATGTAAGCGATGGGCGAGTAAGGATCATCCAACTGGCCACTATGACATCGATTTATATGTTGCGACTTATCAAGCTTGACCTCGAACCACCGACATGACAGACTCTCAAAACGACACCTCCTTTTTCCTTCCCGACGACCTTACTCGCTGTCACCACTGTGGAGGAGGCGAGAGGAGGAGCAAGCTCAAGCGATGTGGAGGATGTAACACTGTCATGTATTGCAGCAAGGAGTGTCAGAAGGAGGCATGGCGAGCACACAAGTGAGTCACCTTCGCCTCCTGTGTATACTAACACATTCACCCATGTCTCTTTTATAAGAGTGGGATGTCGCCAGCAGGGGCAGATGCTGAACACGCCCGAGGGCCGCCGCCTGAAGGTCCTGCAAAACATCGGCTTTCCCACCGCCGTGTCCTTCGCGCACGCCCTCAAAGACTGGGCCGAGACCCACCGTTGGTCGTTCACGACCATGACCAAGGCGACCGTTCTGCTCGAGGGTGGCCCCGAACGGCTCTGCCTCGACTCCCCCACGCCCTACTTCATGTCGTACACCGTCACCGCGAACCGGGTGCACGACGGCTGCCCCGCCACGACCTTCCGCCTCGACTCGGTCGCCGTCATCACGCCCGAGGACTACAAGACGGGCAACTCCGTGCTGCTCCGCGCGTGGGAGGACGCCGAGCCCGGGCGGATGGCGATGGACCGGAGCTTCCGGGAGGACAACGACCCCGCGTTCGCGGGGGTCATCTCCGTCGTGTACATCCTCAAGGACACGGGCATGGTCGTGCACAACCAGCACCCAGTGTACCGCGCGCGGCGCGGGCCGCTGGACGAGCCGACGAAGACGATGGTGCTGGACCTGATGGGGTTGTGCAAGGGCAGCGTGAACGCAGGAGTGTCGTTACGCACGCCGAACGACTACGTGCACACGCCGACGCCGGGGCTGATGGTGCGTGAGAAGAAGACGTGGGTGTGGACGCCGATCTTCCAGGGCACGGACTCGTGGAACTCGCTGGCGAGCACCCTACCTTTCTACATCGTGAAGTCTGGGATGCTCCCGAAGGATATATTCGAACGGTTTGCGAGGCTCTGATGTACACTTCTAAATTATCGGTACGTCGCCGGTTTGCCTTGATGACGGTCGACGAAATCTGACTCGCCGACGGCCTAGCCCCGGGCACCTCTGTAGGACCGCTTGTTGTACGACTAATATTGGTTTGCTGTATCGATATCGTTCCCATGGACCAGCAGCTACGTTATGTAGGATTACCGACTGATGATCAATCTATCCCTTCACATTCTAACATGCACTTATATTATACAACGTGTGAGCATGTTCTGACATTTTTCAAGGCGGCAATTGGGCTGATAGTAATGGTACTTGACTCACCAAGAAGCCTCGGAAGCGTTCATGGCTTCCATACTCCGGACGTCAGAGGAATTTAGTCTTGTATGTAAGGATTCCGTGAACAGGCGCACACAATTCACAGTCACGGTACATGGCTGGTAGGTACATGGCTAGTCCAGGATTCCAACCAACAATACTTGGTCAATAGCATGTCTATTGACAATATTGGTTCCCGTTGGTCTCTATCTGCATAGATATTGGGATTTCAACGTGGCGTGTTCACAAGATAGAATTCTTTGTCTTCCGCGTCTGCTTCCACGCCGGTGCACGGTGTCTTTCGGGTTTCCTAAATCCTTTGTAGGCACGTCCCTATCCAAATAATTATTCTTTCTAAGATTAGACGTAACTTACTCACCTCCTGACCCGACTGTCGGCATTCTTCAGAACAGTCGTCGCTCCGAGTCGTAGTTTGACGCTCGGAGACTCTCGGAATCATATTAGCGCCCTTTCCGGTGCTTCCGAGGCTGGGCGACCCGCATGCGGTTTCCCAGATTGTCACTCGGGCTGTTCCCCATCCCGGCCACGATCGGGTCACAGGTCCAAGTTCGTGTTCGATAGAGAATGCTACGACAGAGCGTTCTCTGTTCGCGTGTTCTCGGAGAGTCCGCCAACTCATGCTCGCCGTGAACGCCGTCCTGGTATGGAGAATCCACCTCGGGACAATGAGGGCCTGAGAGGTCCCATAAAAAGCCCGGTTCAAGATGGGTGTCGACATCCAACCAACATATCTTCCATCCCTAGATCCTCTCGACTCTTACCGCACTCGCATCTACCATGTCTTTTCTCAACGCCTCCACCGCTGCCTTCAAGCGTGGAATTGCTTCCACCGTCACCAAAACTCATATTCCTAACCGCGGCATGAAGGTGAGCCGCAGATGCAGACGCCATAGGGGATAGTTGCTGACGTTAACAACTCTTTAGGTCCTCGCTGTCCTTTACAAAGGTGGCGAGGCGGCGAAGCAAGAGCCCCGCCTTCTTGGGACCATCGAGAATCAGCTCGGCATCCGCGAGTGGCTCGAGTCCCAAGGTCATGAGTACATCGTGCGCCTTCTTAACGCCGCGACCGCCTACCGGATGCAGCGCACTCATAATCGCCCCTTCGCTAGGTCACCGACGACAAGGAAGGCCCGAACAGCGTCTTCCAGCAGCATATGAAGGACGCCGAGGTCCTCATCACCACGCCCTTCCACCCCGGCTACCTCACCCGCGACCTCATCGCAAAGGCCAAGAACCTCAAGGTCTGCGTCACCGCTGGCGTCGGCTCTGACCACATCGACCTCGACGCCGCCGTCGAGCGGGACATCCAGGTCCTCGAGGTCACAGGCTCGAATGTCGTCTCCGTCGCGGAGCACGTCATCATGAACATCCTCCTGCTCGTGCGCAACTTCGTGCCCGCGCACGAGATGATCGAGCGCGGCGAGTGGCAGGTGTCCGACATCGCGCGCAACGCGTTCGACCTCGAGGGCAAGGTCATCGGCACCCTCGGCGCGGGCCGGATTGGCTATCGTGTGCTGGAGCGTCTTCTGCCGTTTAACCCCAAAGAGCTGTTGTACCACGATTACAACGCGCTCCCTACTGGTAAGTCCATTCTTGTAGTTGAAGCTCAACGTGGGCTGACTTGCACTGTTCCCACGTTCAGACGCTGCCGCGAAGGTCGGCGCCCGGCGTGTTGAGGACCTGAAGGACTTCGTGTCCCAAGTAGGCTCTCCATCCCCTCTCCAGCTTCTTTCTGCATATCTGATCCCCCATTTAGTGCGACATCATCACGATCAACGCGCCCCTCCACGAAGGCACCAAGGGCCTCATCAATGCCGACCTTCTCAAGCACTTCAAGAAGGGCGCATGGATCGTCAACACCGCGCGCGGCGCGATCTGCAACACCGAGGACGTCGCCGCCGCGCTCAAGTCCGGCCGGCTCAACGGCTACGCGGGCGACGTGTGGAACGTGCAGCCCGCGCCGAAGGACCACCCGTGGCGGTACATGAAGAACCCGCTGGGCGGCGGGAACGGCATGGTGCCGCACTACTCGGGCACGACTCTCGACGCGCAGGCGCGCTACGCCAAGGGCACGAAGCAGATCCTTGAGAACTACTTCACGGGGAAGGCGCAGGAGCCTGCGAACGTCATCGTCGGTGTCGGTGCGTGATCTTGCTTGCTATGTGGGGTGTGTCGGGAGGCTGACGATAGACCGCGTTGCAGGCAAGTACGAGACTAAGTCGTATGGCCAGCGGTAGACGTCCTCGACCTGCACGGCCGTCTCCTTCAAAGTTGCTGTCATGTACTTTGTAGAATACTATACTCATCTCATGGAGCCGTAATCTCACATTCGTCGCGTGCATTTTTCAGCGAACGCAGGCAATAGCTAAGGCGCGAAATGAGGAGTTTTCTCCGAACTGAGGGTCTGAGCGGGTATGATCAAACTACTTTTCATGAATAGGTATCCTTGTTAGGCTATGGGTGATACCGTACAGCTGTTAAGATGAAATGTTTGTTGCACAAAATTAACCCAGATTTCGGGGGAACGGAAAGAACGTGTTTCAGTGGTGAGGGAGGATTCTATCGAAGATTGTATACGCACTGTTAAAGAGCTTCTATCACCATCAGCAGCTGGAGGATTGAAGCCTCGGACTTTAAGGTCGAGAGGAGATGCTTCAACTTGGCTGACTCAAAACCCGGAGGATCGTATCTGCCTTCCAGATATCCGTCCCAATCAGGGAAAGCGGGCTCCCATGTCCACCTCTTGCTCGATCGTACGAATTTCCCGGGTAGCGCAATGTGGGGGTTATGACGATCGACGAGGCGGAACGCCAAGCCGGCGTTCATGCTCCCCTCGGACAACCTCACCGCGTCGTCGATCGTGGTACGCATGTCTTCAACGTCAAAGTCCGTGTCCATAATGACCGAGTGGGGGTTGCGCTGTGGGAAGAAAGACAGCATCGAGATAACGGTACCCAGGACCTCGAAGCGGAGCGGCAGCAGACCCGCGAACAGGGAGTTGTCGCCGAACCCTTCCCGCATGCTCTGCTGCAGGGGGAGGGAGTGATTCCAGTTCTCGAGATTGACCCCGGGGCTGCTCTTGTATTGCTCGACGGTGATCCAATCGTGCCCGATCATCCTGAACCCGCACCCAGGGGGGAGAGTCCGTGCACCAGGGAGACAAAGGAGGCTGATGACGAGGATCTTGGGCGGATTTTGGGTGAACTTGATGCCCCCGTCCCTGAGGCCGCCCTCGCGCAGAGCTTGGGCTTTCGCATAGATGCTCAAAGCCCAGCGGTTGGTGTCGATCCAGTCGTCGAGTGCGTTCGAGAACTCGGTGGCTCCTTTGAACCCGAGGAGCCGGGCCTCGTTGTCGAGCCTATCCTTGCCCCAGTTCTCGCGGTCCCGTTGCGCGATGTATTTACACATCTGCCTGGCAAATTGTCGCGGTCAGTTATCCTTCGATCTTTGTTTCTGAGAGTGGCACTTAGCCACGACAAGGAAGCTACGTGGCATTCGCTGATTGCGAGGTGTAAGAGAGGCAAGACGTGACATACTTGTGCTCAGGCCAGGCAGCCTTTTGGCATTCCTTGCTGCAGTACATAGCAGAGGCGCATCCTGCACATCGTTTCAGTTGGATATTCTCTTCCTGTGGCTTGAGGCAGTTATAGCATTTGCGTAGTACTACCAGGGATGCAGGGTCGACAGTGGAGTATTCTGGAGTTTCGGACATGGGAGACTGTCGTTCATGCGAAGCACGCGATCCAGGAACGGATACGTGCACTCGAAGGCCGGAGTCGATGGTCGGAATCGAACTAAAGTGCTCGGAGGCGTCTAACTGGTGAAAGAGTAATGATTGGACGGTGGCAGTGACTCCGCCACTCGAGCTGGGATAATGACTACTACATCGTCATAGAATTATGGATGATGGACGACATACCGTGGCATAGAAATAACTAACGATAGGAGGTGAAAAGACTACGCAGACGCGCCGGTCGAGGCTCATCAGGCTCACTTGAAGTCGAGGTAATTGATACTACCGAGGTACGAGCACCACCGTACGTATCGTTGCAGACGTAGTAGTAGATAATAATATCACGACCGCTGACTGGATCCAAGTAGACGCTCTCACTGCTGGGAGGGTAGATGTTGTCGTGTGAACCAAGGTCGTGAACGCCGATCGGAGGATGCCTTCGTCAGCTTGTTTCCTTGCTTGTCAACGAACGGCCCGGTAACGCTTTTGCTGCGGCCGACGAGAAGCTTGTACTCCTTGCCTGGGGCGGGACGAGGGTGGGAGGACTAGCCCGTAAAAGAACAGGATTAGGTGGGGCCAAGGTGGAGTACACTTAGTGGCTAGGAAATGCCTACGTTGGCGCAAGAGGCGTGAAGCCATTAGAGAAGAAGAGGCAGTAGTACTGGGAGTTCTTTGGCTTGTACATGAATCCGGCTTCGTTGGGTTCGTTGTCAGCACCGGCAAGGTGGATACCGGGGTCAGGCTGCAGGTGGTTCAGCCTACATAGTAAGAGAAACCCAACGAGGAGAATAGGCATACCTTGGCAAGTTTACGGATGTTTGTAAGAGGGACTTGGAAGATGCCCTGGTTCCAGGAACCGAACGTCAACTTGAGCTCGCCATCCGCTTGAATCAAGTTGGGGCCGACTGTAGAAATGGGAGGGCAGTGAGCCTTATGGCGCGTGTGGAGGAAAAGTCACTAAGGTGCTTACTGGCATTGAAGATATCAACCCTTCTTCGAATGGAACACCTCTCTATGGTCAGTCCACGTGCCTTCCTCGATCGTTGGGCTCGTCGCCAGACCAATAGAGGAATTGGGGCTACCAACCACCGAAACAGCGTAGTAAAGGACGTATCTCCCGTTGACAAAGCTGATATCGGGAGACCAACCAAGGCAGCGGCCTGGCAGATTGATCTTAGAACACTTGCCAGGGAGGACCGACCCAGTGCGCGTCAAAGGTCTACCTTACGCATCAATCAGGGGTTCTTAATTGCACATACAGATATGCTGCTTACCCCTTCAAGTGAGGGCTCGTAAAGATCTTTAGACCTTCATCAGAAGAGAACACAAAATACTCGTTGAGCTTGGGGTTGTACTAGATGGAGGGGTCGCGAAGCACTACGTTGCCTACAAGCAACGAAGTCAGTGGGGGACAGTGAGATGACAATGAAAGCTTACCCGTCCCAGGGATGGGATTGGGTACTGAGGTCGAAAGAACAAGAGTGGCAAGAGAAAAAAGAGTTGCAAGAAGGAACTTCATGGTAGCAAAAGAAAAGAAAGGGTTTAAAATCAAACGCCCCATCTGAGAGGGATCGCGGATGGTCAACCTATATAGCACTCGGGCACTGTGCGCATGAACTTTTCCGTTCTGCTTCCTCTATGCGCGGGTTTTGGGTAGCCTGGGCAGAAGCCCATACAACACGACATACATTTGGCCAGCCCATTGTACGGCCCACTGACCCGAGCCAGCGTGGTTAGGACCCCAGTGTTAGCAGGCAGCCTGCCATGACGTACACTGCTTGCACTCGGTCAAGTCAATCATCCACACAATCACCATCGTATTGATTTGGTCTCCATGAATACACAAGCCCCTGAGCTGATGCCGCCCTCGAGGTCGCCGCTGGGAGCATAGGCGGAGAAGTAAGCCTGCTTGCCCAAGGTCAGACAATCCGCAACATTGGCTTCAAGGGTCGACCGTCTAGAAGGACACGACTCGAGTCAGCCCGACGACAGCGATAGAAGAAACGTAACAGGGCCAACCTCTCGCTTGACTGCATGTACCACATCTCAGCGTCGTAGCTTACACCAAATGGCGGCTCTCCATGGGCACCGATATGCACTTCAAGACCTTCAGGCCCTTATGGACCAGCTTGGTTATGGAGATGGAGATGCTCCAGGTGTGCATGCAGCGTGTTGGCAAACTCCGGCACTGCTGAGATTGGGTCGGGGTTCAAGTTCGTGTCCCTCTCGAAGTCGTCGAAAAGACCGGATGCACCAGACAGGTGCGCCACCCTACAACACACCGCATGGATACTCAACGAGTCGCGGCTTGGTAATGCGAAGCGGGATTCGGTGGACTGGAAAGTCACCAACTGGCCCTTAGTGAGCCCATGTGGAAGTTTCAAAATTGAGTAGATTTGGTAGCAATTGGGGACGTCCTAGCCACAGTTGAATCGAGGTATAAGTAATCAGTATTGAAGGTTGAAGACGCACCTCAACGGGCTCAAACCACATCCCAAGTGTGTCAAAGCGATGATGCAACGATCCAGTCATCATCATCACATTCTCCAGCAAATGATCCCTCTCGCCTCTTGCGAACTGGTTTGTGAAATGTGTATAGCCGAGGCTATTCAAAAGATTCCACGAAATGGCGTGCTTCAAAAAGCTTAGGGTGATATTATTTGTAGAAGCAGGTTAATACCCCCAACGCCTTCGTTGGTCGCCTCCGGGAGTATGTGACAAAAGTGAAGGGCTTCAGCATCCCCCTCGTACATCGCGCCGCCTGGTGTCCGGAATCCTAGGGCGTATGCGTAATCGAGGATGCGGGTCACTCTACAGCGATAGTCCTCGCGTTTCATTGCCTGGGGTAAGGGTGACATGAGAACAACGGCCGTTGAACGAAGAGCGTTTGGTATGACACACCAGCTTTCTTAATGTGTTAGAATCGGCGTTGTGAGGTTCGGCGAGGACTCGGTCAACTTCTTCCGTCGTGAGTTCGAATGAGTCTTGGTAAGAATGCGATGTCATGCTGGGAGTCTTGCCCCTGTATTTACGAACTCAATCGCCATAACATCAGACACGTCAAACCCGAGCCAGGCAGCTTGACACTCACAGAAACGTATAAGGTAGTTCCTATAGAACTCGCCCAATGCAATCAATTCCTCGGCGAGGACTTCGTTGCTTCCTTGTGCATTCGTTTCGAAGGAGAGGATGTCTTCCACCTTGGAAATAGCTGTATCTAGAAGAAGACCTGATTGACAGAGAAGATGTCCGAGGATGCGAACATCGACTAGCTTCTTTTTCATAGTGTCGTTGTGAGGTAGCCTCTCCTGGTCGACGAGGTGCTCGACGGCGCGACAAACGTTGTATGCGCGGATGACATCAGGATCGGGATGTATGGAATTTGCCAGGAGGGGCTGGGGAGATGGTAAGGTGTCGATACGCAGTATATTGAGCAGAATTTGAACCCTGAATGGTCAATACTTGGTGGTCACTGTAGGGTAAGAACTTCGAGTCAAACCGCCCCTAAGAGGGAATCCGATAGGCGTTGATGAGGCGCAGAGACTCCGTTATAAGCGCCTTCCAGCCACTCTCAGAAGTATATGGCACACAGAATTTGTTTCTCTTTGTTCTCAAGTCGCTAAAAACCAAGAATCAACAGGTAAATCAAGCTCGTACACAGCAACGCCGTTGTCCTTTCGAAACGAAACATCAATCTGCGTTGATCGGGGGCAGAGGCTCCTTGCGTCCGGGCACAGGCCAGACCTCCGCCAAGGTGGAAGCCTCGAAGACACGACCGCCTCTCACCACGAAGCGGATGTCCCTCGTGGCGCTGATGTCGCCCTCGAGGAGATCGACGCCGGGAGGGTAGACGACGAAATCGGCGAGCTTGCCCGGGGTCAGAGAACCGACCGCGTCGTCGATGCCGAGGGTAGCGGCAGCATCGGACGTGGCGGCCCGGAGCGTCTTGAAGGACAGTTAGCGCGCCGTCGAAAATAGAAAATGAGTAGCAGACCCACCTCGTAGTTGGTCAGGCCTCCTGACTGCGTGTACCACATCTCGGCATGGTAGTTGACACCGAGCGGTGGCTCGCCATGAGCACCAATGTGGGCTTTGAGGCCCTTGCGGACCAGCTTGGCAGTGGAGATGGAGGTGTTAAAGGCCTGGTAAGCTATGCGGAACTGAGTTCTTGGCCATGGTTCGAAAGAGGCGGAAGACTTACAGAGTTTAGGACGAGCCGTGGACTCGGTCAAGGACTCCAGGCCATCATGCCGAGCGAAACGCCTCAGCCTGTCCAGATGTAAGTACCGCGACGGGTTTCAACAGAATATTGTGCTCACTTCTCGTTGTTCGGGATATCCTCTGTTGCCCAAATGAGCTGCTCTCCCATCACGCCTCCGTAGTTGACGATGTGTGTCGGCGTCGATCCAGTGCCGCTCAGCGCGTACAGGTTCAAGATGTCGTCGTAGAGCACTGGAATGGGGAGAGCATGCTCGACAGTCGTCATGCCTGTTGTCCACCACACATCAGCAAGAAAGCACAGTTCTGACAGCGGAGGTACTCACCGTCGACGATGTAAGTCTGATCCCAATCGTAATTCATACCCTATGAGATGAATCAGTTACGACGCCGCCATCGGATGTGAGGACGTTACATACGCCTTCTGGGACACAAAGCATGCCAAGCTCGCGCGCAGCAAGGAGCAACCTCTGACGGGATGCCCTAAAGCCTACTTGAGACTGCGATCCATAGGGCAGAAAATGGTAAAACATACCGAGAGGGCAGGTTGTAGTTCTTATATGAGAAGCTCGAGGGACCACCCTCGACCTTGATCCGTAGCAGGGCAGATCGGGCCTCTTTCATGCTTACGGCATCTTCGTGATAGACCGGAGCCCCTGCACCGTAAATGACGGTTCCAGTTTGGAAGATGCGAGGGCCGATGAGCTGGCCACGCTCCATACGGAAACGTTCTGCAAAGGCTAGGACCGTGTCCGCACTCGGGCTGTGGTGCAACAAAGAGATTGAGTACAATGTATGAGAGGGATAGAAACGGGACTTACTTGTGGAGAGTCGTGACGCCGTACGCGAGGAAAGTCGCCATCTCCCACGACCTGGCCGGAAGTGCGGTATAATAGCCGTTCCAGTGCGCGTGTACGTCGATGAAGCCAGGGACGATATACCCTATGGGAAAACGATCAGTGAGATGAGCTAGATAGGATGTAGCCACAACACTGACCTCCTTGAGCATCGAGAACTGTCGCCCCATAAGGAATGACGAAGTCGTGGACGCCAGCGATAGCCTCAATCTGGCCGTTACGCGTCACGAGTACCGCGTCGCGCAGGATGTCGCGGTGCATGTTGCCGGTGCTCATGGTCAGCAGGGTCGCGTTCGCAAAGACGAAGAAATCCGCGCCTGAGCTGGCATCCTCCGCTCCGGATAGGCCATACTCAGCCTTCGCGAATGCCGCTGCCTCTTCCTTCAGGCGCCCAATGTCACTCGGGTACTCGACGATGACCTCCTGGTACCTCGGTTGGTTCTTCGTGCACTCGATGCCGAAGTTCACCGTGTCCTTCCGGGCGGCCTTGGCACAGACGCTGAGCTTGGAGACGTCGACGTAGTGGAGGTAGGGCCCTACGAATAACAATTAACCTAGTCCTTGATGACACGCGGCACAATATTCCAACGTACCCAGGAACCAGAACAGTCTTGTCCCGTCTGCGCTCCAGGTGATCGAATGTCCTCCATCCACACTCAGCCTCTGCAGGCCCTTGGTCGCGTTCGCAGGCTTGCTCCACACAGCATCGTCGGCCGCCACAGCTGGAGCGTAGTACACGTGGTGGAAGTCGACGATCGCGACTGGGCTCTTCCCGCTCTTCTTCGGCGGCGGAACGGCGAGTTCTGCCGACATGCGGCCCGTCGCGAGCGTCTCGTGCTTATACTCGCCGTTCTCGTCGGGGCCAGCGGCAAGGTCGATGACGAACGCGCGCCGAGGCGACGAAACAAGCAGCTTCTTGTTCTTCTCGAGGAACCGGAGCTGCGTGGTCACGACGTCGTCCGTGTCGATTTCGGATGGTACAAACTTCAGGTTGGTGATAGCGACCTTGTCATGCGGTCCAGAGGGAAGCGTAAGCTCGCCAATGTAGAGTCCGGCGCCTGCGGTCGCGACGACGTCCCCGGTGAGGTAATCGCCGCCCTTGCGGAGGAACGCGATTTGGCGCTTGGAACCAGAACAAGCACAGAGGATCGGAGAGTAGTAGCGTCCGAAGGGGAGGCCGCTCAGAACGTGCGCAGTGCCGGACGTAAGGTTCGCGAGCTCCAGGGTCGTAAAGTCTACGTCTGACCAACGCGCGTGAAGGACCAAATGAGAAGCACCCGGGACGAGCGAGGGCGAGTAGTAGGGCGCCTTCTTATCGTGAACAGGGACGGGTTGAGCGTGGTGCTTGCCACTGCCCTCAATCTTCTGAACGTACGTCGCGCCGGCCGCCTGGAAGACAGCGTACTCGCCCGCCTCGTCGACACGGAGTTCATGGAATGCATACACCCGTTGGGTATCAGCGGTCTCGACGGACTTGATGTCTGTCTTGGAGGAGCGTGTCTCCGCGATCCGCTTCTCGATGTGAGCCTGGAAGGTAATAACTTGAGGCTCTCCGGCAGCAACCCGCTCTCCGTTTTTGTTTGTAGCTAGAGGCACGTGGTGGATCTTTCCGGCAGCCCAGATGATAATTGCGTCGTTTCCAGGAACCCAGGCGAAGGATGGATAAGTACCCATGGGTGCGGAGACAATACTCAAGTCGTAAGTCAGGCCGTACCAAATATTCTGCAGGGTGCCAGTCTCCATATCCCTTGCCAAATGTCAACCTGTGACCAACGAGCCATTATCAGACGACTTACTTGAGTACCAATGCTTCCTTGTCGCGGACGCGACGGACAAAGGCCAATGTACGACCATCACGCGAAAGTTCAGGACGGGTAGCTCCGCCTGGGTTAACATCGACAAGGACGGTAGTCTGCTTTGAGGTTAGATTCGTGGAGAAGATGGCATTGATACCCTTATAAACGTCTCGAAGGATGTCAGCGCGCCTCTATGCACCAGTCTACAGACGCATTCACCTACCCTTGCTATATTCCCAAGCACCATTTGTGTCGCGGATATTCTCCGAGTAGACAAGTGTGTCATTGCTCTTCCAGATAAATTGTTCTGGTCCCACTTGTTGGTCGCCGTAGTCCTCTGCGCTCCAGCCCAAAGGAAGGCTCCGGCCGACCAAGCGTCTTCCACTGCCAGCTTTAACAGAGTTCGCCGATGCGTCGTTAGGAATTGGGAACTCCCAGGCTTCTCCGGCACCCAGACTCCGACTAGAGGTAAACCATTTCGTGGCGACGACCTTGGTGCCGTCAGGGTGGAAACGCGCGTCGGAAACCCATCTGTAGGTCTCATTGGTGACCCGTCGGGCTACGCGATGTTTCGCTATAAGCACAATAGTCCTGCAGAAACCGCGCCACGCGCGACAAACGCGTCACAACGTGAATATAACGTACCGTCAAGTCGGCCCTCGCGCAACAGTCTGCGATACTTCCTCTCCTGAGTTTCCTGAGTCCCGCCCGCGAGCAGTTCCTCCTCCGTGTCCTGAGCCTTGAGCGCGTTCGCGATATCACCGATTGCATGAGCGGGGCGGATGTCGGACGCTTCGCAACCAACCCACGGCTTAACCCAGATGTTCTCCACGCCAAGTCCCGCGTCGCTCCGGAAGACAAATTGCGTACCATCGGGGGAGAAGTGGGGGTCGGAGTCGTGAGGAACACCCTTCAAGACCGGGATGGCACGAGTATGAGCCCCGCTGGCCAGAACGGACGCGCTGTACGCATTGGAGGGGAGGCAGTAGATGTCGCCGAGCAGGTCGAAGATGACTTCACCAGTCTTGGGGTGCACATCCAGCCGCACCCAGGTACCCTCTGTCACATCATACTCCAACTTGCGGGGGAACGGGAAGTCGGTAGATATGTCCCAAGGGGTCTGCTCGCGAAGCGGCCAGATATCGTCCCTCCATTCCTCGGCGGGGTCAACGAGGTCGGCTGACTGGGAGCCAACGCGTGCGTTGAATAGACCTGTGGGGATCCAGGATCCGGGGTAGATGGTAGAGAGGAGTGCGACAGAGGCCACGAGCAAGACGGTCTTCACCAAACGGGTCCTCGGTGCACGCACATATGCCGCGGGCGCAGAGCCGACGATGTAGTAATCGCGTTTCTCATCCATCCTGCAGAGCTCCCTCCAACGTCACTGAAATCGAACATGTGAGCCCGATGCACGTACGTTGCACTGAAAGGTTTTCATACGCACAGTCGCTGGATAATCCTGCGCTCGTGCGTGTCGGGTGAGATGGCGCAGAGAGGAGAGTTGACCAGGAGGCAGCCAGACAACAGCCTCTCAGGCCCACGTCCCACGACACGCGTGAACGCGTGCTTGCCGTCGTCGGCGTCGTGCGACCTCCCCAACATGACGCCAAGATGCCGGCAACACTCGCGTATTACTACGTAACTTAACGCAGATTAAGCACTACTTCAATGAAGTAAATAGACGCATAAAGGAGTCTTCTTACTCCCTTGAAGCCTTCAAACTCGTCGTTGCTGCACATGGACGATAGTAGAAGGCGGTTCCGCGCAGTAAGGAACAAAGGAACGATGGGCTTCTGATGCGTGATAGGGGGGATTCGGGAGGCCGGGAACTCATGACCACCTTAAACACAAGCAGCATAAATACCCCGACGTGCCAAATCCTCTTGTAAACCCAACCTTCCCCTCTTCGGACCACCTCCTGCAGCAATGCCCGCTGTCGAAATCAGAACCAACGTTACCGTCGCCGACCCCAAGGCGTTCGTCAAAGAGTTTTCCAAGGTAATGTGGTCCATCGATAACGACTTGCATTTTGATTGACGCGAGCATACTGCTCTACTTAGTTCTCAGCGGACACCTTGGGAAAACCTGAGGCCTACATTGCCATTCACCTCGTCCAGGAGCAAAACCTGACATTCGGGGGGTCTTTCGATCCCGCCTTTCTCCTGTCTATTGTGCGTGGTACCCCTCTTATTATTATGATCACTGGGCCTGAGCGGCGTGCTCCTGCAGACGAGCCTCGACAATCTCCCAGCGGAGAACACGGAGAAGTTCTCCAAGGCATTCGCTGCCTTCATTCAGGAGAAGCTTGGCGTACCCCATGACAGGGGCTACATGTAAGGAGTCTTCCGACATCGCTCATTCTGCCTTTTCCTCACTAGAGTTTTACAGTCTCTTCACCGATCCCGGAAGGGCCAACATTGGGTATGCTCTCATGTCAGCACTGCCCGGGATGGCGCAATCATCTGACCAATCATTCCCATAGGTTCCAGTCGACCACCTTTGCAACCATCTTTGGGAAGCAGTAGGCATGGAAGATGCGGCAGCGTCTCGCATGAGCTTGGACATATGTGTATGAATACGATAGCTCGATGATGAAACCGTGTATGTACCCGGCAGTGAATAACTGCTTCTGTTCGCAGATTCTAATCGTTATCTGGTATGGGATCCGAGCTGATGCTTGCTTAGTGAACGTTGCATATCGCATGGTGATTCTCCTAGGTGCCTTGATCATCATCTACGACTGGTTCTCCCGCTCCTCACGCGACCGGCGGCATCCCCTCGTCCTCCTTTCATGGCCTTCAGAGTGGTCAAAATAGCGGCAACAAACAACCTGTCCCACATTCATCCTGTTTCCCATCATATTCGACCCCATCCGCGCTTTGATCGATGATCCCCCATCCTCAAACCAACCTGCTTCGTTGTCATCGAGCGTTGAGGCATGGCAGAGCGCGAGGCACTCGAAATTCTTGCGTCGTATTCTCATGATCCTAATCATGATCAACATCGGCACAAGAACTTCAGAAGTGTGTGCATCGTAAGGCGTTGAGAAATGCCAGGAAGGTAACTTGAGAAACACCGTCACGGACCGCGCCGCCCATGACATTCTGGATCGATCCCACTGCCAGAGTGCGATTGACCGGCTGGGCAGCAGCTAAGTACTAGTGAGCTCCGACACATCTGTCAGATGTACCTCTGTGCTAACACACCGGCGGTGGCACGGTCGGTTCCACCGGCATACTCTCAATGTCGCCTATCTCTCTTCTTGTCCAGAAACTCAACTGACATCATAGGTTTGGCGCGAATTTTGAGCTCAATTAGTCTCGGTTCCAGAAGTTTTGGCGCCTGCGAAGATAGTCGTTCGCAGTTCTACAGGTCTCTCACCGGGGGCATTGACCTATGTAACACAGTGTCACATTGTGACAACATAGGTGTTACTGACATTATTAGTCTCTGATGTAATGCTCAGCTTACACCATGGGAAAACAGGTGGAAAAAATTGTATGGAGCATCAATAAATTCAGTAAATTAATGCTTGTTTAATAGATGTTTCATTTTATATGAAATCATTATTAGTTTACTATTAAACAAGATGTTATATGAAAACCTTCATGGAAAGAACACTTTAAATGCAACAGCCATATTACATCTATGAAGCACCAATGTGACACCTCAAAAAATAGATGCACCATATAAAATGAAACCTGTATGAAACATGCATGTAACAGGCTGTTACATAGAAGTAAAATAGTTGTAACATGGAAGTAAAATAGTTGTAACATTTATTGTAGTCTACTACTACTACTACTACTACTACTACCACCACCACCACCACCACCACCACCATGACCTCCATCCACGACCTCCATCCACTATTACTACTACTATTATTACTACTACTACTATCACTACTACTACTTCTACTACTAACAATAGTTACTCTGGCAATGAGCACATCAATGCCTTAGGAGAGAGAGGTCATGAGTTGTGGGAGGATATATGTGCTAGTATCTACTATAATTCCCTTATGCCTGAGAGCTTTAGCATTGTTGACAATACTGGAATTTTTGATAGTCTTGACATTGTTGATAGCATTAGTATGCTTAAACATGGTAGCATAGTTGATGCTATTAGTATGCTTGAAAGCATTATTAGCAAACTCAACATGCTTAAGAGTCCTAGCAATACTAACAATATTAGTTTTCTTAACAAGCCTTGAAATTGTAGTGCAGTCTAATTAGACCTGAGTAAACAGACCATGTAAGGGCAGATTAACATGCTTGAAAGGAATAGCATTATTGATACTATTATTCTAGCAAGCTTGACAATTGCAGTGTATAATTAGCCACTAGAAACTGTGGAGTATTAAATGCATTAACATTGTTGACAGAACCTCCTTGCCTCCTTGTTACTAATTGTAGCAAACTTAATAGCACTAGTTGACCTTATAGCCTCACCCTAATGGCACTTAGTAGTGCTATTATACTTGATTATGTAGATGAATTAGAAAGTTTATAATAGTTAATTTAGCATACCTAGGAGGAGCATTACAAACTAAGATTAGTAACAATGTCTGTATTATAAACTTTCTAATTCATCTACATAATCAAGTATAATAGCACTACTAAGTGCCATTAGGGTGAGGCTATAAGGTCAACTAGTGCTATTAAGTTTGCTACAATTAGTAACAAGGAGGCAAGGAGGTTCTGTCAACAATGTTAATGCATTTAATACTCCACAGTTTCTAGTGGCTAATTATACACTGCAATTGTCAAGCTTGCTAGAATAATAGTATCAATAATGCTATTCCTTTCAAGCATGTTAATCTGCCCTTACATGGTCTGTTTACTCAGGTCTAATTAGACTGCACTACAATTTCAAGGCTTGTTAAGAAAACTAATATTGTTAGTATTGCTAGGACTCTTAAGCATGTTGAGTTTGCTAATAATGCTTTCAAGCATACTAATAGCATCAACTATGCTACCATGTTTAAGCATACTAATGCTATCAACAATGTCAAGACTATCAAAAATTCCAGTATTGTCAACAATGCTAAAGCTCTCAGGCATAAGGGAATTATAGTAGATACTAGCACATATATCCTCCCACAACTCATGACCTCTCTCTCCTAAGGCATTGATGTGCTCATTGCCAGAGTAACTATTGTTAGTAGTAGAAGTAGTAGTAGTGATAGTAGTAGTAGTAATAATAGTAGTAGTAATAGTGGATGGAGGTCGTGGATGGAGGTCATGGTGGTGGTGGTGGTGGTGGTGGTGGTAGTAGTAGTAGTAGTAGTAGTAGTAGACTACAATAAATGTTACAACTATTTTACTTCCATGTTACAACTATTTTACTTCTATGTAACAGCCTGTTACATGCATGTTTCATACAGGTTTCATTTTATATGGTGCATCTATTTTTTGAGGTGTCACATTGGTGCTTCATAGATGTAATATGGCTGTTGCATTTAAAGTGTTCTTTCCATGAAGGTTTTCATATAACATCTTGTTTAATAGTAAACTAATAATGATTTCATATAAAATGAAACATCTATTAAACAAGCATTAATTTACTGAATTTATTGATGCTCCATACAATTTTTTCCACCTGTTTTCCCATGGTGTAAGCTGAGCATTACATCAGAGACTAATAATGTCAGTAACACCTATGTTGTCACAATGTGACACTGTGTTACATAGGTCAATGCCCCCGGTGTCTCTCTAGTGACACCGGCGCTCACACATCCCAACAAGATCCTTTCACGATTCGCCATCGGTACACCTTCCTAATCCGATATCCCCTCCCTCCCGTACTGCTGAGCGTAGCGAAGCCGTGAGGGCAGGTGCAGAGAGACCCTGTAGAACGTCTGGAGCCGAGACTAGAGCTCAATCAGAAGTACCGTGCTCCAAAGCTTCAGGTTCACCAAGAGTGTCCTGAGTCTCTAGGTTGGCCGTCGCAGGCGGAGCGCCCGCTGGCAGTCGAACCATCGCGACAACTCGGGTGGCGTCCGGCTGGTCACCGGGCCGGACTTCACCAGTGCTGCGGTTTGGCAGCTCACGCAGACCATTCTCAGTGCGTCTCCCTACGGCGAACCTCAAGGGTGATGTTGAGCTGAGTCGCTTTCCATAGAATGAGATGAACTTGGTGCCTTCAGGCTCTCCAAGTCGACCTCGACCTCGACCTCCACATACCAAGTAGCGAGTAGGCCCATGTGTTCCGAGAGATATCGAGGGGTTTGTAGGAAAGTGAGGTAGCTCCTCATCAACATAAGCCGAGTGCCAAGATATCTCGTTAATGGTCTATGCCTACGAGCCCGTTATCACATACAAACTTCAACACAGAGGACCAATTCAAAACCTGGGCAAAAAGAAACCCTATACCACAGGCAGAAACGAACGCAACCACGTCCCTTACCCTCCGTTACCCTGGCGGAGTCAAGGCTACTTGATACGGTGTCTGGGCACAACCGCCCAAATGACAACCATCAGCCCCATCATCGCGATCAACCTGTACATATCCGGGTCGAGTCTCGTTAGCCATACCCGCACCCTCTTCATCCCAAATCCGACATACGAAAGCGGCACTCACAAAGGTTGCAAGCTGTTGATGCTCGTGCCCGCGGCGATCGCGCCCGTGATGAACGGGAACACCGCCGCGCCGGCCGAGCCGAAGCTCGCCATCCACCCCACAGCGCCCGCGATGAGCTCGGGAGGCAAGATGCCCCCCGCGTGGTTCATGACGATCGGGAAGAGCGGGCCGAGGAAGAAGCCGACGAAGGAGACCGCGACGGCGTCGCCGACGAGCGAGGGCACGAGCCAGACAACGAGCTCGAGCGCGAGCGTGAGTAGTAGGTAGAGGAAGATCACGCGCCACTCGCCGAGCTGCCGGGTTGGGGATTAGAACGTGCCATGCTCAGAACACGGAGTGAAAAAAAAAACTTGGAGGGGGGAAGGGGAGGACGGACCTTCTTGTTGAGCGGGAGGAGGGCGATGCGGCCGAGCGTGAGGCCGCCGAAGAAGCCGGACGAGATGTACCCGGCGCTGGGCCCGCCGTGGCGTTCGTTGATGACGAAGGTAACGATCCAGCCGCCGATAGTGACCTCGGTGCCGACGTAGGCGAAAAGGAAGAACGCCATGAGGTGCACGGCGCGCAGGCGGAAGACCTGCCTGTACTTGTTCATGCCCTGCAGCGAGTCTTCGGTCTTTTCGTGCGGGGGTTCGCCGGCCTCCTTGAGGCACTCTGCCGTCATGTATAGAGCCATCCGGTAAGCATACGGCTGGGACTACGTGAATTGGGGCGACGGAAGGGGGGGAGGATATTGATTACGTACCTTCCTGGCTCTTGAACTTGAACGTGAAGGCCATGACTACCACGCATGACAGAGCGAGGGAGATGTGGACGAGGTATCCAAACGACCACCGGTGCAGCTGGGCAAACTGCGTCGAAACGAGGGGTGCACACATCGCGCCGACGCCGTAGATCGCGTGCATGACACCCATCTTGGTGGAGGTGTCCCCCGACAGACTGGCAACGAATGCGTTCGCACCGGCGTCCTATGCAGGGGGTAACGAATGACACGATAATGCAGCTTTGCTACGCCGGCTTGATGGCGGGATTGGGAGAAAGACTTACGAGAAAAGCTGCTCCAAATCCTATCAACAGGAAGCCGATGACAAAAGCTGGGAACGGCGGGGCAGAGGCCTGAAGGGAGTTGCCGATGGTGACGGACAACGATGCTGTTGGAAAGGTGACCGTTGGTGTGCGGGACAAAGGAAAGGGCAGAACACGTCGTACCAATGAAGACCATCTGGATGTCGATAGCGACCCGACGCCAGAATCAGTAACAAAGTCTGAGGTCCAGCGGGTAGACAGCCATACCAATCCGTAGCCAAAACGGTCTGTGAGGTAGAGGTAGAGGAAAGCACCGGTGATGTAGCCCTGAAACGATTGTGTCGGTGGTTAATGGCATGCAACTCCGCGAGACAACGGCCCGAGACGTACGACGCAGCCGGCGATGAAAATGAGGGACAAGACACTGTACGACACCTGGGAAAGGGCAGACGAGTAAGTGGCGCGTACCGACAGTGACCACGTATGCCACATACCTGGTAGACCTCCTGCAATCGGGGGATGAGGGGACCGGTGGTGCCGTCGTTCCAACCACAGACGAAAATGGCCCAGCAGACGGCAGCGAACTGCATCTGTCCCTTGCGACGCATGGCTTTCGTAACTACCTGTGTATCCACCTCCTTATTGGGGAGAGACGGTACGACGTCGTCGACGGCCATGACCGCTTTGTTGCCCTCGGAAGGTGCTATGGGGGTCGACTGCTTCTCGTCGGCGGTCGGCTGGTCGGCGACTGGGGGAGAGAGCTCCTGAGGCAGCGGGGTTACGGGGGAAGCCATGGGGTGGTGAGTGCGGTCGCTCACGATCGTGCGCAAGCGTCCGAGCTTTAAATGGCCAATCTGTCGCTGGTCGGCTGGTCGGACACATGGCGCCCCAACGCGCCCTCCTCGTGCGATTCAAGGCCATGGGTCAGATCGTGACACTCCATGCTTGGGGGTTTGGCCCAAGGCGATCGCGGACAACGAGTAGTTAACGGATATGAACTTCGTTTCTTGGGGAGTGGGAGGGATCTGGAGGACAAAGTGTCCTTGTGAGAAAAAGAGACGGTCAAAGAAAGTAGCTTACGGTATAGCAGAATAGAGAAAATGGTGGAAGTAATTGAACCTGTACTACAATCGGGTTATGACCGCTAATGTGGAAGAAACAGGAGGCGGACGTTGAAAAGAGGGTTACGGGGAAACGTCGGAAGCTCGGAGAAACCTCTCAATCAACAGTGCGAATGATGGATATGCACTGGACAGTTAAGCCGCGGCTACTTACCGTCCCCAAGTATGTTATCGAAGGTGACACGTCACCAGGACCCTGACATACAACAAGCCCGGATGAAGGTTGTTGGAGGTTAAAAAACAAAAAACAAACTTGAAGGAATGACTCGGATATCCGCTCGCTTGCGGCTTCGCCTGTCAGTATATCTACACATGACTCATGGTGAAGGGGTTCCGCATCCATACCCGGGCCCGCCGATGCCACGCTTCGGCGTTCAAAGTCTCGCAGACTGCATCACTTGCCGTGCTCACGGTCAGGAAGTTTCCCCCCGTTCACCGCTTTGAACCCACTTCCGTTGTATGGGCAGGGAGTCACAGGGTGCTTCGTACCAGTGGATTGGCGAAAATGACGTCGACGTGGTTCGGTCTTGCTCCCTCTTTAGGCTTGAGGTACCAAACAGTTGTAATCGGTGACATTCGTGTTCACTGTTCAGCCACTGGGCCCTCGTCCTTTAAGTAGTTGGACTGGCTTTTGTGTAAGGATCAGCCAAACGGCCTTCCCGTGTACCCATAGATGTTCGTCCTATTTTGTAATCATTAATGAGGAATAGAACCTATAGGCCAGTAGGTAGGTGAAAAAATCATGCCGTGGCCGGACTCACCTCTGGAGCTGGCGGCCGAGTTTGTAATTTGAGTAGTAGACGCCGGCCCCCGGGCAATGATGATCTGGAACAGATATGCCGATGAACGACCCCGACCGTGGATCTCGACTGGGTGTATAATGCTTCCCAAGACTGAAGCTTGAAGAGCCTCGGATGGGTAACCGTGCTGGACCCCAGAAGAACTGAGGTGTAGAGGTAGAGGATTGGCGGAGGCGGTGACAGAGGCTGGCATAACTCGAAATCGGGAGTTGTAGTCCCGACCGGCCCGAGAATAGCCGGACTGCTGCAAGCTCGAAGCTTAAGCGCGCTAGGGTTGACGCGCTGTAATTTGGTACTAAACACGCTTAGGACACTGACAGTCACATATACCACCAATACCTGCTATCCAAGCTTGGCTTATGCCTCCGAGCTGCCTCCGGACCTCTCTTCTCAGCAATGAGGCTAGTCGTGGACCTCGCTATCCTCTTGACGAGTCTCATACGTCTCGCTGGCCCCATACGCCAGAGCTTCAAGCTGCACGCGACGCACGATGTGCTCATGTACGGCGTCGGTCCTTCCAATCTACACAAAGAACACCCGCCTTCTCCGTCCTGCGAATACACAGCGTGAACGTGGCGCATTGAAACCTCTCCTCCCTACCGCTATGTCTGTCGCCTCCCATCCAATATAACCACTTCACCTTCCCCGGTGCCGTTCCACGGACGTTTATGGGGAGTGTGGCCCTTGCCTGGGCATCGAACGTCGTGGTGCGGATAGGGTCCTGGCTCGGGATCTTCGAGGACAAGTTCGACGTGCAAAATATTGGTGGGTCCCCCTACATCTCCCAAGCCGTAAGGCATACTACTCATGTGCGCGCAGTGTGAATGGTCCTCGCCAGTGCCAACGCCGCAGGCATAATCGCCCTTCGTCGAGCTGTAACGAGGCGGTTCGGACGGCTTGCGGGCCTCGTGTCCGTGCTCCCGTCAATAACGGAGTTCCACCTCCCGTTCTGGATGGGAGCACCCTGCCGAACATGCTCGCCCTTCTCCCCGGTGACTTTGCAACCCATTTCCACCACTAATGTTGAGTGCATGCGGCTCATTCACACTCGCGCTTGGGTGGTAGCGAACATGGCCCCGCGCCTCCTCATCGACCGGGTACCAAGCTCGACGCGGCCGTCCAAGTCGAACGCACACTGGGCAATATCCATACTGACATAGTCCAAGTCGTCCGAAGAGGCCTCGCTCGGCACGGCGCTCGCGCGGAGTTTCCGCTCCCTGCGCTGGTCCCGCTTCGAGAGGTACAGTTGTACAGCGTGGCCATGGCGAAGCACACTGGTGGGAGGCTTGTCAGCAGAGATGCATGGGTGGCAAGACAAATGGAAAACGTCGGATTCGCACTCATGCTGAAGTTGATGCACGCGGTGGCGACGTTGCCCTTGAACACCCTAGAATGAACGCCGCTCAGTCGGGAGGCTGCACTACGAGATAGCTCGATTATGAAACCGTGTGTGTACCCAACAGTGAATGACCGCTTCTGTCCGCAGATTATAATCGTCTTCCGGTATGGAGTCCGAGCTGACGCTTTCTCGGCGAACGTTTATACCGCATGGTGATTCCCCAAGGTGCCTTGATCATCATCTACGACTGCTTCTTCCACTCCTCACGCGACCGGCAGCATCCCCTCATCCTCCTTTCATGGCCTTCTGAATCCTCTACGTGTGCTCAAAATAACGGCAACAAATAATCTGTCCCACGCTCATCCTATTTCTCATCATACTCGACCCCGTCCGCGCTCTGATTCCCCATCCTCAAACGGACCTATTTTATCCACCCAGGTAAAGCACACAATTAGGAAACAGCCGCGCGCTCCGTTGTCGTTGGGCCCAGCGCTGATGGCATGGCAGAGCGCAAGGCACTTCGAAGTTCTTGCATCGTATTCTCATGATCCTCTGATCAACATCAGCTCAAGAATTTAGGAAGTGTGTGCATCGGGAGGCGTTGCGAAAGGCCAGGAAGATAACTTGAGAAACCCCATCACGGACCGCGCCACCCATGACATTCTGGATCGATCCCAGAATGCGATTGACCGGCTGGGCAGTGACTACTAGTGAGTTCCGAGTCCCGACAGTGGACACGACTATCAGATGTACCACTCTGCTGACACACACCATACTGGTGCGTCGATTCTTACTCTAAATGTCGCACATCCCTCTTCTTGTCCAGAAATCCACTGATATCATAGGTTTGGCGCGAATTTTGAACTCAATCAGAAATACAGCGCTCCAAAGCTTCAGGTTCGCCAACAGTGCCCTCTCCAGATTGCCCGCCACACGGGTTCCATGCGGATCGTGGCGCTTGGCTGCCATCCTGAGTTCTCCACGTTCCATACCTATGGTGGTCGGATAAGGTCTTCCTGCTGGGAACCTTTGTCTACCCTAGTTCTCTGGCATACCCTCGCACCATCCTTCCCTCTGAGGCGACCCAATGGAACACGACTCAATTGTGGCGACATCTCAGTTCTCCCCATTCCAGGTCGCGAGATATGTCGTGCCGATGGCTCTGGTGCGTCGTTTAGATACGTTTTAGGTCCTACCCTGTTAACAGCACAGCACAATAGGTTGTGTATCAGATATTCCGCTTTTACGAGTCATACTCTCCTTCAGTACACGCCGTGTTTCTTCTTGGTGCACCTATGGTGGCAGCAGCACACTTGACGTCGTGGTCCTCGGCAGGAGGTTTCTTCAAAATGTTCATCGCGTGCCTCCTGATCCACTTGGTGACCCTCGTTCTCTCTATCGAGACCTGCCGCCTGTCCCCCCTTCACCTTCTGGCGTGCTTTCCGGGACCTTTCCTCCGGAGAGCATCCATGCTTATTCCGGCATATATGGCGACCCGAGGAAGCCTCAATGTGGATATCAAAGCTTTGCATGACCGCTACGGAGATGTCATTCGAACTGGTACGTGATACGCCTCCGCTGCTGTTCCTAAATACCGTGACAGCCAAGCTCACGCGCGGCTCATAGGACCGAATGAACTACATGTCCGGGACCCGTCAATCCTTTCATCGCTATGGGTGATCCCAAGGGGTCCAAGTATATACTTCCTCCCCACCATCCGAGACTCGGAGCCCTGACAAGACGACCACTTCCCAGGTTTCATTGGTGTTTCTTTATCGCAGACGAAGGTACTCATGACGGGCATTCGGGACCCGGAAGAACATCAGAGGAGACGGCGGCCATGGAACCAAGGCTTAGCCCCTGGTGCGCTGCGAGAGTACAACCATCTCATAACTACGCGAATACAGCAGCTCGTGCGTAGACTAGAGGAGCAAGATGACGTGATTATATTGGGAAAGTGGTTCTATTATTTCTCGTAAGTGGCCCATGGTCGCGCTGTAGATTTCAACAATATTGACTGTCATTCTAAGGTACGATTTCATGTGCGACATGGCGTAAGCTTTGTATCCACTACTCAGTATCTCCGAAGCTCAGGATACGCCTACAGGTTTGGTGGCGGGTCGGAACTCCTTCGTGATGGAGAGAGGGACAACTTCTGGCCCATTCTAGAGAAAGGACTCCTGTCAGTGTTTCCTAGTTACCCGAGGAGGTTACAGCGTTAACTTCGCCCCCAGCTTCGCTGTGTTATTTGCCCGTATTCCGTGGCTGGGACCCTACGTGGGTTACATTCCGGGGGCTGGACGCGCCCTCGGAATGCTCCAGTCTCGCTGCAGAGAGTTCACGATGAAGCGGATCCAGCGTGGGTCTAATACACGGGACCTTTTCCACTATCTGGTGCGTAAGTACGTAAATCTCTCGCGGAGCGGCGCTTTTTCAACTTGTCTACAAAACCAACAGAACAACGAAGACCTCCCAAACCGCTCGCCGCCGCCTACGAACCACCTCATCGATGATGGTATCCTAGCGATCGTGGCAGGGTCCGACACGACTGCAGTCGCGCTCACCAATCTCTTCTACTGTGTCCTCACGGACCCGGAGGTCTTCGCCACTTTGCAAGCAGAGGTGGACAAGTTCTACCCACCCGGGGAGGATGCATCCAACTCAAAGCACCACCGCGACATGGTGTATCTTCAAGCGGTGATGTAAGTGGCAAGGTTTCAACCGGGGAGCCTCATGCCCTTACCATCCCCACTCCCATAGAAATGAAACCCTCCGCCTGTTCCCTCCCCTACCGGGCGGTGGCCAACGTCAGGTGCCAGCGAACGCAGCACCTATTTTGGCCGGAAATCTGTCAGTGCCTCATGTTCCTCATGTACCGTAACCCTCTACTGACACTCGTTCGCTCGCTCAGGCACATCCCACCAGGAACCATCGTCTGGATCCACCCCTACTCCGTACAACGCAACGAACGAAGTTTCACGCTCCCTGACGTATTCTGGCCCGAGCGGTGGCTCGTCGCAGCAGGACAGGTCCGCCTTCAAGACGCACGCCCACCACGGGGCCATGGTGCGGTCACAGCGCAGGAGTTCGTGCACGACGAGAACGCGTTCGTGCCTTTCGGCCATGGGCCGTGGAACTGCGTCGGGCGCGGACTGGCGTTGCAGGAGGTGCGCACCGTCGTGTGTGCACTTGTGCAGAGGTTCGAGTTTACGCTCCGTGAGGGATGGGATCCGAAGGAGTTCGAGAAGGGTATGAAGTTCTACGTCTCGACGGGGCGGCCGACCTTGCCCGTGCATCTCCGTCCTCGAACATAGCTCAATTCGGCCACTCTGAGCTGCGTGAACTGTTTGGTTCTCTGTTCCTGGTTCGAGGTTGGGGAGACATTTGACGAGGGTTTCCGTTCCGTGCCAGTGCACTGCTGTTTGCAGACACATCCTTAAAGAAAGGTCACGAGTGCTACAACAAGATGACACATCCCATAGCAATACAATCAAGTCCGAGGATTGCGACCGACGCTTCTAAAGATCGACTTGATGTCGAATTTAAAGCCTCGCAGGCGGCATCGGCGGTATGCTGCGTAAGAAAGTCAGCCTCACACATCAGTCACCCGACCTCACTTGAAACGACTGGTCACACTTACTTTGAGATTTGCTTGTACACGTTGGACGCGAGCCGTCGTGCCCAGTTGCGAGCATCCATATGCGGGATATACCCCTCCTGGAATGAGGCGAGCGGGAGGACTTCCGGCCGGAACTGGAGCCGCGTCAGGTGCTCGCGCAGGTCGTCGCCTGAAATTGAATGCGCTCAATCAGTCCTGAATCCTGATTACCTTTCAACACCAGGAACGTACCTGACGGAGCGTAGCGGAATGCGGGATCTTGAGAGAGCCAGTAGCGGTACAGTGCCCACGACGGGCCGTCGAACTCGCCCCCGTCGCCCATTCTGGGGGGCACGCCGACCGCTCTGGCAGCGTCCGCCGCCGCCGCTTCGTTAAGACCGCAGTTGTAGAATGCTTCGTGTACAAAGACGTCAGATTCGGTCTTATCTTCCAGCCACAAAGCCCCTTTACCTCTGATTGCCTCTTGCGACATGGCGGACGTGCTTTACCAGGGAGAGAAGGAAGGATTTCCTTTCTCCGCAGTTGTACCAGCCCCTATATCCCGTCCAGCTCCGACCGAAAGCGCGCGCTCGGGTGCTGGTGTGTGCCCAAGAGGGCATTGCGTGCACTCGGTTGTGCAGAGGATCATTGCGGAACGGGCGTGACTGAACTCTCGACGCTTCTTGACATTCAAAGCCGCTCTTTTTGATCCGGAAGACCGGCCATGGAGCCCAGACGATGTGTCAATCACCCCGGAGAAGATGCAGCTTCCGTAACGCGGAGGAGTGGGGAAGGCAATTTCAATATACGGACTGCTGAGCATCCCGAACTTCAGACAGACACCTGGTAATCGGCACGTATACTGCAGGAGACGCAGTTGAGAAGCACATAAAGAAGTACAGGTCGAGAAGCGCAAGGAAGGTTAGTAGTAGTAGTGCATAGCTGAGAATCAGATTCCGAAGTGATGAGTGCCAGCGGGTCGCGCATCACACAAGCGACACGGCTCGGCCTCAGAACACACGGTCGCTTTCAGTCACTCAGCCAAGAATCTGCTGGCATCTAAGGTCCCACGGGAAAGAACTGAGAAGGCTATCCTTAAACGACTTTTAACTTTCATCCTCGAATCAGAATGCGTTGTCCGCGCGTATTAATGTCACCAGAACGCACATCTCCTGGCTGTGTCGTAACAACTCTGCAGGTCTCCAGGGCGGCGACGGCATCCCCGAGAGCAATCGGGTGTACAAAACGGATGTGCCGCGCGTGTGGAGCACGACCGGAGTGAGTCGCTCGTGGCAACGCGCTTGCGAGGCGGAGCGTGTGCAAATTGTCGAAATTCGCGAAGATGGCGTGTCAGCATGCGAAGGGGCCTCGACGATCCATGGATGACAAAAAGATGGGAGGGGATTCACTGCGTCGAAGGCGCTTGAGGGTCTTGTGATCATGACTTCAGGATGGGCTACCCCAACGTTGGCAGGGACGTGTGTTTAACCAACTCGTTGTCAGTTTCCACCTGCGCGAAGAGTAAGCACATGAGAACTGTGCATCTAGAACTTGGCTATAGGCAATAGAATAGGGACATTAGTGTTGGAAATGACTTACTGAATTGTTAAGGAGACGCAAGATGCCGAAACGACTGGCGCGCAGGCAGCATGGAATGCACGGCTGGTTTCCGAATCCATCCGTCAGGCACATAAACCGAGTGCGGCCCAACCAGAGCCGTTTCGAGTGATAGCCTCGCATCTAAAGCACCATCAGCATCCACAGTATGGCCAGTTCTAGTACTGTACTATATAACATGCCTTCCACAAGTTCTACCCATTGTCATGAGTCCCGGATCCACCCCTGGCAGGCGCCGCGATGACGGTTCAGTACTTCATGGCAGTGAGCTTGCCTGACAGTGCTGGCTTTTGACAGCTCTAGACAGCAGACCAAAGACTTTCATTGGTGCATATTATGTGCATGACCTCTTGGCGTGGAGTGTTGACATGTAGGGTACGTTTGAACGTTTGAATGAGGACCTGGAGGCCATGGTCGTGGTAGTTGGAAATGAAGCACCGAGTCGGAGACCCGGGCCAGAACGTTGCCGCATTTGGATAAAAAGACGCCCGTTACTCAAGCGGCCCGTGCAGGCGCCAACGTCGTACTTGGCGACAACAGCCACGATGATTTTCTTGTTGTTGTCCAGCGGTCGACGTTCACAATGTCCAGCTTGTCGAAATTCTCACCTGCTTTGGAGGCCCATCTGGACAGGGTGAGCACTTTAATTAGTTCAATCTCGTCCTGCCAGTTCCACAGCGCCGGAGCCGAGTCACTGGTCGATGTTCTACTAAGAGACACAGAGTCATGGCTGCTCGTTGGATTAGAGTGTGACTAGCTTGCGGTAAAGCACTTCTACGATGTAGTGGCTACCATGAACTCTGATGTTGAACAATTATGGGAGTTCAAGGTCCTAAAGAAAGGTCCCTTCTGCGAAATCACAGAATAACAGAACACTTACGCTTTCTGCATAGGAAACCTTGTTCTGGAGGCGAAAGGATACGACGGACCTCCTCACTGCTCCGGGAAGGCATAGAAACTCGAGGAGATGGATTCATGGAATCATATCTAGAAGATCTTACCGCAAACTAACCCCCACAGAGCTATGTCACCCCGCCACTCGAGCTGGAACACATGATCGTTGACCATCTACATAATGGTGCGGTCGCATTCATGGCCTCCTCAATTGTCTGCAAAAACTGGACAAATGTCACGCACCTGTATCTGTTCCACACCGTCAAGCTCACCGACGTGGATCAGCTCCTTCGCTTCAATGCCGACCTTCCTCTTATACCGAACATCCACGAGAGCATCCGGGTACTCCATGGAGAGGGTCTTTCGATGGCGGCGCCCCAGCCACTTCCGATGAATGCTCAACATAGTCGGCCTCTTCTCAAGCATTACCTTCCGCGGATTCTCCGTCTCAGACGCGAAGAGCATCACCGACCAGTCCATGCCCTCGCAGAAGACCTCCTCAAGGCGGCGCACTCCCATCGTATGGCTTCAGATCTCAGGTCCCGACCACCATTGGCTTCCTTTACTCCTGTGCACGCTGCACCGTGTTCGTGGCGCAGCCTTGGACGTCAACCTGTGGCGCACCGTGGTACGCATGGCGGACGTGGATACTCCGGCTAAGGTACGCCTGCTTCTCAAGGGGTGTAGTGCCTTCTTCTGCGGGCTCGGCCCTGCCCCCGCGCACTCGACGTAGATTTCCTCTCCGCCATCGCTGCTGCGCACGAAGGTACAGTAAATCCAGCAGCGTCTCGCAGGGCCAGCACATGCTTACAAATCGTACTCAGAGGTAAGCGGCAACTGGTTTACCCTCGGCTTATCGGAATGCACGAACCTCTAGTGGGCAATGTTGTACCTCAACGCCGCGCAGCTCACCCTCATCGCCGCGCTCCACGCCTACATCGAGATCTTCTCGATGAGCCAGCGCTGCGGTACGGACTGTGCGGGTGGGTACGGCCTCGTGTGTGACCTCGACTTATCCTTGCTCGCATCGGCCCTGCTCGCGCTTCCGGCGCTGGAGCTTTGTGCTCTACATGCGCTACAGGTTGCCCCGCGCGTAGACCGCTATTTGGCCGACCTGGCGGCTACAGAGGGCGGGGAAGTTCGTTTTCTTTCATAGCACCCTCAGTTCATACGCATCATTCTCACGTTGCTTATGCTTTGGGGACGTCCGGACAGATTCCTTCCCTCTCGAACCCAGAAGATGTCACATAAGACTGCGAGCGCGGTGATATTAGCCGCAACAACGGAGAAAGAGGCGAAGGCGAAGAGACGGTCCTTCTGCGGAAGCGATGGCAAACCCGCGGAGGCCAGCTTCGGTAAATTTGCCGGGCCTGGTGAGGGTACCGGCGAAGGGCTTGAGGCGGACATGCGAGCCCTTCGTCCGAACGGTTCCTGTGCCATTTACGATCGTGTGTGCCAATTAATATGGCGTGTGCTCGTTGCTTCCTCGCGCACCCTGCAGAACCACCATAATATATGTGCAAGTCCTGTCATCCTCGTGGATCAGTTTTTCTCCCTGCATTTTACAGACTCGACGTATCGTACCTTAGCAACGAAGGCACCGACTCCACGCCACCTCCACCTCATAAATATTAGTCCGCAATCATCCAACATACTTCCCGCCAGCTATACCCCAGACTTGTCCGCCCGTCCGCAGAAACGCCACCGCCGTGCGAAGCACAAAGCTTAACCTTGTTCTAGAACTCGTCCTGTGGGGAAGCTGGGAGGGACGCCGCCGACACGGCGTCCCTTCCCCCACGCCCATATAAAGCTTATCCTGCGGTCCCAGCGGTGGATCTGGACAGGACGGGGCCCACGTTCCCTGTGGGTCGGCGAAGGTCAGCCTTCTTTGGGCCAATCGCGTCAGAACCGAAATGAACGCAATTAAGGGCACGGCAGTTGCCTTGGGACTGCAGCAATAACTGCAGCAGAGCACTGCAGCAGCATGGTACATCGTGAATCTGCATCCGTCGCAGATTCAAGAAGCAGGCCGCACGAGCGCGAGGTGGTGGCAGGCTGGCCGCAGCTGTCACACGACTGCCTGGACCATCCGTGTGCAGACGTGCAGCTGCAGCCGCCTGGCCATGGCCAGGCGGCCCAGGCCAACCCAATACCAAGCACGAAGAAATTTACAGGCATTTTCGACGACGGTTGCTAGATGGTTACGGATGTAGGCCTCGCGACGACGGTTCTTCCCGGAAAATGAGGACGTGATACCTGGCTGGCGACGAGGGGACATAGATCGTTGGAAAAACCAAACGTGTGTTGTAGTTGAAGATAAGGATACGAGCGACAAGCGGCCGACTACTACTAGACATAATGTATGTGGAGACTACACGAAAGTGCAACAGGGAAGGTGCGGAGACAGAAATCGGAAAGCAGAGCGAGACATGAGGATTGCGAGGTGGTACTGGTACTCCCAAGGCGAGACCATAACAGCGTACATGGAACAAGGAGATGGACACGGAGAGATTGGACGATACGACATGTGAGAGGGAATAGGGATGGGAGTGGGATGGACAAGGCAACAGGAAACAATGAACGCAATATCGAGAGACAGACGTAGAGACGAGGGAGTGACAACCGAGAACTAACCATATAAAGCATACACCGTTACGATCAACAACGGCGAACACTGTCTGTACCCGCCATGGACAGCAGCCGATGGACGGTGAACGTTGAACCCCGGCCTCCGCTGACGGCGACGACGGCGTCTCCAAAAACATTCCTGATACAAACTGAACCCGTCGTCCCATTAGGCGTGATCACGTCGTGCCCCACATGCCAATAACGAACATGCTGCATGGCGGGGTGTGGGGTGTGGGGGTGTTTGGGGTCATCACGCGCGGCGGTCACGGAACTCGTAACCACCATTCGTGGGTCGCAAACCGTCCGTATCCAGCATAGATTACAAGGGGGGCAGGAAGGGAACGCGGAGAAGCGGCGAATCCGGGTCAACGCCGTCCGCCCGTGTCCGTCCGGTCCAAACCAATACAACGAGCCGAAAGCGCAGCGGCGCGCGTAAGCGTCCGCGTTCAAATGTAGGGGAGGGGATGGACCCTGGTGCCAGAATCCAGATGCCCGAATGCCGAATCGATTCCATGCAGCTACTCCTGAGTCCTGATTCCTGAATCTTGAGGCCCCACACGTCCGAGCCTAGGCTGCCCCAGGCCCCCGCACCCACCTCCCGCGCCCCTCGAGGCTCGCAAGGGGTGGGATCCAGGTTCCCGAGACGAGGCTCGTGCCCCACCGCAGGCGCGTCACCTGTGAGCCGTGACTGGGGCGACGCGGCCGTCCGGCGCGCCCGCCGCACGGTGGGGCCTGCGGCCTCAGTGCACGTGTTTGAGGATGCGCTTGTAGTCAGCAACGACGCTCTGGAACGTCTCCTCGAGCTTCTGCTGCCGCTCCTGCTTGTCGAGCTGCATGAGGACCTCCTGTGGGTATAAGGGGCGTATCAGTACCGGTATCAGCATCGGTGCAGGTTAACCTGTCGTGTGACGGGTATTACGAAAAGGAGGTCAAAGGTGTACACGATGTAGCGGCGTGAGGAAGGAGGGAGACATAGAGGGGAGGGCCAAGAAATAAGGGTACGAAGGGGACGGTACGCACGTAATTGAAGCGGTATAGTCGCTCCTTGACCTGCAGGCGGTACGCGCGGTTGGCACGTTCGTCTGAAGGGTCCATATGCTTCAGGACGAGCATCTCGACGAGTCGGTGGAACTGCCGCTGTAAGCAGCCATGCAATGCAAGCCACAATCGACCACCCAAAGCACAACGCAATATCCGCAATGACAAAAGAGACAATCGTCAGCACCCAATCTGCAGCACAACGACTACTAGAGATACGCACCCCCGCGATCTTCAGTTCTGTCCGCCATCTTTCGAGCCACGCTCGCTCAGCGGGCGGGCCCATCTTGCCGGCGCCGGCTCGTATCGTCCGGCCCTTCGCGCGGTGCCGAGAGCGGCCGTTGCCGACACCGCCGACCTTGCCACCATTGCTCGACACAGCTTCTGGCCCGAAGCCCTCACGCATGAACCTCTCGTTCGCAAGCAGCATCTTGAGGTCGTTGCGGTCTCGCAGGTCCTCAAACGCCTCTGCGGGGTCCTCGACAGTGAGTTCGGCGATGCGCGGGTGCGCGAGGACGTGCTGGTAGATGGCGGTGTAGAGGGCGGAGCCATGCCCGTCCTGTTGGTAGGGCGGCAGGATGAGAAATTGGGAGATACGTAGGCGGACGCGCTCTGGGAAACAATAGAATGGGTAGAGGGTGGCGTAACCAACAAAGTGGTACGTTGCGACGTCGGGCGAAGACCGCCGGCGCCGCTTCTCGTAGAGAACAGCGAATTCCCAGGTCTCCTCGTCTTCGCTAATGAACGAGCCGCCCTCGATGTAGAAGAGGACATAGAGCTGCATTCGCCGGTGAAACTCGTGGAACCCCGGCGTCTTCCATGTGCACTGGAAGAAGGGTGTTAGTCATGGCTGGTCGCAGTTTGAGTAGAGAAACAGATTTAATTGGTTCTAGCTGCACTGCAACCCGTCGATAATACTGCGCGTGGTTAAGGACACGCAAGGCATGCACAGGACATGAGGGTCTCGAACGTCCTAGCTGGAACGCGACGGGCCAATCTACAGCGGGGCGAGACATGACCTTGGCGCCTCGCGCGAGATCGAGACCCAACTTTACCGGCGAGGGCGCAGGCCGACAAAAGGGATTGCCAAGCAGAGAAATAACGAGTGTGCCACTGGACCAACGGGAGCAGAAATGCTGACTCACATGATAGACCTCATAGTCTACGGTCTCCTGATCCTCAGGCGAGAGGACTTGAGGGATGGCGACGTTCTTGCCCTTGTTCAGTGGCATGGCAGCTCGCGAGTAGGAGTATATTCTCTCGCCAAACGGTTTGAAATTGACGGCATCGTGTTCGACGCGCTCGAGGAATTTCTGTTCGTCGGTGTAGTAGCCTGGTGGTATGAACTTGGATAGTGTGTCTTCTATCTCGTCTACAGCTGTTGAGGGCGGAAGGCGTTCTGAGTGGTGAATGTTGAGGTATTGGACGAGAGAGCCGGATGCGAATTTGAGCTAGGGGGAGGTCAGTGGCGGTTAGCGGGGGGCGTGAGGGGTCGCGCACCTCGATTGCGAGGTCCTTGTAGCCGTAGATCTTCTCTTCCTCGCCAAATATCTGGGGAGGGGCGATTTGTGGCGGGAAGAGAAGGAGAAGGAAGGGCGACTTACTGGATAAGTAAAAGTCGGGTGGAAGCCTTCGTAGACTTCTCTTGACCAGAGGGAAGCTTTATCCTCTGGTGCACGCACTGGATGGCCAGGGCGGTGAGCAGGACGGTGAAGAAAAGGTCGCTGGGGGGTACGCACCTAGTGAGAGGGAGAGGGCTTCGTTGGCGTCAGCGGTCCAAACGGAGGAGGACATGGTGGATGGGGGGAGAGGTGAGAGACGGGCGCGCTGGGCGAAGTCGCGTCCATATCCCCCCGACCGGTCTAGATCGCCTAATCTCGCCTGTCACGTCACACGTGCATCATGTCACACTTCGCGTTCTCTGCATTCCCACGCTCATCTCACCGTCCCTGGCCAGTGGCTGCCGCAGTGCCGCCCACCTACGCCACCTTCCTCACCTCTCCCTCCCCCGCCCCTCCTTGTTTCCCTCTCCCTCGCTCTCCCCGGCCAACTATATAGCACGGCCTGTCAAAGGCGCATACAGGTCGCCGACGTCCCACATTCCGGCGCGCACTGAGCAGCCAGGGGCCATTGCCGGGTCGCAGTCGCACCCCAGAACCTACCATGTCAGAAGAGCAGCCTAGAGTCCGTCCCCCCTCATTTCGGCACACACGGCCATATCTCGATGATCGCTGACGACATACCCTCCCCAGCTTCTCACCGCTTCGGTCTCGGACTTCAGGTACTTTGCTGCCCTTCTCAGAGGTGTCAGTTTCGCAAACGTGATTCTCATCCTCCTCTCCTCAACTTACCGAGCCCCACCGCTGACCCACACGTCCCCCAGAGGGCCGCCGTCCAGATAAATGCCGATGGGCTTACTGTCACCGTCGAGGATAACCGTGTTCTCGTAGGTGAGCCCTACGCTGCTGATCTCTGCCTGATCGCTCGCTTTGGGAATCGAAACATCGAAATAAGAAGTCCCTACACGCGCGCGCGGGTGGAAGAACCATTTCGTGCCCAGAGCCCAATCTTCTCCCCAGTCCATCTCGAAGCTCTCGCATCGCCTTCTCCCGCTCTCTCTCCGCCCATTCCAAATCTGGTGATGCGCGAAGTCCAGCGGCCACCCGCCCACCCGCGCGACTCTGTGTATTCCACGCCCAGGCCTGCCTTTAGCCACATTCGTCCGCAGCAGCCCCCGAGGCGTCCAGGTGCATGCCCCTTTCATCCCCCCACACCCACGCTAGATATTCTCTCGGGTTATCTGGACGAGTCCGTGCGCAACCAGACTCGTTGCCCCAGCGCCTCAGTCGTCTGTCTCGTGGGACACGCCCTTAGGCCCGGCATGCCCTCTCGGGCTAGCATCATTCATTCGCCCGCCGCCTGTTGCTCTCCGACGACCCTCGGTGCTATCTCATCCCCATCATCAGTCGTTGGCCGATGACGGTCGAGAACACGCTCAGCAGAGCCTGTTGGTCTGAGAGATTAGCACAGTTAGTCGCGTGCGACCCAAGGATGTGGTACTTCGAATCCCGCGTTATGCGGATGCCGAAGGCGCATGCTGAGATGGCAGGACGCCTGGTGGTCTCTGGCCACGAGATGCCACCGCTTGCATGCAAACCCCTCCAGATTCCGATCGTATGAATGGGAGGGGCGCGACCCGTTCTCCGTTACGCCCGGCGGCGAGCTCCGGCTCGTGTGACGGTATGACGCAGCCGTATGTCAGAGGTGATGCCCATGCCAAAATAACTATCGCCTGACCAGGCGCCTTGGACATCGTCCGAGCAGTCGTGCGTCCTGCGTGGATGGGACCCTGCGTTCGTTAGGGCCTGTCGTTCCTGAGTGGTCTAGACCATACATATCGTGCCCACTGAGTTTGGGAACCGGCAGGTTTATCCGTGCGTTGTGAGCGAGAAATCGTCATAGTCCTTCCCTTTTGCGCATGCCCAGACCTTCGAAGGTCACATCATCGGGACTTCGACGGTCTCTTGGTACTTGGCCGGGAGAAGACCGAGGAGGTATGCGTCTGGTGTCGCCGGGTTTGGTGCACACATACCTCGTCCGGTCATTCTACAGGTGCCCAGGGCGTGTGGTTTAGGCTTCGTCCTCGGTAGACGTGGCAGCTGTCCATTGATGGAGTTCAGAGCATGCGTGCGGCCGATTTGCTCGGTGTATGCGCCGCAGATGATGCCCTTCATGGCTAGAACTCAGAGTATATGCGGTCGTCCTCATGTTGTGAGCGGTCAATCGCGCAAACTTTACTTCGTGTATTTACGTGGATACTCTGGCACTAGCCATACGGCAATGTCATCGCGTCTTCTGTGCAGACGTCTAGCTGTCACAGCGCCTGGTGTGTCCGAGATCCGTCCAGCGCGACCAGCGCGGCTCGCGAGCCAACCAGCAGGAGCCCGGACCTTCGTCCCATATCAGCACTCTCCCTCTGGCGGCCTTCCAGACCGGACAGACGCCAGGTGGATAGAGTTGATCAGCCAGGGAAACGCGACCAGATACACCCAGGCCTGCGGCACCTGCAGACCTAGGGCAGGTGAAATCGCACCTCTTGTCCCGCTTTAGCAAGTGCAATCAGCCGATCGCCCGCATGCGTGCAGCCAAGCGGCGCACCGTGGTGGTGGTAGAGGTGTGGTTGTGGTTGTTGTCGTCGACGGGGAGATCCCTATCACCACCGTTTGCCACAGCATGCCAGGTAGCTGAAATCGGGGGTTGCTCGAGACAGGGTGCAGTTGTAAGGATTACGTTTCGCGGTGGGCTTGGGTATGGCGATTGGCCACCCTGAGGACGCACCCTCCCACACGGGTGCAGTACAAACGGCTGCTGAGTCTGTACGTGGCGCATCTGCGGGAGCGGTCATTAACCTACGCCCTCTCCTGCTCTTCTGCACCATGCAGGATCGCAGGCCGCCATCCGGTGGACCGGGCTGGTGGCTGGCTTTGAATCTCCTTCCTGTTAGTCCGGTTTTCATGGGGGCTTTGATGCAGCCGGAGACACCAGCGGCGGTCTAGCCTTCCGCGCGCGCTGTCTTCCCCTTCTCGTCTTCGTGGCTTCGCATCGTCGTGTCCGTCTCCACAGCAGCTACAGCGGCCGCGATTATTGCGATTGGAGCAGCGCGCTAATGCCCCCGCGCCCTTCTCCCCTTCCCCGCAGCGACCGCCTGGGTGTTCAGCTCCGTCTTCGACGAGTTCGCGTACAACCCGGACGCCGCCCCGCAGTCCCAGCAGCACCCTGCGTCACAACGAGGACGAAGGCGAGAAGGCGAAGATGATCGGATGCGGGAGGACCGAGAAGGCAGAGAAAGAGAAGAGGAAGAAGAGGAGATGGCGACTGCGTTCGAGATCCCACTTCACACCTTGATGGACTGCCTGAACGTCTTCGGGACCGCCGGCCAGGCCCCCGGTGCAGGCTCAAAGAAGAAGAAAGACGGGGACGACGACGACGGACCAGGCGGCGGGGGTGGCGCAAAGAAGGACAAGGGTAAGGGCCGCGCGGACGTGGATGCAGGGAACGCGCGCCTCGAGGAGTGGTTTGCACCAGGGAAGGGCACGGGGATGCGCATGTCGTATGCGGGACCGGGCCACCCGCTGACGGTGCTTGTGTGAGTAGCAATTCAGTATTCTGCGTTCTGTCCCAGGTCTCTCCCATCGCGGTTTGGCCCTTGCTGTGCTGGGAAAGTGCGGTGTGTGCGTGTCGATCGTGGATACTTGTATGCTGACGAGTCGTTTTCGCCCCTGGCAGGGCAGAGGAGTCAGGTGGGCCGACTGCGACTTGCGAGATCACGACCTGGGAGCCGGAGCCGCGGATCGGGATGCACTTCGACAACGACGCAGCGTGCGTACTCCGCTTCAGCATCCGCCACGAGTACCCCACTCATACCTCCCTCGAAATCCCAGCGTCCTGAAAATAATTCTGAAGGCTAGCAGAGCCCTCGCATGGAACACGAGCTCACGCTTACCCCTTCATAGTCGTCCTGGCTCCGTGACGCGCTGTCTGAGCTCGACCCGTCGACAAAACGGCTGACCATCATCGGCAACCCACCGCCGCCCGCGGCGCCGCCAAACCGCCCGGTACGCAATGCACCCCCGCGCCTCCGTCTGCGCGCGGTGGGCGAGTTCGGGACGACAGAGATGGACTACCCGAACGACCGCGAGGTGCTCGAGACGTGCGAGTGCCCGGCGCCGGTTTCCTTCACGTGCGTACATTTGCCTCTCGCTATGGTTGCGGTTGTGCGGGGCTGATAAATATGCATGGGAGACTAGGTATACTTACTCGTACATCGCCCGGGCGATGCGCGCGCTGCAGAGCTCCCTTAAGACGTCGATGAGGATCGATGACGAGGGACTGTTGAGCATGCAGTTCTTGATGCCCGGTCCGAGACGGCCAGGTAGAGAGCGGTCGCAGGCGTTCATCGAGTTCTGGGTGAGTACTTGGTCTGCTAGTGAGTGGGCCGCCCGAGAGATTATTGATGACATGATGTTGTAGTGTCTTCCTTTGGAGGAGTGAGGTGGCATTTTCGGGCACAATGTTTCATACCTTTTGTGTGTATCCATACCCTAGTTCATGACGTCTCCGCAGTGCAGCCCGCCCGGTATTTCAGTAACCACAAAAAGTCTACTAAGAATTAGCGAAAGTCCTAAGTACATCAGAGCAACCCGTCTAAGAAAGCAGCGGTCTGCGGCTTCGGTGGCGAAGCATCCGAAGCAGAAGCAGGAGGTGGGGCGAGCTTCGATGGGGGAAGGTAGTCCGCGATCACAGAGTCGAAGTCTATCGACTCCTTCGGAACTAGATTGTGGAGCGTTAGCGTGCGCCTTTCTTCCTCGACTGCGAACGCAGATAGAGAACGCACCAGCAGCCGCACGCGCCTGGATCGACGCGCCGAGCATGTTGCCCACAATAAGCCTCCGCAGTGCCGGTACGTCAAGAGGTGCCATCTCCTCCTTCGCCTTCGCGTCCGCCTTGGTGGTGGGTTTCACGTCAGGCGGTGCCGCCTCGCGGTAGGTACCAGAGGGTCCCGAAGCGAAGCCAAGGTAGGTGAGAATGTCGCCCTTGGTGAGCATCCCGCGAACACCGGTGCCATTAATCTTGTCCACATCTCCTTGCGAGATGCTGTGCTCCTGTATTAGACGGAGGACAGATGGGAAGAGCGGTCGCGAGTGGTGGGGAACATGGTGGTCAGCGGAGGCAGGTGTCTCGGACTTCGGAGGAGACGGGGTAGGTGCCTTGGGAGGCTCGGGAGTGGGTTGGGTGGCCTTAGGTGAGGGTGCGGGCTCGTCCGCAGGGACTTCGAGGTTGGAGATGTCGTCGCCCTCTTCCGTGAGGAGTGCGATGGTCTTCCCCACCGGGACGTTCTTGGCCCCGTCATGCGCCTGCACCCGCAAATGAGGCCATAAATCACGAGAAATGGAGTTGTGCGACGCACCAGAATCTTGCCCAGCACACCATCGTCCTGCGCCTCTACGTCGATCGTGGCCTTGTCTGTCTCCTACAAATCAGCAAGAACCCCATGAGCGCTTCCACGGGCTATGACGAGGTGGATATGAGGGCGCACAATCTCGAGCAGCACATCCCCGGCCTGGAACGACTCGCCCTCCTGCTTCTTCCACGACGCAATCCCGCCCTCCGTCATCGTCGGCGACATGGCTGGCATGGCGAACTTGGAGACTGCATGGCGCACGGCGCTCGTGCGCATCCCTAGACGCAAAGGGTTCAGCAGGCACGTCCTTGCGACTGAATACGACTGAATACTCACATCGCCTGCTGGAGGAGGCACGAAGAGCAGCCTTGGAGACGCGATGGAGGGACTGCATTGTGGGGTCGGGGTTCGGGTCTGGTCGTACGTTGGCGGGGTAAGTCGCGCAAGCGCGTCAAGAGATGGTCCGGTGTATGCCGAGACGCGTAGCGCGTCACTCTGGTCAGCTCAATGACTCTGCGGCAATCAGAAGTCTCACGGATGCGCTGCCCGACCGGACATGCGGCCGGCTCCTTTCGCTCTTGCTTCCTGCCGTCATCTCCTTCCGACTGTATGCGCTTTTTCTTCTTTTCATGCACTAGCATCAGCCAGCGAATCTCTTTCTAAACGGGGTTCGTTCCAAATCATTCGTGAGTCTGAATCGCATATAACCAGGTCTTGTACGATCCTCACATTCCGGACCTGGCAGGTTTCATGCACCTTGACGTTTAGTACGTCTTATTAGCTTGCGCGTTCTGAGGTCAGAACCCCACTTGGGATACGTTGGGACCCACCCAGCATCGAGCGGAACGATGCACACCCCCGTCGCCTCTGCTCTCCAGCGTGCACGCCTCCTCGGAACTCAGTTCTTCTACCGCTTCGGAATGTGCGTGTCCATTCGCTCTCGCTCTCCATCTCTCCTTAACTCCGAGCCGGATAGCCACTGCGCTACCCACCAGATTCGCCTCATCCTCGTCTCCTCCGTCGTTATCACCTCTCTCTTGTTCCCCGCTATCGCCAGCTACTACTCGTCCCAGACCCAGTACTTCGCCGGCTTCACCCTCCGCGTGCTCGACTCCTTCCTCACGCCAGACGACATTTCCAGCTACTTTGCGCAACATGACTTGCGACATTTGTGGGAGAACGATGCTGCCCTGCGAACGCGAGCAGACTCGGTTGCTCGGGCGAGGTGCGGGATGGAAGGGATCTTGCGAGAAGAGCGCGTCCTGGTGGGCGGTGTCTCTCCTGGGGAAGGTTTCGGTGCGCTCGATAAGAGCACGCTCCTTGCAACACTCAAGCTCGAGCGGCGCATCGGCGACGCTCTAACAGCCCGCGGAATCCCATGTCTCCAGACCCGAGGCGGTTCTTGTTTTGTGCTCAGCCCCTCCGTCTTTTGGAACCATGACGAACATGCTCTGTCTTCCGACGACAACATCTTAGACACCCTCAACCTTTCGCAGAACACATCCATTTCCGGGGTGCCGATCACCCCGGACATGGTGTTGGCTGGGCGTGATCTGGGCGACCCATCTTCGAATCATATTGATGCAGCAATGTTCTTGGTGCTCACGTACTTCTTTCCGGAGCAGGAGTGCTTCGGGAACGATGGGCACTTTAGATGGCTTCATGCCCTTGAGGATGCCGGTGGGGATGCTGGGGAACTAGTAGTGCTTGCACAGGACCCGCATTTGATCGCCCTCGAAGTAAGCCAGCTCATTTGTTGGCGCAGTAATTGGCACTAACACGTTCCTTGGTCGCAGTATCGGAAAAATGCTTCTCTCCGCAACCGTTTCACCATGCTCTCCCTGTTCACCTACGTTACGTATACGGTCTTTGGCGTCTACTGTTTCTGGCTCTTCCACCGGATGTCCATGGTGCACTCTCGCATCGGTCTCGCCTTCACTGGTCTGGTTGAGATTGTGGTGAGCACCATCACTAGTGTCAGTGTTTGCGCTCTAGTCGGGTTCCGTGTCACAATGGTGCCCTGGGAGCTGTTCCCGATCATTGTGGTTTTCATAGGCGTAGAGAACATGTACAGTATCGTGAGTGTTACCTCTGTAACCTTGTCCTTTGATCGATCGTTTAACATTTGGACCAGGTCGACGCTATAGTCAAAACGTCCATTACCCTCCCTGTCAAAGAGCGAATCGCACAGGGCTTGAGTCGCGCGGGCACTTCGAATACGCTGAAGGTCGTTTCGTACAACACGATCCTTGGAGTTCTGGCGGTGTTGTCTTCGGGCGCCATCAGGCAGTTCTGCGCATTCTCGATCGTCGTCCTCGTCGCCCATTGGTTCTTGGTTCATACATTCTTTGTGACTGTTGTGTCCATTGATATCCAGCGTCTCGAAGTAAGGTTTCATTCTTTTTTCCATTCATTTAAAAGGAATTTGACGCCTTCTTCAGCTTGATGAGCTCCTTCGCCAAGGCACCAACCTCGCACCCGCTGTTATCCATGACCCCAGGAAGATCGCAACGCGGCAATCGAAAACGAAGCTTGGCTCAACATGGTTTACTGTCCAAAGCCTCGTACGGGGCAGGCCGGCGAAAAACATCAGCTTGTTTCTAGTGAGTGAGCACTGGCGCTCTCTGCCCAATTTCTCATGTTTTGTATTCAGCTATTGGCTATCACTGGCGCGTTGTGGTACACAACGTCCCCGCAAGCTCTCGGCAGCAAACCGGCGGCTAAGCCAGCGGTCGCTCGCAATCCTTTAGCGCAACTGTCCAAAGCGCAGAACACGACTCCGGACAGCGTTTCGCCTGGTCAGCGCGTGTGGCAGATTCTGAACCCTGTCGGCGACCCGCTCATCCACATCCGAATCGAATCGCCCACTATTCTTGTCCTCGGCGACCGACCAGACGCAGCACCCGAGGATCAGGAGCCTGATGCTGATAAACCTTCCCCGCGCCCCCGCGTCTCACGGTATTGGAACCGCACAGTCCGGCCGATAATTTGGCTCCTCAAGATCTTCGTCATGCCGATCACGGGCACCACAATGCTGCTTTATGGGCTGCTGTTGTACCTTCTTAAAGACGCGGAATTGTTAGAGGCTCAGCGTCACGCTGCGGAACCGGATTCCCCGACCGCCGACGAGCCGACGTCTGTCGAGGGCGGCATCTCCTTTACTACACTGCCCCGCGCCTTTGCAACTGATGTCGACCTCATCGCTGCCAGCGACGATGGGAAGACCATTGCTACAGTGGGTTTGCAGAACGAGTTCGTTATCTGGCGGACGGAGACGCAGTCCCATGTCGTCATCGACACTTCCGCATTTGTCCTTGGCAGCAGCGCTAGCACGCCTTCTGTGTCAACGACGGTCACCGCAGTTGCGATAAATAGCACGGGCAACATCTGTGCTGCGGGTACCGGTTCTGGCACGATCGCCGTCTTCGTCATCGGGAAGGACCAGATTAAACCTCTACCTCAATTCCATCTGGACCATCTCTCCTCCGGCGTCAGGTCACTCCACTTCACTGGTTCTCTGAAATTCGCGTCCGGCGCGGTGACTCCTCTGCGCCCTTTCACTTCCGGTATCGACCCTCCTGCAGAGCTTACATGTCATCTCTATGCATCGTACGAAAATGGCGCTGTCGTCGAGTGGGATATGTTGTCAACCAAGAACCCTCGCTATGTCACCCCTTCTCGCGCAGCTTCAGTCATCAAATCAATGCTTCTCCCCATCCAGGCCGACGGCAGGCTTCTGGTGGGATTCGCGTTGGACGACGGGATATTGGAGCTGTGCAACGTTGAACACAGTAACCCAGTCTTCAAAGGCGAATGTGTCATCTCCGCGGGCAACCCGACTGACCTTGTTGGGAAGGTCCATGTATGCAGTGTCGAGCTCGACGGCGCGACGCGGATCCTCGTCGGGGCCGCCACACAGGCTGGCGTCATCTCCCTCTGGGACGCGTTGTCCGGGGAATGTTTGATTATCCTTGACGAGCCGTTCGGCGACGTCAACATTCTGAAGCTCTCTCCCGTCCACACTTCAACGTGTACGACCTGCGGCGAGCTCCCAATTGAGAACTTCTCCATCACCTTCTCCGTCGGCCATGTTGTACAGTTTTACCGGGCCTACCTCACCCTTCCCACCCGACGTTGCTCGTGTCCTCGTAATCTACCTCAACAAGCTCCCCGCTCTAGCCTACTGAGCCATCGCGCCAGGAGTGGGAGCAGCGCGTCCGCTACATCAACTGGGACGAACACCCCCGTCCGCCCTCGCTCCCGCATGTCCTCCATGTCCTCGTCCCCTCCCAACATCTTCCCCGTGTCCGGCCACGGTGTCCACTCACGACGCGCGTCAGAAAAGGACACTCTCCGCCGGGCGTCAGAGACTTTCTTCCTGAACAACCCCGACTACTTCGAGTACGACACTCCAGTGGGTCCGCTGGATATCATTCCTGTCTCGAGCTTCCTCGCCTCACAGGCTACCCCGTCGATATGGCAGAGCCTCGTCGTCGTCCGCGTGGCGGAGGCCACCTTCGAGCGCGGCGGGTGGGATGTTGGGCATGACAAGATCGTCGGCATCCGCCGGCGGCCACGGCCGCCTGTCGCCCGCAAGGCGACCGCAGACCCCCGCGCACAGCTCGTCCCGGAGAAGTCTGGGGGCCTAACAGCTGCGGCGCTCGATAGGTGGGAGCTGTGGACGTTCGACCCGGCAGAGAGCCGCCTGCAGACGTCGCCGCTGCTCGCGCTCAATCGGGAGCCGCCGCGGAGACGCAAGTACGAGGCGGACACGAGCACGGGCTCGCTTAGGATGACGGCGCCGCTGCCGAAGCGGCGGGGCATTGTGCCGAGGCTGCACTTTACGCGGGTGTCACCGTTCGTGAGCACGGACCGGTGCTGTTTGGCTGGGTTTGGGAACACGGTGGGCATGTTTAGGTTCCACTTAGGTGGGAGTGGTGCTGCTGGTTCTGGTTCTGGTTCAAATCCGAGGTCGCTGTCGAAGCCGCCGAGGGAAGGACGGAACGGCTGCGCGAAGGCGGAGTAGGGTTTCCGCCCAGGCGACTTCGGTGGCTGACGGGACACGGGCCTGGTGTTCGAGTTCAGAATAAGCCCTGCGCACCGACGAATGTTGCATGGTATTGTACATGGTTTCTTGTATAATCTCTCTTCTCACGCTTATCCCTAGATAGTATCGCTAGCTCACCACTCCGTGATATGACTCGCGGCACGGCGACGTCCGTCTGGTCCGCGACAGATATTCTATGTTATGTATATTCGCCGAATCGCTTTCCTGCAGTTCACGCGTCGCATCGCTTACTCTCTGTACACTACCCCATGTACGCGATAGGCTCGGATTGGCACTTCCCTGGCAGCCATATGTAGATATCGCACCTTTCACGTTCAACACGATTATTAGCTGTCATCGGTAACTAAATTAGAAGTCAACTCGATTTCGCAACTCTACACACTACCACCCCCCACTGTCCTCGACGTTGCGCGCGCTCGTATTCGATGCCTCCCGCCATACACCGCCCAGTCCAGCCTCCCCCCGCACTCCGATACTGCTACCAATGCTTCCTTCCGCAGAGTGCGACTGTCCAACTCAAGGTGTGCGCCGGGTGTCGCGTCGCGGAGTATTGCAGCAAGGAATGCCAGAAGGCGGGGTGGCCGAGGCATAAGTACGTCCCGACAGACTGCATGCTGGCTGTTTGCTTCGGAAAACGATAAGGGCTGACTGACTGCTCGTTAGGGGAGAATGCCACCACACTTGCAAGCTCGCAGAGGCTACCGACCCCAACGTCCTTGACGCGATGCTGCGCGCTTTCGGCTTCAAGACACGGGTCGATGTCCTCGAGTCGCTCAACGAGTTCCTCCAGGCACACAGGTGGGCCCTTGAATCCCACCTCCATGTGTCCGTACGGCGCAAACTGGGATTTGAACCTGGGCCCGGAGATATCAAGGACTCGATCCTCGTCGTCAATCTCCAATGCGTCGCCCCTCCCCAGTCTCGAAAGCGACTCGATCCCGCTTCCCGCTTCAGGCTCCGCGATGACCACTTCGAATTCGTTCCCCTCGACGATTTCAAGAACGTGTCCCGCGAGCGCATCGAGGCCTTCGACCGGGGGTATGGCGACAGCCGAGCCCTCACGCAAGAGCTGCACGGGGCGAACGCCCTGTTCCTCGGGGCGTACCCCGTCGCGTACCGCATCTGGCCCCTGGGCATACTCTCGTTCAGCTCCTGGCAGATATACCTCCCTATATCGCGCGGGCTTCTGCTTATCTTCGATGCAGACCACCGGCACAAAATCCTCGAGGACTTGCTCCTCCTGGCCACGGCCAGCGTCAACGCCGGGGTCGTTCTTCGCGGCGTCGACCACCCCGGGCAGCCGGTGCCAGGCCGCGTCGTCCGCGCGGACAAGATGTGGGGATTCCAGCCGCTCTTCAGGGCCGCTGACTGGGAGGCTTCCTGGGACGCGTACTTGGCGGCAACCCCGCGGCCGAAGGGTGCGGCTCTTTTGGACGACGCGATCTCGCGGCTGCAGTCCGGCTTGTCGCTTCTCGATCTGATCCACGTCGCCCAGATGATATGACGCTGTACGTGCTTCACATTTTGGTGCCTGGAGTCGAACTTGCTAATCTCGCTCTCTCGCTTTGCAGGCCATTGACCGACTCTGGGGGTTCTCGACGGCTGGCTCGACCCCGGAGGGTTTTGGAGTTTGTCCACGGAGCGGATATTCCTGCACGACTGCTGTTTCATCATGGATTTGTACCTGACTCGTTTATAAGTATGATTGTTAGACACTGCACCATAACAGAAGCCCTTTGCCTACGATTCTTCCGACCAGCCTTCACTGGCATGACGGTTCGAATCTTGATCTGCGTCCTCTCAATGTCGCGATACAGCGGGTTCGCCGCTCGAGATGTCCATGGAACTGTCTCCCGAACTCACTATATGCGTGCATATGTATCACATACTTCACATTCAAGTTCGATTTCCCATACCGAAAGGCTCTGCTTCGTGCCCTGAACATTACTACCCCCACTTTCCCCCACACCCTCAACGTTCAACATAACCCTCTATCATCTTCTATGCCGCCCACAGACCTCCTTCCGCTTGAGTCTTCTCGCTCGCTCCGACATTGCTATCACTGCCACCATGCGCAAGATGTGACTGGTCAGCTCAAGAAGTGTTCTGGTTGCCGCATCGTTGAGTACTGCAGTAAGGAGTGCCAAAGGGCAGCCTGGCCGAGGCACAAGTACGTTCCACCACTCTATCACAGTAATAGCTTGGTGCGCCATACTGAGCTTCGCGGTAAATGACTCATTGTTTGTCAGGCTAATATGCAGCACCACTTGCAAAATGCCCGCGGAGAACTTCGGTACCGCCGCCCATGAGCCAATGCTACGCTCCTACGGCTTCAAGACAGGCGTGGAAGCCATGAATGCCTTCAAAACGTTCCTCCTGGCACACAGATGGGCGATCAACGTCCACGCCTTGACTTGGGTCCGCCGCCAAGAGGGCTTCAGCCCACCCGCAGGAGACATAGAAAACTGGGTCTTTATAGCCACCTTCGAATGCCTCACCACGTCCCAATCCCGGAAGCGACTTGACCCGGCCTCCGCCTTCAGGCTCGTCGGCGAGCGGTTCGTGCCCATGGACGAGCTCAAGCGGCAATCCCACGACCGCGCCGCCATGTTCGAGCAGTGGTCCCGCCCGCAGCGCGACGCCGCGGCGGACACGTACAAGCACCAGTCGCGGTTCCTCGGGACGTACCCGGTGATGTACAACGTCGAGCCGATGGGCCTCTGCTCGACGACGTGCTACGCGTTCTACGCGCCCCACCCCGCGCTCCTCGCCCTCGCGTCCGACGAGGAGCGACACCGCGTCCTGGACGACCTCACCGCGCTGTCCGTCGCCAGCGTCAACGCGGGCATCCCCCTCCGCGCAGTCGAGAAGGAGGCCCCGCTGGCGGTGCTGCCCGGCCGCTTCGTGCGCAAGAACAAGATGTGGACGTGGGAGTCCCTCTTCCAGGACTGGGAGGCGTACCTGGCGGCGGGCCCGAGGCCGAAGGGGGTGGCGCTGCTGGACGAGGCGATCGCGGGCTTCAAGTCTGGCGTGCCGATCCCCAACCTGGTTCCTTGGGGACACTTTCTCTGATACTGTGCGTTCATCTGCATCTGCGGCGTGGTGCTTGGAGCTGGGATAAATTGTCGCAGCGTGCAGAAGACTGTCGATCCGCTTGGGAGGGCGGTTCGGAGCGTTGCCGTAGATACGGAGAACTTCCTACCAGGCACTTCCTCCTCGTTTCACCAAAGGACTGTACTGAAGTCGTGTTTGAGTATAGTGGGCTCCGCGGTCAATGATTCGTGATGTGCCCAATGCCCTGCCGCCTATATATACTACGATTTCGCCGTAGTAACAGATTCTTCCCGCATTGTTCGGCGATGGGTGAGGCGGTTGCAGATCTGTGAACTCTTCGAAGGGATAGAATAACGTACCGAGGACGGTGGCTGCTAGTGACGGAGAACCGGGAACTGATTCGATAGAAACGACTACGCTACGGAAGATACGGAGTTGTTCGTTGCGACTGTACGGCAGCAAGGGCGGCTAACGCCGACAAACCGCTCGGCTAATCCTGCGGCTGCGGACTTACGAACTGCACAGTCCATAATTATAACTAAGGAGGTTCCTGGCCCACATCCCACCTCACCAATCACTGCTGCTCACTCGTTCACCTTCATATGACAATATCGCCTCCATTATGGACGAACGAGTCTCCTCGGGACCTCTCTTTCCTATCATTGACGCATGCGATTACTGTGGCAGAACGGACTGGGGTTCGGAGAAGCCGAAGCGTTGCATGGGGTGCAAGGTGATGAAGTATTGTAACCAGGATTGCCAGAAGGCGGCATGGAGCACACACAGGTAAGAGCTTACTTCCGAACTCATGAACTCTGCCGCACAGACGGCGTTTGCCTGTTAGGGTGATGTGCCGATCGGCGCCGCCGACGGACATGGAGTTGAGCCCGGAGGACATTGGGTATTCGACTCCTATGACCGCAGGCAGGGCACTTCACAACTGGTACATCATCCACCAGTGGTCTCTCGGAGCCATTGTAGATGCCGTCGTACGCCTTCATGGCGGCATAGACGCACTCCTAGCGGCCGGCTCCCCGGCGCGAACGATCGTGCTCACCGTGAAGGCTGCGGGCACGGGCGAGAGCACCGAGTGCGGCGGGAACCCCGCCACGGCCTTCAAGCTCGCCAGCGTCACCATCGTGCCGAGCAGCGAGCACTACGCCACCGCCGCGCGCGGCGACGAGCTGCAGCAGCACCGGTCCCAGCTCAACGAGGTGTTCCGGATCGGCGGGCAGTTCGTGGATGACCCCGCGTTTGCGGGCATGTTCTGCGCGGCGCACGTCGTGAACAAGACCGGGGTGGTCAACCACGAGCTGTTCGGGCTGTACCGCTTCCGCCTCCGGCACGTCCCGGACGACGTCAACGACCCGCGCACCCGCCGTGCTCTCGCCCAGTCGGTGGAGTTTCTGAGCGGGGTCATTGCTTCTGGGGTTGTGCTTCGGTATCCGACGGACACTTCGTCTGCGGAGCCCGAGCGCGGCCGCTACGTGCGTGTTAGGGGGTCCTGGAAGTTCCGGCTGATCCAGGACGAGTGGGAGTCTTTGAGGCCCGTTGGCAATGCGACCGAGCGGAGGACGGAGCTGACCGTACGGGAGATGGTGACCCTTTTTGACTCTCGCGGGTCTCTTTTGAGGTTCAGAGTGAGTTTCCGTTGTTCCATATAATTGATGAAGCTGAAATTTCCTACCAAAGAATATGCCGGCCTGAACACGAATCTCGGTGTCCGTCGAGATCCCCTGTCTCCCCCATGTCCCCCCAGGCTCCTGGCGTCCGGATCAATCTTGTACGTTACCGAGAAATTCTACTTCAGTTTGCACTTAGAATGTAGCCTCAAATTCGCTCAGGGTTGAAAGGTAGCACAGCAGGTCGACCGACAGTTCTGTGCGTCGGAGTCTGGCTTGCCGACTGGTTCCGCGCCCCCTGGCGGATATATAGGGAGCTCAGGTCTCCCCAGGAGGAGTACAACTCGAACGTTGACTCCCACCCACCATCACTACCCTTCATACGCGCACGACTCTCAACAGCTCAGCTGTAAGATACCAGTCATGGATGGCAGAGTTACTTCGGGAACTATATTTGCCGTGGACATGTGCGACAACTGTGGTAGATGAGACTGGGGATCGCAGAAGCCGAAACTCTGCACAGGGTGCAAGGTTATGAAGTATTGCGATAGAGAGTGCCAGAAGGCGGCATGGAAGGACCATAGGTACGTACTCGCTCACATCCATCCATGTGAACAGAGGATCTCACCGTTGGCGTTCTAGGATCATGTGTCGGGCTGCACCGCCCACCGACATGCCACTCACCCCACCCGACATCGGGTACTCGACGCCTATGACCGCGGGCAGAGCACTTCACGATTGGTACATCATCCACCAGTGGGCCCTCAACGCCATCGGGGATGCCATAATACGCCTTCATGGCGGAATAGACGTTCTTCTGGAACCTGGACTGCGGCGAACGCTTGTGTTCACCGTGAGGGCGGGCGAGAGCATGGAGCAGGGGGGAAATCCCGCGAAGGCCTTCAAGCTCTCGAGCGTCAACATCGTAAAGAGCGAAGAGCACTACGCCACCGCTGGGCGTGCCGAGGACATGCAACGCCGCTGTGACAAACTGACCGCGGATCTGGGGCGCGGGGGAGCCTTCGCCATCGACCGCACTTTCGCAGGGATGTTCTGTGCCGCCTGCGTTGTGGCCGGGACCGTGGTCGTCAACCACGAGCTGCTCGCGCTCCACCATCTTCCCCTCCGACACGTCCCCAATGATTCCCAAGACATTCGCAGTCGCCGTGCTCTGGTGCAGACCGTCGAGTTTCCGAGCGCCGCCGCGTCCGGGGCCGTGCTCCGGTACAGGGAAAGCAACCCCCGGGAGGAGCCCGAGCGTGGCGGCTACGTGCGCACTAGGGGATCCTGGAAGTTCCAGCCGCTCCAGGACGACCGTTGGGAGTCCCTGGTGCGGTCGGACAGTCGGAACAGGCAAACAGTGCCTACTCACACTGAGTTGACTCCGCGAGAGATGTTGACGCTCTTCGACGCCCGCGGTTCTTTCTTGACTCTGAGGGTAAGCTGCTGTGACTCATCGAATCGTTGACTAGCAAGCTAAAGCGTTCACCTGAAGAACCTGGGAGCCTGATTCGTACTTTGGACTTGATGGTTGATCATCGATAATTTTCCTCTCCCTCTCACTGTGACATTTTGTCGACTCTCATAATGTACTATTTTGAACAATGGAAATGCATTTTCTACCTCATCATCGATTCCATTAGGGCCATACCGTCCTTATCGGTGGTGGTTAATGAGCGAGACGAGGAACTAAGCCCAATCTTATCACCACTACCTATCCCAATAAGTAATAGTAAATTTCTCCGTATTAAGACTCAATTAAAGCTCATCCACGTCCATTTACTTTGGCTACAGTCCGAATTAAATAAGAGGCGCTCATACTCGCTACGACCATCACTGGTCGGGCTCCGTCCCTCAATGGCAACATTCAACCTCAACACTGGCCCTCATACAAGGCAAGCTGTACCGTTGTGCAAGTGTATTAATTCTTTTGGATACAGACCGCCGTATTCCAGGATGTGAACTTCCGTGCCGGGTCGGATGATTGTTTTTGGAAACAGGACCCTCGTTCCGCGATGGTTTGTACGAGAGACTAGTAGCCCCAAGCTCTTCTACCTCTTCAGATTCTAACATCGCACCTCCGCCCCCAAACTGCTGGAAGATCGAGCCTGAAGCTTCGGCCCAAGACTCCAGCTCGACTTCCGAGCCACTCAGTCCGACATGCATCCCAACCTCAGCAGGCCACTTCACAATCCCTCACTCCACACATTTCAGAGATAAAAGACGCGAGGATTCGCAGTTTAAGACTCTCACACCCCTCCTCTACTCTCTCGCCTCGTGCATACAGTGATTTTGCGAACTTAGCACTCTATCGTTCTCGCACCACTACCAGCTCTAGAAACACTATGGCCACCATGCGTCTCTACTTCACCCGCAACGATCCCGAGCACACCATCCTCATGTCGGCCAATGGCACGATCCACTACCAGGTCGACACCGTCAAGCCCGCGATGTTCTCCGCGCCGACCCTGTGCATCTCGCGCCCGCCCGGCTTGGGCGTCGACGGCGACATGTTCGTCGCCGAGGTCCAGTGGCGCCGCGGCGTGCACCACCCGGTCGTGCGGAGCCATGTTTTCGACGGCTCTGAGTTCATCGAGATGGAAGTCCGCGACTTCCTCTTCAAGATCGGGCGGTACCGCTCCCAGTGAGTCTCCCTCTGCAATATGATCTAGAGCAACTTCCGAGGCTGACCACGCATGTCATTCCAGCACGCGGTACTTCTTGGGTAACGACGAGGAGCAGTACATGTGGAAGCCCATGAAGGGCATCGGATACGTCGTACGTCCCCTCGCTCACGCACTTCTGCGCTTCGCATGCTCACCAAATACATGATATTCGCAGCTCTACCACTGCAAGACCCGCCGCGAGATCGCGCGGCCGGTGCAGGAGATGGTGACGGAAGGGTTCTTCCGGGGCCAGCGGAAGTACTGCCTGGCGATCGAGCCGACGACGCTCGACATCGACGTCGTCGTGCTCACGTTCCTCATCATGGAGAAGCGGCGTCGGGACCGCGTCACCGCCGAGAGCATGAAGACGCGGTACCAGGACGAGGACGTCACGGCCGAGGGCGGTTGCGAGACTGAGATGTCGGGCTCGTTGCAGTAGTTGCTTTGTGCTGAAGTGTCAGCCACGGCCTGATCCCGACTATGACTATGCCCTGACTTCTGTGTTCTTGGGCTCTATTTCACTGTCTACTGCTTTCAATCCCTGTAGTTTCCGCTCATGCTTGGCGTAATTGTCCCATCTCGGTGTTGCAACCCGTCTCCCGTTTCCACCCTCTGGTTTGAAGTCTCCGGACTCGAAGGTTGGTAGGGATATGCGAATGTGGATCCCTTCTTTGTATTGTTGTCTGTTCAGCCAGACTTAGTCAGTGTCGCAATGATACAATTTTCCCAACCGCATGATACACCCAAAGACAAATTCTATGTCTACAACATGTTAGATAGTCTGCTTCCGAGGACCCTCCCATCCCTATGCTACTTGAGCAGCAGCAGCATTGCTCTTGCCGAAGGTGGGCTCGATCTTTCGGCTGCCGTCCATGAACGCCTTGATGTCATCCTCGGTGACTGCCGCTCTCCGCTAAGAGGCGTGTGAGTGGCAGGTTCACCATACGGAGTGAAGCGATACACACGTCTTGAAAGTCCTTCACGAAGTCCTGGAGGATCTTTATGCACTTGCCCTTCAGCTCACCCGTGAGCAGCCGACCAGCGCGGTACTCCTGGATTCGCATCATCAGCCCAAACATTCCTCCGCCAAAAGCGAAGCAGCACGCACCTCTCCCAGCTTCTTCCACTCTTCGTCGTCGTCGAGGAAGAACCCGAGATACTGGTACGCAACGTCGACGTCCGGGTTGCCCCCGAGCCTTCTATGCTCCTCGACGGTCTCCTGCCCACCGGAGAACCCGTGCTTGTTGATCTTGTTCTTGATCTGGTTCTGGGTATCATTCATGAATATGCTCGAGTTCACGTCCGACGCGCTCATCTTCGTCTGCGGGCCCTGCAGCGCGGGGAAGAACTTGGCGTGGATGAGCGCGGGCTTGGGGTACTTGAGCTTCGCGGCGACGTCGCGCGTGAGCCGGAAGTATGGGTCCTGGTCGATCGCGCACGGGATGAGGCACGGGATGTTCGACGCGCTGCCGAAGATCTGCGGGAAGGAGTTGGAGAAGGAGGGCGCGGCCTGGATGGACGCGAAGTGGATCTTGCCGATGTTGTCGCTGTATGCGCATGGGTATGCGGTGCGGTGGAAGGTGGTTATCCCGATATCCGGTCAGCGGGGTGCACAGGACTGCTGCACAGGGAGATGTACGTACGAGTCGTTGAATCCAAACGTCGCCTTCGCCTGGTTGATGGTTATCTGGCGGGATATCTTGGAGACGTTGCGGTAGAAGGCCCCGCCGACGTAGTCGTAATCGCTGAAGATGAAGGTCTTTTCGAGCTTGAATCCAACGGCAATGATATCTCGCGCGTTCCGCTTTGCGAACTCGTACGTCTGCTCGACCTTGAGCTCGTGCTTGAACAGGAACTTCTCGTCGTCCGTCAGCTGTACGACCAGCGGGACGTCGAACACATCCTGCAGCCACCTGCGCACACCATACCATGCCTCCGTCAGCGTATTTCCCCGACCATATCTATGTCCACCTCCCGCAAAGACCAGAAGAGCTCAAGAAACGGCATGTACTCACTTTGTGAAAACGAACGGAATCATATGCCCCAAGTGCATCGAGTCGCTACTCGGCCCGCGCCCCGTGTACAGGAAGAACGGCTTGCCCTGCTCGTATCGGTCGAGGATGCCGTTGAGGTCGCGATGCGAGAAGAACATGCCGCGGCGGAGGAAGACGTGCGGCCGGTGGCCCGTGAGCCTCTCGAACCGCTCGAGGAGCTCCGGCTCGATCCTCCTCGTCCCGAACTGCGCGAGCAGCTTCTCATAGTCGATCGCCTGCTGCTTGCCGTCCTCCGTCACGCCGCCCTGGACGTCCCACGGCGTGATGACCTGCTCGTGCGCGTGGTGCGCCTCGGTCGCCGTCGGTGCGGGCTTCGCTGCTTCTGGGGGCACACCGTCAGCCTGCTCGGGGTGTGGGGGGACGGTCGAAGACGTTTTGGCTGGCTCGGAGGACATGGTGGTAGAGGTGTAAGGGTATTAGGACGCCAGCGGGGGTGACTCGAGTGCAGAAGATGAATCCTCGGAGGAAAGTCTGTGCATGATCGCTCTGGTTATCTTGCGGTCAGATCGGTCCTTCAAAAGATCAAACAGCCTTCACATCTAATCTATACCTCGGCGGCCAGATTACAATCAAATTGACGGTTAGTACCAACAACACTAACCGACTACGATAATGCAAGCAGCAGGGTGTTTTGGTGCCAACGAGATAATGATACTTTGTATTGCGCAAGAAAAAACTGTAATCGCTAATTGTATTGATGTATAAGTACAGATTGTTACACCGGAACGCAATAAGGAGTTTGCTATGTTGTGAGTATGAGGCCCTAGAGTAGTATGTATACCGCAAGAGAGGGTGGGAGGGTGGACGATACAGAGGACAAGACATCAGCGTCAAAGCCGTCCATAGTTTTCTATCACTGCGCCCCAGGCCCCCTCCGCCAATCCACCAAATTCGCTGCACCCTTGGGCAGCATACACGACCAGATGATTAAGACATGTGGTGGTTGGCGGGGGAGGGCGCGCCGACAACAATGCTATCGTCGTCGGTGGGGAAGATCATGGCTTGCGGAACTCGACAAGCACGGTGTAGATCGTGTTGAACGCAGTATAGATCTCTTCGCGGACCTGAACGGCCAGCGGCGAGACGAGGTCAGCATACGTGATATATATCCCGCGGTAGCTCATGTCCGTCTCCGGAAGTGTGCTGCGGAGACGACAAAGGGAATAGAAGGGGAGTGGATCTTTACCTTTGCGCCAGTCAATACAATCTTGCCAGACACGAAGATCAGGAGTACGACTTTTGGCTTGATCATACGGTAGATCAGACCAGGGAAAAGCTGCAAGAGGGGAGGCTCAGCGCCTGGCTAGTTAAGATGAAGAATGTGCAACGTACCTCAGGCTCATAAGAACTGAACTGTCCGTGACTGTACGCAAGACCCTCAAGACGGATGGGGAACTTAACGTCGCACGAGCCCACGATGTTCTGAATCTTGAACTCAGAGAACTTGGCATCGAACCCGAGCTTCTGGACGATGCGCGCGTACTTGCGCGACGCCAGGCGCGAGTCGTCCTCGGACTTGGCGCCGGTGACGACCATCTTGCCCGACGCGAAGATGAGCGCGGTCGTCTTGGGGTCGCGGATACGCATGATGACGGCCGCGAAACGCTGTAAAGATAGCACGACGGAGGGAAGTCCGACGGCTACGGATTAGGAACGTAAGATACGAACCTTGGGGTTGTACTCGGCGTTCCTGGCATGGAGCGCGATCGTCTTCAAGTCCAGGCGGCAGTCCAGGTTGACTGTCGCGACGATGTTCTGGAGAGTCGGCACTATGCCGTCGACTGCGGTAATGTGTTGTTGCTCAAGGGTAAGCGGCGCGGGGGTGGCGGGGATGGTGGAGGGTGGTGAGGAGGGACCAGCGACCGCGTTCGTCGGACTGGTGATGGTGGGGGATTGCGACTGCTGCTGCGACTGAGCAGGCTGTGCGGTTTGAGTGGGTTGCGGCTGGGAGGGGTAGACAGGCGCGGGACCAGGGAGGGCAAGACTCGACGGTCCAGGGAGGTAAGGGTTCGACGGGTACGGGAGCGCGAGGCCAACATTGTTCTGCTGGGGTTGTTGGGGCTGGGGCTGCGACTGCTGATAGGGTTGGGGCTGGCTCTGCTGATACTGTTGCGTCTGCGCGGGGTGCGCGGTGGGACGGAAGCCAACCTGGCGGGACTGGAGAGCGAAGGACATGATGATTGACGAAAGACCAGCAAAATTCAACCGTGGGAAAAAGCAGTGCGCGGGGGAGGAGGAGCGAACCGGGTTCTCTCTCCCGCCCTTATATACAGGATAATTCAAGCTCCGACCAAAATTTTCGATCATTTATAATCATCTGCCACTCCTTATCATGACTCAATCCGGTGCTTTCTGACGGTCCTTACAACAATCGCCACGTCGACGTCCTAGACCTCTCTGCTCCATCCGTCCCTCTCCGCTGCTTTAACGATATCTACGCCTTTGGAGTCGACATTAATTGGCATCGATCTGTGCATGCTCTTGGTGCGCTTTGGCAACGATGCAGGAGAGCCCAGGGAGAGACGGGCGGGGCGGGCGGGCGGAAGCAGTTGATTGTTCGGCGGCTGGCGCTGGGTTGACGACAATGGGCTTCTGGTATCAGCGCTCCCTCGTATCGTTCCCAAACGAGGTCTGCGGCTCTCAGCCTCGTTGCCTTCCCTCGTATGCTGGTTCTCCCTTTGTCCTCCGCTGTCGAGCGCCAATCCGCCACTGTGCCACTCGCATCGTGATGGGCGGTGGCGCGGGGTGGAGGGCAAGCATGGGCGTCCATGTACAATTACTAGGAATTACAGCACGATACACGATTACATAAAGCTATAAAGTTATCCATCTACAGCGCGCGTCCAAACGACGAGAGAACCAACTGCGAACGAAGCATGGGGGCGGTACTCAGCGTCCGCTCAATCAAACTCAAGAGTGTCCCTAGGCTCTTCGGCGACAGAAACGTGCCGCAATAGTGGGTCCAATGATGCCAACTCATCCTTGATCCCTGCGCGCGCACAATCGTCCAGCTCTTTCAGCAGTGTCGCGATCAGCTTCTGTAGTGTGCATCGACAGATTGCGGTTGCGGCGGTGGGCGTGAATGAACATTGTCCAATCGCCGTCGAAGGTTGTGGAAGACGGTGGGGAGATGAGAACAGGGGGACGGAATGAGACAGATGCGCTCGCGGACGAATGGAAGCTGTGGCGATCCACGCACCTTAAGTTTGTGGTCGATTTGCCGTATCGTGTCCCCAAGCGCGGTCGTCCAGCTTGGTGGCGGGCTCCCGGGGCCACCGCCGTATATCGAGTTCGGCGTGGCGGTCGAGCCGAGCGCAGAGGCGTGCGCGATCCCCCAGAGGCTGCTGTCGCCATCGCTGATGGACGCAGCCTCTGCGCCCGAAAATAGATAGGATACACCGGGGTGGGGTGAGAGATGTCCTAGGGGGCCCATCATACTGTGGCCCGAATGCGAGAATGGGGAGGGGCCGAGGATTTTGGAGACTTTGTTGTACAGCTCGGAAAGGACGTCGAGAAGGGAGAGAAGAGTCTGGTGGTAATCGAGGGAGAAAGGCTACTCGGGGGCATTGAGTTACCTTCAGAGTCCGGGACGGTAGGGAAGGACGTACAACGTGGGGAAGAGACATGTAAGCCTCGGAAGGATCGGTATATGTTAGGGCATAGTCCGCGCCCAGTGGTCGTTTGATGCCAGTCTTCGGTTTGAATATCCGTTGCTGGATACGTGTGGAAGCTGTAGCGCAGGGAAGTAGGCGAGAAGATGGGGCTGACGTACGATGCGAGACTTGTCGGTCTCCTCCTTCAATAAATCGTATTCGGTCAAAACATTTGAGAGTCCTCTGAGCAGGTCTTGAGGCTCCTTGACATCGAACTGGTTTGCTAACGCCATACCGAGGACGGCGAATCGGTATGTCCTGGACTGCAGTTGCGGCGCGCACGATCCACGACGACGACGAACCAACACTCACCGCTGCCTCATCGCGGCGTTGCTGAATGTCCTATCCAGCTCCGGACGCGTAATCATAATGGTATGGAACCAATGACTTCGCCTAAAGGATGTACGCGCCGTCTCCGGTTGACAGGTGTCTCGTAACGCGGGGGAACATAGGCGACGCACCCTTCGTGGACGTTCCGCAAGTACGTCAAAGTGATAATCCTCTTCTTCACCAGCTCCCTCAGGAACTCCACAGAGGTGCCTTGGGGGATGCCTCCGTTGGTCTGGTGCTGCGTCGAGTTGACCCCGTCGTTGTGGAGGGATTGGACGTCCCATTCACGCGGCATCGTGGCCGTCGTCGGTGTGGGCACCCCGGACGGATATGGGAGGCCGGGCGCGGACGCTCCTGAGGTTGCGGGGAAGGAGGAGGGGGGTGCGCCGCCGGCCGCGGGGTTGGCGGCGGCCTTGAAGCCACTGAGGAGGTTCTGTGCAGAGGACTTGCGCCGCATGGCAGGTCTGGGGGCTTCTACAATGGGCGCCATGGACATAACGGGGTTGAAGGCGGCCATGGCGAAGACCCTCTGGAGTGCGTGGAAACCTCGCCTGCCGGCGGAAGTGATGGGATGCGAGGCGGCTGAAACAGAAACAACTCCGTCCTCGGGTGCGCACCACTGATTGTTTTCAATACATACGGCCACTAGGCGCCCTCCGCCAAACAAAGTAAACATTTACAAAAAACCCTTTTAGTCGATCGAGCTTATTTGATTTGCCCCTGTTCTTACTCGGTAATGCCCCCGATAAACACGGCAATCTTACCGTGTGTAATCTAATCAACGATCGCGTCTTGCCGTCCATCTTTCGTTGGGCAAGGGTTTCCGCTCGTCCTCTTCCTCCATCTCATCCCAGACCTCCTCCTTGCTGTACGATAGAGTAGTCCTTCGCCATGGCTGACATCCAAAGCGTCGCAAAACAGTTCACGGACTTCTACTACACCACGTTCGACACAAATCGTGCGGCTCTTCAGAGCCTCTACGTACGTCCTCCGCCACCCCTTCTTTCCTCGCATATCTGATCGATGTTCCTCGTAACGCGCAGCGCGATGTTTCTATGTTGACCTGGGAGGGAACACCGCTCATGGGGGCCGCCAGTATCTCGGAGAAGCTTGTGGTGAGCCTTTGTCCGGATCCGCTCTCTCACCCGTCCGCATTCTCTGACTTCCGAGCACTTCCCCTAGAGCCTGCCGTTCGAGAAGGTTCAGCACAAGGTCACGACCCTCGACGCGCAGCCGTCTTCCCCTACCATCGCAAGCTTAATTGTTAGCGTTACGGGCCTCCTCGTCGTACGTCGCACATCTCAAGTCTCGGTGCCCGTTTTCCCCTCATCTCGCGCCACAGGTCGACGATAGCCCGAACCCGCTGCAGTACAGCCAGATATTCCACTTGATACCCGATGGCGGCAGCTACTACGTGTGAGGACCCGCGGCCTCAGCACTTCCTTCGTTCCATCCCTTGGTTCTGATGTGCGCGTCTGTTCCCAGGTACAACGACATCTTCCGCCTCAACTACGCGTAATACGACACGCCAAATGTCCACGATCGGGCAGCCGGAAGCGAACACTATATACATCAACATAACGAAGAGGAGAAGCAGTTTCGATCGGTGTAGGACGATGGGCAGGATGCTCGGGGAGAAGTTGTACCTCATAGTTTGTCATCTATAATGCGATCCATGGGCCATCTCGTACGCTTTCCTCCATCCTGCGTCTGCGTCCTCTCCTCAAGGCTTGCGCCGTCCATTTCCGCCCACGCTGCGTCACGCTGAATGTAAGGCCCATCCGCCTTCGAGCGCCCCCAGGAGTAGATGCCGCGAAGTATTGCCAATCCGAAGTGCGAAATTATGCAACGCCCACCAGCGCTCCGCGCCCAGCAGGCTCTTCTCTGTTCCACGGCCTCGTCCATCTTGTTGTCGAAGTGTTGGACGCCTCAAGGCCCTGCACGTGCACGCAGTTTGCATGGCTTCCGCCAGCAACGGAGCCTATCATCGCCAATGGCCATGCAGATCATGCACCTCTGACCTCCACGTAACTTAGGCCCCTCCACGCACTGCTCAGCGACGGTATTGGGTGCTAAGATCCGGACTTGAGTGCCACCCATGACTTTCTTCCCAACACCCGAGTCAGGTTGCGGGAGCGGGCTCCGGGCGTGGCTGCAGCGCGCTACAGCGCTCAGACATCGGAACAGTATAAAAGGCTCGAGACCGAAAGGAACGGGAACACATCGACGTCCACCAACATCAACCGGAAACACGCCTGTAGTATCCGCACCTTTTCACACTAAGCCGATGACCTCCTCCCAGAACGCGAAGACGGAGACGCGCGCCGTGACGGTGTTCTGCGCGTCCTCGAAGGGGAAGGATGCCGCGTTCACGAACGCCGCCAAATGTACGTGCTCATTACTTATTTACCCCCCATCGCGATCGCCCGCCCGAGCATCAGCACGTCCTCGAGGGGAAGGGGCACAACCTTGTACGACTGCCCACGCTAACGTACGTGTGTGTGCTGCTTCTTGCAGCGTTAGGAAAGGCGCTTGCCGCGACGGGGCGACCGCTGGTGTACGGGGGCGGGTCGAACGGGCTCATGGGCACAGTCTCCGGCGCGGCGCTGCACGCGGGCGGGGCGGTGACGGGCGTCGTGCCGTACGCGATGGTTGCTGCCGGCGGGGAGGTCGACCAGATCACGGGCGGCCACGCGACGTACGTGGGGCTGAAGGAGAAGGGCAGGGAAACGGTGCGTGTCGGTTTCGGGTCGGGTTAACTCCGTGCTGTGCTGCGTTGCGTGCATGGAAGACTCGGGGTTCGAGTGTTCGTCGCGGGAAGGGCTGACGCGCTGCTTCAAAACGCGGGTACTGCAGGCGGAGGTTGTGAGTATGCCTGTTGGATTGCGGGAGGGAAGATGGGCTCTGACTGGAGCTTGTCGCAGATTGTCGTCAATTCTATGCACGAACGGAAGGCGGAGATGGCCAAGCGCTCTTGCGCGTTCATTGGCCTTCCTGGAGGGTTCGGTACTTTTGAGGAGGTAGGTTTTCAAAGCTTCGCGTAGGTTCGTTGAACTGATATCGGTATGCAGGTTCTTGAAGTGGTGTGCTGGTCTCAGATTGGCATCCACAGGAAACGTATGTTATCACCAAGAGCGTAATGTCGACCTCCTTCCTACAGACTGACGATTCCCTCCTTTCATCTTTTCAGCGGTCCTCGTCCTGAACGTCTTCGGCTTCTGGGACCCATTACGCGAACTCGTGCGGAATGGTATCAAGTGCGGTTTCATCCTCGAGAAGAACGAGCAGCTCCTTCGCTTCGTCGAGGGGCCGGCAGACCATGCCGAGCACGAGAACTTCGACTGGGGCAAGGCCGCCATCGAAGCGCTAGATACGTGGGAGGACACCGCAGCCAGCCACCTCTACAACTGGCACTTGCGCAAGGACGGCAAGACGGAGGAAGACACCTTGGGCGCAACGTAAGGTCCAATGTTCCAGGAAACGGGGGTATATATATATACATGCACTATGTACGAGAAGTCCCGTAGTGATAGAGGCAGGGAGAGTGATATGGATATATAGAAGACATACTGTCCCGGCTACGGCCACCCTTCTTCGCCGCTCTTCCGACCTTGGAAGTTGCACTCGACCAGCAGCGGGACGACGGAATCCTGAGGGTCCGCATAGAAGTCCATCATCGCCCAACCGCGGATCCTCACATCGTCCCCGGTGCCGTCTCCCGCCGAGCTCGAGCTTGGGATGTTGGCCGCGCGCGGGCTGCCCTTCTCGGTCTCAGCCTCCGCGTTATGGGCCTGATCGCCGCTGCCACTGCCAGTGAGGTTGTCGAGCAGCCACTTGCCCACGCGCCCGTTGACGCCTTCGATGCCGAGGTGCCACTTTGGCCAGCCGAAGCCCCGCGCGACCGTTGTCGGGAGGGCGAGGGGGATGTTTGCGGCCGAGAAGAAGGAGATGTTCAAGATGGGGCTGGCCTGTTCGCCGGTTGGGGTGAGCAGGTTCTCGCTCGAGAGCTGCATCTTCTCGGGTATCGACAGGAAGGACGGGATGTCGTACCTGCCCGCGAGCGTCGTCAGCAGCTGCGCCATATAACCTGAGCAAGCAAAAATGTGTAGATGGCGTGGCATACCAATCCTGCGTCTTCACCACTGTGCCCTTCAGCGTCCACGTGAAGCCGGCCTTGTCGCTGTCCGGCCAGGCGGTGGGGTGTATGCCGAGCCCCTCGAGGCCGTTCTCCCACCCGCTCCCGTCGCCCCCGAACCGGCTGAGCATGATGACCTTCCCGCGGACCTCGCCGAGGGTTGGGATCCTGTTCTCGAGGAACCACATATCGAACCCCCCGGGCCCGTTCATGATCTCGTCGTGCACGCTCTGCGAGAAGGTCGCGAGCGGCGTCGTGGTGAAGTCCTCCTGCTTAATGGACATGACGACCGTCTCGCTGCTCGTCTGTGGGGACGTGAGGAAGGCCTGGATGGTGCTGAGCATCTGCTGGAAGGGGGTGCGCTCGGGCCATATGCCGTGGTAGGCGATGAGCGCGCCGTCGACGACGGCGAGGCGGATGTCTATCACGCGGATGCCGGATGCCAGCTGGACGTCTAAGGATGTCGCCGTGGACTGGCATTGGGAGAATGGCCAGCCGTAGAAGGCCATTCTGCCAGCAGTTAAGTTGGTCGACTGAGCTAGGCGGAGGATGTTTCTGTACGTACGTGTCATGGGTTCCTGTGAATATGTCAACACGTGTCGCTGCCTACGCGATACAGATAATATGTGCGCACCTGGGAGAAGGAGGGAGGAAAGTGGAAGTGAATCCGGCATTTCTGACAGGAAACTCGCAAGATTCCGTTGCGGGAACACGCTCAGCTTGTAATGTCCCTTGGAGACCTACACAGCCAGTAAACCGAGTCAGGCCGGTATTCCCGTGGTATGTAACGGTCACAACTATGCACCTTACTGCTATATATGCGCCACGGGAAGTCTGAGGAGGTTCTAACAGACTTCCACTTGGCTCCTAGCTTCACAGGCAATGGAGGTTGAAGACTGGTGACAGTCGTAAAGCCCGTCTTCCCCTCCTCGGTTTCCTGAGGCTTTACTATAAAGCTCAAAGAGGTCTTTGAGACCATGGTGGTCGCAGAGGAATGCGGGGGAACAGCCAGGTCAGACTCTCCCAGCAGCGAAGCATCCGACAGTGACTTGGAACCGGAGAGCCTGCCAGTGCGGGACCATTGGGAGAAGGACAAATGCTCGTTGGTTCCATTGAAGACAATCAGCTTCATCCTGTACTGATGAACGAGTGGGGATGTATAGCAGCTCCGGTGGGTGGCCTTGCTGTGGGTTGGCAGTGGTGGGTGGCCAGTGAGCGAGGCAAACCATATTTAGCGCGTTGCTGGGAGAGTGCTACGGCCTGTGGCGGTGTTTGACAAGCAGGTTCACCAAAAGCGGCTATGTCCCCACCGGCAGTCTCCCGGGCCGGCAAGACATTGATGATGACCTGTCGCTCTCCGGTCAATGGCCTCAGCCAGTCGCCAACCCAACTCAAATAGATTCTGAGTCTGCTTTGCCCCTCTCGTCTAATCAGGGACGCCATTAGGTGAGAGTCTCTATCGTACTGCGTGTCACCATTCATATTGATATCGCTCGTCTTCTTCCAGACTCTCCGAGTCGTCCATGGAGATAAGCCTTATAACGGGAACCTTCGAGGGCCCAGTCCTCACAAGAATCCCCAAGGATGCTTCTAACACAGGGTGAATATTTCTTACATTATCTGTCTGATTTTCTCCTACTCAAAGGAGCACCTCTCACTTATGAACTGCAGTGCAGCAATGCCGCATGTACCTTTCGACGTTCAGCTCCTCGTTATCGACCAGTGTCAGAAGCACAAAGCCTCCCTCGCAGCATGTTCGCTTGTGTGCAGGGCGTGGCTCGGTCCAAGCCGTTCCTATCTTTTCCGCGACACCACGGTCAAAGTACCACACCGAACCGACGAGTCTGTGCGGTACTTCGTCAAGGACCTGCTCTTATCGGAAACCCAACTTGGCAACAACATCACAACGCTGCGCATCGTCGGAAGCGACCGGTTCACTCCCTGGATCCAGCTTCGCAACCCCTACAGCCCGATGGTCCTGACGATAGCGTTTTACCCCATGTTCTCGCGGCTCCCGCGCCTCCGCACGCTATCTTTCGTCAACGTCAGGTTCATCACCCTGGACTTCGCGATGTCCCACTTCGTCCGTGACGAGGACGACCGCCCGTCCATAGACTGCCTCGAGATCAACTCCTGCCTCGACAGCGAAGACAAGGCGAACGGCACGGTCAACTTCATCTCTCTCTTCTCCTCCATCCGCACGCTCGTCATCGACCTGGAGCACTACGGAAGCCCCCTCCAACGCTCGGTCGAACAAATACCGCACAGCCACCCCGTCAGCGTCCGCTCCGTAGTCCTCCGCGGCATGGTCGACTGGTGGGCGTCGTGCCTCTCGCACCACTTCAAGCACGCGTTCCGCCCCCCGGGCGGCGACGCGCCGCACCCGTCCACGGAGTGCCTCAACATCTGGCCACACTGGGGCCGCGAGTGGACGCAGCTGAAGGGCATCGGCGCGTTCGTCGAGCTCAACGCCCCGACGATCCGCGCGCTCCGCATCAACCCCATGCAGCGCGTGGTCGCCAAGCCCGAAGAGAGTGAGTAGCAGCCCTTTCAGACTCATCTCATTCTCGCCGTCCTAATACAATACCGCGTCGCAGATTTGGAGGGCCATTGGCACGAGCTCCGTCTCGCAACGTGCACTCACCTGCGCGCGCTCCTCTTCTCGCTCGACACCGTCTCCTTCGCCGCGGACCAAATCCCGGACGCAGTCCGACGCGCGTACGAGAGCGTCGTCGAGCTCCTCATGGGCGCGGGGCTACCGGCGGGCGTCCAGCGCGTCACGTTCCACATGAAGGCGCCTGCGGAGTCTCACCCGGCGCTCGCGGCGTTCGACTGGGAGTTCGTGGACGAGGTCCTCGCGCGCATGCAGGGGCTCCGCGCGGTCGTGGTCGAGTTCGCGGCGGGGGGCGTTGCGCCCGCCGAGAAGCTGGAGCGGCGCCTGGCGAGGACGGCTGCGAGGGGGTTGTTGGAGTTCCGGGTGGGCGAGGTGCGTGCTCTCGCTCTGTGTTTGCGGGTGTTGGTCCCTGATAACCTCGATCTCAATCCAGGCGGGCGTACCGTGGTGGGAAGTCCCGGTGTGAGGCGTGCTTTTCATCCATAGATGCTATTATATAGAGACATTCCGCCTAACACGGGGTATAGACAAAGATAACAAGCACGGCTGACGAGTTATGATACAGGCATGGTCGTAGTGGAGCAAAGGTCAAAGGACCAACTCATACGCTAGCATTGTGCGATACCACGGCCCACAAGCTCGTTCCCGGCCTTGATGAAGAAATAATCGCCTGTGGAGACGAAGTTGAAGGTCAACAGCAGCACCATCTACCAGCACCACTCGGGACCGAACACCTACCGTAGACAATGCCCGTCAGATTGTTCTGCGCGGGGTTGTTGACGGTGCCGTTGGCGAGCAGGCTCTGCCATGACGGTGCCCACGCCAGCTTGGTGTTGTCGCTGATAATCTTGATGGCCGCGTTCGTGTAGTACGCGGAGCCGGAGATGTTCAAGAGAGAAAACTCCTGGTCCGCGAGCAGGAAGAGCCCGTTGGCCGCGATCATCGCGGCGGACGAGTCTGCGGGCCGGGGTGCCGGCACCAGCGGTGCGTTGAAGTCCCTGGGAGCCGGTGATGATGCGTTAGGTTTGTATGTCTGTCGAGGGGCACTTCAGGATTACCAGGGGATGATACCGTCGCTTGGGGTGTTCGTCAGGAAGTATGAGGCTACGTGGCGGGCTGTCTGGATGTAGTCGGCCTTCCGTGTGTGCTTAAACACTGAGGACTGCACGTTCAATCGACGTTTAAGTTTTTAGAAGAAATCTCTGGACGCACTGTTCGCGAAGCCAAAGAGGGCCCAAGCTTCGCCTCGACTCCAAGTGCTATTGAAACCGACATGAATCTCCAAATCTCAAGGAGAACATGAGGTTCCCACCTATTATCTGCATAACCCTGGGCTGTGTGACGACTGATGACAGCGCCAGTCGTAGCGTTGTAGTCCACAACATGGAAAGTGCCGCCTATATGCGGCGTGAGAACCTCCAACACAACACGGAAGCCGGGCTACGCGCTCACCGTCGGGGCGGACATGGTTTGCCATGGTCTTGTCCGCATGCGAGATGGCGATGTCCCGCAACGTGTGGTTCCCCGTGAGCTTCTCGGACGCGAAGAGAACCTGGCGCGCAACGGGACATGTCAGACTAAATGTGGCTTTCTCTCACGAAAAAGATCCGCACCTCGAGGTTCATCATGTTGTCGATGATCACCTGTTGCACGCACAGACCGGCTGAGAGCTTTGACAGTGCACATATTTGGACTGCTCTCGCGACCTACCTGGAAGTCCGTTGGGTCTGCAGAGTCCCAGCTCCGGGTGCATCCCACAGTGGGGTTGAACCGCGCGGCGAGGTGGTTCGCGAACGCGTTCACCGCCTCGATGGCCGTTTCATTCTCCGGGTTTCTGGAGGTTAATCGCGTCAGCACATTCGATTCACAGTTCGTGTGGCACTTACACCGTAAGCTCGTCCATGAACGGGTAACTAAGGAAACCGACATCGTGCCCGACCCCCGTGTTGGTCTCGAGCGGAATCTCCCCGGTTGCCCAAGTGCGGCCCAGATCGAGCCATTCGGCGGCATCACCGGCATTAGAGCTATTACAGAGCTTGGTGCGTTCGTACATGGCGTAGAGGGTGGAGGGAAAGAAACCCGAAGTCCATGTATCGGGGATAAACCATAGCCAGTTCCCGACGGTGCGATCGGTGTATTGTGGGTATTGTGCGGGGCTTGGGAATGCTTGTGCAGTCTTGAGCACCTTCTGGGCGACGAGCGGTGAGAATAGCTCTGCTGGTGGGGAGGCAAAACCTGTCAAAGCGGCGGTGTGGCCGATGGAGAGCGCGAAGGAGGCTAAAGAAAGCGCAAGCATGGTGTGCAGAGGGAGATGAACGGCTCGTCAGCCTCGAGGCGAGGTCGAGGAATGGACCAGTGGACGGCAAGCCAGCCTGAAGCGTCGAGGGCGCTCTCCGTTTTATATGTGGCCGTGCCGCAGCCCAAGGCGTCAGGCGCTCCTGCCTTCTCGAAGCCGGATCGAGGACGACAGACGGACGAGGTCTAACCGTCAACTCGTGATAGCAAAGGCCTGTATGTGACATCAACGGCGCGGCGCAACCGTCGGCAAATCTAGCCGTTGAAACGGAGAACGGCGTTTTTGGGTTTTTGTCGCGGGGCCCGCTTGTGCCCGCGCGCAGCTACATAAGTATGTGGGCGGAGGAGGAAGCACACCAAATTCTAATATCCCACGACCACGATGGCACAAGACCTGAGTACTGGCGGATTTGAGTTCGCCTGACCCGCCTAGAATATACACGAGATCGATGCGTGTTCACTGTTACGGGTTTGATCTGGTTGACGTGGACGAGGTGCCGGAGAGAGGCCGCGTGTACAACGCCTGTTCTCGAGAACACAGATGTCAGAGCTGCTCATTTCCTTGCTCAAAATGAGTCTAATACTAGAGTAGACGAGGTAAACGTTATGAAAGATGGGTGTGCAAAGACGAGAGTGGTGGCGTGTGCGACGCGAACATGACCGCAGCCGGGGAGGGCCTGGACGCCCAAATTGATCTAATCTAATCAATTGACTTGGCACTGCGGGCGGCAAAGTCACAGCTTGCGTTCAACCTCCAACTCCTGAAATACAAACCTGCTGTAGGAAAGACAAAGGTTTCTTCCTTAGTGGTTCAGGAGCTTATTTGAAATGCTACAGGTTGCATTTTCTTGTTAGTTGAATGTTGCAATCAGTGCCAATACTGGCTAGAAGGCCGGGAAAATGCATAATTACTCGCACCCTCCTAGGTTTCCACCCAGACTGAGTTTTTACTTGGTGTTACAGGAAATCAAGTACTCTTGCTCGGATCATAGAAGATTATCATAACTGGGGATGCGATGGCTGCACCTCCACCAGAGGCCAAGAACGTCCTACCGCCTACAATCCTCTCCGCTTTCCAACAGTTTGCGTCTCAAGACGTCCTTTCGTCTGGCGAACTCCATCCTTTTGCCTCCTCTCCGGAGGACACTGTATCGACATTGAGGCGATTAGTAGACGCCACTAATCAGGCGGCTTCCTCATTGAACGCGCATCTGTTGTTACCACTGAACAATCCAAAGCTGTTGTCGTTGTACAGGCAGCAGGCGTCTATAGCTTCCTCCGTACAGCAGGTAAGTTGCACAGGAGAGAACAATCGGCATCATGCGTTGCTGATCGGTTTGACAACAATGAGTAGTCCGAACAGAACGTCCGCCATATCGTCAACTCCCTTCGAAAACGCGTCGGCATCATGTTTGGAGAGGACATCCCGTTAGATCGATCTCTCCTAGTCGAGTGGTTCCTCAAACGCCTCCTCGAATGGGGAACCTCTGTCGGGATGGAGACCTTCAACGATCCAGAGCAAAACGGAAGAACATCAGTCGTTCTCGGCGGCAAGGTTCTCGTGGTGGACATCGACTTCGCCATCGAGCGAACCGATCCTGCAAAACCAACCATCGATGTAGCCACACTCAAGACTGCATACGCCATCCCAAACAGCACTGCCGAATCCTCATCGGGCAATTCAGTGTCTCTGGATGGTTTCCTTGCGCACGCTATCCGTGCTTTCCTCAGCGAGGTCCAGAACGACGACGCGCAACGCGACAGCGTTGAGGCTGCGCGGATAGGAAACCTGGTATCCGACCATCTGTCGTACCTCATGAAGCTGGACCACTTGGCCCTCACCGAGGGAGATGGTGGTCTGCGGTGGTTCTCATTCATCGACAAGATGTCGTTGGAGGTCGAGAAGCTAGCTAGTCGAGAGGCAGCAGTCATCCAAAGGTACCCAGCCATATCTCGACCCAACTAAGAAAACAACTGACGTCCGTTAGGTCCGAGAAAGGCGCCACTACGGCCCCCCTCGACGTCTTCCTTCTACGAGGGCACGCCCTCCCACTTCCGTACCTCACCTCCCCGTCGATATCCTTCCTCACCTACCTCTCGCCCCTCGCATACCTCAAGCTCCTCCGCACACCCCAGCCTACCGACCCCCAACCCAGCCACCTCGCGAACCTCGACGTCCCCTTCCCGCGTCTCCGCGCCGCGCTCACCTCGCACGGGCGCCTCTCCGGCGCGACGGTCGCCACGCTCGTGCTCTCCCCGCTCCCTCCGCCCGCGTACCACGCGGACTCGATGTCGATGCCCGCGCTCGACGGGCGGGCGTCGGTAGGGCTCGTCGACGATGCGGACCGCCTCGAGGTCGTGTTCCCCGCCGCGCGCGAGGTGCCCGGCCAGCAGCAGTTCAGCTGGGTGCTCGACTTCACGGGCGGCGGGAAGTGCCCCGGGGTCGTCATGAGCCAGTCGCGCATGCGCGAGGTCGAGCTCGTCGTGAACCCGTTCAGCGCGATGGAGGGCGAGGTGGAGATGATGGACTTTGGGGCTGGCAGCTGGGTCGACTTGCTGGTGAGTGCGGCCGCGGCTGCGGCCGCTGCGTAGGGGGCTGGTGCTGGTGCTGACGGGCGGATTTTGGAAGTTCGGTTCGCAGGTGCCTATCTCGCCGGAGCGGTACACCTCGCTATATGTAAGCGCACCACCGCCACGGCCGTTTCGTTCGGGTTGGCTGCTGAATGCTCTTTTTAGACTTCTCCGACCTCCGTCCACCCGCCGCTTCAGCTCCGTCTGAGCAATCCTAGTGATGAACCTGGCTTCGTGCTGGAGACGATCCCGGTCCGGACTCTGAAGGAGGTCTGGAATATTTTGGAGGTACGACGAATGTATTCCTGTCTCTAACGTCACCTGACGCGCCACGATCCAGATCGTACGGGAGCAGTGCTGGCTCAACGAGATCCTAACGAGTTGTCAATGGGTACCAGAAGGGCTTAACCTCAACCCAAACCAAGCCTTAGAGGCCCCCGAGGACACGATGGTGACCGACGACGACCTCCAAGCTGTGCTCAAAGGTACGCCGAGCTCCCACTTGTGCCATGTTAGTGCTGTCGCTCATCGGACTCGCCGACCCGCAGGATCCGTGAAACCGCGCAGCATCCCCGTCAATGTGCACATCCCCACGCCGGACCCACCGTTCGGCGACGCGGACATCGACGCGTTCTCGCTCGGGCGTGGCCACGCCCGCATCACCATGACCGCCCCAGAGCGCCCGCCGATCTCGGGGCTCGTCGAGATCGGGGTGACGTTCGACCCGAGCAAAGCGCGCGGGGTGGCGGTCGACATCATGGGGGCGGTCGGCGTGGACTTGGACACGGAGGTGCTGGAGGAGGCGTGTCGGCGGGGCGGGCTCCTGGGCTTGCCCGGACGGGTATGGATGAAGGCGCATCAGATGTTGTGAATACGTTATCCTGCCGGGAGGCGTTCGTGCAGCATCCAGGGTCTCAGGTTGTCACGGCCCTTGCCGTTCATGTGGGATGCAGGGGCTTTTTCTTCGAAGTATTCCCCACAGCGGGATGAGTAGACCAACAGGTTCGGCGTGGAATGCATTGAAGGGATATTCCGATTCTCAGACAGCGTTCTCTGCAATAACAATTTCCATTACTATCACTTCGTCGATGGCGAACCGGGCGTGTTCGGGATAGTGCGGGCCTCGGTCAACCGGTGAGGCCGAGGACCAGTTTTCCCAACCAACCACGGAACCAGAGTTATTATAGGTACAGAGTTATTTTAAAGAATAGTTTGCGCTGGCGATGGAGGAACAGGGGACACAGTACTGCTACTGACCTCGGCGAACAAGCGAGAAGAGAAGGTAGCCGAACCCCATGCCGAAGTAGCCCTAAGTCCCTGACCCCGTCTAAGATTCAGCTGACGGGGTGATGCACTCCTTCCCCACTGTTGTTGCCCTGCCACTCCTCCAGGAAGGGGACCAGCTGTCCTCGAAGGTTGGATAACCGTCGCCGGAGGTGCAAGTACCATGCGGAGGCCCAGTAAGGATTGCAGCGCGTCACCAGCATGTGGGAGCTCCCCCTCGACGAGCCTTTTGATAACGAGCGGGAAAGCGCCTTGGATCCCGGGGTCGGAATAGTTCTGAGATATGTAGGAAATCGCATGCTCGCGGAGACGTTCATATCTACGAGGAAATGTTGAGATAAGAATGTATATATCCACCGGGGTGGATAGGAGGGAGGCGTACCTTGAGAAGAACTTCGAGAACGCCTCTGGGACGACATTCTGCGCATTGAGCTGGCAGACAATCTCGTCGTATGCTCGGTCCCGCAGCGTATTGATGCCATACTGGAGACGCGCGCAAGGAGTCAAGGCCATGATATACTATCAGATGGAGGTCGAATACATACCGCATCTGCTAGGCGGTACATGGACTTCGGAGAGCATGGAGAAGCGAAGGTGTCAGAGGGGGCCGACGCCGCAAATTGGGGTTTGGTGGATCCTTTGGAGGTAAGAGGCAGAAAATCGATTCTCCCTGTATAGAGATAGAAGACACAGGCCTTCAAAATGAGAACAGTTGGGTGCAACGAATCAGTAGCAGGCCAGTGTGCGCTAAGAACATAGTTACGTTCGATACGCATGGCTGCGTATGGGAATGCGCTGCAGCGTCCTCGTGCTTTTCCCGCTGCCATCTGTGGAGAGGCTCTCTGGATCGGCGGCGTCCTCCTCGAGCCCCTTGAGCTTGCCCTTTGAGGATGAGGAATTGGCGACGGGGGTCTGTGTATCATCCAGCTCTTCGAACTCGTCAAGATCACTGTCGGACTCGTAGTCGTATTCCCCTTCGTGAGCGTACTGCCAAATTTCGTTTTGACCTTCATTGCTAGCTTCTTCGAAACCGGAGGTCAATACTGAGGATAATGTCAGGATGAAGGAGGTGATTGCATCCAAGACATGATGTTAACACTCACAGTTCAAGAAATACTCTGTTTCCTTGAGCATCGATCCAACCGCGACAATGGGCAGGGGATGGTGGATTCGGACGGAGCCATCGTACAAAGTCGTTCGCCGGCTGAATGCATAGAGGTGGACATCCCGAAACCGCGAGGGATTTAAGGAGTCCAAAAGAGCTTTCTCCAAGGGGCTCAAAGGGCAGGGGTCATCGGTTTGGGGGCGCATGAGGTCTGCAAAGAGTTCGTGGGAGATCGATGATGAATGCAGCGACTTGTATATATGAGCATGTGAACGACACGCGTTTATGGGCAACTGATAGCAAGGGAATTCCCCTCAAGGCTTGCGTGACGTATGCTTCTCCTCTTCCTTAGCCAGTGGAAGGGCACGATGGAAGCCGCTTTCAAAGATTGAAGCTATTGAAGGTGCTGCGGTAATCGAGCTGAAACTAGGATACAGTTGTCTGGCATCGGCACAGATTATTAGTAGGAAACGGATAGACGGGCAGTGGCAACAGGCTCAACTCTAAAGCTACCCGTGGTCATTTTTCTCTAGCAGCCTGTTGAGAGGTCCAAATAGTCAAACACTAGTACAAACCTACTGTAGCCTTGGATCCCGGGGTCGGAAAAGTTCTGAGATATGTAGGAAATCGCATCCTCGTGGACGTTCGTATCTACGAGTCGGTCTTAAGAAATGAATGTCAGTATATCCAGAAATCCAGCGCTTTTTACCGGACTTGTCGTTTGGGCGCCGAAAGCAAGTGCGCCACACCTGCATCCGCCCACCACTGGCGCTTTCCTTGGAACTTCGGCTGGCGGCGATATCTCCTCACTGGCTCAACATATTCACTCGATTCTTTCACATTCTGGCTCGAAATGGCCATGGGGATGACAGGGTTTCGGTTTCTCAATGCCCCATCTACTTCCGTCTGTTCAATACCACCTCGCAATGTGTTTCGATCGCTCCGCCGCATGCCAGTGAAACTCGGGTATCCTCCTCCGTGCTCCATGAATCGTCGTCGAACCGGGATAGGAAGTCGAAACCAGATGCTCAGAGGGGTGTATATTGTAAAAAAGTCTTGTTCGGTCCGTTAATCCGTTTCTGTGCAGAGTCCAAGACATACGTTATGCATTGGCATCTACTCGGATATGAAGACCCTCCAATATTTAGAGTCGCAATACCATATATTCTCTATTCTAGCCGTCTACCGCTCCCAACGATATTGCCGGCCGGTGGCCTTACTCGCGCCCCACCTCCTTCGTTGTGTTCACGGGGTACATTTCCAACTCCTCCAATGCCTTCTCAATGCCTAAGATGATGAGAACTCGCAAGTACAGCCAACCACATTCTCTAGTGAAGAAGATTTGATATGGCTCCAGGGGCACCATCGCCTGCTTCCGTACAAAAGCATGTGGACACACATTCCACAAATATCTGAGCGGAGGCCATGATAAACCTTTCCATAACCTCCGTCCGATAGCGTTCGGATACGTGTGCCCAGTTGTTGAGTGAGACCAGGTGTCGCGGCGCACTCGCTTTCGGCGCCCAAATGACAAGTCCAGCGTTGCAATATTGCTGCTTTGTTCGCGTTCAGCTGCTGAATGTTCGTTTCAGACTTATCCGACTTCCGTTTATCCGCCCCTCCAGCTCCGCCTCAGCAACCCTAGTGATGAACCCGATTTCGTGCTGGAGGATATCCAGAAACCGTCAAGGCGATTTGTCGAAATCCAACAGGAGGCTTACGGACCTCCTTCACTTCGGCGGTTCGCTAGCTCGTGGACGGCTAGCGGGTGGGTCTCGGGACCTGAACTGATAGGTGAGTCGTAACACGATGCGAGTTCACGCTGTGATGATGCAGAGTGCGTTGAGGTCGTTTCCAGGCGATGCTCGGACATCGCAATGTCCAGAGCGGGTACACAGTGAGTTAGAGAAAGGACGGGACGCTGCGAACATATAAGCATCCCCTTCTGGTCGAGGTCCGTAGCAACATTCCTTCCCGATAATTCAGCTCCTTCCAGCGAACTCAAGATTGGCTACGCGATCCCTGACTTAAGGTATACTTCTGTTCACGCTCAGATTTCGGGATTACAGTCTGACATAATACTGCTGTACACGTAGAACATGTCCGGCCACCATTCTTCAGGCAATGCCGTCCCGGGGCACGGATACGAGGCTAACGACTCCGCCGACACGCTTTGGACTCCGGAAAGATGTTTGGCAGCGTATCAAACCACTAACGACCGATTCTGGGCTGACCATGGTCTCACCATGAATCACTCTAGTGCACTCAGCTATCCATCCCAGGCGACTATGCCGTCGAGCGCTGCTCAGTTTCATCATACTCCTATGGCCGGGTACTCTCCGAACCCTGGGTCGTCTCAGATGTATTTTATTCTTCCCCAACAGGAGTACGTCACCACCCGTCAGTACGAGCCGCAAGATCCTATCGTCTTCAGGGCCAGCCCTTCAGTGGGTTATGTGCGCTTGGTTGACTTCTACCCATCGTATACGGCTACCAGTACTCCTCCGCTAGAGGGCGGTGATGACAGCGTGTTTTCGGAAGAAAACCTGAGTCAGAAACAGTCTATCCGCCTGCAGGTAAGCGGCAGCTATGTTTCTATCTTTAAAAATACACATCGCTCAAAGAGGAATAGGTCAATGGGTGCGGACCTTACGAGAAGCAGATTAACGTCCGAAACCCTTTGAACAGCCTAAGGTCAATAACAAGGAGAAAACTGGTCGAGAAAGTTGCCAAAGAGATCCACGATGATTTCATGAGTGTAAGAGAACAACACCCGTGACGAAAGTCTGCCTATCACGAGTCGTTTACATGTTGAAATCACAGCGTATGCGAACCACGTTGGGAGACCCCTCCCTTGGATTGGGTCCAGGGACGAATGGATTCGAAAGGCTTGTGCTGATAGAGTTGCGACACGTTTCGCGATCTAGTTGGCAGCCTATCCTTGGCGTTCTCCCTCGCTGTAACTGACACCGGACGGTCCCATTGCAACTATATGATAGATGCCACCTCATCTTGCAGAGGAATCTTCCTGGCGCACAACTTGGAGCTTAGAAACTATGATACAACTCTCTAAATAGATCTGTTTCTCGTGCCTGTAGAGCATTTAATACTGTTATTTATGTCGAATTCCTATTTTCGGAGAACAATCAGGCCGCGTTGTAGCGTACACACCGTTATAGCTACGTTGGATGTCAAGTACGTAGCAACAGGTGGCGGCTCGGGCTCATTAAGCTTACCCCCGTGTCGCAGGCAGTATTAGTGTAGTAAGCATGTGAGGGGGGGGGTGCGCACGTTGCGTGAACAACTTGCAGCGAAGCCGACTAGGAAGCACCTTACGATACGAGAGAATATGCGCTCATTACAGCACGGCATAATATAATTATACCCCGCAGGCTCCGAACCCTCGGCCGTCGACCGATTTCTCAGCTCAAGCTCGAGCTTGAACATTTACGTTCAAACCTCGCCCTGGAGCTTTAACGATCCAGATATCCAGAACGATTCGTGTGCGTCACTCATCGGGCTCCCCGACCGATGGCAGGATCGGTGAAACCGCGCAGCATTTCCATCAACGTCCACATCTCCATGCTGGACCCGCCGTTCGGCGACGTGGACATCGACGCGTTCTCGCTCGGGCGCGGCCACGCACGCATCACCGTGACCGCCCGCCGATCTCGGGGCTCGTCGAGCTCGGGCTGACGTTCGACCCGAGCAAGACGCGCGGGGTGGCGGTCGACATCATGGGCGCGGTCGGCGTGGACAGACACGGCGGAAGTAGGGAATCCGAGCGTATTTGAAGAAGACGCTGTCCATGATGTCGTAGATGTTGCCTGGTTGGTCAGTATATCCTCAGCGCGAGTCGACTTCTTCATCTTCTTCTTCCTTGCTTTCATCCTCAATTTCTTTGACGACGATGTCTCGGCCTCCGCAGTAGACTGATTAGACCGTCCGGCGTCTGGCGTGGATAGTTGCACCATATTGTCGGGTGCTTGGACTGGAGTTGGCTCCCCAGATTCATCGTCTCCCGCTGCTTCTGGGGCCACTACTGTCATTTCAGCGGGTCCGGCCTCTGATGCAACCGACACCGCTTCCTGGTTGACCAATTCGGGCGAACCAGCACTAGGGCCGAGGGAAGAAGAGCAAGGGACATGACCAGAGGCGGTCGCGAACCCAGAAGACTCGGTCGGAGGAAGGGGGTCCGGGTCGGACGCGACGCGGAGAGAAGTGCTGCCTATAGCTGGCTGAACTGCCTCTTCCCGTTTGAAGATCGAAGGTGGCAATGATTTGCTGGCTTGCGAGTGAGAACGTCGAATCACCCTCGAATGTGAGACATGGTGTCCCGTTGTGGGTGGGGAGATGGCCACCGGTAGGCGGAGGAGGGAGCGGAGTACTCCACGGGCATGAGGCATCCCGCCCAATGCGATTCTTTGTATGATGTTTGGAAGGGATTGTTGGATGGCAGGTTTGGAGTAGTTCTGGGAGAGGTAGGAGACGGCGTGCTCGCGGAGGCGGTCGTACCTGTGTTGGCATGATCCCAAATCGTCAATCATTTTCAAAGATGTACTCGATGAAATTTACCACATACCTTACGAAGAAGCTAGAGAACGCCTCCTCGAGAATGTTTTCCGGACTCAGTTGTGAGGTGATCTCATTGTAAGCAAGATCCCGTAGTTCGGTAAGGCCATACTGTGCCCGCTCATGTGAGATAATATAAGAAATCATGACATGCTTGAACGTACCAGCTCAGCGAGTCGATAGGTGGACTTGGGAGAGCACGCCGGGGGAGCCAAGTCGTTGGAAGTCGCGAATATGGCTTGATGCCTCCCCACCATTCCATGCGACGTGAGGGGTAAGAAGTTGATCTTTCCAGTGTACAGGTAGAACACGCATGCGTGAAGGCTGTTGCTCATGAGATTAGCAGTTGACTAACTTCACCGATGCAGAGGAGAGTGCTCACGTTCTATATGCGACGTTCGATACTGGAACCTCAAGGTACCGCTTCGTCGCAGCGATGGCGGGTTCTTCTACTGCGTCTTGGCCGTTTTCTAGAGCCATGCTGCGATCCTCGAGCTCGCCCTCAGAGAGCAACCCTCCAGCGGATGACGGTCCTGGACCGGCAGCTGGGCAGGCGTCCAGATCTTCAACTCGGAGTTCCTCAAATTCATCGAGATCGCTGTCGGATTCGTAGTCGTACTCCGACGAGTGAGTATGATGTTGCCGAACTGTATCAGGAGCGGCCAGAACTGCAACAGTTGTTCCTCAGTCCCACCGAAGTTTTGGAGACGCGACGGAACAAACTCACGGTTGGAGAAAGACTCCGTGTTTTTGAGGATCGAGCTGATGACCACGACTGGGACGGGATGACTGATCTTCAGAGTGCCCTCGGGGAGAATGGACCGCCGAGAGAAGGCATAGAGGTGTACATCTCGAAATTCTGAGACAAGCAACGAACTTCTGAGGGCCCTCTCTACCGCAGTCAGAGGGGGTGTTCTACCAGTTTCAGGTGCCATGCTGCTGAGAGCGGTGCAACGAGTGGCAGACGAGCACCTATTTGAGTAGACATATATATAGCGGCCAAGGAGAACCTCGAGGCATACACGATGTCGTGCTGCGGTAGCTTCTTGGCGACTAAAGCGCCCAATTGGACAGACGAGAAATCTTGTAAGTACTTACTATCACTGGCACGACCCAAGTGCGAGTCGGACGCAGAGGCGCCGAAAGGACTCGTCCGGCGATTTGTTCTCCTTCCCCTGAGCCGATAATTCTTAATGTTGGTGAGCATGTGTAACGGCGTTGTAGAAACATTCCTGAAAAAATCTGGAGGAATACAGCGGGATTTGAGTGAAAGCGAAGGGGGAATAAGGGGGCGACCCTAGTGTTCGGACAATTCTCCGCTCAGACGCTCACGATCAGTCACGATGCCGACGCTGCCGGTCCTCGGAAATGTCCGTCTCCTCGCCCAACGAGCTAAGTATAGCCGAGCACCCTAGCCGAGTCCGAGTTACAGAATGGGCCTCGAATATCACGCCTTTGAGGACAGGACTTGTTTCTCCTCCCCACTACATGGTTATAAATCCGGAATAATGAGCGCAGGGCACACAACATATACATAAACCTTCTGACGAAGTTTCGTGCGAAGCGCTCATGGGAGGCACCGAAGCGAGGCCCGATGGGAGAGCCGATGCCTCAGCTGCACCCTTCTTCCTTCAAGATCGCAACAACAGCAGTATGAACAAAATCCGTTCTTTTTGCGTCTGAAATAGAATGCAAACATGCGCCCTTGTGTCAAACTGCAAGTTTATCGGGCGGGAAATGAGGGAGCTACGGTAGGTTGTCCGAACACTGGGGTCTGTCCGAGCACTGGGGTCACGATAGTATAATGAACGTCTCCTGCCATATTCATGTTGATGATGTACATGCGCGAACTTGAACATCTCGGAGAGAATGGTTCTCCCCTCAGGCTGTCGCCATCACGCTATGTATTGGATGCTCTGCCTTCCGCATCAAGCGCCTAGTGGCGTATTCAATCCATGAAAAGGTCGTCCGGGATATCACTGCTCCACCTGTATCAGCATAGGCGTGACAGCTCAGTAGGTGTCAATAACTGAACAAACTGTGTATACTTACACCACATCCTCGGAGTCAGGCACTTGAAGGGTAAGCGCAATGCGGAGACCGAGGAGCGACCGCAGCACGCCTCCGGCGTGCGGGAGGTCGCCCAGGGCGAACCGATCGATGAAGTCCGGGAGGGCCTCTTGAACAGCGGGATCGGAATAGTTCTGGGACAAGAATGATACTGCGTGCTCGCGCAATCGGTCGTACCTACGCACGCAAACGTCTGAAAACTTTTGGGGTTTCACACGGCAAGCGGCACGTACGTACCTTGCGAAGAAGCTCGAAAACGCCTCCGGGACGATGTTCGGTGGGTTCAGTTGCGAGTTGATCTCATCATATGCGAGAGCCTGCAGTTTGGTGATGCCATACTGGAGCCAAGGGTGGTCAGAGAAAATGCAGATCGCCTTCGATGGAAGGTCCAAGAACATACCGCTTCCGCCAGACGATAAATGGACTTGGGAGAGCATGGAGGGGCCAGGGTATCGGATGTGGTCAGCAGCGCGAATTGCCTCTCTGTACGCCCTTTCGAACGGAGAGGGAGAAAGTTGATTTTGTCGGTGTATAGGTAAAATACGCAAGCCAACAGGCTGAACAGGGCGAACATTCAGCGTTTACGGCTGGTGACAATGGAAGTCCGACGAAACATACGTTCGATATGCCACGCTAGGTATGAGAACATGATGAATTTTTTCGCCATTTTCGTGATTGCTCGTGGAAGTACTCTCTTGAACGTCTGTACTCTCCTCCTTGAGCTTGCCCTTGCTGGACGAGCTTGCGATGGGAGTTCGCGTCTCTTCGAGTGCTTCGAACTCGTCCAGATCACTGTCGGACGGGTAGTCGTATTCCGATTCATGAGCGCATTGTCGGATCTTCTTGTGGCTCTGGCCATCAGTGCTAGCCTCCGCGAACCCGGAAGTCAAAACTGGGGGAACTGTCAGCATTACAGTAGCAGTAGCTTCGTGCGCCAACACCGGAGTCAAAAATGAGCCTAGCCACTTACGTCTCGAGAAATGTTCGGTGTCCTTGAGTATCGATCCAACAGCGAAGATGGGCAGAGGATGGTCAATCTGGACAGTGCCATCGGGAAAGATAGTTCTCCGGGAGAAGGCATAGAGATGGACGTCACGATATTCCGAGGGTTGCAATGAGTCTCTCAGAACTCTTTCCGCTGGGCTCAGAAGGGATGAGGGATTTGTAGGGGGACTCATGAGGTATACAAAGGACGAGGGAGTAGTTCGGTCGACAGACGTCGCACCTTGTCAGTTCATGGGCGTCCTTTACCTCGCGGCTGCCGCAGTGCAAGCTTCTCGTCTTCCTCCGTCGGGGAAAATGCTGTGACAACCGTGACAAAGCCGCCATAGTGCTGCGGTAAGCTGCGGTAATCAAGAACTGGGCTTATCCGATATTGCACACGAGGATCTAACATGCAAGACGTAACAGAGAAAAGGCTCACTCCGAAGCTGCCTCGCGTTCGTACTCCTCCATAGCCTCAACCGCAGCCTGTTTGGAAGTCAGGCGTCATTCGAAACATGTTGCCTTGCAACTCACCTGAGCTGCCTCAATGACGCTTCGCCTCCAGCTGCCCTTCGCGACCTCCTGCAATATTCCCTTCCAATGTAACCATCGATCCGGGTGGTATCCATCCACACCGTCCCACGTTCCGCCACTGCCTCCTGGACGTCCACGAATTTCCTGCCAATCTGGGTTCCCCTTCGGACCCATGATCTCCCTACACGTGTACATCTTTGCGCCCGCGATCCTTAGCCACGAGGCTGCGACTTCGATCTGCAGCTCATCTGGGTCTTCACAGCCATCGTTTCTCCGGCATCCAACAGCGGCGGTTGGCCCACTTGTCGAAGATAACGTGAGCGGTTCGAGATGCATGCGCATAGTGGTGATGCCGAAGAACGCCCCGTCCCAGACGTCGAGCGCCCACAGACGTGCCAGAAATATGTTCGTGTTGAGCCATACCCTACGAGACCTGACTAGCTCGTGTGTGTCGGGCTCATCATCAGTAGGAGCATCTCCAGCAAGAAGTGCTTGTGCTTTGGGCGTGGTAAAGCCGACAAAACCCTGGCCCTCGACGAAGGGCTGGGGACCTACGGAATAGGGCGTGACCGAGGAGGCAAGCTCAAGGACGGGTGTGGAAGCCAAGATAACGTGGACGTACCATTCATTTCCTCTCGCGAGATGAGACCAAAGACTGGGAGTTGGGACCAGTCGGTTTGGTTGCTCCACAGTCTCCACTCCTCACAACCCTCCGACCCTTTGGCCTTGAGTGCTGCGAGAATGTGCGCAATGCGGTCATGTATTGGCACGTCTTCTTGGGCGAGCTGTAGCACATCGGTCCAGAGGGGCACGAAGAACCTCTCCACTCGTGTGTCCTCGTCTTCAGCGTCATCGTCCGAAGTAGAGTTTCCGTGTGTGGGCGCGGGTCCAATGGACTGTTTAGACAGCTTCGCAATCTCGTCGGCTGCCTGCTGTGGAGACAGTGTTTGATCTCGAATGGCTGCAATGGCTATGTCGACCTCGGAGATCATCACGAAAGAAGAGGAGGTAATGTGTGGCGAATGTGTGAGGAGTTTTGGCGATGTTGCATCTCTATACTACGGTGGTGTTCACTGCCTCCGGCGTGTGCCCGGTTGATCGCTGGCCCATCTCTCCATGTCTGTCCGTTGACAGGTCTTGAGTCATCTTGAAGTCGGTTCAGTGCATAATGACCATGGAGAGAAGAATGGATCATGGGATAGAAAGCTATAGCAAGAATGTCAATCCAAAGCGAGACGGTGCTACATCATCCATCCCGGCGCCAACCAAGTTTGACCATGGGCGTCTGGCAGTGGCACGACACTTCAGCGCCAGCGCCCGAGTTCCCGCTCGTACCATTCCGGTGGTGCCTTCGCTCATCGAGCTCGCTGACCCGCAGAGTCGGTGAAACTACGCAGCATCCCCTCAACATACACATCCCCACTCTGCACCCGCCGTTCGGCGACGTGGACATCGACGCATTCTCGCTCGGGCGCGGCCACACCCGCATCACCATGACCGCCCCCGAGCGCCCGCCGATCTCGGGGCTCGTCGAGATCGGGGTGACGTTCGACCCGAGCAAGGCGCGCGGGGTGGCGGTCGACATCATGGGAGCGGTCGGCATAGACTTGGACACGGAGGTGCTGGAGGAGGTGTGTCGGCGGGGTGGGCTGCCGGATCTGCCCGGACGAGTGTGGATGGAAGTGCATCAGACATTGTAAACATACCGTAGAGGGGTAATTTGTGCCAAGGCTGGCAAGACACGATACAGCATCCCTGTTAAGGGTTCTCAAAGCCGATCTAGCACTACATCTTCATTTCCTTCTTGTTCTTCATTTTCCTCATTTTCTTTAAAGCGGACAACGGCGGCGGCGGCGGCGGCAAAGCCGCGGGGCCCTCAGAGTCATCGTCACTCTCCATCGCCTTCGCCATCGGGCTTGCCTTTGGGTTCGCCTTCACCTCCGCCTCCTCCTCTCGCGCTTTCTTCTCATTAGAGGCATAGTTCCCCCATGCCAAACCCGAGAAAAGTGGGGACGCATTCCCAAAAGTACTGACTTCCCGCGCTGAAAAATACGCTGGTGCAGTTTGAGCGGGAACGGAGTCGAATGGCACGGACGAGTGACCTGATGACTTGCCCCAGGAAGCTTGACCAGGCCGTGGTGGCGACGTAAGCGCTATCCGGAGACCGAGCAAGGATCGCAGAACGTCGCCAGCGTGTGGCATATCACCTGCAACGATTCTTTCGATGAGAGCTGGGAGGGCTTCTTGGATAGTGGGACTGGAATAGTTCTGGGATATGTAGGAAACCGCGTGCTCTCGGAGGCGGGGGTATCTGTAGAGGATAAACACCAACATGAAGGCAATTCTAAGGGGTGCAAAAAATGGCGAAGGGTGTACATACCTGGAGGAGAAGCTCGAAAACGCCTCCAAAAGGATGTTCTGTATATTGAGCTGGGAAATAATCTCGTCATATGCAAGGTCTTGTAGTTTCTTGATGCCATACTGGGTGCAGCATGTTAGAAATAGGATACGGATGTAACAGTGAAGTAGACGCCAAATACGCACCGCTTCCGCCAGGCGGTACATGGACTTGGGAGAGCATGCAGGCGCAAAGGTGGAGGTGGAGGAGCCGCTCATAAAAGTAAATGGCCTCTCGGCATGCCCTTTGGATGTGAGAGGCAGAAAGTTGACTTTATTGGTGTAAAGGTAGAAGATACAAGCCTTGAGGCTAAGCGGAGTGGGACGTGATAGGGTCAGCAAGAGTTGAACGGAGAATGCACGGAAGACATATTTACGTTCGATATGCGAAGCTGCCTATGACAACACGATGAACTTTCTCGCTCTTCTTATCAGTTTCCGTGGAGGGGCTCTCCGAACCGCCCCCATCCTGCTCGAGCTCCTTGGACTTGCCCTTGGTAGAGGAGGTGCTTGCGCCGACCGGAGTTCGCATATCTTCGACCTCTTCAAACTGGTCAAGGTCACTATCGGATTCGTAGTCATATTCCGATTCTCGAGCGTCCTGCCGAATCGTGTTCTCGCCGTCATGACCAGTGTTAGCTTCCGCGAAGCCAGATGTCAATACTGAGGAGAAGAGCATCAGCATCGGTATGACACCCCGCGATAACATCCAAGGGTACATGTACTAACGTTTCGAGAAATGCTCAGTGTCCTTGAGCACTGATCCGACAGCGATGATAGGCAAAGGGTGACCGATGCGGATAGAGCCGTCCTGATGAATTGTTCGTCGGCTGAATGCATAGAGGTGGACATCCCGAAAGTCAGGGGGATCTAAGGAGTCCTTTAGAGCTCTCTCCGCAGGACTCAAAGGGGAAGGACGGTTGGTTTGAGAGGTCATGCCGTTTGGAAGGATGGATGAGGGGATCAGTGGGGGACGTACCACTTTATGAGTCCACAGATACCGTTCCCATGGACCGATCGTACACCTCGAGGCTGCCGGCATGCAAGCTTCTCGTACTCTCTGACTCGTCGAACGCTGTACTGGAGTCCTCACTAGTAGTCTAGTACTGCAGTAGTGGAGAGATGAAAAGATTCATGCCGGTAAACAGATGAAAGGGATCCAGAAGACAAGGGACAAGATGTAGTGGAAATGCTCGATTCGAAGTTGCTTCGCGCTCGCCCTTCTCCATAAGTACCCTCGACCGCGCCCTGTGTGGGAGTCAAAATCATTCGCACTGTATAACCTTGCTACTCACCTGAGCTGCCTCAATGACGCTCCGCCTCCAGCTGCCCTTCGCGACCTCCTGCAATATCCCCTTCCAATGCTTCCATCGATCCGGGTGCCAGGAGGACAGGACAGAACCCTGGGCCTCGACAAAGGGCTGCGGATCTTCAGAAAAAAAGATCGATCTTGACAGGAGCTTAGACGGAAGTATGTGATCATGAATTGGAAGCAAGAGCAAGATGCACGACAAGGCCAGTGTCGGGCAAGGGAGACATCTGACAGACACTGAGACGCAATCACTAGCAGGGCATCCAGGCGCCAAATGAGGGTTCTATCCACAGGCGTCTAGCATAGTACTCAACGTCAACTTCCATTCCCTACCACTCCTCTACTGTTCGAGGGCGTACCCTCTCAGGGTTCCTCGATGCTCCGCATGCGCCATGTACAGTACCTAGCCCAAGGGCGAGTGCGGCCGCGCCAGAAGAGGCTTTTCTTTCCAACATGGTGCGTTCCCAGCTGTGTTTGTTTTCAATGCCATTGAATGCTGACACATATTACCGTATTTCGACATGATGTCTGGTTGAGGAATGTGCCTAGTCCGACCAGAATTGGCACGCAGGTCCCGTCGTCCTCCGCAGTGTACTGTGTGCATCAGTGATGCAGGACACTCCACCCCTTCGTCTTGGAAGTTGGAACTCAGTACGGCGGGTCGGTCCCGGCCGTTAGAACGTTCATGTCCCCAAAAATGCTGCCGTTGATGACGCAGGCTACATTACAGGCCTGTTACGCCAGGATTTTGCGATGGCGCCCTTCGCTGGTGTGGAGTTACGGCGCTGGACGTGCAGCCTTTCGTCTACGGCGGGAGTCTGCCGTCTCAAGCTGCAGCGCCCTCTCGCTTTCCCTGAGAGCGGACACTAGCAGACTAGAATTCGAAGGAGTGAGCCGCTCAGCCCTTGCGACACTGATCACACTACGGTGGTTCTAGCGCAATTTCTGGGGGGCCCTCAGCGATGACGTGCTAAAATGTGTTATATGACTAGGATCTGAAGCTATAATGGGACTATAAGTTATGATTGCGGGACGACTCCAAGTCTGACACTGTACAAGGCTGACTCATCCCAAAAACAAACACTCGCAGCTGCTCGCGAGCGGCGGAGCGAACGAGGAAACTGGGGTCAGATCAATCCTCCGGGGCCCAGGACTAACTTAGACTCCCTGGCGGTACTTATAGTCCTTCTGTCAAAGATCCACGCGGGAAGCCGCCGGGATACCGACGTCATCTGCATCTGCATCTGCATTGATTGACGGTGCGGATATGCATGCATGGACCTCGATCGACACTGGCACACTGCCACCCAACTGCCACCCATCGCATCTTCGCTTGTTACCGAGCACCATGTCAGGCAAGAATCGTCAAGAATTAGCCATATCCGATGTCGACAGTCAAGCTTCGCGCACCGCACGGTCGATCCTGATGATTGAGGCTCGATCCATGCGCCACTAGTGTTATCTCTAAGCTGGACCTCCGACTACCTTAGTCTAGATCGATTGTTCATTGCATTGCCGCCGGTATGCGAAATGAAGTCGAATTTCGGAGTATACGACACGCTCGATCGTGAATATTATAACTTATATGTACTCACCTAGAAGAAGGTAGAGATATAATTCCCGGGCATGGGGGAGCTTTCCAGACAGCGAGTCGTTGAAACACCCTGAGGCTCGTGGATCATATGGGCGCACGTACTGCTTCCGCATCGGACATGTGTGGGTGGCTATCGCAAACACGGACTGCGAGTGGCCTGACCGACGATCAGCATGCATGGTGTACATTCTTGTGTGCTGTGCAGGGAAGCCGCCAAAGCTGGCTAGCACGCGCAAACTGTAATCGGAGCTGATGATGCCTTAACTAAGCGGGAAGACATTTCAGCGGCGGCACTATTGGTACAGTACTAGTAGTAGTTTGCTAGAACTACGTGCTCATCAGATGTTGGTCTGTAGCGTACAACAGGACATGCTCGTGATCCGGGATATTATCTTCATCAGGCCCCGCCACTGGGGCGGAATGCGTCGCACCTCGTCCTGGTGGGCGGGTGTATCCTGCTGGTATGCGGTGGAATACGCGGGTATAGGCTATGCGTGGCTCGAATGCCGCCGTCCAGATCGTCGGCACTCAGCACGCAGTACTCAGTGCTTGTACACGGATCAGCCCGTGCCCGTCGGGCTCGAAGGCAAGTTCTGCCAGGTGATGGCGGAGGTGCGCGCCTCGACGTCGCCCGCGACCTCGGCCTTGGAGAGCGGGATCGGGGCCTCGATGTCGTCGACGTCCGTCCCGGATCCGGACCCGGAGAGCGTCGACGCCCACGGGCGCGACGCGCGACTCGTGGAGTTGCTGAACTGGATCGTGGACTGGGCGGCCGCTGGATGCGCCGTGCTGCCCTTGTGGTACGTGAGGCCGAGCGCGGCGACGATGATGATCGTTATCGGCACGATGCCCTGCGGCAGGATGGTCAGCGTGTCCCGGGAAGGACGTGCGAGCCCCGCAAGCCCTACTCACCGTGAGTTGCGCTATGGGGTCGTAGACGATGTAGAACGCGTTGTTTCCGGAGAAATAGAGGACGATCTCTATGAGGAGCGCGGTCGAGTAGATCATCGCGGACTCAATGATGAGCATGAACGCGCGCAAGAAGCGGAAATGCTTCACACCGCCGGTCTCTCGCGTGATATACCTGATAACATTTCCAACAGGAAGTAGGAGTTAGTATCAGAACGGGCGATGATAGGCCATAAATTGTGGCCACGAAAAGGGCGAGGATGGAAGAGAGGGGAATCGGTGAACTCGGCGAACTTCGATAGAGAGGGACATACCACAGGCGGACTGCGATCAAGCCGGTCACGACGACATTCGTTACCAGCGACAGTGAGAATAGCGACCCGTTCCATCGCGCGAGAGTCTGAAGAACGGACCTGATGTTACAATGTCGACATGGGAGGTAGAAAAGAGTAGACGCACCGTAGCGAATGCGCTATGAGTGTTTTTCGCAGTAGCGAATATGTATGCTTGTCCGAAGCCACAGACTGAGCGAGCGCATTCTTATTAGCACAGGAGCAACCGCGCGGATGAAAAGGATGGACTCACTCGCAGAACCGACGATTAGCAGCGCAGGCAACACGCAAACTCTCCATTCCCCACTCCACACATGGTAGCATCGCCAAACCTTAAGGGTGCCGACGGAGACCCCGTTGTGAGCTCGGAACGGCGAGGCGCAATTGATAGAAGGTGTACGCACCACGATACTGTCGCCAAGGATGGAATTAATTGTATGTATAATGACCTTGGCAACGTTCGGGGGCTGGGAGACGTTTGAGAAGAACGCTGCTGGCCCACCAGGCTCGTCGCGATAGTCTATGAAGCCCCAGATGAGGCGCGCAAAGCCGAGGGAGACGTGCACGGTGGAGAAGGCGAACATGAGGCATGCGACCCAGAAGATGAGGGGGGAGGTCTCGCGAGGGACGCGGCGGAAGCGGGTGATATACAGGTAGGATGAAAACAGACAGACATTGATTCCTGGAAGTAACGAGGAGTGTGTATGAGTGAGAGAGATGCGAAACGGAGCTCTGGCAGGGGGACCGGAGGCGTACCGTAGAAAAGAGTCTCAAGCCAAATGGCCACAAGGTATGCCCGGTCGAGAGGGATTTCGCCTGCGGCCATGAGATCGTGAAGGTGAGGAGCGTGTTTCAAGCGGGAAGCGTTAGGTGGTGTCGCGCGCAGCGGATCGGGGATATGTATGCGTTTGTTCGGGCGTCGGGGACATGGAGAGGGCGTGCGGCGGATGAATCAATTGGCTAAGGCTTGCAAGCATCACAAGATCGGGCTAGTGAACATGAGTTGCGGCCGCTAAGTATTGGAGGACCCGGGCCAAGCGACAGAAGAGGAGGAAAGTTCAGGCATTGATTCCCATCCGTTTCAGTGGTCGCTAGCGCCGACCGGTCGTTCTGATGGTAAGATGATGATATCCATTATGGAGCTTGGGGGTCGCGTTGACACGATCAACGTGTGACACCACTTACCATTGGTTACTACCAGGTACCCGAATCGTCAGTGCTCCCTGTTCCGCCACACTGCAGAGAACTATACCATAAAAGTACATCTGCCCGCTATTCCAAAAACCTTGTCGCACATGACGGGGTAAAGGGCTTGAGGCACAGGAGGCCATGGCTAGCCTCCAGGGCGTCAAAAAAAGCAGGGTAAACATCGAGGAGTCGTGCCCGTACCTCGTGCTCTCAGGTTGTTGGGCTGGGCATTGGGCTACTTGTGGTAATGATTTCGTAACACTTGTCAATGTGAGCACAAAATGGAAACATACACCATACTTGCGTCCTGTCCCCCGACGCTCGGGATTTACCTTGCGGTCCTCCGGATATTCTGATCAACGTTATATTCAACTTCCCCTGGAAGGTCGTTTGAGTGCTCGAGTGTGGCAACGGGGCGGGGCTTAAGAAAGTCCCGGAATGCACTTAGTAGGAAACCGCAGTGGGCGTAGCGAAGCATCCGAACCTTGTATCAGGTGCCAGCTGCGGTCGACGTATTCCAGCAGGAACGGAGAGGAACAGCGGCCAGCTCTTATACAAAGTCTCTCAGACCGCCGGCGCTGTGGCGGAATATCATGACGCGTGCCGTCACGCTGGAGCACGTGGAGGGGGTCACGCGCTTCACGAGTCACACCTCGACGCGTCCGAATCGCAGTCGCGCGCCACGAGCCCCTCTCCGTTGAACGTTGAGGACCGCGCTCTCCGACGCCAGTTATCGACCGCTTGCCCCATGAATTATCACCATGATGTCATCAATGCTCAACACCTTCCTTGCGCAAGATATCACAGATTCTACTGACTTCCCCGACGACGCCACCACCCCCGGTCTCCGCTCGTTTGACGACGCCCTCAGGTGCCCTATATGCAGGGACTTCTACGACGCCCCCGTTTCTCTCACCTGTGGACATTGTTTCTGCTCAGCGGTGCGTGAGTGCTATCCTTAACGTGGTGTTGTGGTTCGTGACTTACGTGGCGATCTCATAGTGTATTCGCTCCGCCCTCCCAGAGCAGGGTCTCTGCCCAGCATGTCGGAAGCCAGCTTCCGAGTCACAGATACGTAGGGTCGTTGCGGTAGAAACGGCAGTGCATGCATGGAAAGCTGCCAGGTGAGTTTCTGCCTTGACAAGACTCCAGTCCGCTATCCCCACCCCAATGTGTCTTCCTCAGAGAGCTCATCCTGCGGTACGCCTGTGAAGAGGAGAAACGGAAGGCACAGCCCATCGCTCATGCGCGTCCTACGAGACGGCAAAGCTCCAACAGCAATCATTCCGAGCGCGCAGGGCAAAAGCGAAGGAGAAGGAACTCTCCTCTTTCACCTAGCTCCGACGACGAGGTCATCGCCATACCCTCCAGTCCCGTCCCCTCAGGATCGTCTACCCCAGACGTAAACTTCCTCCCAGGTACAGTACATGAGTCCTTACGCTGCTGTCCGCACCAGTTTCCTCACACTTTGGGGTTGGACTGTGTGTGTAGACTTGGTAGCGTGTCCAGTCTGCGAGAAGGACGTGCCGTCAAGCACCATCAACATGCATCTAGACAGCGGCTGCAAAAAATATCTCTTCGAGGGATCGACGTCAACGAGCAATAACGCCGGAGCGGAGTCGTCAAAGAGCAAGCAGAGGCAGCAGTGGTCCCATCTCCTCGCGGGTAGTAAGGGAAAGGGTCCCTCTACCAAGGCCAAGGACCGGGATAAGGGCAAGAGCAAGGCGAAGGGGAAGTCAAGGTACGTCGCCTCTATTGCTCTCAATGCCACCGCTGCCCCATTCACCAGTTCCATTTATGCGCGTAGGGCAACGCCTATGCCCGACGTCGACGTCACCGCGGAGGACGCCGAGCCCCTGCCCAAGGTCGCGTACGACATTCACCCGCAGAAGCGCATCGCGGAGATGCTCGCCGACTGCGGCCTGCCCACGCACGGCGACAAGAACGCGCTCATCCGAAGGCACGCGCGCTGGGTGGTGCTGTACAACGCGAACATCGACCGCGACCCGAAGCACCGGCACACGCTCGAGCAGCTCCGGCAGGAACTAAAAACGGAGGAGGCGGAGGGGAGGACGAGGAAGGAGTCGGTCGAGGATGCCATTGCGTATCAGGTGTGTCCTGTGATTCTGGTCCGAGGGGTTGGGTGTCGGCCCGCCTGACGAGGATGGAGTGCAGAGAGCGAATAAGGCGGCCTTTGCCAAACTCACGGAGGCTGCGCGGCCGAAGAAAGTTAGCAAGGCGGAGGCAAAAGAAGTTGAACTTGTTCCTGTGGGCGACGCCGCGGGCGATCCTGAAGCCGCAAAAGACAGCAGTCCGGCCCCAGGGCATCAGTTTATTGATGTAGACGACAGCTGACGAGTTTACTCTACATATTTTGTGAACGGTAGGTCTTGTTTTACCTATAGCAACTTTAGAAGCTCACAGACCAGGTGTACAACTAGGGATTTTTTTACATTAGAATCTAGGACAAATGTATCATTCCAGATCCCTGAAGACACAACAGGCTCATTACTCCTATATCATTCATTGGATCTGCTCATGCGACGCTTCTGCGGCTCCAGTAGTGCGGTCAAATGTGATGACGTGCTTGATAGGGATCGCCTCTTGGCTACTATTCGATACCTCGCTGCGCGATCTAAGGTGAGCTAGTCAGCATATATGCGCGCTATAGAGAAAGTCTGCACTCACGGAGCACCGCGAGAAGCCAGGAAGTGGGGTAGCTGCAGAAGAGGGATTCATATCATTGGGTGCCGTGTGCAAAACCGCTGGAAACACTCACCAAGCGATCGAGAGCCTCGTATCTATTCACGGCGAGTTCGATCGGCTTGCCACAGACACACGCTGGTCTCCCCGCCTGCGACGCGACCGCGTCCTCCAGCGCAGAAAGCGTCGCGTCCGCCGGGAGCCCGAGCGACTCGATCAACACCGGGACTTGGTCCCGCATCTCCCTCGCCGCGACCCAGATACGCTGGCCCCCGTTCCACTCGTACGGGTGGCCCTGCTGCCAGTGCTCGAGGAGCTCCGACACCGTCATCACCCTGCGGCTGAAGTTGTTGCACCGGAACGACGTGCACCGGAACAGCGCATCGTGTAAGTCGAGCTTCGCCGCCTCCGGGTCAGCGCTGTCATCATCATCATCATCATCAAGGTTGACGGCGACCCCAAAGTCTGACGGGGGCCCGTCCCACCGCACCCCGAGCTCCGCCGCGCGCGCGAGCCGGAATACGCGCGCGAGGTCGCCGCGGACCCGCTTGCAGTACGGCTGCACCTCCTCGCGCAGGCGCGCCTCGATCGCCGCGAAGTGCGCCACGGGGAGCGGGGTGTCGGGGCTGGGGGCGCCCTTGACGAGCGCGCGGACGCACAGCAGCTTCGCGGCCTCGACGAAGTGCAGGAGCGTGCGCTTCCAGGGGTGCGCGGCGGGGGCGGCGGCGAGGAAGGCAAGGTAGTAAGCCTTGAGCTGCAAGACGCGCTGCCAGTATGTCTCATGGAACTCGGTCGCCTCGCGCTGGGCGCGCCGGGGCGCGAGGGCGGCGAGGAGCGGGGGCTGCATTTTGTTCCAGGCTATGTGGCGTGAACGTGGAGGTTGACGTTGGAGGCCGGGGGCAAGGCGGGAGACCAGGCGTGAGTAGCGGCTGTCCAGAGTCGCTCGCGGGGAAGGACCTACCTCCTTCGGTGAGAGGTCCGTGTGGTTGGCCGCCGTCTCGAACTGGGGAGTACGGAGCCAGTCTGCAGACTCGTATCCGAGATCTTCCAGTCTTTCTCGATCCTACAATCCGATGTCAGCCGGGGGCCAAGGTCGCTGGCTCGGAGAGGGTGGTGGTTGGAACTCACGCGGCTTTTCTTTCTCGGAGTGCCTTGAGCTTGGCATCCGCTTGTGCTCGGTAGTGGTCGTAATCCCACTGCGCCATTGCGAAATGGAACTTCCAAAGAGGTCAGAAAGCACAGATGCATGGGCTGTGAAGGAATTGATGAAAAGGTGCAAGGACTCTGCGGCTCGACATACATCTAGCCTTTCTGACGTCTGGGTCTTGCGACGCTCGGCGAACTCCTCCACGACCTTGCCGTCCCCTCCTGACGATTCGACGAGCGCGCAGCATTCTTTCACTACGGCCATGACCTCCGGGTGGTAAAAGTTCCGTCGCGACGTTTGGTGTACTCCGCCCTCAGCGCGATGGTCAATTGCTTGTCATTCAAGGCAGCGTTAGCTGGAGACAAAGGAGGAGTGGTGTGGACGACTTACACATAACATCGTTAACCGCAGGGCGGAAGTAATATGATGGTCCGAGTCATGGGAGTGTTTGTCTCTTGTCCTCACAGCAAAGTTCTATGATAGAATGTTCACTAGCCGATACGCCAGTTGTGAGCGAGGACAAGGAATGTCAGGAAGATGATCATTCTGGCGGGCCTCGGGACGACGTTCATCTGGATGAAAACGTTCACAAGTATTTACCCTCGACCCGCTGCCATTGCACTGGTTGACGTTTCACCTGGCTCCTCTAATCTGTCTGGAAGACTATGTCTTCTTTTTACAAGCTCAATAAGTACACCGTCTTCGCCCCGGGCCCATCTTTTGTCCGTATTGGTCGTCGTGTGCACTTTGAGTCGAGATCGTTCACAGCATCTAGGTGCCGGTGATTGGTGGCAGTATTCACCCCAAGTCGGCGGACGCAAATAACCTGATAAAATGTTTCACATACTTGGAGACTAAACATCCATGAACGGTTCACCAGCGCCTTCACTCATGAATACCCGGGACAAGACTGTCTGCGCAAGCGGATGGAGTTGGAACGAGACTAGCAACGCCTCGGACCACGACCGTCAGTCGGTGCTTCTGAACTCGCGGGGAATATCCGTCAGTATGCGGTCCAGGCTGTTCAGGACACGCTGAAGCCTGGCCCTTTCCTGCGCACGGGCATGGTCATAACCCCAATTTGCCACCATCGGATGGAACTAGAAAAAATGTGTCGAAAACAGGGGGGGAAGGTAATGGGGAAGTGGGGCCGGAGCTATATAACATGACGTACCCTCAGCCTCTGGAATGTGCGGGCCTTGCGACGCTTGATGTACTCCTCCACGACCCCCATATCCCCTCCAGATGACTCGACGACTGCCTGGTACTCTTTCGCTACAGCCACGACCTCCGGTTGGTAGAAGGTAAGGGAGGGCGTTTGAGGGAATGCCTCCCGGGTGGTGATGCAATCTGTTAGTGTACTTGTGCGTCAGCCGACAAACACGTAGTCTACCGACATGTAGACAATGCAAGACATACACCTGTAACTGTTGGTCGCCGGGACGAGGTCGAAGATGACGCGCTTGAGCGACCTGTCCCTGCGGAACCGGGTCTCGAACTCGCGAATGATGTTGTAGCCTGTTTTGACACTGTGGATGTGTATCAAAAGAAGGAAAGGGATATCGAAAGCGGTACAGCACGGACTTTTTCTTCCAGCACCGTTCGCACAACCTGAAGCGGGCCGCGTAATCGATCCGGGTACTAGCAGTGGTACCGCAACTCTAGTTCAGAGAACGCGTGCCTCAATGTCAATGTCCTCAAAAACGGAGGCCCCTATCGGGGAGCGACTGACCACGCAGAACGGGTCAAAGAGCAGGGCCACGAATTTGGGCTCGCTGATGTCTTCGGGGCACACCGGCATGGGCAGGTCAAGGTTGTTGCGTGCGCAGGCCCATACGGTCTGGTTCCGCTTCGAAAGGACGACCGCCCTCAGCCTTTTCGACACGCGGGAGAGGTGCAGAAGGTCGTGCGGGCCGCAGTGCGCAGCCATCTGGAGCCCCTGAATCAGCATTCAGACGGTTCGATGTGTGCAGATGACACCCACTTCGAGGAAAATGTCCACAGGGAGATTCACGAACGGACATATTTTTTGCTCAACGAAGTGACGGTCAAGGTTGATGCTTGCGTTTGGGATTGTCTTGTTGTCGGCCGTCGTCTCTGCGTTTGCTGTAGAGGGCCCAAGCCTGGGCTTCTTGTGGACTCGCGACCGTTTCTTACTGGCCCTGGGCATTGTGCTGGGATAGCAACTTGAACGCCGCAAAAGGTCACCGCGACAGGTGGATGATGGAAGGAAGGTATTCACATAAGCTGGGTCAGGTGTTATATGCAGAATCCTAGGGATAGGAGTCGATTGCGTGTGCGGAACTAGAGGGTAACGCCACAACAACGAGGCTCGGACTGATTCCTGTAAGAGTACTACTTCAAGTTCAAGTAGGCTGACTTCTCTTGCGATATAGATGTATGCACAGCCACAATAGTAGTCAGTATCAGACTAGAATAAAGTGGCGCTTATCAGCTATATTTCAGTAATATCCGTTCAAATTGGTCATTAATTAGTAGGCGGTGGTTAGCTAACTCTAGCAATCATGGACGTATCGATCTTAACCCACACCCGTAGCTGTTGTCAGGAGAAACATAGATTGCATTACTTCCGAGGAAGAAGTATCAGTCGTAGACTCGTAGTAACCAAGCAATCATTAAGTAGCACCGCAGTGTCCGAAGTAAGAGCTACAGAGAGCGGGACTGAACCCAAGCCGAGAATATAGATACACCCGAAGCCCGTAAAGAACGCGAAGTGATATAAAGATATGGCTACACTGTCCGACGAGCGGTGAGCGAATGCGAATACAGGGCGTGCGTGAGTTGCGCGCGGGGCGCATCGTAGCGGAGCGTGATCATCAGAGGCGGTCGTCCCAGACGCCGCAATGTCCATGTCCATGGTCATGTCCTTGTCTATGCTCAGACACGTAGCATCCATTATAGGAGGGCGTGGGCGAGCGCAACGGCGAAGAGCGTAAGGAGGGCGCCGGTCCCCCGAGACGACACCGCGCCGTTGCTGGTCGGCTTCGGGACCGCGGTGACGCTGCCCGTCGAGACGGACGCTGCGTTCGTGGTCGAGGCAGCAGCGCTAGCGGACGCGGAGGAGCCCGAGGCACCGGTGCTGCCCATGGCGTTCTGGAGGAACGCGGAGAAGGTGTTGCCGGTCGCGGGCGCGTTCACGGCGAAGACCATGCCGGACTGGCAGTGGCTCTTGGGGTTGGTCTGCTTGCAGTACACCCAGATCGGCGCGGTCTGTTTGATTGAATGGTCATACGGTCAGCGGTGAACACATGCGACTTCGAGAATACCATTGCACGTACGTCGTTGATGGTAATCGTGAAGGTGGGGAACGCGGACGCGTTTGCCATCACGGGCATACTACAATGTGTCGTAAGTATTTTTGGTAGTCGAAAGAGAACGACGCAAAGACGTACAATCCGGAGTCGAACCCAGCCTGACCGATCGTGCTCGTCTGGCTGAGGGGCGCGCACGGGTCCGCAAACGAGCTCTGGGTCGCGGTGTGGTTCTTGGTCGTGAATTGGAACGTGATCTGCTCGCCGACCTGCGCGGTGAGGTTGCTCGGCTCAAACGTGAGCGTGCCGTTAGCCCCAACCGTAACGGTGTGTGCTGCAGCGGTAGAAGTCGAAGTGCCAGTCGCGGATCCCGAGGCCGTGGCGGAGGCGGCGGTCGTGTAGGTCGTGGTCTGCGCAGAGCCGCTGACGGTCACGGTCGCGGTGACAGTAACGACGCTGACAGAGGCAGAGGCGGAAGTGGAGGCGTTTGCGACCCCTACGGCGTTGTTCTTGAACTGGTCGAACTTGTTACCGGGGTTGATGGCGAAGACCATGCCCTGCTGACAGTGGTTCGCTTGGCGGCAGTAGACCCAGACGGGGTTCGTGTCCTTGACGGTGAACTGGGCGACCACGAAGTTGTCGGTCTGGTTGTCGGAAACAGGGACGCTGCGTGAGGGATCAGCAAGAGGGGACGAACAAACGCCGTGAGGCACTCACAAGCCAGAGTCGAAGCCGTTGGCGAGAGGAGAGCAAGGGGCGTTCAGGGAAGACTGGGTCACGGTGTGGTTCTTCTGCTTGAAAGTGAAGAAGACAGTATCTCCTGGGTCCGCATTCTGCGAGCACTTTGAGTGCATTGATAGCATCGAAGAGACGGGAGAGTACATACAACGAACTCCGGATCGTACTTAAGGATACCGACCCCTCCGACCGTTACTTGGTGCTCAGCACCGCGGGAGACCGGAATAACGAGACCAAAGAGGGCGACAACAGCGACAAGAGGCGCAAGCATGAGCATATTGACTGAGTGCGTTTGAGATAGCAGATGAAGTGATAGAAGTTCTAAATGCACCGGTGGCGAGGCAAAGTGTCGTGAAGTTGAAGGCGGAAGAGTCCAGCTAGTGGAGTGGGTAGGGACTGTGGTGGTCTAGAGAGAACAGGTGAGGAGCGATAGCCGCCCCCATCGTGTTTTTGTAGTCGTTGCGGGCGTCGGGACGAGGACAAAAGGCAAGAAGGCGCGTTTGTGATGCGCTTCATTGTTCTGACGCGGTCACGTGGCCGTCTTATTGTTCTCTATCCGGCAAGCGCCCGCCCGGCAACATCGAGAAGTCCGCACAATTGGCTCGTCCCCGAGAAGTCCAGAAGGCAGTGACCCAGAAAGGTTCAATGTATGGGGATGTGGCGCTTTAAATTTCCTGTGCCGCTGTCCGAACGGAAAAGACCATGGCTTCACCGTAATAACGGTCGTTCACAGCCGCCGTCCGGCCGATAATCTGCTCATGCAACTTCTACGTTGCATTTGACAACAAAACTCTACATCGATGGGGTTATATACAATGGGATACATCAGTCGCAAGTGTACAGGACACGTATTCAATACATAGCTAGGTGTGACGACAACATCCATGCGATGGAAAGCAATCTCACAGCAAGGTCCACGGCAACTTCACAACCTCAAGGCTCTGGCGCTGGCAACGACTCATAGTAAGTCTCAACAAACAGGCCCCATTTCGCGATGATGGGCTTTACAATCTCCTCCCATTCCTTCCCCTTGTATTGACCCTTCTTTGCGCGGGGGAAGGAGAATATCTCTTTGTGCACAGCGCCGCCTATGTCCGCTCGACGTCAGCAATGCGGGGATGCGTGTTGTCTAACGAAAGGGATCACGTACAGTCAGGACAAGCCTTCCTCACCAGGGCTCGGCCATTCCCGTTCCCATTCCCCCCCTTCACGTAAGGATAGTCCTTCTCTAGGTAGGGCGCGTTGACAGCGAGGTCCGCGAGCTCGAGATGAATCAACCGCTCGAGGCGGTGGCAGTAGGGGCCGGGGTCGCCGACCTTGACGCGGCCCCGCGCCAGGTTCCCCTTGTCTGCGTCGGGAGTAGAGGGCCAGAAACCCCGCAAATGGGTCTGCTTTGACTGGCACTGTTTGTCCCATTCGTGCAGTCGCTTGGTCAACTTGACTGCGCGTCCGACCTTGATGTGGAACACGTCGGGGTCCGTCGGGTCTGTGGGAACGGTTCAGTTCTCCTCGTCAAAGCAGGAATGCGTACGGCCGACTGACCATCTATTTCGAACGCGTAGATGAAGCCGTACTCGTCCGCTGTGGATGGGTCCAACCTCATCTGCTCCCTGAGCGAATCTTGGGTATCATCTTGCAGGTATTCTGGAACCCATTCTGCATCCCCCCGGGGAAAGGTACATTAGTCTCTATGGACCGCCGAAGACAGGTGGGGAGGGCAAACACGCACCATCGTAGAAAACCTCAACGCTCGGCTTCTTCTGCGACCAGAACTTCTTGTCCTCGAACGCGCCCTTGAGGTGCTGGTGGCAGTAGTGCGGAATGTCCCTGTCCGCGTTCAGCCGCGCGAGCGGGACGGACACGGCCACCATCCGCGTGCACCGCTTGTCCTGCTTCGTCGTCCCGCTGCACTGCACCTTCAGCGCGCCCTTCCCGCCCGCGCTGCTCCCGGACCCGGACGACGACGCGACCGACGGTGACGGGGGGCTCGCCGACGCGCCCCGCTTGCGCGCGGGCGTTTGCACCGGGGTCACGACGGGGCGCGGCTTGGCTGGAGCGGAGTGGGGGGCCTGCGGCAGGTGAGGGCGCTGTGGCGTCGATGGGGGGACTTGCAGGTTGTTGGTGGAGGACGGGTACGCCCCAGAGTTGGAGTGCGGGCGGTGGCGGTCCCCGCTCCCTGGGGGCTTGAGACCGGGCCCGGTGTCCTTCGGTGGCGGGAGGGGGAGCGCACCGAGTGGGGCGTCGGACCCGGTCATCGCGTACTGCATCGTGCGGGACGTCTGGGGAACGGGCATCGACGGCACCGCGGGGGGAGTCGGCAGTGCGGGGATAGGAAAGGCGGGGGCACTGTTCGCTGTGGGCCCGTAGGCGGCGTACGAAGGACCGTCGATCTGCATGGCGTGGGGATCGTGAAAGTAAGGGGGCTGCTTCTGGTTGAACCCCCCGACGAACTGGCCGCTGGGGCGATCACCTTGACCTTGACCATGCCCATCCTGCGACCACCTCTGGCCATTCCCCGTCCTGCGATCGTCTGATCGTCTGCCATTGCCGAGGGAGAGGTGTCCGAACGCGTCCGCGACGTGGTTTGGGTCAGAGGACGTCGAAGTGCGCCCGCCGTACGTCTTGGTGTTCGAGGTAGGACGGGTGGAGGTGTTGAGGGCCATGTCGTCCTGCGTCTGGCGGTGTCGCTTCTTGAAGAGCGAGAACAAGCCGCCAGAGGGCATGGCAACAGCGACAGCGGGAAGTTAACGGGTTCTCCGGCAGCCCAGAAGCTCTCGCGCGGCCAGGGTTGTCGTTTTTGCGAGCTGCTGCGCCCGCAAAGGGACAAAGGACTGGTAGGCTGACTCTGCCCCAGCCTGAGGCGGGGAGGCGTGGGCAGGCAGTGGCAGCGGCATGAGGCGAGATGGGCGCCTGACGGGGTGGAAGGGCGTTTGAAGACGGGGTGCTTTCCCTCCGCGAGTCATCTTCGCTCGTTTTGGCTCTGTTCTGTTGCCGTTGGTCGCATCTTGGTCGCCTCCTTACTCACCAAAGCATCGTGCGTGTAGCCTCTGGACGGTCTGCTTGAGCGCGACCGAGGAGCCTGGGAGTCTGCGCTTCACCTATCTCCATCTGCGCACACGGCTCGTTTGACTCGACTCATCTTTCTTTCCCCACGACCGGACGAGAGGCGGATCACATGGAGGATCAGGAGCTGGCGGCGATTCGTGCGGCGAGGCAGCAGCAGGGGGGTACGCAGGGTGGCGAGGATGAGAGCGGAAAGCAGGCAGCAGAGGAGCAGATGCGGAGGGATCTGCTTGCGACCATCCTGGACTCTGCTGCACGAGAACGATGTGAGTGCGCTTATCTGTGGTGGCTTGCGATTAGGACGTGTAACTGAGGGCCTCGCTTATTCTTATAGTGGCGCGTATTGCGCTTGTGAGCTCGGATAGGGCACGGCAGGTTGAGGGCCTGCTGTTGCGGATGGCTCAGACTGGGCAGTTGAGAGGGAGGTTATCGGAACAGCAGCTCATCGAACTGCTCGATCAGGTGTGTCCACGTCCGTTCTTGTCATTGCTTAAAGCACTCATCCGCCTTGTAGATTGACGGTGCTCAGGCGAAAGCTGCCCCATCCAAGGGCTCCATTGTGGTTTGTCTATGCCTACCTCTTATCAGGTCGCGTGCTCAACTTGTACCCCACCTCTCGTAGTTCCAGCGTAGGAAGGATGCATTCGAGGACGATGATTGGTGATTCGAAATATCATCATCGAGAGGGAAACCATTTGTATCAGTACCGACACCATTCTACTTGCTGTCTATGACAGTTTACAACATCTATTCTTGTTCTCGCTCCCTTGGAAACGCAGCACCACGACGGCAGCGACCGCCCGTCAAAGACCGCAGGGTGGCACATCTCTCGAGGTGCCGCAATCTACATCGGTTGTCAACCTATAAAGGACGCTATCTCCAAGCCGTGAACATGGAGGTCTTATAGCTACCCGGTTTGTCCTATATTTTAGGGTTGCGGGTTCCGCGAAAGACCACACCGAATGCTTTCTCTGGCTATATCAAGTCGGTATTCATGGTATTCTGGTGTGAAGGTCTTTGGGTGTGAGGCAGACCGATATGCCTGATCCTTGATTTTATATCGTGCGTGTTATGACGATCGCACCGATCGCCGTTCATTTGCCTGAGACTGAATTCGAGGAATGGAGTGTAGGGGATGGAATTCGTTAGCTTCGTGCTACAAGTGCTTGCGCGTCTGAGATCGTCGGCGTCGTTGGTTGAGAGGGTGGAACTATTGGGTCCTATCATGCATATAAATGGCTGTTCGAGATGCGATGATGAGAACCACAAAACGGTGTTGAGCAGACTTGTCTACCAATCCGGATCTCCGGCCGCAATGGGACAACGAGGAGCTGTGCAGAGATGCAATTATGGGCGTCTAAGACGGGTCGGGTATTTGGTCGTGTTGTTTGTGCCACAGCAAAACTCGGCAAGCGTCTCATTTGTCGCATTTACCACTCTCCCTGAAGCTCTCCGTCTCCTCCGTTGTCCTCATCCCTCCCCATCGCCTCTCAGACATCATCGAACGTGTCTCTCAAATGGCTACCAGAATTCATACCAACTCTCCACTACCCGCACCGGCCATGCACGCCACCCATGCTCTTCCCCAGTCAAAGTCGCACGTCCTTGCAGGTGTGCAAGACGCGTACTGGAGCGACGACGAGGCGGTGTGTACTCTCTCGAGAGCATTGATTCTGTGCAGACGTATCTCATGTTTCCTTGCTCTCTACAGGAGGATGCAGAGTGCCCACTCTGTCTCGAGGAGATGGACATATCCGATCTCAACTTCAAGCCGTGCCCTTGCGGTTACCAGGTGCGGATCTCGGCCCATCCAGTTGCTCTGCTGCTTATAAGCGATAACTTCTACAGGTATGCCAGTTCTGCTGGCACCACATCAAGGAGAACCTCAATAGCCGTTGTCCTGCATGTCGGAGGGAGTACACCGATGAGGCGGTTCAGTTCAAGCCGATCAACCCTGAGGAGTGAGTCCTTCTTGGTTCCATAGATCTCTTTGTCTTGCATTGCGTTTTGCGCTTCTGGTTTGTTGCCGTCGACGTGATCATTGTGAGGGGGTACGGGGGCCATCCGGAGTCGGGCTGAATTAGCGCGTCTGGACTCGCGGGCATGCCTGCCTTTGTCCATTCCAATCGCATGTTTGTGCATCCGTCTAGATTCAGGGCGTTGCATGGTCAACGCCTTCTCCGACAGGGTCGATCATCTTTGTTTTTATTGTCAGTCTAGGGCGTCGACCGCCAGGCTGGACTATATGCGGCCTCATGCGCACTTCGAGGCTACAGGGTCCTTGTTCATGTTCCGCAGCCGCTTTTGAATGATCGTCTGTCGCGAGATCTATCATTACGTTCTCGATTTACCGGATGAATGACTGACATAACATGTTTGTTGTTAGTCACAAACGCCTGACGCAGCAGAAGAAGCAACGGGAACGTGAAAGGAAGGAGCTTGATGCCCTTGGGCGCCGCCAACTCGCCAACGTACGCGTTGTACAACGCAATGTAGTATATGTCGTCGGGCTGGGACCGAGGTTCGCTAAGGAAGAGGCACGTCCCCTCCGCTCCCATCGCCTTGCGCGATCGGCCTGACTCTCGCGCAGCTCATACCCACTCTCCGTTCGAACGAGTACTTCGGGCAGTACGGGAAGATCTCGAAGATCGTGATCACCAAACGCACCCCACCCGGAGGACGCGCGCCTGTTGTGGGATTGTATATCACATACCACCGGCGGGAAGATGCAGCCCGGGCCATTGCGGCAGTCGACGGTGCGCCGTCGCCAGGTGGAGGAGGGGAGATTATGCGGGCGAGTCACGGGACGACGAAGTACTGCATGTCCTTCTTGCGCGGGGTCACCTGCCCCGACCACAGCTGCATGAACTTGCATGAGTGGGGTGACGAGAAGGATTGCTTCACGAAGGAGGATCTCACTACATTGTACGTGATTGTCTTATTTTCTCACGGAGCGGTCACCGAAGTGGGATTAGGAAACACACGATGAAGGATACTGAGACTCGCCGGACGACGACAATCAAGAAGGGAGACGAAGCTGAGGGTAAGGTTGCGTGCTAGACCATGCATGCGCGGATAATTGACAACCTGTTCTAGGTCTTCCCCGTGCAGCATCCTGGGCCAGCAAGGGCAATGTTTCGCTCGCCAGCACTGCACTACACAATAACACCAATGCCATTAGCCAAGCGACACGGAACGCACGTCGTACAGGGATGGCGGCCCGGCAACAACGGTCTGGCTCGACGACAACTCCTGCCCCCGCAATTGTGGAGGTACGCAAGAAAAGCGCTGCGAAAGCATCTTCACAGGCATCGTCGTCGCGACCTACAACTCCTGCATCTCTTCCCAATCGTCCCGTTACGCCCGCCACCACGAAGACGATCAAGGCCAAGGACATCGTGGCCGCCCCACCACCACCTCCCCCACCACGATCTCCTACGTCGTCTCTTGGTATCGAGTCCGACTCCGGTTCTGGAGTACCCGATGTCGTATCCCCAGTATCGCCTGTACCGCCTCCATCGAGAGATATCCCATCCGCGCCGCCCGGTCTCCCAGCAGTGCCCCCTGGTCTTTCTCCCGTCGTCCCGCCTGGTCTTACTGCGCCGCCCGGCCTCCCGCTTCCTTCATCCCGTGCTACTTCCGAGGCTGCATCACCGCAGATTTCCATGCAACAGTCGCAGTCATCATACCAGATGTCTTCACAAGCCCAGGCCCTTATGGAGGACCTCCGTGCTCGTCGGGAGGGAAATGTCGCTGCTGTCGTCCAAAGTCCATTCCCCGATTTCGATCGTATGCTTCAGTCGCTCAATAACGACACCGAATTCGGAGGGTTTAGCTTCAACTTAGACCCCAAGCTTGCCGGAGACGTGCAAGACGACACGCTCACCTTGCCCGATTTCGAGACAGACCCCAGCACGCCGTTCAGTGGTGGCTTCTTTGACGTGTTCCCAACATTGCGGCCAGGTGGTCAGGCTTCGACCAGTCCTTTGATGCCCCCTCCTGGGATTCCTTCCGCATCGCAAGGCTCACGAACTGTGTTTGATCCGCTTACTGGCAAGGGCACTCTGGAGCGCCAATCGACAGGCTCCAGCTACACTGGTTCTTTCAATCCCTTTGCTGGAGACGGTGCGGACGATGCCCCAACCCGCAAGTATTCCCCTATAGATGAAGAACGGAAGGTGTCCAGGTTCGGTTTCGCACGGGGGCGCCATGGTTCAGCGTCATCCTCCTTGCATGCCTCGTCTCCTCTCACCAACGGGGAGAGTATGTCGCAGCTGCAGCAGCACACGAACACAGCGGAGCTCTCCGGCCATGTGTCGCAGCACTGGCCTTTCCCTGCCCGGCACCACGACTTCCCGAACCATTATCAGAGCAACTCGGCGATGAGCTCGCCTTTGGCTCAGCACATGCAAGCCGCACCACCGCACTTCAATCACAATCACAATCATGCTCATACCCACGCCCAACAGCAGCCGCTACCGCAGTTGAACCGATTCCAGCCGTATGACAACGGCGGGGTCAGTGAGCAGCAGCTGAGGGATCTGATTATGTCGAGTCGCGAGCGAGCGAACGTATCGAGGAACGGACCGATGGGTAGGACTCCTTTAGTTGGATATGTGTAATGCCTTGTTGACTTAGCAAATTCTTTCTCGTCTTTCATGACGCGCACCCCTTCTGTGATACAGAGCAGGCACAATTCAGCCCAGGACAGCCGTTCAGTGACCCGGCTATCATGTCAGCGAGGTTGGCTTCTCCGAGCCTTAGTCAGGCGATGCCGAATAGTCGGTTTCCCGCCCCTCCAGGCGTCGATGGGTTCGGATCCCATCCCATGGCCTTCGGACCCCCGCCGGGGTTACGCTTTCCAGAAGAAACAATAGGAAGCCCCGCGCTTGCCAACCACAACCAGCACGGGTATGGAAGTGGGCCGTCGACGAGCATGGAGGTGTCGCAGGGTGGGTCAGCGCATGGTGAGTCCGTCTTCCGTCGTCTCGCGGGGTGGGAGTCCCAGGTCAGTGTACCGAGCTGCCGTGCTTTCAGTGCGGAAACTGTATCATCGGCCTTGATCTAAACCATCTCAACGGCCCGGTTGTCCCCCCTTCTCTCACTCTCCCCGTCGCTGCTCGCTGTCCATCTATCTGTCCTCTGCCCTCCCGGTAGGAGTCCCGTGACGCTGACCATACACTTGTCCCTATTGTTGGGTCTCCTCCCCTCATTTCTTCTTCGTCCCCACCCACCATCATCAATCATCCCTTCACACTTTCCCTAATGCTCTGCCTACCTCTGTCATTTTGTCTACCCTCAATCATCCTTTTGTTGTTACGTACGCTCTTTCCTTTCACCATGTCTCTCTCTGCGGCGGGCGTGCAGTGTCAACCGTGCCTTCCCCCGCTCCTCCGGAGTCTCCCGCTCTGTCTACTTCGGATTTCCCCGCACTAGGGGCTGCCGATGAACCTACCCCCTCCGACAAGCCGCAGGCTAGCACTGCTCCCGAGGCGGCCTCCCCCGAAGGCCTCACCAGTGCCGCCCAAGAGAAGGCTGCGCGCAAGGCAGCCAAGAAGGCGGCTGCCGCAGAGCGTGCTGCTGAACGGGCTAGGATCGCACAGGAGAAGGCTATTGTTCGTGCTGCGGAGAAGGAAAGGCTGGCTAAGGAGAAGGCAGCCGAGAAGGAGCGACTGGCCAAGGAGAAAGCGGAGAAAGAACAGGCAGCAAAAGATAAGGCTGAGAAGGAAAAGGCTGAGAAGCTGAAGGCGGCTAAGGAGAGGGCGGAAGCGGCGCGGGAGAAGGCGGAGAAAGAGGCAGCAAAGAAGGCGGAGAGGGAGCGCGCGGCTGAGGCACAGACAGTTGCCGCTGCTGCTGCGAAGGCTAGCAAGCAAACAGCCTCCAAGATAGTAAAGACTGCTGCCTCATCCTCTACGAACGCAACTGCGACACCGGACAAGGTGGGACGGAAGGCTCAACCCTCAAAGCAGGCTGCTGTTGCTGCGGCCCCGGTTCCCAACGCTGTCGTTCAGGCTCCTATCCTCGCAAGGATGCCGAAGAAGAACAAGCCAGTCACCAAGCCGATCAAAATCCCGAGGGAGGACCACAATGTAGACACCGGTTCCCCAATGCCCTCTGCTGCCACGTCGGATGCACCTCAGTTGCCCGATTGTCGAGGCCAGGATAGCAGCTCGAGCAACTCGCGCGCTCATTCGGTCGACTGGTCGCTGCCCATTCAACCCATGTCGGTCAAAGAGATGCTCGACGAGCTGCACACTCAGTTCCCTTGGCTCGCGATCTCGAAACACCCGCTCTTCGACATGTCCAAGATCAACCCTGCGTCGAAGGTCCCCCTCGAGTACGGTCCGCTCGTCCACGCACTCTCCGCCTTGTCGGTTGGAGGTGGCTCTTTCGCGAACAACATGCCCTCTGGCTCGATCGACAACGCAGTGTCTTCGTTCCAGCAGCTGCTCGAGACGCTGACGCAGACCATTTCGGACCTCCTTCGCCTGCTTCCCCGCACGACTTGGGACGATAGCTCTTCGTTCGACGGCGTCCTGCGCGACATGCTTAAGGGTGACGACTTCCTCGACGACGGCGGAGACGACCAGAATAGCCAGGGGAAGGAGGACGAGGTGGCAGCGCTGACGCTCGCGCTCGAACGCCGCGCCCGGTGGATGGAGGTCCAGCTGTCGAAGCTCGAGGAGCTCCATCGGGATATCAACAACGCGGCAGTGCGCGCGGTGTTGACGTTCAACGACAGCGGCTGGGACCCGCACGGCTCGCTTCCGCGCCTGGGCAACACGCTGAGCCGATTCGACCAGGTCGGGTTCGTGGCGGACGAGGGCACTGGCGAGATGCGAGCGATGACGGCGGATGAGCTGGAGAAGAAGCTGGTGGTGGCGAAGGAGGCAGCGCAGTTTGTGGAGGCGGAGCTGAGGGAGGTCATGCGGGGCTTGCAGAGACTGAGGCCGACGGACGACGGTGTTGTGATGGAGGAGTATTGACCGGACCATGTTGGGCGCTGAGCGCTGTGGGTGCGGTGCGAACCTGGACGGCGTCTTCATGGCTTGTACGAGCTTATAGTAGATTATCCCCGTCTGAACAAAATAATACCTGTGCCTGGTTCTTTGCCTTCCATGATCAGCTTTGGGTGTCTTTGAGCAAAATTGGGTGTCCATTAAAAATGTGTTATTCACAAGTACATTTCCACTAATGTTGGAAACTGAAACTTAGTAGTACAACGTCTGCACCGTATCAATCGTATCGATGTCTGCGATCTCGTGGAGCTGGTTAGAAAAGTCGACCGCTTTCGGCGTAGCCTCGAACCACAGGGCTTGAGCCTAAGGCTGGACGTGAGTTACATTTTTCTTGGTCGATAAGATTTGTAGATGGTCTCACCTGGTCGCTAGGCCACCCCATGAGAAAAATCACAGTGTGGTCATTCTCAACGATTTGCCCTGAGGTAGCCAGCACAGGGGAGATCGGTGACTTGTCGGTATTGGCGAGGTCGACCAGTTGATTCAGGACAGACTCCAGCTCCGCTATTGTCTTTCCAGGATGCAACGAGCATGTCGCCACTTCAAGCACAGGTGCTTCCAGGGCTACGTATGGTTCGACCAAGGTCTTTATGTGGATCATCGTGATATGGGGCAAGTCGAACATGGCAGTGATGGCGTTGAGCATTGGCTGGTACTCCGCCTTGTTGTTCATGAACTTCTGGTGGTGTTCGAGCGTCTCCCATACTGAAGAGCGAAGACAGACGTGTGAGAACGTTGGAAGATGAACTTAGTGCCCAATTGACAGACCATAGAATCCGTACGCGACGGTACTGTCTTCACTTTTCACGCCATAGTACGCCCTATGAAGATGACGTGGTGGTCCATGAACGGGACAATGCAATGGGGACCGCTTACTTGATGGCACCCTCCTGCTTCAGGATACGATCGTACGACGGTTTCACGAGCGTGGGGTCCGCAGGATTCGCTTGGAACGACTTTGGTGCGGGGCCGAAAACGAGCTCAGTGATTGGCATGCTGTAAGTAGAACCGGGTCCCAAGTCGTGGTCCACAGGGTGAGAACTGGTGACTGAGGGTAAAGAGAGGAGCCGGGAGGTCGGTGTGGTCGTCCCCCGTGCAGTCAACATGGCCATTCTCACTGTAACCTAGATACTCCGACGTGAGAATGGGAGCTGATCTCAGGGAAGAACAGCTTCCCCATCGCCCGGAGCGAGCTGCGCTAATCGGATTCGAGGCGTCTGGGAGACGACGCTGGGTTTCAGGGCCATTCGAAAGCAGCGCGGTAGATCCACAGGATGTGGCTGACTACCCCATAAAGAAGCTGATCAGTCAGTCACCAGCAGTCACCGGTGCAACGGCGCCATTCAATCCGTCAACGAAGGTGTCCTGTCATCAAGGTACGAATCTTCGAACCGGTGTTGTTGGTCGCTGCGATCTCGGAGATCATCTGGTTTAAAACAGACCGGTCAACGATGAACTCTGCCCAATTGCTGTGGAAATGACTTACGTCGTATTCATGAGCTTCATTGCGAATTGAGATCCAGTATTACCAAGCTTATGATCAACAAGTGTACAAAAATCTGATAGGACTCGAACGGTAGTTCTGCTAGCGACTTATAAGCCACCGAGACCCCATTTTTCGATGTTTCTCAGAGACGAAACATTAGTAACTGGGGTCAGTCATTTGTCGTCCGTAGCGAACTGCGAGCGAGATGTAAGTACCTTAGCCGTTTGTATGATAGAGCCCCCGATCACTGGATCACGAAAAGGTCAACAGGCCTAAAAACAGATGGCCTCACTGTTCTGAACAAACCCACCTCCTGGTACGTGCCCTATGTTCTTGTTGTCAGAGGCACATCACTATCCAGACACAGAGTTCAGGGCCATTATTCCACAGGATAATCCACGGAAAGAGAATATGAGATTCTGTTCAAGTTGACACGGAAACTCCTGACGTAGAGTTCAGTGTTCATTCGTAGAAACGATGAAAGTGTGGATAACATACTGTACTGCCGTACTTGGTTGGCAGGAAGTTTGAAATTGTACGCGACTAGTATACTAGTCGTTTGTGATGGTTAGCCGCTTCAAGTTCCAGAAGGAATTGGTTAGACGCCCGAATTGCAATACGAGGTTCAACGGCGTCTGCCACCAGCAGTGGCGGGACCGACGCTTGACCTCAGACGTCCTCGACGAGGCTGCAGACGATCTCTCTTGCTTGCTAGTGGCACATGCTTGATTGAATGTCGTCGACCTATCACCAAATTCCCTCGCTTGTCTACCAGAGGGATATCTTGCCACAGCCGATCACTGCACTCTCCTTTGACCCAGTTTCGGACATCCTCTGGTCTGGCACTAACTCCGGCCATGTATGCGCAAACTACACACCTCATGGGCTCAGGGGAGTTCACTATCCCGTCGGGGGACACCTCGCGGTGAAGAAGATCCTCGCGACGGACTCTAATGTTATCGCATCCGGAGTTACGAGCGAAGGCATCGGAGCGTGGGGGAAGGGAGGGGTCAACAACTGGTATTTCAAGTGAGCTATCTGTTCTGTTTATGCAGGGTCGCAGAACTAGAACTAGCGGCAGGGCGGGTGGTAACATAACCACATTTTCGAACAAGGCGTCGAACGCGCCCATGATTGCGGTCTCGACAGCTGCCTCGGAGCTGGTCCTTCTGAATACCCAGACGGGGTCGGTCGTTCGAAGATCCTCGGTGGCTTCTATTCTAACGCATCTCCACTTCACCGCGTCCCAAACCTACTTTGTTTCTGGAGATGCGGATGGTTGGATCCGGTTGCATGACCCGCGAGATGTGACTACCCGTTCATACGGGTCAAGCGCGGTCAAGGCCCATCTTAGTGGCATACAGGGTATCGAGACGACCTCGACCCTCTTATATACAATTGGGCTCGGTGTTCGGTGAGGATGGTCCCTTTGTCTCGCCCGCACGTCCCTCATTTGCATCCGGCAGGCAAGGGCGACCATTCCCAGACCCGCTTGTGAAGGTCTACGACTTGCGAACCCTCAAGGCTCTCCCTCCTATCCCCTTCTCAGCTGGCCCTTCATTCATCACCCGGTTCTCAAACCGTCCCTCAACGCTTGCGATTACATCGAATCAGGGCCTCGTTCAGATCGTGGACACAACCAACCCAAACGCGAACGAGTTCTATCAGCTAGATGCGCCTTCGTTTATCAGCTCCGTCGCGGTTTCCCCTACTGCAGCGTATATGGCGTTTGGAGACTCGGACGGTGCTATTCACTTGCTATCCGCTGCGGACGAGGAAGCAATGTTACCATTCAACGGATTCGAGGGCAAGCCCATCGATTGGCCAGACAGCCCCGAGCCACTCCCGGAGATCACCTGGACGGATAGAACGTACGTATGTTGCGTACCGATGTCTGTCCTCGGCTAAGAGTCTATGCAGCCCTTTGAACACGGTTGGGCTGCCGCACTACAAGCACCTCTTGCTTTCGTCTTGGTCGAACGACTTTGTGCCCACGAACATGTACTTCCCGCCGCGGCCGAAGATTCCAGCACAGATATTGGGCTCGATCAAGGTCAACGACACAATCGCCTACGCAGCTCTTCCGAAGGAGCTGAGAGGCAGACGGAACGTTGTCGCCACTGCGCCGCGGAAGCCCGGCGGGAGATTCAGGAGTGGCAAGTCGCGCTATAACGATGTGAGTCTGGCCAGTTGATGTGGAGAATGCAGCTTAAATCTTGAGTATGTAGCCGGAGCCAGCGACTCCGACGTTCGACAATCAGCCCGACGTCATTCCCAAGGCGTTTCGCAAGGTCGAGATCGAATACTCGAAATTCGGTGTGGAGGACTTCGACTTTGGTTTCTACAACAGGACACCGTTCAGTGGCTTGGAGACGCACATCCTCAACTCGTACACGAATCCATTGGTCCAAGTCATGCATTACACGATGCCCATCCGTCGACTGGCCAAGTCGCACATCACGACGGACTGCCCTCGTGAACACTGTCTTCTGTGCGAGCTCGGGTTCGTGACACGCATGCTTGAAGATGCCAGGGGCACGAACTGCCAGTCCAGCAACTTCTGCAAGACGGTCGGCGTGCTTGCGCAGAGTGGGTCTATGTCTGTATGCAATAGTCGAGCACGTCGCTGACGTCTAGACGCAGTGAACAACAACATTGAGCTCATGGATTACGGCCGGGAAAGCGCAGAGCTAAACTACGCACATATGATCCAGCTCTTCCACCGCTTCCTCATCGACCATCTCAGCTCCGAAGGCAACTCGTTCCCGCACAACCCAAGCCTCCTTCCGAACGCGAGCCCGGCGGACCTCCTCTCTCCCGCGCCGGCGCCCATCACGCAGCTGCTTGGGATCGACGCGAAGAACATTATCGTCTGCTCGTCCTGCCACGCGGTGCGCGAGAAGGAGAACATGACACACCTGGTCGACATGACGTACCCCGTGCGCAAGGTGCCCAGCAACGACCCCGCGCAGGAGACGGACTTCGCGTCCATTGTGCGCAACTCGCTCCTCCGGCAGACGACGCACAAGGCGACGTGCCAGACGTGCAAGCAGTTCGCGACGTTCGAGTCGCGCCGCTCTATCCGCTCGCGGGACCTGCCGCCCCTGCTGGCGGTGAACGCGGCGGTGCACGGCGAGGAGACGCACAGGTTCTGGCGGGACCAGCGGAAGCAGACGTTCCTGCGGCCGCGGATCGAGCTGAGGGGCCAGGTCGAAGGCATGGACGACCCAGAGACGGTCGTGTACGAGCTGAGGGCGATGGTCGCGCAGGTTGTCGCAAAGGATGCGCTCTCTCACTTGGTGGCGATCGTCAAAGGTGAGCTCGACCTGTGTGTTGTGCGATGTTTGTGAATCTGAATTGCGGCGGCAGTGCCCGAGGCTGAGGAATCGGACCCGGAGCCATGGTTCATCTTCAATGACTTCGTGGTGCAGAACATCACCGAGACAGAGGCACTAAGCATCCCGTCCAGCTGGAAGGTAAGCCACGAGGTGTCTAGATGTGACATGACACTAACATGAGCCACGGTTCAGGTGCCCGCCATTCTTTACTTGGAACGCGTGGACGTATGTCAACGCCTCGACTTTAGTGGGCTGCCGGACAAGATTGATCCCTCGATTCTGTGCCGAGACACCAACATTGCGATGTGCGTCCCTAATGAATCTCATGCCCCTTTTCTCCGTTTTGGTTTTAATCGTTTCATATGTCCTGCAGGAATCGCGACCATCGCCTGATCAAGCACGAGCCCCTCCGATTCGAGGAGCTCCCCAAGCCTGGCACGCTCATCGCCATTGATGCTGAATTCGTTTCCATGCAGCAAGAAGAGACCGAATACCGCTCCGATGGCACGAAGAAGGTCATCCGTCCCGCGAGGCTGTCGCTTGCGCGGGTGTCCGTCCTGCGAGGGAATGGGGCTAAGGAAGGGGTGCCGTTCATTGACGATCACATACACACGAGCGAGATCATCGTTGATTATCTGACGGAGTTCTCTGGGATCAATTGTGAGTCACTTTTCCTTCCTGCTGCCGTTCGAAAGTTGTCTCGGTTTCGAGTGCAGACACTAATGACTGGATGGCAGATGGGGACTTGGACCCAACCTTGTCGAGGTATACGTTGACGCCGCTCAAGGTGGTGTACAAGAAACTTCGCTTGCTGGTCGACAGTGGATGTATCTTCATCGGGCATGGGCTGTCGAAAGATTTCCGGATCATCAGTGCGTCTTTACTTCACGCAGAACTGTCGGGATATCACTCACATCCTTCGCGTTCCGTGTGCTAGACATCTTCGTACCACCGGAGCAGGTCATCGATACCGTCGACTTGTACTATCTCGAGAACCGTCAACGGCGGCTGTCGTTGCGTTTCCTAACCTGGTTCGTTCTCAAGGAGAACATCCAGACGGACACGCACGACTCGATCGAGGACTCGCTCTCGGCGCTGAAGCTGTACAAAGTGCACCTGCAGCTCGAGGCAGAGGGCACTTTCGACAACAAGCTCGACGAGCTTTACCGAGAAGGACGCCAATACGTAAGTTGCTTGCTAGCACCCCCTTGCATCCCGGCGCAAACATATTAAATCACTTTATCCTCTCATTGTAGAACTTCAAACCACCCGCGCCCCCAGGCGCTGGTACTACCCAGCAGACGTCTTCGCCCCCGCTGCCATCCGGGACCGCGTCTCCGATGCCTCACATAGCGGTGGGCCGTGATGGATTCTTGTCTCAGCAACGGTTCAATGGCATGAGCGGCGGTACTCACTACCCGCTCAGCGCTGTCGCCACGCCTCCGTTCTTCCCTGGCCCAGCCGGCGGTTCTAACCCCAACTTCAACATCAATCAAAACTGGCGGACGAGGTAGCAATCGGCACGTTGGAGGATGTACGAGTCGAGAGAAGGTTGGGAAAGGATTGTAGCAATGGTTATTATTCTGTATTCAGTAGAATTGGTTGTATCGTCGCATTGCTTTCGGAATGCAAGCTCAAGAATGGGCAGTTGTCCCAAAATATTGGTGGATTGCGATGGCCCCACAACAAGCAGACGCGGAGAACAGAGGTACATCATTTACGACTACTTTTCGACGACGCCCTCTTCTTCGCCGCCTTGACCTCCTTGTCAAACCGCGTGCGCTTCCTCTGCTTCGGCCCGTCATCGCCCAAGTCGTCGAAAGTGTCGTCACGCGACCGCGCCCTAGACCTCGCAAGCACGTTCTCCTTCTTGCCCCGCATCCGCAGCTCCTCATACCCATCCCCGACGACGCCCTGTCTGCTGCGCCCGACCGATCTGAGGATGTCCCCGAACTCGTCCTCGAGCCCGACCCCAGGCACGCGCCGGCGGCTGCCGGACGCCATGCCCGTGCCGCCCAGCGCGACGTCCGCCTCGTCGAGCGCACGGCGGCGCGCGTCGCGCTTCTTCATCACGAGCCGCGTGAAGTTCTCCTCCTCGAACGCGGTCATACGCTGCAGCTCGCGCGCGCGCGCGGAACCGTGCGTCGCCCCTGGCGCGCCGCCGCCCAAGCCCGACGTCGACTCCGCGTGCGGCTGCGACGGGTCGAGGTGCGCGAGGTGCGCGAGGGCGGCGGGGAGCGGGGCGCGCCGCGCGGTCCTGTCTTTGGCTTTGTCTTTGGCGGCGGAGGACTCGGTGTACGGCATCGGGGCGAGCTTGGGCGGGCGGTAGATCCCGTCGCGTCTGGCGTGCGAGTCGTCATGCTCGGCGTCGGACCCGGAGGCGTCGGCGGTGTCCATGAGGGCTTGAGGGTTCGGGCGGAAGGCGAGGGGGTCTGGGTGGGAAGCGTGATGAGGACGATGAGGACGATGAGGAAGGGGAGGGGATGGAAGAGACAGATTGAAGGGAAAGGATGAGACGTACCGTTTGCAATGTCCTTCTCGGTGGAGGCTCCCTCGTCGGCAATGCGGACGAGCTTGTCGATCTGGTACTTCATGCGGCCCTCGAGCACCTTGACCTTCTCGAGCACGACGCGCGCCTCGATCGTCGCGTCAACACGGTCCCCGGCGCCGTCGCCGCGGGGCGCACGGTCCTTCGCGCTGAACGGGGCTTGTGGAGGGGAGCGGTCGGCGAGGGAGTCGCCGATAGCGCGGCGCGCGGTGATGAGGGTGATAGACTGGAGGTAAGAGAGCATCAGGTGGTGTTTGAGGGAGAGGAGGGAGATGCCCTCGCGTGTGTCGAGTTCAGACGTGGTGCTCTGTCTGGGTAAGGTAGTGGGTGTGATGCGGTCAATAAAACTGTTGGAAAGGAGGGATGGACGAAGCGTACTTTTCTCGTAGAGACTTGATAATATCCCTGGCGGACGACATGCTGACCCTCATCTGGTCAAGGAGGTCGTAGAACGCCTGGACGTCCTCGTCACTTGGTGACGTCGAAGCATCTTGGACCTCTAGCGTGGCCATTACAGCCGATGGAGATGGAGGCGAGGGAGGGAAGTGGAGGGAGGGGGATCTGGGGTAAAAGGAACCAGGAGGAATTGTTAGTAAAATTTTCGTGATGTGGGAGGAAAAAGCAAATTTGGATCAGTTAACGGGTTTCTAAGCCGCCGCTCGTAATGTTATCGAGCGTAATGCATGACACTCATGGTTATCAGAGCCCAGTGCGTTTCATCCCTCGACTCCATCATGCAGAACGTCTCACTCACCGATGAACCCCTCGGCGAAGGTACCCTCGCAGGTGGGCGTAGGAGGATGGTGGCGAACATTTTGGAGATGCTTCGCAGCGCGAAGCCCTATATACCGTCACACGACCTTCTGCCTGGGATCCCTTCGCACGAGCACGAGACTACCGACAACCTCAGCAGACCCGACCTCGTGCGACTCTTTCCTCACAATTCGAATCGCGCAGACAGGACGGACAGCAGGATTGACTATAGCCTACGATGTTGCGGCTATAGGTGAAACTCCGAGGGTAGCAATGATGATGATTTCGGGACGAGGACAACAAGCGCAGGTGAGTCCCACATTCAATGCCGACTCGGTGAATCCCGACTTACGATAAGTGTCTGTGGCCTAAGCTAGGCATCAACGTTATACACTGATGGTCATATGCGGTCGGGAGGTCTACTTCCCCTCTGATCACCGAGGGCAACCGTACACAATTCGTCTGGCCATTTGCCACTTGTGAGCACAACCGGTGCCCTATTTTACCGGCCCTCGAGGACATAACGATAGACAGGCCTTGACAGTGGCAGGGAGAATTGTGCAGGGGAAGGCGGGAGGCTTGTCAGGGGCTTGCGGTGGGCTCGATCTCGAGGTTCGGGACCGCATTTGCTGCGATGTGCAGCGTGTCCGGTCCTACTGCAACCGGAACCAGGTAGGGAATGCGGCTTGATTAGTACACACCTGGGCTCAGGTCAGCACCGAGTATATAAACATCATGGCTGCCAGCCCTTGATGCGTACTCATCTTGCAATCGGCACCGTGACCCTCATCGATCTTGCAATTCCACCGACCTGCATACTTAAAGCTTGCCAAGCCGCCACTCGATTCCTCTCATCCAACGATCCTGACCGCAGACCTCTACATCGAGCAAAATGGCCCTCCCCACTGTCGAATTCGTCGTCGCGCCGGCCACCGAGGCTTTCCGCGCGAACCTTCGCGATCCCGCTCTTACAGACCCTATCCTGGAGATCATGAAGTCTTGCCAAGGAATGATCAAGTTCGTCCTCCAGCCCATCCTCAAAGCTTGACGCTTCGGGTCCGCTGACGCCGATCATCTGGCATCTTCCTCCTTCCGGCGTGGATTTTCTCCCTGCAGGTCGACCTTCGGCCTCGAGCATGAAGACAACTCGCGGGCATATATTTCCGTCAGTGAGTGCTCATATTTTTTGCGAGTGGGGAATCTTCGGCAGTTGATGGATGCTGACGCATCATGATCTCATGCATAGTCTGGCACTCGCTGGCTGACCACAAGGCGCTCATGAACGACCCCGTCAAGTACAAGAAGGTCGGAGAGGCGCTCGAGTCCATCCTGGATGTCAAGGCCATCTCCATGTTCCACTGCGCGTTCAACGGCGATCCGTACAAGGCACTCGAGGCCCCGGTCACCGAGATCGTGACGCTAGCCCTGAACGAAGGCGCGGAGAAGGAGACGCTCGAGGAGCTCGTGGACGAGCTTACCAAGGTCACCAACGAGGCCCCTCCCGAGTCGGGAATGGTATCCGCCGCGTGGGGCCCGAGTGTAGAGAGGGACAACGTGTTATACCTGATGATTGGCTGGACCAGCGTTGAGGTGAGTGGACCGGGTTGTCTGCTTGCTTATGCATCGAGGTGACCCACATTGCTGCTGCTATACTAGGCCCATCACGCGTCGGTCGAAGCCCGGCCGGAGATGCGGGACATCATCAGCAAGATTGGGGCCATCGCGAAGGTCGACGTCAAGCATGTGGCTCTTGCGTAACACTGAAATCGGTGTCTCGAGAGCCATGACATTACGTAACGAAAGTCTGATTCCCACTGTACAGTATCTTTCCAATACGACGTCGTATGTGCGAACTCGGGGGAACTCAAGCCCGCCGGGCCCGAAGAGACATGAACACATCACCCCATTCCGCAGCCCACCTGCGGATAGTTGGGACGTCTATCTGAGCCTAAGCTGGTCCTCTTCGGCGCCCAGAACACCCGATTTTCCGTACCAAGACCGTCTGTGTGTGAGAGGGTCGATATGAGTCTCTGTGATAGACGTTTATGATTATATTGACTTCGGGGAGCAGAGTTTCGGGATTTTCCGTACAGCCATATGAGTCGTCGGTGGATGATGTCATGTACATTTCCTCCGACCGGGACTCGAGTACTGTATATGCATATGCGTGCCAGTTCACAGGCTACAGCTTACACCCGTCTCACCTCGCAGGCGTCGTGCACATGGCATTCGGTACTTCTCGTTCCGCTCGGGCACAGTGTGTGCTGCGGTCACACACAATTCAGTGTGCGCTGAATCGCCGGACACACCTCTTCCACGATAAGTTCCTCTTGAGAACGTTACATGCATCTCTCCCAGCCACTCTGATCATTTTTAGATAAAGAACCTGCGGCGAGAGCTGATTGCCTCCTCCGAACTCTCACTTCAATAGCCTGCGTGCAGGATGATCCCAAGGATGCGGTATCCAAAGCCTCCCGGTATGCTCTGGACGCTCCGGCAGGATCCCTCCTGGTTTAGGCTTCCCGTGGATGCTCCGTGGCCCTGTCGATGTATGCGACTGCGATGGTGAGATCTGTCGTCCCGTCATGGTACTGAGAAACCGGCCTACTACTGCGCCAAATCGCAACACCGCGTTGACGTTGGATAAAGGGGCCGGAATCCCACCAGTGGCTCCGAGACCTGGCTCTCCGCGGGGGGGGGGGGGGACATGGCACACGGACAGTATATGATGCTGGTCCCCCGCTCCATGGCACCGTTCTCTCCCCACCTCGCCGACCATCGCGCATATAGTCCCGTTGTAGGTGGTCGGCCTACGGTTCCTCTCTGTTGGGCTCTCTCAATTGACTGACTCGATCCTGACAAACAGGTAACCACCCAAGCGAAGATGCGCGCAACAGCGCTGGCCCTCCTCCTTGCGGCGGTGTCGTCGTGTGTGCTCGCCAAACACGGCGAAGGTGAAGCCCACGACGACGACAACATCCAATCCTCCACATCCCCAGCCCCGACGTCCTCATCCTCATCCACCTCCGCCTCCGCCTCTCCCTCGCCTAGCACCACCTCCCTCTTCCAGTTCCTACCCCCCTCAAACGCCACGACCTGCTCAAACACCACGCTCCAATGGCAATCCACGAACATCTCCGTCCCCCTCACCCTCACGATCACCAACGAGCGCGCGATAGCGGAGGGCACGCCCTCCGGCGCCGGCACTACGCTCGTCTCCCGCACGCTCGCCGCGAACGTCTCCGCCGCGGCGGGCCGCCTCGCGTGGCCGCGCGTCGACGTGCCCCCTGGGGCGTACGTCGCACTGGCGTTCGACACCGCGCGCACCGCCGGCATATTCGTCCAGTCCCCGACGTTCTTCGTGCAGGCTGGGGGCGATTCGAGCTGCCTTGTCTCAAGTTCGGGTTCGAGTTCGGGTGCGCCGACGCCGACGTCCGGCGCTGCGTCGTCGTCCGAGAGCTCAGGCTCTAGCTTGAGCGGGGGTGCGGCGGGCACGGGGCAGAAGAGCCTCAGCCCGGGGGTCCTCGGGGGCGTCGTGGCGGGGGTCGTCGTGGGCGTGCTGCTCCTGATCCTGGCGGCGACGTTCCCGCACTACTGGAAAGAGGCGTTGGTGCGGCAGCGCAGGAACAGGCATCCTGGGGGGCCGTACTACCTCTTCTAGCCCTCGCCTTCATTCACCGTTTTAATCGTACACGAGAGACAACTACTCGTACCTCTTCCCCGCTACGTGTTATCCCTACTTTGCGTTCTGCTTTGTTAACGCTTTCGACCCGTTGACACATTCCCAAGATCGACACAACGGACGATATCGACATGATGGAAAACGTGCATTTGATTATACTGTATCATACAACTATTCGGGTGTACAGCTACAGAAATACAGTGTTTCTACCGGTTGGTCTAGCTAATCCGAGGCATGGCGGTGGTCATGGGCAGTGGTAGCAAACTTGCGGAGAGAGACGATGATATTGGGCGATGGCAGTGACGATGATGTCCGAGAATTGAGGGGATCCGAGAGCGTTCCAAACAAGATGAATAAGATAAGTAGACAGACAGACAGACAGACAGGGACGAAATGGCCCAGCAGCCAGCCTGGGCGCGAGGGAGGCGGCTCCCGCCTCCCGAGCGAACGAAGGCACCGTGCACGAACGCGGAAGTGAGCACAAGCGCGCACGGGCGTAACAAGGGCGAGGCAGGAGACGCCCACTACTACTGCCTGCCGATGGAGCCCATGAAGCTCTTGAGGTCGAGCTCCTGGTACTCCTCCTCAGGCGGGAGGTCCTCGAGGCCGCGGAGGACGTTGCGCGAGCCGGGCGGCGCGGCACCGGGCTCCTTGTCCTTCTTCTTGGCCGCCGCGGCGGCGTCCTGCTCCGCGGTCGTGCGCTTGAAGAGGTCGAGGACGAGGTCGGTGTCCATCGACGCGAGCCCCGAGTTCTGCTGCGTGACGACCGAGTTGGCGATGTTGAGCTTGAAGCGCTGCAACCTGTGCGAGGTACAACGTATGTTAGCAGCGGTTCCAGTGTATTTGTGGAATGGACGATGAAGCGGGGAATGGAACGAGAAATGGAAACGTACCCCATGATCTTCTCCTCGAGGGTGCCCTTGGTGATGAGTCGGTACACGTTGACGACCTTCTTCTGCCCGATGCGGTGCGCGCGATCCATCGCCTGCAGGTCCTTCATCGGGTTCCAGTCGTGCTCGACGAAGATGACCGTGTCCGCGCCGGTGAGCGTGAGGCCGAGCCCGCCGACGTGCGTCGTGAGCAGCAGGCAGTCGATGCTCGGGTCCGAGTTGAACGTCTGCACGACCGCGTGCCGCTTGTTCGCGTCCGTGCCGCCGTCGAGCCGCATGTACGTCACCGCAGGCATGTGCTGCTTGAAGAGGTCCTTCTCGATGATGTCCAGCATCTGCTTCATCTGGCAGAACACCAGCACGCGGTGCTGCGAGAACGCGCCCGTCCCCGTCTCGTCCGCGTCGACGAGCTCGGACTTGGTCGAGTCGCCGGTCGCGCTAGGCGCTAGGCCGATGCCGCAGTCGAGGAGGAGTTGTCTGCGGGATGGTCAGATCAGCAGCCAGTACAGACACCCCTTGGGTAGAGACGCTCACCTTAGCGCCTGCAGCTTGGGAGCATGCTGGATATTGCTCAGATCGCCGGATGGGCCGCCGACGCCGGATTTCGTGAGCGCCTCCTTGATCGCCTCCTTGTCGTTCTTGAGTACGAGCGCCGGGTGGTTGCACAGCTTGCGGAGGTACTGCAGGGACTGGAAGACATGGGTCTGCTCGCCGTCCTTCTCCTTGTTCGATCGGACGACGTCCTCCGCTTCCATCTTAGCGCGTGACTTGGAGAAGTCGTCATATAGGAACTTTTGCAGCTCCGAGAGTTCGCAGTAGTAGTCCTGGATGATCTTAGGCGGTAGGTCGTTGAGCACGTCCTCCTTGAGTCGCCGGAGCAGGAACGGTAGGACCTGCTTGTGTAGCGCCTCTAGCGCTAAGGCAGCTAAGGAAAAGTGATATGAGCGAGCGCGTTCGCTCACACGCCAACGATACAAGACAACTTACCAGCCTCGCCGGTCTTGGCCTTGCCATCGCGATTGGACAATATCGGCTTGGAAAAGCGCTCGTTGAAAGAAGACTCGGTGCCAAGGAAGCCCGGCATCAAGAAGTCGAAGAGACTCCACAATTCAAGGACATTGTTCTGAATCGGAGTACCGGAGAGAATGAGGCGATGGACAGCCCTGACTTGCTTGACGGCTTTGGTCAACTTCGTCTTGGCATTTTTGATGATGTGACCCTCATCGAGAATGCAGTAGTGCCAGTTGATGTCTTGGAGGCTGTTGATGTCGTTCCGGACTACCTCGTACGAGGTTACGACTACATCATACGTCTTGAGCTTCGACAAGAGCTTGTACCGTTCCCGCGAGTTGCCGGTGTAGAGGACGGGCTTGAGGTTCTCGGTGTACTTGAGAATCTCGTAGTACCAGTGCCCGGTGAGTGTAGGTGGGCAGACGATGAGCGAGGGCAGGTGCTTGGAGTCTGGCGACTTTGTCTGCTTGTACTTCTGAGCTCGCTCTTTGTGTTTACTCGCCAGAATGCATATTGACTGGAGGGTCTTGCCGAGACCCATGTCTGCCGTCGCAAGTTAGGAATCATATCATTGGCACAACGCAACGCAAAGCTTACCGTCACAAAGAATGCCATGGAGCTGGTACTTGGCGAGGAACGCGAGCCAGTTGACACCCTCCTGCTGGTACTTGCGGAGTTCTGCCTTGATGGTGACAGGGATGTTGTACTGCTCGACCTTGTTGCCGTCGAGAAGCTGCATGAGGAATTGGCGCTCTTCGTCTCGGCGCTTGAGCAAGTCCTCGGGGAAGTTGGGCGGATCGGGAAGTCCCGCCTCGAGGGGCACCATCTTGACCAACGACGCGAACGTGTTCGTGGCCGTCGCCCGCACGTCGTCGTCTGGGTCGCTCATCCGTCCGAGAACAGGCACGACCATGAAGATGACGTAGGGCAGCGCCTTGATGTCCAGCTTCTGAACAATGTCTGAAACGCGTCGTGAGACGTGGAGCAAGCGAAGACGACGGCGGACAACTCACGGTAGATGAGCTCGATGGCACCTTGACGGTTCGCGAGCACCGAGGCATCGCCGAGGAACGGCACGACCTTCTCGATGACATAGCGCATCGCGTCCCCGGTCAGCACGTCGCACACGGTTGAGAAGCACCGCGCCGCGGACTGTCGGACAATGGCGAAACGGCTGCGAAGCGCGAGGATGACGTGCGGGAAGAGCTCGACGAAGTGGTGCGAGAGGTCCGAGTGGAACGTCGGCAAGACCGCTTCGAGCACGCTCAGCGAGTCAATTACGTCCTGCCCTTCCCGCTTCTCAATTCGCTCGTCCATTTTGCTCACAGAGTCTAGAAAGAAGTGAGAAGTAAGAACCTGAGGACGGCATGATGAGGTGTGGTCAGCGGAAACGTACCTGTGGAGCATGCGCCAAGCAGGCCACCTGCCATGGCGGGCCACATCTTCGGGATCGCTTCGAGAAGCTTGGGCCCGAACTTCGCGGACAGCTTTTCAAACGCAAGTCGTGCTCCGCGGCGAGACAGCCTGGCCTTTGCCGGATCCTCTGTGCCGTTCGCGCGGTCCTTCCCATTCTGCGCCACCGAGGCGTGCTTGTTGAACGACAGCACCCCGTTCAGCGTCTTGCGGTTGTGAAGGAAGGTCGGTGTCTGCTCGACGTCCTGGCAGAGGAAAGTGCACAGATTCTTGACGATCTTCTCGGGCGGTTGGCTGAGGTCGCGATTAACACAGAACTCGACGAACGCCGCCACGGCTGCCGCGGAGTGTGTCTGCAGGTCCAAGTTCTCCTCGTTCTACACAAAATAACCCGTCAGATGCGCACGGTATCTTCACGCCAGACAAGGGACAGGGACCGTACCTTGATGCTGTTCATGATGCCCTTCACGATGGGGCTCACCTTGTCCGGCGTGCCCCTGAACGCGACGAATGCAGCCGCGAATGCCGCCGCGACCCTCACGTCGTACTGCGCCTTCACCTCCGTGTACCGGTCGATGCTCGACACGACCTTGAGCCGCTTGTCCTTGATGATCGCCAGCTCGCGCTTCTTCGTCCGCCCGAGGCTCTCCCGCAGCGTGTCGAACATGCGCCCCACCGCCGCCTGCGCGGTCTCGATCGTGAAGCACCCGGCCTTGGTCCCCGTCACGTCGATCTCCGTGCCCAGCGACGGGATCGCCGCCGCCGCCACCTTGCAGTCCAGCATGAACGACTGCAGCAGGTTGAAGCATTCCCCGTGGATGCGCGCCAGCGTGAACGCCATCTCGTGGTACGCCGCCGGCGGGTCCGCCTGCAGGAACGCGAGCGTCTTCTGGCTGAGTTCCGCGGCGAGTGGCGAGGACTCGATGAGCATCGGGCTGTCGGGCCGCGCGCGCAGGTCGTACTCGCGCGCCCAGCATTCGGAGATGATTGCGGCCAAGAACTTCTGGAGCATGCTCGGGGAGTCGATGTAGTGCTCCAGGATGGGTCGGAAAGTATCGTCGACGGAGGTGAAACCATCAGCGCCCTGCGAAACAGTCAACACAAAGTCCGTGTAGAAATATAAGATATGCACGTACTGAGGACGGCCAGAACGCAATGATCAGCGCCAAAGCCTCTGAAGTCGCCAACCTCGCCCGGATGACCACCTCCACAGGCACAAGCGATAAATCCTGCGCGAGCATGTTCTTGTCGACATTGTGCCTCTCGGTCGGCACGCCGTTGTCCGAGCTGACAGTGGGGTCGTAGAAATTCACTGCTTCGAGGGGCAGACCCAGTGGCGTCATCAGAAGCCCATACCAGTCCAGCAACATAGGCTGTGAGACCGCGTTCCCAAGCCAGTCGCTCTCATCACTGGTGATAGACAGGACCTCCCGCCAGGTCGTCAAGGTCGCGTCGCGGATGTCTGTCCGCTCTTCCACGAGGAGGTTCTGGAAAAGGAGGCGGAGGAAAGGGACGGATATCCACCCTCGCGGTAATGACTCAACCGTCATGAACGTGTGGAGCGTCTTGACGACTGCGTACCGCACATTCGCGATTGTATGCCGGAAGAAGGGGAACAATGTGGGAGCAAGGACCGTGATAGGATGTCTAGAGCAAGATAGGTCAGTATATGCGCGATACAATTGAGCGTGAAAGGACTCACGACTGAGACTCGTCTGCAATGATCTCGATGACTTGCTTTTTCGTCACAAGCTGCCCTAGGAGGTCCATGACTCCGCCCACGCTCGAGCTGAGGTCGTCCTTCATATCGCTCAGACAGCTCCACAGGACGGCAAGCACGCGGCCGAGTTCTTCAGGCAGGCGTTCAACCAGGTAAGCGGCCACTGGGAGTAAACATGATGCTGCGACCGACCGCACGTCATCGTCACGGTCACCGAGTCTAGAAAAGGTATGGTTAGGAAACTTTACGTATCGCACGCGAATATAGCATATAGCTTACCCCAGGACCGCGGCGTCGACGACGCCTCTCAACACCTCCTTCCCATCATCGACTTCCATACCATCGACCTCGGGGACATCCAGACTGACCAAGTCGCTCCTCACAGCGACCTCGTACTTGATCCCCAGGAGCCCCGCATGGCGTACCTCCCAGACGTGACTCTTGTCACTGTGCTTGCCAAACGTCTTGCCGTTCGTCGGCTTGACAGGGATGGGAAAGTCCTGGCGAATCATCTGCAGGAGGATATTGTGCACATGGAGGACGGAGCGGCGCGGCATGTGCAGGAGGAGGGACGCGAGCGTCTGCGACACGGTCTCGCGCACGGGCGCGACGACCTGGTCCGAGACGAAGTCGCCGAAGCGGTCGAGCACGAAGATGCAGAGGAACTTGACCGCAAGGTCGTTGCACCATCGCTCGTGCGCGATCATGTTCTCGTCCCAGGACTGGTCCGCTGCGAGTTCGGTGTCAGCATATCCCGAGTGATGTAGCGGAGAGCATCACAAGGCTCACCTTTCATCCCGCCGTATTTTCCCTGGTGCTTGAGCACTTCGCGAAGCGCCATCGCGGCGCCATGTCGGACCTCCCAAGCGACACTGAAAAGGTCCACCTCCATCAGCTTGACGAGGCCGTCCCAGATCCAGGTCCCAGGCTGGACCTCGAGCGCCTTCGACTTGCTCTCCGTCTTGGGGGCGACAGCCCCGCCCTTTGTTGGGTCGATGACGACACGGTCTTGCGAAGGGCCCTCGGTTGGCGATTTCGGACTGTCCGCCTGCTGTTTGGACGAAGGCTGATCATCTGTGGCGATGAGGCGCGCCTTGTTCCCCCCCACGGCGGTCGCCTGGAACTTTGCGCCAGAGCCCTGGCTAGGCGGGGGCGCACCGACGACGGCGGCGTTGCCCGGTTTCCGCTTCCGCTTGAGCCGATTGCGCTCGCGGGCAGATAGCGCGGCTGTGTCCTCCAAGGCGGTAGGGGCAGGGGAAGGGGCTGCCTGGGGCGTGGAAGATTTCGACCGCCCCGCTTCCTTTTTCACTTTCGCTGGGTCCAAGAACTCGTCCGTCGGAGAACTCGGGGGCCCTTCGTCCTCAGTCTTCACCGGTACTGGCACTAGGACTGGGACTGAAGGTGGGGGGGCAGCCATGTCGACGTCGCCGTCGGGCTCGTCCGCCGCGAGCTCCTTGTCGAGGTCCATGTCGTCCGCGGCGCCGACGCTGTCGAGGAAGTCGAGGCCGAGGCGGCCCATGGCCTCCTTGCGCGCCTTCTTGACCTCGGTTGAGTTGGCGAGGATGCCCGTCGGCTTCTGGAATTCCTTGCCCGAGGACGCGAGGAGAAGCGTGCCTTTCTCCATCAGTTCGCGCACGGAGAAGGAAGGGAAGTCAGGGGCGGGAAGGGCGGTGCACGCGCCGTACGGGCGGGAGTCCGCGTCGGCGGACGGCCGCCAGACGGGCACGAGGGTGAAGATCTGCGAGAGGGCGGTCGACGCTGCTGAGCGCGTCTCGTGGGATCTTGAATGCAAATATGGCAGTATCTAAATTATATGAGCGGGTTGGGGGAGACGGGAGGAAAAAAGAAAACATACTCTCGCGACTACGGCCATAAGCTCGGGCCAGCCAGAGGAGTCGCCGATGGATACATGTTGTCGTGTGGACTTGACATCGTCTTCGACGAGTGCGACGTCGCTGATGACGCTCTTGGCGGCTAGCTGTGCTAGTTGTTTGGCTGCTGTTGTCCTTACGGACGCTGACGACCCCGTGTCGAGTAATAACAGGAGCCGGTCCAATCTGCGTGGGTGGACAAGGGGAGGCAGGGAAACACGCTCAGAACCGCGACCACAGCGGTTGCCAAAAGGGGAGGGAGACGAACCTCGACGTCATGACGTAACCGACCGGACCGTTACTCCGCGCTTGAAGATCACAGGCAGGATAACGGGGAAGTTCTCACGCTCTCCCGCCACGACCACTGTTCCTTTTATCATCTCATGCCGTCGTGACGGAAATTTGACGGCGTCACAGCGTGACGTGTCATCGGTGTCCACTGGCGCTTCCCCATCATATTCCAAGCCACATCCCTCCCCTTCCTACCATCCTCTTACACAGTCGGTTGCATCGCATAGTCTACTTTGTATCCAACTAGCGCTTTAAGCTTCGTGCACGGAGCAAGATGACCTGTGTTCCTGAGGGAGCAGGGACGTTCCTCCGTCACGATCAGTCACGGCGTAACACGCGAGATCGTATCTAGCCAGATTGGGGAATGATCGCCAAATTGGGACCCCGCCGCATCATTCGCAGCGCGTTCCGACAAGTTGGTCTGTCGGACTCTGTCCCACACTCCTCTCGTATTTCATCGCTCGGTGGCTCCGAACATGGCCGCGACCTCGTTTTGAAGGAACACGGGTACTACGGAAATCTCTATCCAAGTTCCGCAACCGGTGCGAAGACACAGCGGGCGCGCAGGCGGCGCTGGGGAAGGGTCACGGGAGGTCGCAGACTCGCAAATATTTATGAAGTCGAACTCGCTGATCCGGGCGCGTGAGTCACTCAGGTATGTACAGTGCTTATCTTGACGAGGCCAGACACCCAAGCTGTGAAAAGCTGCACTGATACCCTGTCGTTGACCTCTTCTAGATGTCCGCAGGTCTTCATGTCGCCTTTCGGATGCTCGTCGACCAACTGCGCGATGCGGCACAACCGAACACGCAAGGTATGACATATGCGTACTTGATCTTGCGTTGTTGCTGTGGGAAGACCTCCCGAGAACATGGCGCAATCTCTTGCCTTTCGGCGGAGCGAAGGCTGATGAGAGGTGGCATGTAGCAGCGTTTCCGACTTCTCGTCTTCCCCCGCCCTTAAACTGAGCCCTGTACGACTACTGCAGTGTGCTAACATGCCTGTGTCCCAGATTTGTTCAGGCGTGATCGACACAGCGCTGAAAGGCTTGTGCGAACCGCCACGATCCTCCTAGATGGGCGTCCCTCTGGGGGAATGGAAGACGTACGGGCGTCCCTCACCACCCTCCTCAAGGATGCACACAAGGAGATGGCGTCCACAAAAGGCGTGTGTGCGTATGGATGGAGAAGGATCTACACCGACGCCCGCGCGCTTCTCGCTTACGCCGACATCCTCGATTTCTCTGCTTCTGGGGACAAGGCGTTCCCATTCTCCGCCTTGTCCCACCTCGATCACACCATCGTCATCGCTGGCGCACCCGGGGAAGGCAGGCTCGATGCCATTCTCGACCTCATCGACGGTATCCAAGCAGAATGCCTTGGCTCGTCCCCGAATCATCGGAGGGACACTTCCTTCGTGGCCGCAGTTCATCCGCCCCCGAGTTTGAACTTTGTCGCCGCGCCTCTACTGAGCGCCGGGAAGTCGGTACTGCGCGTCGATACGCCACCTTCCCTGGGATCGTTCATAACGCGTTTGTCGCGCTCTCCCTTCGTGATTCCTGGCTTCCTGCTCGACTGGCCAGCGCTCAACGAGCACCCATGGCGGTCGCTGGACTACCTGCGCGCCACGGCAGGCCCCGGCCGCGTCGTCCCCGTGGAAGTCGGGAGTGACTACAGGCGGGACGACTGGACGCAGAAGATGATGCCGTGGGACGAGTTCCTCGCCAGCATTGAAGAGCTCGAGAAACAGCGGAGTGCGGGCTTATCGCCGGGTCCTCTGTTGTACCTGGCGCAACATAGCTTGTTCAATCAGTTCCCTGCGCTCAAGGAAGACGTCATCGTGCCTGACTATGTGTATTCTGATCTCCCACCGCCGGACGACTACCCGCATTATTTGCCTCCCGCGAATGACGAACACCTGGTGCTCAATGCGTGGTTTGGTCCTGCAGGGACTGTGTCCCCAGCGCATACGGTGGGCAACCTGAATCTGTCAGTGCGCTTGTTGGCGTTTCGTTGACCGTGTTTCAGGACCCGTTCTTCAATTTTTACGGTATGTTCCCAGCGAGGACGTCTTGCTTGCTCCACTCCTGATGTTCTTCCAGGGCAAGTTGTCGGCCGCAAAACGATATGGCTCGCTCCCCCTGAGGTCTCACGACCTATGTACCCCTATCCGTCCCACGGAAACACTGCTTCAGGACATGTGGGGGGATCGGATCGGCCGCGGAACCCTGCGGCGAACACCGAGAACCCCTCGATGAGCAACACCTCGCGGGTGGACGTCCTCGTATCCTCTCCTGAAGAGGCGTCGAACGGGAGGGCGGAGTTCCCTGACTTCTGGGAGACTGTGGTGCCAGAGGCAATGTGCGTGACGCTGGAGCCGGGGGACTTGCTCTTCTTTCCTCCGGGATGGTGGCATGCTCTGCGCAGCGAGGAGACGAGTTTCTCTGTTTCGATGTGGTTCTGAACTTGACGGACTAGGGACTCGGAGCTGTACTGGGCTGTGGTGTACTTATTTTGACTAAACATATTGTTCCGCCGGCATCGTTAGGATGAGTGCGTGATTAGGCTCTGGATTTACGGCCTCTTTTTCCCCGCGGTCTTCTAAACCTTGATATGTCGGATATGACAACGTTTGGGCGCCTGTTGCGATATGCCCCCCTGCTAACGGGCGTCTATTATCGCCGTACCTTGCGCCCGAGCCAACATGTCGAGCAGAGCGGGCGGCCTCTACGGAGGCATCCAATTCTCCTCCTCCAAACCCTTCTCGTCTACCCAAGACCTCGCTTCGTCAACCACCACAACCCAGTCTCCAGAAAAGCCACCCTCGACCCCAGCTGCTGCGGCCGACGTCTCGACCTCAGCGCAAAACGCTCCCACCTCCTATGCCCCGTCCGCCAGCGGCGAATCGGGTGCCGCAAACAAGGCCACAGCCGGTATTCCTCCCTTTGCTACAGCATTGGCATCGTAGAGCTCGTTATTCACGAAATCATCCATCCATGTCTATCCACCGCGTTTAATTTCACCCCATACCCATGCTCGTCCTCGCCCAGGATGGTCCGCGGCGCTCGCGTTCGCCCCGACTCGCCGCCAGGCTCCGAAGGTCAAGCCTGTCGCTCCTCGTCTGCCGGCAGGATTCGTCCAGCCTGACGCGGCGGCGTCGACTCCAACTTCAGCCACGGCATCGATCGCGACTATATCCAGCACGGCTGTCGTGTTCGCGCCGCCTTCCCTTGTTGAATCCAAGTCGACCAAGTCTGAAGACGGCACGCCTGCACCATCGGGGGCTCAAGGACAGGGATGGGGTCGGAAGGTCAAGCCTCCGTCTATGGTCCTGGACGAGGACGTCAACGGCTTCAAGGGGCGCAAGAGCGGGAAACGGGATGGACCCGGGGGCGGAGGGAAGAAAAAGGGAAAGAAGGTGCGTAAACGTCTGGATCTGTTTAGCGTATCCGCACCCACAGCCGTGTGTAATGTGTATGTGCTGGCTCGCAGAACAAGACTGCGCCAGCGATGGCCGTGTGGAGCCCAGACGAGGCGTATGACCCCATGCGCCCGAACGACTACAACGAGTTCAAGCACTGGCAGCGCCGCGAGCGCGAGGGACGCCGTGAACGCATCCTCGAAGAACGCAGGCGTGACGACGACCGCAAACGCTACAGGCGCAGCAGCAGCTACTCGGACAGCTACCACAGCGGCTCCGAGGACGAGCGCCCTCCGCGCAAGACGGGTGAGTTTGCCGTTTCTTCTCAGTTCTTACGGGCCTTACGTAAACCCCGCAGGTCGCTATGAGGAACGGGATGATATGGACGAAGACTACGACCGTCCTCGTGGCGGCATTGGGGCACCAGCCATCCCACCGCCGGCGGCTCCGCAAGTCAACGTGAGCATGACGGGGGACGAAGCCTATCAGCGCCGACTTGCGATGTCCCAGGGCTTCCGCCCTGCGGAATCCCCGACGCCAGCCTTTGCGCCTCCCCCTGCCTCACAGTCCGCATCCTCAATGTTTTCGGACTTCACGCCCTTCTCGGTCCCGCCTTCATCATCTTTCGGTCAATCCGGATACGGCAACGATGACGGCATTCCAGGATTCGGCGGGCAGCCCTCCGTTACCTCTCCCCCGCCCCCGCCCCCACCCCCGCCTATGGCGCTTCCCGTTGCACAGAGTGGCGATGAAGCCTATCTACGCCGTCTGGCATTGTCGCAGCAAAGAGCACAGGTGCAGCCGCCTCGGTCGCCCAGTCCGCTTCCCTTCGACGATACGCCGCCTCCCCAAATCCAAATGCCCATCGTGCCTCCCCCAGCGGTTCCTCCACCACCCGTGACGGCTCCGGTCAATGCAGACAAGATTGAAAGCAGCAAGCAAGCGGCGGCGGCGATCGCGGCGCGCCTGAGTGCGCTCGCTCCGAAGGGTGGAGCAGGCCCGAGCACCTCGCTGCCCTCAGCGGATCCGAGCGCTAGTGTGCCCTCAGAGGAGACGCCAGAAGCGCCCAAAAGGTGAGTTACCTTGGGCACGGTGTCGATATATGCTTGACTGATGCACAATCGCGCAGACCTGACCCTCATGGATTCGCTGCTCGCCTCATGGCCAAGTGGGGCCATCAGGACGGCAAGGGGCTCGGGGTCGATGGGAGCGGAATCGTGCATGCGCTCACGGTCGAGCAGGTCGCGCAGGGCAAGAGCGGTAAGGGTAAAGGGAAGGGGAAGGGCGGGAAGGACTCGCCGGCGATCGGAGGAGGTGCTTTGTCGAAGATGGGCAAGATCGTGAACATGAACGAGGACGCGAAGGCACGGGAGGACCGGGAACGCTTCGGGGAGCCCAGCCGGGTGGTCGTGCTCACTAACATGGTCGGACTTGAGGATGTAGAGGATGAGGACCTGCGGGGGGAGATTGGTACGTGTTTTTGGAGCGCCGTTTCGTACTTGTGTCGCGTTTGCTGATGCTGCGTCGGTTATAGGTGACGAGTGCTCGAAAAACGGGACTGTTGAGCGGGTCATCGTCCATCCCGTTCATCCGCTGCCCGAGAACCCCGACGACGCAGTACGGATCTTTGTCTTGTTCGCGGGGCCTGTCGGGGCTTGGAAGACAGTGCGCGACATGGATGGGAGGTACTTCGGCGGACGCAGAGTGCGAGCACGGTACTTCTCCGAGGCCCACTTTAGCGCCGCCAACCTGGATGTGCCGTTGTAATTCGTCGTCCGGTTCCGACCTTTCGCCAAGATTGTTTTTCTGACTCGTCCTGCATATAAATTGTATAGCCATCAGCTATCGTTGTACCGCTCTGCCTTCGAGTATGCTCAGATTAAACGTGTTTGTGCTTTTCGTTTGGAGGTTTGAATGCTTGCGCTACCTGCTGTCCGAGGCCATATCCCGACCGGAAGTCATACATGCTAGGACCTCCTTTCACGATCTTTGGGCAAGTATGTACGTCATTTCGTCCTTTCTCCGATCGCAAGGCTGACAGTCCAATGTCCAAGCAGACCACGGTTTGCCATCTAACCGCAAGCCCGGATCCTGGGTGCAAATGTTGAGCATTGAACATTCTACCTGTTCCGCGTCGTTTTCCTGCGGTCAACACCGGTCTGTCTTACATTCTGGCTGCCAGTCCTCGATTCGGGAGGGCACAAATATCATGAAACCGAAGGACGAGAACAATGCCACGTTCGAAATGTATTGGTAGGTGAGTCCCACCAACCTCTTAATCAGCCCTAAGTTCTGTGCTCTAACCCACCCCCAAGTCCGCCGCAGCCCTTGGGGCTTATGATCTCACTTTTCTATGCTTTGCGATTCTTCGCGATCCGCTTCTCTCCCCGGCTTTACAGAGAGCTACAGTTCTGCCATGGAACCCTGATTTCACGATAGTTCATGAGGGGTCAGCACGATCTCTGCCCGTGGCACGACACGTACGTATAAAAGGTTGAGCCATTGTCCCCAAGTCGCCCTCAAGGTCCTCGTTCTTCCCACCTCTCTTGTCTCGTCCGTGCCTGACCTAATCCCTATTGCACTTCCCACAAGGACATGTCGTCCACAGTATCCACTCCCCGCGTCGCGATCGTTACCGGGGCCGCCCAAGGTATCGGCAAGGCCATCGCTTTGCGTCTCGCCGATGACGGGTACGCCGTGACCGTCGCCGGCAGCCCTCGCAACCCCGAGAGGCTCGACGACGTTGTTAAGGTCATCCAAGCCAAGGGCGGGCGTGCCATCGCCGTAGTGGGGGACATCAGTCTCGAGGCTGATATCGTCACTCTCGTCGGCAGGACCGTGCAGGAATTTGGTGGGGTCGATGTGGTGAGTGTTTTGGTCCGCCAGAGCCGAGTAAATGATGACCGCTTACCGCCGCATTGCGTCCGCCTGGGTACATAGATGGTTGCGAACGCAGCTATTCATAGCTTGGCATCCATTGTAGACTTGGCCGTTGAGGATTGGGACAGACACCTTGCAGTGAATGCCTGGAGCGTTATGTTATGTTTCAAGTACGCTGCAAGGGAGATGATAAAACAAGGTCGCGGTGGCCGCATCATAGGTAAGTATGCCAGTTAGCAAGGGTCCTCCACATAACAGAACACTTATTGACCGAATATCTACAGGTATGGGCTCGGCCGCTTCGAAACTTGGTATTTACTTCCCTTGATGCCTCCGCACCGTCGGCGTCTGCTCATTTGTCCTCGATCGTCACCTTAGGAAACCTCGACTCTTCTGCTTACGTCGCGTCGAAGTTTGCAATCCGCGGACTGGCCTAGTGCGCAGGTCGGTCATGCCGGCTTGGCAGTGAATCAGTGGCTGAACAACACTCCACAGCTCTTGAACTACGGAAACATAAAATCACCGTCAACACAGTGGCTCCTGGTGCCATTGCTACTAATATGAGTGAGCCGCCGCCGAAACGGTACCGGTTGCGACTAATGATTGTGAATGGTAGCACTTCACCCTGACGATGAGCTAAACGGTGGTCCTCTCTCCACTCTGTTCAAGATACGCATACAAGTTCCCTCTCAGGCTCCTTGAGTCGTGCTGACGTTTAGTCCGCAACACGAAACAGAGCCTGAGCATGCCAATCGACACCCCAGTTGGGCAGCCACCAGAGGTTGCAGAATTAGTAGGGTATCTAGCTAAGCCAGAGCCGGGCTTTGTCACAGGTTAGTCTCTGATATCACCTTGCGCCCCCAGCTCCTCCCCTGACCATCTTGCAGGCCAATGCATCGGCATTAACGGAGGCGTTGTCTTGGATTGATACGTATCGGGCTCATCGCAAAGCAAGCCTAGAACGCGCGACGTAGATTACCCATTAACCCCAGTCATGACACATCGAATAGCAACTCTCCGCGTTCTTTGATGTTGCCCTCTCCTGCGATCCTGTCATCAAGTCTGGCAGCCACTAGTGTGCCCCCACCACTCACATCATCCCTGTTCCCTTTCGAACCTGGCTCTGCGCCAGTGCAACCTCGCTCGAGGCATGAAGGCTCAAGCTTGAATTTGCACCGCTTTGGCTCAGAACGCTTTGTTCAATTTCAGGCACTGTTCAAGGGTGAGATCTTGCCGCGTTGCTGTCGTGCGACGATGACCTGGGTGGCACTGGGTTTTAAAAGACGGGCCTTTGAAGGCCGGAATGGCAGTCATCTGCATCATATTCTCTGATCCTCGACAGCCCTGGTTCCAAGTAGTTCCGCAAGTTCCGACCCTCGTACGTTCACTTCCCCTACTCCCTATGCATAGGACTTATCATTTTCAGCAGTCCATTCGTAGATCCAAGATGACGTCTTCCGCTCTTGCTGAGCCTGAAATATTGGACAACGTTTTCCGTTGCCTGGACTACATCTCATTATGGACATGCTCGCTTGTCTGTAGCATGTGGCGAGAGGTAGCCCTTCATCGCCTTCTATACATCGACGATATCGAGCGCCAGGAAGAAGACAACCGCGACATTTACTCTTACTCTTTCGGGAACAAGCTCCCTGTCGAGGTCCATGTGGGACCGTCTATTCACAAGCTGCACCTGGGCGGCGGTGGAAGCACGAGCTTTCAATCCAGCGTGGAGCTGAACCCCGACCACCTCTATTTCATTGTGACGCAATGCCCCAACCTTCGCATCCTGGTCCTGTCCGGATTTCTGCTCGCAGGACCCGATTTGAGGGACGCCCTGAAGAACCGCTCGAAGCTGGATCTCCTCAGGCTCGAGGAATGCCAGGTCTACAAAGAAGACGGGGCGAAGCACCTCTACCATCTGCTCTCGCTCTTCACGTCCATTGGCACACTCGACCTCGACGTCTCGTGGGTCAGTTTTTGTGGTGACCTGGACCCGCTCCCATTGAGCCAGCGCGCGGACACGGTGAAGCACAGGACATTGCCGGACTCCTCCAAGGCCACCATAAGCTTCATCACCCTCCGCAACCTCCCGCCAGACTGGGCTGCCGCCCTCAGCGGCTACCTCGCGCGGGCGGGAGGGCCAGGCGAATCGGACTCGATCCGGGAGATCACGGTCTGGCCACAGGCGGATATCGTGCGGGGTCTGCTTCCGTGGCCCAAGGGCGAGCAACATCTGATGAACATGGGCGAGTTCATCGGCGCTGCCGGTGTGGGCTCCGAGGTCGAGGCCCTCCGCATCAACATGATGGACTACCCGACCCTTCCATGGCTAGACTTCGGTAAGGAGAATCTCATCTAAATTTGTGGCCTCTGCACATGCTCACTCTGACTGGTCCCTCGCAGAACCAGGGACCTTGACGCGTGCCTACCTGCCGCCGCGCACCGTGAACAGGTTGCAGCTCGACAGATGCTCAGGCGTCCGCTCTCTCTTGTTTTCCTTCGAATCCCGGTTCTGGGACACTCATGGCGACGACAAGTTCGACTCAGCGTTCCGAGCCGCGCTGGATATCATTGAACACATTCCCTTCCCTATGCTCGAGCGGATATTCTTCCATATCGACCCGACCCGCGAGGCCGACTTAGATCAACAACTCACCCACCCCAGATGGGAAGACATAGATGAGCTGCTTGCAAAAAACACAACTCTGTACTCTGCGGTTATAGTGCATGCTGCAAAGATCGACGAGGGGCAGTTCCACCACCTGCTCCCAATGATGCAAGAGATGGGGAAAGTGGAATATTGGCCGACAGATATCCCGTGGTGGGACCTCGAAATAGAGGAGGATGATGATTCAAGCGAGACATCGTCGTGTGCTTCGTCCACAACCATTCACTCGTTCTTAGACACTCATTGAACTTGATGTCATCGACACGAATCCATGCGTTTACAACGGCTTTCATAGTCTGTTGCAACCGAAGACAAGAAACGAGTCTGGTAGAGACGAGAGAACAGGGCCTGCGAGAACACACCGACAGCATTTGTAATCCCCGACACCTACGACGACAGCACCGGCAGCGACGGCAACGCATCGTTTAGTAGACACGCTTGAACGGCGGCACCGACTTGCACTCGTTCTCGTCGAGCGTGTTGTGGATGACGCCACGGTACTTGATGTCGACCTGGGGCGAGTTGACGTCAGGCTGCCAGATGAGCGTGTGCTTCATCCATTTCTCGTCATCACGCTGCAATGTGACGGGTGAGTAATCCAATCAGGAGCAAAATGGTTGGAGAAATACGAACATCGGGGTAGTCCTCGCGGGCGTGCGCGCCACGCGACTCCTTACGAGCGGCAGCAGCAGTGATGGTCTGGACAGCGCACTGGAGGACGTTGCGGAGCTCAAGGGTCTCGACGAGGTCACTATCGGGTATAAACGTTAGGAAAGGAAAGGTGAAACAGTGCTCTATCAGAGAAGGCGCCACGTACGAGTTCCAGATCATGCTCCTGTCCTTAATGCCGACCTGATGGAAGCTGTCGTAAATCGTCTTGAGCTTCCCGACACCCTCGTCGAGCGACTCCTGGGTACTGTACCAAACGTCAGCGCCTTGTCCACGTGTCTTTCCATAACAGAACAAACGTACCGGAAGACAGCCGCGTCGGCCTGCATGGCCTTCTGCATGTCCAACCGGATCTTAGCAGTCGGGAGGGGACCGTCGGACTTGCGAATCTTGTCAAGGAACTCGACGCTCTCAAGGCCGGCCTCAGCCGGGATATCCTTGTGCGGCTTGCCGGGCGTCAGCGTCTCCTTGATGTGGTGCGCGCACGCACGGCCGAAGACGACGATGTCGAGGAGCGAGTTCGCACCAAGACGGTTCGCGCCGTGGACGGACACGCACGCAGCCTCACCTGCGGCGTAGAGGCCAGGGACAACCTTGTCCTTGCCGTTCTCGTCAACAGTGATGACCTCGCCAGTGTAACGCGTCGGGATACCACCCATGTTGTAGTGGACGGTCGGCAGGACGGGGATCGGCTCCTTGGTGACATCGACACCAGAGAAGATGGCGGCGGTCTCCGAAATACCGGGGAGACGCTCGTGGAGGATCTCAGGGGGCAGGTGGCTCAGCTGGAGGTAGATGTGGTCCTTCTCAGGACCAACACCGCGGCCCTCACGGATTTCAATTGTCATGGAACGCGAGACGACGTCACGGGACGCAAGATCCTTCGCCGTCGGCGCATAACGCTCCATGAACCGCTCACCCTCCGAGTTGAGGAGATATCCACCCTCACCACGCGAACCTGGGAACGTCAACGTAAGTATATGCGGTCCAGACTGGACCAGAAGACGGAGAAAACGCACCCTCAGTGATGAGACAGCCAGCGCCGTAGATACCAGTGGGGTGGAACTGCACGAACTCAAGGTCCTGCAGGGGAAGGCCAGCACGGGCGACCATGGCGTTACCGTCACCCGAGCAGGTGTGTGCACTGGTGCACGAGAAGTACGCGCGACCGTAGCCGCCAGTCGCGAGAACGGTCTTGTGCGCGCGGAACCTGTGCAGGGTGCCGTCCTCCATGTTGAGCGCCATGACACCGACGCACTCGCCGTTCTCCATGATCAGGTCGAGCGCGAAGTACTCGATGAAGAAGTTGGTGTTGTGCCGGAGGGACTGGCCGTAGAGTGTGTGGAGGAGGGCGTGGCCGGTACGGTCGGCCGCAGCCGCGCAACGGTAGGCCTGGCCGCCCTTGCCAAACTTGAGGGACTGGCCACCGAACGCACGCTGGTAGATCTTGCCCTCCTTCGTTCGTGAGAAGGGGACACCGAAGTGCTCGAGCTGCGGTCAATGAGCATTAGACCCACCAGCAGTGCCTGATATCTCAGCCCGACTTTCATACCTCAATGACCGTGCTAGGGGCCTCGCGACACATGTAGTGGATAGCATCTTGGTCACCAAGCCAGTCGGAACCCTTGACCTGTAGGGGGGATGAGGGGACAAAAGTGCCTTGAGAAGGGGCGGAACTTACGGTATCGTACATGTGCCATCGCCAGTCGTCCTCCGTCATGTTCTACGGGTTCTCGTCAATCACCTGCATATTCCTCCTCCAAACAAAGCAGGACCTACCCCAAGCGCAGCGTTGATACCACCCTGCGCGCGTATACATGAGCTTGGCATCAACGACGTGTCGGAAAACATACCTGGGCAGCGACAGTGTGACTGCGGGTGGGGAAGAGTTTCGTGATGCAGGCCGTGTTGAACCCGGCCTCCGCCAGACCGAATGCTGCTCGCAAACCGGCGCCGCCAGCTCCACTAGGTGAAAACGGACATTATGTTAGTGACGACATCGTCCAGTTTCGACGCAACACGAGGCGACGCATACTCACACAACGATAGCATCGTATTCGTGTTCAATGAGAGGATATTTCCCGAATGACTGTCAGATCCATGCATTTTCAGCACGTCGCAAGACAGACCGGACACCCCCACGGCCAGCAGGGGAGGGTGCGGAGGAATGCGGGAAAATAAATACGCACCTGAACCTCCTGTGCCTTGACGGGGTTCGTCGCGACGACCCTGCGTGCAGGCGCAGAAGAGTGGAAGGACCTCTGCGGGGAGACGCGAAGGCCCTTTGCGAGGGATTTTCTGAGCATGGCGGCGGAGGGGGAGAGAGGGATGTCGCGAACGACGATGGGGATGCGGAGGAGGGGCTGCGAAAGGCGTCTGCAATTGAAAGCGACACGACGGGTCGCTCGGGCCCTCCTCTCCGAAATCCCGTTCACGGCCGAAACCAATCACAGCCGTGTGATTTCCTCCCCGCCGGCCTTTGCCATTTTCCCCGCTCTGCTCTTGGCGCTTTTCCGTCCCGCCGTTTTTCACGGGCAAGGGCCGCAAGGCCACCGGTCCCGCCGCTCTTAGACCATCTTCTCCTTCAGCGTTGGACGACGAGGTTCAAAGGCTCAACATAAGGATATACGGACCGCCCCGCGTATGTACAACATGAAGAGGGAGTCTCTACTAATCTACGGTATCGCCCCTAGCGGGTCGTAAGGCGTCTGCTTCGGCTTTTGATCGCGGGAAACAGCACCGTTCACGTTGGCGCTCTCCAGCAGCGATGGCGGCGGTTGCGGGTGATTCCTGAACGCCTGCCCGAGCGGTCCAGGATTCGGGCTCGCCCGCGGTAGGACCGTCGACGTCCGCGGCGGCACGCGGGGCAGATTCGCAATTGGTGAGTCTGAGCTCGAGAAGGCGGACCTGGTGTAATTCCACGGCGCGTTGAACGTCGGGACGTTGGAGGTCGGCGTCTTGGTGGCTTGCGGGGAGATTGGGAGCGGGAATGACTGGGACGCGGGAAGAGAAGGCACGGAGGACAACGGCGGTGGCCGGTTTGGATGCACGATGACGGGGGCTGGCGCGGGGTTCGTTGACGGATTTGGACTCGAACCATGGGGCATGGAGGATTCCTGGGATCGACGCACGCCAACTCCTTGGGGCCATGCTTCTATCGGGATGGAAGCGGCGGGCATTGGAGGGTGTGGTGTGGACGTCTTCCTACTGAGGGCTTCCGCAGCTTCCCTCTCCTGCCGTTCTTTATCCCTTCTCCGTCTCCCTTCTTCCTCACCGAGCAGCCGCTCTTCGTCGATGCCATCGACGGTGCCTTTGAGGATGTCGCGGACGTATGCAAGGCTCTCGAGGGCTTCCCGTTTCCGCTTCTGGATAGTCTTCTTGCTAATGTCATCTTTGGCATCGCCTTCGTCCAGCAGGAGAGTATCGACGATCCATCCGACGGTATCCCCGAGCTTCTTCTGCAAGATTCGCACCTGCGTGATCTCCCGTTCTATCTCGTTTCGGGTCCGAGGCTCCCAAGGCGGACGTTCTCCGACGGGGCGTTCGGGAGACATCGGATACATCGCATTTGTTGGCTGTGGCGTCAAAGGCAGTCGTCCAAGGGCAGTAGCAAGGTCCGGCAAATTTTTCTATGATCAAATAAATAAGCTTCTAGCAGGCAAGAAGAGATGTCTCTAATCACCTTCAGCTCGGAAACTGCGTTCATGACTGTCTTGTTGATTCCCAGGCTCTCCCCCCGCTCCAACAAGTTACGGGCAAACGTCTCCGGGAGACCGAGAGGGCTTGATCCTTGTCGGGCATGCGCACCCCTGCTACTGCCAGGCTCTGGCATTTGCGACCCGCTCCCGTTTGCGAACGAAGCGTTTCTCTCCCCATGTCTCTGTCGCCGGTGGACAGGCGGCGATATTGGCGGCGGGACTTCCGTTGGGATACCTAAGAGGTTCCTATTCTCGTGTATAATGGAAACTCCAACCGTCGGGGTGGGTGACATCTGGAGTGTAAGGGCCTGGCGGATAAGGAGGATTGCAGGGTGTATGACGGTGGATTCAGCAGTTCCGCCCGCAGCGAGCGGGTTAGCGGGGTATCGGAGAAGGTATGTGAGCTGAGTGCTGTAATCAGCGGGAATAACTATGGAATGTTGGTTAGATTCAATGCGCGACGACACAGTAGCAACCTCACGTTTGTTGCGGATGCGTACTAGCATCGCTACGCAGATCCATAGGGCAAGATCAAAAGAAGGATCGACGGCGAACAGGGCGTCCCACAGAACCATAGCATCATCTAGGCTGAGTTCCCGCGTGAATAGTAGACGTAGCCAACGGCTGAGACGACAGTCAGACCTGAAACGCTTGACGCGAGAGAAAAGGACGCATACATGCCGTATATCTGAGGCTCGATCCCCGCTGTCTGAAGGGCCTTCCAAAGCTCCGGATCGACGCCTTTGAGCAATACCGACTGGATGCGGTTGGCAGCGTCGACGATTGGCGCGATGTATGGTTTCATCTGACTGTCCCGCACGGCCATATTCACCTGGACGTGGGAGGGGAGAGTCGCCGATTCTACGACTGCGAGAGTCTTCTTCTCCTGCCATTCGTACCACCTGCCGGCTCCCTTCATCACCGCTGTGAAGAGACACCACGCATCTGCGGCTACCCATGAGCGGGAACAGAACTCCTTGAGAGCAGGATCGGCGCTGCTGTCGTCGGGTATTGAGTCATAGTCCACAGCGTAGTAGAGAGGCGCGAGGAGCTCGTGCATTCCTTGTCGGTAGCCAATGTCTGGGTGCATGTCGGAGTAGAGGTATAGGATGTGGGTCAGCTCGGCTTGGACCTCTGCATCGCGAAAGTAGGCGATATCCGGAAATCTATGGTGCGTAGAGTAAGTTAGGAAGCGAGGTGTTGAATAGATGGGCAGAGAGGGTCTTGCGTTCAGGGACCACGCGCGAGATTAGGCAGGCAATGGACGCACGTTCTTTCTACGTCTTGTAGGATGGTCTTGCGCAAATCTACTGATGCGAACCATTCTCTCCATGGATTCTGTGGCTCGGTGGGTTCCCAGAACGCACGTACGGTGCAAATTAGGCGTACCTCATCATCCAAACTCAGCGGGTTGTTCTTCTCTAAGTTGCCGCCTGCCTTCTCCGACCTTGCAGGCGAAGCTCCCGAACCTGGAATGGTGAAACCCTCCTCGTATCCGCCATCGGGTGCTCGCATCTTCTGCATAAGCAGCCTCTTGTAGTCCTCCCGAGCGGAACGAATGGAATTCCATGGCGGGGTTGCTTCAACATCCGCGACGTCTCGCAGGGGCTCGCCAGGAACAAGGAAAAGCTTGAATGGATCATGTCAGATGGATAAGGTGTTTGAATGTACGGAACGCCACGCACCTTCCAAGCCATACTCCGTCCCGCAACTCCTGCACGTTCCACGTCTTGGAAAAGTCGCCCCGAGAGTGCCGCATCTCTTAACTTCGCGACTTTGTGTCCCGTGTTGAACAAGTGGCCATATGCATCCCTGGAGGCAAGGGGGTCATAGGTTACAGAGATGAGTCTGTGGACCGAAGCCTCAATCAGAGGACAGACTTGATTTCTTTGACGTCCGGTCTATGTCGCGGCTCGCCCATCGCGATAACAGTTTAGATAGGGAAAAAAAGGGAAGGCGAGAGCCACAGATGGCAGCGAGGTGCGGGTGAGAGTGTGTGAAGTCAAGGAGAAAACATACGGAGTGGCTGAGAGACGGCGTTGGTCGGCAAGACGCCCCAGGCTGTACTCGCAGTGCCTGGCTGTGGCTGGAAAAAACAAATGACCCATACTCAACGCCCAGTAAGACAAGCGCCCAATCTCAATAAGGCATTTGGTTAAGCCATATCTAGACATTCCCGAACTTTATTCATCGATACATACGGTTTGTTCAGTTCTCAGCTCATCTATGAGTCATACATTTTTACACGAGGAGATATTGATCGTGTCTGACTTTGATGGCTGCAAAACTATGCCAGTGTTGCGTGCCAGACCCTAGGGAGGCTCCGACTTCTTCGTTATGGCTGGATTCCTAAACCACAAAGAAAAACTAATAAAATGCATGTTAAAAATGGCTTAAACATATCAAATTGCGTAATTCATTCTTATGTATATGTACCCGAGTATGTACCTTCGCCACCGTCGCTCCAACCTCAGTTGCAAGATGACGTTTGGGGAGGTTACCGCAAAGACCACTGGAAGGTGGAATACTACAATGTCTGCAGGAATGTAGAAACCCCCGATTCCGAGCAGAGAAGTGATCGCCTCACTGTCGATGTCTTGCACCAACCTCCATATAATCGAGTAGAATTCTGGCTGGAATAGATGCCATCAAAGTGGCTCATCATCGTAGAACCCGTCGATATCGGCCCATATCGTTAACACCACGAGGAAGCACAAGATATATCTTTCTCTGGCGCCGTGCGAGTCGGCGCTGAGCGTTGAACGTTGAACGGTCAGTTGAGGGAACACGAAGCGCGCATCAGCAACATTACCCTCTCCTGGAGAGACCCTGAGCTTCCCTGACGTCCTGGGTAAGCGTGATAGGTCGCCTCAGGCCGTATAAGGCTCTCAAGCAGCTCCTTCCTGACAACCTGGGGTTTCTGAAGGCTCCTGAGACTGCTTCCCCAGGTGCCCAGGTTTTTCAGGAGCGCCCAGGAGGATGCGCTTTTGCTGATGCCGTGTAGTCTCGTCCGTGACGAGCAATCAAGCTGGTCATGTGGTGAACAAAAACGAGACGAAGAAAATGAGAAACCTCAATGTAGTATCGAACATGACTGCCATCGGACAGGTACCAACGAATCAATCCATCACGACGCCACCGTCAACGCTAAGGCATTGTCCTACAAGGATGTCAGTTGGGTTCCTCAGGGCAGGACGAATGAACGTCCGGAACGTACCAGTTACGAAATGCGCCTCCGGCTTCACGAGGTATGCCACAAGCTCGGCTACTACTGCAGGCTGAGCGACGGGGGTGTTTGGGGGCCATCCGACGTGCTTACGAAGGGTTTCAGAAGAAACTTGATTTTAGCCTGAATGAATTTGCACTCACGCGAATGAATGTGGAGGAGGGCCCGCCATTTTTCACATCGTCAGGATGCTGAGCTATGAAGCATAGCACGCGTGAGCATCTTTCATGGCCTCCACAAATTTCAGCACCCACTTAGGGCCGTTGTAATGACCCCAGGAGCGTAGGTATTAACCGTAATCTTGTGTTCAGCAAGCTCCACCGCTGGGAATGTCCACCGCCGAGTCAGCCGTTCACCCTACTTTACGGGAAGGCGGCAACATACCTGCACTCTGCGTTAACCCCCGCACAGCGAACTTCGACGCCCAGTAGGATGGGAGAGCTGCGAAACCTAATGCACACGTAGTGACACGAGAGTCAGCATCCAGCTGACAACTTAGGCAGACAAGAGGAACGTCTGAGCTCTTTCAAGTTGGCTCACCTCTCTTCCCCGCCATCGACGCCGCACCTGCACGGCGACCGCCGAAAAGTAAATATACAAGCTCGAAAGAAGCAGAGAACAGCCGGCACGAACAACGCACCGACGATGCGCCCACCACGGCCCTGCTTGATCATCTGCCGCGCAGCGTGCTTGTAGGCGAGCATCGTGCCCCGCACGTTCACGCTCATGATTTGGTCCCAGATGTCAACCGTCATGTCGACGAGGGATAGGACCTTGCCGATGCCTGCGTTCGCGATCATCTGGGCCGCGCGGTGAGGATACTGATGTCAGTTTTCGTGTACCTCGGCGGATGCGATAAACCCCCAGGAGGAAGCCTGCGCACAATGTCTAGTCCGCCGAATTCTTCTACGGCCTTATCGACAAGCGCAATGACGTCTCCCTCGATTGCGGCGTCCCCAAGGACGGCAATGGCCCGTCGACCTTTGGCTTGGATGGCCTTCACTACGCCGCCGAGCGCATCGCTCTTGGTGGGAAGGTCGTTGAGCACCACGTCGATGCCGTCGTCCGCCAGCCGCAGGGCGATGGCCTCGCCAATGCCTTGTGCTGCCCCAGTGATGATCGCAATACGGGGACTGGGGGTCTGAAGGGGTTGGTTAACCATTCTGAGAAGGGAAGTTAACGTGGAACGAGATTTAGATAAAGCTACGCCTATCCGCGCATTTTATAGACCCACCATATATCATGAGCCCAGCGGTCCCCTGACCACAGAGTATCCCGGCCCTGGTGTATTTTGTAACCGGATACCGTGGGCGTTATCCTCGGACCGAGAACTTAATGGCGCGTAAGCCAATAGATGTGCCGGTCATCAGTTGACGTACTTATGGCATGGACCGCCCATGGCCTTTCTTCGCAGGCTATTCGAGCGGTCTCTTCAGGGACAAATCATACTAAAGTCCTACTGACCACCGTTAGTGAACGTTAACTGGACAGGTAGGTACTGGTTAATGATGCATTGGCATACATACTCACATTCAAGTCACATAGCGCCTATTTCGAGGACCAAGCACCAGTGGTGTTATTCAATAGCTGGCAGGTAAGATGGAAAGTTATGCTCCGAAGGTGGGACTGAGAGGCAACACATCGAATAGACTGACGCTTTCGAAGTCGGGCAGATTACTGTGTTCGGAGGCCGGAGCCGAAGCACTGGCCATCTGACCGATACTTCAGTCACAATCATGGTCAGGTGTGCTTGGAAGAACACACATGTGGGTGACATACGCTCTTGGCTTGCCATTCTGAGAGCCGTACTTGAGTTGATGCTGACGAAAATGATATTTGACTGCTTACGCACCACAATCGATATATGGGGAGGTGTTACAGCTTGAACCATAGGCAGGATGGAGATGCATCATATTCACTTTGATACCTTGCATGAGCCTCTCTCATAGTGGAAACTACTTCACTCGTCCTCGTAACCGTGCCCCCCGACATGGGGCCAGAATTCTCGCCTGGGCAACGCACTCCAAAGTCGACCACAGACGACCCGCCGAGACACGCCGAGACCATCACATAGGCGTAGCACCCTCTAATGTGAACGTTTTGAATTAGTCATCTCACTGTAGTATGTATACGTCACTCCTATCGAGTATTTATCAAGTGCTGCACGGAATCAGTCCATGACGACGCCGCCGTCAATGCTCAGACATTGACCTACAATTCCGTATTTTATGAGTTTCATAAGCTCCGTCAGTGGGAAGGGACGGGAAGGATCACTTACCAGTGAGGAAATGCGCCTCCGGCTTCACAATGTATGCTACAAGCTCCGCCACCACCGACGGCGGTGCGGTCGGTGTGCTGAGAGGCAATCCGGCGCCCTATCGACGGTTTCAGCTGATTTGCTGCTTTTCGCTATGCAATATGACCTGCCTTCAGGAATGTAGAGCACTCTCCGCCATTCTTCTCATCCTCAGGACTCTGAGCTACGATGAGGGTGTATGAGGTGAATGTTGTGGAATATACAGACTAGAGCACTCACTCATGCTGGTCAGAATGATACCGGGAGCATATGTGTTGACCGTAATCTTGTGTTCAGCGAGCTCCAGTGCTGACCACGATCGCTCAACTACCCACTGCTTTGGTGTAATAAGTTGAACATACCGGCACTCTGCGTTAACCCGCGGATGGCGAACTTCGACGCACAATACGATGATACACATGCAAACCCTGGTGCATGATGGTGAGCGACCCGAATCGTAAAAAACATTATGCTTGGCTCACCTTTCTTCCCGGCCATCGACGCCGCACCTACAAGGCAACATTGTCAACCAACTCCCGAAAGAGACGCATAAAGAGTGCGCAAACAACGTACCCACAATCCGGCCCCCACGCCCCTGCTTTATCATCTGGCGTGCAGCATGTTTGTAGGCGAGCATCACGCTTCGCACATTGATGCTCATGAGGCGGTCCCAACCCTCGACTGTCATGTCTACGAGCGGCTGCATATCGATGATCCCGGCATTAGCAACCATCTGAAACAGCAGGTACATGAAGGTGGTCAGCTCGGATGCAAGAAGGCCAAACTCGGAGGGGGCTGGAGCCGACGTACGATGTCCAGTCCCCCAAACTCCTTGACGGCCTTGTCGACGAGCGCAGTGACGTCCGCCTCGACCGTCGCGTCCCCGCAGAACGCGACTGCCCGTCGACCCTTGGCCTCGATTGCCTTCACCACGCTGTCGAGTTTGTCGCTCTTCCTCGGCAGGTCGTTGACCACGACGTCGATCCCGTCGTCCGCCAGCCGGAGGGCGATGGCCTCCCCGATGCCTTGCGCGGCCCCGGTGACGATAGCCACGCGAGAATTGGGGGCTTGGTTGACCATTCTGTATAGTGTGAGTGATACGGGAGGAGCAAGGGTGAGGAGGGGAGGAGTCCGCGGGCGAAGCAATGTCGAAAGCTAGAAACCGTCCGTCCGTCTTTATGTACACACCGGAAAGCGTGCGACCACCCCCTCTCCCGACTCCGCAACGCTCGTGACTCCGGTGGGACCCCATATGACTGCACTGAACGCCACACGTCACCGATTCAGCGACAGAGGCGCGTGAGCCCACATTTCGGACCAGAGATACTTACTTACCTGTGGGCCATACCATTCCTGGTGTCTAATATCCGTATCGGAGGGCAGTTCGGAGTGGCGGACCACGGGCAGGGCGTCAATGCACCTGTCATAACAGAGCACCGGAGGAAAAACTGCGAGGTTCTAGAGCGATAACAAGTTCTACCCCGCTTGACATTACCTCCCGCGTCGCATGCTGGCATACGTCCTCCAAGGGACTAACGCTTGGCCGGTGGCACCCTTCGACCACAACCAGTGTCACGAAATGATCGGGAGAACCCACCTACATACGTCAATGGCATCCTGTGAGGAATGTGATCCGGTGGGCGTCCTGCATAGTGTAAGTTCAAGCCGGCGATACTGAGACAGACTTGACCGGGTACGCACCACAAGCTGACTCGCCCGTCCCTGCAACACCATGGATGATCGGGACAACAAGGGCGTGCAATGTATTCGTATCCAAAAAGGGGGAAAGCGACCAAAAGTCCGTGATGTGGCTGCAATTAATACATGTAGTGTATGCGTAGCTCGGAAGTGCTGCATAACTTATGTACGATGAAGCAAGGGGACGTGAAATGCATGTGAAAGCAAGTCCAATTGAGGGAGTCGAGCCGGAGTCATCTAATCATCGCCTTCCACATCGACGTCTTCACCATTGCGTTTCGCCTTCTTCCACGCCACAAAGTCGTCGAGCATCGTTGGCCAGGCCTAAATGAGACAACAAGCGTGCAGTCAGCCATGATAAGCGGATCACCATGCGCACAATAGTTCGCACCCCGTCAGCTTCGTAGCTCGATAGATCCGTTTGCATGGAACGAGAAAATTCGAGGGCCTAGATAGCATGGGAGGCACGGAACGATTGTTAGCATTTCACATCAACGACTGACGCCGAAAAGAGCACAAGACAAAAGACGCCACGGGATACGGTCAAGAAGACCAGCCGGAAAGTGTGAGAGTTCCGAAAAGAGCATGGCAACACCCTTACCATATTCCACAGGTCCTTGTTGACACCTTTGTACGTGCCTTTCTCCTAAAATGGTATGTTGTAAGACAGAAAGAACGCGGAATCTGACATTGCACGAACGTTGATGAACTCCAGAATGTCGTTCATGATGGGATACTTGGGCGCAACCAGGACAGACCAGAAGGCACTTGCGGTCTAGGAGAAGCAAGGCGAATCAGTTACGCAGTCCCTAGAACAAAGACAATTGGCGGAAATCAGTGAAAACCGCAGCAACTTACATCCATATCAATGTTCCGAGCTGTTCTGTAGTCGTCTTCATGTCAGTACAGGTATCTCAGCATCGTGAGCTTCGAATTACGTACGGCGGCTTGGCCAGCGCAAAGCAGAATGCGTACAGCTCTGCGTACGCCTTCTTCGTATCGGTCGCATACTGATAGTACTTGTGACGATTATATGGTTCCGATGGATCTGTCGTCGGCACTGGAGCGCCCCGTTTCCTGACCGAACCCGTCACAGACAGTGCTATAGGGGGCTTGTCCAGAAGTAGTAGGTCTTCGATATCTCGGAGCACGAGGGACAGTACTTGGAGATTTGAGGCACTATGCATAAGCAGCGATGAGCACTCGTCCATGGACAACGATTCTTCTTCAACGACGGCGAGATCATTTCCACGCAGAGGAACAAAACGTACCGCAGCTCCCCTGTCCCCTTCAACCACTCGGCCTCCTTGAACCTTGCCATCTCCGCCGCATGCATTTGCCACGCCAAAACCAAGGGCAAAGGGCCTTCCAAAGAAATATCCAAGTCTGTACAAAGCTTCTCAAAACCTTCAGGACCTATCTCTCCTGGTGTGTCCGGATCTTCGTATGTCTTGAACAGCTGCCGGGCGCGCTCCTCGGAACACAGCTCTGGCTTCCCCGCATTCCTGTTCGCCACTGGCTTGGGATCTGATGGTGCTCCTCCTTTGCTGTAGTCGTCGTAGACAAGAGATTTGTTCCGTAGGCAGCAGAAAGAGGAGGATATTCCCATAAGAGCGCGCCAGAGAAGATGAAGACCAACCCGTACGTACCTAGGAGCTGCACCGGTTGCTGTGGTCTGTGGCTGCTTAGTCAGCAACAGAATAGCCTTAAGTGGTAAGAGACATACCTCATTTGTACTAGCGTGGAATGAGGTTAGGGTCTCGGTCCTCGGAGGAGTGCAAGGAAACCATGCTAGACACACCTGGAGTCCGTCTGCTGAGATTGACCTCGACCACCCCTCCCACCCTTAGCTGTTGCACTCTTGGTGGATGCCCGCTTTGTCTTTTTGGCAGCTGGTTCGACCTACCGGATATATTAGCCACCGCCGCTATCCGCCAAGTCCCATGTCCCACATACATCCACGGCACCCGCATTGTCGGCATTGGAATGGCTGTTGATGGCTGTGGCATCATTGGAAGCAGCCTTAAGACGCGAGGAAGTACGGGTGGCACGCGGGGCTGCCTCTGCCGAAACATCCTCGGCGCGTTTTCTCTAGAGCGAGAAACGTTAGCTTGGGGAGTGTAGGGGCCACAGAGAAATGCGGCGTGCCTTGGGTGGCATGGTGGCGTAAGGGATGTGCGAGGGGGAGTCCTGGAGATGAAAGTGAGTGATAGAAGGGAGATGGGTGGCCAACAGAACGCGACGCAGGAGGATCAGTTTCAGGACGGGCCCACTACGGCAAGTTCCGATGGACTTGGTGGGCCGGGCTGCTGCAGATCATGTCATCATAGGACGAGGCCTTGGCGCCTGACTCGGTTCCTTCAAGCTTTGTCTGCTACTTCAAACCTGGTTGCCTGTTTGCTACCATGTCCGCCGAGGTCTTCAACCCGAACCCCACCATCTTCGCACCCCTTAAGGCAAAGAAGGCTCCCCACGCATACGCAAAGCCGAATTCGATATGGCTTGACGACGGCGAGCGGGCCGACGAGGAGGAGGATGATTTTGATCAATCAGACGACCTGGAAGCCATTGACCAGGATGAGATATTCGGCACGTCTACGGGCTCTCCTCTCACTCGTCGCGTCGCGCTCACGACTCTTGGAATAGAGCTCATCCGGTCAATATCTGACCCTGAGCACCGAAGCATGACGCTCGAGCAGCTCGCGGTAGTTTCGGCACCTCAAATTACTTTCGATCCGAAACACTCAGACCGTATCACGGTCGAATTCACTCCAACGGTACCGCATTGTGGCATGAGCACATTCATTGGTGAGTGTCTTGTGCAAGTCGTTTTCAAGGATGGGATATCTATCACGCCGGGAATGTGGTGATGGTTTGGAAGGCTCGGGTGCCGTTTCATCAGAAATTAGAGATCTGCGGGTGGGTCGCTATTATAATTCGAGCCCTTTGAGCCCACACAATTGTGAATTCCATCGTCACCAGCTCGACTTCATTGCCCGGATTTGTTTTTACGAAAACGATCCGGTACATGGTGGATCCCCCTGAGGCAAATGGGTCGATTAGTCGGAATATCATATGGAGCTTTTCTTCCACCCTACCACCTCGCACCCGCTTGCACCCAACACCACAAGTCCGCTCGTGAAGTAGGGATTATGGCATATGTTATCGCCTCCATCCGCCATATTGCTCACTTGCTCACTCGAAACGCTAACGGCGCCGAACCTGCAGGGTTGTCCATCCGTGTTCGTCTGCTCCGCAGTCTCCCACAGCGGTTTAAGGTCGACATCCGAGTGAAGCCCGGTTCCCACCAGAGCGAGCACGCACGTACGTCCCATCACCTCCCCCCCGCCCTTTTTTCAGCGGTGTATATGCGTGGGCGCGCGTGGTGCAGAGTTGGACTGACGGCGCGATCTCGATCCCTCCCCCAGTCAACAAGCAGCTCAACGACAAGGAACGTGTCGCGGCCGCGCTCGAGAACCCGGCGCTGGTGGAGGTGCTCGAGCAGTGCCTCTCCACCGCGGGGCGGACGGCAAGCGAAGAGGCATGAGCTTAAGTCCCCAAGTCCCAACACGCGCTGCGCTCAGCACCTCGGTGTGACATTATGGCTGCCGCGATGTGTCGTTGGTCCCCCCGTATGTAGCCCTGATATCTGCATCTCCCTTGTATTCTTGACACGCACTGCCTGTACCTGTAGATATATCGCTAGACATCCTATCCAAGTCCGCGCCCGATCGTCCCTTATCCGACCTGCCACCCCGACGCTGATCCGTGTCGTCAGTCTGCAGCATCGGCCCGTGTGTGTCCACACGCGAACGCATGCGAGGGCGTGGAGTATGCCGTCCTGAGGCCGTCCTTATCCGTTCCCTCCCACTGCCATCTCCAACCCGACAGGCATCGTGGCTCTGCGCGAGCCCCGGTACGTCATCGCGGTCACTAGAAGGCGACCGCGAGCGAGTCATACCGGCTCGCTCCTTCCCAGAACAGCCAGCCCACTGTAACTCTAAGTGTGCGACGGTCCCAGAAGGACGTCAGGGTGGCGTCTGCACACGCCCAGGAAGGAAGCTGGGGTTCTGCCGCTCGGCGAGCAGTTGCTTCAGTGTCCAGACGTCGACACTGGCGACCGAGGGCACTGGGCGTGGACGTCTGAACGTCTGAACGTTGAACCGTGTGTACGTACCCGTGCCCCCATTTGTTGGCTACCACCGACCCCGCCGCTCCGCGGGCATTCGATGTTCGACGTTGTTTTGCTGGCACGCGGACGTCCCTGGATTACACACCGCCATTCCGAATATCTGGCGCATCGATGTTGGGTTTTTGGACGTCGCCCGGGATGATGTGATTGCATATTGACTAGCTCCGGCACTGGCACCCTCTGATCATCGTCCGGGCCCGATATTGGGAATAGGAATAGAAATGAGAATGATAGCTCCAGCTCGCGGGCTCCATTTGCGGGCTTCTGGCCGAAGCTTGTCCCAGTTAGCCATCCGGGTGCCGTCTCGGGAGAAGACCCTGCGACAGGCGTGACGCGAGGCTACGATACAGCTGCACTCGCTGTCGGACATGCTATCATTCCTGGCTGGCATCCCCGCCGTCCTGTTTCCATTGGGGAATGAATGATCCCGCCCCCCATCGATTACTGCTGCATGGAGTGCCCAGTGCCTGGTAACGACCCCGGCGGGGCGTTCTGCGAAAAGTGCGATCCCTTCGCGAAGCGCGACGTCGCGTCGACTGCCCAATTCCATTCCCGTTCTTATTCTCTTCGAGACGCGTGCGTACAGGGGCCCGACGGTGTACTACCACGGCCGTTGTATTACAGCCCACCACCACATACCCGCGTGTGTCCCAGTACTGACTCCTACTCAGGCCGGCGGCGCCCGCCAACCCACCGTGAAACCGTGGAGAGAGAGAAGGCGTCTTCGTGGAAAGTTGAATGCCTCCGACGGTCGGCTGGGGCTTGCGTTTGCGGTGGCACGGCGACCCAGCCGGAGCATCAGCGTTGCGGAGATCGGTCCCAAGGCGGCACGCTGTGAGGAGCTTCGCGACGTCGACGACATCCTGCTTGCCGTCGAGCAGCGAGAGGGCTCAAACTTCGGGATAAGGGCACTGCGTCGCGCGGCAACCCATGCATACATACCCGTGTGCCGCGTGGCGTGCATACTGTACATGGTTACCAGTCACGCGTTGTCGTGTGCCACCGAGGCATCAGAGCAAGAGTACCTCGCAAGGATGGCGGTTTCGCTCGACCTGGGCGCATGAGTGGCTATGAGCGAACGTTCGGGAGCTGATTCTGTGTATCGGGTGTACGACACTCACCTCGGAGGCCTTCAGTTGTGAGCTTCCATATCAGGTTCAATCTCCGATGGTTTGGGGACGATTTGCAAACACGCATCAGTGCCAGGGCCGTCCATATTCCTTGTTGAAACCAAGCGCAACTCCGAAAACACGCCATGTGCGGGCCGGCGGCGGGATATCTGTCGATGTGGGAATGCGGAAGGTGCGTCCGGAGACGCATATACTGTACTCTCAATTGCAGGCTTCTTTGTTGATGTGCCAACCCGCGGGCACACGATGGGCAAAAGAACAAAGCCTAAACCAAGCGGCGCTATGGTTGGGAGCAGTTAGAACAACACGTCAGCGCATCCGCCTTCTCCAACAAACAGCTGTGTGGTGTCTCACCTCCGATGAAGAGCCCAAGGTTTAGCGTTCAAGGCTGAGCGTGGACCGCCCAGATTTTTGTCTGCGGCGCACAAGCGGCACAAGAGAAGTGCGCAGCACGGTGGAATATGTGCCACCATGCCATTGTCCCCTCCGAAGCGAGGCGCCGCCAGGGTGCTGCGGGCGGCGAGCGCGTCGGTGAACCGGTGAGCCGGTGACAGGGGGGGTTTTTGAGCTCTGCGCTACGAATTCCAAGCGGGATTCGCACAAGGAGGTAAGTATGGAACCCACCCAGGTTCGTTGCCAGCGGGAGCTTCGCCAAGGGCTGGCCCGCTGTGACCCTGACAAACTGCGCTAAGGCGCCGGGCAACGCAGGAAGGTCGTGGTTGCCTCAGCGTGTCGGACTGGAGATCATGTGGGTGCCTTGTGGGTGCGTGCTGGCGGAGAGAACATAGGCAGTGCCGTTGTTGGTTAGTTTAGTTTGGGACATGGACATTGTCGGGCTGCTGAGGCATCCCGTCGTGGGAAGCCTTTTGTTCCCACTCGTGTTAGCGCTACGGCCACGTTATTGACTCTTGAGCTACGGAAAGCGGGTGTTGCAAGGAGTGGCAAAGGAAGCAAGTAGCAGAGATTCGAGAACCGAGCAAATGGCGTGGGACGAGACGCGTGCGGAGCTCGTGGCGCCTAAGCGGTATATGCCATAACACGAGCTATTGTTCTTCACTTTCCTGGGACAACGCCGCTTCGGCCACCATATGTTCATATCTGAGTTCGAAATCCTGCGACGAGTCGCGGAGTTGTTGTAGGGTGCAGCGGGTGAATGGAGGCCGGAGAGAGGACCCGCCCAGCATCCGTCGTGAACCCGCCCGGCCGGGGAAACAGTGAGACAGTCAGCGATGCGTTGTGTGGGCGGCCCGCAGGGCGGGTTGCCCACACAACCCGAAACGTCGGAGGCGGGTCGGAGGGAGAGAGCGGGCGGCGGGTGGGCGGGGGTGTGACGTGAAGCTGGACTCGGAAGGGGCTGAGGGCGGGCGGAGGACGAACTGAGTCTGGGAGGGTACAGCCTTTGTTTTCCAAACACGGCCCATGCAGGCGGCGAGCGCCAGGCGCAGCGCCTGTTACTCGGTCCGCAACGCAGTACAACATATTCCATATATGGCACAAGGTAGTATGTACAACGCCCTCCGCATTCTTATACCCCCCGGTCATCCATGGCGGCCCCCACAACACCCACCCATCCCTCCCTCCCTCTCCTCCGCCGGACCCGATCATCACGCCCCCGTCATGACTTCCTCCGTTTGCTCCCATGTACGTCCCATCACCCAATCTTGCAATCATATCCTCATCGTGACTTAACTCGCTATTGCTATCCACAGGCATCATACTATCCAATGAGCACAGATAGTCTCCTGCTCGAGCAGCCTTGCGGCTCACAACGCGTAAAATATCAAGGCGCTGGGGAGCACTCTCCTTACGACTTCAGCCTCGAGACCGACGACCAAGCCGTCGACGTCTCCCTCGTCCTCCCGCACTATCGTGCGCGCAATCAACCTTACGACCACCGGCTGTCCATGTACACCGGAACGGACTCTAACGCACCCATCAAAGTCAAAGTGGTACGTGTGGCGTCTTTCCATTCATCATCGTCCCTCTACACACCATACTGATCCTATTGTCCTCCCACTCGTGCCTGTGCAGTGCCGGAAATTCACCCCGACGCGGACGACCAAATTCAAGCTCGAAGTGCGCTCCGCCACGGACTCGGACGTCACCATCTGGCTGCCCTCCGACTTCAAGGGCCACATCCACCGCTCGTCCGCGTGCAAGAAGGTGTCCTTCTCCGCCGGCTTCACGAACCGCATCATGCCCAACGTCTGCCTCACCCAGTCCCGCCGCCCGTCCGTCGTCTCCATGTCCGACCACACCGCGTACCGCTTCTCCGAGATCTACGTCTCCGACGGCCGCAGCCCCGCGTCCCCCGCGAGCGAGAAGGTCAAGTTCGCCTTCCCCGGCTTCGGCGGCGGCCCCGCCGCCGCGTACGCCACGTTCGGCTGCGCGCCCCCGGACGAGGACGAGGTCGTTGTCGAGACCGCGGGCACGGTCACCTTCCGTATGTGGGACATCCACCGCGGCGAGCCCGAGGCGCGGTGCCGCGAGGCGTGCAAGCGCGCGTTCGGCCTGGGATGGTGCTCGAAGCGCAGCCCCGAGGTCGCCATCGATTGGGACTTTCTGCTCGAGGACTGAGCCCGAAGCCCAAGCTCCTTCCCTGACACGAACGCGACGCCGCCCACGCCCTGACGCTTTTGCACTTCGCCGCCTGCTCCACTGGCTCTTCATCTCCGCTCCCCCGCCCCCTTCCCGTTCTGCTTCTTCTTCCCTTGCTTCTTTTCTTCCGCAGAGCGCCATCCCTGCACGCCCGCCCGCCCGCCTGCCCATTTGGCGTTTCCTCCGCCCGCTTCGTCCCCATATATCCATACGTATATCCACGCTCGCCCGCCTACCCGCACCGCACGTTGAAGTTATCCCATCTATATCCCTCAGGTTCCGCACACTCTGACACTGTAGCACCAGCACACGTTCACGTCTCCGTCTCCCGCCGCTCGCCGGCGCCCACTAGACTCCCCCACTGTAGCATCAACTCTCTCTCTCTTGCTCTCTACTATCCTCTCATGTTTACATGCATATGCACATGCGCTGCGCCGCACCCACACATGGTTATCGTTTCCGGTCGTTTCGCTTCGCTGCCGCGAACGAAGCCCCCCCACGCACATACGCTTAGCACCCTTAATTCTATCTTATATGTAATGCCGCCGCCAGTTGTGCTGGCGGCCGGGCCACTTGCCACCACTGCCCTCATGCCGTTTGGTTCGGGGTACAGTACTGTAGATGCCATGCCGCGCCTTGTATGCGTTCGTATGTTGCTTTTTACGCCATCCGAGGCGCCATGCATGGAATGTGAATGCTCGTCTCGAGCGAAACATGTCTCGTGTGCGTCTTGCGAACATGCCAGTGACCACTGGAAAAAAACCTGCGACTTATTGTCTTTGGACCGGCGATAGCCACTGAGACTGAGTCACAGCGTCAGGAAAGAGACGGAAACACGCCACTCCCATTGTTATGGATGGACCACCGTTAGAAAACAAACAACATCTAGAATAGGCCGGAAGAATGTATACAGGGAGGGTATTGTAAAGTAGCGCATATGCAACATCGAAAAAGCACACCAAGTCCGACCAATTCCTGCAGCCGCCAAAGGAAAAGGGGGGGGGGGGTTTACACGCTCGCTACAATCCTAGCGGAGGAAGGCGTTGGTCAGCACTCATCGACGGCACGACAAAAACAAACGCGAGGGGAGAGACATAGACGTACTCCTCGGCCTTGTTGAGCGCCTGGATCATCGAGACAACCTCCTTGCGGCGGTTGACGACGAACTCGGACTCCTTGAGGAGGTCATCGAGCACCTCGGGCTTGTACAGCTCCTGCAGCAGCTCGCGCTGCAGGTTCTCCTTCGAGAAGTTCACGAGCGTGAGCGTGATCGCCTTCGGCACCATGTCGATCATCTCGCGCTTCACGATGTTGAAGTACGAGTGGATGAGCAGCTCTGTCGGAGCGCGGTCAGGGTGGCTCGGATCGTGGCAGGACACAGAAGGCGGGCAGGCAGGGACAACGTACTGATGACTTCGGTCTCCATCACCTCGCGGTCGTTGAGCGCGGCCTGGGGCTTGATGATCGGTGGAGGCTGTCGACACAGACAGATTAGGCTAGTTCTGAACACGTGACATGGGCCAGGGACTCACCGCGTCCATGGCGGCAACGCCCTTCTTCTTTTGCTGGCCCTTAGCGAAGAACGAGCTGAAGAAGCTGGGCTCCTCCTTGGCATCGACCTCGAGGTCGCGGTTGTTGAGCTGGGCGGCGGTGACCTTACCGCCCTTGCCGCCCTCCACCTGCTGGGGCCTGCCCTGGATCATCTTCTCATTCACGAGTGCCATCGCCTTGTGGCCGTTGAGGAAGTCGGGGTGGGTCGTGTTGACATAGCATGCTTGCATGCTGGGGCCAATTCATTAGCGCGGGAATCAGGGACGTCTGTGGCTTATGAGTAGAGCACTCACGCGACCATGTCGGAGACAAGCTTCGTCGTGGGGGTCATAGCATTCTTGAAGAAGTTCACAACCACGGAGTTGAAGCGTTCTCGCAGGGCAGGGAATCGCCTGAATGCTTGCTAGAGGAAGGGTCAGTACATTTCCTAGCTCAAAGCTAAGCAACACTGCTTACGATCTTCTGCAGAAGCTGGCTGAGAATGCGGATGAGCTCATCGTACACAAGCTGGCAGCACTTCAGCCCAGGGTCCTCCAACCGACGAATCTGCTGCTTGACAATGATCTCAAACGCTTGAGTTCCGACAAACAGCGACGGTGTCGAACCGGAGGAGTTGTAAAGGATCGTCCGGATATCGCCGTCCTTCACCTGGTCGAACGGATCGATCGTCTTAATGCCGTTGTTGAACAGCTCGTGGAACACGAAACTGATACGGGCACCGCCGGAGAGCTCGTTGAGCGATAAGTCGTTCGTGTTACCGTCAATGGTTGTCCGGAACTCGGAGCAGAACTCGGTGATAACGCTGAGGACGATCCCCGACGAACTCTGGTCACCCAACCCGCCGCCGAGGGTCTGGAGCTCCGCATTGAACTTCTGCAGCTGTTGTGAAATGCGTGCCTTGATGTCTGGGAGCGTGGCGCGGATATGGGCCATGAGGATCTACAAGCATAGTAGTTTGCACAGTGAAGCGATTTAAAGGTGGGCGGGATACGTACGACGTTGAGCTTGCGGGCAAGGAAAGGCGTTCCACAGTATTGTGCCTTATTTGAGTAGGATGGATGTGTCTCGAAGAACTTGCGCTCAGCCTCAAGGGCGACGCTAATGGCCTTGCTGGTGTCGATGTCGCGCTGCCCACGATTGACTACAGGGACGTAGCCCAGACGGAGAGGAATGACTCGTCCAGCAAGGATGTCAACAACGTCAGTACCCTGGTCCCTGTTAAAACACTGTTAAGGACGACTGCACACATGGTCTTGCAGGTCTACGTACATCAGGTCGACTTTTGTCAGGACACCAATTGTCCTCTGACCCTCCGGATCCACCTCGCGAGCAAGCTTGAGACCATCTGAGTTTGCCAAATCCGTGTTCGCCGCCGTGACAGCTAAGACGATACACGCAGGTCTTGAGATATACTTCAGTAGCATGTCACGGATCTGCTTCTCGATGTCGCGCGGTTGATCGCCGACAGGGACCTTTGTCAAACCGGGGAGATCGACGAGGGTGAGGGTGAGGACGTTCGGGGAGAAAATGCGCAGGTTGATAGGAAGAGGGGAGATGCCAGCGTTCTTGCCCGTCTTTGCTTCTGTATCACGAACGATCTCTTCCCGAATCTTGTTGAAGTCATAGAACTTCTGCCCAGGAAGGTGCAAGAACTCGCCCCATTCATCGGGGTTCGCACCTGAATCACCCCCCGCCTTCAGGTCGTCTCCGTCGGCCTTGGCTAGATGCGGAAGACATCAGTACATCAGACTCCAGCCGACTATGTGGTTTCGTAATGCGTTTGGTCCGCACACTGTGCGTGAATGAACCGCTTGAACTGTTAAGATGCCACGTCGAACATGAAAGGATAGGAACGTAGTTTCGTCCGGTCACTGAACAGTAGCATGGATTGCAACGGAACCATGCCAGTCCTGAGCATGAAATACCTAGGAGGGGTGAACTCGGATGTCACAGAGCGATATCATGGAAGATGGCCACACGACCCGCTGGACGACAATAGATAGAAGATGATACGCGCTAGACCAGACGAGTAAACATACCAAGATAACCCAACTTCTGTGTGACACAAACGCATCACCCAATATACCATGAGATGTAGGAGTATGCATTGAATGCACAACCTCGACTTGGGGGTGGCTTTGACCATTCCAAGTCGCGATCAAAATTCGGCGCAGTATGAGTGGAGGTTTAAGCGTTTGTAGCTCAAACAGGCTTCGGCAAAGGTGGGCGCACTGACTGGACCAAACGCATTCGAAGGATAGCATTTACGCATAGACCACTCACCTGAGCCATTGAGTTGCGGGCTCGTCGGTTTCCGGTTGATCAATTGGAGGACCAGCGGTCGCCGGGTCACAATACCGGTACCTCGAGGCAAGAAATCCCGACCAACGATGTTCTAAAAAGCAAAAGTGTCACTAAAATTGCTTCGAGTAAAAGTAAAAGTACATGCGCACCTCGAGAACACTACTCTTTCCACTACTTTGACTTCCAAGGACACAGATCTGCGGAAGGTCTATTTGGGATGCGGATGTGCCGACGGCGGAAAAGACATCCTGGAGCTTGTTGACGACGTTGACAATCTCTGTTCCTAGACCTGAAGTGGCCATGGCTGTGAGACAGAAAGGAGGGAGACGAGGGAGATGGAGATTGAGAAAGGAGAAAGACACTGAGCACCCCAGCCACGGTGTGGCCCAAGACGCGCGTCGGGCGTCAAGGCCTCTCACAGCACACAGCGGGCGCTCCGCCACCAGCCAACTGCGCCGCGGCCACGCCTCCGTCTCAGTTCTCTTGAGCTCGCCTCATTTACCCTCTTGGCCCCAGTGCAATCTCAGGTCCTCCCCAATAACACACATCCCTTGCGTCTGGCTGTCTACCAGGTCTCGGAAAGTTGCTATCACAGCTCCCTGACTCGTTACGTGGCAGGTACAACTTCAACCGTACGTTCTAACCGTCCTTGTCAGCTTTTCGCAGCCCTCCTCGTCTGTGAGCCACCGCGATCATTTGTATTGAATGACGTGTCTCGTTCGTTTGGGAGCCCCTACGCTCACTAGTGTGAAGCATCACTGTTGAACCGATCATCAAATGCATCATCGCTAGCCCGGCTGGAGAGTCCCCTCGTCCGGAAAAGTGTCTTCCAAAAACACCCAAGTACTCAGCATCGCTCGAGCAGATGTCTGACTATGAGAAATGTTGCACGGGATGGGCTTCTGTCGATAAAGTCGATTGTGTGAGATTTGAATGGTACGTGCAGACGTATACCATGGAATGCGGCGCGCTGTTTCTAACAAATGATCAAGGATACACTTCGTGTCGTGCCTGACTCCCTTCCTGCCAGGGAATCCTTGTCGTGGACTCAGGGGTGCGCCCGTGGCCTCATATGCGATATTTTTCAAGAACAGTATATTCTTCGCATTCCCCGTACGCGCATGTATCTTGAGCTTTTGACGTCGTGGTCGATGGACCAAGCCAAGTGCGAAAGAGGACGCTAGTCCCCGGTGGATAGTCCTGGCCAATGTTGTGGGATATTATTATGGGAATGCGTGCGTTGACGAGCACTAGAAAATGGTGGAGACAGTACGTACTTAATCATTGTTGCTGCGTGTGGAACTTGGCCTGACTTAACCTGATATACGCGCAGACCACAGGTGAAGCTATGTATATTGCGCGTTCGCGTGAAAATTGTGACAGTCCCAGCGCTACGTCCACTGTCAAAAGTCGATGGTCGCCATCGTCCATGCACATAGGGGCGCTACTGCTAGAGGATGGGTATGGTCCGATGCATATCGCAGTCGAAGATCGGAGATTATGGCAGATGCCCGGATTCCGGGACAATGTATGTGGACTGCGCTTTGTCACCGTATCGAGATGCATGGCCACCTCTCGAAAGGCAAAGTGTCCACGCATTGGCCATTCTTTTATGGAGGCGCCAACGAATCATGGGCGTTTCAGCCGGTGCATGTCTCGCTTTGGTATCCGGACTGTATTAAAGGCGCTTGGTTCCATTGAGCTGCTCAGCTTACACCACTGCCCCCACCACCCACTCCTTTCCTACACGGCTACGAGACCGATAGAACTCGCCCACACATCATGCAGCGCATCCGCAAATTATCCAACGACCTCAAGTGAGTCTATCATTCTCTAACCACCACAAGTCATTCACCATCTCCAGGGAGGCACTTATTCCCAAATCAGACCAATCAGACCCCCGCCGCAGACCCTCTTATCGTGGAGGGCAGTCCGTCCAGACAGGCAACATCAGGAAGACAACCAACTCCTCAGTAGGGTATCATGCCTCTTCCGCTGTTACGTCCCGCTCGCGTGAGGCTAGGACTGAGCAGGAGCAGCGGGAACGGGAAGGCCGTAATCAAGTGATGAAGCCGGGTCGTGAGCAAGGCATCGGAGGCAACTCGGTCGCCTTCCCCCCGTCCTCGTCTCGCCCAAAGACGCGTACCAAAGCGCAAGAGAAGCCCGTCCCAGTTCCCTCTGTCAACCACACGCAAACCGCGAGCGACGGCACGTACTGGGACCGGGATGTCGGCGGAACCTCCCCAGCCACATCGCCGCACCGCTACGTGTTAGACTCACAGACCAAGCCTCTTCCCTTGCCCCCGGGCACAGATATTGCCAGGAAGCCCCACCGCCGCTGCCCGTACAGCCCCAGCAGGTACTTCGTGGTGTCGCAGTCGACCCCCGATGTGTCCTTCCCTGCCCGGATGGGAACCCCAGCCACCAACGGCCGCACTCCAGCGTCGCTGGCTGACGTCGACATGGAGTCCACAACGCACAGCACTCAGAGCCAGCCGGGTACTCCCGCGTGGCCTCCCGAAGGACCCGCCACGGTCAAGCGGCAGCAGCGCACCCCGAAGAGCTCCATCGAGTCCCTCTACTGCTCGCCGACGGACATGAAGGAGTTCCGCGCCCCCGCCACTGCTGCCAGTCCGAAAGACGCCGGCCACGGACACTCGCGAACGGCGTCAGCCCCAGTCACCACCGACACTCACATCCCTCTGCATCGTCGAGAGCAGCGAGCGAACCGCAACCCAGAGCCGAAACCACTGTTTGGTGACACAGACTCTCTGATTTCCTCGAAGGCGTCCTACCATACGGCCTTGACCACGATAGACACGAAGTCCTCCCTTCCAGTACAAGTGCGGGAGCTCTCGACCTCACGCGCCGTACACGTGCAGTCCCGCGGTGTGCGCAGGGCGGCGTCGTGCAAAGCACAGATCGTCTACCCCTCGTACGTGACGGGCCCACTCCCCCCTCTTCCAGGTCAGGCCCCAGTCCCAGCCCCGGTCCCAGCCCCCATCCCGCAGCGTCAGGTGCAGGCACATACGCCGACACGGAGGCGAGACGAAGCGGCGCCACAGATGATGAAGCCCCCAAAGGGGCACGACGAGGTCTATTACACAATCCCCCGGAGCCGTGCTTCGCAGGAGCAGCGGATAGAGGTGTCGTACATCACGCTGCGCGAATTCGCGCAGATGGAGGGCAAGAAGCGGCACGAGGACCTCAACCGGGAGCTCGCGAACTGGGGCGGGGTCGACGCCGCCGCGAACGCCGTCCCTACCTCCAGCCACTCATTTGGAGGGACCACCCGGCCGCTTGTCGTCAGGAAGCGGTCCGAAATGTTTGGGGTTAGGGGGGTACGCCCGGCTAGACAATAGGATGTTTGGTATGTTTGTTTCTTTTGGTCTATTGTGTTGTGACATGAGGTCCTACGCGGGTTTGTTATTATGCACTTTATAATTGTTATTGTCCATTGATATTTGGACGTTGCCTCCACTCCGTACGCCACCGTGTCTGAATGTAATCAATCCGGTATACAATACATTGTGCTCGGTCTGTAGTAATTACCTGTGGAATAAAGCCTATTTTGGTTACCGTGTGGTTATCGTGATACTACTTGCTTCGGTGTTGCATCCACAAACGACTGACAGTCGGGTGCGTTCACACCTCGAGGGAGAAGTGGCTTCACATGACCGTACATGACGATGCATGTGCATTGGATATCCAAAACGTGTGTGCTCTACATGGGATCCCGGAATGAATTCGTATAGGAATGGATGATGATGGAGAGATGATGGTGTCGATGCGTCGATGCAGATATACATGTGCGTGGATGCAAGATGTCGAGTGCGGGCGACCGGTGCTGGCCCTGTAACAGCGAGAGTCCATCCAGTCCGTGGATCCTGCCGGTCCTCTAAATCCAGTCTGAAAGCCAGCGGCAGGAGCAGAAAAGACGGCAAAAGCAAGAAGGCGAAGGGCCAAATGGCAAAGGAGAAACAGAACGATGACGATGGTGACGAAAAGAGGCTCAGAACGGTGACAGACGAAGTAGATGCGGGAACGGGGATTAGCAATGCGCTGGTGATGTCATAACGACGAGGCTCGTGACGAAGCATAACAAGAAAAACACAGGGTAGGATAGTATCCGAGGGGCGACGAGATGTGGGGTGGACGAGAAACACGATGACGCAGAAGAAAGCAATAACGGCAGGAAACGCAATCAGCGCGCGAAATAGTAACAGCTCGAGGTACAACCATGCCGCCAACCCCAAGCCTGAACATAAGGCCGATCTTCAGCTTCACCCTGTACCCAACGTCGGCAAGTTCGGATGGCTGGACGCCGCAATCGCGCTCAATGGCGACCCCACGCCAACCGGACTGAGCCTCCCCCGCCTCACTGGAGGCGCAGGCGGCGCCCGGCGCGTCTTCACGGGGGGCGGGGGCGCGGCCCGCCTGGTGGTCGAGCGCGAGGACGCCGTCGATGCGATCGAGCTCGTGGGCGACGACCCCGGGGACGCGAGGCGGTCGGCGTCGTGCGGAGACGTCGGTGACAGCACGCGGATCTCTGGAGGGGCGCTGAGGCTGCCTGCGGGGGGTTCAGTGACGAGCGGGGTGGAGACGTCGAGGATGCGTGACGGCCGCGTGCGGGAGTCTTGCGTCGACAGAGCAGAGAAGCTCGTCGTCGTCGCCTCGACATTGAACGAGCCTGCGCGGATGCGGTGTTTGCTCGCTGCGGCGGACGTGTTTGCGGTCGCGGTCGCGGCCGTTGCGACACGGGGGAGGCTGGTCATGCTGTCCCCGCTAAACTGTCGCGTAGCTGGAATGGACCCTGACTCTTTGCGCGCATGCGATGATGCCTGATCGCTCGCACGGTGATGGTGGTGCTGGTGCTGTTGGTGAACATGATGTTGGTTGGAGACAGCCCGCTGTTTCTGCGCGGTGCCATTAGGCAGTGGCAGGTGCTCTACGCTCCGGCTCGCCTTTCCGTGCTTCCCTCGCGACGACTCCTTCCGCCCTAGCGGCGAACTGAGACCCCCGAATCCTGGTCCTGACAGCGGACCAGCTGACCGGGGAGCGGCTGCTGACACAGCGTCGAGCCCAGGGCTGTTCTCTCTGCGCACCCCTTCTTCGAATATTGACATCTTCCTGGTCTCGTACTGTCCGGGTGGGATTGCGCTCTTCCGGAATTGGACGCACCAATCCCCGCTCATGCAGCGCAAGACAAGCCGTTTTGTGGTCGGATCGATGTCGCGTATCTTCTCGTTCTCGATGAGTGACTCCAGTGTGCGCACGATCTGCGGGCGCTTGTATGGCATGTTGCGAAGTTGAGTTTTCGTGAGAAGTGGGTGGAGGACACGGAGGTACGTGTGCCGTAACTGCAACGTATCCATAGTCATGAGAGTGACATTCAGAGCAGAAAACAACATCATGACGGAAGGGACGCACAGACTCGTTATCCTCATCCATATTGTTGATCTCCCGCAGGACCACATCGACGAGCACGCACAGGTCGTTCGTGTAAAAGTACTCCGACATGGCCTTCGAGGTGAAGAGCAGATACAGTAGCTTCAGCACGAGAAGTTGCATGCACAAGTCTTCTGAGGTGCCGTCCGCGCGATTAAGCATGAAAATAAGGTTCTCGCTAAATGTCGGGCTTGAACCAGCTCGTGACATTAGTATGCGCAGGATCCGGTTTGTATCTTCGGGGCCTCGCGGATCGGCCGCTTGTTGTTGCTCGAGGCTGGTACCATTGCCATGAGGTTGCGGTGTATACGGTTGTACTGAAGCGACCATAAACTGCTCGTTCAGCGCCAACTGTGATCACGAGCGAGGTCAATGACATGGGATGTATGCATCAAACGGGAGACGGACAATAAGCTTGATGACTGAATAGTTGAATGTCTCATCCTGTATTTCGCGGGTCTGTTCGACGAGGTCGAACAGATAACCGATGAAGCCGTCGTCAAATATGCCTGTAATTGGAAGTCAACTTCTCCACGGTATGCATGTGCGCATAGACATACGTAGGTCCTGTAACGACATCTTCTGCATCCGGCTGACTTCATACAGCAGCCGTACGGAGAGCGATCTGAGCTTCGCTTCGATTGGCACGGCGACTCCTCGTGTTGCGCTTGCACTAGACCCTGGCGCCACGCCGTAATAGGCGTCGTCGACCTCGGGGTCAAGATCATTCCGGACGTGATCCATGAGGAGTGGTAGGAGTGGCTGCCAGCGCTTCTGAGATCGTAGGAACACCGCACTGCGACGACCATATGCAAGCATGACGTTGTAGAGGATCATCTCATAATGTGGGTCGGTGTTCTGTAGACAAAGGGCAAAAATTTACGCAAAATGGGGAAGATAAGATACGGATTCGCATGACTTGTATAAAGACACTCACAGTTTTGGCATCCCCGACCATGAGCTCGCACATCCGTTCGGAGTGGAAGGAGAAGAGCTCCGAGGCTAATACCATGGAGCATGCATGTTCGAGCTGCAGTGGACTTTGAAGATACTGTTCTAAAGAGAGGAATCAGCACTGAACTGGAATGCGCCGCCAAAGGGGGCAAGGAAAGTGCATGAGGTATCAAGCGGCGAGCGGACTCCGCATCACCAGCGGTCGTAAAGTGGGTGTATGCTCCTCGACGGAAGCAATAGACAGGCAACAACAGTGTGAAAGGATGCTCACCGTGATATGCGGCACAGAAGGATATGCAACGTCGGAGAGTAGCATCCAGCTCGGAAAGGGTAATATCATCAGGTATATGCAATATTTCCTCCAGTTCTTGACGTCGGAGGGCATCAGGACTGATTCCAAGAGCAGAGGAGGTAGGAGCATACCTGACCAGAATTGGGGTGCGTTCTCAATGATATACACGATCCCAAACACATCCATTGGGGGCAGCGGCATGTTGAGGGTTGAGATCAGGTAGTATGTGGCGCATGAAGAGGGGTGCGAGGGATCACAGATGTTGTCGGGAAGATCGTCAAATAGGTCGGAAGACACCTGAAATGAGAAACGCCAGCTCTGTTACGGGGATCTATGAGAGGCAAAAGAGATAATTGACAACGCACCTCGGGCCTCGGAAGAGGTCGCTGTATGTGCCCTGTCTGCGTGTCCCAAGACTAAGAAGGATGTGGGTGGATGGTGGGGGTATATTATAGTCCGCTAGGTTCCGCTCAGCCTGCCGGCGCCGCACGGTGGCAGTTGGGATGTCGGCCGGGATTGGCGTTGTGATAATCGCGACGGTACCTGATAGAAGAGAAACGTGGAGATAAACGGGGCGAGCAAGGAGGCGTAGGCGAGGCGCAAGACGATGGTATACGGAGAACAGGGAAGGGGAGGGGAAAGGAGACCACTGCGGCCACTGAGCCGCGGCTTCAGCGGGTGGAGCGCGATCGCCCTGGGCTCACGGAGCACGTCTCAGCCACACTTGTCACCGGGCCGGCACCCCATTCCGGCGTTTACATAAAACTCTCCTCAGCTGGCGGCTGCACAAACCACCAACCGGCCCCCGGCGGCTTCGAGGTCACGATGGCGTCGCCAAGTGCCTCCGAAGGTCCCCCAAACACCGACGATCCTCCCTCGTTCTCTGGCCACATCGCCTTCGACTCGTCACGCTTAGTGGGCTCTCCCGAGCAGCTCCGCAAGCTAGCAGCGGAGGAGATACAAAAGCGTCTCCAGCTCATCGAACAGACCATTGATGTCATAACAAAGTTCCGAACGTTTCACAACAGTCTAGCTCCAGTCAATGCTCTCCCTGCTGAGATCCTCGGCGTAATCTTCGCCCATCTCGTTTCTCGGGGGGACCTTTTCCCTAAACCTCCTTGGACAGGCGATACCTGGGTCGCTCGCCAAGGCGATTCTCCCGTCGACCCCCCGACAGGGAACAGGGACATCGTCGCGGCCGCAGCCGTCTGCAGATACTGGCATACTGTCATCACTCTAAACCCTTGGCTCTGGGTATCCTTTCCTATCCATGATCCCGAGGGCGTGCAGGAGTTCTTGGCACGCTCCAAGGATTTGCCCGTTTCCCTTTCCCTGACTCAACGCTTCCCCTCAAGCTTCGGCCCCACCCTCAAACCCTCGATCCACCGCATTCGTTCGCTGTATATCTCCACCGATTTGGCCAACGACATAGAGCTGCTCTGGGCCGAGTTTTCAACCCCCGCTCCGAACCTGCAAGAGTTCTTCATCGAGCACCTGCCCCACGGCTTTTGGACCCATGGCCACATTGTCGGCCGGGGTATCCGCCTCCCGCCGATGTTCAAAGGCCAAGCACCATCTCTGCGCGTCCTCACCCTCAGAGGGTCCCCTTCGCCCTTCAAGGTCCTGCCCGCCAGCCTCGTCCACCTTGACATCGGGACGATGCAAGGTCCGCTTCCTCGATTCACGGAGCTACTCCAAATGCTCTCCGGCTGTGCCCTCCTCGAGATCTTGAACCTCCGCGGCGCCTGGAAATGGGACGAATTTGAGAACCACAATCTCGTTCGTAACGGTTTGGCGCTGCCGAAGCTCGACGCGATGTACCTCGAGCTCGAGCCTGATGACGCCCCCGGCTTCCTCCTCTCGTCCCTGACCCTCCCCACGTACACCAACGTGTTCATCTCCTGCATATTAGAGGGCGGCGGCACCTTCGGGTACATTCTGAATGTTGTCGACCCGACCTTGGGCCCGTCGTGCTTCGGCAACTTCAGTCGCCTCCACATCTTCCGGGAGGGAGAGGACTGGCGCCTGCAAGCCTACCGCGACGCCGACACCTTCCCCGGCCCTCCTGCGTTGGACGTCGATTGTATAGACCACTGGGGAATAAACGATGTCGACTGGCATGGCTTCCTGCTCGAATGGCCGTTCGACGCGTCTGGCATCGAGACCCTCGTGCTGTGCCACACACAGGGGAAGCACTACCCTTTCGATGGTGGGGACCCGGTGGACCTGAACAGGACGTTCGACCAGTGGGATCTCATGTTCGGGCAGTTGCCGGCGCTCAAGACTTTGAGGGTGATGGGCCTCCCCACCAACGAGCTGGAATCGCTCCTCGATGTCCTGTCTGATGGGTTGCCGGACCCCATAAATATGTTTTGTCCGGACCTGTCCACGTTGGAGATCTTCGACGTGCCGGTTTCGGACAAGGTGATGGGAGGCCTCCTCAGTGTCGCTGGGTTACGCAAACTAGATGGAATGCAAACAAGTGTTCTCGAGCGAATGGAGTTGTTTAATTGCAATCTAACGGACTTTGGCCTTCTCCCACGCCTCGGGCTTAGTGTTTTGGGCGTAGAAGTGGTCGTCGATGAAGAGATAATAGTTCGATCTGGGCTTGAGATGGACGCTGGTGACCAGCATATGGATATGATGGATATCTCGTAGTATTGCTGATCTCAGGCCAATGCGCTGACACCGTAAGCCTCGCGGCAACATCTATGCCATTAGTACCAAAAGTGTACAGCATTCTCCTCACCATACGTTTGTCATGATTACAGCTTTCCAACTCCCCACACAACAGATACATATTACACCGGTACCGCCAACCCATGGCCACTTTCCAGAATCGGATGCGGGGACCGGCCAACATTTCCTTCTTCTGATGCACAAATGGCCCCTTTGCCCCTTTGGATTCTACTAACTTCGTTCAAGACTTCACCGTGGTGCCTTTGTGTTTACGCCTTGCTGATCACCACATCCTACAATAATATTTGTACTCGCACATGACTCGTGCTGTCGGGACACTGGTTCGTACGCCACCACGCACTGCTGGCATCGCCTCAGCACTCGTCACATTAACCATTCGACACTCAGCTCTCACCCCCCACACACACACACGACTTTACCGGCCGCCTCGGGCCCTGGTGCGCTCGTTCGCCCAGCCGTCGTCTGGCAAGTTCGCAGGCGGCCAACACCACAGTATCAGAAGTATTTAAAGGCAAATGGTGGGAGCCCGAACGCACCATCGTTGGAGTGCTCGTCTAGCGGATCAATGTGTGTCGACTCGATGATACCCGGCCTGGCCTCAACGACGCCAGCTGCCTTGGCGCTGCTGCTCTGGTCGCGATCGAGAACTCGTGCGGCGTCCTTGCCCCCGGCGAAGGTCTCCCCCGCGCCCGCACCGGCGGTATCGGTAGTGGGATCGAGGACCTGAAGATTCGTTCCGCGCGGTGAGTAAGAGCAAGGAGCGAAGGTATGCGATGCGCAAAGTGAGAACGACACACAAAGTTGGCCTGCATTGGGTTGACCACGCCAGGGTAGACACATGGACCCTTTGCGCCTTGGATGGTAGTGTCGTTGAGGGACATTATGAAGCTCTGGGAATCATCAAAGGAGAGCGAAAAGGCAGGTGGTTCGAGTCAAACTTGGCGGTGGTAGTCGAGTAATTTTAGTCGGGGCCTTTCTGTTCTGCTCTTTATATCTGTCATGAAGGGCTCGCATGACGTGGGTTGGGGGGATCAAGGAAGTGCTCTCTCCCCACTCTCTCCGACGGGTGATTCATGCTGCTATTGGATGTACCGTCTATGAATTCAGATGGTTGAGGGAATGAGGAGTACGTGAGGTGTCCTGACGTCATCGGCCTGTTTGGGCCTCGTCGCATGCCGGTCACAATAGGGTCATTTGTACCCAGTGGGTGCGCAGGCGCGTTATCTCCAGGATGCGGAGATATCGTGTGATGCTAAAGCGATGCACCAAAAGATGGTGACATTTTGCAACAGGTGTGTGACCTACAGGGTCTGTGCGAGGGACTTGAATAATAACCGATGTCCGAACGGTTAAGTGGTCGGCGGAACAGTATACCTGCATCCCGGGATAACCAAAAACAAATGGTGGGCTGGAAGGAAGCACAATCAAATTGCCTTTGGAGGCCCGAATCCTGAAATCGAAACGTCGAGAATTCAGCTCAACAAATTTTGCTTGTTCAATAGCTGATGTCAGACCATTTGTACAAGGACGTAACATATCAGGTTGTAGGCGAGCGAGCTTCGCGCAATGATAAGAGCGGGGGATTATGTTGTATGTGCGCCAGAAAAGCACCGACAATTAGCATATAATACTTCTAAATTATACCCTGCGAATCATGTGTATTAGCTACGGGTCCCATTAGACAGAGAAGTGAAGGTAGACACACCTTCCGTATAATGCAGTAGATATTCACCAGAATTCCCTGCGGTCAGGGAAAAACTTCTCTCTCGCCTCTTGGCTCAGTATATGGACTGCGAAGTCTCCGGCGTCGATCATAGCCCAACCCCCGTGGGACCGTCGCTTGTTGTTTGGCGGGAGGGCCAAAGGCGGGTTGCAGGTCAAGAGCTGAGTGACGGAAGGAAATGAACAAGGGTTATAAGGTGAATTCTCTAGAATCACATACAGCTTTCCTGACAATCCGGATGACCGACTCTATGGCCCCGCGGTTCTCCGTGCCCTCCTTGACCTAAATGCGATGACCAGACGATAAGTACCGCGGCAACCCGGCAAGAGTTGAACAGACGAACCTGAGCAATGACAACCCACTCCCATATGCCACCCATATTTTCCAACATGCCCTCTCCGACATATGACCTTCCCCTTTTTCGCCGGCCTCTGGGCATAGAGTGTGGTAGAGGAGGGCCAGTTGCGGTCGGGATGGGACTTCGTACTAGGAGCGTACCGGGCTCGAGATGCGGCGAAGCCTTGAGTTCCGCATGTAATCGGGCAATGGGGTGCTCAGAAGGCAAGTCTAAGGGCAATGGGGGTAGAGGCATTGCGGGTGCCTTCGGAACGCCAACACGACGGCTGTACGGAGAAGGCTCAACGTCCGAAGGGTCCATAAACCATGGCAGAGCCGGCGGAGAGACCGAAGACAAGGTCGTAGACGGCGCAGCTGACGAGGAGGGAGTGGCCGACGTAAAAGGGCGTCGAGCGAGGTCTTGGCACACGCGCGCACGACAGCGAAGTGTGCACGCGGCCAGGCTCTGTGTTTCCTTCCTGAGGGCAGCAGAGAGCATTTTGATGTCCTAACACCGCTAGCGGGAACGACGACCAGACGGTGAAAGACGTGAGGATGAAGGAACGAATGCACGAGACGACCGTGAACGGTGACGAAGAGTGACACCGAGAACGCTGGAAGGACGCTTGGCGCGCGGGCCGCTCACTGCCGAGGAGCCGCTAGCCAGGGGCGCGCAAATTCTGAGAAGACAGCTGAGCTGTTCGCTGGAATCACAAGGCTCTGCCCTCTGCTTCCCCGCTCTGCGCACCCCACCTGCGCCCCACGTCTTCTCCCTCCTCCCCGCCCCCGCCTTTACCTCCAGAACACGATGGCGGGCCTCAGAATGAGCGTCGTGGTCAGCGCGACCGCCTTTCTCCTCGGTGAGTAGTCCCCACCGCGCGCCGGCGCTTCCCGTGCACAGGGTCACTCACCTGTTCCTGGAACGACATTTCCCACCACGGTGCACAACCATACCGCCCCTGCTCTCCCCACGAATGGATTCCAACGACAGGCCTGCTGTTCACACACTGGATGGCGGACTCGTTGACCCTCTGGAAGTCGCCGGAGACCCAGACAGACAGCAGGCTCTGGACAGCCGCAACGTACTACGCCATCCTCATGCACGGCCCGCCCCAGCTGGCGTACGTGTACGGCATCATCGCCGTCCTCGGGGCCGCAACCATTCTCTGGAGTCTGCGCGACGGTCGCGCGGGGAACCTCATGTTCGACGGCGGCAGCATATGTGAGTCCCCACGCCCCCCACTTCCTGTCGTGTGCCCTCCCGCTGAGCGCGCACGCGCCCACAGTCCTGTATCTCACCGCCATCGCCATGTACATCTACTCGGTTATCCCCAGTGCGTATACTCCCTTTGGTCCTCTTGTCTGCGCCGCAGTGTCTGAGACATTCCCACAGATCTCACCGTCAACTTCTCCGCACTGCCGTTGCCCTTTGCCGAGCCCGCGTCCGCGCCTGCGCTCTTCCCGAAGAGCCTGCGGGAGCCGACGCTCGAGCTCGCGTCGTCCCATCTCGTCTGCAGCGTCGTCCTCACCGGGGTCCTCGCCCTCCAGGCAGGCCGCTGGTGGGCCGAGCAGGCTGACGTCGACGAGGACGAAGAGGGTGGGAACGAGGACGACGCCGGGGTCGACACCAGCGCGGAGACTGACCGGACAGCCCCCGAAAAGGACTTGGGCGTGCGCCGGAGGGACGTCAAGGCCCGCGCATGATGACGGCGAGCGGCTCGCTCGAGCCATCCCCGCCGAAGGCGGATAGGGCGGACGTCTTCCGCCGTCGATCCCCCATTTCCGGGACCGCAAAAGTAGTTGTTAGTTACGACGTGCGACGCAGGGACGATGATGATGACGATGACGATGACGGCGATGATGTTTGGCCCGTTGGATATACTCTCACGGACGGGGCCGTGCCTCAGCTGTTGGACCGTGCTTCCCCAGTTTCGGATCCCTTGTTGGTTAGATCTAGGACTCCTCTCTCTGCGCCTCGGGACTGCCATCCATATTGTATACACGCACACCCTACTTGCTATCGCTATCCAGTCCTTCTGATTTGCAGGTTCAACCCTCGATCTAAAGACACATTTGTTCCGTGAAGCCGGGCCGGATGATGGACTTTCCACCAGTCTTCCCAGCTTCCTTTAGTCTACCACCGATGTCCGGCGGAGGTTTGGAGTACAACCGGTAGTTGCGCGCCGATCCCCGCAATGTCCACCTCGGGGCGTGCAACGCTCCGTCGTGGTTATTTCGCCTCCACCGGAGCGCCCGTCCCAGTTGGCGCTGGGAGTCGCCCAACCACATATACCTCCTTATGGAATGGGCGAGCAACACGTCTCTCACCGGTACTTAAGTCGGGGGGTGCTTATCTCGTACGTCCGGCAAGCGGTGTCATAGCGGCCGCAGGCTGCACGCAAGATTTTCAGGGTGGGTGTGCTTTTTTCATATCCGCCAGGGGGATCCCATGTTCGCGCCCCGGGTTGCCATCGGAGGCCAGGCTGCATACTGAACGCCGCGCTGCGGATGCGTGTGGCCGTGTCACACGAGGCAAAAGGTGAGTCAGGCGACTCGCACGGACCACATGCAGCGGACGGACGCGAACTGTCCGAGTTGAGCCTGGAGTATATATGCAACAGAAATTAAGAGAACAGAACGGCAAGAAGATCTATGCGAGCGCAGTCCGTACAGTACGCGTGTATGGGTAGGTAGGGGCGGACGCCCGGGCGCCGTGAGTGAGGGGGTACAACATAAGTAGGGCATACGGTGCGCAGGGCCGGAATGCTGGGACAGGATGTGGATAGGGAAGTGAGGATAGCGTGCACCCGCACCCTGTGCATGCATTGTGAGGCATAGATACATAATCATAGGAAGATGAAGGAGATAGGACAGGACACAGGACACGAGACGACTAGACAGAACTACGAGCAGGAGAGGTACAAGATAGTTACAGAATAACATTGTATGGCGTATCCGCCACGTCCGTTTACTTCTTGGCCGCCTGCGAACAGGGATGTGAGAACAACATGAGATGACAGGATAACGGAGGGACAGACCTTCGTGGTGCGTGTTTTCGTGCCGGATGCACGCCCAGTGGTCTTCTTGGTAGCAGAGGCCTTACTCGTCACAGCCTGCAACAAAGTCACGTCAGTCACTGTTCTATTTCGTCATACCGCTGTTTTACCTTCTTCGCCGTACCACGCTTGCTCGCAGCCGACGTCTTCTTGGGAGCGGCGGCCTTCTTTGCGGGTGCCTTCTTGGGGGCCTCAGCCTTCTTCGCGGGTGCCTTCGCCTTAGTCGCAGCGGATTTTGCTGGGGCCGCCTTCTTCGGAGCAGCGGCGGTCTTAGCACCGGGCTTCTTCACAGCACCCGTCTTCTTCGCTGCCGTCGACTTGCTCGTGGTGGCCTTCGAGGCCGGCTTGGCCTTTGCGGGAGCCTTAGCAGGTGCCTTAGCAGACTTGGAGTCAGGCTTGTTCTACTAGCCCAATTACTACCGAGAGACACAGCCACGAAACGTCCGTACACAATCTTACCTCCTTTGCAGCAGTGCCCTCGGCAGGACGCGAGGTCTTGGGCGGGAGCTTGACACGCCCCGAGGGTCCTAAGGGAGCAATGTTATTTGACGGGCGTTGTTAGGTAAGGGGGCGCGGGAACGCACCCTTCGGCAGAACGAAGACACCCTTCTCAGCGCCGCTTGTGATGGCCTTGCTGAGCTGGGTGATTTGAGCATTGCCGATGTCAAGCTTGTACTTGTCCTCGACAAACCTTCCCAACATGTTCAGTCAGAAAGAGACGGAGGGAGACGCAGCCTAGAGACATACTTCTTGATCTGGGGGCGTGAGACGCCTGACCGGGCATCCTCCGGGTGAGCGGTGATACATTCCTACATTGCACAGGAATATTTTGTTAGAACCAAACTTCTCTGCAGTGAAGTATGCTCCAGAGCGTCGCAGAAGACAACCGAGTCATTGGGAGGCAGAGTGTCTATCGGATAGCGGATGACGGGCAGAGGTGGCGCGGCTCGGCGGGCGATGCCCTACACCCTACCCCTTTTGGTCGCACAGGCCGACCGCATGCGCCCCGCCGCGTCGGGGAGGCAAACGGCGAGGGACATCGATTGAGGACGCCCTAGAGGCTCGTTCTAACCAACCTTGATCATATCTACCCAAGAGGGATGAGTAGGAGCGGCCCGAGGGGCAGACTTCTTGGTGCCAGCCGATTTGGCAGCGGAGGTCTTCTTTGCGGCAGACATTGCGCGGAATAGGGCTAGAAAGGAAACAACTGTGGCTGGGATAGTTGAGGATGCCTCGAGGGAGCGGGGGACGAGGACGGATTTAGCGGTGCGGAAGGGGGGCGGGGGATGGTGGTGGTACGGGATGAAGAGAGGACGTTCAGACTCCGAGGCGCGTCCAACCATTCAACAAACTGTAATCGTGGTGTCACGTGAGACGCTATCTCAGGAACCGGACAATCCGCGTTTACCACCAGCATCCTAGCCCTCCAGACTATGCAGAGTGGGAGTGTATGTCCTGGGCGGGGTGCTTGTGCAATTTCTAGGACGTTTGGAAGGAAGAGACATCGAGGAGGGCTTGTTTGGCTGTTGCTGCGGTTGTCGGGGAGGTAGGGACTTAACTTGTGGTCGAATTTTTCCGTACTCTACTGGAGTACGTGTAACATGAAGTAATCAAAGCCGTTGTGCAATTACTTTGGAGGTTCTTTGTGTGTTCGAATTGTGGTGAGGATAAAGGTGGGCCTTCCCCCTAGGGCTTCGTTCCACAGGAATGACCATATATGGACGCGTCGCGCTGGATCTCGCGCCAGATCTGACCCCATCAACACGTGCCTGTGACGGCGACGTGCCCACGCATCCACTCCCCCGGCCCCCGGCGGGTCCCTTCCGCTCCCCACGTCCGCCGGTATCCGTCTCCCTTTGGTCTCCCGCTCTCCCGGAGTGCTCGCTGGCTCGTCTCTCGGTCACCATGAGCTCACAGGCATTGCTGGCTTCAGCGCGTTCGGCTTACCGCTCAGCTCTCCGAGCGTCGGCATCAACCTTCTCCGGGGACCCCGTCGTCCGCAACGGTGAGTGTGCGTGTACTGTGCATGCGTGTCCACCCACTCACCACGTTGTTTCAGCATTCCGCCTCAAGATTCGAAACGAGGTTCTGCCCTACAGCTCCAGCATAGACCCTATACAGTTCGAGGAGAAGGTTACCCTCGTGCGCGAGATAGCTGATGTTCTGCGCAAAAATGTCGTTCAGGCCCGCAAGGTCGAGCATCCGCCCAGCCCAGAACAGAAAGAAGTTTGGGGTGCGCACAGCTAAGCAAGGTTTCTAAGAGAGGTACTGATTGTATGCCACGCAGAGCTGAACATCAATGAGCACACCGAGCTCGGATCGAATGAGACTGTCAAGCAGGCCAAGACAGATATGAGCAGGAGTGGGAGGAAACCAGTCAAGTGAGTCTGCGGGGTCACTGTTTGCTCCCTGTGTTTGACGGACCTGAAACAGGTGCTGTTCCTCATGATTAGTCCTGAACAGACCTCTGCTGCCGGACCAAGCGAGCTACCGCAGAATGTGCCACGCTACTACTCTCAGCTCAAGAAGGCGCACAAGGACCGTGTGGTCCCCGAGCTGAAGGAGGAGGACTTGGAAGAGTCGTTCGTGCGAGGTGCTGGGCTATTAATGTCTGTACCATATTCCCTGTTAATGCGAATAATACTTGGTCACAGGAAGCGGCCCCGGCGGACAATCTGTGAACAAAACGGAGAACAACGTCCAGGTATTGCACAAACCGACTGGTATCCGTGTGTCGTGTCAAGAGACTCGTTCGCTCAAGCAGAACAGAAAGCTGGCGAGAAAGATATTACTGGATAAGGTCCGAGATAACTGTCTGCGGCCTAAGTTTTGGTGCTGAGGCTGCCACAGCTGGATGCGCTCTATAACCCAGGTCTGTCCAAGCAAGAGATGCAGAAGGCAAAACAGATCGAACGAGAGCGGCGTCGGAGGAAAAAGGCCAAGAAGAAGCAGCGGGAGAAGGAGAGAGAGACGGAAGAAGATGACGGCGAGTCGGAAATTAGTCTATCTCAGTAGTTATGGATTCCACTTCGTCGTAGAGTTCCTTGCGTCTGAGGCGTTCATGCATGTTCATGGCTGGTGTAAGGCTCGAGACTTGAGGATGTTTATTGACTATTGTCCGATTGGCTGAACGGGCACTAGGTATGTTCTTACATGCAAGAACGAAGTGCTGTTACACGAGGTGCAACGTAGAGGGTTCGGAAGCAGCGAAGGCAAATGCTGGAGACAGTCGATCATGCCCTCGGTCTGTTCCGGCCTCGGAGTCGAGCCCATCCGCCACGCGCGCAGCGTTGCCCAGCGAGCGGGCCCACATCCGCCTCGTTTCAAGTCTGCTTGCCCTCATCCGCATTCCATCTCCATCCGCTATCCACATAACACTCTCCTCTCCACGAATTCCACGGGCAAATAATCCATAACGCAGTCCACGCAGCCATACCTACAGTCACCCCCAATGGCATCCGGCGGGCTGCATTCGCTTGCGACCATCATCAAGAGGTGCGTCCCCGACGCGCGTTCCCTCCCCTAGCCCGCGTAACGTCGCTCTCGGTTTTTGGGCTGTAATGCAGGCTTGAGGCGACTACTTCGCGTCTGGAGGACCTTGCGTCTCTTGCAACCTCCTACCTCCCGTCATCCGCTCAAGGCGCCGTTGCTACCGCCCCTGTGGTGACCTCGAGCTCGTCCGCCAACACCGAACCGACCCCCGTTCCGCCCCCCGCGCCTCATCCCCAAGCTGCGGCTGCGGCCCCCGCCGCGCCCAGGGAGACCCCGAGGAGCGTAGTCGCGTTTGACGAACAGGTCATTAACGGGAGGCTGAAGCCGTTCGTCGAACTCACGAAGAGTTTCGCAAGCCCCTCCGTCATCGAGCAGGTGTGCCTGATAGCCTTATCGATCTTAGCCGCGTATTCATGGGATGGCTTGCATGTTTTCGCTGGGGTAGATCGGCCTGGTGGAGCAGGAGTTCAATGACCTTCGGGGGCTTCTCTTAGTCGTGGCATCGTGCAAGCAGCCTGGTCAGGCTGAGTTTGAGAAGCTGCTGGGGCCTCTCCAGAAAGACATCGAGGCGATCACGCGCGCGAAGGAGGCGAACCGGAAGGACAGGGAATGGTTCAACCATCTTTCTACTATTGCGGAGGGTGCGCCGTGCGTGGGTTGGGTCACTGTCGTAAGCATCTTTCCGGTTTTGTGTTCGAGAGGCTTGTTCTACAACTCCGTTTTGGTAGTCCCCCAAACCCGGACCATATGTGGGTGAGATGAAGGATTCGACACAATTCTATGGAAACCGTGTCATCAAGGAATTCAAAGAGAAGTAGGGCGACCTATCACCGATTTTTTTTGCTAAGCCAGGACTCACAATGTTGATCAAAAGGGACCCTAAGCATGCTGAGTGGGTAAAGGGATATATCTCATTGCTCGAAGAGATGAGGAAATACATCATGGAATACCACACTACGGGCCTCAAGTGGAACCCTAATGTAATCCAGTTTTACCCTTCTCTTCGCGTTGTACTAACGGACGACCTTTTGCAGGGTGTCGATGTTGCACAGTTCAAGGCCTCCTCTTCAGGCGCACCCGCTGCGCCAGCACCAGGTCTACCTCCACCTCCGCCCCCGCCGCCCCCTCCAGCCATCCCTCCGCCCCCTCCCGCCGGCGCTCCTGCACCAGCTGCATCCGGAGGGATCAGTGCCGTCTTCGAGCAGCTGAACCGCGGAGAAGACGTCACGAAAGGCCTGCGTAAGGTGGACAAGAGCGAAATGACACATAAGAACCCGGCACTCCGAGCAGGCAGCACCGTTCCCGCCACTACCTCGCCTGCTTCGAGTCGTGCGTTCCAGTCTAATTTGATCGGGGTTCAGCGGAACTGACGAGTTTGTTTGTATGCAGCCGCTGGGAAACGGCCTATCAAGCCGAGCAAGCCTCAAGCCCTCATGGGCAAGAAGCCTGCAAAGTTTGCGCTTGAAGGCAACAAGTGGATCATTGCAAGTCCCACTTTACTACGAAAAAGGCCGATCTTGATGCTGATAGTCGTCGCAATTGCGTAGGAATATCAAGAGAACCAGAACCCGTTGACGGTTGACAACGCTGAACTCAGCCAGACGGTCAATCTGTACGGCTGCAAGAGTTCTACAGTCGTGATCAAGGGCAAGGTCAACGCGATCACTCTCGGTTCGCACATCATTCAAATTCGTCCTTGTGGCCACACTAATTTGTCTGCGTCGGAGCAGTGAACTGCACTAAGACGAGCGTGCTCGTAGAATCGGTCATCTCGTCCGTGTCGGTGACGAACTCGCCATCGTTCGCGCTGCAAATCACGGGCAAGGCGCCGACGATCCAGCTTGACTCGACGGATTCGGGACAGATCTACCTCTCGAAGGAGTGCCTGGAGGTTGAGATCACGACGGCTAAGTGCAGCAGCATCAACATCAGCTTGCCGGTAGAGGGCGAGGAAGAGGGCGTGTTCAACGAGCACCCAGTGCCGGAGATGTTCAGGACGACGATTGTCAACGGGAAGCTTGTTACGGCTACAGTCGAGCATGCTGGATGAGATGAGATGAAGCTTGTTCCGTGACGCTCTGACCTCTCGGGTCCTGGAGCTGGAACGCGTGGCGAGACTCGCACTCGGCCGAGCTGTTACGACGATACCGGTAGTTGTGCGATGCATATCCGGACATGTTTTTGGAGTCATACAATACTTCGTTTCAATGAATGTTTTCCCCTAACTTTTCATTTGACCACGAACATCATCAATCCACTTTTTGCGTATATGTAGTGGACCATCAATCTGGCGTATTATAAGGTATGTTGGTGGAGAAGGAGGCAGTGAACTCACTGTGGCACATCCGGATACGTGAAGCGATCAAGACTACGGCAGGTGTGCGGCAGTGTCATTAGCGCGGCAATCTCATCAACTCTTCGCCTGGGACTCTGAGCCTCAGCCAAGCCCCCGTCCTCTTCTGCACCTTGTCTTCCGACTACCATCCAACCCTGCCGCTATCTCACCATCGTTCCCCCGTCAAAACCGAGCTTCAATCGCTACACGCGCGCCGTAGTGAAGGCATATGGACAACCCTGGATGGCACGCCTTTCAACGAGCAAACAAAGTGAGTGGTCTGACCTTATTCCGCGCGCCTCGCGATCGAGAGGGCTCTCTCTGTTGACGTCGCTCGCGCTCGACGTGTAGGATGAGACTCGATGGAGCAGGTACAGAGGGCCCGACGGCAGGTTCACACCCGTCGAGGAGGTCGGCCCCATGACCGAGCCGTTCGTCGGCGGCTTCAACCTCCCCCCTCCCTCCCCCACGCCCTCGTTCGGAGGCGCGCCACCACCGCTCCCACCCAAGGACGCAACATGGAACACGCATAATGCACGTATACCGAGTAACGCTAGCTGGTCCGACGGCGCCTCGCGTACCGCGTCGGTGAACTCGACGTACTCCATGTTCGCGAACATGAACGCCATCGAACGCTCCAAGCACCTCCGCGTCGCGCGCACGACCCCGTACCTGCAGTTCATGGTCGGCCCCTTACTGCGCTACGACACCGTGGACGAGGCGGGGGTGTGGCGCGGCGCGGCCATGATCGTTAGTAAGTGCCGCCCACACACGCCCGTTTCTGCTTCTGTTTCTGTGCGCGCGTCGCTCGGCGCGGTCGCTGACGTTTTTCGTTATGCCCGCAGCGGCGGACGCGGGTTCCGTGTACGAGCCGCACCCGTGTCTGACGTACAACTGGGACCCAAACTATACGCCGACGGGGGGAAACCTCAAGCGGCAGGCCTCGTCCCGAATGTATGGGCAGTCGTTCGATCTTGGACCTCATCCTGCGGACCCAATGTCCATCAGTGCGCATGCATCTCCGGAGTTGGAGAATGGGGCCGGCCATAATGGGTCTCGCGCTCACCTCGAACAACGGCGAGTAGAAGGTCACGAGCTTTACGTGTATTATGGTCATGGAGGGTAGGTCTCCGCCCGTCTTCCCTTCCTGCATATGCCAGGCCACAACGTTGACACGGAAAGGGACCAGGACCTTCACCTTCTGGCGCTTCATGATTGAGATTCCCCTCATGGACCACGGGATGAAGATCAACTACACTATTAACAATGGCATCGAGCTCAACTTCCATGTCCCGGGGCGCAACCAGAACATGCGTTGGGCCGCATACTCTGTGAGTAATCCGCGTTCCATTCTATAGGACGACGGTGTTAAAGTGGACATAGTGCAATGGCTTCAGTGCCGGCGTGAACCCCGACGACTTCCGAGGGCCGGGGTTCAAGAGCGGCTACGACCCGGTTTGGATGGATCTCCTCGCCCACCACGCCGAGGAGCCGTTCCACGCACTGATGGGAGGCGGTGATCAGCTGTACTGCGACAGTATCATTCGGGAACCGGAGATGCAGGACTGGGTGAACCAGTCGAAGCCCGAAAACAAGAAGAACTACCGGCTGACGGAGGAGATGGCTCTGGCGATCGACCGGTTCTTCTTCAATCACTACTGTCAGTCCTTCCGGAGCGGCGCGTTTGCCCGAGCGAACAGCACAATGTACGTGTTGCTTGTCTGTCATATGTCGTGTGAGAGGGAATTGACCTTATGTTGACGCTGCGTTCAGACCGATGCTCAACATGCTTGGTGCGCGGTTATGCACTGTCGTGCATTTGACGTCTTTGCTGACTCTACTTTCTCTGCAGATGATCATGGTGAGCGGTTTGGTAAGAATAAAATTTCATGCATGAGCTAACATGTTCCTCATATAGACCTGGTAAGGTTCAACAGACAAATTCGACCATAACGAGTTCGGAACTGATGCTCCACTTCAAAGATCGACGGATTCGGTAGCTGTGCGTCGTCGACGTAACCTTCAACCGCAGTTTGCCTTCGCTTATGCTTATTCTTAGATCCCGACGACCTGATGAGGTCCCCGGTGTTCAACACGTAAGCACAGCCCTGTGTAGCTGTCGAGTTTGTGCTGATATCGTGCCTCGCGCGCTGGTTGCGCTCTGACTGCACGATTTGCTTCTGTAGAATCGGGTCGCGTGGCTATTTCTTTTTCCTTCTGTTCCAGTGCTTCATCAACCGTAAGACATCTATATGTCGTGTTCCCCCGCTGTCTGATTACTGGACGCAGCGGACATCGACGGAAGGGATGACCGACGACATCCTTTCAAGTCACTGATCATTGGCGGCGACGGTCCCTACGTTCCATTCCCATCACACTCATTCCTGTCACGAATGGGTCCAAATGTGTACATGCTACTCCTCGATTGCAGGTCTGTACATCTCATGAAGTGATCATCACCACTCTACTAAATCCCATCACAGAGCGGAACGCAAGAAGGACCAAGTATGCAGCCCCACCGAATACAAGGCCGTATTTGCCCGTATGAATGCGCTTCCACGAACCGTGGAGCATATGGTTGTCCAGACCGGTATGTTATACCGTGCACAACCTCTTCTGAACGCAATGCAAACATCGGTTCCGACAGGTATCCCGATTGCCTACCCACGGATGGTGTTCCTCGAGAGCGCACTCGACTCGAAACTCAACCCCTTGGTTGCTCTCGGCCGAAATGGTTCATTGGGCTTGTCAGGTTTCGTCAACAAGTTCAACGCAGATGCTGAGCTGCTGGATGATCTTGTGAGTCTCCTTCGCGTCGTTCTCAGCATGCATGCAATGCTCATCCGTGGTTCTAGAATGACCATTGGACCGCAAAATCGCACAAGAAGGAGCGGAACTGGCTTATCGTCGAGATGCAGAAGTACGCCAAGGCTGCTCACGCACGCGTCAGCTTCATATCAGGCGATGTCCATTGCGCTGCGGTGGGGATGCTCAAGACGTTCGTCAAGGAGAAGAAAAGAGGCGATGTCCCTCCAGGTCTGGATTATCGATACATGCTAAATATTGTTTCGAGTGTGTCTTCTTTTATCCTCCGTTGGATATAAATTTCTGACATGGTGTTCGATAGGTGCAATAGTGAATACTCCGTAAGTGGTATTGGTTTCGGGGATAACAGATGCAAATCAAAACGTTTATAATCGCCCTGCAGACCACCAAACGGCGTGATCACCATGGTATCTACGCTCTCCACGAAAACCCATCGAACACTTCACCACGAAGAGACGGATGAGACCATGGTAATTGCTTACACCGTCGTTGGCAGCGCTTATCGTTCTAACCCCCCATGAAGGTCCCCATTTTCGAGAAGGACACTGATGGATCTGCACCGAAAAGCAAATATATCATGGGCAGACGTAACTGGTGCAGCGTGAAATGGGACCCCACGACCGGTGATCTCATCTGGGACATCCGAGTCGAGATCTCGAAAGGCAACGGACAAACGACAGGGTAAGTACCGTTCGGTGCCACGCAACGCAAAATTGCTCATTCCACTTCCAGATATTCCATACGATCCCCTCCGCCACGATGGTGACCTCCTTATGTACAGTTCCTCCTACCTTCGTATTCGTACTCATACTATGTCGCCCTCTCCCTAACTCGCATTCGCATACGCTATCATTATGCTCAACGCCGCTCGCGTTTCCGTACTGACACTTCCATCATACGTCGAGCTGTGTAATCGCTGCCGTTGCTGTATACCCTCCTGTATCTACTACCATTATCTCAAGTCATATAATACGCGTTCTACACCGTCCGTTGCACAACAAAAACCGCTGATGCTAGTCCGCCGTCCATGGAGAATACAATATCAAGCTATGTACTGGTCAAGGATTAGCGGCGTACACCGTATGAGTAGTTGACAGCGTCTTCTATGGGGTCCACTTCCTCGATCTCCACATCTCCGTCGGTCTCAACGCCATCGTGCGGTATGAGCTCGGCGTCCTCATAGTCCGTGTTGTAGGCGCTATTATCGCCATACCCCGCCAGCCCAGCGATCTGCGCATCGATGCTCGACGTAGCGGTCGGTGCGGGGGATGGCACCCGCTCGCTGCCCGGCGTCGTAGCATCGTGCGCGCTAGGCTCGTCGAAACTTGGGATGATCATCGGCGGCGCGTAGCACTCGCCCGTCGCCAGCGCGGGGTCGCCCCGCGCGAACGCGCCGAGCACCGGCGCAGGCGACTGCTCCGCGGTCCTCGCCCGCTTGTGCGACTCGGGCTCCACCGACTTCTGTGCGGTCTTGCGCTCGCGCCGCGCCCCCGCCTGGGACCTGCGCTTCGCCTTCTGCTGCTCGGCCTTGTCAGGCTTCCCGTGCTCGTCCTCGGCGTCTGCTCGGGACAGGGAGGAATGCCGGTGGCTGGTGCTCTCCGCGGCGACCGCTGAGGAACGCGCGGCTGCCGTCTGGTGCTTCGGCGCTTCCTTCTCTTCCTGCTCGTCCATGTCCCACTGCTCCTTCATGAACTCGCTGTACCGCTCGCACACGGGGCGCCATGTCGACTTGGCGTCCGGCTGGGGCTTGATGTCGACCTCGGACGGGTTCGCGACGACCGCGTCGATGTCCGGGGGTGGGGGGAACGCGAAGTCGGGGCCAGGGTTGATCTGCACCTGCGCGCCGTTGAAGAGGGAGATGAACGGATAGTACCCGAGCATGCCGTCGTCGAACGGGTTCTCCTTGTGCTCGCGAATGCCCTCCTTGTTCGCGCGCTTCTTCTGTTCCGCCTTGCTCGGGGGCGTGCGCAGCGGCAGGTAGTCGTACAGGTCCTGGAACGCGATCCCTTGACACTCCCCGTTGACGAAGAACGCGATATACGACTGGGGCCCGAGTGTCGGGACGGGCCGCATCGGTGTCGTCTCGGGCGCGCCGCCCTTGCCGCGCCCGGTCGAGGGCACGTTCTTTACCGTCGCGCTCTTCTTGGACGACGGGAGGGACTTGGCGTCCGTCGCTTTGGAGCGGTCGCTCGCGTCCATGAGCGCGATCATCTCTTTCGTCTGCGGGTACTCGAGCGACTCAAAGTACTCCTGGCCCTTGAACTCGATCGCGATGCGCTCCCGCTTGATGTGCGCGGGGTCGTACGGGTCGCGCCGCTCGGGCTTCCGACGTGGGGGGAGGCAGATGTACATCCCGACGACGTCCCCCGTCTGGAACGCGCGGCCGTACGGCCGTGGACGCGACAGGTGCACCTTCTCGCCCGTCTTATCGCGCATCGCGTAGCTGTAGCCGTCGTATCCCGCGGGCGCATTCAACGGGGCTTCGCGGCGCGCCCACCCGAGCCTAATATGGCTGCCCTCTTTGCGCTTCATGCCTGCCGCCTTGTCCCCGAGCCCCAGCTCGACCTTCACCTCCATGTACCAGCGGCCGTCGCGCATGGGCGCGTTGCAGCGTGCACTCCGAAAGCCCTTCTCTCCCTGGAGGCGTAGGCCGTCCTGGGTGACCCTGATGAATGGGCTCCGATCCTCCCATGATACGCGGAAGTGTGTAGGGTGGGACTCAATGGTGCGGAAGGGGATGGCGTTCTCAGGCGAGGTTACCCCGGCAGGGGTGTAGCGGAAGTTGAGGCGGTTGAAACACAGCGGCTCGGTTGTGTAGAATTGGGATCCAGAGACGACAGGCACGAAGCCCGGGTGCCGTGAGATGCTCAGACGGGGGCGGGAGGCAAGGTCGGCGTGCCGTGAGCTGAGGACGAGGTTCTCTGGCGCGGGAGTGCCTGCGCCTGGGTCAGAGGGGGCTGGGGACGCGGCAGCAGCGTGAGAGAGAGCGGCATGTTTGCGCTTTTTGCTGGGTTGTGGTTGTGTGTGGGTGAGGGGAATTGGTACGGGGGGAGGAGTGGCAGCTGCGGACGGGGAGACTTCGCGGGCGGTAGCCGGGACCTCCATACCGAGGCTTGTCAAACCGCCTGTTGTCGAGACACTCGTCTAGAGCTGGATAGTACTCACGACGAGCCCCACAGTTGTCCGAAGATACTTGGTTGACGATGGAGGCCTCAAAGGATGGCGAGGGGTAGTGCCTTTCAGTGGCTAGTGTGGCACGAGGCTGTCCAGGGATTCTGAATCTGGTAAGGAATGCTGAAGTTACTGTTCCAAGGACAGATTATGAGCTGATGTGCGCAGAAACACACCAGAGGAGGGTGAGATAGAGAGGAAAGTGAGAATAAGCTCAAGGGCAGCGGTCTTGGTGCAGTTCTGTGCAAGTGCTGGAATGGAGCCACGGAAAGCGCCAAGGAATTTAGGGCGTTAATCCTAACCAGGCGGTCCGGTCCGGCCCCACTACTGACCCTCATCATCACCGCCGGCACCGTCGGTTAATCGTCCCTCGCCACTGTCCTCTACACCCTCATTCTGTGACTTTAGACTTGCAATCGGACACTTTGAGGCACTAAAGGAATAATGACTGCACTGCGGTAAGCGTCCTGGACCATATCCGCGGCATCTAAGAGGCTGATTGTATTGGCAGGCGAATTCAGAAGGTTGCCAATTCCCTCTGGTAGCGCAAAGTTGGTACTCACACGACCCCAGGAACTGAAAGACATCAACAACAACCCCCTCGATGTAAGCTTTCCCGTAACTAACACAATGCATGCTTCATATATTTCCAGGGCTTGAAAGTTGAACCAGTCGAAGACAACATGTTCGAGTGGAAATGTTCCATCAAGGCCACGGTGAGCTACATCGTCCTTGAGAAGTCGCGTTCGCACGCATTTAAGCATCCCTGGACATACATAGTCGACCAGCCCATACAAAGGCGGAACTTTCCACTTTACCCTCACACTACCCGAGAACTTCCCATTCAAGGCCCCGTCTGTATGTAACTTTGTTCTGTGCTTGAGGTCCCCACCTGACCACCTTGCTGACGATAATGCAAACAGGTAACGTTCACAACCAAGATTTATCATCCGGGAATCAACGAAGAAGGCCACATCTGTGTGCCAGTACTTCGTGATCAAGTAAGTGTCCGGCTTCTGACATGAACTGCCTCGTCTTCGACGATCTGACCTTGTCTATGTTCATAGTGGAAGCCAACGGTGACCCTTTCTTCAGGCAAGTGGTTGGAACACCGTAAAAGTAAAGGGTGCATATATCTGACCTGTTACACACAGTCCTAGCCACCATTCAGGACAAGTTGAACAACCCTAGCGCCGACGATCCCTTTGAGCCCGACATCGCCGCAGTAAGTGTAGGCGCGAGACGATCTGCCTAGAACGAGTTATTGATTAGTTCATAGTTGATGAAGAACGATCAAGCCAAATTCCTTGCAACTGCAAAGGAATGGACGAAGAAGTAAGCGTTTCAGGGTGATGGCAAATGTGAACCTGCGCTAATCTTCATGCATAACAGGCATGCTACCTAGAAAGAAGCCATGAGTTGGAATAGTTCACAATTGTTGTATGATATCGCTCATCCCCGTCGTTCTATATTTTTAATCGCAAATCTTGTTTTCACTATGTGTAGTGTGGTTTCACATCATGAGTAAGGGCGCCTCTCAACTCTCATTGGATTTGCCTTGGGTGAGACGATCTGCGCTTGATTTCTTGAGCATTTTCCCAAGGACTAGGACTTCCTGGTAAGTATGGTATTCCACTGGAAGTCAGTGTAAATAGTGGCGTTGCCAAGCTGTGGCAAAAGGACCTGCGGTCGTTTCCTTTCAATAACGACCCGAGATGAACAGATATGACAATGGAGCACGGCGATACGGATAATTTGCAGGAATATCGCCTATAACCAGTAAAAGGGTTTTTGACACAGCTTCAGCCTCTCAAAATGCAAGGAGTCGTCGGGGAATTGGTCCAATGATTTGTCACGAACTTTTATGTACTGTACCAACTTGTGATATATACATCACCAAAAGTGCGCGACGGCAAAATGATGGCCTTGCTCGCTATTCCTGAGGTAGAGGGCCATGGTAAGTTGTAACTTACTACAACAATTGCCTTACTCGGACGAGTACCACCGATCATAATTTTGTGCCTGGCGCGTCTCCCGAATGTTACGTTGCCTCAGTCCTTATTTCGAGGCGACCATGTCTTCCGGCAACCTAGGTAAGGTGATTAGTAGCATACTGTAGTCGTACATAGTGTGTTCACAGTGATCGCAGTTTCCGCATATTCAAACACAAGGAGTGCTTCAAGGCTTCAGACGATTCGAGCGGCTGATGACAGTCAGGGACCCCAGGAACTCTGGAAAAGACTTGTTCCGGCGCATCAAGGCAGCGAACCAGACAGGAACCCTTCTCACTGCTCAGTCTGCTCTCTCTTGGTCCCCCCCGTGGGCCTCTCAGACTCACCCTGTGGTTGCCTCAGTTTCTCCTCTCGCGGCCTTGACCCTGATAGCCATCCCATCACCAGCTTGTTACGGCAAGGTCAACGAAGAACGTCTTAATTAGGCTTCGCAGTTCAAACTCGTGGCCAACACGTTGCTCGCTCCTTCACCCAGGCTCCCACTCTCTCTAGCGATATAATCCTCAGTCTACTATCCTTCAGCTCGCAGAATTGAATAAACACAATCCATTCATTACCAAAATACCCTGTCTCACTCTGCCGCCAACCCCAGACGAGATACGCGACCGTCGAATTGCGTCTTCTTAACAACTGCTTAACAGTCACGCCCACTCAACGTGTTCTCCTCGAGGCTATCGAAACGAGGGTTCCGCCTCGACAATTGGACATGCATCGCTTTCGGTAAGCATGGTCATCGCGCTCTTCCCCCGACCACAGTTCTGAGCTTTCCTGTCCTATCTTCTGCCCACTTTCTTCGTGTTTGCTGGCCCGTTCCAGCAAAAGATCCGACGCCAGACGCCCCCAGGGCTTTGCGGGCACCGAAATCTCTGTTTCCGTGCGCACCGACACGCAGGACGCCCTCCCATCCTTGCCCCCTGCCAGCGATTTCCGCACATCCTTGATCTTGCCAGAGTGCGTCCGTGCTTCTTCTTTCCCGCGATCCTCCCCCACCTTGCTTACCCCCCTTGTCTGTCCTCGCGTCCACGCACGGCCGCGATGCTTCAATGGTATAGCCTCACCCGACGTTTCAGCGTGCTTCGAAATTCGTCCGGCGAGCCTATCGGGCTCGATGAGTTGAAGAGCAAGTTCGCAGAGCAGCGTGCGCGCGGGTCTCATAACCAAGTGACAGAGGAAGAGGAAGATATGATTCTAGAGGCGCTGGGAAGGTTTCATGGCCGAAGTCGGTCGAGAGGGAAGCAAAGCGCGAAGGGGGTGGAGGATGGGCGGGGGAGCACAGCGGAGGGCGAGGACGACGACGCAGACCCCGTGCACCAGGCGGTACGTTCCTCGGATTCGACGGCAACACCGTCGCTACGCGGCGCATCTTCCATGACCTCGATATCATCCACGAAGGGTTCGCTGTCGAGCAGGCGGATGAGCAACAACCTGTTCGGGTCGGGCAAGTTCCGGGATCAGGCTTACTTCCTCCGTACGGCGAATCCACGACGTGGTGGACGTGCGACCGGGTCGATTGCGCAGTCCGAGTCGAATGCAAGCATGAGCACGGTGGAGAGCGCAAGAGGGGAGCACAATACCTCGATGTACTCAGACAACCAGAGTCTCCGCCCTACGACCCCCGAGGGCAGCATGTACACGTTCGGATCGGCTCCCTCGAGCCCTGGGAACACGAGCATGCTGTCGAAGGACCGCAGCTCGCGGTCTATTCTTGGGGAGCAATCGGACTACTCGAGCACGTTGAGTAGGCGATTGTCGAAGGCGTTGTCGCCGGATGGGCTGAAGCGGGCATCGTTGGCGCTCGACCAGGCGATCAGGGAGCTAGAGGAGGAGGGCGATGATGAGATTGTCATGGAGCGGTCGCCAATCGCCCACGTTCCACCGAGCACCATCAACGGCTCCCTGTCAGCGTTGAATACTGCGGTGAGTAGGCGTCCTCGACGTGACCCCATGCTCGCGCTGAACTGTAATGCGGCCCCCAAGGTGGAGTCCGACTCTTCACCCGCCGTGTCTCCGAGCGAGGTCGAGACCGGCACCGCCCTCTCCTCAGACGACCCTGTGGTAGCCGAAGATGCGAGACGAAGCTCACCTCATCCTGGGTCGCGCACGACGTCTCCCACCCCCCGTCTGCCTGGCTATATCCCAGGTATGCCTCGGCCCATGACTCCCCGAGACACCTCCTTTGACACGGAGGATCTCACGCCTTCTGCGACACCGCGTGCGACATCGCCTCGTCTGCCCGGCCTGAATACCCAAGTGACCCCGTTGATATCCCAAACCTTCGCGTCCAGCATGTATCGAAGTAACTCCAGTGCGTCCTCATACTCAACAAACCGTCCCATTTCACCTGCCACCGCGACAACACCCCCTCTTTTCTTCAATCGTCCTATGAATGGCCGCTATACCCCCGAAGAGCGTCAAAGGAATGGGAACAGACAATCTTCACCTACCTCGGATACCGCGGAATCGCCGATCTTTGGGCGGCGCCGCCCCATCTCTCCCCTGTCTGGTCCAGCATACCAGCCCATGGCTTCACCTCCAAGCCGTCCTACGACGCCATCGAATGTGACCTGGAACGTACCTGCCAGCCAGAACGGTACCCCGCAGAAGTCTCTCGGTCGGAATGGCAGTGTCGCCACTCACAGCCGCAATGGCAGCACAACCAGTGTCAATGACCAGAACGAACAGCTCGAGAGGTCGAAGTCCACGACACGGTCTCTCCGTTCGCCTGCGCTACCAGATTCGCCCTGGGTCGACGCTGGCAACTCCACTGTCGGCTCAGAATACCGACCACCGTCCGCGATGTCAGGCATGGATCTCGGCTCGCCCGTACAGGGCGCACACTCGATGCTCCGTTCACCCACACCAAGTGACACGCGCTCGCCTGCATCCCCAATGTACACGGACGTCGGTGGCGTCGACGATGGGCGCACGATGAGCAGGCGCTCGTCGAAGCACCACTCTTCGTACACGTTCTCGCTGGGACAGCCAAACGCGCTGCTCTTCTCGCCACTCGCGAACTCGTCGCGGTCATCACTGGAGTCCGCGGGATCGAGCTATCATTCCTGGGATGAAGACCACAAGAAGGATCGTCTCTTTGGCCTGTTCAGCGGTCTCGATCCGGGCAATACCCCGTGGCACGATATCTCTCCAGACAAGTCAGCGCCGTCAACCGCGGCAACGTCTCCGTATGACGCGACGGAGACCGAGGATGCCGTGCGCAGGGAGGTCGGACTGTCGAAAGGTGACTTCGTCGCGATCCAGGATAAACTTGTGGGGGCCGCCCTCACGAAGGCTGCAACACCGGAGAACCGACGTGCTGGCTCGATCAGGCGGCGGAGGCCTTCGACATCGCAGTCGAACTACTCGTACAATGGCGAGAGCCGGGTATGTTGTTCGGTCCCTCTCTCATGTTTCCATGACATATCTGACGGGCGTGGAATTGGAATAGGCTATCAACTCCACCCCTCAGCCGCAACCTCAGCTTCAGTCACAACCTCAATCACAACCTCAACCGGCCACGGCTTCTTCCCGTGCGGCCACGAGTGAACAGGTAGCGAGGGCCAATGCATTGCTTAACGCTGTTGTGGATAGTATCGAGTCCCCCCGAATCCGTCCTCCGGAATCATTGCCAGCCGAGGAGCCAACCTTGGTCGTACCATCGATCGCTGACATTGAGCAGTCCAGCCCGATGCGGCGGAATAGAGCCCTCGCTGAGGCCTTGTTTGGGGCGGAGGATGCGGATGTTGGTCCTGCTCCCGCACCCCAGATCTCCATCATGCCCGACATGTCTGAAGATGAGTCCCCCATTCGCCCCATCCTGCCCCCCATCAAGCCGTTGAGCCCCAAGCGTTCAGAGTCATTGCATCGTATCACCTCGCCCAACGCTCCAGTTACACCGCCCGCCCGCACCATGCCGACCAGTCCCACCGTTCCCCTTAGCCCTATGTCTATGCCACTTCCGATGACTCCTACTGGAATGCCAGTGAGCCCCGGAGCTATGCCAGCCAGCCCTGGGGGATTGCTGTCCCCACTCTCACCGTCGTCCAACATGGATCCTATCTCGCTCGCGCTTGAGGTACAGCGGAGGGCTGAGGCGGCCACCGCGGCACTACGTAAATCCCCGTCAATACCGAAGATGGGGGAAGGGAACGGCGGCACGCTTCCGCGGAAACGTATCAGCCCCGACAAGATCTCGGCTCCTACCCTCGTGTCTGCATCTACGAGTGTGGATGCCATTCCCTTGAGGTCGCCAACTGCTACGCCCACCCCAACCAACGCTCAGCAGCAGCAACAAAGCAAGATTGGTTCACGGTTCAAGAAGCTTCGGGGTACGATTCGTGCGAAACATCCCAATCCATCTGGAGAAGAGGTCACGCCTTATCCTCTAGACCTGAGGAGTGCCGGGTCGGACGCTACGGGTAGCAGCTCGCCTAGTCTTGCGCTGCGTACAGACCCTATCACTATCAACTCGGCGGGCGTAGAACCATCAAGGTTGAAACCCCCAACTCCTCTCGCGAGTCCCCCCGCCTCGGCAGCTCCTGGGTTGAAGGGTTTCATGGCGCGCTTCCGCAAGCAACGCAACGCTTCAGAGGTTCATGCGGCGCCCCAGCCCCATGTTTCTTCCCATCTCCAAGGGTATGCACCTATGTCCGCCACTTCTTCTTCCAGGCCCGCGACGTCATCCGGTCCTTCTGTTGAACACGCTTTCGGGCCGATGCCTCACTCCGCTCCCGCGCTTCAAACGGTCTTCCGGAGCACGAGTCCCATGGGTCCACCTGCTCCTTCGCAATCGCCTACCCCCAAGCCTTCTCAGAACTACCTTGGCCAGCATCCACGTGTAGCTTCACAGCCTAACTCGGATGAGGATGCGATCAAACAGCTGTTCCACGCCGCTGAGAATCTTGGGCTTGACCAGGCTGCTCTCAATGAACTCCTGGCTCGTTCGCCGTCAACGTCCTCACGGTCCACGGCCTGGACCAAGATCACACGGGCGACGTCTCCCAACGACAGCCGGAAGAGCCACATTCCTATAATCAGGGGTAGGGCCACGCCTGAGAGCATCCGCTCCCCAATGTCCGAGGGCCGACCCAGTGTCGATGGCTTCTCCCCGAGGCCGTCTATGGACATGAAGCCATCTGGTCGCAGGAGCCAGGATGCACCGCTCGCGCTTCGCCCAAGGCCGCAGCAGGAGGCGGTTTCAAACCCAGTCGTGCGCAGGACCATCATCTTCCCGTCGGACGCGAGGATGTCAACCCTAGACTTCCAGGCCATGATGCGGAAGCAGAGCAACTCTCGTCGGCGGGCATCGGTGTCGTCGAAGAACTCTGTCCACGATCGGGTGCCCACCCCTCCGCCTCCGCACCGCGCGGCCGGCCGTCGGTTCTCCACGGACGTTTCACCTCCCGTGCCACAATTGCCCCCATCGCTGTCTGCTCAGAACGACATCTTCCTCGGTGTTCCCAACATGGTTGAGAAGAACGGTGCTGCATACGACTCTCTGTAAGTTGTCCGATAAGAATATGTGGAACGTCGTACTGATCAAGGTTTTTCGCAGGTACGAAATGTACTCCAACGATAACAGAGGGATGATCGCTGCGGAGTCGGCCGGCGGTGCGAGCTCTCAGGTGCAAGAGAGCATCCCCGAATCGGGTCCAGCGCTTGAGGTTATTGAGATGGCCAATGGAGAGACGATTTGGTGAGTCTTCGGTGCCACTACAGGCTATAATTGAAGCAACGCTAATACCGGTTCTCAGGTCTATCGTCAATGGACTCCGTGACGATGATGGCGAGTCCTTCTACGGCGATCGTGCGAGCTTCTACTCCGAGTACTCGGTAAAAGACAACGAGAACGTCAAACTGTTTTTCAAAGAGCATGAGAGGAAGAATTCCAGGGGCAGCGTGAATTCTTTCCTATCACGGAAGAAGCCCGCGCCGCCGCAGCAACCGCAGCCGTCGAGAGGTGGTGCCGCTCGACCAGAGACCAAGGTTTGTGCATTTTCTGCATCTCATTGATTATCATGTCGACCATAACTGATTATCTCGGCAGGTTTTCTTCAGTTCCACTGCTCAGATTGGCCGACTGATCGAGAACCTCTCACGCGGGATGGATGCCGGCTCGTTTAATATCCTGCCGGGGCAAGGGCAGGGGGCGCCACCCCGGCACGCTCAGCCCGGACACTCGACGTCGTCTTCCCTCGGGTCAGAGACCGATATGCCTTGGACAGTCGAAGAGAGGTTAGAGCGTATGCTCGGGTCTATGGGGGCTAGCTGAATGCTCCATTTTCACTCGTTTCGCTTTCTGGACCATCTGTTGCTGTGATTTATACCTTCTATTTGGGATAGTCATATTTCCGCGTTTATTATGAACCCGGCATCGTTGTCCAGTCGCCTGTGCTCCATGGAATCCCGCTTGATACTACTATGTTAATACATATCTGGTCCGTCTGTCATCTGTCGAACTCCTACTGCTGTCCGCTCGTGCTCACATTCCCTGCCAGTCAATCCATCTGTTCAAACACAAGGCCAGGAGCGAGTCACGGAGAAGCATATCCTCTCGAAACGTGTACCGTAAGTACGCGTATGCCCTTCCCATCTTCGGGACCTCCTTTGGGGTTGGGTCGTATGTCGCAATTCTCGCCGTGGCTTCAGGCGTGATAGAGAGTAGCTGCAAGAACGAACATGAGTAAACGAGGTGGTCTCTCAGGGAATGACTGGGAACTGTACCTCATAAGCGTAGGGATACCTGTTGCCGAGTCTCCGCCACTCGAATGCCTCCCTAGCGTTACTGTTTGTGGTTGTCTTGAAACGTCTGGCACTGTACACCCCAGAATACAAAAGGTGAGTGCCTGGATTCAACGACAATCGTATGAGTATGCCACGAAGTTACTGACGTATCAATAGAGCCTCGGGACACATAATCGGCCATGGGTATTCTCTCCGTCCCCTGGACGACCGAGCCCAGATGGTTGCTCACGGCCCAATCGAGGTGGGCGACCGTGGTTCGCTCATTGAACGTCACCTAATACATGTTATGAAAATGATGTGTCAGCCCTGGCTACAGTTGGCCGCCAATACTAGAAGCATACCGTTGTCCTTGTGCCTTGCGGCAGGTCGAGGGTCTCAAACTTATACACGATGGGCGCTGAGTTGTGATAGCCGATGGCGACACACTTGTGACGGGGGTCTCCGGGACCAGTGAAGAAGAGCTCGTTCACGGTGCTTTCTTCTGAGTGCATCGTGTACCTGGTGGAGTATGTTGTGGGATGTGTGTGGCCTACACTGAATATTTCCAACTTTTCCTCTCATACACTCTTTATATGCCAGGAACCGTCGGTGCGTAGACGAACGATACGTAATACGTCGTGGCAAGTAGCTTCGGCTTCACTGGACCTCTTCGGAGTTCTCTATCGATGTAGGACTTTGTATGCATCGAGATGCAGCATGGGACAGGGTTCCGCGAATTCATCCCGCGATCTGGCTCAGTGAAGTCCCGAGCTGGGTCGAATCCGAGAAGGAGGAAGTCACTAACGGTTGCGGCAAGCATGTTCTTCGCGAAGGTCTTGGGGAAGAATGCGTCGTGGCAGAACGTCGGTTCCCTCCTGCCTCCAGAAAGCCGACACTACGCACATACTGACGTCACGGAACAAACGGAAAAACCCCGCGAACGACTATTCCGTCCCTCCGCTGTTTCATTCATTCACCAACGTTTCTCCCGCGTGAGTTGCTTTTTGTGATTTAAGATTTGACACATCTCATGACCTGTTTCATGCACGAAATACACCAGAGCCCAAATACTAGGCTTTAGCCCACCCGGGATTCCTTTCATTGGGCTCAATGTTGGATAGAGTAACGGCGTCGTAATCACTCACGATAATGGTCCCCATGTGCAAGACACGGGCTTACGTCTGAAACGAATACGGATGATGCAACCGACTCATCTTGTAGGCGTTTTATGACACGGACATAATACCAGCGGTATCTTGCCGGGTCAAAGGAAGTGCGTGATCGAGGGACGCCGCTCATTTGTCTCTATCATAGGCCATCTCGTCTGCCTGCATTCCGTCCATTGTACTTCATCATTCCCACCCCCGGATTGTACCGGCCGCTTCTGGCGCATACTAATGCCGACGAGTGCAACATTTTGGTCGTTAAGTTGTCATTGGCCCGCCTGCATGCCCATAGAACGTACTCGAAGCTCCCCCATTGGCCGTCCAACGGACGACTAGCAAACGGCCAATAGCATCGTGGGGTGCAGCCTGTGGGCAGGCGGACCGTGCTGCGTGCCCCCCTTAATACGATCAGCGCTGCTACTGCTGACATGGCGCTGATCATCCACGGTATTTTCGTTCTGTCAAGGTTCACTGGTCCTCCTGGTCAACGTGAGCAACCTAGCCGTCCCCGCGAAGTTACTGCACCCGCAAGCATAGGCTTCCACGGCTTTCGGCATCGGAGAAAGGAATACCTTCACCTGCGGGCAAGAAGGCGGTCGCGGAGCAATGTAAAGTGGCGCAGGTATGTAAATGCCACCTCGGAAGGTGCGAACACGTTGTCGCAGGAAGGACTTCGTTGGATATAGTCATCCATGGCGGATGACGGAATCCCCTGGCACGAGTATCGAAGATACATGCATCCCACACTCACCGTTGGAAACCTTTGGCCATTCGCGGGATGATTCCCTTCGAATGACTGACCTGCGACCGTGAGGTAGACCGTCCTTGAGGAGCCACGCTGTACGATGTCTGACACCCCGTTCTTCTCGAGATTCATAAAGTTCAGAATGGTGGTCAGCTGTTCAACTCCCCTGGGTTGAGTCGTCATGAGAGGCATCAATATCACTCGAAGAGTGACCTGCTCCGGTCAAGGGCACGAGGAGAAGTTGTGGTAGGAAATTTAACAAAACTTCCCATATCCTTCCTTTCCTGGAAAAGTATCAGCCATTTGATCCTCATATAATGGTGACGAACCCAACATGTCAGTTTTATTCCGAGTTTTCCAAGGCATTGACAGAAGGTTGAGGGATGCCATGTGGCTATCAAACGTGATCAAGAGTCCCCGAGGCTTCAAAGGTCGCTGATTGTGAGTAGCAATGCCTTGAATAGAGTAGAAGAGCTGTTCAATAGAGTTCCAATACTGTCACCGGTCCTTCCCAGCCTTGATAGCAACGCTCAGCTGAGAGATCAGGGAGGCTGGCCTGCGACGTCAGCGAGTGTAGATTGACATTTCAATTACAGCTGATCCGGAAAGTAATGAGACTCGCCGATTTTTCTTCACGGCTCTGGCACCTGTCGAACCTTCCGACCGATCTTCCGAGCCACCTTCCGAGCCACATTCAAGCTTAGACGCCCATGTGTCCTGACCCTCCGTGCAATACTTCTTACTTTCTAGGCACACATATGGTATGATACGGCAGATTTCGGAGAGTCCTGGCGTTCAGAGATATCAGAAAAGGTAACATGCCTATACAGAAGCCTGCGCGGGCTCAGGAACATTGAACGCGCTACTATACTCCATTCTGTGCCCCCTTGGGTCTAAATCATCCACTTAGCATCACCCCCGCACTGAGCGCGAGATGAACGCAAGTTGCGCGTGAACATGTTGTACGGATCGCTACAGTCGCGCGCCGTACTTGAGTCAACAACTGGCACTGGAGGCCCTAATATGGCAGGGCTCCTAGCTCGCGCAGCCTCAGGCCTCGCGCTTCCACCGGGGCTCCCGACGACCCCGCGCTACCGCCTGGACTATTTTTCAAGAGCAAAGTACCATGCCATATGTTGCTGTTAGAGAACAGACTCGTGTGTTTGGACGCAGGGATGGGCGTCTACGTCCGAAGATAGGCTGGAAGATCGGTCGGAAGATTGGTCGGAAGATGCGCTGACGTCGTTTTGACAGCAAAGAAAAAATCGGCCAGTCTCATTACTTCCCGGATCAGCTGTAAACGGTGCCAGCCCAGTCTGCGCATATGTTGCGAAACCTGGTGCTGGCTACCGCCGTGCGATCACCGGGTTGCGAAGTGGATTCGAGAGTCCGCCAGGGCAAACATCAGACCATCACTCGCGGCAATGGGCATATAAGCCCGGCCGTGTTTCGACTGAGCCCCCTCGAAAATGTTGTGGACGCAGGTAGATCTGAGGCTTGTGGGGGCGGTGCAGGACTGGGGAAAACTTTGATCAACCGCAGTCTCGGCAGACGCCGAAACAATGTACATGTGCAAATCAGGAAATGATGCGCTGGCCAGCGATTCCCGAGTCCCAACCCAACGTTCGACAATCATCGTCGTCCCACTACAGGCTTACAGCAGGCAAGAGAAACAGCGAAAAAGGCGATCATCAAGTTATCAAAATTCGAAGACTCGAGCAGCGATTGCCTACTTACACGCTCCAAAAGGAGGGGCAATAAGCCTGGCGTCCCCTTCGGCTTTCAACCATGCCAGCGGCAACTCCTACTATCTCCATGGGCGACAGTACTGCGCATGTACTAAAAGTGTGGCCGTGGGGCAGCCTCGAACTTGGCGTCAAAAAGTGTCAGGGGCGAAGGCGACGTGAGCAATCCTATATTCCCCTTGGTTGGAGGCCGTTGCGAGTTCTGACCCCGACATTCGCAGCGCCCCAAGGTTAACCACTTCAATGGTTTGCCAGATTCTCTCCTGTCTTTGTTAAGAAAAAAAGAAGGCAAGTAGATATATTTCATTTCTGGTGTGGCCAAGGGTTAAGCCCATTGACGTGTTTCCAAGCCCAGTTCAGGCTATTAACTGCAAAAACGTGGATCCCAGCCGGCGCGAGCGGATGCGCAATATTTCGCAAGCTACCCGAAATTGGCGGCCTGGGCTTGAGCCTCCGCGGATACCGCATCGTTCCAAGTTCCAAGCCCCTTCGTTCCCGCGTGGCGGTCACACAGGTCATGGCCATCAGCCCCAAGTTCCTTCGGATATCAGATATCACAGGCGGCTAACCACGGCACGCCCGCTCCGCGTCGTCTACACCATTTGCTGGCGGCAGACATCATGTTTGAGGGCGCCGGTTTTTTTTTGGCGGTAGGGCTGCGGTTACCTTGTCAAAAAAATCGCAGTCGCCGGCGACTCTTCTGCATCCCCTTGCGAGTCGCATTCACCAGTGAATTCATTTCCAGGTAAATTTATTATCCATCCACCTGGGCGCGGATTGCCAGTTGATGGCTCTTTTTTACGCTGCATGTGGTCTATTCTCAATAATCACTAGGACCTGCAGGCAGGGCGTTTCTTCTCTCGGCGGGGAGACCGACGTGTGAATGGCGACGGTCAATCCGGTATTGACAAAGCAAAGACGCATGATTGCCTCCGACATAGCCTAGCTTACAACAGGTCTAGAAAACCCGTACCTCGGGGGTCTTAAGCCTAGATGTGAAATTCACCAATGCCCAAGAGTTGTCCTCGCAGCTCACCTACGCGCTAGTGTGGTTCCTTTTCTGCCTTGACTCGCCATGACTCTCCTCCCTATAAACCTCTGCGACGTCAACGGCTACTCGATCATCAAGGCGGACAAGGTTAATTCGACACTCTGCCTACGCTATGTCGCCCGACGATACTTGGTATTCGGCATAACCAGTTTCGTCCTCGTCACGTTTCTTCTTCGCCGGCTGTACTTCCACGAGGTCATCGTGGAGACACCCCTCGCTGGTCAAGAACCTGAGTCTTCGAGATGGCCAGGGCTACATCTGCCACCCCTCTACTCGCAGTACCATGAGCACGAGGTCACCCTCCCACAACACCACTGGCATGCAGCCTCGCACGAGGGCGAGCCCAAATTCTTCTTCATCTCCGGACACAATCGAGGTGCGATCTGCAGCGTTCCATACATGAACGCATTAAGCCTTACACCCCCTTCTATTATACAGGCTCCGGATGGGGTAACATCTGGCAAGAGATCTTGCTCAACGCATACCTCTCTCACAAGTCAAACCGAGCGTACGTGTTTGCCTAAAATATTCCTAGAGGCTCGGTGTCCCCCTTCCTGTGCCAGGCTGATGAGTCGTGTGTCAGGTTCGTCTTCTACAACTACACCTGGAACGACGATGCGAGCCAAGATTATTCAGACTACGCAGGGAAGCCGATCCCCTCCCGCGTTCCGCTGTCAGCTCTCATTGCAGGTGAGTTCTCTCTCACGTCGGAGCCACTGTCCCACCGCCCACGCCTATCCCATACGCACGGCAGGACCCATGGTCGGCGGGCCCTTCCCTGGAACGGACCAGCACGCACCCCTTTCGATTGCGGAGGAATACTACCACACCGTATGCAAAGGCCGCAAACGTGTGCTCGATCGCGAACAGGTGCAGAAGGACGCAGGATCCTGGCTGGTCAACCCAATCACCGAGAGCTGGCTCCGGAAGCTGCGGACGGTCGACGACCAGTGCGTGGAGGTGGAGCTCGGGCAAGGGCCGATCTACAACTGGATGTGAGTCCCCTTCTTGCTCGCTGCGCCCCAGCCGTGATGGAGGAAGTAACCCCACCGCCTGCGCTCGCAGCACCTTCGGCGACAAGGACGCTATGCGCGACGCCTGGGCAGACTTTGCCGCGTCCCCGATCGTCACGTCCTTCCGGTGGTCCCCGCTCGTCGAGCTCGCGTTCGACAACAACCGCGAGGCCATCGCGCCCACCGCCGTCTCCGAGCCGCCTTTGTCCGCGCTGCCGTACGACACGCCGAGCGCCGTGCGCTATGCCGCGATCCCGGGCCTCCTCGTGCTCCACCTCCGCCGCGGCGACTACGCGGGGCACTGCGAGCACCTCGCCAAGTGGTCCTCGACCTTCCTCGCGTTCAACGCGCTCCCCGGGCTCGAGGACTTCACCCCGCCCCCCGGCGCCAAGCCATGGGGCGAGAACACCCCCGAGAACACCGCGCTCTACCACCAGCGCTGCCTGCCGACGATCCCGGAGGTCGTCGCGCGCGTGCGCGAGGTGCAGCAGGCCCCGGGGGCGCACGGGTTGGAGAACGTGTACATCATGACGAACGGCGCGCGCGAGTGGGTGGGTGAGCTCAAGGCTGCGCTTTTGGACATGGGCGGATTTAAGCGTGTAGCGAGCAGCCGCGACATGGTGCTCAACTGGGAGCAGAAGTACGTCGCGCAGGCGATGGACATGCTCGTCGGCCAGCGCGCACAGGTGTTCATTGGGAACGGGGTGAGTGCGAGTCCTGCGTTCACCGCTGATGGCAGCAGGATTCCGTTGTGCGTTGCTGACTTGCTGGTCTTGCTAGTGGTCAAGCTTGACTGGAGGCATCGTCGTCATGCGCCATGCGAACGGATTCCACCCTAACACCACGCGATTTTTCTAGGCTTGCAGGGGCTTCTAGAGCTAGAGTCGCTTCTCCTGGGTTTACGATGTCATCGGATTCTTGGTTTTCAGTCGCTATTTGAGATCCTATAGGTGTTGCATTACTTCTACCACCCAGTCGTTATTGCCCAAGTTTAACCATATACTAATAGCTGGGCCATATGTATTTGCTGGGAGGTCTGAAGCCGGTTATAATATAGTGATAATATACCATATATTGTAATGGACAAGCACGCACAAGGCTTGACGTACCGGGAACTCACTTACATGGCAGTCACGACGCATCCTGAATAGCTGGATGAATGTAGCTACATACACTTCATAGCCTGCTAATACAGAACTCGGTAAATGTGCGAGATCTAGAGAGGCAATCGAGAGGGAAAGAAACAGAGGAAAATCATGGATACAACATCGGACAGACGCCGGATGTATGTTGTATACTGGGTACAGCGTGGATGCGTGTGTAAGTGCTTCATGAGTGATGACAATGTCGATGCGGATGCGGTGGTATCGTGATATCATGATACCAAGTAAGGGATTAGTGAAAGGTGGAAGGCGCAGCGCTGTGGAGGGGATAAGTAAGGGTAACCCGTAAGATGAGTGGATATGCATATGAGTGAGTGATCAATCTATTCCGTCGTCCAGTGGTTCGAATAAATGCTGCAACGCCTAGCGGTCAGACGCTATATCACGAACAATTCATGCCGATAGACACTCACAAGATTCCGCAGATGCGCCTACATCGTCGACCCCACGGCAGGCGTCGCGGGTGCGACAGGCGCGGTCGGATCCTTCCAGTCCTCGACCGCAACCCCCATATATGCGGGCAGATGGCGCCACACGTCCTTGCGCACGTCGAGGTCGCGCGCGTGCAGCATCGCGCGGCATGGCTCGCACAGTGGCCAGAGCTCGACGACGTCCTCGATCCAGTGCTCCCACGAGTCGAGCGCGGCGAAGCCCGCGATGTCCCCGATCGGGTCCTTCTGCAGCCCGTCGAGCATCATGCCCAGGATCTCGCGCAGCGCGCGCTCGCACCCGCCCTGCCCGCCCTTGCTGCTGCCCCCGTGCGCGCACTGCGCGCTGGGCACGGGCTTGCAGATCGTGCAGGCGCCGCGCGTGCTCGCGCGCACGAGCTCGGTGCGCCCGCGCAGGACGAGCTCGAGGTCGCGCGGCTCGAGGCGCTCAACGCTTCCGTCGGAGCGCTCAACCCCCAGGTTAAGTTCCTGGTCGAGCTGGCAGCAGAGGTAAAGCGCGGTGGGGAGCACGGAGTCGGTGTGGGTGAGGCGTGAGAGGTTGACGGCCGCGATGGCGTCGGGCGGGGCGATGTGGAGGGAGACATTGCCATCGGCGCCGGCGGAGTCCCACGTGGAGAGGTCGTTGGTAAAGTAGGACTTGAGGTGGTGCACGGAGCGCGAATGGAGGTCTTCGACGTGGTACTTGTGAGACATGCGGACGAGCGCGGCGAGCTCTGAGAACTCTATGCGCTCCCCGGTAATGATGGGGAATCTGGCGAACGCACGTGGGGATGAGTTTATGGTTCGGGAATCCGGGAGAGGAAAGGTGGAAGGGAACCAGGGGCCACATGGGGGATAAAGCGGGGAAAGAAAGTAGATAGAGGTGAGGGAAAGGCACGTACTTGCGAAGCCCACAGAGGGCGCGAAGCAGATGGCGGAGATCGTCTGGAGGGTCCGATATGTGGACGACCGGACAGCTTTCCATGGTTTCGGAGTTGGAGGGCTGAGCGACCGCAAATAGATCTCGGAAGATGACTGAATGTCTTGTGAGGAGGCCGCGATATACTCTGAATGCAGAGTCGCGGCAGAGGAGGATGATGTTTCCGTCTTCAAACCAGAGGTCAGGATCCCGCTTGACGGTGTTGGCGATGCTTGCTGCGACGGTGGACATCTCGCTGGGTTGGGGGGAAGGATGCTCGGCGATGTTAACACGCCATCGTTTCACGACACCATTGGGAGTCAATAAGTCTCTGCGAGTGCGCATGGTAGGAAAAAAGGCATGCATGAGTCCTTGTTGTCATTGGCGGTATTCTTGCTGTGGGAAGGAAGACGGAGACGTACGGGGTCTTTGCCCTGGTTATGATGTGATGGTGCTGCTCTTCTCCTGGAAGTGAGTCGGCTTCTTCGAGGGGTGATTGGGGCCACTCGGGGGGGATGGCGGTGCCAGTGCTTGGGGAGGGAGTCCTGGACGGGAGAGGGGTGATGCGCTGGAGGACGGCTCTGCGGAGGCTCATTCGGTGGTCGTCACGGTGGTCGGGAGCGGTGGAAAGGTCGAGGGAGAGAAGGTCGGAGGTGCGGCTTCTTGGGCGTGGAACGTGGACGGGGACTTGCTGCAGCATCTCCGAGGCTCACTCTCACTCTCACTTCAGTCTGCCTCCGGTCCCCACAGTCTCACAGCCTCGATTCCGATTCCGGCGCGACTCGCGAGTTGAACCGCGTCTTCATTCCGCGCGTACCACGTGATCGAGTTTTGCCCATATCCGGTTACCCGGCGCCTCAGCCGAACCCGCGACACGACACGACCGCGACACGAGGCAGCAACGACAACGGCCTGCTCAGCCATTTGTCCGGTAACGCCAGCGAGGCGGCAAAGCCTCAAATAAGCCCAAACCATCGCTCTATGTAAGGTTGCGTAATGCATTCTAACATGGTCGTAGACTCATAATATATATATAGTATATAGCTCGTACGATACCGGCGTAGAGTACTTCCGATTACTCCTGTACGATGTCCTCCTTCCTCGGTTTTAAGTCCTTGATCTCCCGGCCCTGTCCAAGAAGGCTCGCTGCCTCGTCGTCCAACACAGTTCCTGTCGTCCCTTGTCTGTTAGCGGCCGTGTGGTATACACGGCAGATACTGAAGTGACATACCGAGTCCCTCCTCGCGCACCAGCCCGAGAAGGTGCTCCAGCTCGACGAACCCGTCCTTGTCCACGTCCAGCTTCTCGATCACCTTGTGCCCAACGTCCTCGTCCGGCTTGTGCTTGATCACAGCCAGCGTCTTCTCTAGGTCTTCTACCGAGATCTTGTCGTCCGGCGTGCGCGAGATCATCTGCAGCGACGACCCCACGCGCGAGTCGTACGCGTCCAGCTGCTTGTCGATCTTCTCCAGCATCGTCCGGATCCGCTTCGTCAGCACACCCGACGGCGACTTCGGGTCCTCCTCCGCCTGCAGGTTCTCCTCCATCAGCGCCCGCAGCTCGTCCCGCTCCTTCAGCACAGACGACTTGGCCGACAGCACAGACAGCGCCTCCGCGAGCTCCTTCAGCTGCTCCGACGTCATCCGCGCCTCCGCGACCTCGGCCGCCTCCACCTTCTCGGGCTCGAGCTCGGATTCGGGCAGGAGCGACTCGGCAAGATGAGCTTCCTCTTCTTTCTTCGCGCGGCGTGCGTCCTCCTCGCGCTGTTCCTGCTCCTGCTCGTCCTGGATGAGCTCTTCCTGCTGCTTGAGAACCTCGAGCTTCTGCTTGTGGCTCGCTTGGTCGTCGACCTCAAGCTCAGCCTCGTTCAGCTGCATCTCCAAGTTAGCACGCCACGGACCCCACAAACAGAACATGATCGCATTGCATACCAGGTTGTCGGGCAGACCACAAAGCACAGCCTCGAGACTCCGGATGATCGCTGTTTTGCCGTCCTCGTCCTCCCCGGGCTTCTTGTCGAACTGGAACGCACGCGCCAACACCAAAAGCACGCCAGAAACACGGCTGTGCAGGTGCAGGTCGATCCACGTCGCGAGCTCCTCGCGCAACCGCGCGGGCGACACGCCGAACGTGCGGATGCCGCGGCTCTGGCACGCCGCCTGGAGCTCCGCGGTGCTCAGCTCATCGATACCCTCGCGCGCGATGATCTCGTCGTCGCGCCGGAGCGCGAGCAGCCGCGCGCGGATGTTACCCCGCAGGAAGTTGTCCGTGCCGAAAGCGTTGATGCCCATGTAGCGGCAGATCGACACGAGCTGTGGGCGCGACAGGTTGTCGAGCGTGAGGTCGTCGTCGAACAGGCGCACGACGTTCACGACGTCCTGCGCAGAGGGCGACTCGCCCGTCGAGCGGACCTTGCGGAAGAACTCTTTGAATGCGTCGCTGCCGACGATGTGCGCGTTGGCCTTCAGGCCGGACTCGCGGAGCGTCTCCTGCAGGAATTTGGCCATCTCGAGGCGGACCCGGAGCAGCTTACGCTGCTTCTCTTCCTGTATGCGCGGTCAGCATTCGGGAGCGTGTTGGGTACAGGCATGAAACAATGAGACATTGATCGATGCGTTTGGCCGCTTCTACGATCCTCTGACTGCTTTCAGGCACCTATGCATTAGGTTGCGTTCTCTCTTTCCTAGCCGCGCTGATTGTCTGCAGAGAAATGCAACGACCAAAATGAAACCCTAGTTCTCATAACTGACACGAACGACGTATGAATGCCAGTGCCTGATATTTGGGAATTTGCACAAACCAACATGCAGCCGTGCAGACTCTGCACCAAGGGACGGGGACACAGCGCAACGAATGTATGTACTCACAGCAGCGAACTTGTCCTCGAATGTCGAGGGAAGCGCGTTCGGGAAGACTTTGAGCACGACCGGAATGAGGAGCTCCATGAACGGCACGATCACGAACACAGCGAACGGGATGAGCCGCATGATGTCCTGCGTCGTCCGCTTGAGCTACATGCGTCCGCGTTCCTGTCAGCATAAAAGCACACCCCGAGCTCCACTCGTAAAGGCACACGCACCTGTCGCCGCTCTCGGCGCGTCAAGCTCTCGCCGTGGAGCAGCTTCCACTGGAGGCGCGAGGAGATGCGGACCTCGGCTGCGAGGAGCTTCGAGCCGTGCCAGTAGTGCTGCGCCTCGTGCTTGACCTTCTTCCACACGCGCGTCGCGAGCGGCGCCTCGTCCTTCGGCGCAGGGGGCAACGCCTTCGGGTCACCCGATGCGGATGTGGTCGGGGTGTCCTGCTGGGCCGGGGATGAGTGCAGCTCCCTCCTTGGATCTTGGTGTGCGCTTTGCACGTGTCCATATCCGGGTGCGTAGAGAGGGTGGTGAAGGGAGAGATGCGACTGCTGTGACGCGGCGGCGTACGTGCGCACGCTGACCAGGAGGTGCGGGTGGCGGCTAAAGGTGCGAAGGAGGAGCGGTGCGGGCGCGCGCGGGAGCCATACTGACATGGCGGAGAGAGAAGGAAAGGGAGTAAAATGCTGTCGCCCGTGTCGTCCTCGTCCTCGATAAGTCGATTGTGTAGGCGGCGAGAGTACGGGGAAGAGGCAGGGGTCAACGATGACGCAGGAGATGCGGCAGGTCGGGATCCAAAATGTCTGTAGCGCCGTTTGCCTGTATTTGCCCCGGCGGTTCGCGGAGAGAGGCGGAGGGGCACAACATGCCCGTAACCGTCGTGGCGCGATTGGCTTCCGTCTTTCTATGAACTCGGACGACCATGACTGTGACTGCTCAGGCGACATCTGCATTCGGAGACATGCACGATCCAACCAGCCCCACATACAAGAAGGCACGCCGCAAGCACTGGAAGTCCACTCGGAACCGACCTGAGTACGCCGATGCCGACTGGACACCCTTCCGCGCGGCCGAAAAGAAATACAAAGCCCGCTTTCCGCCTCCCGATCTCTCCGGCGTACTCGACCTAGCGTTGGGCGACCCATTGCGCGCAGCGGAAACTGCGAGAGGGGGGTGGAGGGGACCAGTGGACGCAGTAGAGTGCCGAGAGATCCCGCTACACCTCTCCGAGGCGGAGGGCAGTAGGAAGGCATACATTTTCCCGGGCACACCTGGTGCGCCATTTGTAGTGGCTGTATGCGAGCTGTATGTATTCACGTTGTCCCGCTCCCTGTTGTGGAATACATCAGGCCTGGTGCTCCTACCATCCTTCGTACCGCATGACGAGCAGAGACGACTTGTGCGATGGGCACTACGAGATCATGCTCGCGATCCAAACGAGACGAACCTCGACACACATTATCTTCTTCCCCGAGACGGCCTGTGGAACCAGTATCTCCGCGTGCGCAAGGGCGAGAGCGAAGATGTGAACGTTCTACCGCGCGTATTCCTACAGCTACCGTCGGAAGCAGAACAGGACGCTCCACCTTCATCCCTCCCAATGACCGAAGCTGAGCCCCCCGGCCCCAGAAAGCTCATCGCGAACGAGCCGGCCAGTCCTGACATTTACCGGACACTCGCCAATACCCCAAAACCTCCTGCTCCCCCTTCGCAAGCACTCCGCCAAGTCCCTGTGTCGAACCTTGTGCCCAAACTGCGATGGGCGAATATCGGGTGGTATTACCACTGGGGCACGAAGCAGTATGACTTTTCGAGAGGTCCCGGCGAGATCGCGGGTCTTGTCCGAAGCGTGTGCAAAAGAGCGGTCCAGCAAATCTTCTGGGAGCAGGTATTTGGTGCCCACCATGAGGTCGATTGGGGACCGACGGGCGCAGATTGGGCAGAATGGAAGGAGACCTACGGTAAGGGTGTACCTTCTGCAGGATCGACTTGGCCTAAGACCATTTCCAGAGCCGGATGCAGGTATTGTGAACTTCTACCAGACGAAGGTAAGTACAGTTTGTTGTGGAGGACGGCGACCAAACAATGCTAACCCGATCTCTTGTCAAGGACACCCTAATGGCGCATGTCGACCGCTCGGAGATATGCGCAACATCCCCGCTGGTCTCAATTTCGTGCGTCGAAGCTTCCAGCACTGTGTGCTGCACAGTAATATGCTGACGACCGTAAATATCTCGGCTAGACTTGGCTGTGCGGCAGTGTTCCTCATCGGAGGCCTCACGCGCGACGATCCACCTACACCAATTCTATTACGTTCCGGGGACATAGTCATTATGTCAGGACCCGGGTGTCGTCGGGCGTACCACGGTTAGTCTTTCATCCTCGCCTACTTGCAATGTTCTTTCTCACTGGCCATGGTGTCTATAGGCGTACCGAGAGTACTCGAGGGGACACTTCCGCCCCATCTTGAAGGTCCAGATGCTAACCTTTTTAGCTCCGATGAGGATGACTGGAACGTGTACGAGGAGTATCTTCGAGGAACCAGGATCAATGTGAATGTCAGGCAAGTCTTCCCGAGGGGCTTTGATCCGACAATCGGCACGAACGAGACCAAATCAGACGCGTTAGACGATAGGAAAGTTTTTTAAACCTTGTAAATTTCCACAATTGGCTTACTTCAATGGCCTACGTTGACCCTCCAGATGATGGCCTCGAGGATATCGGTGATGCTTCGCAACGACGTCGCCCCTCGAGATCTTCACATTCACAACACTTTCGGTCGAACGATTCCAGTCTTTCCTGGATTAATAATACATACAGTTTATGGATCGCGGCAATGGACAAACGACAAATACAACGACGTCTCCGACCAACTCCCCTGAGCACTCCGCAACAATCCCGCCGAGTACGAACAAAGTGCGTCTTCTTCCTTACACACCACTGCAGATGAGTGTTGCACTATAGGCTGTGGGCTTTCGACGCAGTTATCAGCATAAAAAAGCTGCTCTGAAAGCCAGTGTATACAAACCAAGGTCTTGTCGTTAGAGATGTCTTTGACGATAGCTGACACGGTGCCACCCAGAGCCGCCTAGAGGATGCGTCGTCATTCGAGGTGAAGATAGCATGAACTCCGAAAGGGACTGACGCTCTCCAACCGTCCAGCACCGTGCTGGTGGCTCTCATTTCCTCCGCTCGACGCGTTCATGTGATTGAAAACAAGTGTGCTGAGTTCGACGGTATCGTTCCGCTCTTTGCTCATCGACCTTTGCGCATTGAGGCTGTATGGACGAGTTAGTCACCTAGGAAAGACTGTAGTTAACAGGCCGACCTAGAGGATGACTTACGTCGCGAAGAAAGTGTTACAGTACACTACCATCGAGTGTCAGCGGAAACGCGAGTTGGAATAATGAAACATGCATATACGCTTGCCACCCAAGATCCCAAATGGGAGGACAATGCCAGTGTTTGGAAGAACGATGGCCTAATGTCACACAGTAAATTGCATAAATGCCCGTATTCAGCGATAAACGTACGTACCGTGACCATCACACAGAACTGACATGCACTGCTTCCGAATCAGCCATCTCTATCACGTAGAGTCTCTAGCCTATTTACGCGGTGAGGACCCCTCGGTTTACGGCATATATCATTAGGCGGTCTATCATTGAATTGGTTCTATACAGGACAGATGAGTATTCCAATATCTCAACGTACAGTTCAAATAACTAAAACATACCTCTTCAAGCCAGGAGTCCGTTTTGAGTGCAGATAGTAGCAAAGCGCTACCCCAATAATTAGGTCGCATGCCGCGCTCAGGCCAGGTGCAACGCCCGAGAGAACTCGTATCCAGCGAGAATCAAATGTCAGGATCTCTTGATCTTGATATGTGGAGCTAAAGTAGCAATATCTTCTCTAAGATTTATGGCAGGCCGGGTTACTATAGGATGCACCAACGCTCGCACAGATATAACTGAAAGGTCGGAACATCAGCCTCGTCAATATCTGCATTCGACTTGGCACTCGGTTTGAAATCATGACATACCAATCTGGGTCCCTATGGAAAATGCAAAAATTAGGAATACTATGCTTGATATCATTGATTCACCCACCGAATGAGGACAGGGCAAGGATAACCTTCCGGAAATGGCTAAGGAGTTAGCAAGGGCCGGTACTACGAAGAAATGCAATCTTAGAGCTTACCGGGAAGCCTACGGGCGAGAATACGATGGGCTAAGTAGCTGGCTAGTGGTAAGACAGCATCCTGATGGCTTCGAAAAAAGAGGACATACCACTGGGTGAGAACGAGTCTCATCAAAGCCTATCAAATCGCGTCAGTTCAACTTTTCCCGAAGCCCACTTCGATTGTAAAGTTAGGTACATCGATTTCCGTTCTCGACCTTTAGTTATTCGGATGAATATCATGATCTGATTTAGTTTTCGACTATTCAACGCTCTCTCGAGTACTCACTGTCAATTCCCTGAAATCCAATTTAATCTTTCAGTGAAGACTGGCAACGGCGGCATCAGAGGCACTGCAAACTCACCGAGGATAATCCAGAGTCAACGAGCCGCCAAAGTTGCATATGAAGTATTCGTAAAGGCCGTTGACAATGAGAACCGTAGAGACAGTGTCTAAAATGCTGGCATGCGATTGTCACCGTAAATCGTGTGAGACGTGCTCAGGCTCTACCGGGATACATACAACAGGAATGCGGCCTTTGCGCATTGGACGTCAGCTGATGTTCATCGACTCCCGGGAGAACACGAGGTGCCACCCATACTAACAAAAGCTTTCATGATCGTAGAACCTTGACCACTACTCCGGAAGTATATGTAGGCCTGCAAAATGGTGATACCATATAGACTGTGCAAAACGATATGGTCAGACCGAATAGCGTTGTCAGTAAGGAGGTACATAGAGACTAAGCGGAACGTACATTGTTGAGAGAACCACGCCAATCATATAACAAGCAAAATTTTCTTTGATAGCGGAAAGGACCGAGGGCGGTAGACCATGTTGACCCATGGAAGATAAAGACGTGAAATGATCGATGAGGGGGTGGGGCCAGTTGTTACTCAAGTTGCCGTGGTTCCTAGCGTCAGCATTTTATACTTCCCAGTGCTGAAGACGAGATGGAGAAGAATATTGAGTGGCGTGTTGAATTGCCGTCATCTCGGTGTCTTGCCAGTCACGACGAGCACTGGATGTGGATTGTGTCTTCTGGATGTCTCTTTCTCGATCCTCAGAAGTGCGGCTCAGAGCGCCACCCATCCGCTCCCGTGCGGTTCCACTCCGAGTCAGAACTTGCAATTGCGGGCAATACCGATGAACCCGAACATTTCGAGATCGTGGGGTGTCGAGATTGAATAGTACCCCGCGGTCCGCGGATATCGTGTGAGTGCATACAGTAATGTTAATGAGTGTACTCATCCCCCGAGTACCCGTTCGCAGGGGGGAGTGTGAGGTCGAATGACGTGGGCGAAGAACCAGGACAAAAGGCGTCGACCATGACGCCGATGATTCTGTTGACTCAGGTTGACTCAGAACCGTAGCGGAGGTATTAACGCCGAGTGCCAGATCGACGCTGTTACTGTTACCTGACTAGTACCGACGCGAGCGGCGAAGGTAGCCTCGCAGATGGAGTTGGCTGTGTTCGGAGGGCCCGGGTAGGTTTAGGTAGAAGATCGCCGGGGGAAATGAGATTGGCGAAGATCAAGCCCAACAACTCCGCAGGAAGAGCATTGACTGGAGCTAGAATATTGTGAAAAGCTTGCAAAAAAACTGCGGTATCGATTCCTTCGTTGACAAGGAGAGGGCACCGTTTTGTCTCCTAGGCTACTTGCTTCCGGAGGTCGTCTGAGTTGCCAGTGAGAGCCCGCGGAACGAGATTGGTTGAAGACAGGATGAGGGAGGAAAGTAGGAGCGGAGGTGTTTGGACTGGGGCACCAGACATTGCGACCATCCGTCCAACAATCGGGCGAAGTGGGAGGGAGGAAGAAAATGATGCTCTCAGGACGACGTTAACCGTCGCCGCCGCCACACGGCGGGTGGGCGGGCCGGATCACCTAATTTGGCAAGTGCCATATTGAACTCCAGTGGGAGACAGGCTCCAGTGCCAGTTCAGGGTTTGATCACCAGACCTTGTGTGGACCGTGGTACGGTAGGCAGCCCAGGTACCCCGACAACAGTATTATCCTAGCAACTGAAGCATTCAAAACGTGGGTCATCGCCTCTAGCCGGGCCCAAGCTTCTTCGTGCGCCCACCTGAGAAATCCCTCGGGCAGACTGGCATTCGAGTCCTGTTAGTAGTAGCCAAAGACTCAGTGGCGGAATGCACTTACCCATCACAAAACCCATAACCTCATAAAAAGATCTCGAATATATGATGGTTAATGTCAGCCACATGGGAAAGCTGGGCGGCCGCCAAAGTACAGTTGCAAACGAGCCCGCCTCTGATCTCATGCTATATCAGTCGCGAAAACATAGCTTCCTGGTGCTCACCTCCTGCCTTTGTACCTCTACGACGTGCTAGACGCAATCATATTTCCCATTCTCTCATTCTTGCCTTACTATTGTGTAGTTATTATCAACGCGCTCTTACGCACCCGCCGTCCATGTCCTACAAGAAGTCCAACGTCACCGGCAGGACCTGGTCGACGCCCTTCAATACACCTTTCTTCTTCCGATGGGGCGAGTGGAGCATCAAGGTACCCATGGACCACCTCCGCGAAGAGTACAACGCTTGGAAGAACATCCAACATCGCCGTAAGCCTTCTCTGTTTTCTCTAGTGGCTAGGAGTACTAACCTCTTGCTTTTTCTTCGTGCAGCCGACGCGAAGCCTCCCGAGCCCGACCCCTTGGTATCCTCCCCCTCGCGCTCATTCAATTGGGCTGAATACGTCGAACATCAGCTTTTCTCCCGCGCCAGCAACAATTCTGATAACGCCAACACCAACCTCGACAGCCGGTCCGATACCGACCACGTCGAACGTCCGACAGTCGATCAAGTCGCCCCTAAGGGGGTCGCTGTTGCTGGTTCTCACCCCATCCTCAGTGCAAATTCGGAGGGAGGCGGGGAGGGAAGTGTGGCGGGCGGAGACAAGGTCGCCGACTCTAACCCTCGCATCGACAACGCCATCTACCGCATCGTCAAGGTCTCCACCAGCGCTAGCAGCAACCTCTGCATCCACATGGTCGAAGGCGCCGCCCCCGTCGCCACTAGTGCGAACACGGACGGCTCGACGACCATCCGGAAGCTCTCGGAGGCCATCGAGCTCCTCGCAGGTGTCGGTCTTCTCAACCTCGACACATATGCGACGGTCTTCGAGGCTGCCGCGGCGCGGGCGTGTGCCTCTGGGATCCCGTTCTGGCTCAAAGACCCGAAACGCGGCTACGAGGTTGTCGTGTGAACCGAAGGAAGGTAAGGGCAATGTGACTTGAGGCTTTGAGACAAGACTTGGACGTTGACTTCGACTTCGGGCTAAGAACTTAGAACCTGAAACCTAGGCGTCGGACTTCATCACTTGGAGCTTCGGACTGGACACTTGCGGCTCGCCTGGGACTTGGAACTTGACCTGGTGAAGCTTTCGGACGCGGGAGGTGCAATGCCAACCTATCGCTCGTTTTACCCTTTCTTTCCATAGGCCTAGACTAGACTTTGGGACTTGAGCGCTAGCACGGACATGATTTCGGAGACTCGCTTGGCTACACTGTACAGACATTTGTACTTAGATGCCCTGATGGCTTCTGTTTTTTGGCTTCGTCCTGTGGCTTTTAACGCCACATGTAAATTGTTACCTCCATAGATAGTTCATGTAGACCAGCACCCTAGGAACAAATGCGACGCGAATCGGGGAGATCCGGCCTCCACATGCGACACGTTGCACTGGGGTAGTTCGCACAGTACCGCACATATACGGGGGATGATACAATTTCGCAATGCGTTGAAGCACCTTAGGTCGAGTTCGCTGGGCGAGCTTGCTCATGGCACCACTCAACACGGACTCTTCTCATGATATCAATTATCAATGGGGTATTGGTATGCACATCTGCCACGCCAACCGTTAACCAACATGTTCGCAAGGTCAGCGAAAACGAACCTCACAGACAGTACAAGCCACGTCACCCTAATCAAACTTCCGCCCTGTCCTTCCAGTCGATGTGGTTGTCCCATGTACTCGTACTCGTGCTCTGCCCGCGTCACTCAACGCGCTCCGCACGCTCATCGTGTCCATCTCCACTGGTTCGCCCTCCTCGATGCTCTCGACACTGTCGCTAGGTATCCGTCGATGTCTTGTTCCACTACCTCCACCGCCGCCATAAGCTGCGCTTGCGCTACCGCCAGTCCCCACGCTGAGTATACGGACGATCCAGTCGTTCAGGAAAATGACTGGCGCGAATACCGGGATGCGGATGGGGACGAGCGGCGAAGGATAGCGGATCGTGTCGTCGTTCCCGTTTGCGCCCTTCATAGACGAGGTGGGGTTGTATGGATCTAATGGGGCTGGCCTGGCGTACATCGCCATGATAATATACTTCGTAGCGTGACTCTTATCAGCGACAACCAACGGCGATGAGAAGACACGCATACCGAAGGGAAGAAGAGGGCGAACAACGCGACGTTCGCGAGGCTACTGCCCCACATGCAAAGCGCCGCCGAGGGTAATCCTGATTTTAGTAAGGTGGGGTGAGACACTGTCCGTGAAGAAAGGCGGCGCCATCTGCTCACCAAACGTAAAGTAGTACGCCCATCGCTCTTCTAGATGCCTGACCCGCCTGGATAATGACAGTCCGCGAGCAATCCAAATAAACCTAAATATACGTCAGTAAACGGGGATTTTCCAAAGAGGGAATTAACACACTCGAAACAGTAGTATCTGCAACGTCCTCTTCACATCAGTGAGGGTTCGGTACTCCTGCTTGCTCGTACTTACGCATCAACCCAGCAAAGGAATGCGAACCCCGCCAGTGGACCCACGTACGGGATGTACGAAAGCGCGAACGAGACGACGACGGACGTGAAGACCATCACGCCACGATACGCCGAGGTCGCGAGCGCGTTGAGCATGCCGCTGTAGGTCGATGGAGGTTGCGCAGCGGCGCGAGTACCATGCTGGAGAGTGAAGGTGCGCTTTGCTAAGAGTGTGCACCATGAGCTCTACGGTAATCACAAACGCATAATGAGCAAGTGAACGGTCCAGAGGAGGGGTTAAGGCCGGCACAGTCTGCCGGGTTCCTTTGTAGAGACTCAGAGTGAACCAATAACTTTCATTTGGGTACTATCGCTAGCACCCTTCAACGATGTGGATTGCATAAGGTGTACATCATGTTGCCGATCGCGGGGATCTGATGGGGAAGATACGTGGGCGAGGACTCACGTTGAGGTAGAACGATATCCCCACGACCGGCAGCAGCCAAAGGACTTGATAAAACCATCCGATATTGCGATGGAACCACTTCTGTTGCGATTGCGCGAGTGGAAGGAGCAGCCAGTCAAAGAAGTAGATAGACACCAACGAGACGGTGTTCAGCACGAGTGACTTGAATACATTCGACCGGACCTCCGAATCACTGTACACACGGCGAGGATTAATACACAGTAGAACGCAGGTCGGATAAAACGCATACATGCCTTGCAACAAGCCTCACGACCATGTCCCATCTAAACGCATCTACGAGCCCGCGCCTCGCACACGACAGCTGCAGCCAGGCTGTCTCTTGTAGAGACAAGAATGAGGGGTATGATGAGCGAGAAGAGGCATACTGAGGAGCCTGGATGAACTCTGAAGGCGTCGCCGATGCATATTGCGGCCGCGGCTGCCTAGAGGGACGAGACATAGGATGGTGGCTGATCGTGAACACAACGCATACAACGCCCGACGCGCTTGGGACATGGTCGCGTGGTCCCGGAGCGCCTGTCCCTTGTCTCTAATGACCCTCTTGCACAATGCTACGCGAGTTGGATTTTATTGGCCGAGATATCAATCCAAAGAACCATATTCGCGTCTCCTCTGGAAGCTCACACAGCAACACAGTATAGAGTCTGATATCTGATAATCCGGCTATGCACAACACAACAGCATACGCTCCCCGCTCGCCCACAGATCACCTATGAACACAACAACCAAATAGACAGTAAAGAGAAGGAACACACAAAGAGTACGACTACGACGACAATGCAAGACAACCGACACACGACGAGCACACAAAGATCGAGATGATAGCAGCAGCAGAATGGGACGCGGATGACGCGACCGCGCGAGAAACAACAGCACGGCGGCCGTCCTCCGAGCGAGAAGTCCGTGTCCGTGTTATACAACCCCCCCCCTCACACACACACCGAAGGTCCCGACCCCTACGAGTTGTTGACCTTCCAGAGCTGCCTCCGGCGCAGCTTGCGGGTGACGAGCACGCCCGTCGACTGCGTCGAGCTCCCACCGAACGCGAGCACGACCGTCTCCTCGGCGCCCTGGCCGCGTGCGACGCCCTGCTTCCGGAGCTCGATCGCGTCTTTGGCGAATTTGAAGCGTGAGTGCGTCGACCCTGCAGATACCGACACAGTGACGTAAGTCTATGAGAACAGACTGGGAAATAACGAAGTCACCAACCGAGCTGGAACGTAGGCGACTCTACCGCGGCCTTGAAGAGATCGAACGGCACGCGAGAAAACACTTGTACGAGCGTCTCGCGACCTGCGTCTGCATGCGAGCTCGCACCTTCCGGCAGTGGTGTTGTGGGTGTCGCCTGTCCGCCAAAGTTCACGAGGTTGGGGAGTGTGACGACGAGGAAGTTGAAGACGTCGTCGCGCAGGCGTTGTGCATAGGAGCCAAATACTGCTGTGCGGGGGGGCTGGTGTTGTTCAACGACAGGCGTAGAAGAACCATCGGTCGGAGCGGGGACGGAGTCGACGAACTCCAACCAAGATGGAAGGCTCTCTAGGCTTATCGATTGTCGGCAGACCTCGTACGCGTAGTTGCAGAGATCGTCCATGTGACCGAGCAAGCAACCTGCAGCGAGAACAGCACGCGCGTTTTCGGGGCGGACATTAGCGAGGGCGGCGGCGGAGTAAAGGTATGCCAATGCTGTAAAACAAGTGTAAGTTAAATGATCGCAGTAGTGTTCCGTTGGAATGTAACTGTCGCTCACCATGGTGGAATCCCTGCACGAGTTATGAGATGAATGTATTGTTACAGCGCAGCAAGGATGACGTACCTCATCGGTAATCTCTGGTTCATGATCCAGATTAACGTATATTATATGTTGGCTATTTGTTTGCGGCGATGTTGACATCAAGTGTGCGAGATACGGTGATCGAGACAGGATGAGAGCGTGTAGCCGGTATACAGTTCCACGGACATGCTGATTGCAACAGCTTAATGCTGTACCTAGAGTGGGAGGAGAGATGACGCTCACCAGTAGTGTATCATGATAATTCTGGGGGTTGTTGTCAGCTCCGATCAATGCACGGGTCGAGAGGACATACGCCAGTTTGGAAACCCGAGTGAAAAAGATGACTGATTATATCTTCGTTGTGCATTTGATACAAAGATGGCGGCCTGTGGTGTGGTCGAGTGGTTAGCCAACGTCAAACCAGTCAGTCGCGTGTCTAAGATAGACGCCTAATAAATCTCCTCGGAGCACACAAGAAACAATGCCAAGGCATTCAACGTATCCAGAGATCGTAAAACTGCATATCCTGATCGAGGGCACACGATTGACCATGGATGGATACACCCCTTTCTGGGTGGCAGGAGAAGACGCACGTCACCAGCGACAAGTGCACCAGATCTGTGTCTCACGCGCCACCACTTTCCAGGAAGCCGCATCCACTCATCCAACTTCCCCTCGTTCCTTGGTGCCCCGCACAAACAAACATCGCATATAAAGGGTTGAAACTCACTGTGCGTATCCGTTAGCAAGCCCGCCCGCGCTTGTAGAGGGCCCGTTGGCGCAACCGTCACCCTGACTCGCCGGAGGGGCAGGAGTCGCCGTGCCATTGCTCATCCCACCGTGTCCATTCATGATCATAGGGCACAAAGAAGAAAAGGACGAAGACCGGTGTACTTTTGGCACGTAGTGTGGACAGCGAAGCGGTGGAGAGGGGCGTGGACGTCGAGACCTGCGGCGCTGCAGGAAAGAACTGAAAGACCAAGTCTTTGCCGGTGCCACAACGCCCATGTCACACGATCACATGCACGTCACCATAACCGCAGCTACACGTGACAAACTATCACGCCGTGGCACGGGCGCTTATAGTCGGGAGATCGGACCGACACGTGGGCGAGCAGGAACACGCCGCATATGTGGCTGAATTGGCCGAGCTCAGAAGACGGAAGAGAGGTCGGTCACCAGTTCAGCCATGGTAACTTCCACAATATATAGACGTCCGCGCGTAGTGCCGTTCCGACAGAACTTCATCGGAGCGCACACGATGTCCGTTGACTTCGCATGTCGCTACTGGACCGACTACGTACAGCTCGAACCCCAAGATTGCCCAGGTCCCAGGATGTCCCAAGCTCTGACACTTCACGTACGAACACCCCCATCTCCCACATACCCCACTTCTCTCGGAACAGAAGCCATGTTGTACGTAGTACCGCTGCCGCTGCCCCTGGTTCGAATTCTACGACGAACCCCACCTCGGAGCGGAAGTATCGTCGGCAGCGGAAAGCCAGCGGACGAAGGCCCCGACGTCCATCACCTGCCCATACTGAACTCCAGCCCTGGCGCCCCGATCTCCACCGCCCGTCCGGGTGGCTGCCGCGTTTCCTGCATCATCTGGGGAAGCCATCTCCGGCGACGTTCGAAGGTCTTTCTCTGGCAGGTCTTCGTCTTCTTCGGCGGCACGGCTCGACTCCGTGGGGTTCGGCTCCATCGCGACGAAGGATTCCATGAGGTTGTGCACGACGCCCAGTTCTCTGGCTTTCGCGCCGCGGAGGGGCGGGTAAGGTGGGGGCGGAGACGAGTACTGGATCTCGGAGCTCGACATGGCTTCTGTGTCTGGGTCCGCGCACACGGCGCGTGCCCAGAAACGCGATGTAACATGTCAGATACATAATATGAATAAGGATGAATATTCCCAGCATATTCCCCGAGCTGTTCGTTCGTTCATCTCATCTCCGACAATCCACGTAGGCCAGTATCCTCGAGGGTAGGACTGGGGCACACGAGGCGACGGCAAACGGCACTGACAAGTACCGGTGATGACATGAAACAATTCAACAATCCCTCTCTTCCCGTGAAAATTTGTGTCTAGTGCCATCTAGTGCCCGGCACAAGTGCACGGCATATCACAAGGACAATGAAAGGACAAATCAGAGTGCCCATTGCCCTAGACAAAGCCCCAATGTGCACGTAACAAGTATAGGTGCCGGCCGGTAGCTGAGTATACACTGCAGCTTCCCGGTCAATGTACCTTTTACTGTAATGTGACGGTTCCAGGGCGCAAGTCCAAAGCAGTTTCAACAGAAAAAAGGAACAAACGTTCAAAAGACGCTACTCGTGGCAAGAACTCACCTTGAGCACTATCTCCCTGGCCACCGTCCAACTTCGTATTCGGGACACCGTTTGAAGGGCTTGCGGTTGCCAAATGAGGGATCGCACCAGCAGCACTGCTGTTCGGAACTCTGGCCTCCGGCCCCGGGGCGTGCACGATCTGCGGTGGCACAAAAGCAGCCAAATGAGCGCATATACTTACACTAAGCAGAGCATAACGATACGATAGGAAACGAGCGTGCAAATCGCGAGACGCGCGGGGGGACCTGGTGCTGCACATAAGTCATCACGACTTATGAAATGGCCGGGCATCCCACGGGGCCCCGTCGTCCCCCGCCCATCAAACGCCGAGGAGAAGTTGGCGAGAAGGGAGGGCGATCGGGGTGGCAGAGTGGCGACAGACTCGAAAAGGGAGTGCCTGCTGACCATGTGCGACCGGTCGGAGGCGAAGTTGTCGACATAAACGTTTGCGGGGATGATTCTGAAGAGGCTATGTATATGTGCCAGCGTTTCAGCGTCGATACATCGTGACAGGCCAGGGTCTGCAGGGGCGAAAGAACGTACCTGTGGAAGCGATCATCGATGCGCTCCTTGAGCGCGTCATCCAAGGTGTACGGGAACGACCCAATGAGGTACTCTGCGACGGCCATCAGCGTTCCGAAAGTATGAGTGCGTGCAAACTCGGGTTAAGTGGAGACCGGGATGCATTCAAGTTTGCATTGGCATCGCGTGCGCCCGTCAAAACACGAGGGGGCGCAAAGTTCTAACTCCAACTTGAAGCACCAATGATCAAACAGTCGAGCATGCACTTTTTGAGGCTAGGATGGATGCGCGCAGGCCTGATCGCAGCCACGGCAAGCAAAAAAGACGGGGGAAGACGGAGGAGGACGGGGAAGGCGGGCTGACGCGGGGCCCCGGTGGCGGGTGGCGCGGCCCGATCGTCGAGGACACATGTCCCGAAAAAGCATCGCAGGGTACGCCGCGGCCCACGCGACGGGGACATCATCATTTTCAAACAGGAGAAAGCATTTGCATGCAGGCCCCAGGACACATTATTTTAGTCGTGTGCACGAATTGCGCACCAAGGGGAAGTGCAGATGGTCCGGCGAAACAGGGCGTACCTCGCCAAGAGCATGGGACGGCTAACGTTGTGTCAAAATCGTACACCCAAGCGGCATTGGGGTTCTCTGCATGGTCGACGCAGGTGTCGGAGGCCCAGGGTTCGGGGCCACCGTTCTCGACATCCAGTTGCGTCGCCAGAGGGTGGAGGTGCGGGAGTATAGGGGTAGATTTGGCACATGTCTCGAGCTTCCAGTTCTCGGGCTCGCCGCACGGAATATCACGATTCAGGATGCCGGGTACACTCGAGGCTGGTCGCAGCACGAGAATGACGTGGTAGTCCCAAACGACGACATCCGGGGCGCGTAGCTTCTGAGACCACAGCGCGACCTGTTAATGTGAATGGAGCAGAAGAACTAAGGGAGGATTATATTGAGACACGGACCGTCTTGCCGCGGTTGGAGATGAAGACGACGTAGGCCTCCCAGGGCCATGCGAGCCCACGGGATGCGTGCGTGCTGGCTTCCACAAGGAAGGTCTGTGCGAGGAGATAGATGTTCTCTTCGCAGTAGCACGGCGTGTAGACGCCGTCAGGTGGCAGCGGAGGCGGCGACGAGAGAGGGTTTGGGCCAAAGTCGAAAATTTGGCGAGATAGATGAGAAGCAGGCAGTAGGTTAAGAGAAGACATGATGCGTGATGATGATTGCGGATGTGGATAGCGCGTATTAGTAGTATGTGAATGAGGCTAAGTGCAGCAGGATGCGTGGATAGCAGATGCAAGATGTGGTAAGCGATACGGAGCAAGACTCAAAGCCGTCCTTAGAAAGCCCATTACTGTACGCTCCGCGACTGTAACAACCATCCCCTATAGTACAACGCCGCAGATGCGGCTCTTTGGTTTCCACGCGAGATCGGGCAAAATTGCAAAGTCCTTGATACAGAGGGGGGGAAACAACATGCGGGGCGTGCGTCCCCGAGAGCGCCGCCAAACAGAATATTGAGCGGCTAATGTGCAAGCGAGGGATCTGCGACGACCAAAATCAGCACGAGGGAACGATGACGAAAGGAAGGGAGGGAAAAGGTTCATCGGCCGAGAGGCCAGAACACGGAGGAGACGCGAAGAGCGGAAGGGCAATTGAGATGCCGACGACGGAGGGGAGGTACTCACCATGGGTGGTATAGAACATCAGACGGGTATTGCATCGTGCGGCCATTACATCATGACTGTGCCTTGCCCTGCCTGCCCGAGGGGATTGGTACGGGGGCGGGGACAAGGGTGACCTGGTCGATGCGCCACTGGGCCTTGCCCTGGAAGGCATCGGAGAACTTCTTCTTGAGGAGGATGTCCTCAAGGTCGGGCGAGCTGCGTTCCGGGCGGAACGGGACGAAGATGGGCTTCGGGGCTGAGCTCGCCCTGGCTGGTGGGGGGCGCTTTGGCTGGGGCGCGTGGACGGGGGTGGTGGTGAGGATGATGGTCCCTTGTGCGGGGGCATGGGGGTGGGGTAGTGCCTTGGATGATGGGACGGGATGAGGGTATTGGGACGGTGGGGTGGGCTTGGGGAGGAGGCCCGAGTTGTTGGTGAAGGGGTGGGTGGCGAGAGGGTCGAAGGAGGAGAGGACGGAGTTGGACATGGCGGTGGTTAGGACGCGACGAGGAGAGTGGTTGTGGAGAAGAGCTTTGGAGGCTATTGGAGGAGGGCTTGAATCAAGAGAGCCGAGGAGGGCGAGTATGAACGGAACGGGGAGAGGCGGGGGAGTATTTATGGTGGCGGTCGGATGAAGTAAGAGACATTACTTAGAATTGGATAGACATCCCAGGCGAGCCGCGAGAACCGAGATGGGGAGCAGGATGTGGCTGGTCTGCCCGAAAGAGCGGGGCACAGTCGAGGACCGGGAAAACCGCGGCAAACGCGACCCCTTCAGTCACATGTGTTTTCTCCGTCCGCATTTGGTTATTGGGGTCCGCCCGACCGTCCGCCTCAATCCGTCTCCTTCCCGCCTCCTTCCCGCCGCCTTCCCGCCGCCCTGTAGCGCCCTGTCGGCAGTTGCCCTATAATAATTATCGGCGATCTCTCCGATCGGAATCTCGCAGCCACGCGCCTTGTTCCAACCGCCCGAGGTTCTTACTCAACTCCACGCTTCCGGATATCTTGTCTGCACCCTCGTCGTTCTCCTCCCACCTCTATCCACCCCGCTGGTAACAATCCCATGGTTTCGCCGAACGTCCTTGCACTATCCTTGGAAGACGCGCGTAATGCGCCCCCATTATTCCAGTTGAGGACCGACCCACACCGCGTGTCAGTACTTCGAGCGGTTGTTAATGCCCCACACTGTCACCCTGCCCGGCCTTTGTGGCAGAACTATGAGATGCATGCTTTCTGTGTGCTCGCGTCTTACGGAAATTATACGCCATTAGAACGCGCCGAACCCAATACGCTGACAACGTGGTGTGGTTTCCTTCCCCTCATGGGGGCTCGTGTCCTAGAACTTTCGTAACTTCTCCGTGCAAGCCCAGTGGTATTCGTGTACCATATTGGGACGGACATGTAGGAAAACATGCCCCGCCTGCCTCAAATGTACCGTCCTTGGCATGCGTTGTCGATGATCCCGCTCGAGAACGCGTTGTATGCCACCTCACAGTCTTAGGATCCGAGCCATGCCTTGATGTAATAGCTACTAAAGTGCCTTCCGATGATGTGGGGCATCCGGCGGTGAATAGCAACACCCCTTGACGCTTTCCCTCTCACGTACGGCTTCTTCCCAGCAGACGCTCCGGGTTACTGGCCAGGTGTTCCGAATGAAAGAAGCTTGTAGGTAAACTCGAAGCAGGAATACACCTGATATACTAGACACGCCGCCGTCAGGTGGACACACCGGGCGTGCCGTCTCGTAAAAGGACGGACGGACCAAGGGGCCGCATGTATGGGAAACACCACGTTGCGGCCTCTCACTCGGTGACTGAGACTCGTACGGGGACCCATCCGACACCGGGCTCTTGCTCCCTTGTTTCCCCACCTCTTCCCCGCTCGACTATCGTCCGATTTTCTGGGGCAACGCGATGATACCCGCCCTGGCCGACTTGTCCGACGGCAGGAAGACGTCAGGTAGCCACAACCGAGCTTCGAAGCGTTCTCTGACTCATATTCCGACCCGGTGTTCCGAGCGCGCGCACGCGACAGGGTGCTGGGATGTGTGGGGCCTCGCAACGTCAACGGTACCCTCGGACGGTTCTCTGTCGCTCATGGCCGCCCCCGACGTTGTCAACTGGCTTGACGATGAATTCTGGGTCGCCCGGTTTCTTGCTTCGGTCACTGGCTCCACGTCGCTCCAACGGTTGTTCCGTGGTTGTGGGGGAGAGGCTTGATTGGATTGAGGTGATGACGGAGAAGTGGTGGTTAAGGTGCGTGAGTCAGACATTCGTGTCCATTGGTGAGGCTCACGATTGATTCTTCTAGCACGTATCATAAATGAGAGGACCTCATCGTTGGCCTATTCGCTACCAATCTATGATTTCGTGCTCATCGCATCCGCCATGACCATGTCGAAGTGAGGACCGCGGAATGCCGCCGAGATCCCGCAGACTGTGATAACCTCTCCGGCCCAACAAGACCACACCCGTCACAACATCCAAGCACTTGATATCGCCCAGTGCATCTCGGCATTCAACACCTCCCCCAATTAACTCTGAGTCTATGCTCGAGGGCCCAGAGTTCGCGGATCGAGGTCCACTGTATCCACCGAAGCGGCCCGCACACCCTGAACGTCACAGAGGCGAATCGAAACCCTGGAATCGTCGATACACCACATTCGCTTAATAGACTTCAAATTGCAACCCAGCGTCCTGGTGCTGTATTTCCAGTCCCGCACGACGTTCAGGCTTCCCCCTTCTTCCGGCCCTCCCGCACTGCATCGCAATCCGCAATCCGAGGGGCCGATCAGGTCCGTTACTATCTATGTACACACGTGTTTCATCCTCCGCGACCGGCGACGGCGTTAGGGTGTTAAGGGCGCGGCACAGGAGGCTCCGAGTCGCGAGGATCTTCGGCGGACGCGTGGGGGCGATGGATTCGAATGATGTGCGCTACCGTGTTTGGTGCGATCCTCCTTCTTTTCTTCTAGGGATGGACACCGGGTCTCGACCTCTAGCTCTTGTCCTAATCATTTGCGTCATGCGAAACTGGGGCCCATAGGCGGGATGGCTTCAAGTTGAGTCGTATGACGATAAGTAGGTGGTGCATCCAGAAAGCTGTCCTGGCCGAACGTTTATCTATTCTGCGGCGTTCGCACTTGTGTCTCCACTTGCTGTTATTGTTATGTTTGTTTTCTATGCCAATTAAGTACAAGCTCGCACAACAAAAAAAGGACGCATGCTGAGCTTTCAGCGAATGGGCAACCAGTATGGTTGGGTAGAGAGATTAGATACTGAAGATAAGCTAACAGCGTCTATCCAATCTCTCACCCACGAACGGGCGCTTCTAGAATTTTTGAGGAAATGTGTTGGGAAAGAGCATACAGTTGGGCCTGCAGCCACCGCCATGTCTACGACCCTTCCTCTCTTCTGGCACCTCTCGTCGGCCAGCAAGAAGGAACGTCTGGATGCCTCTGTGAAGTTGGTCGCTGCGCTTGAGCACTTCCAGTCAAACTTTGTGCCAAAAGAATCTCCGGAGACCTCTGAGGATGAAGATGAAGACGGGGACACCAAGAAGTCAGACGGGCTTGACACGTTGAATGCGCAGGATGTGTCATACTCTTTGCGGAGGTTGATTCGTGGGTTGGCGAGCCCGAGGGAGAGCAGCAGGCTGGGCTTCGCAGTGGCCTTGACCGAGGTGCGTACGACGTTGGCTTGTGCGCATACACCCGCAAGTTGAGCACTCCTCTGTTCGTCGTACAGCTTCTCTCCCGCATAGACACTGTGACATGCTCGCAGATTGTCCAGCTCATCCTGGAGTCGTCGAAGACCCAGGGCTCTATGACCGGTCAGGAAGAACGCGACGTTCTCTTCGCCCGCTTGTTCGGTCTCACCTCCGTCATCCAGTCTGGCCTCCTTCTGCGCGACAACACCCTGCCATCCTCGTCCACTGTTGCTTCAGATCTTGCCAGCTTCAAGGAGGTCCTGGCCCAGCTGCTCGCGCTCGGGGAGAAGAAATCCTGGCTGCGAGAAAGCGCTTGGTGGTCTCTCTGCCTCGCTGTCGACGCTCTCTCTGCATCAGAGATCCCTTGGAAGAAGGATGCTCTGGATGCAATTGTATCCACAGTATATTCGGAGACCAAGACATGGTCGCCTGAGAAGCTCGCCCTCACGCTGAAGCTCCAGGCAGTCTCCCCGTCTCGAGACTGGAAGAAACTCGTATCGCCGACGTTCAAAAATCCTGACCTCCTTAGCACGGGGAATCTTGGCGCGATCGCGCGGATCCTCAAGGTACCGTTCTGTTGGCGAATCGCCGCGTTGTCGCCCGCAGATGATCTAACCGATATTGGTACGACAGGAATCAGACGCGGATGAGGACGAGGAGACTGATATCCCGAAATCTGGATCCTGGAAGCCGCAGGTCCACTTTGTCTGGGACACCCTCCTGGATCGGGTCCTACCTCAGTCATCCCAGTCGGGTGACCGCGCTCCCAAGGGGTCTTTCCCAGAATTTTTCCGGATCATCGTCGATGGTTTGTCTTTCCCGTCCGGCTCCCCATATCTCCTGCGCTTCTTGCGCGTAAAACGTCCTTCGGCAAGGCTAATGCTAGAATCGGCATCTCGCAGAATCACTGTTCGCGTCAACGTCGTCCCCCGAGCGCAAGTACTGGGGCTTCCAGGTTTTCCAGAAGGCGCTGCCGCGGGTGAGTGCGGATGACATGCCCATGCTGTTCACCAAGAACTTCATGCGCTCGTGGATCAACCACCTGTCGAACAGCGACCGGTACCTCCACAAGGCCGCCAGGCAAGTGGTATGTGTCCGGCATAGGTTATCTGTGATGCGCGCGATTCATCTTCGCTGCAGGCAACGGACGTCCAGAATGTCGTAAAAAGCAACCCCACCATCGGCTTTTCGCTGATCCTCCAGCTCACGGGTGTCCACGGGAGCCGCCAGTTCGACAGGCTAACCAAAACGAAGACGGTTGAGGCGATTCTGACGTCAATGGATGAAGCCGGTATCCAGAGCTACATTGATTACCTGCTCAAGCAGGTCGACGAAGAGCCACCGGCTTCTGTGGAGTACGTGCAGGAAATTTTCACGCTATCATGCAGAGTACCAAAACGGAAGCGCTGATCCTCCTCGTGTTTGTCTTCCCATCTCGCTATTCTCATGGCCTCACAGCACGGAAACAGATTTCCAGGCCGTGAACACGCGCCGCGCATGGATTATCGACCAGCTCGCTGCGCTCGTTCGTAACGGGGCGATCCCCAAGAGCGACGCGTGGATACAGACGATCCTGGACTGGCTCGCAGTCCACGGCCTGTTCATCATCACGAAGAAGGCGGAGAAGAGTCCCATTTCCGCGGTGAGTATAGTTCAGCGCAGCCACGCCTCACCGTCCTTTCCGCTTTTTTGCGTCTCCTTCCCTTCCCTGCTGTCCCTGCCTCGTGCCACCGCCTGTGGCGCCGGTAGACGTTCCTCGTTCTCGTTCTCTTCTTCTTTATCCCTGGTGCGTCTGTGGAAGCTTTACCGTTACTGACTCCGGCGTTCGTGCCCCTTAGCTGCGCTCTATTCCCAGCCCCGCGTTTTCGGAGGAATTGCGGGGGAACTGTTGCGAGCGGCTACTTGCATGCTTGGCGGACCTCACCATGCAGACTACTCTCATCAAAGGTATGTCTCTTCTTGTCCCGGGGGATGTGCGTGGGTGTAAGGATACTGATATGAGAGAGTAGAGGACACGAAGTCATCCAAGATTGCTGCCGTGGCGTCTGATGGGCGGTTTTGGGTATCGAGAGTGCTGTCAACTGTCGAGCAGCTCGAGAAGGACACCAAGCATGTCAAACCCCTGTCTCCACCAGACGAGGAGGAAGCCGAGCAGCGCCAGAAGGCTCGCGAGATCCTAGCGCGCCTGAAGGATGTGAGTTAATGAAGGTCTCGCCGGAACAGTTCAGAGGCGCTGACCCATTTTTGCGACAGGCTCCCGAAGAACGTCGGGAGACCGCACGCGGCGTGGAGCTTTTGCTCTCAGCGACAATGCTGCAGGCTTATTGTGCGAAAGAGGACGACGCAGATCCTGAACCTCTCGAGGTGAGTTTACGCCTGCACTTCGGTATCGCTCATTATTCACCGATCTCATCGCTCGCCTCCGTCGCGGTCGGTTCCCGTTCTGTTCCATAGAACTGCCTCGACGGAGCCTCGCGGATGTTCCCTGCGGAGGCCAAGAAGGGCAAAAAGGGCCGCAAGTCATCAGGGGCACCGGCGAAAGACAAGGGAAAGGAGAAGGAGGTTCCCGAGCCGGTCGACGTGCTCGTCGACACCGTCATCGGCTTCCTCGAGAAGGGCACCGCATACATGCGTGCCGTGGCGAATCAGGTCTTCGCCCTCCTCACGGGAGCTGTGCAGGCGAGCACGATTGATCTCATTCTTACCGTGAGTGTTTCTTGCGCATGTATTATTGACTTGTCGAATGGCTTATCTCTGTTGCTGCGATGGATCTTATTCACAGCAATTGGAGCGCCGCGATCCTGGCGAACTCATCGGCGACGAGGATGAGGACGTCGAGATGGATGACGAGGAGGACGAGGGTAAAGGGGAGGACGAGTCAGGCTCCTCATCATCCTCATCCTCGGCCGAGGACGAAGAGGAGGAGGAAGGCGATGAGGGGGCAGACCTGGAGCTCCGGCGCAAGATCGAGGAAGCTCTGCGGGTGAATGGGATCTCAGCGGCGACGGGCGATGAGGACTCCGAATCGGAAGAAGAGCTCATGGATGACGAGCAGATGCTCGCTATCGACGAGCAGCTCGCCGCGGCCTTCAAGGCGCGTGCCGCTGAGAAGCGACACGGAAAAGGCAAGTCCTTTAGCGTTGACTAACATCCACTCCTCGTTGCTGACATGTGATTATCCTGCTTGGCTACAGATGTTGATGCACAGAGAGAGGCGACGCACTTCAAAAACCGTGTGCTCGACCTGATCGATATTTTCGTCAAGAAGCATCCAACCAGCCCCCTGATTGTCCGCCTCATCTTTCCCTTGGTGGAGCTCATTGTCAGCACCGGCCCTGACGAGAAGCAACTATCCGACAAGGCAACAGGTATCCTTCGCAACCGGATCGGCAAGTCCAAGGAGTTCCCCAGCGACGTGTCCAAAGATGATCCGGCCGAGACACTCAAGGAACTGCACATGCTCGCCAGGAAAGCGTCAACTCCGGATGTGCTTGCCACATTGAACCAGGCTAGCCTGTACCTTTCCAAGGTCTTGCTACATGCAGAGAAGACTACGCCCGTTTTGAGTCTTTATCGGGAGTCTTTGCGCGATTTCGCCGCGCGCAAGGCCTCAAAGCTCAATACAGCTTTCTTCGATGATTTCGTGAAGAAGCATCCGCAGGTCGCATGGAATATGTGTGACGATCTCGTCAAGGCGTCTGGTGAGGCTCTCAATGGTTACAGACAAGCGCAAGTCTTCCACGTGATCCAGACACTTGTCAACCAGCTGCAAGCTCTCGTAAGTATTCTTACCCCTACGCATCGTTTCGACCAGAATTAACAGCCAATGCAGGGTGATAGGAAGTTAGAGGTCCTTGCATTTATGCTGTCGCTACGCAGGGCCATTATCGACGCGATCACCAAGGCATGTGTTAACGAATCCACAACGCTCCAACCTGCGCATGTCAAGGACATCCTCAAGCTCGCCTTGGTTGCTACTCGGCAGACGAAACGCATTGCCGAGAACACAAATGAGCTCTCTACTACCTGGCTGCCATCGAGCTGGAGTGAACTCTCAAACGTACTCGCTTCGAACGACCGTTTCAAGGCGTCCGTCGGTCTCCAAGCAATGTGCAAGCAGATTGTTCAGGTTCTACAAGAAAGCAGTACAGCAGGATCGAAAACAAGAGCAGCAGACAAAGCAAAATGCAAGGAGAAGGAGAAGGAGAAGACAGCAAGTGCGACGAAACGGAAAGCGGCAGAAAGGGAAGAGGGTGGGGATGAAGAGGTCGCCGACGGGGGGAAGAAGGCGAAGCACAAAAAGGCACGGAAAGCCAAGTCTAGTTAGACATGTCCGTGTTCGTGTCCATATCACGTAGACTGTTCCTCCGTAGATAAGGATTCAAGGAGTTCGCGCAATTCCTCGAGAGCGGAGTGGTGAACCAGTATGTTGGAGCCGGGTTCATGGAGGCATTTCTGGATGAGCTGTCCGCATTTGCGCAACCTGTATATGTGCGCAACAGTCATGCATCTGGCGTTTGTAGATGGTTGGAAGAGCACTCACTTTGTTCGCTTGACGCGTTCTTCGATCATCTGCCTCAGATGGACAGCCTTACCTGCGGCGACTTGGAGCACCGATTCTGGCAATCTCGCAAGCCGAGCGCATTCGATACCGAATGACTCTGTGACCAGCCCCGGCTCGAGGCGGTACAAGAAGGTAACCTCTCTTGTGCCGTCGATCCGCGTCTCCTCTGTGAAGCCCATGTGCATGTTGCCTACATCTGTGGGAAACAAGCGCTCCAGGTCCACAGCAACTTGGGGGTAGTGCGTGATGAAGAGAGTCTTGCACTTCACGTTCTGTACTAGATGGTGAAGTACAGCGCTAGCGATCGCCATCTATATACGAGAAGTATTATTGCTCTGGTCGGGCGCAGCGTGAATGCAGGGAACTGAGTACTGACCCCGTCGAATGTAGACGTCCCACGGCCAAGTTCGTCCAAGACCACAAGCGTCCTGGGAGTTGCCATCTGGATGATGTCGCTCGTCTCCTGCATCTCGACCATGAACGTCGAGCGACCGCGAGCCAGCTCATCCGACGCCCCCATCCTGGTCAGCACCCCGTCCAGCAGCGTGAGCTTCATCGACTCCGCAGGGACGTACGAGCCGACCTGCGCCATCTGCGCACCGAAAAATCAGCTTATGGACTGCCGCAATTTGGGGAGACAAAATAGAGCACTTACGATCGCGCACAATGCGGTCATACGCACCGCAGAGCTCTTCCCTCCCATGTTCGGGCCAGTGATGATCTTGTGCCGCGCCTCCCCACCGCCCATCTTCACCCCGTTTGGCACGAACGGGTCCGTTCGCAGCGCCTCGATCATCGGGTGCCGCCCGCGCACGATCTCGAGCACATCCTCTCCCTCGCCCTCCGCGCCGTCGCCCTCGGCGCGCGCGACGAACTCGGGGCGGCAGTAGCCCTCCTGCGCGGCGACCTGCGCGAGGCTGAAGAGGCAGTCCGCGACGGCGAGCTTGTTGACGGCGTCACGGAGGAGGGCGTAGTGCTGCTCGGCGATTGCGGCGAGGAAGGAGAGATACGCCCTGCGCGCCTCGAGGTCGAGCGCCTCCTTGAACTGCGCGCGCTCCTGGAGCTTCGTGCGCACGCGCGGCGTGTGGTACCGCCGGAGGTACTTTGTGCTCGAGAGCAGCGTCCAGTTCGCAGGGATGTCGCGGCGCTCGTCTTTGCGGATCTCCACGACGTACTGCGGTACCGGGGTACGGAAAGTGAGATTACTGCCGGAGGCTATGGTAAAGTGGATACTTAAGGCCTGACGTACCTCTTCTCCATTCCAGTCTGTGTACTGGAGCGCGGGTTTCTGGATCGCCTTGCGGATGTTCTTGAGCTCATCCATCAGCTCAGTTTCGACGACCTGTATGGACTTATCGCCCCACCTATGCTTCAGCTTCGACCCCTCTATCGACCACAAATGACACAAGACACGCACGGTATTCAACCTGTCGAGCATAGGGAACCGCTCCACGTCCGTCCACATCGCGTGCTCGTTCCCCTCCGCCGCGGCGTCGAACCTGACCGCCTCGCACAGCTCGTTCACCGGGTCCCGCAGCTTCGGCAGCGCCTCCAGCACGTCCGCCAGCAGCCGCGCCTTCAGCTGCGAGCCCTGCGACGCCTGGCTCGGGTGCGCCGCGAAGAACGCCGTGCCAACCTTCTTGAACGCCTTGAGGAGTGTGACGAGCTCCGGTGGGGTGCACTTGCCGTACTGGATGCGGCAGAGGCCGCGCGCGAGGTCGGGCAGGCGCCGGAGGAGCTCGCGGAGCTGCATGAGTTTGGGAGAGCGGTTGCCGAGGATCTCTTCGACCGCTTCGGTGCGCTCGCGTAGGGCGCTAGGAGAGAGGGTTTTAAGATTAGGGGTTAAGGGAACGGAGGAAAAGAGAGACGTACTGTGGGTCGACGAGGGGCCGCCCGACCCAGCTTCGCAACATCCGGGCGCCGAACTTCGTCGAGGTGCGGTCTAAGATCCACATTAATGAGCCTTTGATACTGTAGTCGGTGTCGTTGCGATAGATCTCTCTGCAAAGCTACCGTCAGCGTAGAGTTTGGTAATGAGAGAGAGAGGACCGCACAGATTCGTGAGCGTGTTCGCGTTGAGCAGCATGTGTGTTCGTTCCGTGAATTTGGCAAAAAATCGAGTCTCTCGGAGTGCATCGGCCACGTTGAATGTGGTAAGGTACTTGAGCGATTGTGCCAGGGCTATCACCACAAGCTTTGAGAAATCCGTGACCGCCGCCATTAAGTCCCCTGTACCTCGGTTGAATAGGTTGGGAATTCTCGAGCCCAGTACGAATAAACTTACCCTTCTTGAAGCTTTCTGAAGCTTGTGCGTGCGTCTCGGTATAGAACTTGGACAGCAGCGCAAACGCGTCTGTGTATGCCATCTGCTTGTTGAATTTCTCTATACGCATGCGATGCTCTGTATGCGAATGTCTGGGGTTGGGCATCAGCTGCAGTCAGGTGGAGGAGGGGACCAGGAAAATAACCGCGTACTCTGTGAAGTACTTGATCATCTTCTCAGTTGCAGGACTCAAATTCTTTGTGGGTAGCAGGAGCTCGTATGGCTTCGTGTGAACGAGTCTTGTCTGGGATGTAGTAAGGTCCAGCTGTGAAGCATTGGGTCGAATGTCAAGCTTACCTCCAGCTCGATGCGCATATGGTTGTCTATTCCGCATTGTAAGCAGATAGAACACATAAATATGGCACGACACACCTTCAAACTCATCCCATACAACATCTCCTGTGCTGGGAGATATGGCAATCATAGCAACGTTTACCCGCTCGTCAGTGCCCATCCCTCCTCGAGGTTCTTCCAATATACACATCAAAGGTGGCGCGGAATTAGGGTCCAGTTCATCTACGGTGTTCAGGTCGTCCACATATCTGTAAAGCGGTGAATGTCAAAGGCGTCGCTTGGGGGGGGTGAGAAGGCCTACATACGTGGCCGCAGTGTAGAGGTGTGTAACTTCGCGGGCGAAGAGCTCGTTGCGACTGTCACCGATCTTCTTTAGGGCAGCGGTCTCAGTCTGCTCTACGATACCCACTTTGTACCCTTGAGACAGCAGCCTGTATATGCGTCATTCGGTCAAGGTTTTGTGACTTGGTACTAGAGCTACTGACTTCTTGAGATGCACATCCCGTCTGTGCAATGGAATCATGGAAGTCAAAAGGTTGCGTTTCGGGAAGCAAACCATGCCCAGCTCTTTGGAGGCAATCTTAAATAGTGTTCAGTGACAATATTATGCTGTAAGTCGATGGTACGAACTTTGGCATCCTCTTCAAAGAACAACATCTTGTACCCCGATTGGATCATGAGGACAGTGCCAGGGTGTTTTGCCTTGAGCTCTCGCACCTGAAATCGTGAATATGGGATGAAGGTGTAGCTGTAGGATATATGCGTACTTGTAGTTCGAAGGGGGTATACGGCTGTCCGCTGGGGCCAATCTCCTCTACTCTCTGAGTCCTCGAGCGACTGGGACCTGCGACAGGCGGAGCGGCAGCCTTCCTGCCCGCGGCCCTCCCCTTCTTTGCCTTGGAGTTGGAGCTCGAGAACATTTCCATGAGCTCACCAAACTTCTTCTCAGCTTCATCCCCCTCGTCTGCAGACTGTTCCGCCTCGTCGTCGGGAAGACTCTCCTGACTGTCTGCCGCTGGTGTCACCCCGCGCGAACGTGCTGCCTGGTTGAAGACACCGTCACCGCCCAACAGGATCTTCTTGGCCCTTTCGTGAGCACTGCGTTGCTTCTCGTTGACTATAGGTTGTGTGGCCCTGGCTGGGGACGAAGGATCAAAGCGCCACTGTTCAGCATGACCCCCGTTTCGTGTTGGCTGTGTGGCTGATTTGGGCGAAGGGGGAACATTCACATTCTTTCTAGGGGTAAAGAATGAGCTGGTGGACGCAGTGGTCTTCTGCCGTTTTTGTGGAGGTGAGTGTTCTCCGTCGTCGGAGTCAATGGTGAGGTCGATAGGAGTGCTTCCCCTCTTGGTCAGGCGGGAAGTAGAGGCGGACGTTGAATTGGAGCCTTGGGAGAAGAAAGAGGAGATGGTAGATTGTGTAGTTTGCGCAGGACGTTTCTTAGACATGTAACCAAGATGCTAACCAAGCCCGACTGGCAGCAAACGGAAGAGAAGAGAGGCAAAGCACACACTGTGACACAGACAGTCACTCTCTGGCCACCTCAACGCGACACGACGCGATCACGTCACGTCGGGATCACCCGCTACGCGTCTGTCACGCGCCTTCTCACGTGCCTAGATGTCGCCTTCAACCTTTACACAGTTTACACTGACAGTGATCTTTTGGACTCCATCGAGTGCTGCCGCACATAAGTACGCCGTAAGTATAGGAATTTGGACCGGGTCGTCTAGTCCGACTTTCTTTCGGGACCTGTTCCAGCTCATAGTTTCATCCCCGTCGCATAAAGGTGAGCACCGGGACATCGTATCGTGAGTGTTCAAATAGCGCACTTCTGACCCTCTGTTGACACGGTACCACAGGACGTATGGAGTCTATACGTCTCTTAGACCTCATAATGTGATACTTCCCATATATTTCTTGATAAAGAACGCGGGGGGCTGGTCTCTGAGGCTGATGACTCGAGCGGCGTTCTACGATTCAATAGAGGCTCCGGCCTGAAGTTGCTGGACTACTTGTGACCTGCAGGGCTATATTATCACCTCAGCGACTTCTCTTCCTCCTAAATCGCTCACCAATATCTTTTCATATCCCCACAGGCCAGACAGACTCACTGCATGCCTCATTCGAGCACCCCATGCCTGCCAAAGACGGCGCGCCGTCGCCCTTTCCTCTGAACAACCGAACCCTACGACGAAGCCTGCCCTCATGAACAATCGAGCCCCATTATACCGCCAGCATGTCTCCCTCCTTCACGATTTCGTCATGCCCTCCTCCGGAGCTCGGTCCCAACTTCACCACCTGCCGTGACGCCCTTCTATAGCCACCAAGCCACTCGCCGCGACCACGACCCCACCGAAACTACAAGTGCTAGGTACAGGGGCGAGGAGGGCCTATAACAAGACTCGGAGTACACACATATCACTGAACGGAACCAAAGCCAGATCCGGAACGGATGGCACCGAGTCCAGGACAGTACGTCTCTCAGCAACTTTCGGCCTGACTTGCTTGTGCTAACGTCCGAAAGTCGAAAAAGCGAAAAAAAAAAAAAAAAAAAAAGAACTGGGAGCGCGGGCGGTGGGTCGCCAGCCACCGCCCGCGCTCCCAGCCCAGACCGAGTCCTGAATCCCAAGCTCACAACTTAAAACCAGATCCAGAAGGGCTCGGACAACGAGGCCGAAACAATCTCACTGCGGAGCCTAGCATAGCGCGTATCTCAACAAGTCCCCGGTCGCGTTCATGCTCACTCCCCAATGCGCGACCTAGCGAAGAGGACTGGGGACGCGGGCGCTGGGTCGCCACCCCACCGCCTGCGTCTCCAAGCCTCCCCGAGGCCCCGAGTCCCGGGCCCCGGTTCACGGTCCCGAATATCAAGTCCCAAGTTCCAGTCTCAAGTCGTAACCCAGAGCCACGGGTTCAAGTTCAAGCCACTTTCGAGCCCAGTGATGTCCAGAGTCAAGCTCAGACAACGATCTCACGGTCGCCAAGAGGGTCGTTCAGCCAGAAGGGCGGCCCGGCCGCACACGCCCGGGCCGCAGTGTCGAAGACGGTCGCGTACGTGTCGAGGTTGAGGAGGCCGACGGTCCCGAGGAACTGGATCGCCTCGTAGAGCTCCTGGGCCGTCGTGGTCGTCGGGGCGCTTGTGCCGCGGTTGGAGCCGGTATCGTCCTCGACCATGTGGAGGGAGAAGTCGGTGCCGGTCGTGGAGATGTTGACGATGCGGTAGACGGCGTTGTCGATGTTGGTCGAGGGAGTCGGGTCGTCCAGGTGAGTCGGGTCGTTCGGAGAAGTCGAGTCGTCCGAGGGAGTCGAGTCGTTCGAAGGAGTCGAGTCGCCGAAAGGGGTCGGGTCGGTGTCGGTGTCGGTATCGGTGAGGTCGATCGAGTCGAGGTCGACGGCCTTGTCTTCCCCCGTCACGTATTCCTCCTCACCCTCCTCTGGGGTCGCGCAGAGGGTGGTGCCAGCACCAACTACAGCGACCCCTTCAGGGATGACTTGGTCGACGATCGGAGAGAAGACACGGTCGAGCTTGCTGTCGAGGTTGATGCCGGTGTTGTCGTTGCTGGTGCCGGAGAAGAGTTCTTGTTCGACGTCTTCAGCCCAGTCGAAAGGGCCAGAGAGGAGGGACGGGATGGGAGCGGGTTTGGGAGGCTCCTGTTTGGCTGCACGAAAGGAATAAACAAGCGAATGTTATTACGCCGGATCGGAGGAGGCAACTGAGAGAACTTACGACGACGTTGGAGCTTCTCCCATGCGTCGTACTCCTCGCGGAGTTGGGCCATCGGGACCTTGAGGCTCCATTCGCCCCATCTGATGAAGAAGGGGGTGCCGAAGGGAGTCGACCAGGACCCGCCGAAGACGCTGGATTTCTTGTGTGTGTAGGCGGACATGGTGGAAGTGATGAAGGAAGTAGAAGGAGGTTGAGAATGACTGCGCAGCAGTAGAGTGGATGTAAAAGCGTGGAAGTATGTCTAGCACGTCGTGCTGGTATGGAGGTTAGAAGTGAGAGCCGGTCAGCCGCGGGTTCTCAGTTGATATACTCGAAGAATGCGGGCTTGTTTCCAACAGTACGCTGGCGGTACCTCGGCTTGGTCGTGTGGCTGACATGATGATATATACAGCGAAGAACAAGGCCGAGTTTCAACGCTACAGTTGAACCTCTATCACAAAAGGAAGCCTGTGTGAATTGCCTGACCAATGCTAGCTATCGTGATGAGCGCAATGATCTGCCTGCTCCATCGACCAAGGATCTCCCAGCTGTCCTGCATCACCACGTATTCAAGCCACTGCGGATAGAACCCCGCATGCTCCCAGTCAATCAACCACACCCGCCCCTCACTGTCGAGGATGATGTTTTGCGGGTGAAGGTCAAGATGGGCGAGAACAAGGGGTAGAGAGGAGTCGAAGCGTAAATCTTGCTTAGGAGTCCCTCTGGTCTGTCCGTTCACATCAAGTTTATGCATGAACCAAGACCTGAGGCCCGTCGTAAAAAGCAAACGGCCTGGCTCCCTGAAGCAATGTGTAAGTATGATTGAATGGGTAAGCCTACTACGCCAAGCGGAGGTACTTACATGTTCAGCAAACATGGAGCCGTGACAAAGCTGAGGGTCACGTCCGATACGCCCCGGGAACTGGTACCGACGAGGTGTACTAGGGACTTCGACACGGTGTAACTCTCTGATGTAACGGCGGATAGTGTAAAGGTCCCAAAACCGCCGCCAGTAGCTCAGGGAGTGCCAGCAGTCCGCAAGTGTCTGTCCTGGAATAAAGTCCATGATGACCGCGCTCACACCCTGGTAGGCGAAGTAGCGGCGGACGGTGGGGACTAGGATGGCGGTCGCCTCGCGAACGAGATGCATTGTTTTGGCCTCTGAGTCCGAGTCTTCGGAGCTTCTGACCTTCATGACTGCGTCGGATGCAATCTGGCGGACGGTGTTGGACTTGATGAGACATGGGCGAGGAAACTCATGGTCGCCGGAGGCTTCGAAGAGGTTGTACAATTCTTCATCGGACAAAGATGAGATGCTTTCCCAAGTAGGGAGCTATGTCGTGAGCTCGAGTCAGCAGTGATAAGTCTTTGAAGAAAAGCAGCTCGCGCACATACAGGCATAGGGATCGAATTCGAAGTGGGTGACTCAGGCTCACAAGTAGATAAAGAATCAAGTTGTAAAAGTAGGGAACCCGGCCCCTATCATGTCGCTCAGGTGTCGCTATCAAATACAGCGCTGATAAGAGCAACGGTCCAAGGCCTAAGCTATAGGGGGCGCGTCGCTCAGTACTTATATAAGTAAGTCATTTCGCTTTTGCCCCCTGACTCGGAGCTGCCGCCGGCCGGTCGGTCGGGGCCGGACCCAATACAATACTATACCTTCCAAATATAGTGATCCGGCCCGTCTCCACCGAGCAACCGAGGGGTGGGCGCTATGTTTTGTCTCAGACAGGCTGGCTCTTAACTTTTCATTAACTCGCTCTCCGTGTCCTCCCTCGCCCGTCGTTGCTTCCATATCAGGTGGAGCAGGAAAGGCACAACGTAACCCCATTAAACAGCAGAGCACTATGTCGTATATTCTACAGTATCAACAGTGATCTTGCGCGAGCTCCGTCTGGTTACTAACGACACTCAGGCTGGCAGTGGCAGTTGACAACCATGCCGGCAGTCTGATCCCTCAGGTCAATCTGAGTAGACATACACACGATCTTACCGCGAGTACAGACGTACGCTAGTGCTTCTCGTAACTTCTCATCACTGAATTCGAGTTTTTAGAAAAGTGACGAGCTTACCCTTGTCGGCAGTATTCACGAAATCAACGCCACGCCGCTCAGGCTATCCCTTCCCGGATTCAGAGGCGCCGCGAGAGCTGTAGACAGCCCACTTTATACTTCTACATCTACGCGTTACCCTCGCCTCCCATCTCCTCCTGGTCGGGTCCACTCTCCTTCTCAACTATGGCTAGCGCCGTCCCCGCTCTGGAGGTGCCGTGTTGTGTCTACAACATCCCATTAGCTCTCGACCACACTATTCTCCAGAGCCAAGGACCAAACCCTCACTTCGCCAAGAATCGGAACACAAAGCTCTTGGTAGATTGTCAACGCTCGATATTTGGACCCATGCCAGTCAAGCAATTCATAGACCGCTTCCTTCCCCCGTCTTCCATTGACAACAGAAGCGACCAGTTGGAGAGTTTGGGGGCCTTCAATGCCGTGCCTCATTGTGGCGCGCAGGCATCCGATATATACGAGCCGCTGGTGAGACGATTATTGGGTTCGCTGGGCCCAGTTCGCTGACTCATGTAGGTCATTGCCCTCAACGCGCGGAGTGGACGCAAATCCCGCTGCCCAGGATTCGTCTTCGACGTCGCCGCCACCCGTAGCTCGCATCCAAGACGCCCCGGCTACATGAAGCCCCATATCTGCTGCTACACTCCGGACAACGCGAGGCTCGTGAGTCAATCAGACCCATCGTCTAGAGTCGAGTTCGGATATGCGGAGTTGTTCGTCGATATCCAACCGAACCCTGCGCCTGACTTCTTCGTAGACCCTCCACCCGATTCCGAGCCTGCTGCTCGTAACGCCCATAATTTCTTGCAGCGTTCTCGTGATGAGGACGGAAGGCAAGTGGTGGATCTTGTTGTGACGCTGGGTCAGCACATCGCATATGCCGCTGAGGTTTGCGCTCGCCAACCTCGCACATTCATCTTCACCGTCGCCTTGTCCGGATCGCGCGCCCGGCTGCTTCGCTGGGATCGAGCGGGTGGTGTAGCGACCGAAGCTTTCGATCTTCGCGAGCAACCCGACCTGCTTTGCGAGTTCCTGTGGAGGTTTTCGCAAACTACTTGCGCCGGCCGGGGTCACGATATGTCCGTTCAGCCCGCAACGGAGGCGGAAGAAGAATTGTTTCAAGATATCATCGCCCGTCACACTCGTTCGCAGCTGGACCAAGATGACGAAGATGCTCTTGAAAATGCTGTCGCTGGACACTACAAACCCGGCCACGTATACGCCATCGACATCACCCATCAGTATCCTCAGAATGACGAGAGGACTCGTCGGTTCCTTGTGTCCCGCCCTCTGGTGTCGACGTTATCACTTATTGGTCGAGGCACGCGTGGCTACTGGGCAGCAGACACGGCTACTCGATCGATAGTTTTCATCAAGGATACCTGGCGCTCCAGCTCTTTGCCTGAGCTGGAAGGCCAGACTCTCCAGCATCTCGACGACCTTGGTGTACGCTACGTTCCATCTGCGGTGTGGTATGGCGACGTAGAGGAGTCCCGCAACGTCAATGAATGCTGCGAAAGGTCTAGTAAGTATAGTAGTATTTGCGTTTGACGTGTAACGTTGATAACCACCATTTTGTAGACACTGAATACCAACGCACGTTGAGCCACGAAGTGATGTCGCATGCGTGGGTGTGCCTGTTTCACGAATATCCACCGTCCGCGGTAATAAGAACGCATCACCGCTTGGTGATGGGCACGGTTGGGTACAACTTGAATCGGTTCCGCGGCACAGAAGAACTGCTCCACGCCACGTATGATGTCTATATTGGTGGGTGTATTCGCTATCATTCTGATATTTCAATTGCTTACTCATCTGGGGCCCAGCGATGAAGGATGCATTGGCTAAATGCTCTCGAATCCACAGGGACATATGTGTCGGTAACATTATCTTGGTCAAAGAGCCGGGCAAGACGGTACGACGCGGATATCTCATTGACTGGGAAACATCCTGTACAGTGGACGATCATGGTGTTGCGACGGAGATGGGCTGCGTGGTACGTTGTCACGTATCTGCGATCCGCGCCATTGAGCCTTATTACATTGTCAGGGGACGCGGCAATTCGTATCCATCCGGATGCTGCGCGGAGTGAACGGCCAACCTGGCAAAGCGAGATTTCAGGACGAGATGGAATCTCTCCTCTATGTCGTCCTATACAGTGCGCTGCTTTGGCAGCGACATAATGTCCCTTTTAGGCTACTCACCAAAACCATCACGGAAATGTTCGACAGCGCCGCGGAGTCCGAAGCTGGCTTCAAGGACGGTGGTGACGGCAAGATGACCAACGCTGAAAACCGGGGTTACACACGCTTCATCATTTTTGAGAGTGAAGATCTTTACGACTGGCTGAAGACCGTCATGGATTTTCATTCGCCTCAACCCCATCAGCAGGTTAAATACAAGGATAAATGGGCCGATCCAGAGCAGCTGAACACCTATTGGTCCAACTTCCTCCAGACGCGCGTGCTAGATCCCGACAATAGGGTCTACAACGAACTAGATCAGTACGACCTCTGCGATTTCATCACGCCCCCGGCTTCTCCGTCTACCCGTACTTTTCATCTGAGGAGCTGTCCTAAACACCTGCTCCGCTTTTCCTCCGCTCTCTCAAGCAACAAATAGAGCGGTCCGCAAACGACTCTTCAGAAGCACAAGTGAAACAAGTGCGGATAGAGCATTCAACCTTTGCGAAGCAGGCCTCCGAGCAGAACCTCGTGACGCATCCCACACTTGCGACTTCACCTTAGAATCTATCTATCTCCGCCCATCCTGCTGCGTCGCAGTCCGCAGAATCGTCCCAGCAGCCATTTCATCGGCGACAGTAAACCATGTACGTCGCTGGCCCATCAGGCAAGATAGATTCGGCCAGGGTGTGCTCGTACTTGTGAACATTGTTGTATTGCATCGGTTTCCCAGTCGCGCTTGAGAGCCCTCCTTTGTAACCATCATTATTTGGACGTCTTCATTCTCATTCTATTTCCTTTATTTATAACGAAAACTACGACATGTGGACATGTAGCTAACTAAGCTAATCGACTTAATAACAATCAACAGTCCACCAGGTCTGCGAAGCAACTCCGCTGCCCTACTGCGAGTGGATGTTCCCCCGCTCCGACTTGTTGAGTTGATCCCAACCCCTCGACGCTCGCGGCCTCACCACATGGCGAACAAACGGACGATAGAACGTCGCCCCCGGCGCGTCCCACATAGTCGCCCGCCCTTTACGGCTTGGTCCTCCTCTTCCAAGCCTACACCCCACCCCACCGTCGAGATGCACACTACATATAGAAGCAAATACAACAACCCGGGCTGAAAACGGGGCACGGAACAGGCGGGGAAACGAGGCTATGGAACCAAAACCAGGCACCAATCCTCATGCTTCAAAGGTCTAACTCAGCGACCCGAAAGAAATGACTGGGGACGCGGGCGGCGGGTCGCCAGCCCACCGCCCGCGCCCCCAGCCCGGGCCGAGTCCCGGATCCTAAACAAGCCCGAATCACAAGTCCAAGGTCCAAGTCCGTGTCGAGAGCGAGCCCAAGTCCGAGTCATACCCAGAGTCCGGTTCACAAAGCGATCTCGCGGTCGCCGAGAGGGTCGTGCAGCCAGAAGGGCGGCCCAGCCGCACATGCACGCGCTGCGGTGTCGAAGACGGTCGCGTACGTGTCGAGGTTGAGGAGGCCGGCCGTCGCCAGGAACTGGATGGCCTCGAATAGCTCGTTGGCGGTCGAAGATGGGTCGGTCGCGTTGGTGTTAGTGTTGGTGTTGGAGGTACCGGAGGTGGTGCCGTCTTCGACCATGTGGAGGGAGATGTTGTTGCCTGTCGTGGAGATGTTGATGATGCGGTAGACGGTATTGTCGATGTTGGTTGAGGGTGTCGAGGCGGCCGGGGGAGTCGGGTCGTCCAGGTGAATCGGATCGTCCACGGGAGCCAGGTCGTAGTCGTCCCGAGGAGTCGGGTCCGAGTCCGAGTCCGAGTCCGAGTCGATCGAGTCGTCCAAGTCGATAAAATCGAACTCGTCAGCGGCCTCGTCTTCTCCCGCCCCGTCTTCCTCCTCGCCCTCCTCCGGGATCGCGTAGAGGGTGGTGCCAGCACCCACTGCAACGATCCCTTCGGGGACGATTTGTTCGACGATCGGAGAGATGACGACGACCGGATCGGGATCGGTGTCGGGCTCATTGTTGTCGAGCTTGACGTCGGTGTCGTCGACGAAGTCGTCGCTGGTGCCGAAGAGTTCTTGTTCGACATCTTCAGCCCAGTCGAGAGGGCCAGCCCTGTTGCTGCCAGTGAAGAGCTCCTGCTCGACGTCGTCAGCCCAGTCGAAAGGGCCAGAGGGAAGGGACGGGATGGGGTCTGCGGGTTTGGGAGACTCCTGTTCGGCTGCACAAACAGAACAAAATGGTCAGTGCTCTCAGTTAGGATTGATGAAGGCAGCTGAGAGAACATACGGCGACGTTGGAGCTTCTCCCATGCGTCATACTCCTCGCGGAGTTGGGCCATGGGGACCTTGAGGCTCCATTCGCCCCATCTGATGAAGAAGGGGGTGCCGAAGGGGGTCGACCAGGACCCGCCGAAGACGCTGGATTTCTTGTAGGTGTAGGAGGACATGATGGAAGCGTGAACGATGCGAGGGATGTTAAGAGTAACTGCGCAGCAGTAGAGTAGATGTAAAAGCGTAGAAGCGTGTCCAGCACGTAGTGGTATGAAGGTCAGAGGTGAGAGTCCGTCAGCCGCGTATTCTCAACCAAGATATGCAGATGAGAGGCGGGCTCGTTCGCAACTGTCGTTGAATGTTGTCCCGGACATCGGTAACCCCCCCTTGAAGATGAGTTTGCAGACCGGATCGTGAGTTTGGTCGATCCGCTTGCTGGATCCCTGGGGTCTGAATCCCTCACGTCATCTTTTGGGGTGTGCCGGACAACGGCCTCTGAATGTCGACGCTGCTGGGACCTCGAGCACGTTAGCCCACGCACCAGCCATACACGAGGTCGAACGAACTTGAAGGCGCTAGCCTTACGCCGGGGGCAGTCTAAGGGTGGAAACGATGTATATCATAACCCTGGGAAGACCACGCAGTCAGCTTCAAGGGCCGAAACGTTAGAAAGACAACACACCAGCACAGGAACACAAGGCATGCAATACAAAAGCAAGTACGATAGAGGAAACTAAATAGGATATACGATGCAGTCCAACCGATCTCGCTGATCGGACGAGTCCCAACCCTCTCTACTGGTAGATGGCACAGGTACATATGCAAACGTGTACGGCTTGAGCACGAGCGCGACAGATAATAATGTAGCATCCCCAGGCAGTGTTTAATCGAAGTGCACATAATGGCCCTTGACACGCATCCGGCACAGCTCGCAGTCCGCACGGGGGCCCATGGTAAATCGCTGCTTCCTAGGCGGACCTGTGGCCTGGGTTGTATCCGAAGGGGGGACGAGCAGAGTAGGGGCACCCCCCGGTGGGCACGGAAGGCCGTGGGAGGGCGGTGGCGTGAAGGGCGGCTCGGGAGCGGGAGCATGCCCAGCGTTCGCACCAACATTGACGGAGTCAGGCGGGAAGAGCTGCACGGGGGACGGCGTGGCGGCCTGGACGTGTATGGAGGGTATGTGTAGTCGGTTCTGGTTCTGGAACTGCTGCGCCGCCTCGCTGTGTGAGTACAGGACGGTGGTATCTGGGGGGCGGAGATACTGGGACTGAGGCGGTTCAGGCAGCATGAGGGACGGGCGTGCTGGCGACATGGGCACGGTTGCGTCGGTTTCGGACTGAGCGGGTCGAGAAACGGGACGGATGAAGCAGGGCGCGGGGGAAAGAGAAGGGGGAGAGGGCGCGTACCATCGACTCGTCCACCATCACCTCATCTATGTGCACCTCTCCGTGGGCCTCTACAGGGGTACCAAAGCGACTTTGCACCAAAGACGGGCTTTCGAGTCGTAGGTCCTGCGTCTGCGAGACCCAATCTTCACTGAGCCCTCGGAGGCGCGTCGCTGCCGGATGAAAGGGCGGAAGCGGAATGGGCATACTGGTGTCATGCGCGCTCGAAAAGCGTTTCTACAATGACAGAAGCGAAAAGGCAGGATAAAAATGGCCCACTAGCCATATTAGTAGATGTTATGGGTATAGGAAGCGGCGTACTCACCGCAGGACGATCGTATTGGGTGGGAGAGGAGGGGGACCTGGCCCGTTTTGATGACCGTGTGCGGTAGGGCGTAGGCGTCGGAGACAAGTCCATTTCCATGATGAGGGTATTTTTTCACTGTTGCGTCTACCTTTCGATGAGAGGTTTGAACAGATCCAGGTATGCAGTCCCGGTAGTGTAGAGCGTGAGGATGGTGAGATACTGGCAAGGTAAAGGGACGTGTACGAGGCGTGATAGACGGATAGAGAGACGTGCGTCCCCAGATAACCACAAACGAGCAACAATTAAAGCATGAACATGAGAACAATAGACTTGGTCGTCGAGGGGCGTGTGGCAAGTGGTTACAATGCAAGTAGGACTTTCACTGGCGCCTAGCCTCGGCGCGTCGAGATCACGATCACGGGGTTTTCCGCGTGTCGTCGCGCGCTTGGTCTATAGGCGCCCACGTGTCGTGGGCGTCTCAGTTGCCATTTGCAGACATTTTGTACCCCAAGATCTCCGAGGACTGTTTATTCCGAAAAGCAGGGTCTCTGTGTGAAAACATCCATTCATCCTAGATCTACTATCTCTACAGGTTTTCTAGGTAATCGGCAACAAGCGTACAGCAAGCCAAGCACTATGTACACGAGCGTATCCAGAGAGGGGCGTACTACAAGCAAGCAAACAGCGGCACATTGTTACTACATCAGCGCAGATCTCCATTTTACATTCGTTCCAGATTGTCCGAGTCTACTGTGGTATTCGCATTCTTTTATCAGCATGGAGTGGAGTGGGGTGAGTGCGGGGTATTGGAAAGAGCTACTGCTCAGCGCTCAGCGCTCAGCCTTGGACGTTCAAGCCCCCGCGCGGGAGCCGCGGCTCCTCGGGCTGGTACGGCTCGCCGCACTCGGTGCGCATCAGGTCGTTGAGCCACGCGCCCTTGGGTTGGAGCTTCACGCCGCGCGAGACGTACATAACCGCGAGGTACATCCACGCCGCGGCGTTGCCGACCGTGCCGACCTCGTCCGAGACGTGCGTGCGCGCGTACTCGGACATGGTGTCGTACAGCTCGTCGTTCGTGTACAGGTCGAACATGTGCTGCGCCACCGCCGTGTTGTCTCCCGCGTCGCAGAGATAACCACTCTTGCCGTCGACGATCTGCAGCGGGATCCCGCCGGTGCGCGAGGCGATCACGGGCTTGCCGGCATGCAGCGCCTCAGATACCTTGACCTCGAAGCCCTCGCGAGTAGAGAGCTGGAGCGCGAACTTAGAGTTTTCCATGAGAGCGTTAAGCACTGCAGCCGTAGAAGTCAGTCAGCGCATCATGGGCTGTCAACGTGTAACGTACGCTGGTCGCTGGGGGGACAGCGCATAACGACGAAGTCCTTGACATACTCCGAGTACTGGGTATGGATGAGCTGCATGGTCTGGTCGTAGATGATGCTGGCGTCCGGGTCATCGACCGCACCGTGACCGCAGATGAGCATCTGCGGCGGCTCGATGTCGGGCTGCTTCTCGGCCATGAGTTTGCGGAAGCGCGCGTATGAGTCGATAACATTCGGGATACCCTTGGAAGGGTCGAAGCGAGCGATCTGGAGGATGTAGTCCCGCGCAGGCCAGCCGAGCTCGTTCATCTTGTCCTTGACGCAGAGCTGGCGGAACTCGCCCATGTAGTACTGCAAATCCCAGTCGTCGAGGTGCTTGTTGAGACCATCGTGCCAGTCTGTGGCGGCGCCGAGGAGTGCGAGCTTCTCCGATGGCACGTCGCTGGGCACAAACTTGTTCACGGGATGGGAGATGAACATGTCGGCGTGCTGGATGTTGTTCCAGAGGTATTTCCACACCTCCTCCTGAGGCGAGGCCGCGACGTGGACGAGGTCACTCCGGATCTCGATGTGCGAACGGTAGATGATGGGCAGGTCAGGGCGGACACGTTTGATCAAGGGAATGAGACCAGGCATCTGAGGGTCATCTGAACACAGAGAGAGAGAGAGAGAGATGAATAAAATCGATGAGAGACAATTGGTCGAGGAAAGCATTACCGACAAAAGCAATGTCAACGCCACCCTCGGCCAAAGGGCCACCCTCAGCAGTCCATCGGAGACCGTTCTTGAGAATCCAGGAGTCGAAGCCCTCCTTAGCCTCTTTCGTGAGGCGGAGTTTGGGATCTGCGACACCCTGAAGGATGTTGTGATTGTTCTTGGTCGTCCGGAAGACGCTCGGGGACGGATTCGGGACATACCTGCGAGAAGGGGTTAGTCGGTCGGCCAGCACTCCCACGGATAATGGACCAGATCGGGGGGTGTTCTCCGTGTCTGGAGATGGTTCAGCCTCCGCCTTTCTTGGCGGAGGCGAATCGGGGGTAGAAGCCGGGATCGGGGCCAAGACTCACCATGCGCAGTCGACGTCGAGGAGAGTTAGGAAGCGGATGAGCGCGTGACGCATCTGAAAATCGTGGTGCCGTGATTAGAGACAGCCTACCGCCCGCAAAGGGAAGAACGCACCAAAGCCACTCCTCCTGCGGGTCGAAAGAACAAAAAGTCGATCAGATAAGGCATCCTCAATAAAGATAACGAAAGCTGGGGAGAGATAAGATTGAGAAGCACGTCTCGGCCCTGAGTGCGGGGTAATCACATGAAGAAGCTGATCCGGGGAAGCCCAGCGACCCCGAATGGATCGGGAGGCGACAGCACGGGACTCGTGGCGGGGCGGGAAAGAAGACACGGTCGTGGGGCAGAACGTGCGGTGGAGCAAAATAGACGCGGCGGGGGAGGACTCACCTCCCTGCGGGGTAGACGAGAAGAAGCCCATCTTGATCTTCTTCTCGCGGAGCTCGTCGGCCAGCTTGATCACAGAGTTCCACGTTCCCTTGCTCACGGCCTGACAGTACACATCGATGTCGTCGAGCAAGTGAATCTTGCCACCAGCGTCAACCGCAACTTGGTTACGAGGACCAATCGAGAGACGCGGGTTGTTGCCAGGACCGAAATACATGATACATTTGCGGGCGGCCGAATCGGCTTGCTCATCGACGGTGCGCGGAATCGGGAGCTTGTTTTGTGCGCCCACGGAAAGGTTCGTATGACCGGCGGGGAGTTGGTTCGGGTCATAGTAGACCGTAGGCGTTTCCGCACCCGAGGGCACGTATGAACCAGTCGTAGAGGAGATGCGGTGCTTGATGTTGGGACGAGTTATGGAGTCGGTGTGGAAGGGCTTGATGTTGAAAACGATCGGGACGATGTCCATGTCCATCCAAAGGCGCGTGCAAAGGTTCGGTGCCTGATGAACGCAGTTAAAAACGTCTCATGCGATTACGGAGAGAAGATCATTGGGTGCGAGCAAAATAGCGCGACTTCGCAAACATCGTTCAATGCACCACTAACAAGGGATCCTCGCCGAAGTGAGCTGCGTGGGACGTAGTGGGTTTACGACGATCCCTGACGCGCTTCTCGTGTCCCATGGACATTCAAACGAACAAAGCACAAGCTTCGTCGAAGCTCGAAATGAGATCTAGCTGAGGCCCTTCCGGTTTACGTTCCGCAGAAGCCGTTGAAGCGCATGGTACAAGTGCTTTCCGCACAGCCGATCCGTTCGGGACGCAGTCGCGTAACGATCGCTCCTCAGATATGAAAATTTGCTCGCAGGGGGGGGTGGTAGGGCAGGAGAATTCGATCGAATAACGGACCTCCCGAAGCAAGATAACGGTGACACCTGCACCGAGGAACTTGCACATGTGCTCGGAGGAGAACTTGCGGAGGATATCGAGAGTGTGCTTTTCGATAGCAGCAGCCTGTTCATCGGGGTCCTTGGGATCGTAAGGGATGATGGAGGAGGCGAAGTCGGTGTTGTAGACGGAGTCGTGGACAGAGATCGCGATTTCAAAGCCGGTGTTGTTGTTGACCACTGCGCCGGCTACACCCGCCCACATCGGCTAGGGGATCGGGATAGCCGATAGGATAGGCATCATCAGCGGGGGCTGCGATGAGAGATTAGATCGCGCGCACCGTGAGGCTGGAGTAGGCCAGGACATTTGGCCTCTTAGCAGAGACGACGCTAGAGAGCCTGCGACGAACGACATCGGAGGGCTTGGACTGGAACTGGTGGGGTGGGGCCATGGTGGACGGTGCGAGATGCGGATGAAGGCAGAGAAGGAGAGATGGGAAGATAGAGGGATTATATAGTGTTCATGTAGGGGAGGCGTGGGGGCATGCAACGAACATGTGTACGGAGAGAATCCCTCTCAAGTTCCTGGCCCAAGCCCACCAGCCAGACTCCTCCCGGCCTCCCGATCCCATCGTCTTCATCTGCCAGCGCTTAGCCCCCTCGCGCTCTTCCAAGTCTCCACGTTCTCTCCACGCTCTCTCTCCGACTCGTCCTCCTCTGGGTCGTCCACATCCACCATCCAACAACCATGTTGCTCATCATCTCCCTAGTCCCCGGACACACCGTGGCCGTCCGCTTGGCCGCCGCACTATGCGCAAATGGATCCCAGAATGGTATGGTTGTTGCATCCTGTCCTGGGGAGAACCCACCTTCCTGTCCGCTTGGGAAATCCTGGCTACATCTCATGTCCGTCCTTCCTCATTCAAGGGTCATGAGTCAAACTTCCTCTTACCCACCCCGCATTGCGCCGCGAACGCCCCGCCGACCCCACCTCAGAACCCTGCGGATCCGTCCGTGTCAATCTCAGGTGCCCGTTTGCTGAGCCCACCCTTCAGTCGGCATTTCGTCCGGCAACCATCCCATGGGAACCGCAGCATGTACCTAGTGCGTTCTAACGCCTCTCCCTACCCTCGCTCGGTGCCCGGGCACTCTTCATATGCGATCGTACACGTCTTTCGGAGCTGACGAGGCAATCGTCTAAGGACATGCAGTATCTCCACAGCACATCGTCGCGAGTGAACATCCTTGGACTCGATAAGCTCACAGCTCGACCGCATTCCAGGCTCGAGCTGGCCCTGCTACCGGCAATACCGCCCCTCGCATTCCAAACGCCACCAGCGGGATGCCACTCTCGGCCGGAGTTCACTGCAGTCTTTATGTCCGCACGTCGTAGCCTCGAGTCACTGGACCAGGCTTCGAACGGGGGATTGAAAGGGGCTTCAAGATCCGCCTGTCGCAAGTGTCGTAAGAAGCTGAAGCGAGCATGAGTAGTCCCACACGTGTAGTGGCACGACGTCGGACGCAGTGCGATGGAAAACTCGTACCCCGACAGGAATTTCTGCGGCGGCCACGGATTGGGCGGCCAACTGCACAGTCTGTATCGTTCTTGGGCGGATCCGCCCTACTCACTGAAGGCCCCGCCTCTGGCTGGACGCAGTAATAAGTTATTCCATAACGCGCGTGACGTCACAATGCGTTCGCGACACCAGTTCCTGGGCGAGTTGCCACCGCATCGCGAGGTTGCGGTTGTGCCGACCGTTCTCCGAGTCGTCGGGGCCACCAATGGCCACCACTGGCTGGCCGTAGATCCTGTCGAGACCGGACTCAACCAACACTGCATCTAGCAACGTGTGCGCGAATCAGACGCGATAGACGTTTATCCTTGTCGATATCATCAACTTACGGTTGCAGCTGCATGGTTGCATGCTACAGCATGGCTCCAGCCAACCCCCGAATCAGCTCCAGCGGGGCGCAGACATACGGACTATGCACTATATTTTTGTCCGTGCTAGAATGTACAATACGTATTAGGGTATGCAAGGCAGCGCATTTACGAATAGAAATGACCGCCCTTGAGCTTCAGCTACACGCACCGTCTTCCATCAGAACTCAAACCAATCTTCTGAGAGCCCTCCTCCACCTCCTGGGGACAACGGCCGCCATTCTTCGACGACTTCTTCTTCGCCCGCGCCATACCCAAGGTTCGCGCCCGCGTGACGGCCGCCCGCGCTAGCCCCTCCCGGCCCTTCCCAATCCTCTTCGTCCTCTTCGTCATCGTGTTCCGCTTGGCCTGCAGCTTCGCAGCTGCCGTTCGCAGGAGTGTCCACCGTGTCTGCCATGGCCAGATCGAGCTCCGTATCAGGGTCCAGCAGCCGTGCCAACGCTTCCATATCGATCTTCTTCGAGCCCCGTGGTTTGGACCCGCTCCCTGCATCGAGGCCATCGCCGTCCTCCGGCAACCTTCTCTTGCGCTTCTTGCGCTTCGCCGCCGGTGTCTCGGCGGCGACGTTCTCACCCTCGCGTCCCCAGTCGTTCCTGGCATCCTCATCCGCATCTTCATCGAGGTCCCAGCCCATTGCGATACGGACAGCCTCCACCTCCTCTGGCGAGCGCATGAGTCCCTCGAGCTCGTCCTCCGTAAACAGCTCCTCGTCGGCGATGTGGTGTTCTTCTGTGCCTCCCCGCGCGGACGCGAGGAGCTGCAGGCGGCTAGGCACATGCGCGAACGCGTGTGGGAGGAACGCGGCATCCGCCGTGAGAAGGTGTGTGAGCAGGTCAGGGGAGCCTACAGAGGAAGCTAACGCCGTGGAGGATGAGGACGAGCGACCTGACATCGAGAGCGGGTCGAGGAGGAAGTGTGAGGCGTCGACAACCGTCTTTGCGTGTTGAGTCCTGGCTTTCTTGCGGGGCGGCGGGTGATCCTCGCCCAGGACCGACGTCGAACAGGAGGACTTGCTGCTGCTACCCGCTTCGCTGCTGTCCCACCACTCGTCGCCACTGCCAGTGATGCCTTTGTCGCCCTCATCAACGTCCAGCTGGACCAGGGGGCGTCCGTCATGCTCAACGCGCTTCCGCCATATCTCCTCCTGAAATCGCACCACGTCCTTGAGTCCCCGGGCGACGACGACGCGCTTCGCGACCTTGGAGCGGCCTTTCCCTTCTCGACCTTTGACCGGCTTACGCTCGTGGGCATCGAGCCACGGGACCTCCTGGATCCACTCCTCCACTAGGTCGTATATCTCTTTGTATCGCTGCATCACCGTGCGGTCGCCCGCGCCCAGTCGCGCACCGAGCGCCGCGGCAAACGCCCCGGCGTTCGGCAGAGAAGACGAATGTTCGGCTTCAAGCGCAAGCATGAACAGTGCACATGCAGTTGGGGGTGTCGGAAGGTGGGCGAAGGCGTTGGTGCGCACAAGCAGACCTGCGAGTGCGGATGCGGTATCTGTGATACTGGGAAGGCGCGGGAGGAGAGGAGAAAGCACCTTTACTAGCTGCGCGGGTAGCACCGCACTGGTGCCGTTCTGTGAGCTGTCGAGAAGGGAGACAAGGTGTGCTTGAAGAGTGGGTAGGTGAACGGCGGGATCCGTGGTAGACAGGCCGAGCTGGAGTAGCGCCACGACTTTGCTGAACGCGCGCGAGACAGCGATATGCGGTTCGTCGAGGAGGTACTGTTACACAGCAGCACGTCAACACATGCTCAGGCACCCTGAAATAGCTGAGATACCAGGTAATAGCGGGGAGGGGAGATAAGAAACTTACTGCAATGTCACGAAGGCCGTCGCTCTTGCGCGACTCGCGCAGAGCGATCGCGAGCGCAGCCCCTGCAGTCAGCTTGGCTTTGCGACCCCAGCGGTACTTGCCAACGCGCATAGCCTGGTCAAATATGCCCTGTGCGCGTAGAGTCAATCCAGGATTCGATATCCTCATAGCGAGCACCCGTATAAACTCGTGCATTGAGATCTACACGTGTCAATGAGATTGTATACTACGCCTAGCAGTAGGAGACGGAACATACGGTGTTCTTACGATCCCGCGCCTCCTTCCCTTGACCTAACAGTGCCCAACCATTCCTCCCTCGCAGTGTGCTTCCGCCTGGGACGGTGAGCCATGGAGCAAATTCACGGCCGGAGACGTCCGCGTTCTCGAGGTGGGAGGCGAGAACGCTCTGAGTGGGGTCGGCGAGCGTACCGCACTGAAGGCAGATGGCCGAACCGACGTCTGGATCCCATACCGTTGATGCGCCACACTCCTCACATCTCCCGTTCATTCCCTCAGGCTGAAAGCAGCCTTGGTTGGGAGTAGGAGGGTTCACCGAAGAGACAGGTGCCAAGTGGTGATGGTCGACAGCAGAGGAGGGTTCAGCGGCGCCAACCAGCGCCACACGCTCAAGGGACGCTAATGTTCGGGCGCTTGAACTCAATCATGGCCTCTGACTCTAACGTCGACCACCGGGTCCCACTACGGGTCTCCAACCAGAAAGCATATGTGTGGGATGTAGAAGGTACGTTTAGGACTCAGTATTTTGTGTCTTAAAGCTAATCTAATGAGAGAAGGATAGATATCGCCACCTTGCGTGCGCAACACCATATTTGCGGCGTCTTGGCTGGAACGTTACCGCACCTTTCTCAACAAAATGTCTTCCTCGGAGTCCCGCTTGTGTTGCTACCAGAGGAGGTCGTGCTGCTCATGGACAAGCGTACGCACTGTATTCATCTCATGCGTCTTACCTGTTCGCCAATTCCTCATGTCCGGACCAGAACTTGCCGTTCTCATCGATGACCCTAATGCCCACGCGACCCCTTTCGCCGAAGCCCTGGCCAATTGGAATTCCGAGCGAGAGCTCTCGGCGCGACATCAGATAGCGACGGCAGAAGCGGAGAAGGCGTCGGAGAAGGCCGTTAAGCTGTCTACCTCTGAAGAGGCCGTTCGCAAACGCAAAGAACGGGAGGCGAAGAGAGCTGCTGCAGCTCGTGCGAAAGCTCTCGCCGAAGGCCTTCCCGTTGACGATGCTGTTCCATCTCCTCTCGAATCTGCACCTGCGGCTAGAGAAGAGAGGCCTGCGACCCCAAGCAGGCTTGCGGCGCAGACAGTTAACATAACAATCCCGGCGAGCTCTTCGCAGCTTGGATGGTACAACCCTAACGCGGCTACGTACTCTACACTGGATGCGGCCCGCGAAGCGGGTATATGGACATACCCCACCACAACTTACGAGCACGCGAAATGTCGTGTCTTCCGGGACCTCTGGGAAAAGGGCAACTTCATGGGCGGCGGGATCAAGTTTGGTGGTGACTTTCTGGTCTATCCTGGTATGTCTCCACTCGCTGGATTATCGTGATGTCACCAACCGTATCTTCAGGTGATCCATTGCGATATCACTCCCATTTTGTCGCGACGGTCATCGAGTCCCCCAAGGCGGCCCTGATGCCGATGGAGATCGTCGCTCACGGACGGCTCGGGACGGCCACTAAGAAGTCGCATCTCTTCTGCGAATGGGATGAGGAAAGGCAACAGGTTACGTATTTCTCTGTCGAGTGGGCTGGATTCGGTTGATTTGAGAAGCAATCTGTCGTCTTATAGCACATTTTGTCTGAGGGTGTATTCAATTTCTTATCATGTACCTTGCGGTTTGGGTGATTTGGGACTAGCGAGATCTACAGACTTGTTGATTACGGATGATACGCGCCTCACGTTAGACGATCCCGCCCCTCTTGTGTCCAGTAAGTTTGACAGACTCGGTAAGCAGTGCTTACTGCTATAGCTGAAGCGTAGTCATCGGGAGCCATCGCCGAAGTTGGAGTTGCTCGCGGCTCTCCGATTAGGCAATATAAGCGCCGTCGCGGCTGGGGTGGCTGAAGGAGGGAGTCGAGTCAGGACTTGGTTTTCTTGCATCGACCACGATGAAGTACTTCTCCACCCGCGGTGCAGGCCAACTCCTGTCTTTTGAAGAGGTCGATCATTTCTTGACGAGATATCACCCAATTCTCAACCACCTATCTTCAGACCGTTCTCGCTGGTCTCGCCCCGGACGGCGGACTCTACATCCCCGAACACATCCCGTCCCTCCCTGTGGATTGGCAGACTGCATGGAAGGATTACTCATTCGTCGACCTCTCAGTCGAAGTTCTATCCCTCTATGTTACCCCTGACGAGATTTCCAAGGCCGAACTGCGTCAGCTGGTCGAAAAATCCTACAGTACTTTCCGGCGTCCGGAGATCACCCCGTTGAAGAAACTCACCGACACAACCTATGTGCTCGAGCTCTTCCATGGACCCACATTTGCGTTTAAGGACGTCGCGCTTCAGCTGCTCGGAAACCTGTTCGAATTCTTCTTGAAGAGGAGGAACCAGCGCAGGGCTCCCGATGAGAAACCGGAGAAGCTCACGGTCGTCGGCGCGACAAGTGGAGACACTGGAAGGTGCGCTCGTATGCCAAAACCAAACTAACATGGTATTCGAGTTTGGATTGACCATTTTATGCTTCATAAAGTGCTGCGATCTACGGTCTCCGGAATAAGGCGAACGTCTCTATTTTCATCCTGCATCCGAAGGGACGCGTCTCTCCCATCCAAGAAGCACAAATGACGACCGTAACGGACGTGAATGTGCACAACCTCGCCGTAAAAGGCACCTTCGACGACTGTCAGGCAAGTTCACTGTTCTCCCTTCCCATTAATCGTTCAACGAACCAATCACCTACCCCTTCTCTGTCATCAGGATATTGTGAAAGCCCTCTTCGGTGACCGGGAGTTCAACGCAACTCACCGCCTCGGCGCAGTGAACTCGATCAACTGGGCACGCATCCTTGCCCAAACCGTTTACTACTTCCTCTCCTACTTCCAAATCAAGCGTCAAGTCGCGGACCCCGCGCTCGAAATCCAGTACGTCGTCCCCACCGGCAACTTCGGCGACATCCTCGCCGGGTACTACGCGAAGCGCATGGGGCTGCCCATTGGGCGGCTGGGTGTCGCGACGAATGCGAATGACATCCTCGCGCGGTTCTGGAAGAGCGGCGCGTACGAGAAGGTTGACTCGTCCCGCGCGACGACGCCCGCGGGCGAGACGGCCCCGGCGGCGGGCGCGTCAGACGGGAAGCAGGCGGAGGAGGCGAGCGGGGTGAAGGAGACTCTGAGCCCGGCCATGGACATCCTCGTGTCCAGCAACTTCGAGCGGTTGCTGTGGTACTTGGCGTACGATACAGCGAAGGGTGCGGACGACCTGGAGAGGAGGAAGGCCGCGGGCGCCACGATTGCGGCGTGGATGGGGAAGGTGAAGAGCGACGGGCATGTGCAGGTGCCGACGGAGGTGCTCGAGCGTGCGCGGGCCGACTTCTTCGCGGAGAGGGTGTCAGACGAGCAGACGCTCCAGACGATCAAGTACTACTTCGAGTCGGCGAAGTACATCGCAGACCCGCATACCGCCGTCGGGCTCCACGTTGCGCGCACTGTCGCGCCGAGCAAGTAAGCCGATTTTTGGTGACCGCTTTTTGGATGGTTGTCGCTGATGAAGGGGTGGTTTACAACACAGCTCGCCCCATGTTCGCCAGATCGTGCTTTCGACCGCGCACCCGGCCAAGTTCTCCGAGGCAGTTACGCGGGCGCTGGAGGGCTCGTCGTCCTTCGACTTTGAACGCGATGTGCTTCCGCCGGAGTTCAAAGGCCTGCTCGAGCGCGAACGCCGGGTTATCGATGTGGAAGGCCCGGATGGTGAGCTTGTGAAGAAGGTTATCGAAAAGTATGCTGTACCAGCAGTGGCTCAGGTAGGCGCCGACGTATGAGGGGATGATGTAAAGAGGAACAACCGACAATCATGTAAAACAATGTTGTGCCATCTACAAAGAAATGGTGAAAAAGCAATGGTATGAATGCTATATACTTTTTCTCCTAGAATCCCGCGTTTGTTAGAAGTGGGATCGAGGTCAATTTGATGGTGGATACAGGTACGATTTGCATTACATCAAACCATTTCGTTTTTTCTAACAAGAACTCGTGTAGCGAGGGTGCCTTCAACTAGCTTGCCGGGCCGACGGGCAGCTGGGTGAGCCATGGGTCTCCAGTGCAAGCCACTGTGACGTCATAAACAGACGCTTCAAACACGGTTATGTTCACACGTTTTCCAACGTGCAGTTCTTGAGTTAAATTGCGCAACGGTCTCACGAGGAGTTTTGGTGAGTGCCCTGATATATGCCCGTTGTCTGACTTCTTAAGCGATCATATCCTACAGATGGCAGATGCTCCGTTGGGAGGACATCTCGTGTTGCGGAGCTCTCCAGACATGCATTTTAAGTTCGGGAGAAGAATGACAGCGGCATCCACCTCAAGGCGGCCCGTTGGAGTAAATCGATGCAAGGGACTCCAAAGCTGGTCATACTAGGCGATGCTGGGCGGAGGAGCTCAAGATGAACGCGAACAGAAGCATTTCAATGGCGCCGCTGGGATGCCCGTATAAAAGCCGAACATCCCCACCGGTTTCAGACTGGACAAAGGATCCCAAGCATATCCTCTGTTGTTATCATGAAATTCCTCCTTGGGTCACTTATTTCTCTTTTCGTGCTCGCGCTATCGGTCCCTAACCCACTCCCCGGGAGTAGTGCGTTGTTTTAACTTTTCTAGCCTCTGACCACACCATTCTTAGTCGCCCATAGGCACCGTCGTCGTTCGCGACCCCACAATTTGGTACAACCCCGATAGCAATAAATACTTCGTATTCTCTACTGGCGATTTGATCAAGATCCTCACTAGCAACTCTCTGAAGGGGTGAGTACCTCACATATGCAGGTTGGGAATCGGTTATTCATCGATGTGTAGGCCGTGGACAAGCTCGGGTTCTGCGCTCTCAGACTGTTCGAAGATCAACAAAACCGGCCGCTGCGATCTTTGGGCGCCAGACGTAAACTTCGTCGACGGGAAATACGTCATGTACTACGCTGTATCAAAGATCCAAACCACGGATTCCGCTATTGGCGTAGCGACGAGCCAGACGATGGAGAACGGGACGTGGGATGACCTCGGGCAAGTCATCAGCTCGGAAGTTGGTGACAATTATAATGCTAGTAAGTAATCCATTGATCCTCGCATCGCTTCAAGTCCTTTCGCCTCACGTGTCGCTCTTATAGTCGACGCAAACTTGATCGACGCGGATGGACTGAAGTTTGCGTTTGGATCATGGAATCAGGGAATCTTCCAGATCCCATTGTCGAACATCACCACTCCGGCTTCTGTAAGCCTGATATTTAATGGTCTTGAAGAGATAGGCTGATCAATAGGTAGGGGCTGCCTGGCACACATCTTGCTGGGGCTAACATGGAGCCCTCGGAAGGTGGCTTCGTTTACAAACCGAAGAACTCGGAGTATTATTTCCAATTCTTCTCCAACGGCGAGACGCCTCTCAACAACGTGAGCGCCCTTACACCATCATCGGTCGATTCAACTCACAGGGCTCTATTTTTCAAGCCTGACCAAACTCGTCCCGCGCCAGGGAAGGAGTACAAGGTTCTCGTGGGCCGCAGCAAAAGCGTTTCGGGTCCGTTCCTTGACAAGAACGGAAACGACCTAACGAAGGCTGCCGACCCGCCGACCGGCACGCTCGTCCTTGGTTCACATGATAATATCTACGCTCCAGGTGGCCAGAGCGTTTCCTTGGATCCGGTCAGCGGGCGGGATATAATCGTGTACCATTATGTCCCCAACGACGCGTTTGGTGGTCCTTCTTACCTCGGCATCAACTATCTCAACTTCACGTCGGGGTGGCCCGTTGTGGTAGGGGAATAAGCGATGGGCACGTTGCAAATTGGATGGATATTGTGCAACCGTACAACGCGTTACAATACATGTTCATATCAAATGGGAGCGAGAAAAGTGTGCATTTTTACGACCACCAACTATCCTCAAGCTCATGAACGCTACTCTCGTAACTCGTCGGAGTCCCAGGTGCCGACACTACCATTGTTTCCTCATCGACAACCAATTCTACGCCCAACTCGGAAACGAGTATATCTAAATTGCGAAAATTAAAAGGCCTGCGGTTGAACAGCTCCACATTCTTCAAAGTACTCCCTTGTATTCCGGGCGGTACACGCCGATAAGCTACATTTATCAGCCTATCCCACGCCGCCGACATGTCCTCCGCGTCGAAAATCTCCACTGCCGACAGCCCCGGGCAAACGGAGGTTGGGAACCCCCACGTCGCCAAGGCATCGGAGATCTCTTCCAGCTCATCCTCGGGCAGACCCATCACTCTCCAAGTTTTGAGAGCTGGCAGCCGTCGAACCGTCCTCCCCCATTCGTCAAATATCGTCCCATCCCTAGTTGCCGGACCTTCGCCCACTAGAGGGAGGCGGTTTGGCGGTTTGTACACCACCACGAGAGTCTCGATCTGGGACGCATCGAAGGGCCAGTCAAAGTGGAAGCCGGCCCACTCGGGGTACGGTTGGGCCCAGGGATCGAGACAGTCGATGTCCAATGCGGGACGGTCGAAGATTGCGTCGGCAGCGCGGATCGCTTGCAAACGCCCGTTCATCCCTTCCCGGAAGAGTTGAAGGCGGCGGAAGCCGTTGAAACAGGGTGGGAGGAAGCGCGGGGTGATCGTGGATAACGTGTCTCCGAAATCTCCGTGCTCCTCGATGGTGCAGAAGACGGACACGCGCGTGTGTTGGGGAAGCAAGAGCGACGCAAAGAAGGTGCCGTGCACTTCTTGGGGCTTGAGTTGGAGGTAAATGCTGGCTAGGTTAGGCAGCACGACGCTGTTGCGCTGGATTACGTGATCGTAAACTTCCTCCCATTCCCATCCGCTGCGGATGTTCAGGGTTTCGAGGAGCGGGCAGCTGGAGAGCATTTGAGCAGTCCTGCGAGGGGTGGGAGTGGGCCCTGTACTCTTCCGAAGTCGAGGTGGGCGAGGGTAGCGGGGAAGACTTCGAAGGGCGAAGGGACACCTCGGAGGGTGAGGACGCGTAGAGATGGGACCTGACCATTGAACATCAGAGGAAGTTGTTCGACCCTCCTGATAGCGTGACCGTCGAGATAGAAAGTGTGCTTTGAGTGCTCGATGAACAGCTCCTCTAGGTTTGGAGCTGAGAGTGTTAGCTCTCTCCAGAGCAGCTCTATATCGTCGGCTAGTGTCGTTTCAATATGGATGGAACGAATGCGGTGAATCGAAGGCGCAAGGACTGGCGCGAAGTTCGACGAGAGTCGACGGGTTAGAGAGAGGGAGACGGGCAGATTCTTGGAGCGTGTCAAGTAAACCTTCACTGCGTCGGGATGGTGAATGGGGAACGATGTCCAGAGCCACGGATTCTGGATACCAACAGCGCGCCAGTACTTGCAGACATGTGTGATCCGGACAATGTCCTTGTTGCCGCTTGGGTGATCAACGAGAAAGTTGCTTTCTGACCTACACTGTGAAGCGTATCCGAGGATATTTGAAGGTTTTTCTGTTTCCTGCGCCAAGAGCTTGCGGAGGTCGTCGCGTGAGCCGACAAGGCGGTATTGGTCGATGAGTGCAGCAGGAGTAGGTATAGTGACAGAGATTGGCCCGATTTCAGAATGCTTCGCACGGGACATTGGAGCAGGAATGGGGGAGAGGAGGTACTGTAAGTAACAGTACTCACGGGTCGACAAAAGGGTCGACAACGTGACAACAGTGGCGGTGTTGGCAGGTGGCCGGGGACGCGCGCCATATTTGGCAGGTACGATATTGAACGCTTTAAAAATTTCCTCAAGAGGCCTAAGAAGAATCGATCAAACGGTCGTTGTTCTTTGCTGGTGGCAAGTGACCATGTAATATGAGCGCATAATGTGCCATGCACGTAGGTCATATTGGCGTGAATCACACTGAGTGACCGTGACCACGGATGTGCCGTTCTAAATGAGCCCGCTTCAAGGTCTTCTCTGAATGTATATTAGTTCAAAATACGCGGCTGACCAGCCTTCACCTCTCATCTCGATACCACGGCGTGCTAGACACATTTCCACGCTTTTAAATCCACTCCACTGCTGCGCAGTTACTCTTGACATCCCTCGCATCGTTCACGCTTCCATCATGTCCTCCTACACCTACAAGAAATCCAGCGTCTTCGGCGGGTCCTGGTCGACCCCCTTCGGCACCCCCTTCTTCATCAGATGGGGCGAATGGAGCCTCAAGGTCCCGATGGCCCAACTCCGCGAGGAGTATGACGCATGGGAGAAGCTCCAACGTCGCCGTACGTCCCCTCAGTTGCATTCTTCAACTCATACTGAGAGCACTGACCATTTCGTTCTGTTCGTGCAGCCGAGCAGGAGTCTCCCAAACCCGCAGATCCCATCCCGTCCCTCCCCTCCGGTCCTTTCGACTGGGCTGACGACGTCGAGCAGGACCTCTTCACTGGCAGCAACAGGGCTGGCCCTCTCGACTTGGCTGAAGACGTTGAACAAGAACTCTCCTCCGACACCAGCAACGACACCGACGTCAAGCTCGACAGCAACTCGCTCGACACCGCTACGGTCGTCTCTGTGTCTCCAATCGTCGAACCACTCGTCCCCGATGGGGTCGTTGTGGTGGGTGCTGGCACCACCCTCTGCGCGATCCCGGAGGAGGGCGAGGAGGAAGACGGTGCGGGGGAAGACGAGGCCGCCGGCGAGTTCGACTCTATCGACCTGGCCGACTCGGTCGATTCGGACTCGACTTCCCTGGACGACTCAATCTACTCGGACTCGGACCTGGCTCCCGTGGACGATCCGATTCACCTGGACGACTCGACTCCCTCGGCCGCCTCGACACCCTCAACCAACATCGACAATACCGTCTACCGCATCATCAACATCTCCACGACCGGCAACCACTTCTCCCTCCACATGGTCGAAGACGGCACCACCTTCAACACCAACGCCAACACCAATGCCACCGACCCGTCTTCGACCGCCAACGAGCTATTCGAGGCCATCCAGTTCCTGGCGACCGCCGGCCTCCTCAACCTCGACACGTACGCGACCGTCTTCGACACCGCAGCGCATGCATGTGCGGCTGGGCCGCCCTTCTGGCTGCACGACCCTCTCGGCGACCGTGAGATTGTCCCTGTGTGAGCTGGATTCCGGATACCGCTCTCACGACGTGGCTTGGATTGGGACAGCTTGGACTGGGGCACTATTACTCTAGGCTGGGACTTTGGACTTCGGGTTGGACCTTGGGACTTTGGAGTTGACCTTAGGAACTGTGGACTGGAACTTGGGGTTCGGGACCACGGGGAGGCTTGGAGACGTGGGCGGTGGGATGGCGACCCATCGCCTGTGTCCCCAGTCTTCCTCGCTAGGTTGAGCTTTGGGGAGTAAGCATGAAGGCAACCGGGGACTCGCTGTCTAAGCTCGACTCTGCATTATACTTGGATGTGATTTGGGGGCCCGGCTTTAGACCAGGAGTTTTGGACTTGAGACTGGGACATCGGACTCGGAATGGGGTGTTTATCAGGATTCGAGGCTCCCTTGGAATTCGCAACTCCCAGTCCTTTTTTCGCCTGGTTGCACTTTTCGGACATGTATGAGCAAGGTTTGATAACTCCTCTGGCTTCGTTGTCCGTTCCGGGTTTCGTTTTCAGTCGAGGTTATGGCTCTTGTCTCTGCAGGTAGTAGTGCGCATGACGACGGCGAGGTACCTGATAGAGACTTGGTTTTGACGTCGGAAGAAGGGTCTAGGCTATGCAGGGTATGAGGAACGTGGTTGCGATGGCGGGCCTGGAACCCGAGGATGACGTGGACCTCATCGAGAGGTCGGCACGAATTCAATGAGTCTGAGTGGGGGCTGGGGATCATGGTGTCTGCACGGTGGGATTACTTCTCGGACTTGCTGGATACTTATAATAATTGTTGACGTAGTGGGTCAACTTGGTAGCGTCGAAATACAGTACATTAGCACGTGGTGTAGTTCCCTTTGTCAACGATCAAAACAACGAAATGAACGCGGCTACATACGAGTGCTATTGAAAGGACTGCACGAAAATAAGACCAGAGCGAAAGCCATACAATGCAACAATATTCACGAGGTCAGATCAGGCCTGAGCCACGCATGACGAATCTATTTGCGACGCGTTTTCCCTGACGCATCAGCCGAGCGTGTCTTCCGAGATTTACTGCCTGTGACAGAAGGCTTAGTCTGGCTGCTTGCATGCTTTCGTGGACTGCGCCGGAGAGCGGTGGGTGGAGCTGAATCCTGATGCAGAACAGCAACAGTTGGCAACACGGCTGGTTGCAAAGTGGCAGACTCTACGGCGTCAGCGTCGGCAGCTGGCTCCACAGAAGCTGGCTCCACTGAGGCCGGATCCCCACGGGCTACCCCCGAAGACGACTGTAGGGGCGCAGAATCCGGCTCCGCAGAGATTGACTGTTCTGTGCGTGATAGCTTCTGTTGCGATCCCGGACGGTCACCTGGTGACTCTTCGATCTTACGTTTGCATGGGCGGGGGAATAGCGAGGGAGATGGGGTCAACAACTGGTGGGCGGGAAGGTATGGGGGAGATGGGGGTGTTGGGGGTGTGATGGAGTCGTAGAGATCGTACCGATCTAGTTCGTTGTCGACCCGGTTGCAACGATCTAGTGTGTGCGTCTGAAGAAAATTGGACCAGTAAACGTCCAATTGCTCTGGATCAGACCACTTATCCTTGTATTCAACCTGTTGATGAGGTCGAGGCGAATGGAAATCCATGACGGTATTTAGCCACTCGCTGAGATCTTGGTTCTCGAAGCGGACCGATCGGGTGTAAACTCGGTCCTCGGCATTGGCTATCTTTCCGTCCCCACCGTCCTTGCTGCCAGCCTCAAACTCCGTGAAGCTATTGAACATTTCCGTGATGGTGTTGGTGAGCTCCGTTAAAGAGACATTATGCTCCTGCCAGAGCAGCGCGCTGTACAGGACGACATAAAGGAGAGATTCCATCTCGTCCTGGAATGTCGCCTTTCCGGTTCGGCCGTTGACTTCCCGTAGCATCCGGATGGACACATATTGCCAGGTTCCCTGACAAAATAGTAAGGTTCAACAGCACAGATCGGAATACTGATTAACGTACCACGCGACCCATCTCCGTCGCAGCACCATCATCGTCCACTGCACAGGACGTTTCCCAGTCAATCAGGTATCCGCTTCGCACTGTCTTGCCCGGCTCTTTGACCAAAATGATGTTGCCAACACTAATGTCCCGGTGGATGCGAGAATCCTTTGCCAGCACTTCTCTCATTGCTGGATCCCAGATGAGTAAGTGACACGAGAGTATAACATAATGACACTAAACACCCACCCGTATAGACATCATACGTGGCATGGAGCAGTTCTTCTGTGCCGCGGAACCGATTCAAGTTGTACCCAACTGTGCCCATCACCAAGCGGTGATGCGTTCTTCTTACCGCGAATGGCAAGCATTCGTGAAACAGGCACACCCAGGCCTTAGACATCATTTCGTGGCTCAGCGTGTGTTGGTACTTCGTATCTATAACACGGTCGCTGTCAGCGCTATCCATCGAAAACAAATACCATTTATACTTACTAGACGTTGCATGCGATTCACGAGGTTCATCTACATTGCGGGAGTCCTCTACGTCGCCATACCACACCACAGATGGAACGTAGCGTACACCAAGGTCGTCGAGATGCTGGAGAGTCTGGCCTTCCAGCTCAGGCAAAGAGCTGGAGCGCCAGGTATCCTTGATGAAAACTATCGATCGAGTAGCCGTGTCTGCTGCCCAGTAGCCACGCGTGCCTCGACCAATAAGTGATAACGTCGACACCAGAGGGCGGGACACAAGGAACCGGCGGGTCTTCTCGTCACTCTGAGGATACTGATGGACAATGTCGATGGCGTAGACGTGGCCGGGTTTGTAGTGTTCAGCGACAGCGTTCTTAAGAGCGTCTTGATCGTCTTGATCGAGCTGCAAACGGGCGTGACGCTCGATGACATCCAGAAACAATTCCTCTTCCGCCTCCGTTGCGGGCTGAACGGACATATCGTGACCCCGGCCGGCGCAAGTAGTTTGCGAAAACCTCCACAGGAACTCGCAAAGCAGGTCGGGTTGCTCGCGAAGATCGAAAGCTTCGGTCGCTACACCACCCGCTCGATCCCAGCGAAGCAGCCGGGCGCGCGATCCGGACAAGGCGACGGTGAAGATGAATGTGCGAGGTTGGCGAGCGCAAACCTCAGCGGCATATGCGATGTGCTGACCCAGCGTCACAACAAGATCCACCACTGGCCTTCCGTCCTCATCACGAGAACGCTGCAAGAAATTATGGGTGTTACGAGCAGCAGGCTCGGAATCGGGTGGAGGGTCTACGAAGAAGTCGAGCGCAGGGTCCGGTTGAATATCGACGAACAAGTCTGCATAACAGAACTCAACTCTAGACGATGGGTCTGATTGGCTCACGAGCCTCGCGTTGTCGGTGGTATAACAGCAAATGTGGGGTTTCATATATCCAGGACGTTTTGGATGTGAGCTACGGGTAGCGGCGACGTCGAAGACGAATCCTGGGCAGCGGGATTTACGTCCGCTACGCGCATTGAGTGCACAAACCTGTACGAGTCAGGAACAGGATATATATGCCGACAAGCATGACAATAACTCACCAAAGGTTTGTATATCTCGGACGCCTCTACCCCACGCAGAGGCACGACTTCGAAGGCGTCTAAACTCTCCAACATATTGGTTCTGTCGTCTTTGGTGGGCAGAGGAAGAAAGTGGTCCATAAATTGCTGAACAGGCATGGGCCCAGCAATGGAGCGTTTGGAGTCCGCAAGGAGATGCACATTCCGATTCTTGGCGAAATGGGGGTCTGGTCCACGTGTCTGGAGAAGAGTGTGGTCGAGGGACAAAGGAATATCGTAGACACAAGACGGCGCCTTAGAAACGGGAATGGCATCAGCCATGGATAGGCAGGATAGGATATGTGTCCAGGAGGCGGCAATGGGAAGGATACGTGGAAGGCCACTGAAGAAGAGGGGAGCGTCGAGGAGATTCGGAATCGCCGAATCGCAACCCAACACCTCTGTCACCAAACTCTCTCAGTCTCTGATCTTTTCCCATAGCGCACATCGTTGGCGCCCATTACGCGCTCGTGTGTCCAACCGGCCCGTCACCGCCTCAGCGCTACCAGCACGAACCTCCACGAATTGCTGAGGGTTCTCTCTTCTTCCTCCTTCCAAACGTCAACATACATATCGCATCAATGGCACCCGTAACGACAAACATCAACTTCAGCACGAAGAACAGGTAGGCGAAACTCCTCTCCTGACTGCTGATACACCAGTGACCAGCTTTGGATCAGTTCACTATCCTGTCAACCCTCCTTCCCATCACACGATGCGTCGCTTCCCCCTCCACCTTCCGTCTCCTCTCCAACCGATTGTTTGGCAGCCAGCTCGCGCAACAACTCCGACAGACTTGGGGTGATGGCGCGCTGATACCATGAAGGAATGGTACTTTCACCATCCGTACCAGCACCGGGGTCATAGGACCCTTCTCTAGTCTGGGGAGAAGTCGACAAGGCAGACATCGCCTCTTGATATGGGTCTCTCCATGCCTGCAGCGATGCTGTTACGGCCTCCAAGTCCGGAACCCACACTCTGTACTTCCGTGGGGGAGCCCCTTCTTCAGGCTCGGACAGGTCTGCCGCATCCACTTTGCGCTTTCGGGCACTGGGGTTGAGCTCTGGTGGCAGAGGCCCTGTCGGGCTTGTCTGTGTGCTTTCTTGCGGATTATCGCGGACATGCTGTGGGGCTTCCCAGTCGGGGTGCACGTCCGTCGACCCGTCCGATAAGATGTTATTTCTGCGATCAGCTTGTGGAAGTGCTCCCCCGTGTTGAACGAAGAAAGTGTCCCACCAATCCCCGATCGTCACAAGGTTCCAGCCCGTGCCTGCCTCGTAGAACCCCATGATAGCATCCATCCACGTTTTGAACAGCGGGGAGCGCCATCCAATAGCCGATGTATACAACCTCTCCGCTTTGTTTTTCCTCTTCCCGAACCCACCATGGGGTACCCCCTGCGACAGAGCGTAAAAGTCGAACATCTGACTCAACAGCTCCCTAAACCTGTTTGCCACGGTGTTGTGGGGCAGGTACAGGACACCACAATACAAGACGACGTAGAGCATGGACTCAATATCGTCTTGGATCGTATGTCTTCTGAATGGTTCGTCGGCATAGTTGTGATAGCAAGCAGCCAGGGACAAGAACTGCCATGTGGCCTGCGAATTGTGAGCAACAGATAGAGTAAACAAAGGGTTCGTGGCTTACTGAAACCTGAAATTCTTGCAGATATTTTTCCTCACTATCGACAGCGCGTGAGAGATCCCAATCCACTAAGTAGCCTTTCCTTGACAGTCGTCCGGGCTCCTTATAGAGGATGATATGGCGAGGCGCTATGTCCCCATGAAAACGTCCCCACTTCGCAACAGCATCCTGTAACGCTTCACGTGAAACGTCAGCCATGGTGTTGAATGTAGAGCAATATGCTGTACCTTGGAATGCATCGCGAGCACCATGTAGGAGCTCAGAGGTGCCCCGGAGACGCAAGAGAGTGTACCCTGCGATGTCGAGTACAAGGCGATAGTGGATGCGCTTCACAATCATATGCAATCGATATTTGGCCCCGCATGCCCAGTCTGCATCCACGTACGCCTGCGTTTGAGTCATCTGTGCCAGGTCTTTCTGCTTGATTAATGACATTGGTATGATTGCGAAGTTACAGAGAGAATGGTTACCTCTATCATATTGTATCATCGAGTTGTCGTCGATAGTGAAGTCGGGCACGTCTTCCTGGTGGATCACTCCAGGGATGTTCGCCACCAAGCCCTTCATAGACTCTAGAATATCTCCCTCTCTCTCAACCCTCAAAGCCCCGGTCGAAGAGTCGATACGTATGGTGTCGTAGCGCCACGTGTCCTTCAAGAGCACTACTCTGCCAGTGCGTGAATCCACCGCCCAATATGTACGAGTGCTCCTCCCTGCAACGGATAACGGGACGGCGACGGGGCGTGAGACAAGCAAGTGGTGCCCCTCCAGGTCGGGGTTATCGAAAAGGGGGGAATGGGGTAAGTGTATGACGGTCACAGCGTTCCTTTGGTAGTGCTCTTCCAACGCGGCCTTGATCGCCTTGGAATTCGAAGCTTGAGGGTCCCCCTCAAGCTGGGCGATGATGTGCTCCTTTATCGCCCGGCGGAAGACCTCCTCCTGATCTTCAGTGGCTGGCTCAACTGTGAGATCATATCCGCGTTCCACGTCCGTGATATGAGCGAACCGCCAGAAGAACTGGCAGAATAGTTCGGGGTCCTCAACGGCGCTGAACGCCTCCGAAACAATGGCTCCCGCTCGATCCCATCGGATGAAGCGTATCGAGGCAGCAGAGACGGAAACGGAGAAGTAGTGACGCCTGTGCTGCCGCTTGCAAGCTTCTGTTGCGTACGCAACGGTCTGCCCCAAATTATGGTCGGCATTGTTGAGCTGCGTAACAGACACGTCGCGCATTCCGCGCGCCACAATCCAACGGAATTCTGCACGAGTTCCCTTGAACTTCTTGGGATCCATATCCTTGAAGAAGTCGTCCGCCAACGATGACTTGACCTCGAAATGCAAGGCAGAGAAGCCCATGTCACTATACTTGTCTTCGGGCCGCATGATACCATCCTTGATTTTGGGAAGGTGGTCATTTGCATACAGACATATGTCTGGCTTTACCGACCCGAACTTCCCGCCGGGGTTCAAGGTATCGGCGTAGCCGGATGTGTCATAGAAGCTGAAGCCGGGGCACCGCGGCGTTTTCGTGCCATTCTCAAGATGAAAGATGCGACCCATGGCGCGAATCTGAAGATGCAATCCAGGAGGATTTAGCACCATATATTTGACATGGCGAAGAGACTCACAATAGCTGTTTGAATCCCCTTCTCAGTTCTGGGCCACCGTTTCCCCTTCTTCGCTTCCTCCATGTAGTCGTTGAACATACCCGTCGCTGACGGCATGTTGGTCATGTCCACTCGATCGCCTCCCAAGAAAGTGTGGAGAAACAGGGGGACTGGCATGGTGCCCACAAGCCATCGCGATGACTCCTCTCGGAGTCTCTTGTACCGTTTGGTGTCCTTCTCGGCTATGCCGTAAGTCTGGCCGCTGGTCTCCGTGATGGTGACTGCTGCCAACGGGGTATTCAACACCCCTGCTCCGGTGTCAGTCGCTTTGAGGGTGAGGTGGCTATCGCTAGAATTTGAGGCCTGAGAGGCAGAGGGATGTGACTCTTTGAGTTCGGAAGTGGGATCCTGCTTGAGTCAATCAGCTTGAAACAGGTGAAATTGATTTCTTGGGATGACATACCGGCGGAGCGGACATGGTTGAGGGTCGTGAAAAAGAGCAAGTATGCAAAATGCAGAGGAGAGATGAAGAGTCGTGTATATGACCGCAACGTAGCACATCTACAGCCTTCGAGGCCGTGCGGATAGTTGTGTGGGTGCTATCCAGGCTCATGGGAATTGCTGGTGACACGTGGAGGCTCATTCCCAGGCTGCCAGAGGGGAACGTGATGGCCTGAAAACTTCCTCGTCAGGAGTTTCATCTTCGTCGACGAAAAACAGCCTACCTTGTATTATGAATAAGGGCGGTCTGATCCCGCTAAATATTTCTCGTGAACGCATAAGCCTCTCATTGTCTCTAGATGACCACGTTACCTATGGTAGGTTATATCCCGGAACTTGTACTGACACGTGAGTGTGATAGGATGAACACTTCCGAAGCGGCCACCCCTATCGAACTGGTGGACGTTTGGCACGCAGTGCACATTGAGATGATGGCTCAGACAAGCTCGGGAAAGTCCAGGGAGGGACAATGGTAGCTCTTTAGCACAATGTTCCGTCCGAGAATCGAATGCTTCCCTCAAGTGCATGGGCGTCGAGACTAATACGAGATAGATGAATAGACTCTGAAATCAGCGCGCGAATAGGGGATCACCGCTCGTGGGCGAAGTGCTTCCTATCCTGAAGGAACCGGGTGACGGAACGTGGGAGACGATGACTTGCCGTAACGACTTCTTGGACGCTCTAGACGACCCTCCTCCTGCGAAATGGCAAAGGCAGCACCGCAGAAGAACACAGAGGGCATTCATTACGTTTGCGTGCCACAAGGCATATGGGCCGGCGGCGTGGCGGTGATTTTAGGGGTACCGCCGATATGGGGACTACACCACTCTTCTAAAACAACTCCGAGTCAGCACAAGGGAAGCTGATTGAATTGTCCTCTATACCTTTTTACTTAGTTACACAATCGCGTTTGTGGCTAGTGGGGTTTCGAGCACTGGGATCAACCTCAGAACACCGTGTGGCAACGTTCAATTTGCCGCGGCGTGCCGTGGCCTGCTACTAAGTCATTGACGCGAACATCGTTCGAGGCTGTCAATGCCGCACCGTCATATCGCCTTGGTTAGCAATAACCAGAATCCTCGCTCGTCGCTCGGCCATGAATACTTTTAGTAGCAGCCCGGCAGGGATGAGTCGAAGGAAGAACATACCTGGAACATACCTGAGTGAGCGCCACGAGCCACAACAGCGCTCAATCGATGCTCTCCCCAGTCGGTCCGCATATCGGCCCGGTCACACCGGAAATAGTCGATACTTATCTCTCTGAAGCATAGTAGATGCAGCTCTCTACAACTGCTTGCCCTCCACCGTAGCGCGGGACTTTGACTGTTTGTTCCAAAGATCCATGGCGGCCTACGTGCAGGATGCGATCATGCTCCTCGGGGACTCGATCACTCAGGGTGGGTACGAATTCAACGGGTTCGCTGCCCGGCTCGCACGTACGTATCCACAACAAGCCCTCATGTACTGATCACTTGTTAAACGGGTCATCGGCGGGATCTCCGCTTTCAACTCCACACAGATGTGTACAACAGAAAGATGGACGTCATCAACCGCGGGTATAGCGGGTACAACACCGACTGGATCATCCCCGTCTTCGAGCAGGTGCGCACCGTCGTCCCAGCTACAAGTCGTCATCCCGCGGCCTTGCGAGCGAGGCGGACGCGACTGATAATTACCCTCATCCCAATGCCCACCCCATAGATCTTCGCGACCCAGCACGAGCAGCAGCACGTCCCGAAGGTGCGCCTGCTCGTGATCTGGTTCGGGGCGAACGACGCGGCAGTGCCGCCCAAGGAGCAGCACGTCCCGCTCCCGCGGTACAAGGAGAACCTCGCGAAGCTCATCTGGATGGTGTCCTCGCCCGAGTCCCCGCGCTACTCCCCGGACACGCGCGTCGTGCTCCTGACGCCCCCGCCCGTGAACACGCTCCAGTGGAGCGTGCGCCAGGCGAGCAAGGACCCGCCGCAGAGCCTCGATCGCGACTTCGAGGTGACGCGGACGTATGCGGAGGCGGCGAAGGAGGTCGCGGCGAGCGAGGGCGTCGCGGTCGTGGATGTGTGGACGAAGTTTTGGGAGGGCGCGGGGAAGGTGGAGGCGGAGCTGAAGAAGTATTTGACGGACGGATTGCATTTGAATGAGGAGGGTTATGCGGTACGCGATCCTTTCTTTCTTTGAGCTCGGTCGTACGTCTGATGGGTGGGTAGATTGTGTTTGAAGAGCTCACAAAGACCATTGCGGCGAAATACCCGGAGTACCACTACGATAATCTGCAATTCGTGTTTGCTCCGTAAGTGTCGATCCTGTTGTTTCCGCCACCGTATGGGGGAGTGCTGACTCGGTTTGCAGCTTCGACCAGATTTGCGCGGACCTGCCGCACTATAGGGAAATCACCAAGAAGCGCAACGCTTTCGAGTCATAAAGAAAGAGCAAACCCCAATCCAGGAACATGTGCCGATTATAATGAATGCCCAGGCTTCCGGATCAGACTTTACCCTAGATGTGATCTGAAGTACAAGGATACCTCTGGAACGAATACTTGTACTGTATAGATCGCTGGCAGATTGACTTGGCCCCGAACGCAGCTCGACGCAATTGTGCTACTTACTGGCCGACAGTCCATCAAAATTTGATTGTGATTACAGTGCGGATTACGAGGCACCGGAATACTACAGATTCGACTGTATCCCGGGCCTCCATTGTGCGGTTCCGACATGTACACATGTATGAACCTGGAACCGAGCGATTGGAAGCTGTGATTGGGGACCATTGGAGTCAATACTCCCGATATACCCTCGCGGTCGATCAACGTCGATAATCCCTTTCGCGCAGCGTCCCCAACCATGGTGAGGATCGCGCTATCTTTCACTCTCTTGGGGGACTTCGGTGAGCCTCTCTCGGTTCCTATTCAATATTCGACCGTGGGGGAGTCTGTGACAATTGTGTGCGAAACTAAGACATTGGGCGCGAACTTTGTCGAGGATGGCGTATGGACCATGGCAAATGACGGCTGCGTACGTGAGAGGATCATCAGTTAAGTTTCATTCCAGCGTTTAAGTAAGCTCGGGGAGGAGACGCACCGGTTGCGCTGTGCGCGTCTTGGAAATGACAAAGAGCCCGACGTAGGTCCGGGATGTCGCCAAGAGTCAGAGATGGGGACATGTCCGCCCGAGATGAAAGCTTCGAAGGCGCCACGGAACGGTCTATGAAGGAACCGACGAGACGGAGAAACGGGAGTCACCGTGGAGGTTCATGCAGCTGAAGAGCTTTTGATTCTTGCGATCTGAACACGAGCTGTTGAAGTACTTATGCAGACAAGGGAAATTGGACAAAAAGCGGAGCGTTGCGGAAAATGCGACGGGAGTTGATGCACTTAGCGCAGGGTTCTGGGCACGCATGGGCGAGTTACGTGAAGGAGATCCAAGGGTCGATGGGAGGATTTAAGGAAGGAGTGCGTTCCACTGCCTCGTTTTCCGGGTCAAAGGTGCACGCGAGGAGCTCGTCAGTGAAGGGAGCGGTTGGTTCGTGAGAGATGCAGTCCGATTTTTGTACGCGAAACGCGTGAAGTATGGAGATATGGCGCGGACGCTGTCTGGTGGCTGAGACACGGAGCCAGGGTAGACGCATTGAGGGGTGGGCCGTTCAAGTTGCGACGATAAGCATGAGAGGAGAGTGGGCTCAGGTGGGGAGTATGTTGCTGATGACGTTGGATATTTTATCATGGGAGACGCGCCCCGAGATCCCCAGGTCGACGATCCTCGGAACAAGGCGCAGCCGGACAATGGGGCAGACAATGGTGCGAATTGGATTGGATTGACCAGGAATGGGGCGTTGGAGGGTGACGCGAACGAGCCTGCCCTGAAGAGTTGACGCGGTCACGGACACGGCGGGGCTTACGTCAGGATACGAACATGGACCAAATAACGCGCAAACAAAGGCGGGCGACAAGACCCCCGCCTCTGAATCGCCCACAAAACCCGCCTCGATCCGACATTTCTGGCCATCTCCTGGCCGCCTTCTCCGTGCGACGCCTCCTCTTCTCACCCGTCCCACCCCATTCCCCCTCCACATACCCGCTTTCCCTCTTTTTGGGGCTCCAGATCGCCCGGACGACACCCAGCGCCCGGACAGTGTGGACCCACAAACGGCTACAGAATTGTTTGGCCCGACAGCCCTGTTCAGTTCTCGTGAGAATCCCTTCGCTTCAGCCCTCCGCTTTGTCGCGTCAACCGCTCTCTGCTCATCTGTTCTTGCCCTCTTTCAAGGCGCGGCCTCCTCCGTCTCACACTCCTTCCTTTCAAGGTCGGTCTCTCCCCTCTCCCCCCTTGTCTCCCTTGCCACCCCCCTACTTCCCTCCGTTCCTACCCCACAACACAAACAGACCTGCCCCAACGCCCGACAGCGCATCAGTTCACACACCGCATTGTCCGTACCTTTTGCTTTCCGCACCTGTGACCTAGCCTTGTCAGCACTCGAAACCGGGCAGTCACAGGCAGTCACCGTACGTACCCCCTGTTAAGACCATTTAAGGGTCCCTCCGGCCAGCATTACCTTCATTTCGGTGATTCGTACCGGACTTTGCGCGTACATCACCCCCGACTGCGCTGCTCGTTGCGAGGGAAACGTAACATACCAATGTCATCCTAGGGCGGGAGGCACACCAAGCGTTAAATCCACCAAAGGAGCATATATTTTCCACCTCTTTGTCACTCAAGCCCTGTTTTCCAGCATCTTGCCGCCCTCGTCCCCACCTATGCTCCTTCCTTTTCCGGCGGACAATCCGCTACCAGACGCCGCCTGTTCCCTCCGCACCCCTGCGTCTCCTCTTTATAGCGGACAATAACTTTGATCACATTTCCCTTTCCGTCTTATCCATCAATCCCTTCCACGCCGGTGCTAATCTTCCCTCTCCAGTTGCCGAGCTCCGCGAATAAAGCCGTGCAAAGCCACGATCAAAGTCCTTGGCCAGATTTGTCTTTGGTTCGTTTTCGTTCTCATATAAACGCTTGCTTTCTCAACTCACCGTCTTCCCCTTGCCTCGTCCGTCTTGGCACGCCTCTCTCGTCCTGCCGTCTGGCGTTGGATCCCGCTCACGTTCTCCTCACGACTTTTCACGACGTCATTCCAACTTCTGCCGACTGTATCGCTGCATTTCGACGCTGTATCATACTCTGTGTATCCCTCACCATGCCACAACCACTTCGGCGCCGACTGTTTGTAGACCAAGTGCAAGAACCCCTACGACCAGTGAAGAAGCAGAAGAGACACCCACCCGACCTCAAGACACGCGTCCTCAACCAGGAGTTTCAGAGACAAACCCAAATGTCTCTGTTCGGTAACAGCAAGTTCAACGCACACCTTTCCGTCCCATCCCTCTTCAGTGGCAAGAACAGCAGCAAGCGCGATGTCCTGGCACGCAACAACACCCAACTCCCTGGGCCCGACGTCGACTTGGATCTGGAGCTCTCCTTCGCGTCGACCATGTCCCTGAACTCTCCGGAGCGAGATTCCCAACCACTGACGCCGGAGGACGAAAACCCAAACTACGTCCCCATGGACATCTCTCCCGCACCCCCTCCTGTCTTTCAAGCCCCTCAACCACCCGTACAACCCTCGTTCACCAAGCCCATTGTGGGTCGTCCTCGCGCGGCCACCAGTGCAGCGCGTTTATTCGGTCGTGACATGAGCAACGGCTACGAGACTAGTTCTGTCTACTCGGCGTCTTCCATCTCCAAGTCTGGCACAGGCACCAGCACCAGCACCAGCACTGCCAAACGCCTCCAACGCTCTGCGCTGCCCACTGAGTGGTTTTCTTCGTTACAGCCTCAACAGGATGAGAACGCGTCCAGCCAGGTGAATAAATCTCGTCATTTCCACCTTGCCTCGTTCACGCCTCTCATTATATTTTGAGTTACATCTCGCTCGCCAGCCCATCGACATCCCATCATCGCCAGTAGACCGGATGGACGTCGACAGTTCTTTCAATTTAGCTTCCTCGGCGCCCGATGTCCCCCCTCTGTCAGCTGCCCCGACCATTACAACGTTCAACTTTAGTGCTGCGCGGGCGGAGCCCATTTCTGCAGCTCCGACTGTGACGACATTCAACAACTTGTTCTACGAAGTGGGGACCCCTGCCCGAGAAGAGGACGTGCTTGCTGCGCCTGCCGATATTTCTGGTGTGTCGAGCATCTCTGAAAGCCCGTGCCAGCCTTTCCCCAAGAAGCGTCGCTCATCGTCGCCCGACCGTAAGAGCTTGAGCCTCCGTCGGAGCCACCAGCACCTGTTCGCCGATGAGGCCCTCACATCGTCGCCCGCGCAGTCTTCGCCCACCGTGCACAAGCTGGAGCGCATGGCGAGCAACTCCCTCCTTGCCAACCAGAAGAAGCCTGCAAGCCTCGGTCTCGGCATGCCTGCAGCCCTCGCGCTCAACGCGAACAAGAAACGGCCCCGCCGCCCAGCGCTCAGCGCCATGATCGCCCCGAGCGACGCCCCGTCGGCCCAGCCCCAGACGGCGTACCCTGTCCTCTCAAACCAGGAGGACGGCGGCGAAGAGCGTGAGGTGCAGCACCGCCTGCCGCCGGTGCGGCGCGCGTTCTCGGCGATGCTGCCGCCTAACCTGCTCGACCAGACGATGTCGAGCGACGCGAGCTTCGAGCAGGACAGCTCGCCGGCGCAGGCGTACGCGAAGCGCCAGCAAGTGAAGACAATCCGCCGGTGCGACGGGACGGACGACTTCCGGCCGATCACGGGCGCGACGGCGCTCATGAAGCGCGACACGGAGGCGCGCGGGTTGAGGCGCAGCGAGGAGAGGGAGAACAGGGTGCAGCCGGTCCACGAGCGCGATACGCCACGCAGCAAGTACCTCAACGCGGGCCCTGGGCTTGGCGGGTTCGGGGACAATGAGGCGCACGGGAAGATCTTGCCGTGCCATCGTGTGCGCGAGGATGGGTTGATGAGGATCAACCCCACCACGGTACGAGCGTTTGTCTCATGACGCGTCTTTGCGTATGGGTGGACTGAGCTGCTGTGGGTGGTATTGTTTTAGCTGAACGAGCTGTTGGACGGCAAGTATGACTCGAAGCTCGCGCGGTACATCATCATCGACTGTAGGTTCGACTATGAGTACCTGGGCGGCCATATCCCAGGGGCGATCAACATGAACAACACATCGCGCCTCGAGGAGTTCCTCCTCGGCATGGCTGCGAGCAAACCAGAGCCGTCGACGAGCGGCGACCCAAGCAGGAAGACGATCCTGGTGTTCCACTGTGAGTTTAGTGTTAAGAGGGCTCCGACATTGTAAGTCGCCGTTGTATCGCCGTCCCCCGTAAGCCGCACGCTGACGTGAGGCCTTTCTTAGCGCTAAGAATTTGCGTTCCAAGGACAGAGCGATGAACAACCATGTCTACCCCCGTGTGCACTACCCCGAGCTCTACATCCTCGAGGGCGGGTACTCGCAGTATTTCACCGAGTCCGGCGCCCGCTGCCAGCCGTCGAACTACGTCCGCATGGACGACCCCCACTACGCCGCATCGCGCAAGGAGGACCTCGACCAGTTCCGCAAGGGCAAGTTCGGGCGCACCAAGTCCTACGCCTACGGCGAGGCCAAGATGCTCTCCATGACATCCGCTGCGCAGCAGGTCCAGGCCGCGCAGCCCAAGCGCTCCTCTGCCCCGAGTGGCAGCCTCTTCGCAGCCGCCACGGCGGCGCGGACCCGGCGCGGAGGGTTGCAGACCCTCGCGGAGGACGGGAGCGGGGACTATGAGAGTGACGGGGGCGACACCGACATCGGGGACAGCCCGTGCCCGCCGCCGACGAAGGGCGTCGTGTTCAAGGGCAAGAAGATGGGCCGCGCGCCGCTTGCGAGGGCGGAGACGTACGGCCCCACGCGGATGGGCATGGGCTATTAGGTCTTCTACTCCTACCACCTCAAGTCTAGACATCCCAATCGCATTGTAAAGCCCAGGGAGGACGTGAAACATGCTTGAGAAGATCGTCGCCCGTCGCCCCCCCCCCCCATTCCCACCATCCCACGCCGATATGTCGCACACTGAAAGTTACCGAAGGATCCTTGGCGCCCTGCGCAAAGGATACGATCGCTCGCATGCCTGCTATGCCTATGGAATGCCTCTCGTTGACGACGCTCGTTATGCCGCCCGCGCGAACACGCGAGGCTCCCTCTCCTTTTCATCCCGCTCTCTTTTCTCGTTCCCTCATGGTTGTTCTCCCGCTTCAGGGAGTCATTACCTGAGGCGCGTGCTTCGTCCGTCAGAAAAGCCCCAAACTCAGAGCCGAAACTCGCCTCTTTCCGCGTTGCATGGTGCGTCCCCACATATGCTGCTAGCGTTTGCGGCGCGTTCGCTACTCTCGTCTGTTTGCTGTTCGCTATGCCTGTTGTGTGCGGGATCGTCATCTACGACCACATATTTCCCTCGTCATCACCATATGCCTATCCTCTCCGCATCATCATCATCCACCTCCATCTCGCCCACGTTCGCCAGTCTCTCCTGTCTTGGTCCCATCTTCACTCCATTTGTCAGTCATATATGTATGCCTACATGGGCGGTCGCCCTCTCCGACCAGCACCAAGATCTGTCAGTTTTAGCTCCTGCTTTATTCTCTCTGTGTTCGTGTATCTCCCGACGTTTCTCCTTCCCTGTGCATCTTCCATCTGTCCCTCTCACTCTCCTCCCTCTGCGAGTTCCGGCTGTGTCCTATCTATCGCCGCCGCGGCTCCTTTCCTCCACCTTCGTCCGCGGACCTGGCTCTCCCAGTTTGTCGCCTTTCATCTGCGTTCGTTGCATGTTGAGTCCTTCACCATCCCCTCATTGCGCTGGCGTTATTGGTCAAGCACAATGCCGCAGCAAGAGGATGGTCCATACTACCTGTTGTTTAGACTCTTGTTGTTTGTTTTGATCCATGGTCATGGACATAGTTCGCACTACCTAACTCCTATCGCCCACTCTCCGACGTCCTACCCCTCATCTTCATCCCTCCATCCGCCCCACATCCCGAGATTATCGTCATAAACTACTTACTCCGCGCGCCATCATATATGATCTATTTCGATGGCTGCTGTGTACGTTCTTCCAGACTGCAGGACAACCCCGCGCTCCGCATCTCCATGGACCAGCCACGGACCCTTTCATCAATGAAGTCGAGTAGCATTCGTTGCATGCATGGTACTTAGATCCACACGTCTATACATCCCTGGCCTCGCATATATATCATCCTTGTCAGCATATGTGCGGGAAGCCGCCTAGAGCCGCTCTATCCGCTCCGTAATAGGAGGTATGAACCGCATCGTACTCCGTGGGACGAAACCCCTAATTTCCATAGGCCTGGCATTCTACGTCGCCTTTCCTCCACGCCTAGCCTCCTCACTTGCAACAAAATTCGCCCACAATCCTCAAAGGTAAGAGGCCCTTACAATTTGAACGATGTCACTGCTGAACTGAGGTTGACGTACGACTGGCATTCAAGTCGCCCCTTCAGGCCTCAGTACTGCAATTGCCACATAATATGTTCTCTGTCTTCTCTTTGGATGATACGGCAGGGCACACCGCTGAACAAACCGGCTTGGTCAAGCGATGTATACACGAGGGTATCAACAAGCTACGGATGTTTCTCAGACTCCCAATGCCTGTCGACAGACTCCCTTCCGAGGTCCTCGGCCAGGTGTTCGAATGCCTCCCTCTTCTAAACCAGAAGGCGGACCTGATACAGGTCACCCACGTCTGCAAACGATGGCGCACCATTGCAACAGGAAACGCCATGCTTTGGACGTCTTTCCAGATTCACAATTCGGACGGCGTGCAGGAACTCTTGCGCCGCTCAGGATCCCTGCCCCTTTCCCTCTACTACACCAAAGGGCGTGTCGACCCACGGGTCTCCAGAATCCTCGCGGGAGTCACTTGCCGTACCCGCTTCCTCCATGTTACTGTGCCTGTGATGGATGACATGGAGAGCTTGCTCGCTGAACTCACTACGGCTGCTCCACTTTTGCAGGTGCTGCACATAGAGCACCTGTCCCAGAACATGGCCGCGGATGGGCGGTCGCTCCGAGTCACGTCCCTGTTCAATTGCGAGGTGCCTGCTTTGCATTCCCTTGTCATTCGCGGCATCTTGAGCCTCCCTCTCACACTGCCAAGCACCCTTCGACACTTCGACCTTGGCGGATGCGACCAAGATCCACTGCCGCATATGCATTCATTGTTCAATATGCTCCAGGCCTGCACTTGCCTGGAGACGTTCACAATCCGGGGGTGGCATGCACCGACGTTCTCGATGCAACACCACACCCGCTCGGTCGTCCTCCCGAAGTTGAGCTTTCTGCGCCTGGCGCTCCAGCCCGCGGACGTGATAGCGAGGGTGCTGATGGCCTTCGTCCTGCCTGTACGTGTGCGCGTCTCGTTAGCCACGGAACTCGACCCGGACGGGGGCTTGATCTTCGACGATATCCTCAGCCGCACGTGCTACCCGCTCCCGTCGCCGTTCGACGACCGCGCTGGGCCCGGAGTAGCATGCCTGTACGCCGCCTGCACCTGGCGTGGAGTGCAACGCGCCTGCTTCTGCGAGCGTATCGCGATCCGGGTCCCAAGGATAGTGCTTCCTGTGCCGCTGGGATGCCGGTGATAGAGATCGACTGCAGGTGGCGGCCCCGAAACTGGCTCGCGGCTCGGTGGGAGGCCTTCGCTTACGGATGGCGCTTCGACGTGTCGCGTGTCGAGACACTGGTGCTCGAACGCGAACCGGGGGAGATACGTATGGGCGAGTTCCCTTCATGGTCCGACTCCTTGACGTGCCTTCCGGAGTTGAGGACCTCGTGCATGATCAGGTTGCATGCCCTTGACGTGATGGACCTGATGCGGAGTATGGGTGGAACGCCAGCATGGATGGAGAAATTCCCCGAGCCGTGCCCGTGCCCGTGCCCAAAGTTGACAACATTGGAGATTAGAGAAGTGGTGAGGATGGATCCGCATGTCTTGTTCTCTCTCCAGGCGGGGTTGGACGAACACTTCTTCGAGCACGCGGATGACTACGATTCGGAGTCATGGAAGATGACGTTGAAGATGATCAATTGTAGAGAAGGACGAGGATCCGACTTGGAATTGTGGGGGCTGGAGAACGAAACTTCCTACCTACGGATATGGGTCAAGAGTAGGCCCCGTCCGTGGGGTTGTGTTGTTTCTTGAACAGGTTTATGACATCGGTCGAAGGCAGGGCGGTTATATTGTCCAATTGGGAAGGGTGTGTCAGTGGCCGAATCTTTAAGTTGGCAGTGTCGAATCCGAGTCCCTGCAGTACTACACCCTAGCTCAAGATATAATGACATTGACCTCTTGGTCCAATTTATAGCCCATCCATCCCCACGGACATCAACGCGAGTTCGGAGTACCAGTACTAGTGGCAAGTCGATGTTCACCGTGATGGAACAAGTTGAAGGTTGAGGACTCTGGCAGGTGCACGTGATTTTCACAGATTCCGACTCGCACTTTTGCACCTCTCACCCGGGCCCTCTCAACTTGAACCCCACCCGACCCATCTCCTCCTTGCACCGATACCACCTTCTCAGCTTGCTATCGCTATATTTGACCTAGCCCACTGCACCGCCGCCGTGGATGTACCTAAATCCAACAAGGGAGATGTATGCAGATTGCGTTTGTCCGAGTTGGCCTGTCCCTGATCATTTCGAACAGGCTCTTGAACGAGAGGACTTCCGCTGCGGCGTCTCGCGTAGACCTGATGCCGAGTCTATATATGCAGGGAAGATCCCGCTAGACCAAGATTTTCAAGACCAGGTCTTCGCGGGGACAAACTGTTGCCATATTTTCCCCGAATCACTAAGCGAATTCCATTCCTCACCCAAGGTGCCACGCATTGCAATCATTGTGTATTTACTTTGATTGGCTGACAGTTCTTAGAAGTGGCAGCTCGCCACATTTTGGGCAATTCTTGAGCGGTTTGGGTACAAGCATGTGTGCGACGCCCTCGGGGTCAACTCCAACTTCCACAGGCTCGACAACATTCTGACCCTCGAAATGGGTCTACATGACTGGTTCGATAAAATGTGCCTGTGGCTCGAAGCAATGCGGGTGAGGGTTTACAATTACATTATCCCCACGCTTAGTAACATCTCCATATTTTAGCAAGGACCAGGAGAACAGCTACTATGTCCGGTTCATAGACCCAAAGCCCTTCGGTGGAAATGGCTTTAATCTGCCGCCAACGGTAACATTTACCGCCAGAGGGGGCCATCCCCTTCCCAACCCCGAATATCTACAAATCCATGCGGCATGTTGCCGCATCATGGACATGGTGGGTACACGAGAGGATGATCCAGAAGACGATGTCCTCAGTCTTCTCGAGTTTGTCAAGCAAGTGTTTCCCATTCTACGAACCTACAGGGACCAGATTTTTACCACGGTCTTTGGCTTCATTTGCTTAATACCCTCACCTTCACTTTCTTCAACATTCTCGTCCGAATCATCCTCGCCCTGTACGCTGTCTTCTTTGGCTGGATCCCCACTCTCTTCTTTGGCTGGCTCCACGTGACTGTTGCCATCTTGCACTTCTTCGGGGTTATGTAGTAGCCATCATTGGTCCATCCCGGTCTAAAGCCCGTCCTACGCCTGCTAGGCTGCTACTCTAGAGCATGTATCTTCCACCGAACCCTAGATGGTGCTTGCAATTCTCGGGTGCCAGGGCCATCCAGCCTGTCTCCCAGCAGACAACGACACGAAGCTGATGCTCCCTGGTACAAACGATATTTGGCTGACCAGGTGAAAATCGGAATCGAGTAAAGACGCCGCGAGCTGTCTGCATTGCTCACGGTATCGAGAGAGTAATTGGGGCGATACTTTACTTGTATTCGGCATATGTAGGGTAGGCGCGGTCGGGAACACATCCTATACTCGATACATGGCATATACAGAGCGGTATGAAACAATGGGCAGCACCACAGACAAGACGAAATGCGACAGGAATGTTGCAGATACGAAGCATGAGGAGCGTCGGAGCAGGATGAAGTGCAGAGCGTGCGAAGGGGGAGACGAGCGAAGAGATCCCGGGAAAAACTCAGGATATTAGGTTTGCAATGGGACGAGGACAGGAAACTCATTCCGGACAAGCAGGTATCCAAAACGTAGGGGTCGGGGACTGCGGGGCCGTGGGATGTGCGTTCACGTTCAACGTTTTTCGAAAGCGAAACCAACGTATACGTCTGGTGGCGGATTAGTCTCGAGTGGATACAGTGTTCGGGCGTAGGAACAGACGTACTCGCGGCCTCCCACTGGTCCTCGTCCATTTGACTCTCGCCGTTCGCGTCCACGACGCGCATACGCTGCAGAAGCGGGGCGAACTCAGGCTGTTCGTGGAATTCCTCGAAGACCTGGTGGAACTCCTTCTTGTACAAGAGGTGAAGTCCATACTCGGAGGCAAGCCTGTCGGACAGAGTACGACCCAGTCAATGGAACTGTGCCGCAAAAGGAATACAGCCCGACATACTGCACGAAGTTGTCCCAATGGACTACGTATTCGGGCACGTCATCGACGGCGTCCTGCAAGTAAAACCAGTATCGGTGGCCGAATATGGGACGGTTTTCACGGTCCTCAAAGCGAATCTTGTACACGCTGTTCCCGAAAGATAGATCTTTGCTGTTCGCCGGCAGTGCATCGAGCTGGTCCCTGTGAGATGTAGATTAATTCACTGGATTTATAGTGCAGTCTCGTTGGGTACGAGTTCGCGGAAGACATACATAAGCATTTTCGCATCTGGGATTGTCCCGATGTATATACCTCCTGGCCGCAGCCAGGTGGTGACGTTGCGCAACATCGTACGAGCCTTGGTCTCGCTTTCAAACGCATAGTGCATGCAGAACTGCATAGAGACAACATCGAACGGGGTCGAGAGGAGGTTCGGAGGCAGAGCGTCGGAAAGAACGCGGGTATAGCAGTCGAGTGCGAAGAACGACGCCGTGAAACGTGCGCCCTTGGACGAGATATGTCGCGCCCGCGCCTGGTCGATAGAGACCGCGGCGATGTCTGTAAAAGTGACATGAGCATTTGCGTTTTTCTCCTTAGCACTTTGAGGTTGACAGCGAAGAGACGCACCCAGGCCGACCAGTTCGGCCACATTGGCTTTCGCCCACTTTGTCAGGTCACCGCCCTTCCCACACCCCATGTCGAGCACGCGGCCGCACATTCCTCTTCCCTTCCGTGACGCCGCAAAGGCCGGGTGCGCAAACTTGGTAATAAGGACGCTCTTAACCCAGTTGTTGAAGCTCTTGAGGCCGATAATCGGCGACTCCTGCCTCTGCGCGACGCCCACGTCCGGTCGCGCGTTGTCTAGCCGCACCCGACAGTGGTGAGAGTGAGAGAGAATGTGTCAGATGAGTGGAAAAAAAAAACTCAGCATGACGTCAGGCGGAAGAGACGACAGGGACGGGACGTACAGTGTTCGACGACGACCGCGACGTCGCCGGACCGTCGCTTCTTCCGCGGGCTCTCCTCGGAGGCCTCTGGCGAGCGCTCGCGCTTGCCGAGCCCGTCGCCGAGCAGGTTCTCGACACGCTTCTGCTTGCGGAGGATCATCGTGCCCGCGCCGCCCGTATAATTCCTGTACCGCTCCATCTCCGCCGGCGAGAGGGGGACGAGGACGGATCCCGCGGGTGTGATCCTCCGCGGCGCGTACGGGATTGCGCTCCGTCGTGGCTGGGACGGCGGCGGGGACGGCGGCGGCATGGGTTTGGGGGGAAGACTGGAGGAAGGTGGAGGAAGAGAAGATGGGGACTGCTTCGGGGCCACGCCGTTCCCCATGCTTTTTCTCTGTTGAGGAGGCGATGGCTTCTGCAGGGGCTGAACCGCAGATGAGGCGCTCTGGGAAGGTGGCGGCGTGGTTAGAGGCGGCGCTGACAAGGCAGAGATGGGAGGTGGTGGTGGTGCGCGAGCAGCAGGAGTTGAGTGCATTGGCTTGCTCGGAGGGGCCGGGCGGGGCGCACGTTGGGGTGGTGGTGCCATGGAAGGGGGAGGGGAAGGGCGAGGAAGCGAAGAAGTAGAAACCACAGGGGACCTCGGTGGCGCTTGTGCTGGAGGAGGCATGGACGGGGTGTTCGCGCTTGCACTCGCACCCGAACTTGTACTTGGGAGCTGAGCTGCGGCAGATGACCTCGAGGCAATCCCGGCTCCTGAGCTGAACGGTACCACAGGTGACGGCCGGGACCCTGAACTTGATGGAAACGCGAGTATTGAGGTGGTACTCGCCACGATGGGCGTCACAGCACCAGGCAACGCGAGACCAAACGATTCACGTCCCCGTGCTGACGGTTTGTCTGTTACGTCCGACGGCCCGTTCGGCGGTAAGGAAAAGGAAGACGAGGGCAGGCGCGTATAGGTGCTACCTGGATGGGTGAAATAGGATGGCTCGCGCTCCCGTGCTGCGCCGACTGGAGTATCGGGCATTGTGGCGGATGACCTCCGCCGTAGTGGAGTCATGTGTGACAACTGTTCTGTGTCCATGTTGTCGTCCGAGTCGGGGAGGAGAAGGTGCGACAGCGTCGCGGGTGCACGAGGGGTCGTAGGAGTGAACAAAGGCGTGTCCATCGCCGGCGGATCCGAGTTGAGGAGCACGGACAGATCGGTAGCACGACGTGTGAAGGGGCTGACGAGGGCTGCACCTGGACTGGAGTCTGAAGGGAAGGTCTTTGTAGATCCTGGGGCGGTGAGGGTGACGATGGACATACCAGTTCTGCCGACGGGGGGCTGCGGTTGGTGGAATGAGCCGGACGGAAAGGACGGCTTGGGCTGGGCAGTGGTGTCGACTTGCATACGCGCGGAAGAGGGGAGGGGAAGGGAGGAGGTTATGGGAGAGTTGAGGACGGCATCGCGGACAGGGTCGAAGGCCGGCATGGCATCCCAGCTCTCCGCACTCGCGACGACTTTTATGTTTCTGACTTTCTAGCCGTTCCTCGGCTCGCTGGCCGTGTGCAATGGACGATCAGTGAACGACTGGGGGCCGGAAGTTGTCAGTGCGCACGGTTCTGTGTTCCTCGACCGCGCGGGACTGACAGCACGGCCGTTTTAGTCGTCAATAGTGCGCACCAAGAGACTGGATATGGGCCTTAAGATGCTTTCCCGCGAGGCCAATCGCGCAGCTGAAGCTACCTGAACGTAGGGGGGTTGTGGAGAAACCAAGGGGGCGCGAGGGGGTGGGCGGGGACGGTGGTGAGCAAAGAGAATAGCGCGAGAGGCGTGGAGGAGGATGGCAAAGGGTTGCGCGCAGGCGCGATCCCGCGGGCTGCAGTCGCCCAGCAGTCCGCTGGGCCCTCGAGTCACTCAGCTTCCGCCCTCAGCTGCCCCTCTTCTGCCCTCAGCTGCTGCCCCCCCCCCTTCTCCTGGGATGGCTCCCCGTGCTCCCCAGTCGATGCATGCTTCGACGGCAAGTCGTGCTGGCGACTTGCGCCTAACGACTTTATGCCTCGCGCGTCAGGCACACCCAGCTCTGATCACGATCGCCTCTCTCTGGATATCTCTCCTCTGGAATATTCCCTTGCTTGTCACTCATGTACCCACCGACCAGCCCCCGTATTGTGTCGGCGGGTCTATGTCGTCGTCCCTCTCTCCCAGGGCTCTGCACATCCTTCAAGAGCTAGCTATCGCTGAACTGAAGTGTCCTCTTGTCTGATGGATTAAATATATTGACGGGTTTGAAAGCGGGTATTTGGATAAGTTATGGTCGACACGGTATCCGTCCGGTGCGTTGAACATCATACACCCGTCAGACTTGACCCAACACAGCCAGACGAAACAGCACAGTGCTAGCATGGAACCTATTGAGTCCGAACAGACACATCGTACACTAGCATCTCCAACCTGCAGCAGCTGCAGCACATCGCGTTGCAACTATTCACAGATATACAGCCTAACGCATGCTGTTCTCCCTTCCCTGGCACCCTCACACCCCAATCACCATCGTCATAGCAGGCCCGCTCGGAGCATCTGGTCGCGGCGCGAGCACGGCCATACGCAGGCTGCAAGTACCTCATACTGCCTGTCCGACACCCGAGCCAGGTCGCTCTATCTCCTCCCAGTCTTCTTCTATCGCGGCCGGAGCCATGGTGGTGTTCGGGGAGCCATACGCACGGCACCTGCGTCTTGACAACCGCATGCGCCCCCAGATGAGGACACGGGCGAGAAGGAACGCGAGGCACTCCGCGACACCGATGCCGACGATATAGCCTGCCAGCTTCGCGTGCTCCTTCTTTGGGTCCAAGAACGAATAGGCTGCAAGGGGCAGAAGGGGGTGAGTGCATTGATCTACACGCCGCTCGGGTTGTTGTCCGTGCGCCACACAGGCAACGCTGTCAAGGGGCCGAGGAAGAGAGGGGGGGACGCACTGTAGAAGCCTTGTGTAGCCTGGGTGATGTATGCGACGCCGAGGTAGCATGCGAGCACTATGACACAGAGGGGAAGGTGCCACCACGAATTGGGGCCGACGTTGGTGAGTGTGATTTCAAAGAGAGCGTATCCGGTGTTCATAGCATGCTCGGAGATGTTGAACCATGCTGGAAACATGTTCATTGAGGCGGTGTGCAAGGAGAAGGGGGACGAGGACACGCACCTGACAGCGTCGTCGCAAATGTGTCCGAGTCTGCCAGCAGTGCCCAGAATATGACGGTGACGACCAGGGCTGCATTCATTTCATCTGAGCGAACGCGCAGCGGAAAGGCTCGATCGGGCGAAGGAGACTTACGGTAGGTGGTCACGGTAGAGTACAGAAACTTGTGAAGGTGTTGGAGGGGGCGGGGCCATCGCTGGAGAGGGTATCCTTGGCTCCGGTTCAATACATAGCAAAGTGTTTGGACACCTGCCGCGTACATGTACGCGATCAGGCCAATATATGAAAGGTGGGTAAAGTAAGAGAAGAAGCTGGGGGTGCGTCAGCGTCTTAGGTTCATTCGGTCCCGAACGCGACCAAGGAAGGCGTCTGGAAGTGGGTGGGTCCAATTGTGCGCGCGTGGACTTACGTTTGCGCGTCGCCCTCCTTCACCGCTTCCTCGATCAGCTGGTAGAGCGCGACAAACAGGGCATAGGTCGCGAGGGTGAGGCGGAGGCCCGCGAGGACGGCCGGGTGGAAGACAGGGGAGGTGACGAGGTCATGGTTGGGGTCAAAGGTGGTGGTGGATTTTGAATCGTAGAACCGGGGGATACCAGCTCCTTGGGGTCTCTTGTCTTCCATTAATTAACGGTCGTGCGGGCGCGCACTCTGAGTGCAGAAGAGTGTGCTGAGAGAGAGGTCTGCGGGGATGTTGGTGAAGAGGGCGAGGAAAGGAGCGTGAGAGCAAAGAGAGATAATTAGAGGCTAAGGGTATATACGTATGGCGGGTATGGCGTTAACAAGACACCGTGGCGAAGAGGCAGACGGGCAGAGTGGCAGGAGAGCAAAGCAGAATGCAAACGGCAATGCCCACCACAGACGCTCTTCAGTCCACCACCGTCTGAACCAGACTGGTACTCCTCCGTCTCTCGCATCCCGCCATCATCTTCCTCGGCTTCAGTTGCTGATGGCGGCCACCTGGAACAACTGCCGTCCATTTCCACAGCTGCCGAACATCATCGGCCTGCCTTTTAAGTGGCGTTGGTCTGCGCAAGCTCCCCTTGTATGATTTTAGCCCAATATCGTCCTGGTGAAACCTGCTTTGATTTCAGATTTGCTACCTGGGGGCTGTATTTACAGCAGGGATGGCGAAGGACCAGCTCCAAGTGTTACAGCTCATCCAAAATTGATCACTTATTTTCGATGGCATCTGCAGAGCATCTTGGACAACAGGTAAGTAGATGGGAGACGAGATGAGCTGACAGACAAGCAGTATTCGAGGAGCTCTGGCCAGAGCACGTAGGATGGAGAGCGCACTGCCTCCGGAGTGCGTATGACGGCCGGCAAATTGATCAGTGACCCCCGCACTTAAAGTGATCGACTCAGATTGATCGACGGTAAATACAGGTCCTAATAGTCCGATCCGCGAACCCTTGTCTGCTTTAGATTTATTTTCCTCATGTCATTTTACCCCCAGCCCTGCCCCTTATCCATTACCCCAAGAGGTACAGTAAGGCTTGTCCCTAATTACGAGCTTGACTGCTAAGCTCGACTCGGACTAGCATCGTCACTCTCAGTCCTAAAATTGTGTACATATTCCTCGTCCATTCTGTCTCAAGACGGTATTGCAGAGCATGTTGCTGAACAGAGCAACTTTATTGAAAGAAGCATTTGTGAGGCAGATGCCTCTTCATGTTCATAAGCACGTCGACGCGCAGCTGCCCGTGAATCGTAGAAGGTCACTCCAAGATTTATAGGGGTATTTGCGTGGTACTGCCGCCGTCATCTGTTGGAATTGCAAAGGATAGTCTGGATGCATTGCGGTACCTACTGTACTTATTGCGTCTAGCAGCTAGTTACCATGATCCATGATCCATGATGCCCGGACGACGGAGGATGTACCGACTGCCACTGGGTAACCATCGGTGACGTAACCTACAATTCAAAGAGTTCCTTCAAGCGTTGCATGGTATCTGCGGGGCTATTCACAGAGTGGCCAATGGTCCTAGGGTCCGAGTAGATCTCGTAGTCGTTGCCACCCTGAAAATGCCAGGAAGCGTAAACAACAACCTCATGGCAAGTATTCAGAAACCCTTGCCTGGTATGTCTTGTCTCCGAAAAAGTGGATCTCCTCAAATTGCTCCTCCTCGACGTGCTGTAAGCAGAAGGTCTTGTCCCACCCATTAGGGAATACGTCAAAGGAGATCTGGCCGCCTATCGAATATGTCAGGCCGTAGTCGGGGAACTTCTCCTTTAGCGCTTTCACGAAGGCCACGCGAATACCATGTCGCTGGGGAGGGAAGTCAGGTTTTCATGTTGTCCGCGACGAGAGAAACTCGAGCTACTTTGTCGTAAGCCTCGAATTCGTTCCGTTCTTGGATTCTACGAGGCCATCAGGACCTATTCTGGCGGCACGTCGGTCGCAGATGGTGACTCACGTTGCATTACGACCGATGGGGCTGACGTTGATCATTCCATTCCGGAACTCGATGAATGTGCCTCTGGGAAGAGTTATGAACTCAGCCTAGAGGCACAGGGAGCGCAAGATGCTTTCGCGACTGGACATACCGCTTGATGGGGAGATCTATGTCGGCAAGGTAGTGTAGAATGAAGTTGGCAAGAGCTTTGTAGCGGTCCTCGCCGATGAAGTTGATGAAGGACTGGGAAGGCAACCGGTCGCCCAGCTTGTACGCCGTCAAGCCGTTCTCGGCAAAAGTGAAGTCAAACTCTTCGGTCACTATGGGATTAACGGCAGACAGACACTGATGAGAGACGCATATGATGGTACGGAGGGGAACGGAAGGAGGATAACACACCTGTGGAGCCCGAGACGGTGAGCTGTTCGGAGACTTTTACGAAGTCGGACCCGCCAACGACGCCGATCGCAACCTTCTTGCGCAGTGCGCGGAGGAGGGTGACCATCTCTGGAGACACTGACTGAACAGACAGAGGGCAGAGGGGTGACGATGACGAGTATGAGCAAGAGTGCATCGGAGGGGGACGTACTTGGCGAGCAGGGGTGAGGGTGCCGTCGACATCGAAGAGGACGAGTTTCTTGATCGGCCTATCGGCAAAAGCGGCAGAGACCATCGTGCAGGTATACAGAGAGGGTATCGAGGGGACAGAGGAATCGATGGAAGACAGAGAGGTGGAGGACGGTATAAAAGCAAAGCACGCTTTGGGCGCAGCGCCGCAGTGTGTCGAGGATCAAGATCGGCCTGTAGATCTATAGCTGCACTGTACTTAGCACCCACGCGACATCACAGGCACACATCCCTCGCATAAGGCAACTCATCCGCCAGTAGCGACTCCCACTCAGGGCGATGGCATAGGACATCTGGGTGGTATGTTGTCAGGCTTGAGCTCGACGCTTGCCGTGCACAAAGTTCTTTCTACCCCCACCTTGCCCCCAACGCTCTTCCTCCCTCACCACTTCCTTCCTCATCCATCTGGTCCCATTTCTACTCATGGCCGAAGACACATCAATAAGCGACACCAATATTCCTTTGGCTTATCCCACCCATCTCCTCTCCGTCGACGACGTTCGCAAGTATGTCGCTCGCGAAACTGAGAAACAACGTCTCGCAATTCTCTCCGCACAAGCAAAGATACTTCAACTTTACACGTTCCAGAACGCCTTTGTACCGGCCAATTCTCTCCCCCCAGAGCTTCTTCGACAGATACTCTCCTACCTCAACTTCCCCCGAGGACGCAATGCCAACCTCATTCGTGCCACTCATGTCTGCAAGCAGTGGCGAGCAGTCGCCCTTGCAGATCCCTCCCTTTGGTCTTCCTTCGCCCTTCATAGTCCTGACGGCGTCAAGGAATGCCTCAATCGCTCCAGGGACATGTCTCTCTCCCTTTGCCTCGCCTTAAAACCTTCCACTATATCTGCCACCCATATCCAGGGGGCTTCCCATCGCATTAGATCGCTTTCCATAACTATCCCCGAGGCAGAAGGTATTGAAACCCTGCTCAATACCCTCAAGGCAGGCGCCCCGCTCTTGGAAGAGCTCCGTGTCAAACAACTGTCGGCTTACGGGGCAAGGTTTCGCGGTCGCCCAGTGGTCCTTACAGGTCCTTCCTTCGTTTTCGATGAAACAGTAGAGCTCCCGTCCCTGCGCTCTCTTATCTTGGACGATGTTCCTTTACCCTTCCTCCCACCGGCGACACTCCAGCACCTCGACCTAACCATGTCCGTGCGCACCCCCCATTACCCCTTGCCACCCCTCCCGAGGCTCCTCGCTCTGCTGGAGCGGTGTCCCCAACTCCGCGAAGCCAAGCTGCGTGGCCGCCCCAAGAATTCAGACCCGCCCGCCCCAGAAACCACGATCGCACTCCCAAACCTCGCCCATCTGACACTCACCCTCTACCCCCTCCGTGCGAACGCAGCCCTGCTCTCCCACCTCGTTCTCCCAGACCACACCACCCTCTGTATCCGCGGACAAGTGCGCCCCGTCTACGGCGAGACCATGGCCGACATGCTCCTCCTCCTCCACCCCGAGCACCCCTCGCTGCGCTGGACGAGGGGCCTCCGTCGTCTGCTACTCGCATGGACCCCCGGCCGGTGGGACCTCCAGGCGCACCGCGACGCGGACGACTTCACGGGCGCGCCCGCGCTGAACCTCGCGGGGCGCGCGCACACGAACGAGGGCATGCCGCTGCGCGGGCTCGTTGGCGGGTGGGCGTTCGCCACGGCACACGTCGAGGTCGCGGTGCTGTCGTTCGCCGTGAGTGCGGACGAGGCGAGGAGGTTCGTGCACGAGCCGATCACCCGCGCGGAGTGGGTCCCGGCGCTCCAGGCGCTGCCTGCGTTGCGGACGTTGCGGGTCATCGGGCTCGTCAGCGAGGACGTGTGGGTCCTCCTCGATGTGCTGGGGGAGACGGACCCGGAGGTACTGTGTCCGAAGTTGGAGGCGTTGGAGTTCGTGAGTGTGCGGTCTAGGCCGTGGGATAAATGGCGGCAGCTATTTGATGCTGCGAAGGTCCGCGCGAAGGAGGAGGGAGCGGAGGGGGGCTTGGAGAGGATTGAGTTCTTTGACTGTCGTATCGGTAGAAGTGAAGAGAATGAGAAGGAGTTCGAGGAGATTGGTGTAGACCTTGTCATTGAGGAGAGTCCGTTGTACCCTACTGTAGGTCCAAACCCTGTAGTCGATGTGATAATCATATCATAAATATGGTAATGGAATAGATTGCTCCAAGATGGTTGTTGCTGGGTGGTTTGCTGTTGTGCATGAGGTAGGCTTTCAAGTTTCGGTATTCCTAGAAGTCATTCTGATATCTGAGATATATATACATACAATACATAGGAACTCCCGGTGGGTTGCTCTATAATCAAATCCTCCCCAATGCAGCAAATTCAGCCGTAAACTCTTCCATAGCATCCAGCGTCTCGACGAGGTGCGCGAACCCGAGGCTCTCCCCGCGGCTCACCGCGAGCGACTGCGCCGTACGGCATGCATTCTTGATCTGTCGTCCGTTGACATCGCGCTCGGCGAGCTTCTGGACCAGCGCGTCGTCCACGTCGGACTCGGACACGCCTGCTTTGGTGAGGAACGCGCGCCAGACCTGCACCTTCGCCGCGACGGAGAGCTCGGAGAAGTGCAAGGCAACGTGAATGCGCGAGAGGAAGGCCTCGTCGAACGCAGTGATGCGGTTCGTGGTGAGGAAGAGAATGCCTCGGTAGTACTCGACGTGGCGTAGGCTGTAAGACGAGGTTCAGAATAAGGGAAGAACATCGCATGTAAGAAAGGAGGATACATACAAGACTGCGACCATAGCGTTCCGCTCGAGATCGTGGAGGGAGCGGCGCTCCAAGAAAACGTCCGCCTGCGTATGGTGTGAGTATCTGTACTGGGAAGCAAGAATAAGGTCGGGACATGGTGCGCGTACCTCATCTATGAGAACGATTGCCCGCCAGCTCGTCGCGATGTCGAACACCCGCTCGAGAGCGGCATCCAGATCGGCCGCTCGCGTCCCCAGGTCGCCACCGCCGACAACATACAACGGGGCCCGGACGTGCTCGCTCGTGGCCTCTGCCGACAGGGTCTTCCCGACACCAGGCGGACCGAACAGGTTGATGATCAACCCCTGGCCCTTGCCTTGGACGAAGTCGTCGAACCCGACGTCGGCATTGTGCGCGTCGACGAGCGAGCGGAGGAGGTTCTTGCGGTCCGCGGCGAGCACGAGACCTTCGAATGCTTCATCGTTCCACTGGATCGGTTCAATGAGCGCGACGTTGAACTCCACTGGTTATAAGTAAGGTGAGTAAGGAGAGTACGGATAAGATAGCGGGATAGAATGGGCAATCTACGTACGCCAAATTTTGTCGGAAAGACTGAAGCCGTAGAGGATGGGCGACGCGAGGATGAGGTCTTCGTCCTTCAGAGGAACCTCCTCCTCCTCGTGCTTCGTGCGAACGTCGAGCACAGGAACCCCATCGCTCGTATCCACAGGGTTCGGGTTCACCATCCTGTACTGGTCTGGATGCGGCGCCGTTAGTAATCGGTGATCCGAATATCTCTGAATATGACGCCATACCTGTGTTGGTATCATACTGGAGCTGCTGCTCGGTCTGTGCACTGGCCTTCGGCATTTCATAGTTTGGATTCAGCCGAATAAAGTTCCCTGCGCATTACGGAGGTAGGTATTGAGTCAATGGGACGAATAAGCCAACCGTCGACGAACCTCTATCGACCATGATTCGAGAATTGACCTAAGATGCAAGGGGTTTAGCGTACTGTCCACCTACAACCACGTTGCTACGAAACACTTACGTTGTACTTCAAGAGCTTCTTGCGCCCACCGATGCTTGCGACAATGGCCGCAGTCCCGTCGTAGTGCATGTGATGGATACCCTTCAACGACGCCCATTTCCGCCCGCGCTCTAGAAGCATCGTCTTCAGCCCTTCGGGGTCAGAGTGGTACTTGATAGGGTACGCTTCGAGCGAGTTGATTTTCTGTGTCCCCTTGAACCCGAGTATGATGATCTTGCTCTGCACCCTCCCGAAGGAAGGCCCCTTCAGCACAGCCGACGTCGTGGCGGACTGGTTGTCCCGGGGAGGAGGCAGGGCGGCCTTCTTGCTCATGCGCGAAGCCCTTAGCATCGCAAGGCGGTCGCGCGTTGCGCCATTGCGATTCGGCTGCTCGGTGGCGTTGCGGCGGCCGGGGTGCGCGCCCTCCTCCGTCGAGTCGACGCTCTCGCAGAGGACGTTGTAGTACGTGCATATCTCGTTCTCCACCTTCGTCGTGCTGAGGATTTGGAGCGCACGGGGCTCTCCCGTGACGGGACACTCGGTGACGACGACCGAACGCGGGACGAGGACGGCGTAGAGGAGGTCGAAGGTGATCTCGCCGTGGGCGGTGAGGTTCTCGATCCTCGCGAGCGTGCCGCGGTAGTCCTTGCGCAGGTATTCGAGGAGCACGCCGACGGAGTTGAACACGTGGTTCTCCTCGGACGTGCGTGCCTTGGTGCGAAGCATTTTCTCGTACTCTTCGAACTGGGGGAAGAACGCGATCAAGAGGTGTGGGTCAAGCTGTAGATCAAATAGAAAAAGGAGCAATTAACTCAGGCTAAATCAGCGAAAGTAGATGGCTGGGGACGTACCTCGAGTGGCTCGGCAGTCCACGACAGGCCGGGGATGGTGCCGACAACATCCTTGCAAGCTTTGAGCAAGTACGGGCTCTTTATGACAATCTGGAAAGTGATATCTCCGCCCTCCCTATGTGGGTCGGGGAGCTTCCGGACGACTACGAAGCAGAAGTTGGCCCAGGGGTCGTCGCTCCCGCTACCGACCGGACGTACGGCCTCGGCGACGACTCCGGATCCAGTGTTCCTGTACTTCCAGGACTTACCCCAGGTGCTCCAGTAGTAGTCGACACGCTTGACCTTGAGGTTGGCAGGCGCAAGCGGGGCTGGAGGGACGACGGTCGCTGTGGTTGCTGTCTCGGTGTCTGGCGTGCTCTCCGTTGCCCGCAGAGGGTTCGAATCATCCTCCTTCTCGGAAACCGGTACCCCAGCTACGGAAGCGCGGCGTGAAGAGCGAGTTGAGAAGTAGCGACGCATGGTGGAGATTGGGGAGCGAAAGATGGTTGGGGGTGGGAGATCGCTGCAGCATTCTCAGGACCTTTATAGATGGTTGAACCTTGGTTTAATGAGTCGAAATCGGACAAAAGTAACTTAGAAGGTTCCAAAAGAGCATCAGCAATGCCACCGCCTCACCGCCTTGCGGCTGGTAGAGCGTCCTAGGATTGAGATCTAACATTGATTCATAGCCATCGCGGGCGCTTACCGACAAGTACAGTTGTTCTGCATCCGCGTATGTGGGACACCGCCCAGCCTTGCCGAGTCTCTGACTCGGACAACTTTCGACGTTCGCAACCGCAGAACCACTGTTATTTAAATATGCGTCAGACGACTAAGCTTCCACGATCGTAGCAACCAAAATGCAACGCAACTTGCCTTCTTCGGGCATCTCCCGCGACGTATGCGCGTCGATCAGGTCAACGCTGTACTGCCCCTCCTACACCGGTATGAAGCCGTTTGCACCTGAGCAGGCACCGGAACGATTTCTGAATATTCCATGTCGACGGCAATATTATCAACTAAACTCACTAGGTCAACGGGACGGCCGACCTTGATAAATTTCCGCGCGCTATGTACCACTCCGATCATAATGGAACATTAGCTCGATGCTGTGGGATATATAAGCTTCCAGATACCCTCGTCGTGCTCTTCTTGTGCGTTAATGGACATTCGTGCCACCATCTTTCGTATTGAATGTTCTCCGGCCTGTCCTCCTGACTGGAGAAACCTCAAAATTCCGTAAGACTTTCACGGATGCGAGCCTCCGCCGATGGTGCACCAAGCAATACAGTGCGAATGAATCTGGGCTGAAAAGAGGAAGGTGTGATTGGGTTTCGAACATGTAGTAGTACAGAGACCGTGCGAGGTAGTAGAGGACCAATGCAAGATTCGGGAGGAAGACAAACGGAGAACGTTGGCGACGGTCTTTGGCGGGATCCGGGTGGGGAGGCAATGATGCAACATTGGGAAGGTGATACCCAGGAACTCTGAAAGCTTTTGTAGTCGCGGCTGACTAGTATATTTGGTGAAGTAAGAAGGGAGATACTGGACGGCAATACAAGGATGATTCAACCGTACATTCAGCAGCACTGGCGGTACGGCTGAATCATCTGTATCTGTAAGTAAGTAGGCATAAACGCCTTCAAATTTGTCAGATTCCTCTGCCATGTGCTTCGCCCAACCAGGACGGGAGAACACTCGCAGTGGTTGAACCGCTGCCAGATATCTCAGAACAGGACCAGCTGCATACGATTGACACAGCAGTTTGAAGCTCAATGTAAAGCATTGTGACGGCGGTCGGGCGTACCCAGGCTTACCGGGTGTCCCCAAAGGCGTCGTGGATTCGAAATAAGTATGAGTTGGTCATGCATGACCCCGTATTTCGTGATCAGACGAGCATCACTTTCAAAGTCTCCACAGATGGCAGCGGCCAACTAGCCCGGCAGCGGAAGGCCAAAAATAAACCAGAGGCGTCCTGTAGTGACATCTGCTTGCGCAGGCCATGCGCAGAGTCCACAAGCAATGAGACGATAGGCCGTGTCGACGGGTTACATTGTGGACAGCGGAAGACGGAGAAAAAAACCGACTAGTACTACTAGAGGGTAGACGAATTTTTATTGATACTCAGCTGGGTCCATGCGTGTTGGCGCATGATGGGTATGCCGACGTCTGTGGTTCTTCGAACGCTCGTATTTCTCTGATTAGGCTGGCGGTGCACGGATAGGGTATGGTTATCGGGGAAGAGTCTATCAGATGTTTCGGAGAAAGGGAATGAGGAATACTTAGAGTAGGATGAGGATGAGGAGAGGCACATGGTGGGACGGGGACAGGCGCCCGAGGCTGTGGCTTGCTGAGGCGAGAATGCGCCCGGCAGCCTCTCAGTCTTACAACAACCATCACCCCCGCCTGGCCCGTCCCCTCTCTCTCTCCCTCCGTCCCGTCTCTTTCGTCATACATCCCCCCGGGGTCCATCTCTAACCCCCTCTCGTCCTGCCATGTCGGCTTCCCAGGGCCCGTACGTTTCTTGCTCTTTGCACCGGTGTCCAAACGTGCCTGACCTCCTCCTAGGAAGCGCATCAGGATTACGGGTATGTTTCCCCTTTATCTCAACCCAGCCTCGCCCTCATCCGTGCCCAGTCGTCGCCGCCGATGGCTTGTCCAAGCGCGAGGTGTTCCGTCTCCCCGACCCCTTCGCCGTGATTACCGTCGATGCGGAGCAGACCCACACCACCAGCGTCATGAAGAAGACCCTCAACCCCTACTGGAATGAGAGTTTCGATATGTGAGTCCTCCTACCTGACAGTCGTGAATTTCCCTTCAAACCCATCGACAGCACGGTCAAGGACAGCTCGGTGATCGCTGTCCAGATCTTCGACCAGCGCAAGTTCAAGAAGCGGGATCAGGGTTTCCTAGGCGTTGTCAACGTAAAAGTCAGCGATGTCATCGACCTCGAGCTGGGAGGGCATGGTACGTGTTCTCACAATATTCTGGGGTCGTCCGCACCGCTGTATCCGCGATGTTGCATGTGCGCTTCATTGTAGTCCCCACGGAACTACTTTGATATGCGGCCCAATAGGGCCTTCTGCCGCACCCCTGCTATACGTGTTATTCTTGGATGGAATAGATCTCCACGCATTCACACGTTGAATGACCGATCATGTATATATTCGCCACACAGCAGGACCTCCTTGTGCTGCGGATGACCCCATTTGGTTAGGTTCTGCGAATACTATGTTCACCACGTTTCGTTGGCAGAAATGCTCACCTTGGACTTGAAGAAGTCCAATGACAACCTTGTCGTTCACGGGAAGCTCATCATCTATCTCTCTACTAATGTCAGCCAGCCGATCAGCAACCCGGGGCCCTCGCAAGTCAACGGAGTCACTGAGGCTCTGGGCAATTTGGCCATCGGGGCGTCCGCTAGTACGAGTAACACCAACCTGGCCACTGGGCTTCCCTCTGGAAGCCCACTTTCTCGCACCCCGAGTACCAATGCGCAACCCTCCGGCCATGATGCGCATGTGTCGATGCCTGTCCCTCACGTCACTCCCAGCGCTGCCGAAACCGAACCGACCCAGACTTCATCTCGCCCCGTCAGTTCCGCCGGAACAGCTGCTGTTACGCCCACTCAGGTGACACCCACTACCACCAATGCCAGTGCAACCGCCCAGACGGCATCCAACAACAATGCTGCGACGCGCAACTTTAACCCCCACGAGGATCAATACGGACCTCTTCCTGATGGTTGGGAGCGCCGAATCGACCCTCTTGGTCGTACCTATTACGTCGACCACAACACGCGCACCACCACTTGGAACCGGCCCTCTTCCAATCAGACCGTCAACACTCATACTCAAGATGGTGAGACCAATGCCGCCCGCAACCAACATAACCGTCGTATCCTTGCAGACGATATGCTGGAGGCTAACAACACTAGTGTTATCCGCACTGGTTCTGTGACTGGTCAGGAGCAGGCCAACGCCGCTGCCAATGTCGCGGCTTCTGCGTCTGGTGGACTTGGTCCCCTTCCATCTGGGTGGGAGGAGCGTCATACGCTGCAGGGTCGACCTTACTACGTCGATCATAACACCCGCACGACGACTTGGGTCGACCCTCGTCGGCAGACAGTCATCCGGGTTATGGGTCCCAACGGTCAGAACTCGTCGCTGCAGCCGCAGACTATCTCTCAGCTCGGCCCGCTCCCGTCTGGTTGGGAGATGCGTCTTACGTCAACGGCGCGTGTGTACTTCGTGGACCACAACACAAAGACGACGACATGGGACGATCCGCGTCTGCCGTCGACGCTCGACGCGAACGTGCCGCAGTACAAGCGCGACTTCCGCAGGAAGCTCATTTACTTCCGCTCGCAGCCCGCAATGCGCAACCAGCCGGGCAACTGCCAGATCAAGGTCCGGCGAAACCATATCTTTGAGGACTCGTACGCGGAGATCATGCGCCAGACGCCGAACGATCTCAAGAAGAGGCTGATGATCAAATTCGAGGGTGAAGATGGGTTGGATTACGGAGGTCTTTCCAGGTGCGTCGCTCACGCCGGGGGATGGTGTTATCATGGGCGCTGATTTGCGAATGCGAATGCAAACAGGGAGTTCTTCTTCCTGCTCTCGCACGAGATGTTCAACCCGTTCTATTGTCTGTTCGAGTACTCTGCGCACGACAACTACACGCTCCAGATCAACCCTGCGTCTGGCGTCAACCCAGAGCACTTGAACTACTTCAAGTTCATCGGTCGCTGCTTGGGCCTTGGTATCTTCCACCGTCGCTTCTTGGACGCGTACTTCGTTACGGCATTCTACAAGATGATCCTGCGCAAGAAGGTCACCATTGCCGATCTCGAGAGTGTCGATGCTGAGCTTCACCGTGGTCTTACTTGGATGCTGTACGTTTACTGGGTTTCGATTGGTGTACGGGCGGCCCACTGATGCATTGGCCTTACCAGCGAAAATGACATCACCGATGTTATTGATGAGACGTTCACCACCACGGAGGAGCGTTTCGGCGAGATGGTCACCGTGGAGCTCAAGCCCGGAGGCGCAGACATCCCTGTTACTGAGGAGAACAAGAAGGACTACGTTAGCGCGATCGTCGAGTACCGTATCTCGAAGCGTGTCAAGGAACAGTTCGACGCGTTCATGTCCGGTTTCTCCGAGCTCATCCCCCAGGAGCTCATCAATGTGTTCGACGAGCGCGAGCTGGAGCTCCTCATCGGAGGCATGTCCGAGATCGATGTGTAAGCTCCATTTCGTCATTTATGGTGCGACTGCATTGCTGATGCGCCCCCGCAGCGACGACTGGATCAAGTTCACGGACTACCGTGGGTACGAGGTCAACGACGAGGTCGTGCAGTGGTTCTGGAAGTGCGTGCGGAGCTGGCCGCCGGAACGCAAGTCGCGCCTGCTGCAGTTCGCCACGGGGACGTCGCGTATCCCCGTCAACGGTTTCAAGGACCTGCAAGGGTCGGATGGCCCGCGTCGCTTCACGATCGAGAAGTCGGGCGACCCGAACCAGCTGCCGAAGAGTCACACGTGCTTCAACCGCATCGACCTTCCGCCGTACAAGGATTACGATACGCTGGAGCAGAAGCTGACCTGGGCCGTAGAGTGAGTGCTATTGCGTTTGATCATACGTTGTGAACTGCTGCTAACTGCGTGACCCACAGGGAAACGGTCGGTTTCGGTCAGGAGTAGAGTATTTTTTGTTGTTGTCCCCCACCGATCTCCTACTTCAATGTTTTCATCCCTATCGTTCCGAATGCTCCCGCCCCTGCCCTTGTTGTCTCCTCGTGCTTCTTACTCCATGCCCCCAGCCGACTCAGACTCTAATGCATTTTTTTTGTCTCTTTATTACATGCACGCCATTTGTTTAGTTCTTCGCTGTACGTTTTCCGTTTGTTGCTTTTGCCAAGACCCATGACATAGTCTTTCTCACCCAGCCCCCCTATTACATACCGGGTGTGGTGGTGATGTATTGGTTGCACTTTTGTCCGCTCTGGTTCTCCCTGGACGTCGACCGTCGCGGAAATAGGAGTCGAAAAGTTCAGCTGTCTCCCTTGCATGTATATACGTACCTTGCTAGATACTGTAAATTCCTGCCGGGCGGTGCAGCCTCGGCCACGCTTAATGTTGGTGTGAACTGGTCTTGGCTGGCTGGTTTTTAGAGCACTGCGTTGAACTTGAGAGCTTGAGATCTAACCAAGGGTAGTCGATCTAAGCGTCGGGATGCGCTGGCAGTTGTGCTGGAGAGTACGGCGATAGCCGAGGCGATTCGTACATAGACACCTACATCTTACTCCCCTTCCCGATTTGCGCTGATAGCATAGCATGAAGTCCTGCACGCCTCGCCATCTCCGCCTTCTCTCTCGTCCACATCCCGCCCTCCCCCGTCCCGTCCCATCTCCTCTCAATCTCCACACCGCTACCAGCCCCCCAGGTCCCCTCGTCCCGTCTACACGCCCCTCGACGCGTAACCGTTCAGCCCAAGAAAAGCTAGCCCGGCTTGCGCCCCTCTTGCACATCAGAAACTGCTATACCACCCCCTATTCTTTCAGCATGCCTTCCTCGGACGCCCCCCCTCAGCATGCCAGCGATCTCCGTCTCCCCACCGACCTGAAGCCGACCCACTATGACATCACCGTTTGGACCGACCTCGAGAACAACACCTTCGAGGGCATCGTTCATGCCGAGTAAGGGATGGACGCGTGGCCTCGCACTGCACATACTGACGTCCCGCGCAGCTTGCAGGTCATCAAGGAGACCTCGAAGGTCATTCTCCACACGGCGAGCTTGGAGCTTGGCAACGCCTCGCTCCAGTCCGATGCGCTGCAGAGCGTCCAGGAGGAGCACACGCGCGAGTTCGATGAGAAAAACGAGCGCGGGATCTTCTTCTTCTCCAAGGCCCTTCCGGCCGGCTCCAAGGCCCGCTTCTCGATCCCCTTCAAGGGTGAACTGACTGGCGACATGCTTGGCTACTATCGGTCCACTGGCGGCAAGGACGGCGAGTTCAAGTATACGTTGACCCAGTTCGAGGTAATGCTCTCCATGATGCGTATCACCTTCTTTGTAGAATTCTGACAGAGTTCATTTGTAGCCTACAGCAGCCAGGAGGGCGTTCCCATGCTGGGATGAGCCGCTTCTGAAGACGACCGTTGCCGTTACCCTTGTTTCTCGGGTGAACTCGGTCAACTTGAGCAATATGCCGGCGATTTCTGAAGAGGTATACAAACCTGAGACCGCAGAAAAGGACTCATGGCTTGCGAAAAAGATGGCTTCCTTGTCCGACGCTGGCCAGTGGAAGGTTACTCGGTTCGAAACTACGCCTCCCGTAGGTCCCTTTCCATGATTTTTGTTCTGCGTTTTTGGCACTTAATCTGTTCCTAGGTTTCGACATACCTCATCGCCTACGCGAATGGTCCGTTCGTGTACTTGGAGGACTCCTACAAGAGCCCGTTGAGCGGGAAAGTTCGACCGCTTCGCATCTACAGTAGGCTCAGCCTCAAGAGTCAGTTTCGTAGCTGTGCGCTGACGCGCTGGTTGTTTTAGCTACGCCCGACGTCATCTCTCAGGCACAGTTCGCTCTTGACATCAAGCGCAAGGTTCTTCCCTTGTACGAGGAAGTGTTCGACATCGAGTACCCCCTGCCTAAGCTCGATACTTTGGTGGTAAGCATCCGTCAATTTGACATGGGTATCACAGCTTCTTAAGCGATTTACAGGCCAGCGATTTCGACTCAGGTATGATGAATAATTGTTCTGGTGTTCATGCTAGAGATACTTACTTCAACTTGCGTCAATGATCAGGCGCGATGGAGAACTGGGTGGGAAGTCTTTACCCACGGTCCCGCAAATCTCCTGACCAAATATTTTTAGGGTTTGATTACGGGTAGAACGAGTGCCTTCCTTCTGGACCCGGCCTCTGCGGACATCCACTCAAAGCAGAACATCGCCACGACACAGAGCCACGAAGTAGCACACATGTGGTATGTCATTGAATCAGTTTTCGAGTTGTGTGATAGAAGTAACTGGTTTTTCAGGTTCGGTAACATCACGACGATGGAATGGTGGGATAACCTGTACTTGAACGAAGGTAGGAGCGATCTCAGCTAAAACTACCTTCCTTTACTAACACCCCTTTCCAGGTTTCGCAACCCTGGTAAGTTCGCTTCTAGATAGGAGGCTTGAAGGGACTGACATCCCATTCCGACGGTGTAGATGGGAGAGAAGATCATCCTTGGTGCGTTGCCACACATTTCAGGCCGCTCCAATAATTTTGATTAATCTATTCGTAGACAAGTTGGGTTTAACCACACGTTTCTGATGTGTTGATACTGAACACTATGACAGGGTGTTCCCCGAGTGGAAGCTCGATTCGGAATTCCTGACCTCGCACTTCTACCAAGCTCGCGCATTGGATGCTAAGCTTTCTTCGCATCCCATCGAAGTCGAATGTCCGGATGCCAACATGATCAACCAGGTGACTAGCTACAGAAAGTCACCACCACGCTTCTGACCCCAACGCTTGCTAGATATTCGACCACTTGTCCTATGCCAAGGCTGCCTCGGGTATGTGCCCTGGAACGTTCTCAATGGTAGTCATGTATCTGATTGCATTCCAGTGCTCCGTATGCTGGCTAGTTATGTAGGGGAGGACCGATTCCTCAAGGGCGTCTCGTTGTACCTCAAGAAGCATACGTACAAGAACAGCGTCACCAAGGACCTCTGGGAGGGCATCCAGGCTGCGACAGGTAATTCCTTTCACCTGATATTCCTTAGTTGTCGTGATGTAATTTGCTTCAGGCCTGGACATCCCCAAGATGATGGACAACTGGGTGAAGAAGGTAAGTCCAATGCATGCATGTTTGAATGCGCCATCTGATATGATTTCTTCAACTTCAAAAGATGGGTTACCCAATTGTCACCGTCACCGAGAAAGAGGGCGGCATTCACCTACGACAGGACAGGTTCTTGGAGACCGGTCCTGCGGACGCTAAGGATAACGAGACGATCTGGTATGTTCATGCAAATCGCAAAGGGAGCCATCTGACTGTCCTGAAGGACCATTCCTGTCAATTTGTTGACTGTTGGCGAGGATGGCAAAGCGCTGCTCAACAAAGATATCCTTCTTGACGAGCGCGAGAAGTTCATCCCGCTCGACACGAGCAAACCCTACAAGATCAACGCAGACACTACGGGCTTCTGTGGGTCGCCTCTTTCGCGTGCTTGGTACCGTTTTCATGACCGACTACCGTAGACGCGACGACTTATCCCGCCGACCGGCTCCTCAAGCTTGGACAACAAGCAGCGGCAGAGAACTCGCCATTCTCACTTTCGGATAGGATGGGGCTCGTTTCTGATGCACTTGCTGCTGCGAAAGCTGGCTATGCGTCTGTGAGCAGCGCTTTGGGTCTCATCGAGATGTTGAAGAATGAGAAGGAGCGTGCGTACAGCCCTTAATTCTGCATACAACGTCGGTCCTTGCTTAACCATCGTTGCTGCCGTCGCTATAGACTTGGTTTGGACTTCGATCGCCAGCAACCTGTCTCTCATCGCTTCGACTTGGTATGAGAACGCCGAGGTCCTGGAGAAACTGAACGCTTTCAGGAAGGTACGTATAGGATCTAACGGAGTGCCCAACTCACCCATGCGTTCTTGCTGACGACCGCCTGCAGGAACTCTTCGTTCCTCTTGTTAAGCAATACGGGTTCGAGTACTCCGATTCCGACTCGTATGATGTTCAACAGCTGCGGACGACGGCGATCGAGCAAGCTGCGGATGCAGGCGATGCATGGTATGTTTTCTTCCCAAGGTGTAGGAAAGGGATTGCAGTGCCGCTCACCTTTGATGGCCCATGGACGGTAGGGTCGTGAAGGAGCTGCAAAGCCGTTTCGAACACTTCCTCAAGACCGGCGACGACTCCAAGATCCCGAGCGATCTGACTGCTGTGATATTCCGCATCGTGAGTACATCCGCCCGCCTCTACGCCGGTTGCCAATGCTGAGTGCGGTGCATCAGGCTGTGCGGGAAGGAGGGCGGGCAGAGTGGGACGCCGTCAGGCGCATTGCGTCCAAGCCCAAGAACCCCTTCCAGGGCCTCTCTGCCATGAGGGCCATGGGTGCCAGCAAGGACCTTGGCTTGGCGGACGAGACGTTCGGCTTCATCTTGAACGAAGCTCGTGACCAAGACACATTCTACTACGCCGGGGGGTTGCAGCGCAACTACGTGACGAGGAAGTTCGTCGCACAGAAGTTCAAGGAGCACTTCGCCACTGTGGGTGTCGGCATGACGGCTCGGTCGCGGCTAGGTTGATTGATATACGTCGGTTATCTAGTTTCAGAAACGTTACGCTGGCAACTTCGGGCTCATCCGATGGACTGAGGTATGCTATCCGCCTCTTTGGTCAGCGCGGATTCTTTGACCTCATCTTCTCAGATTTGCTTCACGGGTTTGTCTTCGGAGAGGGACTACGAAGAAACTGCTGCGTTTTTCAAGGCAAGGCATTCCGCCAATTCGATCGTGTCGATACCGTCCGCTGACTTGTGTTTCCTCAGGACAAGGATACCTCGAAGTTCGAGATGGCCCTCAAGCAGACACTTGATTCTATCCGTGCCAGGGCGGCATGGATAAAGGTATGTGATGTGTTCACAACGTATCGCAATATCACGAACTGACCCCCGCGGCCACAGAATGCGACGGGAGAGCTGCTACAGTGGTTGGAAAAGCGCGAATCGAAACTCTAAGTTCGGACAGTACTACTCCTCAGGACTCCTTCCGCTTAGCTCGCTGCTCACGTACACACATCGTATCACGCAAGCTGATTGATTGTCTCTCAAGTGGCACAGTAGGATAAGGAAGACATAAGAAAATAATGATTGGAATACAAGGTGTAGACTATATGAACGAAGAAACTAGGCAGCAATGTCGAGAGCAATAAGCTATACAACGTCCGGGTATACATCCATGTGGGTGATGATACGAGGCAATAATTGACAATACAGCTAGCCGGTCGCGGGGCTAGGATGTTCCTCTATTGAGTCCAATATGACCGAGGGCGTTGCTGAGGATTCAGACTCTTCTCGCGAGGTCCCGCCTGGCGAGATGCTCTCCCCCAGCGCAGCTAACGCTGCTACGCCCTCGGAATCCCTCTTTCGTCTTGATCGCCGCATGCTGGCGACGGTCGGTGTTGACGGTGTGAGGGCATCGAAGCCATCTGATTTCAGACGCATAAGCATGTCGCGGGCGATGTCGACCGTCTCGTCGCCCGACTTGGTAGAAAGGAGGATGTCCGTGTTGAGGGTGAGCGGTGCAGTCGTTTGGCGCGTCGCAGTCGTCTTTCGCGCCCGACGAGCTTTGCGACCGACGCTGTCTCCATTCCGCAACTTCTCGAGCAGGGTGTCCAGCGCGGCGTTGTCTTCCTCGTTCGATTCCTGATGAGCCTCCTTCTGCTTGGCCCTGTTCGCCCGTGACTCCTCTGCTGCCTGGCGACGTTTCTCCACGGCTTCGCGTTCTTCTGCAATCGACAAATTCTCTGATCGGCATTTCTGAGGATTGCTGTTAGCGAGCTTCCATTGATAGATACGAAAAGACGTACCTTGTATGAAGTGACGAAGGTCTTGAAGATACCGTAGAATTCGGCGGAGTTCAGACTCTTGTCATCTTCTCCGTAGTACTTGACAACTTCGGCGAAGGTGTTGTCAGCATGGTTGACATCATCGACCAGGTCTTCCAATTGGCTGGTGGCTTTGCCGGTGAAAGACCACATCTGCTTGCCATACTTGTCGTTAATGTCCATATCGGAGAAGTTATCAGTGAGTTCCTTGCGGATCTTCTTCAGCCCTTCCCTGAGCTCGGACAGGCTCTTCCGGACCTCTTGCAAGTTGACTACGAGAGCATTAGAGAATAGATGATGGAGACGAATCGGCAGAGACCTTACCTCGGTAAGCTTCAGCAGGTGCAGCCAATTCGTCCAGGAAGGTCTCCATGTCGGGGAAGTGCTTTGCGACTGTTCTCTCGAGGAAGTGGAGTAGGGTGGTGTTATGGAGCGACTTGGTATCGACTAGCTTGTTGATGCTGCTGACGCGGAAACCGAACGCGCCACCTTTGACACCAGTGCCGTTCATGTAGTTTCCAATGAGCAAAATCAGCTGAAGAAACGAGTTAGCACTGCGTTCTATCTTTTGTTGCAAGTGTTCGATAACTCACGCTGAGCAACTCCTTGAAATTCTTAGCATCCAGAAGCGCCTTGCCGGCTTGAGACAGTTTCCGGGCACTCTGCGCTAAAGTTAGAGAGAGGGGTAAACCGACAATAACAGGTAGTACTGACATCGTCGAGAAGGCCCCAGGTTTCATCGAAGACACACTTGTAGAGCATGCCTTCGATACGGGGCGCGAGCCGGTTGATCTTGAGCAGCTGAACCATGAGTCGATCCGAAGGATGCAAGCTTGCGAGTTCTTCTGGATCGGCATTGCGATACACGTTGAGCTTTCCGACCTAGGAATAACGCTCCATCAACCTTGCTCTGAACACAGCATGCGAGGTCGAATCACCTGTTCTGGAGTGGGCAGCACACGCTTCAATTCGCTCAGGAACAGCTGGGTGCAGACCACCTGATCGAAATCGCGGATCCGGAACGCGAGCTCTTCCGGCGAGAACTTCTTGACCGTCTGAATGAGGATCTCTACACGGCCCTATGTATCAATGTATGTGCTAAAACTGGTATCTTGCAGGATCCACTCACCGACTCGCTTCTTGGTCTCCGGGTCGAGCACCGACTTGAGTTCTGCTCGCTTCTGCTTTGCTGTGCAGGTGGGTGAGCAGCCGCATACAGGGATACACTAAACAGCGGTGGGGTGGACGTACCCATCAGATTGATGACGAGCTGCTTCGCCTTGAAGTCCTCCTCCATTTCCATCCAGACACCGTCCAGCTGGAGCTTCTTCACCCACTCGTCTTCCTTCGTCGGCTCCTTGAACACCGTCTTCTCTGCCTGCTGCAGCGGTATCTTGTCCCATTGCAGCTGCTTCATCTTCGTGTTCGGCGTGATCGAGATGTCCTTGCGAGCCGCGAGCAGGTTCTGGATGTTCGCCCCGAGCAGGGACGTTCGCGCTGAATTGGGTCCTGACGATGAGCCGAATGGGAGTTTGCCCGGCGGAGGAGGTGGGGGTGGTGGTGCGCCAGGTGGAGGAGGGGGAGGGGGAGGAGGAGGCGGGCCGGGGATTTTGGCGCCAGGCGGAGGCGGAGGCGGCGGGGGAGGCGGAGGAGGTGGAGGCGGAGGTGGAGGTGGAGGTGGGGGAGAAGCGGCTGCACCAGACGGCAGCGGTGGCGGAAGGGGAGGCGCTGATTCTCCAGTAATAGGCGAGTTGAGCGGGCTGGGCATGGAAGGCGGGCGGCCCCTCTCCGTGAGATGTCTCCGTAGTTGTTCGGCCAATGTCTGGGGTTGGTCGGGCGAGTGCTTCCCAGTATGATCAACTGAAATATTCGAGCTGACGGATGTCGCTTCGGTTGTCTGGTTTGAAGACATGCTGTGCGTCGAACCTGACCTTCGCAACTCGCTATCGCCATCGAAATCATCTGTTGTCTCAGCCAGCGAGACACCGTGGTCGTCTGACCCGGGGACAAAGTGTGCTGAAATGTGAGGGTTAATAATTATCATTGTTAGTGGAAGAAAAACGCGTACTGCCAAGGGGTGTTCTGGGAAGGTTCTTATTTCGCCTTGAGGGCGTGCGAGCGCTCCTTGGACTCGAAGAAGCACCGCCGTGGTGAACGTTGTTCTGTGGCGATACGTTAACGAAACGAAAACTCAGTGCACGACCATACGAACCATAGCGCCCTCAGCGATCTGCTGTTGGATCTGTTCTTGCTCAATCTCGTCGTCGGCATCCATGAATTGAGACGTGTGCCCGTTCTGAGCCTCCGAGATCCTATCCATGCGCGGTTGTCTCCGCCCTCTCGTCGAGGGCTGATTCCTCCGAAGGCTGCCCCCTTTCCTTGGTGTCTCTTCGTCGTCGGTCCCATCACCTGCTTCGCCGCCCTCGGTACCATCATGGCGTTTCTTTGCAGAACGGCCCTCAAGGATGCTGATCGTCTTGTCTCGCTGGAAGTGCTTCTCAAGCGTGTCGATGAGGGTCTTGCGGTCCATCCCCCCAGCGTTCGCATGGTCAATGATCTTGCCCACTCCCTTCGACACCTCCTTCAGCATCCGGAAGAGCTCCATGATCTGCGCCTCGAGCTGCGCGATCTGCTCTTCGTATCCCGCCTTCTGCGCCTCCATTTGGCCCTGTAGCTTCTGCGTGTTCTCGCGCGAAATCGCGAGCTTCTCCTCCAGCCGCGCGACTTTCGACTTGAGCGAGCCCACGAGCCCGCCTTCGCCCTGTGCGACCTCCTCCTCGAGCGCCTCTTTCTCCAGCCGGAGACGGAGCGCGGAGGCATTGGCCAGAGCGAGTTCGTCCTCGAGCTGTTGGTGTCGGTCTGCCTCGTTGAACTGTGCGATGATGCGCTCGACCGAGTGTCCGAGACGCTGCTCTGCGCCGACAAGTTTCTTGTCGAGCACAACATCCGCCACGAGCGAGTCGATGAGCTGATAATAGTGCGCGAGCGCAGGCCCTTCCTCGCGGATGAGCAACATGTGCTGCATGATGGACAGGAAGTGGTCTTTGGCCTTGGACTCGGCCGTCTTGGCGCGCAGAGCGTTGTAGACGTCCTCAGGGTTCGCGAGGTCGCGCAGGATCTCCTGGTCGATGCGCTCCTTGAGCTTCGCCTCGTCTTCATCCAACACTAACTGCAGCATGTCAAGCTGCTTGTCGATAACCGCGACGCCGAACGACCGACAGTGCTCGAGGATGCCCTGCAGGCCGGCAGCTTCCATTTGCGAGCGGTGGTGCACTCGAATGTCGAGGTCTTCGATGTGGGTCATGAGGCCGTTAATAAAGAACAGGTTGGAGAGCTACGTCGGGACGAGTAAGATCGCAACACGGACGACGGCGTTGGAGCAGCGAGAAACGCACCGCATAATCGTTGAGCGAGGGGTCAATACCGCCATGTCGCTTGACGTCGTCACTCGCACCGACGAGTGTACCCATCTTCCCCCGCCCTGCTAGGGCAATCTCCAACAACTTGAACCAGTAGGCATATGGGTTACCGGCCTCGTTGTTGGCAGCACTGAGGGCCTCCAGCGCGCTAACGACGAGGTTGTGTACTTGCCCATCATTATAGTACTCCAAAAAACACAAGAGGTCTAGGAGGATCTTTCTAGTAGGTAGATGAGGGGTATTGAGGGCCGACGCTATTTGCGTCAAAATCGTAGGATGGTTCAGTGCATCGTTGGCAGCAAACTACGATGACATTGAGTGTTGACACGCTGCATAACAACATCGAGGAAACGCACATTGTGATTAAGGATCTGTTTGAGGCATTTCGCTACTTCGTTCTCTAACTCGATGTCCTCCTTTCGCCTGATTTGATGTCGGCACAGAAGGCAACTTCACGACGTGATAGACTCACCTCTGGACCCCTTTCCGACTGATGTTCTGGAGCGCTTGTCCGAGAACAGAGGTTCCTTGCAGGTCAACGAAGTGCCGGAACCAACTACCGTCCATCACACAAGGGTCAGGTAACATTCTCAAACGATGATAAGCGGACATACCTCATCTCCTTGCTTCTTAAGGAGACCTGCAAGCTGGACGCTTGCTTAGGAGTGATTGTCCGGTCCATAAATCTCTTGATGTACCACTCGGGGGTGCCCTCGACGAAAGCAGGGGGTTGACCTGCGTCGTTCTGCTTACGAGCCTGCTCCTCGCGCTTGCGTTCCTCACCCCAACGCATCTGCTCGTCATTATAGACGATATGCCACTTCTGGTCGATAGAGAGGTGGGGGATGTCGTCAAGGCCGCGCATGCGCATGATGTTCTCGAAGAGGACTTCGATTTCCTCGTCGTTTTCAGGGCGGAGATAGTTGAACTCATCTGTGGAGGATGTGTGCTTGTACAAATTTGAAAGATGGTGGTGGTGGGTATCGAAAGGTGAGACAGAGGCGGCGTAGCGTGAACCGCGAGTGGACTCTGAACGCGTAGTGGCGACAGAAGCTCCGGAGAGCGGGCGTAAGCGTTCGTTGGCATCCTGGGCGACGACGGAGGACTGGCGAGGTCTATTGCGACGTTTGCCAAAGAGAGTCTCCATGGTATTGTAGGGAGTGTGAGGACAACCGCTAGGGGAAGTACGGCGAGTGCAAGGGTAATCAACAGGACCGCAAAGCTCGGAGGCAATCAGGGATCGATGATGTGGGTGGTGTTGGACATGCAGGGACCGTTAGAGAAAGAACATGAGAGATCGTGAAAGAGAGCGACGACGGTGGACGAGAGAAGGAGAAGAAGGCGGGGGCGATGGGAGCGTTGAGACGGTCGGAACAGGGCTCGGCGCTCATTCCGAGTCCGAGTCCGAGTTTGAGTTGTCTCTGCCACTGCCAGGCTTGTTTCAGTTTGGGTGCCCGTAACCGGCACTCGCCCTCGCTCTGACATCACCCTATCCACCATCCCCCCTCCCCCTCCCCCCCTCTCCAGTACTGCTCACGACTAGCACACGACCAGCGCGCACCCTCATCTCACCATGTCGGCCACCATGGCCACCGCCAGCTCCGCCATCTCAACTCTATACCGCATTGCAGTCTATCTCTTCCTCGAAGCAGTTGGTTTTCTTCAACTCTCCTTGCGCGCACGCCCCATTCTCATCGCTCCTATCCTCTCCAGGTCCCAAAAGGCGAACTCAAATTCTTCATACCCGCCCTCTATTTCCTCTACCTCGCGACATCATATTCTTCCACCCCTATATTCAACCAAGCCGTCGTAGTCAAGGAAGAGGTCACCGTCATCCAGGAGGAACAGAAACTAGAAATTAACGGAGACGTCGTCACGGACGTTGCTGTCGTCCAAGCGACTACTATTACTCCTGTGCGCCAGTCCCTCAACGTGAGTAACACGCCTCATGCACACTTTGTTTTCCCCCACTTAATCATCTTCCCGCGACGCGCCAGTGGAAGTCTGCGCTCTCCACCGTTATCTTCTCTGTCCCATCCCCCGTCCGCGCCCTTCGTCTCGCGAACCTAATCATCAACACTCTCCTACTCTTGGCCGTCGCCGAGTTCGTTGCCGTCCCCTACTTTGACGACGCGTCCGCCGTCGTCTACACTCGCGTGGGCGCTCTCTCTCCCGATACCGCCAAGATCGTTGTCCGCTACCCTCCAACCGGCAATGCTACTGAGAACATCGTTCGTATCACCTATCGTGAGGTCAAGCCTACCGCTCCATCTTCATGGCGCGAAGGCCCTGTTGTCAATCTCACCGCACAAACCGACTGGGTTCGAACAGTTCGTCTTTCCGGCCTATGGCCAACTACGACGTACGAGTGTATGTCTTCGCGTTCGCGTGCTCAGCCGAAACTCACAAGCAACTCCTGCTTCTAGATCGCTTTGAACACGTAAACGCCACCACCGCCAACGTTCTTCCCTATCCCACCCAACCCATTCGCTTCCGCACGTTCCCCGACCCGCGCCTGCACAGCGGTTCTAACTTCCGTTTCATCGCATCCTCATGCATGACCCCAAACTTCCCATACGTACCTCTGCAAGCTCGCAAAATCAAGGGTCTCGATCTTCTCTCGGACTATCTCTGGCCCTCCAAGCCCGACACCCTACCCCCATCTATTATTCAGACATCTAATTTGTCGGACAGTGGCTCGTCCACTTCCGTGACAGTTTCCTCTGCAGATAATGCTTCGTCTGAAAATGATACTTCCCCTGTTCCTGTTGTCCAAGTGATCCCCGCTGTAGTGGCGGTTGAGAAGCCCGCTCCACCCACAGAATTCATGGTCTTCATGGGTGATTTCATCTATGCAGATGTACCTGTGTACTTTGGCGACGACAAGGAGGCTTACCGCCGTCTCTACCGCCGCAATTACAACAGTCCGAGCTTCCGGAAGGTTTACGAGCGCTTGCGTGAGTTCCCCGCATACTTCGGAGCATTGTGGTTTCAACTGATTAGATGTTTTAGCAATTTTCCACACCTATGATGATCATGAGGTGAAGTTCATTAGACTTCCCTTCATTCTCGCGTTACTCACGTCCCTGTAGATCATCAACAACTACGTCGGCCAAGGAAATAGTTCGCAGGAACCTTTCCCTAATGCAGCGGATGCGTTCAGCCTATACAATGCGGACGCGAACTACGACCCCTCGATCGAGGGCGAGTACTACTACGACTTCCGCTATGGAGATGCTGCGTTTTTCGTCATGGACACCCGTCGCCACCGCTCGGACATTACCACGGAGGACCCCACAACCCATACCATGCTCGGCGATAAGCAACTCGCAGCGCTCTATAACTGGCTCGGCAAGGTGCGTGTCCGCCCCACTTTTCTTTCCTTCTTGTGGTCCCTTTACGAACCTCATCCGCTCCTATTCATAGGTGAATAATACCGCGGTCTTCAAGTTCGTCGTGACGTCCGTCCCGTTCACGTCGCTCTGGACCCACGACGCCCTCACGGACTCGTGGGCGGGCTTCCCCGTCGAGAAGGCTGCGCTGCTGAGCGCGTTCCAGTCCGTGCCGAACGTCATCCTCCTCTCCGGCGATCGCCACGAGTTTGCGGCGATCGAGTACGAGAGCGGCGATCACGGACATAACGTGCTCGAAGTGTCGACGAGCCCAATGAGCATGTTCTACGTGCCGTTCATCCGCACGTTGAGGCCGAGGAGCGAGGAGGTTGTGAACAAGACTGTGGAGGAGGTCCTTGTCGCGGAGGACGGGACGAAGGAGGTCATGCAGTATGTCCTGGAGGTCCCAAAGGAAAAGGTCATCGGGTATATTGGGGAGGGCAACTACAAGTGGTCAGTCGCACTTTTCACCTGACGAGATGTGGTCCCTGACATCGGTCTGCCTTTGATAGGTCTTCGTTCGAAGTCGACACGAGAGATTACCAACGCCCTGTTGTGAAGGTTGAAGTCATGATCCACGGCAAGCCTGCGTACCAGTGCGTATTGTCTCGGCTTATCTCTGGACGTACTGACATCTTATGTTTCTCAGCCTCGAGGTGGTCGGTAAGCCCGTAAAACTGCAACCATCGACAGCACTCGGTGCGCTCGTCCCGCAATCCTTCAAGGGCATGCTCGACAGAATCGGCTTCAACCCGAGCAAGTGGTTCTAGATTTGGATCGTCCTGCTTTGTCGTTTTGTGTTTTCTTTTCAAGAGCGTAGACGTGGTGTGGATGTACTGGTATTACCGCTGTTAGATACTGGAGGTCCGGACTACGAGACGTCATGTCGTGTACACGTTTTCATGTTGTGCAAGAAATTTTGTATGTTTACGTTACGTTTACCCCTCATAACGAAGCTCATCATTTCGTGTCCTTGCGGACACCCTCCGTTGGGTAGCTAGTGTGGATTGATGCTGCGTCGTACGCTTGACAGAGGCTAATCCTGCAGCTGGTTAAGCTTAGATAAACTAACATTAACATCTATCATACCCGTCCATCATACTATCATTGACTACTACGCTTCCCACTGAGAGCCTCGTTTGAAAACCTCTGTTGGATTCGTGCATAGTGGTCCATTTCCGCTTGGCTTACACTTGGTACCAGCTCGCGCAAAGCCGCGTTGAAGTCATCTTCCGAGACGAGTACTTCAGTTTCTGCCGGTGTGGCTAATTCGCCTAGGTAGTATTGAGGTGTAAGTGGGAACGGATGGGGTGAATCAGGTGGCGGAGAGGCGTTCAACTCGGCTATGCTGAAAGTCAGTATACGTTCGCTAACCTACCATGGTGTATGTGTATTTGATCGCTTACCGATCGTGGCCTCGAGTTCCTCGGCCTTCCGGGACATAGCCTTCAACAACGCGTCGGCGCAAAGTGCATAGAAGTCGGCACCGGTGTAGTGAAAAGGACACTGCTCTGCTATCCGCTCCAGCTTCAGGTCGGGATGGAGCTTGAACTTGCGTGTCAGCGCCTGGAGGATGTTGAGCTGGGCCGAGTGTGTGCTGCTGACTCCAAGGTACAGCATGCGATCGAAGCTGGTTCGAATTCAGTCAGCAGCGGGAGCGAGGATGATGTCAGTGTGATTCTTACCGTCCTGGACGGAGCAGAGCAGGGTCGAGCAAGTCCGGACGATTCGTGGCCCCGATGACGAAGACGTCTGCTCCTGCTTTCCCGCCAGACAGACCGTCTAGTTCCGCCAAAAGCTGGCTGACAATGCGATCCATGACGCCGCCAGAGTCTCCGTGGTTGCCTCGCTTCGGAGCCACGGAATCCAGCTCATCGAAGAAGATCACACACGGGCGCGCATCGCGAGCCCGTTGGAAAACTCGACGGACATTTGCTTCGGACTCTCCGATGTACATGTTCAGCAATTCCGGACCCTTGACGGAGAAGAAGTTGAGCGCGCAGGATGTAGCGACTGCTTTCGCTATGAGAGTTTTTCCTGTTCCGGGAGGGCCGTACAGCAGGACACCTAGACCAACGTCAGCCACGGCCCAATGGAGACAGATAGATAAAATGTACCGGATCGTTGTTTAAGTCCATCAGCGAAAAGTTCCGGATGCTCAAGGGGAAGTTGGATCGTGTCCAAGATGTCCGCCTTGACATGCGCAAGACCGCCGACGTCATCCCATGAGACGGAGGGGATCTTCGGGGCACCGATGCTCTCCGAGTAAGAGGCTCGCGCCTTCCCGAGTGCGGACTCGAAATCCGCAGCGGTGAGAGGGATCCCAGCCGAGAAGACGTCGTATACGGTATTTTCCTCACTGGTGGACCTCAGAATCGCTGCGGACTTGGCACGCGCCACGAGATCGACAAGGTCTGCGGCAACGAGGGCCGCGGTTTGGACGGCCAGGTCCTTAATGGAGACGTCAGGGGCGAGCGTGCTATCAGCCAACGCCGACATAAGAATGTCGTAGCGCTCTGCTTCTCCCGGCGCCTCGAAGACGACCTCGTGCTTGAAGCAAGACAAGATCTTGGGAGGTACGCGCTCATGGCTATCAGTAGTGCCCACCAGCACCACAGGGAAGCCGGTAAGGTTCCAGGAGGGCTGGAGGTCTGCAATGCAGTCACGAAGTGCCTCGGCTACCGCAGGTTCTGAAATTCTCGGTCAGTTTTTAGTATAGATGAGGCTTTTGGGTGAATGAACGCACCCTTGCCAGGTTCTTGTGCTTGAGTGCTCTGCGCAAACGCATCGACGTGTCTCAGTAGCAGAATACAAGGCGAGCAGTCAGCCGCTCTCTCAAACCGAGCCTGAAGGGTCCCCTCTGTCTTTGCATCAGTATCTCCAATGACATCGTAACAGTCGACCTACATAGCGGCTAGTCAGCATGGAAACTCGACACCATGTTAATGACGGGACGTACCTCGAAAAGGTGGATGCCCAGTCGTTGTGCAACCCAGCTTGCGACCGTCGCCTTCCCTACACCCCGGGCACCTTGCAGCAGGATGGAAAGCTGTAGATGGTAGTCCACGGCCCGTCGGTTCAAGGCGGCTGAGGAGAGTGCTAAGAGCTTTCCGAAAGGTGTGTCCCGGTTAGGAATCAAGTCTGCTGGCGGGGGGACCTTCTGTGCTGCACAGAACGTGAATAGTCTATCTCGCCCTTACAAAGCGATGTGCGTACCAATTGAAAGGTATTCACCCATATTAGGCACCCTCGAATGCTCGACGCCAGTTTGCACCATCCGGGTGATGGTTGTATCTACCCAACATCCAAGCTCCCCAACTGTGGCCCCGACATACATGTCTGGAGACGACATCTCGCCCAAACCGGGAACAACGTTGTGTTCCACGTTCGTCACCAGGAAGTAAACGAGTTCGTTGACGCCGCTGTCCCTTTCTATGACGCTGCATGACCTCAGTCATGTCCGAGTTCACCAAGCGACGAAGGAGGACTCACTCGTCACCGTCCTCCACCGCCTCATCGCCACCCTCTTCATCGAGCGCATTGGGCTGTCTGAGGAGGTCGTCGGTGTTGATCCCGACGGCAATGATATCGCCCTGCTTGACGAGACGCGTGGATTGCTTGAAGTAGCGCTGCAAGGCTTGCAAGAAAAGAGGCTGATAGGCACGGACGGTGGAAAACGCGGATGCCACACGGGCGATGGTGACGGTCTTCGCGACAGGAATGGTCGGTCGACGTGAGCCGAACGGGCTGGGACGCAGACAAATTTCTGCTTTGCGATCAAACGCGCTTGCAGGATTCACATTATGAAGGAGCTGTGGAGATATGTGTGCGCCGCTGCCAGACGCACCCCAATGAATGCATGGGCGTAGAGAGATAAGAGTTCTACTTACGAGCCAGTCGCGAGGTCGTCTCGAGCGCGCACCCGCACTAAGCGGTAGTTGTTGCTGTTATGGCTGGATCGGACCACTGCCTGTTCAATATGAGAATGGCATTCCGTAACAAACTGGTCCAGCGGCTTACCCAGTCACCATCCAGAACGCCAATGCGGCTTAACTCCGAGGTGCGGACATAAACGGTTGACTCGTCCTCGACAGGCGATACTGGCTGTTGCAAAGCATAGGCATTGCATGTCCACTCCACAGATGAGAGGTGTAGACTGCTGCTAGGTTCCACTCCGTTCGGAGTGCCAAGGTCGCCATTGGGAGCACGCCCATAATTCGAGGGGCTGGGACTGGAGAGGGCGAGGGAGCGAAGGACAGAGCCTGCAAGAAAGTCCTCCCCGATCTCAAAATCTCCCTTTTCTGAATCTGTTGGCTCGGAGTCCTCTTCACCATCGACGACCATGTCGGGAATGGAGTCCTCTGCGGGAACTTCGGCATCCTGTGTAGGCTGCGCCGAGACAAAGAGCCTGGTATGGTCCCGTTGTGCGACACCTTGCTGGACAGGGGTAGCCATGACGAGCTTATAGGACAGTGGGCCCGTCGAGGGCGTGGAGGAAGACGAGGGACTAGGAGGACCGTCGAGGGAGTAGGTCGCACCTTCACGTAGAATCATGTCCCCATCAAGGAACCAGTCCTCCAGCATGGTGGGGTCGGCGGACGCAGCAGCGTAGGCATCATTGGAAAGTGCGGAGAAGATGACCTCTGAGAGTGCTACGGGACGGATGACAGAGAGTGAGTGAGTGGGAGAGGTGTCTCCGGAGCTGGGGTGACTAGCAGGAAATATGTGGGGATATTCGGCTTGCCAGGCCTTCGGAATCGAAAGAGTCTCGACCTAGAGTCATGGCAGTGGCCTATTAACGGAGTGCCCTGCAATCAGAGAATTGCCTTTACTCACCGTCAGATCCAGGACACCTTTGCAGGTTATGGAAGGTAGCCCAGTACATCCGGGGCCCTTGGTACCGGAACAGCGTTCGATGGAGAGGGTAGCTTTCTCGTCTTCAGGGAGCAGTAATACGTTCCAGATCTTCTCTGGTACGCGAGCAATGTCGGTGTTGGTGTCTTCGAAAGTGAGGACAAGGACGTGCGCGACGGGGGGACGCTGGAACAAGAAAGCCATGGGAGACCACTGAGTACTGAGGACCGCCCAGTTGGCGGAAGCGCCGGTCCTGCTCACCTTTTCACACCCATCCATCATCCACCGTATCCGAGTCCGGCTCATCCACCTCGCGCTCGACATCCCGTGTTTCCTCCCCATTTTCCGCTCAATGTTGAACCGTCAAGCCGGTGCACTTCCCTTTCAGCGGCATGGAGAATTGCCGCTGGTGTCCGCCGTGGATTTATTATCGCTACTGGCGAACGTTAACATGCATTACTGGTGCTCATCAGAACTAGTAGGTTCTTAAGGGAGTGTCGTAGAAACAGTGTCGTGATTATATTTCTATTCATAGACTCTATGAATACAATGTGTTCGGTAGCAACGAGATCACGCGCATTCTCATCATCTACTCCGGAGTACGTCCACTCCGTGTCACTGTCAGGCGTGATTTCGGCCTTTAGAACTTCGAAATCTTCGCCACCCGGACCAGGGACAGGTTCACGATGAGCAAACCACCTACCTGACTGTTGACACAAGAACGCCCACATAGCAAAGAGCATGTGAACAGAAATAGCTAGGCTGTCGGGTGTGTCCAAGCGGGAGAGCAAGACCCCGCTAAACCTGCCCCAGACCTTCACTGTGACCAAGCCGTGGTCCTCCTCTATGAACGCTGACGATGATAACAGTAGCTTACCATCCGGCGGACACACGAGGGCCTCAATCTGCACACCCTTGGATTCTCCTTGCAGAAGGTAACACCCTTTTCCCGCTTCCATACCCCAGGCGCAGGTATTGCACTAGTTGGATTTCAAAAGCAGACGCATAAGTCAGCCGCGGCCCTACACTCAGGGACAGGGACGTCCGTACATACGAGCATTCAATATTCAGAGGTCAGCGAAGAAAGCAGCCTCTGCCTCGACCTCGTTCTTTCCCTTCCGCTTCTTCGTAGCTTGCAGCGGATCCTTCTCTTTCTTCCGTTTCCGTTTTCTTGGCTCCGGTTCTGCTTCTTCCTCCTCATCTGAATCTCCGTTATCCTCGTCCGCGTCCCTGTCTCCTGCATCGCTGCACTCCTCGTCCTTCTCCCTACACTTCTCCTTGGACGGTCCCACTGTCGGCTTCACACCATCGTCCGCGTCGTCCTCGCCAGCCCCTTCCTCATCTTCGGCCCCATCCACATCACTTCCAGACTCTTCTCCACCCTCATCCTCGCCTTTATCCTCCTCATCCTGGTCGTCATCTTCAAAGACTTCTTGCAGGTCCGTGAGCTTCAACACCTCCTCATGCCCAACACTCCCGACCCAGCGCCCCTCCCCATTCATGTCGACGGCTATGCGCTCGATGGGGAACTCGCCGTGGTCGGCGACAACTCCGAGCATCTTTGTCGGGAAGAGCTGCACCGCACGGAGCAGTCCATCAGAGGATCCAGTGAGGAGCGTGGACTGCGCGTTTGGGTAGCGTGACGGTATCGCGCAGAGCGCGTCAATGGACTGGGGATGTCTGGGGGCCGCAGCCCCGTCAATGGGTGGAGAGAGAAGGTGACTTAGAGACAGAGAGGGAACTTACCCGGGTATGCGGTCGACGCAGTCCCCCCAACCGCTCTTCCGGTTAAACACTGAGAGAATGCCCAACTGGGTCCCCACGACGACCTTTTGTCCGCTGTGGACGGCAAGTCAGCCTCTTCGCGCTTGTGCGAATGCGGTCGGTGCCCTTGCGCACGTACCCCTTGACAGGAAGGATCGAGAGGAGCTCATCTTCCTGGTCTTCCGACTGGGCCATGGGCTCCATTTTCTTGGACCTGACGTCCATTACCGAGAGTGTGCCATCGCCGCTGAACGAACATAAGCGTATTGCTCCGGGAATGGAGTGGGATAGGGTAAAGGACTCGTACCTCGTGGCCACGAGCTGCTTTTGGTCATCCAGCCACATAAAGTCGGAGATGAAGTCGAAATGATGCGAGTATTTGCGAACGGGGTCTTGTTTTCGAGGATCCCACAACTTCATGTTGAGGATACAGTTGAGGTACACATCCACCGATCAACAACGTCAGACCCTTACTTTGATTACACCATCATCGTCTCCAGACGCGAACAGTTGAGGGAGCAGTCGCTTTATTCGGTTTATGGGAGCACTTGCAGGCACTGCCGAGATGAGAGAGATATTCGACGGGCGATACTGGGAAGAGAGACTCACTCATGAGCGGCAGCCCGCGTCTCGACAATCTCCCCTGAGCCTATGTCAATGATACTGGTATTCGGGAACAGGGTGAGGAAGCGCATGCCATAAAAGAAACTTCTGCGCGCACTGGATAGCCTTGGCTTTTCCTGCTGCCCATACATTTGAGCCATCATCGCTCATAGCCAAGGTTCGACATGATTTCTTGGACGGCCGAATCGAAAACTTCTTCTCGTAGTTCCCTTGCTCGTCGTAGCCGAAAGCGGTAACATGACCAGTAAGAAGCCCAGTGATCACAAGAGGTTGCTCTGGATGAAAAGCCAAGTCGAATATCTGCGCATTAACAGGAATGTCGGGCATATCGCAAGCAGGAAGAAGCTTGCAACGAGACTAGTCTAAGTCTGTCTCCAGTTTGTTAGCTCTTGTTTCCAGGACCGGCGGCAGGGACCGAAATTACGTAAGTAAGTGTTTCCAAATATTGGCTTTCATAACCGAGCTAGCGCTTATAGTGATACAATCTCGTCCCCCGAACTTCTCATACCTGGCCCATATAACAGTAGACCTTACCACACGGAATAAGTCAATCAGAAATACATAGGTCTGATTAAGGAATCGCAAGATCGGCTAGAAAGGAAGGGTGCCAGTCCGAGCGGGCCCCGACGGTGGACGCAGACATAGCACTCAGCATTAATGAAACACACCGTACTAAGTACACAAACTTGAAAGTGGGACTCCCTCCAACTCCGGAACGAGCTATCAACTTTCCCATTTCGTCTAATCATGAATACATTAGTCGACAACGGATGGGTATATGTTCAGGACATACAGCAGGGTTTTTCTTGAAGGCCTCGTATGTCTCACGATTGAAAAAGCTAAGTTCTGATTCATTTTCTGTGGTTTGCAATCGGTCAGGCTTCCAGGCGAAGACACTGATGTAAGAGGACAGAATGCACGTACCAAGACTAAGGTCAGCGAGGAGCTTGGAATCATCGTCGAATATCCACTCGTCGTGATCTAAGTTGATGATAAGATTTGTCGTCTGGGATAGATAAATGCGAGGAGCTTTGAAGAAGTCTCGATAGAGGTAGCCTCACCTTGGCCCCATGTGCCTTGGTATAGAGTTTGAGGGTGTCTTTCGAACAATGAGACTGCCTTTGCACCACGTCGCTTGCGAATTCCTGAACTCACCAAGGACTGCATTACGATAGGGCTTCCAGCCTGGTTGCGTCTGGATTGCTGAAGGGGGAGACCTGTGTTTCGGGAAGGTGCACACACTGGGAAGGTGTGTCAACGGTTACCTTGGCGTACTTTTTCCTTCAACTGGCCCACAGTATTTTCCTCAAGGTTGATGTGATGGAGGACGAGGCTGCGCTCTGTTCTGTACTCGAAGGATTTGATCACACGAATGGTGAGGGTGGCATCGGTCTTGGGAAGGGCAAGGTTGGTGGGAGTGTCGTCGATACCGTCTGAGGACATGGCTATGGATTTGAGTGCTACGCGTCCAAGGCGATGGCGATGTGAAGGCCGACGGAGGCAGTCTGATTAGGTCCGATTCCAGTTGTTGAATAAACCGGAGGCGGCGCTCGAACCGGGCGTGTCTTGATCGGCGTTTCCCGAACCCCCACATCTATGCATCTCGCGAACCACCCTGCCTTTTCTAGCAACAATCATTCACCGCTCGTCCCTTCCTCAGCAGGCGCTCAGGCTGCGCGAGGCCTCCCAAAATACTCGCTCCCCACCGTCCCCACAATGTCTCTCGGTATAGAAAACTCAGGGTTGACTTCAAGTCAGGCACCCAGACATATTGGCCCGGTGCAGTGGCCTGAGGACCAAGTTTCCTCTTCCAATCACACCACTGGCACAAAGCCACTCGTGAAGGCACTGCGGCGGCCAGTCGCAAACTGAAATAGCTACTGGATCCCCTTGGGTCCGCTTGCGCCCCATCCAGGGCCACGTTGAAGGTGAGTGGTTCAATTCCAGCTTCCCGTGATACCTTTTCGTGCTTCGAACCGAAAACGCTAAACGCTCTCCCCTGCATCATGAATCCACGATGGCCACTCGTGACAAGGCAAACAGCATTCGTGCCATTCGTTTGTGAATTCAACCACCGGCTCTCTCCATGGAAGAGCGTCGTTACGACTCCCTTTGATCGGCATGCGTTGGCGTCGCTTCTGCAGCGCCGCCGGACGCGGAGATGCGACGGTGCTACCCAAACAAGTACTTTTTTTCTAGCGTCTCCTGCATCCACAGTATTCTACTGTCGGATCGTCTCTCATGATGAGCATGCTTCACTGCCAGCGTTCGCCTAAGGCACGCCCATCGTCGTAATACGGTGGAGATTGCCAGACGCTACTATTGAGCAATTCTCTTCTGAGATGCGCACATCAGTGCCACGCGCCCCGGCTATGGAGGGTTCCTTGTCTCTTTTTACCGACTTTCACAACGCATGTTGCTCAATTTTATAGGCCAGACAGTCACGAGGAATATAATTGACATAATACATGCTTGGAAGTTGAGCCCGCCGCCATCCCTCCGGAGTGCCTCTTCCATCACGAGCAGAAACCATAACTCGGCAGCGCAACCATCGTGTATGAAGAGTACGGCTGCTAGATAGGCCCGGAAGGCGAGGTTCGGGATGTTATCGATGCGAAATATCTCGACTGCCTTGCAGGTCCGATGGATCGTACGATCAAGCATGAAGTCTTCATGACCATCGACGGGCTATACGGATCCGGTAAGCCTTAGATGTATAAAAGCATGCACTCTAGGGCCCACCATCCTCAGCGGTCTCCGCCTCGTATTTCAATCAGTACGACCTTCTTCACTCCCCTCCCAAATCTCAGTAGCTCACCTCTCCTCGTTTTAGCCACCACCATTCCATACCCATCCTTATCCAGTCCGGTATGAGCTTGTTTGTCAGTACACCCTTGGCCCACATGCTCATCATCTCCTTCTAGTCATGTCGTACACTCCGACTACCCCCATCGTCCAGGAGCTGGTCGACTACTTCTCCGAGAACTCGGAGTTCAAGACCGCTTTCGAGCAGTCTTTCCTGATGGCCCACGCCACCGGCCTCCGGGAGTTCGACACGTTCAACATCCATTCTGTCGATGACTACCTGCGGTACACGGACGAGTACGTTCACTGGGTCCCGTCCGAGACCGTCTCTGGCACGAACGTCTACAACCACATTTGCATGTTCTACTTCATCCTCGATCTCCCTCCCGTCCGCGATCACCAGAGCCCTATTGATCCGTCTGCCCGAAGCCCTTACAGGTGGCTGTCGGAGTGGCTGATCAAGTATGCGAAGGAGATGGGCAAGTGGATGGATCTGCCAGACTCCATCAACGCGGAGACCATCGAGACGTTCGTCAAGTCCCCAGCTTACCGCGATACGCCGGAGACCGACTTCTACGACCAGTATCCTCCGCCCCCGGGTGGGTGGAAGACGTTCAACGAGTTCTTCGCGCGCCACATCAACCCCACGTTCCGACCCATCGCTGCCCTCGATGACGCCACCGCTATTGTCAGTCCGGCCGACTGCTCCTTCGACGGCATCTGGCCGGTTAACGACGACCCCGCGGACGTTACCACATTTGACGTCAAGGGTGTCCCTTGGAGTATCAGTCAGCTCCTCGACGACGAGGCTTCAGGGACGTACTTCGGCCCCCTTTTCTCCGGCGGTCTCTTCACGCACTCGTTCCTGAACACGACCGACTACCACCGCCAGCACGCGCCCGTCTCGGGCCGGGTCATCGAGGCCAAGGTCATCCCCGGCCTGTGCTACCTCGAGGTCGTTCTCAAGATGGCGGACCCCACCGGCAAGTCCCCGAACAGCACGACGCCGCGCCTCGGGATGCACCGCCAGATCCTGCCCAAGTCGGCGGACCCCACGGTCATCCCTCACCAGGCGGTCATCCGCGCGAACAAGAAGGCCGCCGCGTTGCTCCCGACGACGACGACGGGCGAGCTCGTCCCTGATGCCCCCGACTCGCCTGGGTACCAGTTCATCCAGGCGCGCGGGATGATCCTCATCGAGAGCGAGATCGGGCTCGTCGCGGTGCTCCCGATCGGGATGGCGCAGGTGTCGTCGGTGGTGCTGAGTGTGAAGCCGGGCGACTGGGTGGAGAAGGGCCAGGAGATTTCGTTCTTCCAGCTCGGCGGGTCGGACATCGTGATGGTGTTCCAGAAGGACGCGAACGTCAAGCTCGAGCAGGAGAAGGGCGTCCACTACAAGTTTGGTACCAAGGTCGGAAGCGGGCAGCCGATCCCCAAATAGACAGTGGTATGTCCCATATTTGAAAATTGATGGTGCCACTGGTGGTTAACTACTACGTGCTTTACAGCATCTCACCGTAGATCTATGGTACGAGCAGAATCAAAGAGATGTTTGAGGTTCGAGTATCTAGATCATTCCTGTGCGAGATCCTACCAAGTACCGTGTACTCAGCGATGGCTTTTGTCCCATATACGTAGTGTTGCAACGAGAAACTCTAGGTTTTACACAAGCTCTGTACTAGGGGCACACTGCGAAGGTACCTCCATTTCCTACTTCGTCGTGCGCCCGGCGAAAAAGCGAAGTTGCAATTCATCTGAATATCAGTTCACCCGGGAAGAACTAGTGCGCAGGAGATCATGTCGCCGCATAGAAGCTAGTCTCGAGTACAGCGGGATTGGATGTGGCTGCATTTTCATCGCTGGAGAACGTGGAGAAAACTTTCTACGAGAGAACTACAGGTCAGAAGACAGAGACGGATTGAGTAGTATTGATGTTTCTTCCAGCACTGAGTGGACGATGGGTAAGTACTCGGAATCGTTCGGTTTACTAGCTATTGGTTATTGAGGAACTATAAATTGAGAGCCCATACAACATTTCTAATGGTCGCACGAAGAGTAAAAACACTCACCGTCAGACCCAGCGCACATCGACAGGTTGTAGAGACCTGCTCAGGACATCTACATAGCATAAAAGTTGTTGTTCGCATAGCACTTTATTTTCCGGTGGTGCGTTCCACCGGCTCTCCGATAGGTGAGAAGCGTCCGTGTTGGCGGCGGATGAATGGGGGTAAGGACGTGTACGGTGAATCGGGGGCACGTATACTGGATCAAGTTTTGTGAATGCATGGACAATTCATGTGCGAAGGCATGTGCACCGTAGTCGTGAGAAGCGCCGGTGCCGCACACTTTTTCACGCTCGTCCATCATCCGGCTCATACACTGCGGTAGCAGCTCGCGCTCGACGCCCGTTTCCTACCTGTTCTCTGCCGACTCGTGAAGCCGGCGCTCTTTCCTTTCGGTAACACAAAAGACCGCCGCTGGTGCCTTCCCTGGGGTTTTATCGCAAGGCTTGCCTGTCGGTACATCTGTCTCAAATATGTTTAGAGGAGGCCGAGGAGGAGGTGGACGTGGTGGAGGTATGCATTTTCCGCCTGCTTCTATTGGCCATGTTGATGTAGGAACATGCATGAACCGATAATACTATAGGCCGTGGTGGTGGTAGGGGCGGATTCCAGCAGAGAGACGTCGGCCCTCCAGATACCGTCCTCGGTGCGTTATATCCAGGATTCCCTCCCTCACACAAGCTCATGTTGATGTCCATTTCCCGAAACCACAGAAATGGGGACGTTCATGCACGCAGTGGAGGATGAAATGCTTTGCCAGTCGATTATGCCCGACAAGGTACCTTACTTCAACGCCCCCATCTATCTTCAAAACAAGTCCGTCATCGGGCGCGTCGACGAAATTCTTGGCCCCATCAACGAGGTCTACTTTTCAGTCAAGATGGGAGATGGCATGGTTGCCAGCAGTTTCAAGAAGGGCGACAAGGTATACATTGGTGGAGACAAACTGTTGCCGATCGATAGATTCCTGCCCAAACCCAAGGTCGTAGGTGCGTACCTTGTCCGTCTTTCTTCCCATTCAATATCAACTGAAATGATGACACGCTGTAGGTGTCAAAAAGCCCCGTGGAGCGGGCGGGCGAGGGGGTCCTGGTGGGCGAGGAAGGGGTGGACCTGGCGGACGGGGTGGTCCCCGAGGAGGAGGACGTGGTTTTGGTGGCGGGAGGGGAGCACCAAGAGGAAGGGGTGGGCCTGGTGGCGGATTTGGCGGCGGTGGAAGGGGTGCACCAAGAGGCCGTGGAGGAGGAGGCCGTGGCTTCGGTCGCGGTCGCGGGTATTAATGAGTGGATCTGGAGGTATGATTGTTGTACGAGTTTATTTGCTATATCATTTTGCTCTCGTCTCCCCCCCCCTCCCACTCCGCCCGTCGCAGACGTGTTTGTCATGGTGGTGTAATATTCCAGGTGCATAAAGATAGGGCTACAATGGAGGTATACAGTGGCAATCTTACAACTTCAACGACCTGATTTCTTCCGTGACGGCCCTGACTCGTTGGGAACGCTCCAGTTGTACTGGCACGGCCTGCTCGGATTTGGACTGAGGCGCCGTCCACGGAGCGAGGTGATGTAGGGGAGGACATACCTGCTTCAACTCCTCGACCAGGCCGAACGTTTGAGAGGCCACCTCGTCAAGGCGCTCGTATGCATCAGGGGGGACTGAGACGAGGTAAGGATGATGAGGGGGAGTGCAAGGATGTGTGAACGCACTGTCTTCTGTTGTCGTTGAGCTGTCTTCTGGGACGTCCTCCAATGCAGCGGCTTCTTCTGCGTCTAGATCTTTCTGAGTGGCCAAGAGCTCACGGATCTGCTTCCCGATGTCTTCGGGCTTTGTGCGACGGTCGTGAGCGATTTGCAGGTCCCATCGTAGGCTCTGGTCTGAGAGGGACCAAATGTGGCGGTCGAAGCCTTCGTCGAATGGCTCGGTGTCTGCACGCGAAGGGTTAGATAATAATGGGGGTAGTGGGGAGAAGAGGGAAGACGGACCAACTTCATCCTCGTTCAAATCCTCGAGATTCTGACCGTTGACGCGTACATTCGGACGGGCCATTTCGAAGGTTCTGTCTATAAACTGGGGGCGTGTTAAGCACGATGGCGTTGAGGGGAGATGAAGGATGACAGACGCGGTGAAGATGAGCAAGGAGCAGTTGGCGGTCGTCTTGGGAATCGTTGGATGTGAGCTGGTCGTCGAGGGCGGCGAGAGCAGCCCTGGTGTAGTTTCTCTTGATGCGGCGCCAGTCGTCGAGAGTTTCTACGGAGATGCGAGGGATGTCCTCACGTTGTGGATCGAGTGCCATACGCGTCGGTGTCGAGTCTGGTTCAGTCAGCCAGACATGCTCATCATACTCCTGGCGGTGGCAGTGGCAGTGGCAGTGGCAGAACCCATGTCGCGTCTCGTCACGCGTTAGTCACACAAGTGACTCTGGCTCAGCGCTCAGCTTGCAGCGGCTCCGAGTCTCTCTCCGGATCCCCGGGCCTCTCGCGCTCCCTGCCACTCCCTCAATCACGCCTCTCGTTGCTAGGCCGTCATACCTATCCTGCTTCGCCTATCTCCCTTAAGAATCCTCTAAGCTTCCAGGTTGAGAGCTCTGTCAACCCTCACAATCGCCGCCGATGCCGATGCCGTAACATCGCCCGCACCTCAAATTGTGGTTGGGACGGTCGTAAGCCGAGATGGCTGGTTCTCGTCGCTTTCACTCGAGTGAAATGCGAATCAATATCGAAAGTGACTGGTCGAAGCCTAGTTTCTCTGCTGTGTACAGCTCTTTGAAGTGGCTTTGCTCGATGATTTTCTGACCCAAATGCGCGATACCCATCCCTAAGTACCGGGGTGCATGGCATTCACATCGTTCTTTTGCAATTTCGTCAATCGGCTCTATACGTGGAGGAACGCCACTAATGTTTCTACTTGAAGCGCCGGACATAGAGTTATTGCCCAAAGTCCGTAGTAGTCTCTGGTGTCTCACCCTTCGCATTGGCTTCCCTTCGGATCCAGGTATTCTTTCTCGCCCACATTCGTTGCCGTAAAACAGTGCACACCAGGTGCCCTCTCAACATGTTCTCTCCAGAGCTATACGTATCATGTGTGCGCGCTGGCTAATGCTTCCCTGCTATTGTTTCCTCTAGTCGCCTCTGACAATGCACTACACACTGTAGAACGTATCAAGTTCAGAAAGCCACGAGGAGCGTCGTTGACATAATAGATGCGTGTAAGTCAGTATACTGGCCATCCATGTCGCGTGCCTTAACCATTATTAGGAGAGCACATACTGACCTGGGCTCCGCAATGTGATCGCGTGCGAGCGGTAACGGGATTGAATCGAACCGATCCTCAACCGAAGGTCGGTGAACGTTGCAGAACGGCTTGGTGGTACGATCAAGCATGAAGTCTTCATGACCATCGACGGGCTATACGGATCCGGTAAGCCTCAGATGTATACAAGCATGCACTCTAGGGCCCACCATCCTCAGCGATCTCCGCCTCGCATTTCAATCAGTACAACCTTCTTCACTCCCCTCCCAAATCTCAGTAGCTCACCTCTCCTCGTTTTAGCCACCACCATTCCATACCCATCCTTATCCAGTCCGGTATGAGCTTCTTTGTCGGTACACCCTTGGCCCACATGCTCATCACCTCCTTCTAGTCATGTCGTACACTCCGACTACCCCCATCGTCCAGGAGCTGGTCGACTACTTCTCCGAGAACCCGGAGTTCAAGACCGCTTTCGAGCAGTCTTTCCTGATGGCCCACGCCACCGGCCTCCGGGAGTTCGACACGTTCAACATCCACTCTGTCGATGACTACCTGCGGTACATGGACGAGTACGTTCACTGGGTCCCGTCCGAGACCGTCTCTGGCACGAACGTCTACAACCACATCTGCATGTTCTACTTCATCCTCGATCTCCCTCCCGTCCGCGATCACCAGAGCCCTATTGATCCGTCTGCCCGAAGCCCTTACAGGTGGCTGTCGGAGTGGCTGATCAAGTATGCGAAGGAGATGGGCAAGTGGATGGATCTGCCAGACTCCATCAACGCGGAGACCATCGAGACGTTCGTCAAGTCCCCAGCTTACCGCGATACGCCGGAGACCGACTTCTACGACCAGTACCCTCCGCCCCCGGGTGGGTGGAAGACGTTTAACGAGTTCTTCGCGCGCCACATTAACCCCACGTTCCGACCCATCGCTGCCCTCGACGACGCCACCGCTATTGTCAGTCCGGCCGACTGCTCCTTCGACGGCATCTGGCCGGTCAACGACGACCCCGCGGACGTTACCACTTTTGACGTCAAGGGTGTCCCTTGGAGTATCAGTCAGCTCCTCGACGACGAGGCTTCAGGGACGTACTTCGGCCCTCTCTTCTCCGGCGGTCTCTTCACGCACTCGTTCCTGAACACGACCGACTACCACCGCCAGCACGCGCCCGTCTCGGGCCGGGTCATCGAGGCCAAGGTTATCCCCGGCCTGTGCTACCTCGAGGTCGTTCTCAAGAAGTCCGACTCGGCCAGCGGGGACGCTAGACTCGGGATGCACCGTCACATCCGGCACAAGGCGCACGACCCGAACATCATCCCGCATGAGGAGGTCATCCGGGCGCGCAAGCACCATCACAAGCACCACCACAAGGAGCCTGAGGTTCCCCTGGTCCCTGACGCGCCCGACTCGCCTGGGTACCAGTTCATCCAGGCGCGCGGGTTAATCCTTATCGAGAGCGAGATCGGGCTCGTCGCGGTGCTCCCGATCGGGATGGCGCAGGTGTCGTCGGTGGTGCTGAGTGTGAAGCCGGGCGACTGGGTGGAGAAGGGCCAGGAGATTTCGTTCTTCCAGCTCGGCGGGTCGGACATCGTGATGGTGTTCCAGAAGGAGGCGAATGTCAAGCTCGACCAGCAGCTTTCTGAGGGCGAAGGGTTTACCAAGTTTGGTAGCCAGATCGGCACTGCTGAACGCGTCCCCAAGACTGAGTACAGGCAATGGTATGTCCCCTCTATAAGACCAGTTCTGCATGTATCTAATGATGAACTGAATTTTTTCCAGATATGCCAGTGACAGTGTATGAGGGATGTACGAATGGAGCTGCCGAGGCGTTTGAGCTTCAACTTGAGAGTATCTGGATACTTAAGCGCCGGAGAAGGTCTCGGTGGGTTGTGACCTCCGATTCGATGAACGTTTGCACGTCCGACCGCTGCCATCCTCAAGTCCTGCCCCATGACCCTCCTCTGTGTTATTTTAAATCATGGAACGCAGTGCGCATGAGACAACAGAGTGGGGAGCACTCCCACAAATTCAAACGGGGGGGGGCACGGCGAATGGTGATCGCGATGTCCTGGTATACACCCGAGAGATCTCAATTCGCCGTGTCTGTGTTCCTGGAACGAACACAATCTTCCCGTTGAATACCGCTTCCACGACATACACTGGGTGAACAATCACCAGATCGCAGCTGAGCACTATCCTCTTTCAACGCCTCTTCTGACGCCAGCGCACCGGATACTAGTATGCCGAGGTTTCTCCGAACTCAGCACGCTCATCTACTTAAACCCTGTCCGTGATATGCTCCATCCCCCCATCCCTTTGCCAGATCCACTCAAATAACGCCCTAGAATGTCGCACGCTTTTCTCGATGCCTCCATTTCCGACTTGGTCCCGCAATTAACAACCGATGAGAAGATCAAGCTCCTTAGCGGCCCCAACTGGTGGAACACAAATGCTATACACCGCCTTGGCATCCCTGCCGTTCGTATGAGCGACGGGCCCAATGTCTGTCACCTATCCACGTTACCGTTGACCACTAGAGCTGACCAATTTCTCCGCTACGTAGGGAGTCCGTGGCTCTTCCCATTTTGTTGCTACGCCTGCCCAATGTCTCCCGGTAAGACTTAAAGTGATATCCTTCATCTATGTCAACGTTCCAAACATCTCACAGTGTGCCACGTCGATGGCGTCCACATTCGATACGGACTACCTCTTCAAGGTGGGCTCGTTCCTCGGCGAGGAGGCTAAGATTAAGTCTTCCGTGATCTTGCTTGCCCCGACATGCAATATCCAACGCAACCCTTTGGGCGGACGTGCGTTCGAGTCCTTCTCAGAAGACCCGCACCTGTCAGGTTGGTCCTCTTGAGATCAACCCCGCCCGCGGCATGAATTGACACTTCCACGCGCTCGGCAGGTATGATGGCCGCAGCGTACGTGAATGGCCTCCAGTCGCAAGGCGTTGCAGCCACGATCAAACACTTCGTCGGGAACGACCAAGAACATGAGAGGACTGCGGCGGAGTCTGTCATGTCTGATAGGGCTTTGCGCGAGATATATCTTTACCCGTGTGTGATCATCATCGATCTCTGAGGGGCTCTGAGGATACTGATCCTTATGACTTCCATGGCGGACAGGTTCATGCTTGCCCAGAAGAATGCTAAGCCACGGGCCTTCATGACTTCGTTCGTTGTGTCCTTTTCGGGCGACTCTACGCCACCTAACTAGGAATGTTTATAGTTACGGGAGAATCAACGCCGTCCATTGCGCCGAGAATCCAACTCTCCTCGAAGACATACTGAGGAAGGAGTGGGGTTTTGACGGAATTGTCATCAGTGACTGGTAGATTCATCTCTATTTCCCTATTCACCCCTTTGACTGATCGATTTCATAGGTTCGGCACCTACAGCTCTGACCTCGCGATTAACGCTGGGCTTGACCTTGAAATGCCTGGTCCTCCACGGTGGCGTACTCCTCTACTCGTCGGTCATTTACTATCGTGTCAGAAGGTCTTAGAGTCGACACTAGACGAACGCGTGACGCATATCCTCAATTTCATCCAGCGTCAAGCGCGTCGAAACCCCGACGTCGTATTCGGAGATGGCGAGGAGCGGTCCCGCGATTCGCCTGAAGCGCGCGCTTTCTGCAGAAAGCTTGCCGCGGAGGGAATGGTTGTCTTGAAAAATAACGGGAACATTCTACCCGTGAAAGCGGAGAACGTTCGGAAGGTCGCTTTGATCGGACCTAGGATCAAGGAGAGGGTCATCTCGGGTGGAGGATCTGCTGCCCTGCGGCCGACTTATGTCACGACCCCATTTGAAGGACTCATCAAAAATGCACCGGAGGGCATTGAATTTGGCCACGAGCTCGGCTGCCATGGTAATTTGTGGTTAAAGTGACCGCCTTGTCTGATATATTGAAGGCTAATCCACAGCGCACAAGTACACGCCGACGCTGGAGGCGTACTTGAAGACGCCTTCTGGGGAGACAGGTTGGTCCTGTGCTTTTTACAACCACGACGAAAATGGGAGTCCCGTGGGCGATGCCGTCAGGGAGTATGTTCTGCAGGATACTCGCGTCAAGTTGAACGATTTCCTGCCGGAGGGTCTAGGGGACACGTGGACAATAAAGTTGCGCGGTATCCTCACAATGGACAAGACGGCAGAGTACGACTTCGGCCTCACCGTCGCCGGTCGAGCGAAGTTTTATGTCAATGACACGCTAACGATTGATAACTGGACAAAGCAGCGTCCGGGAGATTTCTTCTATGGGTATGTTCACTGATCATTTTGCTCATCATTTGGACCGCTTACCTTGAAAACTGCAATCAGCCAGGGTACGATGGAGGAACTCGGTACCGTCTCAATCACTGCCGGCCAGCCTATCGGCATTCTGGTCGAATATACGAACACTAAACCACCAGCGGGCCCAGAGTCAGATAGGTCGCAACCGGCTCTAATGCGCGGGGTGGTTAGTAGGATTAATATTTCCTAATTGAGATGTAGAGCTGACGGCAGGAATTACTAGCGGCTGGGTGCCGTCGAGAGGATCGACGAAGAAGATGCTCTTGTGGCCGCTGAAAAACTCGCTGCATCCTCCGACATCGCCATCGTGGTTGCAGGGCTATCGCCCGACTGGGAGAGCGAAGGGTTCGACAGACCGACTCTTGACATGCCTGGCAAACAGAATGAGCTTATTGCGCGCATAGGGAAGGCAAACTCCAACACAATCGTTATACTACAGACCGTAGGTCGAAGCCCTTCAACATTGTCTTCTACGGACAACTCACATTGTTGGGCGTAGGGCTCTGCTGTCGCAATGCCGTGGGTGGACAAAGTCTGCGGTATCATTCAAGCGTGGTACTCCGGCAACGAAGTCGGAAACGCCATCTCTGACATTGTGTATGGGAAGATAAACCCTAGTGGACGGCTTCCTCTCACACTACCGGCGCGCATCCAGGATATCCCGGCATATCCGAACTTCAAGAGCGAGAATGGCCAGATCCATTACCGCGAGGACCTCTTCGTTGGGTACAAGGGATATGAAGCCAAGCGGATAAGACCATTGTTCCCGTTCGGGTACGTGATTTGACCAACTCCTGTACGACAATTCGAGGCTAACTTGGCCCTATCAGTTACGGTTTATCTTATACCACATTCTCGCTCTCGGATCTCACTTTATCCAGCCTGACCCAAAAGGGCCTGGATTTCGAGCTCGACGTCAGCGTGACTGTCACCAACACTGGATCTGTTGCAGGATCTGAAGTGGTGCAGGTCTACATCTCGCTGCCCGACTTTGGCTTGACTACTCCTAGACTGCAACTGCGCGGGTTTGCGAAGGCCCGCAACATCGCCCCGGGTCAAAGCAAGATGGTCACAGTCAAGCTAGACAAGTACGCAGTGTCGTGGTGGGACACGCTTGGGCATCAGTGGAAGGCGGTTCGGGGCACTTATGGTGTACATGTTGGCAAGAACAGTGCGGAGATTATATTGCAGAGCAACTTCGTGCTCCAGGAGGGTTTCGTTTGGGTGGGGCTGTGAAGTCGTAGCCCTCGACACGTAAAAGCAACTTGCAGAGTAACGACGCATGTATGATAGCTAGAGCTCGGAGTATTGATCGAATGGAGGAGCTATAACCGACAGTAGCTGCCAACGACTATTACGGGATAACTGCATACGAGTAAGCAAAGTGGAGACAACATTACAGCGGTAGTGACAGCTGGGAAAACGATATCGTACAGAACAATGCCTGGTGGCCCAGCGTTTTCAGCTCCCATATCGCTCACGGGCCTGCAAGCGGACGATTTAGTGAAACTGCAAGGGAACGGCACTAGATAAGTTCTTACAGCATCCTTGGCCAAATTGACATATCCGGTGTAGTCACTAGCGAACTTGGCGATGTCTTTGGGTTTAGCGGCACCGAGTCCTGTCCCGGCAGCATAGATGGCGGTTTGACTGTAGCCAGAGAACACATCATCAGTAAAAGCCAAACATGCCTGTGGTGGCACTATTAGACGCACATAGGATCCACCCTGCCATCGCCTTCTGTACCTAGACCTTGGCCTTCCTTCCATCCCATCCTCTTCAGCAGCTTGTTTCCAATATTGTTATCGTCTTGCCCAGGGTTGGGAGGTGGGGCTGGTGTCGGCTCCGGAGGTGGAGGCCCTTCAGACTTGCGCTTCGTCGCAGGCTTGTCGGCGGTCGCAGGACGAGGTACATCTGGCTGATTGTGCATCACCCGTCGCTCAGAAGCGCGATCGCGATACTTGGGCTGTTGAGCCTCGGCTTTCGCACGCGCGGACTGCACCTTCTCTCGCGCAACTTCGCGCAGAGCCACATCCTTGTAGTTTTTCTAGAAGGATAGCGCCGAGAACCTGTGGGACAACGCGCACAATGTAATGTAACCGGCGACCGACCTTGTGCAGATCAGACTCCTTGTTGTGCCGTTTGAGTTGCTCTAGTGACTTGAACTGTCGTGCACACAGCAGACATGTCATCGCGTTGGTGTCTGAGAATTCAAATTCTCCTTCCACAGGTTCAGGAGGCGTTGCCACCTTGACCGGAGTTGGTTGTGCTGGAACGATAGGAGCCACTGAAGCAATCGGGGCTGGCGTCTCGGCCTGTGTGGGATGAGCATCACTGTCTATGACAATGCAAGGATACTCGCCGTTTGAGGGACAGGGACTTCTTGTGGCGCGTCGTGATGCAAAACATCTTGGACCTGGTTCCACTTGTTGATGTTGTTGACAGTCTAGCACACTGCGATCAGTAAGATCGTCGGGAGGGTTCAGTAACAGCGCGACAAACCTTCTTACTCGCAATGAGAGGTGCAACTCTCTTAGACGCAGCAACTACACCAGCGGAGACAACACTGTCAGCCAACTCGCACAGATTTTTGTCCCCCAGCATCGCGACAAACCCTTCGGATCTTCGGCAGCGGCAGCCTCGCTCGTAGTCCCATCCCCTTCACCCTCAGCTGCGTCATCCATGGAGAACGCCTGAGAAAGTGGCGTGACCTTCGACGGGCCTGTCTGTCCGGGTTTGCCTATGGACAAACCACCCTTGAAGCTCAAGGTAACCGGCTTATCGGACGTAGGGAGAATGGAAGCTTCAGCGGATGGTTCCTGTGTGGTATCTGCAACGAAATGTCCCATTAGCAGGTGATCCCTGAAGCGATATGCTGCTACGCACCTTTCTTTTTCTTCTCCTTCTTCTCCTTTACCACGGGCGTGGCGCTTGCGGGTTGAACCGGCTCCTCTACCGTGAACTCTAGAACGGCAGCAGTGGATGCTTCATCCCAATACCTCACCCACACTCCTTCCATACCCCCTAAAGCACTGGACCCCATCAGGCAAGCTTCATCATGCAACGAGTAATCGGCAATCGGCTGGAAGGAGTATGGATGTGCAAACGACGCAGCGACAGGCCGATCAGAGATACGGAACCCGTTTGGATGCAGCTGAGCAGACATCGTAGAAGCCAAGACAGCAGACGCAGACTGTCACCGTGGTCAGTAACGACACGTTATAGGGAGAAAAGTAAGACGTACTTGGACATCAACAAACTCGACGAAAGCAAACCCCCAACTTGTCATCGTGGTTTTATCCTTTATCAGGATAATCCTCCTCATGCCCTTCGCACCGTCCTTGCCCGGCCCTGCACTCAACTTTATAGCCTGCGTGATCGCCTGGGGGCCGCTCAACGGATCCAGCCCTCGGAACAGGAGGACGGGAGCCTGGGTGTTCCCGATATCTCGAGTCCCGTCATTGGCCTGGAAAGGTCCTTTCGGTCCGCGGCGTTCCCCAGGGGCGGCAGACTGTGAGTAGTCAATCTTGATGCGCCGACCTCCTGGAGGCTGTGGAAGGCCTTGCTCAACGCCGCGATAGAATGCGGCACGAGCAGAGGCGCCGTGCGAGGCGGGAGGAGGTATTTGGATGAAGGGGAAGAGGGGATCGACGAACGCGCGGGCATGTTCGGTAGTCGTGAATTGGGCAAAGCCGAAGCCCTTCGAAACACCTATAACGTCGTGTGCAGACGAGGAATATGCGAGGGGCGGTCATGGCGGCAAGACGGGGAAAGAGAAGACGTCAATGCACTGCGGAACTCTATGAAGGAGGATGGGGCAAGTGCCTGTAGATCTGTCTCGGATTATGGTGACCGACTCAATGCTGCAGTTGTTGCCTGTGAGGTACGCTTGCATCTGGTGAATACGGAGCGGAGTTTAGCATGGGCGTCTTACGAGTCGGCTACGGAGAGATAGAGGAGGAATGCTAGTAGTTTGGGGAGGACAGAAACGTACGTCAGACTCGGTGAAGTCGGGGTCAAGCCCGAGGAATATAACATGGGGACTGGGCTCGCTCGGGACAAGTCGCTTCTTGTTGTGCATGCCGCCACCGCCCTTGTGGAAACGATCATCTTGGTAGTACCCTCCTTGGTCGTAGTTTTGGCGGTTATCGTAGGTCGAGTCGTCCCAGCCTTGTGATTGGTCATAGCCCTAAGGAAGGAATATATCTGAATTCTTGTGGTGTGAAGGCCACTGGAGCCGAAAGCACCTACACTGTCGTTATACTTCCTGCGCTTGAAGTTGCCGTTGTTGTCGCCACCATACCAGTCGTCGTCTCGAGTGTGGCCATTACCGCGTGGCGCGGGCTGCCAACCACCGAAGTCAGTCTGCTTGCCCTTGTCCCATTCCCGGTTGTAAGCCATTGGTAGGCAAGACGAGTGGGAGGCTGGTGGAAGGAGTGGTTGTGGAAACGGGAGGTTGGTGGTCGGGTGGTGGATCGAGGTCAAGCCGCGAGGGTTGGGCGTCTTTGGGCTCCCAACGACTGTGACTGCATCCACCATGGCCGGACACGGTGCGTCCACTTTCCATGGTCTCATTCTTTCAACTCATCGAGTTTGCTGTCCATGCAGGGTACACAAAGGTGATTCCTTGCTTCTTTATGCCCGAGAAGGATGACAGCCCTGACAAAGGTCTTAGACTGACCCCGCCGTCGAGCGGTGGAACACCATGGTGCGTTCTTTCCCTGTCCTCCAGTCCTCTCATGCCCTTAGCAGAAAGTCATTCGTATAGCGCGAGGCTGTCTACAAGCACTTCCGCTTCAACTCAAGGACAGCGAGGCAGTCTATCCTCGGCATGGTTGTCTTCCCTGCTGCTGTATTTGCTCTCGCTTGGCACCAGAACGTGCGTTTCCAGCCCGGTTCTCTGCCATTCAGTCTCCTGACGTCAGACGTAGGGGAAATATGACTGGACAGGCAAGCGGAAGGGCGAGTCTTTGGCGCGTGTGGCGTCCGCCCCTGTGGCCGAAGAAACGGATTGAGAGGTGGATGATTAGGGTGGCATTGTATCCTCGTGATTACTATGGTACAGTGTACGCCTCGCTACCACAGCCGGCCAGAGGGTCACGATTAGAATCTTTTACACAACTCTATTGCAACCTTGCAACCTGTGCCGACAACGGTGCTCAAGAGGGCGTGTGCCGGAGCCTTCTGGGAGTCATTCTCTACCGCTATGTCCAGATGCTCAAGCTCGTCGTCCCTAAACTCGCGGATTACGTCCCTAAGGAGCGGAACGCTGGGGTGATCGGTAGGGAGGTCGTCGAAGGCCTTCAATTGGCTGGGACATCGGAAGAGTGGGAAATCCGGCAAGGTTCAGAAAAAGGAATGCGGTACGTACTCATCATAATGTTCACCTATGACGGTCTCGACTGCTTCTGTGCATGCCATGGCAGCCTCCTTGCCCATGAGGGCAGTGATGGCACCCAAGCCATATCCTCCAATGCGAGCGAGTTCCCAGAGAAGGGTGGGACGAACGTGGTGCTGAATCTGAAGTATATTCATGACGGCGAGATGCTTCTTCTCTTGGTCCCACATTTCCTGGACGAATGGGAAATGAGGATGAGGGTAACGGTGACGGTGACGATGATGGTGACGGTGACGGAAAGGGAGAGGGGGAAAAAGGACGGATATGGGCACACCTGAATGAGGGGCCCTGTGACGGGATGGCGGCCGAGGACATGATGTTGGCCCATGTAGATGTAGTTGGCAGCGAGTTCACCGGCCTGGTCGACCCTGAGTGCGCTCTCGAGTTCATGCCTGACATTTTGGGAAATGTGTGCGGGAGATGTTGTGATGGCGGTGTGGTTGGCAAGAGTGGGATCGAGGTAAGCGGTTGAGGCGAATGGACGGAGACGGCGGAGGGCCGGACGAATGGGCGGAGAGCAGCGGCGCGTGCAGAACAAGAGCATTGTACTATAGCACTAAAGTGAAAGGCTGGATAGAGGGCATAAGTTATTTATCCCGAGTACTTTTCGCTGTGTGACTCGCGAGTTGCTGGCCAGAGGCTGAGCGGTATGATACTTACTGTAATGAGGCCGTGGGTTGAATGAGACGCCCGACGATCTACTTATGTAAGCGCGTTACCTGCCTACAGATCGACTCAGATCGAGACTACCAGGCGCGTTCAGCCGTTGGTTGGTCCCAGCCACTGCCTTCCCATCCTTCGCTGCCTTGGCCACTACATCCTCCTTCATCCACAACTCCATCCTCACTCAACCTCACCATGAGTGGCAACCCCTCGTACGTCATTCTCAACCCCATCCCATGACATTAGTCCCTCGCTTCCTGACTAGCACTGCTTCCCCCCCCCAGCTTCACCCCATCCACCATTGTTGATCCCTCCAAGGAGCGCGACTGGCCCGCACAGCTTGGTACATCCTCTCTCTTCATTCCAAGTCGCCGTGATTTTAACCTGTCTGTCATCATAGGCATGCTCGACTGGGATACCACCAACATCGTCTTCACAAAGCGCACCCTCCTCGAGTTCCTCAAGTAAGAGTCCCCTTGTCCTCTGACCGCAAACTGTACCATGGTACACCCGCTAATAAATTAATTGTTGATACCTCACAGGTATGCTGGTGTCACTGTCGACACTAATTTCACCAACATCCAGAAGCTACCCCGTACGTGCCCTTCCCACTATTATTTCTTCCCCTTCTAACCGCCCTTGTTTGTTCACATTTCCTGGAAACTGATAGGTTATGCCCAGTTTGGCAAGTTTGCCGCAGGTTCTACTGCCGAGCTTGCATCTCCCTCCACCGACGCTGCCTCCGCACCCTCCGGTATGTTCCACCGTCATGGCCGGAATTCCTTCCAGCTCTCATCGATCCCAGCTCCCCCAACGGCCGCCTCAGATTTCAAACCCACTCGCCGCGTGCGGGAAGCACCTGGCGGCGTTACCCATGACATCTTTGGATCCAGCGCTGACGACGACGCACTCTCTCGCGCACCCCCAAACCCTTCTACTGGAGTGAGTTCCCATTCTTCCCGTCCACGACCACGCGTGAATGATGCAGTGACGTGCAGGAAATCCAGGAAGCGCAAGAGCCGGCCGCCGAGGCTAATGTGGACAGCGAAGGCACAGCTGCACCTGCTCAACAACGGTAAGTGGGTTCAGCACAGGCCACGTTTGTATGTTTGTCTCAAGGGGATCAATTTAGGAAGAAGAGCAACAACTCATCTGGGATTGCGTCTTTATGGGATGCGCCCGATGAGTCTGAGGCATTCAAACCCACTCGCAGGTGAGGGTCGTCGTCATTGCGACATCGGAGGGCAAGGATGCTGATAACCGGTATGCAGAGTCCGCGAGATGCCAGGTGGCAAAGACAGCATCTCTGGGGTCTGTATTTGCGCGATTTCATCGGTAAATATGCTGATGGTACTTGACTGCAGCTGTTCTGAAGACAGGCACTATGTCAACTTGATGAACTGCACTGAGGAACTCGACGCTTCGGGGCTATTTCTTGTGGATACACAGATATACCGTATCATCCTCGTCCGGGCAATGTTAAAGTGTTGTGCAGTAGTAGGTCCTGGTACGAGCGTAAGAGTAGTAGACTCGGAGAAGGTGAAAACAAAATGGTGGCGGCGAGGTTCGAACTCGCGCGGGATTGCTCCCATCGGGAATCAAGAAGTTCTTAAATCCGACGCCTTAGACCAACTCGGCCACGCCACCTTCCTCGAACTTTGCTCCTATACATAATTATATGCAGGCAACCCAAAACGGAGCGCCGATACTTTTAGCAAAGCGCGGACCCCGTGGGCACCGACTCGGAATCTCCGAGTCCTGCTGTGGCCCCCAAACTTGAACGTTTGAACATTTGAACCACCCCTTTGGCCATCCGACATGCGAGACCGCAGGCTTCAGCATAGGTTGACTATGATAAGCGCCATTGTCACCAGCCCAACAGCCTGGCGATGTACTTAACTTACTAAAGTACTCGCTGATGGTTCCAACTTCGAATTCCAAGCAGCACCTGAGAGCAAGCACGCCATCCAGATCGTTACTTGTTCACACTCAAACGCTAAATCCAGACTGCGGATCATAAATAAGCATTCTCGGATTTTGGGCGGTTGCCTTATTTTCATGGACGATCACCCCGGGACCCAAAGGTCCAAAGCACACCTTTTAACCCCGCGTGTGACACGTTTCAGGGTTCCTCACAGCGTGTTCCATTGCGTCTTGTTGCGTATAAACTACACAAATTCACGCGACCATTGGTATATAGTACGTTCAGTGCACGACATCCCAACTAGAGTACCGTACACCCGCCATACACCATGTTCCAGCATCGACAGTGCACACTAATGTCTCACTCAGGCTTGGCTAAGCGTTCTACTTACAGTACCATTTAGGTATCAACAGGGTTCAAGTCAGTCGCATCTCTGTTTCCGTGGAATACTTACCGTGTGCTTCGCCGTTACGTCCCGCACTTTGTTCAGCAACCCCCAATCGCCATCCGTAAGGATACATTGACGTGATATACGCGCTGTGGACATGGCAGCGGAAGTAGTCGTGTGAGCCAAAGCTGTACTAGGATAGTTTACAGTACGTAGCAAGAAACGGATAATGTACTCCTACAAACCTCTCAGTGGGGTCAATTACTTCTATGCCCGTAGCCTGAGGTTATCCACCAAAACACCAGACACGAATATCCCCATCGTCGCTTCCGGAAACGATCCTGTCCTCGCCAAGTGCGAGACAAGTGACTGCGCCTCGATGGCCCACGAGCGTCGCCGTACATCTGCCCTCTTCTCGAGACCAGACCTTGAAATGAGCGGGTCAACACCTTGTGTGCAACATAACATGTGAAGGAGATGTCTACCTTGATCGTGCGATCGTGGCTGCCGCTCACCAACCGGAGCTTATCACTCGCAACGGCCCACACTCCTTCGATATGCCCGAAGAGCGTGCGCTGGACCTTGCCCGTGTCGATATCCCATATCTTGATGGTGTTATCAAGGCTCCCCGAGATAAGCACCGGCTTCTGGCGAGAAGATCCATCCTCAGTGCTTCGTCGTGAAAGCATAGGGATGGGACTGGTAGGTGAGGTAGAGCGTGGACAAGGGGAGACAGACCGGACAGAGGAAGAGGAAGAGGCAGTAGGGAGTTCCTGCACGTGTTCTGGGTCTTGCGACTCCGTCGACCCTTCCCCGTCGGACCCTCCGTCAGATTCAGCAGTGGAGGATGCGCATTCCTCGTCGGCCATGAGGAGCTTGAGGCTCTGAACCTGTCCAACGTGGCCCTTGAACTGCCGCACACACGAGCGGGCGCACAAGTCCCACAAGCGGATAGTTCCGTCGTCCGAGGCCGAGAAGAGCATCTTTCCCGGGTCGATGTGTGGAGCAGAGCCCAAACCTGAACAATACGACGATGCATTTTCGAACGCGGCCAGGGACGTGTCGCACGACGAGGATGACCCGCTAGAGTCCCAGAGTTGGACGGCGTTAACCCAGTCGCAATGGCCGCGAAGCGTGAAGCATTCTCCTGTCCGGAAGTTCCATACTTTGACGGTCGTATCTACGGACCCGCTGGCCAGGACGTTCGCGTCGTACCGCAGGCACACGACACCTTCAGTGTGGCCTTCGAGCACCTTCAGACACTGTCCTGTCCGCCAATTCCAGACCCGCATCGTGTGGTCCATGCTCCCCGTGATCAGTTTCGCCTCGTCAAACTGCAGCGCCCGGATGGCGCGAGTATGTCCTGAGAGACATTGCACCTCGGTCCCTGTCTCGAGGTTCCAAACCCGCGCAGTACGGTCATAGGAGCCGGTGATGAGGACGGGGAAGGATGGGTGAGAAAGCGTTTCGCTGAACTGCAGGCACATTACTCCATCCGTATGGCCCTTGAGCGTGCGCACGGTACATCGACCACGCCTCCAGTTCCGTTCGATGGTGAGACGCTCGCAGTAAACGTCTTTCCACGGTCGGGTGGGGAGATGGGGAAGTAGTGCTTCGGAGGGAGGCGGTGCAAGAAGTGGGTTGTCGAGGGCCATCGAGTTCGAAGCGGCCGGTTCCGCGATAGGAGTAGGCAGAGATAGAGCTCGAAATGAGGGAGGGATCGTAGTATGCGAACGGTGTTCATGGAGATCGACTCGCAGCTTCTTGGCAGTCACAGAATCTTCCATTGCGTCCGCCTCAAGCTTTCGTTTCAGATGCGCGTGCGAAGCCGAAGATGACCCCTGGGACGATGCTTGAGGAATGCTGGGCGATGGGGATGGGGAGGCAGTCGGAAGACGGGGGGCACGCCGCTTCTCCAGGATGGGCAGCCCCCATCCGCACTTCAGACACTTCTGCCCGATGTGCTGCTCGCAGATCCCCCTCCAGAGGATATCGTCATCGGCCAGGCCTCTCCATTGACGATTCACTTGAGCCGCACGGCACAGGGAGGTTGCATCGAGATAGCTGAGGATCTTGAGCAAAACCTCGCGGGGAAGGACGGCGAATGGGTCGATGCGGATCAGGTGGGCGAGTTGTTCGGTAAGGAGGGAGAGTTGGGAGAAGCAACACATGGTGAGGAGTCCATGGAGGATGAGAGCACGGCGGGGGTGTGGGGACGAGGAGAAGTTGGACCAAATGACGGAGACGGCCTCTCGCTCAGCGACAGGTAGTGCATCGAGTGCCTGTATCGAGTTCAGGAAAGTTACGAACGACATAGAGACTAAAGGTCAGTAAGAGCGCCATGAAAAAGAAAAGAGGAACCAGCAGTTGAGTGGAGATAGGTAGGAAGATGCAACGAAGCAAACGAGGTTGTCGGAGCGCCGCTCGGACGTACAGGGTGGTATTCCTACCGCCCCCATCGACGGGAGATAATACGACGAATTTGGAGGAGAGTGGAACAGGGAAGGGTATAAAGTGGGACAGAGGAGGAACAGGACTGACCTGTTGAAGCTTCAAGTTTGTGCCTTCGTCTGCCATCCGCTGATGGCGGACGCATAATTTGCGGGCGGGAGGCTGGGCAGGGATCGAGTCGTCGTGCGCTTTAGGTGCGCTTACGTTCTGGGCAATGGGGGAGTGCATTGGAGTCAAAACCGGGAGGTCCGAATTGGGTACGATGATGGGGGCATCGAAAGTAGTGACTGAGGGCGAGGACGAACGGGAGCAAGACTTGTCGCCGGCGAGACGTGGAGGGGGAATTGTGTCGCAGACGTAGGCGGACGTCTTGCCCGAGAGGGAGGGAGGGGACATGGCTGGGGTGGGGGGCGGAGGGTAAGACGAAGGATTAAAAGCCGAGGTCAAGGAGTGGCATGAGGTTAGGGGAGCGGGCCCGGGAGAGGGAGAGGTCGCACTCCGGGTCGAGACGCTCGTCGCCACCAACAAGCGCCCATTGAGTGCAGTCGCGTGAGTCGCTCGCGACATCGCGCAACTCTTTGCGCCCACTGCGGCGCCCCTTGTCACAATCCCGCATCCTCGCCTCCCAATCGCGACATACTTATAAGTAAAAGCTTAAATATCATATCTGTATTCTCTCTTCGTCTCCTTGCAGCCCTCGCCACAATCTCACCATCGTCCAGCCATGCCATCGTTTCATCTTCAAAACGCATTCCTTATTTCTTCAGCGTCACGACATCCTCGACCTGTGTATACAGATGAATAAGCGGAACGCATCGGCAGCCCAGCCATTCGAATTCAAGATATATAAGACAACCGAACACGACGCGACGCCAGGACGGTACGAGTGGTGAGGGGGAACATCGGTGTATCGGACATGATCACATGACAAAACGGACGGACGGAGGCAACGACCAGGGCGGCAACGGCGGCGACCAACGCAATATCCGATGGGCAACAAGGTAAGGTGAGGAACCAGGAAACAGTGTGAGCCAGCCTCATGCGTGCGTACGGAACGTGCATCAAAGGAAGACTGCAAGTCCCCACTGCGACAAGCGGCTCGCCCGCCCCTCATCAGTCCAACGAGATTCTTAGCTGCTCCAGCGGTATCGGCACAAACGAATCCAACAGGATCGAGCGCGATGCAAGCTCCCCCTCCGTATGCAGGGGAACAAGCTGGCGCATCAGGTCCGGCCGCACCGAGAGTTCTGAGAGAATTGGATAATCGATTGTCAGCCACGTCCGCTAGCACACACTCGCCACTAATAAACTCAGTACATACCCTCTCGAGTAAAGTCGAACAGAGGTGGGAATTCTTTTCCGTTGGGCATCTTCGCACCTTCTTGCCGTAACTCGTCGAAGAATGGGTGGCACATGGCCTCAACCGCACTCAACCGCGCCTCTGGCGTGTATTCAAGTAGCTTCGCCACCAAATCGATCGCCTCGGGGGCCGTGCGAGGCCGGAAGACCTACAAGACCTCTTCTCAGTGGCTGTGCTCCACGGGGAAAGCTCGTGGCTGAGTGCTAGCCGACAACGCACCTTAGAGAACGGGTGGGGCTTGATTTGTGGGAACTTGTGCTCCATGTAGTTCGGGTTCATCGTCTTGATCTGCTCCCGCGACGGAGTGCCAAGCACCTTAATGATCTCAACCAGCTGGTCGATTCCACTCTCCCCTGGGAAAAGAGGTTGCCCGAGCATCAGCTCCGCCATGACACACCCGGTTGACCAAATATCTGTTTGCAGAAAAAAAGTAGTTGATTCAGAACGCACGTAAGCATTATGACAGGGTGACGATTGTGACGAACCAATGTTGGTTGTGTAGTTGGTCGCGCCAAAGATAAGCTCGGGAGCACGATAGTAGCGGGAACAGATGTAGCTGACATTGGGCTCTCCGGCGACGAGGATCTTGGCAGAACCAAAGTCGCAAAGCTTGAGGACGCCCGTCGCAGGGTTGAGGAGGAGGTTCTGAGGCTTGATGTCGCGGTGGCAGATGCCGATGGAGTGGATGTACATGAGGGAACGGAGGAGTTGGTACATATACAGCTTGATTTGGAGCATGGGCATAGGCTGCTTGAGCTTGGCATAGTGCCGGCTGGCGCGATACACGGTTTCTGGGACATATTCGAGCACAAGGTTGAGGTACACTTCATCTTTCTTTCGGCCGGACTACGTCAGTCGAAAATGCAGTTGAACACGAGATGGGGAAAAGGTGGGTGAAAGGAGAAAGAGGCTGGTGCTGTTGGGTGTGGGAAAAGTGGTGGAGCTCACCTTGTCACCATTAGAATAGAAAAAAGCTTTAAGGTCGACGACGTTGGGATGTGAGACAAGTCTCATGATCTGCAATTCACGGTTCTGGTGTGGACAAGCGGGATGGGTTAGATGGGCTGGTGGAGAAAAGATGAGAGAGAAGGAGAGGGGAATTGGCGTACCTTGAACCTCTTGTCCTGCAAGACCTTCTTGATGGCAATGTCGCAGATAGGGTTGGAATCCTCGAGGAGCTTTGCCTGGAAAACAATGCCGAAGGAGCCATTTCCGATGACTTTGCAGTTGGTGTAGATGAGATCACGAGTGTCTCCCGACTTGCCGTCGGAAGCGACGACCTTGACGATCTTGCGGGGATCGTCGACGGCTGTGGACAAGGAAAGACAGAAAACGAAGAGAAATGAGGACCGGAGCGTCATCCATGGGCAAACGAAGGAGAGGAAAACAGGCGATGGACGCGATGCAATAATTTGAGGGCGAGAGGTGTGGTGGGGGAGACAGGGCGGGGGATGGAAGGAGGGAAGGCGTGGATACGAAGAGAAAACGTACGAGAGATCTTGACGCCGTTGATGGGGCCGTGGGTGGCCATGGAGAGAAAGAGATGATGCTACGGATACAGAGGACTGGAGCTCCTTGAGAGAAGGAGCGGGGTCGGGACTCGGAGGAAAGGAGGGAACGGGAGGGAAAATGCGTGTGGAGAGAGAAAGATGGTTGAGGGAATGAGAGGGAACGAGGAGAAGGCGAGGGCGGCGAGGAAGCGGACGGGACGGACGGTCGGGAGGGCGGGGGGTGGGGGTGGTCAGTGGTCGGGGAGAAAGAGGAGAACTCGTCCGTCGCACAAGCCACCTCAGGCGCCCGTCCCCGGCGGTCACCAGACCCACGGCGCCACCGAGTCCACCGCCACCGCCTCCCCCGCCAATGCCCCCCGCCAGCCCCGCCAGCCCCGCCCCCGCCTGCCAAGCCCCCCGACTCGCTCACCACGTCCCACCCCCTGGCGCTCTCAGTCCAGCTCAGACGCCCCCCTCGCGTCGCGGGCCCCGATTGTGGCCACACCCAGGTCCGTCCTATCGCCCACACCACTGCAATTTTCCAGGGTGAGCGCAAGCTCCGCTCCTGCAACCTTGATATGCGAGGCCCGAGTACTAGGGGACGCGTATTTGCATCTGAGACACGCCGCTGCCCCGTACCCGGACGTTGGAGCTGCGACATAGTACCCCAGCGCGCGTCCGCACGCATTCTGGTCTTGGCAGGTGGGTTCAGGTCAACTTAAGTACCACGGCCATATCCAGGCTTGACTCCGCCTTAGTTACGGGCAATGTCTTCTTTGATATACTTACTTGCATGAGGCTGTGGCTTGAAATTCGCCTTCACCAATAATGAGTGTAGCAGCTGAATGCCATATCAGGCAACGCCTCATCGATCGCCTCCCCGGGAGCAGTGCACGGCCTCCTCCGCCATCCATCTCCTCCACTACCAGCTCCTCCCTTCCTCTCCGTCTATCACGCCTGCTAACTGCTCCCAAACATGCAGCGGCACTCCTTCACGGCTCTCAACTCTACCTTCGTCGTCGATTCCGAGTACCAGTTCGTCAAAGAATTGGGCCAGGGTGCCTACGGTTGCGTCGTTGCTGCTAAGCATCGTCGGTCTGGAGAAGGATGCGCCATAAAGAAGATCACAAACATCAACACCAAGGTCTGTCTTACATCTCTTACTGCCTCGCTGCTTGCTTGCTTACAGGTCCACCGCATTTAGAGAATCCTGACAAAGCGATGCCTGCGTGAAATCAAGTGCGATGCTCGCTCCTCTTTTTCGAAATATCCCCGCTGATGTACCGCTAGGTTATTGCACCACTTCCGCGGCCACAAAAATGTGATTCACCCCTGCTCGAATGCTTTCTTCACAGCTGACCCAATGCTTGTCCCAAGATCACCTGCTTGTACGACATGGATATCGTCTTCCATCCTGATGGCAATTTCGATGAAGTCTATCTCTACGTAAATTCATTTCCTTGTCCAATCAGACCAAGCTCTCATCTTGCCTCAGGAAGAACTCATGGAAGCCGACCTTCATGCCATCATCCGATCCCAACAGCCGCTCTCGGACGCCCACTTTCAGTCGTTCATTTACCAGACCCTTTGTGGTTTGAAGTATATTCATTCCGCTAACGTCCTTCATCGCGATCTCAAGCCCGGTAATCTTCTTGTCAATGCCGACTGCGAACTGAAGATATGCGACTTCGGCCTCGCACGCGGGTACAGTCCCGGAGGCGGTAACAGCGGTGCTCGCGGTGCAGCCAACCAAGGTTTCATGACCGAGTATGTGGCTACTCGCTGGTATCGTGCGCCGGAGATCATGTTGAGCTTCGCGAACTATGTGAGTGGACTTCCTTGGTCTCCATCATCCGCACTGAACTTTGTGCACCTTAGGGCCCTGCCATCGATGTCTGGTCAGTCGGTTGTATCCTTGCCGAATTGCTTGCGGGAAAGCCCATCTTCAAAGGACGAGAGTACGTTTCGCAGGAACGAAATAATTGCTTCTCTCCCTGACTGCCTCACAGCTATGTCGATCAACTGAATCAAATTCTGCATTACCTCGGTACACCTTCTGAAGATACTCTTCGTCGCGTCGGGTCTCCTCGCGTTCGTAATACATCTCGTTATGCGCATTGCGGTCAAACTCACGTCTAGTCCAGGCCCAAGATTACATTCGTTCTCTTCCCATCAAACCTCGAGTGCCCTTCGCAACCCTCTTTCCCCGCGCGAATCCGCTTGCGATCGATTTGCTATCGCAACTTCTCCACTTTGATCCAGCCAAGCGTATTACATGCGAGCAAGCGTTGAACCACCCCTACCTTGCTGTTTGGCATGATCCCGCCGATGAGCCCGTCTGCGCTTCCGTAGGTGTTCCAATCACCCTTCCTCCACGAGTCAATACTTACTTCAGCTCTCTCATTTAGTCATTCGACTTCAGCTTTGAGGAAGAGGATTCTATCGAAGGCATGAAGCGCTTGATTGTCGAGGAAGTTCATGCCTTCCGCGCAGAAGTCCGCGCTCAAGCTCGTGCAGCTGGTCAGATCCGTCGGCAAGAAAGGTTTGTCTGTGTAGCTGTCAACTGAAGAGTTTATCTGATTTCTCGTCAGCCTTCCGATGCCTACCCGCGATGAGATATTGAACTCTCCCGCCACGGAGCAAGCGACTGCGAATGGCGCAACCTCGAACTACACGGGTGCCAAGAGTGAGGCGCGCCCAGGAAGCCCGATCCTGGATGACCCCAGCGCCGAGTTGGAACGCGAACTTTCCCATATCCGGAGATGATATGATTCCACTCTGCACAAGTCGTGGCTCCGAATGCATGTGCTCGTGGGGTAAAAGGGTATAACAAACGGTCTGGAGGTGTAGAGTGTGGATCGGAAGAGTTGGTTCCGGACGATCGCATGTTTTCCGGCCGTCGTAGTCTGCTGTGGAGCTATATACGTTGTGATCGACAGGTAATTTATGATGGACGACGCATATGATCGAGTATTTATTGAGCACCAAAATTTGCGGTGGTGGCATGTTTGTTGTATGTACTGTACTAGTGCAGGTTTCGTCGCTCGAAATCGCGTGCCAGTGCCCTAGACGCCGAGACCGAGGTTGCATCTTATGCTTGTACTTTAAGTACTCTTGCAACGACTCCCTCCCGCCCCAACCTCGGACCCACACATCGAGCACCCTCTGACTTCCTGCCCTCTTCTATTGCCTCATGTCAGACCAGTCTTCAATGGCCATCCCCGACCCTCGGCGATTGGCGACATTACCCGATATTCTCGAGGCCTTGTCTGTTCTTCAGTCGCACGAATCGAACTTGTCTACTTCGCTAACCGGTCTCTTGTCTACCTACGAGCCTATTTCTGCTTCCTTGGGCAGTATACGATCTCTAGGGCCACAACTTGATGCTTTGGTTCAAGAATCCCGATTGCTGCACCAGACAATCTCTTACACCGCACGTACGGCCCAACACGTTGGCGGCCGGGTCCAGTCGTTAGATGAAGAGATGCGGAGGGTACGGGAAGCTTCCGAGCGAGTCAGTCAAATAATAGAGCTGAAGGTATCTGGACACCGACCTCTGTTTCATGTACATAATACCCACGCAAGTGTATCAACAGTCATCTCTTGCTGCCTTGCAAAGTTCCATCGAGCAACACGACTGGGAGTCAGCAACCCGTCAGTGTGCGAGAGCGATGGTCCTACCAGTTGATGTAATATGTGGACCGTTCGCCGAGGCCGTCGTTGTACGTCTTTGCCCGTATCCTCCGACTTCCTTAGATTTCGAACCACCAATCCTTTCCTAGCCTACCCCAGAACATCATCTGCCCCCAGCACAGACGTTACAAGCCGCCCGGGAACAACTTCTTGCAGTCTTTCAGCGCGAATTCGAGAAAGCTTCTACAGCCCGAGATGCTACAGCGACGAGTCGCTTTTTCAAGCTCTTTCCTGCGATCGGATGGGAGGAAGAGGGGCTCCAGGCATATGCCTCTTTTGTTGTCGAGCTTGTCAAGGTCCGCGCACCTGCGTCAGCCAAGAGTATGTCGTTTCTCCTTTCTTTTCCTTCTTGTTCACTCTCTTGCTCATTTCTATAGCGTCGTCCCCTCTGTACTACATCACCGCCTTGACCGCGCTGTTTGAGAGTATTGCCCTTATCGTGGATCAACACCAGCCTGTCGTAGAGAAATACTACGGCCTTGGCAGGATGACTTTCGTCTTGGATCGCTTGCTTCGGGAAGCGGATCGCGTAGCAAAAGACCTGCTCCATGGGTGGAAAGAAGAGAGGTCCATACAGCGGAAGGTGTGTCAATCCGTGTTTAACGAAGAATATGCTCCCTTACGTGCCGGTTTAGCTATCCGACATCACCCGTTCGACGTCCTCAGGTATCCAGAGGCAGACGTCGTCTGCCAACGTTGACGAGGATGACGATACACCGGACCCCCGTGAGATAGACAAGGTGCTGACTGAGGCCGCGGGAATGAGTGGCCGGTGGGGTTTGTTCCGCAAGTTTATGCATGATAGAACAAAGGTTACCCTTCCTATCCTGATTGGAATGTCGGCATTAATCCCTGACCTGTAGCAGGAGTCTAATCAAGGAGAGGAGCACAATATCGACAGTGGTACTCTTATCCACTCTGAAGTCTCAAGCGATCCTCAAGGACAGGCCCGGGGTCAGCACCCCGAGCAACCGAACGGTGATGTACTGGCACTAGAGAAGTCACGGACAAGTCAAGCATTTGAGGACATGTTGGCGACATGTTATACTCCTATGGAGGTCTGGTACGCGCGATCTGTCATCGACAAGGTGCTATTATATCGTTCCTGCCAAACCCCCGTAGTAACCCATGAGGTCGTAAACAGGCACACCGACTTTCAACTCACGATGTATCGCAAGGTCCCATTTCGACGACGACGCCTGACGACGCATTTTACATCTTGAAGCTAATCCTGTCACGTATGTTAACCACTGCCTCCTTGAAGACCGTGGAACACATATCGGATCTCCTCCGAGATGTCATGGACAAGAACTACGCACGGGTGATCAAACTCAAACTTGACAATGTCTACAAGGGTGGAGCTGCCGGACCCGGTGCGCGCGGAGACAAGGTGGAACGCGAGAATAGGTTGGCATTCATAGTATGTGCAGTAGCGCTGCTGCTCCCCGTCTTGATCCTCAGTACATGACATTACAGATCTTGCTAAACGACCTAGAGATCTCCTCCTCTCATATGGAGCGCCTTGTGAAAGATTTGTCACAATCTCCCTTGATATCGCAACATTTTCTGGAGTCCGAAACAAGTGCTGTCAAGAACAGCTTGGGCTCATTTCTAAATCTGGTGCCAAAATACCGCTCGACATTAAGAGTGAGTCTACTCCCTCACGTCAGGGTTGCCAGTAGCATCAATCATTCAGTAGGCTGGAGTGGAACAGTTGTTCAATCAACTCCTCCGTCCGAAGTTGCGGACATTCATAGGTGACATCTACAAGGATACATCCTATATCCTAGATGACGAGACGTATGCTACTGCGGAACTTCAAGACGCTGTTAGGAAACGATTCGTCAAGGCTTGGGAAACACTGATTGATGGGTACAAGGTAAGTGATAACCAAGTCTACTTTCTAGGTCGTTTTTAACCACAGCCACTAGGATGCTTTCACTGAAAGTAACTTCCGATTATTCTTTGGATTGGCCCTTGACATGTTGGTCCGCCCATGGGAAAAGTTCGTGACTAGCTTGAAGTATAGCGAAGTGAGTACGCCTTCATCGATCTTATTACGGATCACTTGCTTATTGAATATTCAACAGCTCGGTGCGATACGGTTTGACCATGACCTGCGCGCGATCACGGCTTACCTCTCATCCCAAACCGTCTTCGGCGATATTCGAGAGAAATTTGTGCGATTGCAGCAAATTACGATCATACTGAACCTAGATTCCGTGAGTCCTGACATCTACGCTTGAACATGGCATTAAGATTGTCGCAGGAAGAAGATGTCGACGAGTTTTACAATGGATCCGGAATATCATGGCAACTAAACCAACAAGAAGCTCGTTCAGTCGCAGGTCTTAGGGTATAGTCGCTAGCACATCATATGTACAATGAAATGACTACTCTGTGCACCATCGAGTAAATCAATATGCGATATCCAGATTCAGAACACATCCAACACATCCAGGGTACACTATCCTCTTCGCAAGGCATCAAGCCTAGCTTGAAGAGCATCTTCATCTGACATATCATCCCCGCTTGTCTCCTTGCCACCTCCACCATTGGAGGAAGTACCCCCAGATGGCCCGCCAAGGGCAACAGCCTGGCGAGCCTCTGTGAGTGGCGAAGATATGGCAATGCTGCTTGGTGTCTCTGTGAGCTAGAGGATAAAGTGAGACAGGAAGTAAGAAGTTCAAACAAAACGGGCGCATGCCTGTTGCGATAGATCGACACCGATTTCGTCCAAGACCTGCTTCAGAATCTTGTCCCCTTCTTCCTCCTCGTCTTCAAGGTCATCTTCCATGACATCATCGACCGCATCTGACATCATTTCCTCCTTCATATCCATGGTAGCACTCTCGCGTTCAAACTCCATCATGATCCGTTGGATTTGAGGGAGGTTGAGGCCACGATTCATCGCTCCCATAGCCTGCACAGAAGTTTAGGCCTTTGCACATAGGTCGTGACGACGACTTACACGAGTGGCACCACGCATGGCCTCTGCCATCTGCTGGTTGCTCCGAAGGGTTTGTATCCGCAGGCCAACCGCTTGAAGTTGTGTCCTCATCTGATAGAACTTCTGGACATATCGGCGGGTTCGAACAAGGTCCTTAGCCATGACCTTGCAAGCATTCTGTGGCAAGGCCTCAGCGGACGGTACGAGATGGGAAGGGAGTGGGCGCACCATCTGGCCGGCCTTTGCACTTTTCTTAATGTCCATTATGAGTTTCTTCTCCTGCTGCTCAAGCTTTGTGCGTTCGCGATCCAACTCGCGCTGGGCCTTGGCAAGGGCGCGTTGGTGCTGTCGCAGCCGCTCCGCAGGCGTGATGGTGCGACCAAAAAGAGTTTCCTGGACAAGTCGTGGTTCATGAGCTCGTGGCGAGGAATGACAAAAGAACGTACGATGATGTTCATGTGGGCGGGATGAGGGAGGGGATGGGAGACTCGGACACCCACAACGCTCGTGCGCGGATAGCCCAGTTCCAGTGCCAGAACCGTCGGTGCCAGTGCCAGTGCCAGCCTCGGACCGGGAGAGCAACCAGGCGCTGAGACCTCTCCCTCCGCAGCCATTGTCTTCCTCCTCCTCTTCCTCATCCTCATCCTCACCCCACACTCACACAGGCCGATCATGCCCTCAGACGACACTCTTCCTCAGATCGGTGCCCGGTGCTCCCTCCCCTCCTGCAACATCAACGATTTCCTTCCCATCCGCTGCGGATGCCAGCAGTTGTATTGCAGAGACCATATCCCTCCAGACCTCCATGATTGTCCCCTTCAGTCTTCACTCCGTACTGGTGCTCCAGCCCTCAAACTACAACGTTGCGCAGCGCAGACATGCAGCAAGCCAAGCCTGGAGTCTTTTGTCGCAGAGTCCGCGCATACAGCCAATCGCGTCCCCGCTGTGTGTTTAGATTGCGGGAAAGCCTTCTGCGCCGAGTACGTTTTCCCTACATGCACCAATTCTCGACGTCCTCTTACCGTCGACCGTCCCTAGGCACAGATCACCAATCTCCCACGACTGTATGCCTCCTTCAGGTCCTTCTGCATCACCCGTGCCGGCCAAAAATGCTGCGGCAAAGGCTCTCTTAGTCAAGCACTTTAGAGTAGATGCAGCAAGCAGCACTGCCCGCCCAGGCCCCTTTCCGACCAGAATCAATGCCCGGAAAGAGGCACAGCAGACTCAGCTTACAATGATGAGGATGCGCCATAAAGCCCAACCCGGTAATCCGAAGGATACGTCCGCTTCCGTGCCAGTGGAGCAACGGTTGCATGTCAAAGTCACACAGGCTGACTTGCGGTCCTCTGAACGTATTTTCTGGTTCCATAAGGTGTTGTCCATTTTCTTCTTCTCAGTTCCCTTTACTGTATCCTGTAGGAGTAGACCATAGGGACCGGTCGGGCACTCGACATGCTTGCAACACACTTCAAATTGACCATTAGCGACAAGCAGGTATGTCAGTGACTACATTTACATGAGAGGTTGCAACTGCTGATGTATGTAGCCTCTGAAACTTTTGTCAACTCAAACCGATACCGAGGTGGTTGTGTTGCGCACTGATCAACCCTTAGCAAACCAAATTCCGGACGGGGCATCATTGGTGTTGAGCAGATAGAAGTGCCTTTGGCAGTGCAGGTGATGATTGGAAGGGTGTCGTAAATTACGATTACATGGAATTCCGTAGCAGAGAAAACATGTGAAATGACAAACGTATTAACATGACAGCCAACACTCGCTAAGCTACCAGAGCCGCAAGTCTCCGGAGATGTGGTACGTTGAGATAAGCGGGAACGTAAGTCTCCAAGCCAGACACCTCACGAGGTAAAGGAAGCTCATAAGGGCCAACCTCCTCTGTTTCTGGCGCAAGGAGTAAGTGGTCGTTGCGATCGTTGGGCGAAACTCGTGAAGCGACGACGCGGAGAATCTCCGGCGAGATTGGTGTCTTGTGGGCAAGTCAGCGCGAGTGTGAATTAACAGATACCACTTGGACTTACTTCGTAGTCGGCAACATAGTAGTTTGTACACATCCGCTGGATTTGAGTGGGTGTCAACATCCAGCAAACATCGTAGATGATGTCAAGGTCGGCAGGTGTAGACTGCAAGCGTAGTCAGAACGTGCAACCTACGCAGCGGAGAATTTATACCTTCTTGAGTTGAAGAAGTTTCGTGGCCTGCATCAAATGCTCGAGTTGTAGAGTGCCTTCTGGCATGTCGTGCGATTTGCACCACTCCTCGATACGAGTGATGTTGTACTGGATTTGCATCGCTTTCGAGTCCAGGTCAGCTTGATGTTCATTTTAGTCCTGGGTCGTTTTTTGGGCTTACCTCGCTTCCACGACGAGAAGTTCCGCCTCATAAGAAGATCATTGAAGCTCGTCACACCGATGAGCTTCAGCAGCTCCGTGATAACTTGCTGTACCACCGATTCTTCCATGTAGTAGCTCTTCAAGCTCCTCCAAACCTTGTTCAACAGGTTCAGAATGTCATCCATACTGTACGCGGGCTGGGTGTTGGAGTTGAGTAGACGATTGAACAGCCTCCCTCCGCCGTCCGTTGTGGTAAAGCCGGGCAACGACTGACTCTCGATGAGGGCGGGAATGACCATCTTCGACAGACGCTTCTTCGTCTCAAGCATCCACGTGTGGTAGATGTTGTACTCGAGACTGTCCAAGTCGTGCTTCACCACGGATACAAGGCGCTCGTAGTCGGCCCATTCAAACGGCCGGACGGCGTTCTCCTCTCCAGGACCAATGCCCTGAAGCATGTCGCTCTCAGCTACACAGATGAAAGAGAGCATTTCATGCACGTTGGAAAGCCAGAAAATACCGGGGATGATCGAGTCTTCACCGGTGAACGACTATCAAGGCCTTAGACGATGTACAAGATGAGAATTAGGATACACGTACCATAACGTGCGACTGAATAGTCTGCATGACGTTCGCAAGGAACCGTTCGCTCTCTGGTATAAGACCATACTTCCACATCTCATTAGTGATTAGGCTGATCAGGTTGGCTGGGAACAAGATCTCCTTCACGGCGGCAGGGCTCGTCAGGCTTGGGGCGGGTATCTTCAGCCCACGGATCAGGCCGTCGAGGACGTCCTCGTCCAAGCGCTTGATGTCCTGCATCAACCTGATCTTTTCCTCGGCTGGGTCGTCGTATATGCTTGACCGGTCAAGCACACGGAACTGCGGCAAACCATCCTCTCCGTTGTACGCTACAGACACTGCGCGAGGGTTTGACGCCTGGCTTCGTTTGGCGTTGAACATGAGCTCGTCTTGGGATGTGCGGTGGTCGGAAGGTTGAATCGCATATACTCCCGCGGAGCTGTGCCGTCGTTGGTGACCACGTGAAACAGGGGAAACGTTCGAGCCGTTAGTGCTTCCAGGGAGCGCATCGGCAAGACGAAGGACAGGTGCGAAAGTGGGAGAAGTTGGCTCCGCCCGCACTCCCCGCGTAAGAGCGTTGAGAGCTGTGGCGCGGTTGAGTTGTTCACGTAGACTGCTGACCTCGGTCTTGAGCGTCTGGATAACAGAGCTGTCATCCGCATTCCTGACGGGTTGACTGTCGATCAACTTCTGTTGAGACTCGAGTTGCGAGGCTTGCTGAGCAAGCTCCTCCGTTAACTTCTGGATAGCCGCCTCCTTCTCCGCAGCTTTGACAATGGCCTCCTCCAGCTTCCTCTCCACGTCCTCCTTTGCTCGAAGAAGTTGCTGACCGCGCGATACTTCCGCTTGGGTATTGGTGAGATCGATTTGGATCTGCCGAACGCGGGCGTCCGATTCCTCGTGGCGAGCGATGGCCTGTGTGAGCTGCACTTCGAGGGCCGTGACCTTCGTCTGGAGTTCTTTCTTCTCCTCGGTACGTTTCTGAAGGTTCTGCGTGAGCTCAACAACCTTGTTCTCCAACCTGTAAGAGATCTCCTTGAACTTGGACACGGAACGAGCCTCTGCCTTGAGGGCCTTGAGCTCCTTGCGCGCCAATCGTCGACGGATACAAGACTGAATGAGAACGACATTGCAGACGTTCCTCTGGTACGATCTGCGACAAAGGCTGATGGTGGGTCGCTGAGTTAGCAGCAGCCAGTTGAATGAAATACTTGACCAGTCTACTTACAGTCCACGAAATAGGCTCTGAAGCGTGATTGTAGCAAATGTCCGCTTCGAATCTTTGAAGCTGTGACGAGCGAGTATACCACGTGCGCCTAGAACGACGTGAACATCAAATACAAGGAGTAAAGGATAATAAATCACTTACGGCTCTGGAAAGCGACGACTGAGGCACGGATGATGAGGAAGCGGTTGCGTTGCAGGTATCTGCGGACGCCCCGCTGAAGGCGAGTTGCGGCGACGTCTCTGCGAACCTTCTCCACAAACTGCCTCGCCATGATGCCGCGCCACCATGTCTGAATCTTGATCGTCGCCATACGAAGGGCCTGGTACTTCTTCACCGCCATCTTGCGCCGCATATTCTTCTGAACAATTGTGACCAGAGCGTTCAGGCGGTTTGACCGTAACGACTCCAGTGCGGCGAGCATACCAGCCCGGAAGAATATCTTCGTAAGACCAGGTTGGTACTTGTCTGGGTCGTTGATAGTCTTCTCAAGGATCCGAGCGCATAGTGGCTTGAGCTCAAGGTTCTTGATCATAGGCTCCCATTCAGAGGAGTGGACTAACATGTAGTATCTGTAGGATGACATTAAGATTGCGTTTCCATGTCTGAATATCTCGGTGCTTACCGCTCGGCGAATTCCTCATACGTCCATCGCGAGGGGTAACCTGCGCAACTGATACGAATGGTTTCCAGGACACCACAAGCACGAAGTTGGCCGAGAACCTGCTGAGGAGTGAACTCCCAAGCACGCTTCTGCTCGTTGGGCTTAATGCATCGGATGTAGTGGACGTTCGTCACATTCAGCGTCTCCATGAGGTTGACCAGGGATGCCTTGAATATTGAGGCCTGCGTGGGTTTCTTCACCACACCACCGGGGCGTTTGGGACCGGCCCCAGTTGCAGAGGACATGAACGATTGTCTGCCTGGGTCGGGAATGATAGAAGCACGCTTGGTAGAGGTACTCGTAGAATCCGAGACGGTTGGAGAGGGAGGAGTGGCGTCTGGCGGCTTGGTGGCAGCGAAGGCAGCGTCGAGAACTTCTTTCAAGAAAGCGTTCTTGGTTGCTTGAAGGAGGGCCATATGCTCGTCGGGAACGGTGTCTCTGTTCTTCTCGAGGAAGCCCTCAACCTCATACGTGACATCCAAAGCGTAGTGGGCGATAGTGAAGGCGGAGTTACCGAACCGTGGTTTCTTGTAAACCTTTGCGTTCTCCGGCTTGACGAGCTGGTTGTTGAGCTTCTGCAAGAATGATTGGTCGGTTCCGGAAGGAAGACGGGACTCCTCATCTAGAAGTGCCATGACACCGAGCTTGCCCTCGATTACATCGATACAGGGCTGATTGTCGGAGAACTCAATGAATGTCCAATTAATCTTCTCCCGGACATACTCCTCCTGCTCCAGCTTAAAGACGTGTTGGTTGAACTAACCAGAGACAGAATGTTGAGATGAAAGTCTGGTATTGGAAAGGGGAGACCCGCCTACCTCCTGTTGCAGCTTCTCATTGGCGTAATTGATGCTAAATTGTTCGAACGAGTTCTGTGTTGCTTACTCAGTCAGTGCCTCACACGGCTCAAGGTGTCACCAACCTTCTTGAAGTGTTCAAACCCGTAGATATCCAGGACACCAATGAACATCTCTGCTCGACTTGCTGCCTCGCCGCCTTCGCCCGCCAAACTCTCGTTCAGGATTGCGACGACCCATTCGAAAAGACACGCGTAGACGAACTTGGCAACGGAGTCTCGTACGACGGTCGCTTGCGCACCGTTCAATGAAGTGACGATCTTCTCGTTGCGCGTAGTAATCTGCTTCTTGACCGTCCATTTCTTGAAATCGGCGAGAGGAACGCCCAGGAACCGGGTAGACAATTGCAGCGCAGGATCGGTGTCGTCGATGGCCGCGTCGGTCCGTGACGACGAGATCTTAATGTTGCCGAGGTGAAGAAGGGCAGCAAGGAGCTTGAAGACAGCCCATTGCTTCTCAATACCGATACCGATGGTTGACAAGGCTTTCTGGGTTTCGTTAAACTCATGTTCGTCATCCACTCCAGGAATAGGTGTGGAGGAGGGTCCGCCTTGATTAAGATACTGGAACTTTGTGACGTCCGTGTCAAGACCCAGGTCCTTCCGCTCCTTCACTGGCGCACCAGCACATAGTTGATAGAATATGTGATAGTTTCGCTCCGTCAGGGGTTGGAAGACAACACGAGAGCGTTCGAGAAGGTATGTCCGGATACGTGCTCCAACGATTTCTTGCTCGCCATCGAAGAGAATCTGTAGAGCTTGTTGTTGATATAGTTATAAACAGAGTAAAAGTATCAAGCACGAACCTGGATGTACTTTCCGAAACGCGAGGAGTTATCGTTACGAGTTGTCTTTGCATTACCAAACGCTTCGAGCACGGGATTGGTAGCAAGAATCTGTCGCTCCACCTCGCTAGACTCGTCGAGAGAAATCTTGGTCTTGGTCTTGACCTTCGTGGCAGGAGGGTTAACGGAAGCGAGATAACGCATGATGTACTTGGCCTAGAAACGAATAAGCAATACTCATGAGGACAGCGAAGACGAGCCACCCACAGATTCTGTCTTGCCAGCACCACTAGGACAATATGAGGGAAGGGAACATCACTTGAAACAAATGCTGGACGCACCTCTCGCCCGAAACAATGATGGTCTGACCCGTCCCGTCTCTACTCATGGCAGTGTATGCGTCCTCCGCAATGGCGAAGAGATGAGGCTCGAGTTCGCCTCTCCGACGGCCATTGTATGCTTGTATGACTTCGGGACCATAGAGAGCGACACGTTGGAAGGGATTGACGGCAATGAGGACGATTCCGGAGTATGTATAGATGCTATGTTGAGCGTAACGATTGCGGATTGTGTGAAGGACTGGAGGATGGAAAAGATCAGCGTCGGAACCAGGGCATGAGAAGGGGGAGTGTCAAAAGAAACAGACCTGAAGGTTCGTTCAAATGAGAGAGGGTCGCGAGGTCGTCAGCGGTTTCTAGCAAGGGCGGATTCCGCAGAGGTGGCAAGCCCTCCTTTCCATCCTTGATGGCCTTGACGGTGGTGTCCACCTTGATCTCCTGTGTTGCAGAAGAGGGGTCGGAGGATGAGGATTGTGGAGGAGATGGCTGAGGAGGCAGGAGAAGCACCGACCTTTCCGCGTTCATCTACAAAAAGCAGCTTGACAGAGTCATCGGTTTTGGCGACCGAGGTGACCTCGGCAGATATCCAACCGAGTTCCTTGTCAGGGAACCACACCCTGGTGCCCTTGCTGTATATGTTTTCGGCCATGAGGAAATGGGGGAGGCCGTCTAGGGGTGAGGGAAGCTTGAAGGTCGTAACAAGTCGTCAGCTGCTGTAACGAACCGTCGCCGCCTTCGTTAAGCACGAGCACGTCACAGAGGTCCTCCTGTGACAGTCACACATCACACCCGTTGTTGCGTCACGACCGATAGCCACTCTTTGAGCCCCGGGGACAACAGCAAGCGCAGGAATGTGCAAATATGTGGTAGTACTACTAGTGTGTATGCGAGGTCACGACCACTTTATTATGGGAATGAGAGAGGATCCCTCAGAGGCGACAGCCACGTGAGGTAAGGGCGTGACAGGACATTGGCAGTGATGTCGATGAGACTGTGACCAGTGCCCAGCCAGTGCCATAGAGTGAGAGACCCGCCCTGTACCCCCCATCTTGCTCCACATCTCCCCTCTTTATCCCCGCGGCAGTCTTCTCCTCGTGTCCCTTGGACTCTGCCCTCAAGCCCGCGGCACATCTCTCCCCGACGCCGTACGAGGACGATTCCGACTGCACCACCCCCCCTGCACACCTGTTCGTCGGGCATGGCTTCAGTCTCCGTCCTTCTGACCTCCACCACAACTGTCAATGGCCTCAAGGTTCGCACACCTTTCCTCACCGCCAGCTTGATTCATATCCGCTCTGTTTTTGTCCTTAGAGCTCAAAGATCATAACGCGTCAGAGATTGCGCAAGGCATGTCCTTCTCAAACACTATCCCTTCACAACTCAACGTTTCGGTGTAGTACTCTTGGTTGCCAGATGTGCTTCGTCTCAAAGGCAGTGTGCGTCCTTGATCTCCAGACATTTCACGCACCCTCATCCTCCCCCAAGATTGTACCTCGCATCGTCGGCCCTGTCCTGACCGTGACCGTTTTCGCGACTGTCGCGGCCTATGCCTGGTCGCATGGCTACGACATTTCTCTGACTAACTCGGTCGTACCCCTCCTGTCTGTCGTTGTACGTACCATCTCCCATCTTGTATCCACACGCGTTATTTACTGGGCGCGCCATACGCAGGTTGGGTTGATTCTCGTCTTCAGGTCAGTCACGTGGCACCAGGTTGTTCAACATTCGGTTTTCTCAAACACTTCCCACCATGAATACATTCATAGGAATGGGTAGGTCGTTGCATTTCACCAACAATAAGTGCCGCATGGTCAACCTGTTGCCTAGGACTTCTTACGATAGATATTGGGAAGGACGCAAGGACTTTGGTACAATGGTCTCCCATGTACGTTGTCGACTCATCCTCCTCGCGGCTTACTCACAACTCTCTATCTACGTTCGATGGCGTCGTTTGCGTCAATAGATCCGCAATTTGACGCGCCTCATTTGGATCAACGTCTCCGTTCCTCTTGCGGACGACGCGTCCCGCGGCAAATTCCCCTCCGCAAACCTCACGCCGGCCCAGCTTCGCCGCAGGAAGGTCGACGCGATCAAGCTCGCTTTATGTTTTGCCTACGCCGTCAAGCACTACCTCCGAGGCGAGGACGGTCTCGAGTGGGATGACTATGCTGGCATCCTTCCTGCTCAAGCTTCTCGGCTCTACCGTGGACTTCACCAGCCTCCAAACAAGGACTACAAATATTCTAATCCTGGTACGAGCATCAATGGCAAGTCCACGGGATATGCGAGTTATGCCGCAACAGAGTTCACTACACGTCGCGCTTCGCCGGAAGCCATAGACACAGGTGCAAGCACGCCTGGTACAGAGACCCTGTATGATGTTGAGAGGGGCACCCATTCGGGCTCTACTGATGCGACAAAGCGCATCCGCGTCAAGCGTAGCAAGGATCGCATGAAAACCTCGGGCCAGAAGTCGACCACTCCTTTGATGAGCTCCTTGCAGCACACAATTGACTTCTCTCCCGACCCAGACAGCCTCTGTACTCCACTACCCATGGTTATTGCGCATGAGCTTTCGCATGCGTTATTCAAGTTCCGAAGGGACGGATACCTCGAGACTGTTGGTCCGGCCGGTGTAAACGCCATGAATACCCTGTACGAGCTTCCTCATTGGTCCCTCTGGTTCCCAACTCTTGCTGACATCAGCTGCACAGCATCCAAGGCATGATAGACATGATGACCTGCATGGAGCGAGTCGCGAATACCCCGATCCCGCGCTCGTACAGCATACACCTCAAGCAATGCGTGACGCTCTACCTCTTCTCGCTCCCATTTACTCTTATCAAGGACCTCGGTTGGGGCATGGTCCCCCTTGTTACTGTTGTCGCCTTCACCCTCATGGGCATCGAAGGCATCGCAGACGAGATCGAGATGCCATT